>OY728585.1:0-1265335 GCA_963422195.1 Carabus problematicus
ACACATGTCACTAGTAATATACTCTTGAATTAATTATTATAATAGCACACACACACACGTATCATTCAATTGTACAACGTAATTCTGAACAGAATTCTCTGGTGATTTGCAGAATGAACTGCCAATACGTGTTTATGCACGTAATATAGTCTTTCTTTGTACTTCTCACAGTGTTAGGAAGTTCTCACAATTATAGACATTGGACTGAGCACGGAGCTGGGCTAGTCGTGTGTGCTGATCATGGTGTACGGGGCTCCGTTGTCCCTCGCTCCAAAGATCCTGCACATGTCAAACAACCTTTCCGCTTTCGCAGTTGTCCGGCATGTGCAGGATCTCCGGGGCGAAGGACAACGGAGCCCCGTACACCGTGATCAACACACACGACTAGCCCAGCTCCGTGCTCAGCCCAATGTCTATAATTGTCTATACTTCTCACAACCACAGACATTGGACTGAGCACGACGCTGGGCTAGTCATGTGTGCTGACCACGGTGTACGGGGCTCCGTTGTCCCTCGCTCCAAAGATCCTGCACATGTCAAACAACCTTTCCGCTTTCGCAGTTGTCCGGCATGTGCAGGATCTCCGGGGCGAAGGACAACGGAGCCCCGTACACCGTGATCAGCACACACGACTAGCCCAGCTCCGTGCTCAGTCCAATGTCTATAATTGTCTGTACTTCTCACAACCACAGACATTGGACTGAGCACGACGCTGGGCTAGTCGTGTGTGCTGATCACGGTGTACGGGGCTTCGTTGTCCCTCGCCCCGGAGATCCTGCACATGTCAAACAACCTTTCCGCTTTCGCAGTTGTCCGGCATGTGCAGGATCTCCGGGGCGAGGGACAACGAAGCCCCGTACACCATGATCAGCACACACGACTAGCCCAGCTCCGTGCTCAGTCCAATGTCTATAATTGTGAGAACTTCCTAACACTACACAACACATCCAACACGTTTGACGACTGTTCACACACTGTTGCCATTACATATCCTACCAGGTATAAATACTGTTTAAATGCCGGGTAGAAATACCGTTACACGCCATTGCACCCACCTGTACAATAACAAGTATTAATACCGTTATTTGTAAACTAAGGATTAGCTTGGGATTACCTGATGAAAACAGTAGATAACAGCTGTTGAAACGTTGTACTTTTAAACATTGTTTTTATCTAAATACAGAATATACAAGTCTAGAATTGTTTTAATTTATTTAAATAAACATAGTTCTAAATGTCTCAAAGAAATTGAAATTATTATTACAATAGCACACACACACACACGTATCATTCAATCGTCTATATATACGCACACTACATTGTACAACGTAATTCTCAGCAGAATTCACTGATGATTTGCAGAATGAACTGCAACATGATTTTTGTAAAGTCCTCAGACTAGCTCACGGCGGGCGTTTTGACACTGCCGGTGTAGCTGGTGAGCTAGTCTGAACACTTCACTAAATCATGCAATCGGTAGTAGCGATAGATAATGTATAACAACCACAGACATTGGACTGAGCACGGAGCTGGGCTAGTCACTCACTCCAAAGATCCTGCACATGTCAAACAACTTTTCCGCTTTCGCAGTTGTCCGGCATGTGCAGGATCTCCGGGGCGAGGGACAACGAAGCCCCATACACCGTGCTCAGCACACACGACTAGCCCAGCTCCGTGCTCAGTCCAATGTCTATAATTGTGAGAACTTCCTAACACTACACAACACGACACGTCCAACACGTTTGACGACTGTTCACACACTGTTGTCATTACATATCCTACCAGGTATAAATACTGTTTAAATGGCAGGTAGAAATACCGTTACACACCATTGCACACACCTGTACAATAACAAGTATTAATACCGTTACACACCATTGCACCCACCTGTACAATAACAAGTATTAATACCGTTATTTGTAAACTAAGGATTAGCTGGGATTACCTGATGAAAACAGCACATAACAGCTGTTGAAACGTTGTACTTTTAAACATTGTTTTTATCTAAATACAGAAGATGCAAGTCTAGAATTGTTTTAATTTATTTAAATAAACATATTCTAAATGTCTCAAAGAAATAACCTATAATACTTCTCAAGTTAGTATGCTACTACAGAAGCTGCACTCAGTTCAGAAGGATTGTGAATACACATGTCACTAGTAATATACTCTTGAATTAATTATTATAATAGCACACACACACACGTATCATTCAATTGTACAACGTAATTCTGAACAGAATTCTCTGGTGATTTGCAGAATGAACTGCCAATACGTGTTTATGCACGTAATATAGTCTTTCTTTGTACTTCTCACAGTGTTAGGAAGTTCTCACAATTATAGACATTGGACTGAGCACGGAGCTGGGCTAGTCGTGTGTGCTGATCATGGTGTACGGGGCTCCGTTGTCCCTCGCTCCAAAGATCCTGCACATGTCAAACAACCTTTCCGCTTTCGCAGTTGTCCGGCATGTGCAGGATCTCCGGGGCGAAGGACAACGGAGCCCCGTACACCATGATCAGCACACACGACTAGCCCAGCTCCGTGCTCAGTCCAATGTCTATAATTGTCTGTACTTCTCACAACCACAGACATTGGACTGAGCACGACGCTGGGCTAGTCATGTGTGCTGACCACGGTGTACGGGGCTCCGTTGTCCCTCGCTCCAAAGATCCTGCACATGTCAAACAACCTTTCCGCTTTCGCAGTTGTCCGGCATGTGCAGGATCTCCGGGGCGAAGGACAACGGAGCCCCGTACACCGTGATCAACACACACGACTAGCCCAGCTCCGTGCTCAGCCCAATGTCTATAATTGTCTATACTTCTCACAACCACAGACATTGGACTGAGCACGACGCTGGGCTAGTCATGTGTGCTGACCACGGTGTACGGGGCTCCGTTGTCCCTCGCTCCAAAGATCCTGCACATGTCAAACAACCTTTCCGCTTTCGCAGTTGTCCGGCATGTGCAGGATCTCCGGGGCGAAGGACAACGGAGCCCCGTACACCGTGATCAGCACACACGACTAGCCCAGCTCCGTGCTCAGTCCAATGTCTATAATTGTCTGTACTTCTCACAACCACAGACATTGGACTGAGCACGACGCTGGGCTAGTCGTGTGTGCTGATCACGGTGTACGGGGCTTCGTTGTCCCTCGCCCCGGAGATCCTGCACATGTCAAACAACCTTTCCGCTTTCGCAGTTGTCCGGCATGTGCAGGATCTCCGGGGCGAGGGACAACGAAGCCCCGTACACCATGATCAGCACACACGACTAGCCCAGCTCCGTGCTCAGTCCAATGTCTATAATTGTGAGAACTTCCTAACACTACACAACACATCCAACACGTTTGACGACTGTTCACACACTGTTGCCATTACATATCCTACCAGGTATAAATACTGTTTAAATGCCGGGTAGAAATACCGTTACACGCCATTGCACCCACCTGTACAATAACAAGTATTAATACCGTTATTTGTAAACTAAGGATTAGCTTGGGATTACCTGATGAAAACAGTAGATAACAGCTGTTGAAACGTTGTACTTTTAAACATTGTTTTTATCTAAATACAGAATATACAAGTCTAGAATTGTTTTAATTTATTTAAATAAACATAGTTCTAAATGTCTCAAAGAAATTGAAATTATTATTACAATAGCACACACACACACACGTATCATTCAATCGTCTATATATACGCACACTACATTGTACAACGTAATTCTCAGCAGAATTCACTGATGATTTGCAGAATGAACTGCAACATGATTTTTGTAAAGTCCTCAGACTAGCTCACGGCGGGCGTTTTGACACTGCCGGTGTAGCTGGTGAGCTAGTCTGAACACTTCACTAAATCATGCAATCGGTAGTAGCGATAGATAATGTATAACAACCACAGACATTGGACTGAGCACGGAGCTGGGCTAGTCACTCACTCCAAAGATCCTGCACATGTCAAACAACTTTTCCGCTTTCGCAGTTGTCCGGCATGTGCAGGATCTCCGGGGCGAGGGACAACGAAGCCCCATACACCGTGCTCAGCACACACGACTAGCCCAGCTCCGTGCTCAGTCCAATGTCTATAATTGTGAGAACTTCCTAACACTACACAACACGTCCAACACGTTTGACGACTGTTCACACACTGTTGTCATTACATATCCTACCAGGTATAAATACTGTTTAAATGGCAGGTAGAAATACCGTTACACACCATTGCACACACCTGTACAATAACAAGTATTAATACCGTTACACACCATTGCACCCACCTGTACAATAACAAGTATTAATACCGTTATTTGTAAACTAAGGATTAGCTGGGATTACCTGATGAAAACAGCACATAACAGCTGTTGAAACGTTGTACTTTTAAACATTGTTTTTATCTAAATACAGAAGATGCAAGTCTAGAATTGTTTTAATTTATTTAAATAAACATATTCTAAATGTCTCAAAGAAATAACCTATAATACTTCTCAAGTTAGTATGCTACTACAGAAGCTGCACTCAGTTCAGAAGGATTGTGAATACACATGTCACTAGTAATATACTCTTGAATTAATTATTATAATAGCACACACACACACGTATCATTCAATTGTACAACGTAATTCTGAACAGAATTCTCTGGTGATTTGCAGAATGAACTGCCAATACGTGTTTATGCACGTAATATAGTCTTTCTTTGTACTTCTCACAACCACAGACATTGGACTGAGCACGGAGCTGGGCTAGTCGTGTGTGCTGATCACGGTGTACAGGGCTCCATTGTCCCTCGCTCCAAAGATCCTGCACATGTCAAACAACCTTTCCGCTTTCGCAGTTGTCCGGCATGTGCAGGATCTCCGGGGCGAGGGACAACGAAGCCCCATACACCGTGATCAACACACACGACTAGCCCAGCTCCGTGCTCAGTCCAATGTCTGCAATTGTGAGAACTTCCTAACACTGCACAACACATCCAACACGTTTGACAACTGTTCACACACTGTTGTCATTACATATCCTACCAGGTATAAATACTGTTTAAATGCCAGGTATAAATACCGTTACACACCATTGCACCCACCTGTACAATAACAAGTATTAATACCGTTATTTGTAAACTAAGGATTAGCTTGGGATTACCTGATGAAAACAGTAGATAACAGCTGTTGAGACGTTGTTCTTTCAAACATTGTTTTTATCTAAATACAGAAGATGCAAGTCTAGAATTTGTTTAAATAAACATATTTCTAAATGTCTCAAAGAAATAACCTATAATACTTCTCAAGTTAGTATGCTACTACAGAAGCTGCACTCAGTTCAGAAGGATTGTGAATAATATAAAGTTATACACATGTCACTAGTAATATACTCTTGAATAAATTATTATAATAGCACACACACACGTATCATCCAATCAGTTACATACGAAAATGAATTGTGAACAAATACAATAATCATTATCTATAGTAATGAAATCTTCTATTCAACTCTTTTGTTCAACCAGCTCTATTCTATAATTTCATATTCTGTAACCTTCCCTTTCAAATTTGATACGGAGATTTCAAATTATGTATTACTATTTGAAATTGTGTGCTGTGAGATGAGACACAAAAGCACGACAACTGTTTATATGAGGTACCTTGGTTATACAATTTTGAAAGCTACAAGTGTTATGTTTTGCATATAAGTAGGGTTAAATTTGCTATAATAGAATAGAGCTGACTAGCGTAAACTAACATATTCTACAGCATAACCCTTAATATACTCTGCACAAGATTCTACAATAAAATGTGTACATGGTACACAAAAACTTGAATAAATTATTATAATATAATATAACGTACCTTGATATGTTCTACACAATGAACACTCTTTGAAAATCTAGAGAGATTCATTGTTGACACGTAGACACCAGTTGAGCGGCAATCACTGTTCTTTGCTGTTGTCAAGTTGAATAGCGGCCATTTTGAACAACCGTCAACATTGAACCACCTGTTAACACACTATGATATGGATCGTGCATTATCCACGGTTGTAGTAACCATCTCTTACTCCATTTCTTTTCATCTTGAATCCATTGTCCACGCCGACCGTGATTAGTGTTTGTTGTCACTTACTAGTAACAAATATCTTATTATCACCGGAACAACAGCAGAAGCATGATACTAATATGAAGAGGAATGCACTGGTTGATTTGTGATCACAACAAAAATAGTTAAACATACAAAACATGTGCAATCACTGCAACACATTCGCTGCTGCCGACCAGCAGCAGAGATTGTGGTTAGTGTGTATAAAATTATGGTAATTCAAACTGAATATCTGATTTACCCGTTAATGAATCAAACATCTTAATAGTGGTTGTATTACTCACCTGAATTTTATTCCAAGTTAAAATAAGTATCAACACACCACCAATGGCTTGCAAATAACCAGTAACGGTTACTGACGGTTGCAAACAATGCAAACAATGGCGTCCAACGCGTCAACGTATTTACAAATAGCAGAGAATACACACGGATGCGCAATACGATACGACAAATGCGCATTGGCAAGATTCAAACAGGTCGACAGTGGCTCCTAAACAATCTTTTTTTCTATTTCATAACAAAATTAACAATTAATGCTTTTGTCAATAAAGGAAAATAAATGTATTGACAGTGAATTATATAATTTACATTTACTGCAGAAAACTTTTGTTATTATCTTATAAGAAGAATATGTTAAATTATTTGTAAATATATATTAATATAACAACAACAATATTTAATACACATTTTTAAGACATATACACACCTATCTCACGAATTACAATGAATAAATATTTACTACATTCCTTAAAACAACAATAACAATAATTGTCCATATACTGCAATAACTAAAACTGTCATATTATCCATTGGATATTTAATATGGTTCTCAGGGATAGTTTAATTGAGTGAAATATGATATTTACAAATTAATTGAAATATTCTATTATCTAAAAAAAATCAATACAATCCTACCGAGTTAAAGGCATATGTATATTGATGTAAATATAGGGTATTTTCACATCAATACATACATGTATTTGAGCTACTTGGCTACCTACATACATATATCCTATATTACATGTCCAAAAACGAACAATGAATGATTTAACTCTTTTTTAGCCATGAACACATGATTATTTAAACATAGATTGAATGTTTCCAATACAGGCAAAATAGATTTTAAATTCCGACTTTGAATTACACTAGGTGTATTCTTTTTACAATTTGGCTGACTGAGTTAAGAACTAAGCTAAGCCAGGCTAAGCTCACTTGACTGTATGTAAAAAGAACAAGATTTTTTATTTTTCTCAGATAGTTCACTGGTATGTAAGAAATATAAATTAGCAGAGCAGCAATTTTGCACTGTGGTTATATTGCATATTAATTAATACCATCGTATCATCCAATGGTCAACTATTTATTCTATGTATTTATTTATAAAAAGTATTTTTTACAAAACTAATGCGTTTGGTACGTTTTCGTTCATAATTATAATAGTGGCATCATTTGCATATTCGAAATTATCAATTTTTAAACAAAAAACAACAAAATAACTTGAAAATAACCTCACTATTACTCTTTATATCAAACTTTCGCGCGTACAAATGCCGCATAGCTCTTCTAAGCCTGTGTTGCGGGTAGTGCGTCATCGGTAAGGGGGAGGTTGAAAAACGTAGATAAACTGAGCTACGATTTGTAAAAAGAACACGCAAATAACTAAGCGACTGTGAAATAACCGAGCAGTTAAGCCAGCTTAGGTAAAAAGAATACATCTACTATTTATTCCGATTGAGTAAGATGTCGTCCGATGCATAGCCGCATAGCATAGCGAAATAAAATTGGTATCACGACACATTTGCGCATCATAATTCGGATAGTGTTAAGTTAAGTTAGGAACAGAGTGAGATCATTTCTAAACATTTTTATTAATTCATCATACAAAACTATGAATAGTAAAAATTAACAATATTACATTTTACACACTACACATATCACATAACTAATCTATGGCGATTCTTCTTTAATGTCAATTTCTGTTTTTATAAACAATTCCTGTGTACAGTGATCAGTTGCATAATTATAATCTTCAACAAAATTGTCTTGATCACATTCAGTCTTAATATTTACAGATTCAATAAGTACATTTGACTTATCATCATCATCACCACCTGTTTGTGAACTATTCTCTAATTGTAAGAGTTTATCGTTATTATCTATGCTATTCACGTCTATAAATTCGATTCCACAGTGTGAAGTACCGGCTTCTTCCATTTTCATCCCTTTGTATTGCTAGAAATAATAAACAAACATACATTAGTATAAAGTACGTGGTACATTAGCGACAGACAGTCATGCATAATGAATAGCTGGCTGGTTGGCTACTTGTACAATGTTGTGCACTAGCATTTTATTATTTGTACATATGTACATAGGTACATATATTCTGGTTCGTACAAGCGGCGTGGCTCTGTATTTATAGATATCCTAATTACATATTTATATACTGCTACTACTACATTTAATAGGTATTTCCATCCAACGTTTTTAATAAGTTATTTTTCTCGTTTTGTTCGACTTAAGAATACTGCTGGATTTAGCTTTAATTTCATGATCGGTAAATACAATACGGTAAATACTGACCAATGTTCACACACGTCTCACGACTCTAAAATCTGCTGCACCACTAGCAAAGATATGTACATACGTACGTACATCTATGTGGAACTGCATGTTCTTTAAAGCGCATTTGGCATTTCATCATAGAACATTCCATCCACGTTTCCAAATCCTTGATCTTGATTTTGTAACTTTGTTTCGCCATTACAATTTGTTATACGTATTACAGTTCTAACCTATGTAACATCTCTAAACAACAACTAAACGTCACAGTGAAAGTGAAAGACGGACGACTGAGGGGCGAGGGTATTGGTTAAAAAACTACATCGAAACATGATCAAGAGAGAGATAGATTTATAGAAAGACCGTGTTTTCTATCTGTTTATACTTGTGCGCATGCGCATTGTAGACCATTTGCTCATATGTGCCCGGGAAATAGGAACAGAATCACGTGCAAGAATCGTCATCATTGTTTGTACAGTTAGCCGATTACTAGTACTGCAGCTCATCCGATATTGTTGTTTGTATTTTATTTAATTATTATACATTTTTTGTCGTTATAGTTTTCAATTGGGCGTTTTTTTTTTAACCTGAGATACCAAAATGATTTAATCCATTAAACTTGTATACAAAATTGATTGTTGTCAATTAAAAATATAAATAAATATTAGGATACTTTTTGTTAGAAAAATTATTTATCAAGACTGTAAAAATAAATATGGCTGTAAATAATGATATTAATAAAGTGATAACGATGTGGCAGAGTTAAATTTGTGAAAATAAATATGTAGTGATATGATTGAGCATTATTTAACTGACATAATCAGTTGTAGGATTTGACATATGTATGTGGATGCTGATTACAGGTTACAAAAGAACTAAATTAAAAGTTGACATTATTCGAAAGCGTAACAGAACAAATAAAGAATTAATAAATAAATTTCATTATATGTATATCTTTTATTTTCGATAGCTTATGCTCGTTATTCAAGTGTTATTCCCCTCGAGCATTGATATAGAACTTTTATTACAGATTTCGAATATTATTAGGGATTAGTGCAAAATATTTATTAATATTTGTTGTAATACCATAAATAATGTTGGCACAGAACCTGGTTTTAAATGTCGCCGTGTAGAAGACGTCTCACGGAAACAATCTTCTTCAAAGTGTATACTACATAATACAGGATTGTTTACATTGCGAATTCCCTCGCCTAAAAAACCATCATTCAATACATACATATGTATATTTGTATATAATATAATATAATTTAAAGAACAAACCTGTCCGTAATAATATACTTTCCAACCATATATGTTTTAAGTCGAAATTCGAAGGGAATTCAAGAAATGAATATCTTCCATGTCGTGCACAACTTGGTATACAACACTTCCTACCCATAATTATTCACAATACGAAACTATTACACTACACATTCACACAACGTCACTGCAAACGACGCAACGATATAACAATAGATTGTTTTGTGATGACAGCTGCGGCGACAGTCAATGTTATGGCGCTGCCTGTCGTACTTCACCGTTCATAGGTTAATCTAAAAGCGTACGTTCGTTATCGAAAGAGAGACAGAGACAGATTTGTCCGCGCTCCATTTTGTCTTTCTTTGTGTTTTCTGTCTAGACAGCGGTGTTCAATCAGTTTTACATTTCCATTTAAGAAAATATATTTATTCAACTTAAAATGTAAGATGAAGTAAATTATTAATGTTATTCTAGTGGTGGTACAATTCACCCATATTATTCCCATGCATTACTATCATCATATGTATACAAGTTGATAAAAACATTTTGGTCTGTCAGTTAGATAAAAGCGCCAATTTTAAAATTACAACTTGGAAAATCGCATCAATGATCAAATTAATAATGAATGTGACACAAATTGAAAGTGTTGGTAAATTTGAATATGTACTTACAACATGTTTGCATTCTTCGTCAATGTACGAACGTTTCCTGAAGAAAACAAAATGAATAACTGTAATAATACATATACATATGTAAGTACAATGTACATTATATCCACTCACTTCTTCTGGACGACTTTATTCATTGTTGTTGAATCAGATTTCGCCCTCTGTCTGCTATTTCTTCCAAACAATGTCGGAATTGAATTTGGTTTTAATATTAATGGTCCATTTTGTCTAGTAATTAGAAAACTGGATTTTTCAAAGTGTCCTGAACATAGTTTCATCTTTGAAGTATCATTTTTAGGATGCAAGTCCAATCCGCATGCTTTTAACCATTCTGTTTTCAAAAATGGATTCTTCGGATATCTGTAAATCACGAGAACAATTAACTTTTTTTTTATTAAACATAAAATTAGATAAATGTATACTTACGAAAAAAATCTGAAGCCACATGCTTTCGCATACTTTCTTCCACACGATGAACAACTAAACACCATTGTTGTAATGTATTATACAATATAAAACAACAATAATAACATCCGGGACACTGACCGTAAAAACAATAATGGCGATACTACAGACAACGGCAAACACAACCAAGGACATTTACGAGAAGGGAAGCGACATGGCAATGTCCAAGACTTGTTGTATCAAGGCGTTATCTAACGGGAGAGAGAGATAGATTTATGGAAACACCGTGTTTTCTATCTGTTTTTACTTTCGTAATTGTGCGCATGCGTAGTAGTAGACTATGTGAAGTTGGGAAACTGGAACGGAACCACGTGCCACACCCAAGGACGTTAAAGAGAATGGACGAGTCATGCCAAGACTTGCGTCATAACGTTATCAAAAAAAAGAGAGAGAGAGAGAGATGGATGGATGGATGGATGGATGGATGCATGGAAAGATCGTATTTTCTAGCTGTGTTCTCACTTTGTAATTGTGCACATTGGTAGCCGACCACGCGTTTTTAGTTTCGTTGTTATGCGCATGCTTAGTGGACCACGGCGTCATGTCCATGTCATGTTGTGCCAGGAAGTTGGAACGGCTAGGGGACACGTGTTTGTTGTGTGTGTGTGTGTGTGTGTCGTTGCCAATCGCTCATTATTATTTGTACGGTTAGCCGATTGCTAGTGCCGTGTCTCACCGGTGTTATTATTGTTGTTTGTATTTTATTTAGTTATTATAAATATTTTTGTAAGTTATAATTTAAACATTTGTAGTTGTAAGATAACAAAATGTTTTTATCAATTAATTGGTATACAAAATTGATTGCAATGTAAATTACAAATATAAATAAATTGCAATAACACGAGAATAACATTAATAATTACTTAATCATACATTTTCAGTTAGACAAATATACTTTTCAAAATGTACATTTGATTGAACACCACTGATTACGCAGAAGACAGGTAGAGGATAGACAAAATGGAGATCGTATAAGTCTGTCTGCCTCGCTCTTTCGATCATGCTAAAAACCCTGCATGTCATGTCCAGTCTCTGTAACGTCCTTGCTCATGCCAAAAATCATAACCAATTTCAATAAATGTGCTATTCGTCTGATGGCAACACATTAATGACTTGTGCTGCTAACACAGTTATACTATTGATTAGATAAGAGCAATCTTTCGGTATGGTATGGCTAAATAAAAAACATGGATTTGTTTGTGAATCAGTAAACATGATCTACGTACAGACAGCACATGCAATTATTCGCTTTCTACTGCACTATTTGAAGTAACTGAATCAGTCATTGTTGGCTTTGGTACTTTTCAACTGACTGCGCATTCGTTAATTGATGACGTTATTTTACATGTCTTAATCGGTGATGTAATCGAGAATCAACTAACACGGCACGGCGGTGAAGTACATATTTGTGATATTCATTTTTCTTCTTCTCTAATTACGGTTTAAACGGGAATGAGTCACTGATATACACTACAGCGCAAGCGCAAGTCTCATTTCTAGCAAGGACAGTGGCGTAACGAGTCATTTTACGAAGACACTTAAATACTGGAGAATATATGCATATAATACTTAAATAATAAGTTTCTGCAACATTCTCCATTGTTCATAACCGTTACGAGATAAATAACTATTAATAATATACTACTTGAAGCCTTCTCTATAACAGTGTACACTTATAATGTACATTAACCAGTTTGGTAAGATTAAGAAAAATACCATGAATAAAGTAGGTACAGCATCTCGCTTTAAAAGTTGTCGTGCCGATGTCGTCAAGCGAAAACAATCTTCTTCAAAATGACTGCGACATATTAGGGGATTCTTCATGCTGCGAATTGTTTCTCCTAAATAAACATATATTATTTAGGTATGTGTGTGTGTGTGTGTGTGCGCATGTATTATACCTATAGATATATATGTATTTATATAAAACACATACCAGTATGTAACAATATACTATCAAGCCATTTGTATCTCATAACCATATTTGAGGGGAATTCATGTAATGAATTTTTCCCTCGTCGAGCACAGCTTGGAATACAACACTTGTTTAAATGTGCCATAACTGTGAGAAATTTAATTCATCCACACACACCAAACTATTTACCCTAAGAACACCACAATTTACACATACATTGTACACAAAATCTTTCAATATCAAAATGAGTACTATTCGATGTTGACGAACTGTCAAAATCGTATTCGTATCGGGTCAACTAGCGCCAACGGTGAAACACAGAAACTAGCTTTCTTGACAGATCGGATTAAAGTACCTACACTGTTACATTTTCATTCGAAAAGGTAGTGGATATTTCGAATCATTCGGTTGTGAACCTATCAAACATTATCTAACATTCATTATCTTAAATATTACGCAGCTCAGTGTTCACAAGTTACAAATTTCCGATACTACTACGTATTAGATATGTGTGAAATGCTAAAGCTCAAGTAATTTCGAGAATACTACATAGGCGTGACAGAAATGTTTTGTTTCCCCGTAAACGTTTTACTTTTCACAAATACTTACTTTCGTTTTTAATTTGCATGCATAATTGCATTTTGGATTCTACGCATAAGTATATGATGAGTACATAATTTTATAAAGAACCGATGCGACGGTAATAGTGCATGTGCAACCACTTTAAACGAAATAAAACAAAAATAATTATTATTCACGCAAAATATTTGTGGCAATATACAAATACGAATTTATTTTAATATTTTTATACTATGTGTATGTAATTTTAATTTCATCTATCAGTGCGGACGAAGGTAAAACGTGTGGTCTGATTTTCGGATGTTCGCTATTTTTCTGGTAATTTTCCCAATTCTGCACGTCATGTGGCACTAGCTATAACAAAATACAATAACCAACACAGAATTATACCAGCTATAACAATACAAATGAATATTTACAAGTGCCGAACCAATCAGCAAGCCAGTGGTCCGAATCAAATAATCCGGTACATTGATATTGGTTCCTATATACATATATCATAGACATGGAATGCGTTACTGTTAATCCAAGAAGTTAGGAAACTAGGAATTATAGTAGTCTTTGAAAATATAAAAGTATTGCACTACAACAGTCGTTCATATGTTCATTTTTGATTAACATTTACCGTAATAATTTTCGCGTTTTGAATGAATCAAAAATGTTGTCTATTCAAAAAGTAAAATTACATGGCATGAAAAGTACGAAATGGGACACACAAGATAAAATCACACAATATCGAGGATTAGTCAGTCTATATGGTAAAATCATACTACATAGTTACATTGAAATTTATAAATAGAAGTGACATGAGCAAAATTTCCAGAACGCGACAGAAACATTATAGATGCAGACAATAAATTCGTTAAAAAGAAATTGAAACTAGAAATTAGCAGGTTACGTAAAGAAATAGTTGAGAAACGAAGAGAATACAAAAATCATGTTGAAGGCAACAGACAAAATATACGAAATGCACTCTCAAAGCACAGAGATCTGCAACTGGTTTCTCAAAATATGCCGTTAACAGTACACTGATATTGGTAATAATAAAACATTTACACACTTTCTTCAATAATTATCTATTTCTAGAAAGTCGTGGATGTATTGGAACAGAGAGTCTTCAAAAAACGAAAAGAATTAGATCTGATTAAATATCAAACCAAATTAAAAACAGATCAGCTAGTTAAAATTAAAGTAACCATACAAATATATGCAATAGGATCGTATGACATTTGAGTTATTATACATTTCAGTTGAAACAAGCTGAACTAGAAGACAGAATCAAATATGAAAGCAAACGTGAGATACCCGAAGAAGAAACTGTGCAAAGACTGCAAGCAAGAATTCAAGATACCACATTAAAAATAGAGGCCGCAGATGAAGTTGGAAACACATATAAATGTATAATTGACATAATGAAAAAGGTGACATATTCTTTTCTTTTTATAATGCGTGTCTTTTTTCCCCGTTTCGTTTTCTTAAGCGTATTCTACATTATACTATTTCCTCATAGTTGACGTTGCTTCTTTATACATACATTAAAATGATATTCATATACAAACAAAGTAGATTTTGGAGAATATAATGCCGGTTGTTGTTTTATTGCTTGACACCAATGTGTGCGATTTTTAGGTACACTAATAAACAATTTTCTTGGCATGTTGTAAGTTAAAACGAGACATGATGGCACAATACAGTATTTGAACATTATTATTATATCTGTTTTGCTCCAGTTTGCTTGTTATAACAAAACTAACCTACAAAGAAAAGAATTGACATTTAGCTAGCGTCAGATAACGTAAACAGTTAAGGAAGATTACGCGCGCATTTTGAATGATATCAATGAAGAACTAAGAATATAATTATTAACATGAAATAATATGATTTTAGGATGCAGTTTACTTTGATTCAGTTCTTGCTGCACTTCAGATAGATGGATACAATCAAGGCAAATGTATTTTAAAAATTACCGAAATGGGACAACTGGCTAAAGAATATTTGGATGATAAAAAGGATGAATATGTACAGTTAGACTTAGTTGTAAAACAAATTAGAAGAGAACGTGAAAGAGCGTTTAAGAAAATAGAAGATAAACTTGATTATCTTCATTGCAATGCTAAATTTTTAATTCGAAAAGATGTATGCATAAGTGAACATAATATATTATAATATGTACTAGTTTCATACAATTGTTTTCTAGAGTTTTCTAGAATTACGCGAAGCGCGGAAAAGTATACATTCGAACAGTGAAAGAGAATTAATCAACAATATCGATAGTATCGAAAAAACATTGAATACTTTAAAGAAGACTACACTTGTTGCTAGAATCGAAGACATATTTCCAAGGTTCAGTTAAAAATATACGTATTTATTGAAATTTCTCTCTCTCTCTCTCTCTCTCTCTCTCTCTCTATATATATATATATATATATATATATATATATATATATATATATATTTGTGTATGTATGTATGTTATTATAGAATACAGGAACAAGCACAACAACGGACTAGACTGAAAGAACTTGTTACTGAACATGCGGAACAAAGGAACAGACTGATAAACAAGCAAAACCAAGCCGAAGCAATGTACAATACATTATGTGATACCATGGTTGAAACAACAGCTTGGTAAGAACGATTTTCTGCATGGAACAAATGTCTTGCCATAAATCCATAATATAAATATCCCATTATTTTAGGTATAAAGAAGAGAAAACTCAATCCAATACAGATATTGACGAGATGCGACAGAAAAATACAAACACTTTGGATGCAATCAAAGATCATGCACGTGTCGTACTATCAGTGCGTATATTTCTGCAAAATCTATACGAAATATTACGATTTGTACTACCGCCAAATGCAAAAACAACAACCAAAGACAAGAAACCGAAAAAATCATTAGCTGCCGGTGAAGTTCAAATAGTTAAATATGACAAGGCTATAAAAGAAAATAGTAAGTCTGAAAATAGGTATTTCTACGGCCATGAATAGTATCTAATTGTTAGGTTTCAATTACCATTCCTTCGGTACTAATCGAGTGTATTTTAGCAAAAAAGTTGGTAGAAATCATAAAGCAGAAGTTAAATTTATTACTGAAAGTCCGTAGTACTAAAACAGTAGACGTAATGACGAAAGAAACTATTGCTCAGATGTTCCAAGGATTTGTGGATGAAATAACAGAGAAGAATATAATGTTCCCGCGAGTTCTGAAAACAGATTGTAAGTGTCCCGTTCAATAATCTACGCTACATAATATAATTTATCATCTGAATTAATAGATAAACTATTTATTTCCGACCAAATTATTATACAAATTAAACGTTTTTAGCATTCATTGAGGAAATAGAAATGGAAGATCAACAGATTCTATCTAGAGCAAAAATAAAAGCTGGCAGTGCAGAAATATGCAAGAAAAATGAAAGGTCTGAATTCGATGTACCAGTTTTGACCGTGAAGAAATAATATGGATGTACTAATTCGTATAACAATAAATATATACGTTATATAAAATTTTTTGTTTGTCTCATATTTTTTTAAGTTAGCATTATTGGCGCCCGTGTGTTCGTACCTTTTTGCTAACTTCACGTACTTGTCAGTTTGACATGACAGTGACGTTTGTCCAAGGCCTTGTAATTTTATAGAAATAATTGTATTTTGTCTCGTTAAATAATGCTGTACTTACAACATCTAATTTAGCTACTATATAATTAAATTAAAAGTGTCACGTTGTTACGAAGAACTACACTGAAACTAGTATACACAAGGCAGGCTATTTTTGTAAAAATAAGAATTCATTGTTTTGTTCATCCTGTAGGTGTGTACAAAAATCGTCGTATTTTTCTCATCATTCGTTGAATTAAAGGCAAGTATACGCAAGATTATTATTCTACGTAGGTCATAATTATGTTTCACTAATTAAAATATGACAGGATTCTAATATTCATACATAGGGTTATCGTATTATCAGAACCTGTTTTGGTAGATAATATATATTTTTTATCGGTAAAATGCCAAATTATAGGTACTTAAAATATGTTGCTTTTTTGCTATATTAATTACTTTTCATTGTGTCATAACGGGAAATAATATTTCAATAATTGAATTATTTTGATTACTTTCATAATATGTATAAAAGAATTGCATTATGTTAAATTGTTATAGATATCATTCATTCAATATGGATGGATTTTCGTCGTACCACAATAATGGAAATATACGAGAGCACGATTTCAATAAATTAACTCAGATTGGCTCCAGTATACAGAAGATATCACAGAATGGTATGTGAACTGTTTAATGTATGCTTTACTTGATATTGATATATTTACATTTACTATAATTGGTACATATGTATGTATACATATACGTATTTACAGTATCTTCTATACAAAGGATGGTTCAACAACTTGGCACATCGCAAGATTCACGAGAATTGCAACAACAATTGTAAGTTTTCACGTTTATATTTTCAGTTTACTATACATACTTGATTTATACCTGATTCGGTAGAGAACAAATTCAGCAATACACTCAACAATTGGCTAAAGATACAAGTTCAAACTTGAAAGAACTGAATGCTGTACCAATGGGCTTGTCACCAAGTGAACAGCGACAGTTTAAAATGCAACGAGAACGGTTGGCCGATGAATTTGCAACCGCCTTGAATGCATTCCAAGCAACGCAACGTAACGCGGCGCAAAAAGTCAAAGAACAAATTCAAAGAAGCAAAGCATTAACCGGTGGAGATCCGTTTGCTCCAGGTGAGATTTCAATAAAACCGGAATTAGCATTTGTAATTATGTTAATTCGTTCCATCAGCACCAAGACGAGGGGCAGAACATCAACTAATAGAGCTACAAAATAGCACTGGTGCCAACAGCAGGCATCAACAGCAACAACAGATACAGGACGAAATGAATCTGCAACTACTAGAAGAACAGGAACAATCCATACGTAGATTAGAGGTGATTGATTGCATGCGTGCAGACGACGGTGTACTGTGCACAATAACTTGCGTAATATGTAAATATGCACTATGCACTATGTAATATGTATTGTATTGTTTACTCGTAGGCGGATATCAGTGACGTTAATCAAATATTCAAAGAGTTGGGTGCCATTGTACATGAACAAGGTGACCTGATCGACAGTATAGAAGCGAGTGTAGAACGTACAGAGGTATTCGTGTCGGAAGGCACTCAACAGCTGCGACAGGCCGGTTCGTATAAAAATAAAATTCGCAAGAAGAAACTCATACTGATGATAATCGCTGCTGTTGTGTTGGCCATCCTGATCGGCATTATAGCGTGGCAACTGCAGTAAGCATAACGACTACCTGCAGGATTATTTGTGAGTTTTAACTGTTGTTTTATTTCATTCTAATATTCCTCTCTTACCCGATAAGGTCTCATACAGATAATCGTACTACTATGTACATACATGTACATGCTTGATTTGGACGGAAGCAATATTAACAATATAATGATAGTACGTACACATATTTATACCGCATATACGTGAGCTGCATGTTGGCTTTGTGATATTTTTGAGAAGAAAGACAAGACGGTGGAACTGATGTTATTGTATGGGTCTGTTTTATATTATAGTATATTATCAAATATAGTCATATACGTATAATGTACAACAGACTTATGAATGTGTTTAGTGCAAGACTGATTTCATCTCAAAACTACAATAATAAATTCGTATATGTATTTATGATAATAATTATTACATACTGTTGTATTGATTGTATGTACAGTTAAATACCTAGTATTCCAGTGATTATAGCATTCACATTGATCATTTATCTAGATGAGATCTTACTGTTCTAACTGATGATATTACATTTTACTTACGTACATTATATTATATTATTGAAAATAAATTATGCTTAAATATGTACTATGTATGTAGTTCTAATTATAGAATGGATCATAAAGCAAAGTTGGATGATGTAAAATAGCTGTGACAGGTCCTACAATATAATTTTATATAATCCTTCAGAGTAATGAATCTGTTTTAGAGATATTTTGTGCTTACCCATATCTCCATAAATTTATCTACATCAAACTTTCAAGCCATATATAATATTTTTCTGTATATTAGTCATGTTTCATATTATATTTACGAGTATAAATACCTATTTGAAGTTGTAATAATTTCTTATAACGGAAATTGTATTTATAACCTAATAAATATATGTTGGAAAATAATTGTTTTATTCATGTAGATTTAATCTCTAGAGTAATTGTGAATTTCAAAACAAATTCACTGTATTCCATATGTTTTTATTTAATTTTATATTAAATATTTCCACAAAATTTAATATAGGCAAGGCATTTGTACGAACTTTGATATGTTTTAAAAATACATTGCAACTATAAATTTCGAATTGTTGTGCATATATGAACAGTATAGAACAAAATGTATAATCGTAAATAAAATTATTTGTAAACATATATCATATAAATAAATTAGACCTTTCGCAAGTAAAAATGTGTATGTGACAGAACATGTTTATACATAACGCAGATGTGTATGTATATATGATGTTCGATAACTACTCCAATTACATGTTTAGTCTAAAAATACATTTCCGAGTGTAATGTTTAGTCGTACAATACAGTGCAACGCCAACATTCTGTCTATACTGCAACTCCGGCACGCACACGTTTGTACTGGTCGACAATTATTTTATTCATTGTTTTCTAAATTAGTTAGATTCATCTGTGCCAGATTATGTTTGATTAAAAAGATAAAATTGTATCTGAAGTATAAGTAACACAATACAAACCTTGTAAATAAGTTGTTTTAATTGTTTAAGTGTAGATTAGTGTGATAAGTGTGATGACCAGCATGAATTGTCATCTGGACAATCTTAATTGATTGATGCTTTAATTAATTAATTAATATTCCCAGTGTAATTTTAATCAAAATGAAAGTTTTATTTCAAATTGTGATACCTTTTCTTGGGCTTTTCTACCAAATATGTGGTAAGTGTTAATATATGTTTTTTTGCAAATGTTTTCAATCTGGAATTAAGACATGATCTTAAAAATTCAATTGTCCTGTTGTTCGCGAAGCAAACAACGAACAGATGTTCTGTTTATTTTCTAGACGCTGCATATTTAGTACCGGCACCAGTTATTACACAGTTAGATGCCAGTTATGTACTTATAATTAGAGAAGATGGCGTTCAAGCGAAGGAATGTCACATAGATGATGGCACAAATATGTTTATGATAGATTTAATACATGAAGGTGTAAAACCAGAACCGCATAATAAAAAATCGGATAATATTTATAGCGTAGAAGATTCAGATATTATTAAGAGTCTTGGAAATGGCATCTGTGGTTTTAAAATGGACAAAGTTTCAAAAATAACAACACCAAAGTGGACATTAACGATTGTTGATGAAAAAGGGAAAAGTTACAATAAAACAACTTTTGTAGTTATTAGAGGTAAAGTATATATATATATATATATATATATATATATATATATATATATATATATATAAAATAGTATTGGGATTAAACAAATATATTAGTTCATCTGTTGACAAGACAAAATTCTTTCCTCCAGAGACCGATACAAGTTATACGAAAACTGCAATTAAGATTGGCGATTCTATATCTGTTCCATGTGCGTTCCAAAATAAAATGATTGACTATTGTGAAATATACCATCCAAATGGCGAAGTCGTTCTTACCGGAACAGAAACGTGTTTTTTCACAGTACCACTTACGAAAGTAACTGATCTCGGCATTTGGAGATGTATGTTGGGTTACCAAAGTAATATGATACCCATTGAAAAACAATATGAGTTTATTCAGACAGGTAATAGTAGTGATTCCTGTATTACCCAGTCAAACATGTCGTTTATGTAAGAAATTATGTTTTATTTTAGAGTTTAATGTCATAAATACTTGGCATAATGATACAGAAACTAGAGTGAATTTAGGTTGTTCTGTTAGCAATCCAAAATTGAAGTCGGGCAAAGACGATTATTGTGTAATGGTTCGTCCGGACGGTAAACAATTTAAACTCTATCCTGGCTTGGCAACTGACCGATATACGGCACTTAATACTAATTTATCGCACAGTATCTGCTCCCTAGAGGTATTATGTTACATTTATTATACATTCTACATGACAGTGTTTAGACTAGAAGATGATATACATATCTACTAAGTATTCTCCGAAATAAACATACATACATACATATTTGAAACCTTCATTTTTTTTAGATTGTAAAGCCTTTGGAAGCTACTGAATGGGGTATTTGGCGATGTGAAGTACACAGTGGCTCCTATGAGCCTATTGGCGGGTTCATTACATTATCAACAAGAAGTAACAGGGTGATTCGATCAGTACCAGCAGGTACATATTATTTATTATCCATATTTATACATATCATTACTTATTGCAATGCCCGAACATTCAGGTGTAGAAGCTAAAGTTCCTAAGGATATGTTTCTACATGTAAATAGCAGTATGACAGTGAGTTGCCGAGTACCGTACTCATCGTCTTATTGTTATATGCGTGGTCCTGATAGCAAGTTGTACCCGATAAAAGATGATCGATCGATCACATTGGGATTGTGTAAATTTACTAAAGCTCAAGTGAAATTATCCGATAATGGCACTTGGCTGTGTGGATTTGCAAAGAAAACTGGCGAATCAGATGACGTGTTCAATTTTCAGGTAGGTATATTCATAGCATGATGAGGTTATGTTATGCTTGTTCACAGAATGCCTGCTTTAGCTAATATGTATGTATATTTTTATAAAGGTACATGTAGCTGAAGCATTAACTATTCGAGCGGAATTGGAATCGGTAGAAGCGAGAGATGGAGGCAGTGCTTATTTGAAATGTACCACAAAAGATTTAGGCGATTTTCCCGTGCAATATTGTCGGTTCCTCAGTCCCGATGGACATATGTACCAAATTACAGACAACGGCCAGCCGAATGACCGCATTGTTTATGACGGGCGCGGTTTACAGTACGGTGATTGTGGAATAAAAATACGCAAAATGGAATTATCGGATGTTGGTAAATGGACCTGCATCACCCGAGTTGGTGCACAGTTTACCGAAGATGAAGTCTATACGACTATTGATCTAGCAATAACCAACAGTAAGTATTCACAGTTACATAATTCGAATATGTTTGTTTATGTGA
The DNA here is from genome assembly GCA_963422195.1 of Carabus problematicus. NCBI lineage: Eukaryota > Metazoa > Arthropoda > Insecta > Coleoptera > Carabidae > Carabus > Carabus problematicus. Next base: position 22,728 of record OY728585.1, read on the forward strand.
AATAAAACATTTAAACATAATACTTCTTACATTCTATTCAGATCTGAGTTTGGCTTCAGTGCTTGGTATATCTTTCGGTGTATCTCTAGTATCCGTTGGAGGCGCTCTAGTCGGTATACGTAAGTGGAAACAACGACGAGCAAATACTAGAAATACTAGAATCCCAAGTGAAGGATTTACAAGAAATATTGCGGCGCGCTCTAGTAATTCCAGTCATTCGAGTAACGGCAGCACTGTTGCATTTAACATCACCAGTAGACAAAGTATACACGATCCAAATTATAATACACTTAACAATGCCAGTATCAGATACCGACCTAGCTAACATATAGCTACATGCTAGAGAAAACTGCAAATATTTATAGAATACTATATAATATAAATACGGTTTTATTATAAAATAAAAACATTATTATCACAAATGTTTTAATAATGTATAACAATTTTTTTACAGTAATCTGTACATAATAAATCCTATATACAGATCACAGTTTATTCTCATTGTAAAATGGCTAATATTTGAAAATACAATTATTCTGCACATTTCTGTATATTGCAAATGCACTCCGTAATTTTTTCCTTATATTTTCTGTAACCATTCTTCAAATAAATACACAAAGACAGTGTATATTCGACGAATTTAATAAAATCTGCGGTCGGATAATTGTCGCCTGGAAAGAATGAACAATATATAAATAGGTATAAAGAATCATTGACGTGCATTTGTACTAAATATGTACATATGTAGTATGTATAATAATGACCAATTATGTATGTATGTACCATTTCTATGATTCTTCATGAAAACAATAAACTCTTCAATTTTCTGTTTACATTGTTTCTGCAATGAAAAAGAGAACACACTGATCCAATATTTATCCATGCAGACAAGCGCCTCTTCCGTTGTAAATGGTGGATGCATCATTGCCATTCGCAGCCACAGTTCACCAAAAGCATCCTTCATCTCGTGCTCTATGATGTACGTTAACAAGTTGCTGATTAATATTTTTATTTTCTGTACCGGTCTCGTGTCACTCGCACTGGTATTCGTGTTATTTAGATTGTTGATTATGTCAGTGTTACTGTAGGCTTGTACATTATTTACGAGTGCTTTGCTCCGTAAGTTCACATCATTTGATAGCAAAATCTACAAGTAACATTCGACTATGTTTAACTATTAACCAGCTCCACCACAACTACCTAATATGTACATAATTCAGTTCAATACTGACCACTGTTTTTCCTTGCTGTGCAAGTTGCATACAACAAAACAGGATTCCGTCGTCAGGATTTATACTGGATAAATCTTGACTAGAAGCTTCCAGAACAGTCTGACCTGAAGTATAAACGAAACAATTATATCATTCCACTTTTCACCTTACCTTACCGCGCCACTCACCTTTAAACTGTGGATGTTTGCTGGCCAACTGACCATTGATGTAATGCACGGCCTTCTGCGCTCCTTTACGCAAAGATCGATGGTGATTTGACTCTTTCATATAATCTAATTCTTGTATTACCATCCACGGTACCACAATCACTGGTCTGCCGGAATAACCTGGCAAGCAGAAATATCATTATATATATATATATATATATATATATATATATATATATATATATATATATATATCCCACAAATAATCATAAATAACATAGAATGAGACACCAAAGATACATGTGTCCAGATAGAAAAACAAATACAATTACCTGTGAAATGGGTATCCCTTAAACGAGATACAAAACTAAGTTGTGACAGAAATATATTTGTATCTACAACAATATGTGCACTATCGTTGTGCGGTATCGATGTCATCATATTACAATGGCTTGGTATATTGTTTGGCGGTAATTTGTAACTAATTTCTTTACGGAGTTCATTAATCTGAAACAAATATATACATATATAGAGTAAGTGAAAGTGTTAATAACATGTACCATCAGTACATATTCTCGTATTTAAATGTACGTACATTTTCAAGTATTGTTTCTTCATCGATTGCCGACCATTCCATTGTATCACTACTGTCCGTAGACGTTTGACTGTATAGCTTCACTGGAGAACTTGGAAGTTGAGCGTTGTTATTAAGCACTGAACTATCTACACTGGTTTCTTGATTTCTCTTAACTATATCCGAATACGAAGTTGAAGAACAAACTGGCGATTGTACAAATTTTGAACGAAGACCACAACGTTCAAAAGATTTACAACTGTTCAATCTGTTTTGCACAGAAGAACTCCTAGCAGGACAGGAATCAGGTGACGATTCATCATCTGAATCACGTTTACTAGATCTTTTAAAGTGTCCATCACTCTTATAATTCGGTGTAGACGAATATCTCGAAGCACTTGGCTTTAATCTTTCGTTTACATTTGAAACTGGAGTTTTTGGTAGTCTGTTTGGAGTACTTTTCATACTCGAATCTGGCGTTTTCTTTAGACCATCTTTCTTTTGTTGTTCCAAACTTTTACGCAAGTTATCCATACGTCTCGATGCTAAATTTTTCGCCGAATGAGGAACGGAAGCGTAGGATATCCGTTGTGGAGTATAATCCAAGTATAATTTTTTACTTGGTGGTTGCTCTGCATTATCAGTAGATTGAGTTCTTTTAACTCCCTGGCTTGTGCTCTGAAACAATATTATTAATATTCTTGTTTTTACGTAATACATCATATAACGCGTGATTTGATACTTACGGCATGGTATGATGTTGTAGGTTGGTTGATATGTCTATTCAATCTGGATGACCCATGCCGTTTTGCCTGTAATATCGTTCTGCTTTCTCCTTTATTCTTTGAGTCATCAAAATATCTATGATTTTTATTGTTGTTCATACTCATATTTAGGTTATATTTATATTATTCGTTTGATATTATAATGTGTTGAAAATTTTACGTGAATTACGTTTATATAAACTGTAAAAAATATGTATATATGTAAATTGTAAAATATCACTGCAAGTTATAAGAAAATTATTTATAAAGCTACCAAAACAAAACACGAATTGAAAATGTCACATTTTATCAACTAACATCAGTGATGTAACATTCAAACATAAATATTTACAGTGACGATAAACATGCTTTCATTATAATTTTTGTTTAATTTACAAAAATAAAATATCAGTTCAGCATATAACTGAGATTGGCATGCATTTAAAATAAAGATAAGAATAATACAGTGTTTTCAACCAAATAAAAAAAATCTGTTACTAACAGAAATTGATACTATTACTGCAAATTACAAAAAGAAGAAAATATATACATACATATAAATACATATTTTAAAATTTTGGCAACGAGTGACACATACTACTATCTATATTATGTTCTGAAAACTACACTCTTTCATGGAATGTCTATGAATCAAGTTTTGCTGCGGCAGCTCTTAATTTCTATTGATTTATATAAAAGTACATCAAACGAACAAGTCCATGCCACGTGGATTAAAGCGAATACATTAATAATCCTCGCAGAAGCCCTACACGAATCTGAATGGGGTTATTTGAGAGCTGGTCCCATGTCCAGAAGACACCATTGCAAAACGGAATATGAAGGAATCATTAATATGTATATAAACAAATTAAAAAGTCTACAAGATGATTGATACCTTTTTTTTCTCTCAATCTTTAATTATTTTTCGTGGATCATTCTTTGATAAGCCACCTTATTTTCAAAGGCCATATCTTTTTTATCTGTATGTATTCAGTGGCATTGTACGAGTGTCAGTATTGTACTGTTAACCTTTTATGCATATGTGTTAGTCGGGTGGTATATTCTATTATTGTTTGTTGTGTGTGTGTGCGTGTGTGTGTGTGTGATGAAGTAAACGTCAAATAACATTAAAATGTACTTTATTTAAGCAATATTGTTAACTTTATCGACACAATCTTTCAAATAATTGTAAATGTCACTGGTTTTTACGATAAATTCTTCAATATTCCTCGCCATGATATGAAACTGTGATGCAAGTGAAGTTATGTACAGTTGTCCTTCTTCCGTTTCCATTGCGGATTGTAGTTCCTTATCGTGCAGTGATAATCTGTAAGTACGAATAGAAGTTTTCAACTACTACTTTCATGAACAAAACACCCTCTGACAGATAAGTGACTTACAGTTGTATTAGTAAAACTGCTACCACAGGCCATTCTGCTGTTTTAAAAACGATATTGTTCGCGTCAAATTCAAATGTATTTATCAATTTCTTTAAATCCGATAAAATAGTATGCGGACATTGTTTTAATATCTCGCATACACTCGGTATTCTAAAATAATACTAGCATTAGTATGGCGACAGACAGAGATAGATAATACATTTACACTCTACGCAGCGATAAAAGAAATATTCTCTTTCTAGTTTGCATCAAATCTTTTGAATCTATCAGCGGTAGTACAGCTGGTGACCCTTGTACAACATTTGATTGTTCTCCTTCTTCTTCTTCTTCTTCTTTCACTGACTCTACGTCCTCCTCTTCGTGCATTTCATAGAATCCAGAATAAAAAGCTCTAACTTTTAAATCCATCGTTTCAGCTTGATCTTTTAGTTGCTCATATCTTGGCAGAGGCCTTAGCTTTTTTCCTGCATGAAGACACAGTTAGTTACGCTTACCTAGTTAATAGCATTGCTATAAACATATATGTATATGTACATACCCGTAACCGATTCATCAAACTTCCTATCAGCCATTTCCATCAAGTTAATCTGCTTACAGATTGCATCATACTGTTCTTGTTTCAGTTCATCTAACTCTAAATTCTTCTTCCTATTCAAGTACTGATTATATGATTTATCCGATAATATTTGCTTCACGTGTTCCTCGCCATATAGAAATATCGTTGTTTCAATCGTTAACCATTCCTTCAAACATTGTTTCATTCGTGTATTTATTGTGTTCCGCTGTTCAGGGGTTTGTTTCACGTTCGCTAGCTTGGCTTTTGACATATTATTTGCTTTTTTGTACACCGAGCTATTTTTCAACCGGCTCATTCTCTTCACTTTATTTTCAACTTGTGCATCCTTGTTATCATTTTTATTTGAATCTGTTTTGATGAAAGTATTTGTTTCTTGGATGATTTTGCATTCATTCGTTTCTTTTTCAAGATGTAAGCTGTTATCTTCTGTCAGTTTATTAACAATTATTTTTGTTGTGGTATTATCAGATTTATCGTTGATTATTACATTATTTTCGTTGGTACTTTTCAAACATTCTTCTAAATCACCACTTTTATTTTCATTATTTGTTTCACGTTTCACGTTATTTTCAGTGATTATTGATTTTGTGACCTGTTCTTTATGACTACCTGGTTTTGTATTATCGTTATTAGTTTGAATTGGTAATAAACTAGTTGATCTTTCCTGTACAATACCTAATACATTTACATTTTTATATATGCCTTTCATTTTATTCCCATTATCGAGCACTAGCGTTTTCTTAAATTTCTTATTCACAGTATTCATATTCTCCTCATTTATCTTTTCTCCTTTCACATATTCTCTTTCTAAATGTCCTTCGGTGAAAGACACGCGTTTCCTTTTTGTCGTTTTGCATTTCGATAAAATTCCTTTAATTTTGTTAGAACTGTCTTCTGATTCTGAACAAATATCATCCTTTTCACCAAAGCCGGTGTTTATTATCATTGTTCTGTCAAAATCTTTCAGTTCATCATCAACTTTTACTTCAGTGCTTTTATTTTCTAATATTTCAATCTCAGGCATATTTTTATTTTTCTCAATTATTATTTCTTGTGGTGTCGTGTTAGTAACTGCTTCATTAATTTCTTCAGTTTTTTTACCGAAATATTCAGCATTTTGTTTTAGTATATCAACTAAACTTGGCACGAATAAGTTTGAATAAACATATGACTCCGTACGTTGTTTTTCAATAAATGGTTCTCCATTTTTCTCTTGCTCAACATTCTTTTCATTATTCACTTTTGTGGTTAGCTTTTCTTCTTTTGAAATTGTTTTTTCTTTACATATTTCATCTGGCATATCATTTATCATGTCTTGTGTAAATTTTGATATTGAAGTAAATTGTTCGTCTGCATTTACATCAACTTTCACAATTCCTTGATCGATTTCTACTCCAGGAACTCCACTAAAATACAAGCGAATTATTTCTGTAGGTTTTTTTTTTAATATACGACGTTATTTTATAATACTTACGTTTCTGTTCTGAACAAAAGATGAAAATCAGGTATTTTTTCCTTGTCTCGAAACCATAGAGGACTTGTAAGCATTTGATCTTTAACATATATTCCAGCTTTGTAACAGTAATTGCTACAGTAATTCTGTAAGAACATCGTTTAGTCGAATTGTAAGTTACAGTATGAGATACAGGAACGTACTTTTCGATCAGTTATATCATAAACTTTATTTAACTTTGTAGAAACGTAGTATTTCTTGGATGGCATATCTGGAATGTTGTTTCCGCAAATTGGGTATCCACACATTTTACCGATAGCACGTTCTTCAACAATATCTTGATAGTGACACTGATTCATATACCTCAACTATAAGTAAATATGATTGTGAATTATTATGAATAATCCATTAAAATGTCCAACCATACACTTTGAAGAAATACATCCTCTTCCACAGGACAATCAATTAGTTTTCTAACAATATGTAAAGCTACTGAATCGCACTGTTTTTGTTTGAGTAATGCTAAACGTCTTTGCTGAGCTCTAAAAATATAAAATGTAACATTTACATGTAACCATTTATGTTAGGGTTAATACTAACGATAAATCTTTTATTTTTGGTACATTGTTCTTATTAGGAGATGCTTTTTTCTTTCGTTCCATTATCCTTTTTAATTATTAATGTATATTAGAAGAGTAATTGTCGTTGTTGAAAAATATGTACTACAGCTGTCAAATCAAACCACAATTAAACTGTCCGTAAAACTTGGTAAAACTGAAACTTTCTGAAACTGTCACTAAAAGCATAAAAGAGCATGAAGTTGGATACGATAAAGTTTCTGACTTTGACTTTACATTAGGTTCATGACTGTTGGGCTGGGATTAACTAACCTCAATCTTTCAACGTTGTACATTTAAGGAAATAACACGTGTTGTGGCATAAACTCCTTGCACATGTTTGTAAATATAAAGTAGTTAAATATTGAAAGTTCACCGCAAACATCAAGGTACATCTTTAATTATTCATATTGTTGTTGTAAACTATAACTACTATTAAATATCCTGTAAATAATAATATTATTTTAGTAACATGGCAAAAAGTTTAAGAAGCAAACGTAGGAGGAAGATGCGTGCGATCAAAAGAGTAAGGTACGGTGCAAAAGAGCTAGAACGATTAAAGGAAACACTAGGGCATGGAGATATGAAAAAGGAAATCGATGAAGTTATGGCGGAGGTATCTGAAGTAGTTACTGTGACAGAAACAAAGAAAATAAAGGAAAAAGCCAAGGAGAAGGTTATTGCAGCAGAACAAATGGACGATGACACAGTCAAACATAAGTACAGTGCAAAAACAATGAAGGACCAATACGGTTCGTACCCTGTATGGATGAACCAGAGGAAAATAAACAAAAAGAAAAAGGGAAGAAAAGGCAGACCAAAAAGAAAGTAAACTAACGATTACATATGGGTGTACATAAGTTATATTTAATTCAATCCATTTTTAAACAAATTTGACATAGACTTACTATGAGAAATTAGTTTTATTTTCCTTGTAAAATGGTCTGGCATTTGAATGTATGTTAATTATAAAAATAAAGACGTTTCTATTAAAATATGTTATGAAGTTTGTATAATTATTGTATATATTAGCATATTTCATATAATTTAAACAATTACACATGCACCTAGGTCAAATTGAAAAGTAATTTATACGAAAAATACAATTTGAAGAATGTTTTATTAGAAAAATACGTTTACAATTTGAATTGAAGAAAAATACTAAAATATTCCAATACAATATTTGAACTATAACTTTGGATAAATATGCATTTGATCCTACATATTTGTTAACGAATGTAACACATATAGAATTCACTTACAACTAGCGAAAATACTATACAGTTACAATTTAAACATTGCGACTGTAAAAATATATCTTAAAATGGGTAATTTCTTTTTATTAAAACCTATAAACAATGTATGTTCATGATCTACAAATAAGTGGTGGGGATTCTGTAATTGTAATACATACATAATAACCATCACTTGCAACTAAAACATTTCATTCGGGGCAATTATACTTGGGGGGGGGGGAGACGTACATTCTACAACTGTAACTTCTAAACATACAGAATCCCAGCCTTAACTACATATATGTATGTACTTTATGCCTAGTTACATTTTCACATAATGTGTATCTTTAACATGGTTGAGCTAACTAGGCATCATACGTTTTATATTAATATATGACAACAAATGGGATATAGATATAATATAATAAAAACAATCATGAAAGAACTGACTGAATGATATTGTTTGTTTAGTTTAGTTTAGTTTCTAAGACGTATGGGAGAATATGTGTCTTGCAAGTCCACTTTTCGAAGCATACGTTTTGTCACAGTGTGTACATTCGAATCGCTCCACATTTTCATTGTGCGAGAGCGCGTGCTGTTTTAAATTGAACTCTGATCTGAAAGTTTTGTTACACGTGTCACACGTAAAGACCACATCGTTCGTATGTCGTAGCTTGTGTCGCTTCATATTTGTAGTTTTACTGAATATCCGATCACATATCGAACAGTATGATTTATTCGCCTTGTGCTGGTCTATGTGCTCTTCTAGCAGTTCCTTCTTATTGAATTCTGCGTCACACGTTGTACACTTGAATAGCTGAGCGTTATGTTTGCGCATGTGTTTCTTTAGGTTTTGCGGGTAATTGTACGACTTGTCGCACTGTGTACATTGATACATTCGTTCACTTGACTCTGCATGCGTCAATATGTGTCTCTCTAATATGTCTTTCCGTGCAAAACACTTCGTGCAAATGGAACAGATGAACTTCTCAACCGCGTGATTGCGATAGTGTCGGTGCATGTTGGATTTTTGCGTAAAACTTCTGCCACACACGGGACAGTCGAATTTCCGTGGCGTCGTATGCATTAATACATGTTGATCGTAGTTATCCTTGCGGAAGAATTGTTTACTGCAAGTGTCACATTTAAACTCTTGTTTGCCGATGTGCGTCATCAAGTGAATGGCAAGATTCGACTTGTGTGAGAACGATCGGTCACACGTAGCGCACGTAATATTCTCATCACTACTGTTGAACTCGAGTTTCCCATCCACTTCCATGTCCGCATCGTCATTATCGGACGCATTACCGTTCGTGTTAGTCGCTGTCGGTGTTGTTTCAACTGAACCTGTATGCTCTACCGACTTTTTATGTGTTAATTCGTGTTCATCACGTTCGTCGCAGTCTATAAATTTCTTTTTACACTTTGTACAATCGTATAACTCTGCTTCGGCATGACTGGCATAGTGACTGATTAAGTTGTATCTCCGAGTGTACCCTTTACTGCACAATTTACACTGATACGGTTTATCACTAGCGGAAACCATTTCTGAACTACTATTCGGCTCTTCTTCTAAACTGGAATTTGCCGTTTCTGTACAATCCGAATCACTAGCATGATCTGAATGCGGATCTAAACTATTCTCTATTTCTCTATCAACAGTTGTGTGACTATATTCCGTATAGGTTATACTTCGTAATGAATTGATCTGTTTCTTAACTCCATTCACATGTACTTTACAGAGTAAAATATCGTTATAATCAAATCCCAGTTCCGAATTTGCTGAATCGTTCAATTGATCAACTTTTCGATTTGAATTACTCGATTCACTAGTTACACTACCACTCGAAGAATCTAAGCTTTTGTTTAATTCATCTGTCAAACTGTATTTATCTTGAGCTAAGCCTACTTTGATCTTAGACAAGCGAAATCCTAACAAACCGCCTTCACAATTTTTACACAAATGCCGGGTTTCTTCTGTAAATGAATTGAATTCCTTGACACATCGACAGGTGAATTTTGTTTCAAATAAATCCCACTGATTCAATGAAATACTGTACATGGATACGCCTTCAGAATCTTCTGAAGTTGTCTGCACCGATAGTGTGTTGTTTTCACGATTGTTTTCTATTGTTTGCATATTCACCAGGCTATTTTTCATGTCAACCATTTTAACACGTAGATCGGAACGTTCCGATTTTATAGTTCTGGATAATTTTGGTGCGTTTGTCAATTTTGCTGCGTGTTTATTCAAGAGATCTTCATTCTTCAAACACAACGCCTTAAATCTGTACGCTTTCTTTAGTTTTGTAAAACAAATACGGCAAAGTCGGTCTGGTAAGTTGTAATTTGTATTATTCTGAAAATATAATAAGTGATAAATACATAAGAAAATAGTTAAGAGAACATAAATACTAGATGTGGTAGGCCATACTATGATAAACCGGAATTAGAATTCAATATAAATATAAAATTCTATTTACAAAGTACGCCAAATATGTTAACCTGCATTTATTAACTTACAATTTCAGGGATGCAAAATTTTAATTTATCATGTATTCGAATTTTATCTTTATCGAAAGCATTTATTTTTATAAGTCCTTGATTAGTTGTACTGAGACAAATTCTGCACACATGTGAAAAACAATACATATTCACAAATTATTTTGAAAACATTTAACATCGACGTCCGCTTGAAACACAAACTTTACTTTTTTGGCTTATTTTAGTGGTGCACCTGTTAAAATCAACTTCAACTTCATAGCATAATATTCTCCGATGACATCATAGAAAATTTGGCTATTGTTTGTAACTATTTTTATTTCATTCCTTTAACGTACAAGGAAACAATGGTTTTTTAATTTCCCAATACTTGCATTTATATATATGTTCTTACTATAAATATTTACAATGTTTGATGATTACATACCTCAAAATATATTACAGAAAATAACAAATACAACTCAAGGTCAACAACTTCATCCGTTGACGTTTCCTGAATGTTGGTAGTTCGATATTTCTAGAAATACGTTGTTCCTAGGGTCACGTGTATTGTGACATTTGTATGATATTACGTTTCAAATTTGATACACGCGATAATTCTGGTTAATTCAAAATGCCACAAGGTAGAAAAAAGATTCCATTTAGTGGCAAAGCTAAAAAGGAACAATTAAAAGTTAAGAAACTGTCAAAAACTCATAATACTGGTAAATTTAACTTATCTTTATGATATAAGTCATTCTGAATTTAATTATTCTTCAGGCCGTAAAGCACTTATAGTTCATAATTCTGATGACGAGGATGATTCGAGACACGTTCAAAAAATGAATCAACAATCTTCTCATAAAAATGTCAAGAGCAATACTAATCGGTACGCTCTGAAGTTTTATAGTGATTCTCCAGCAGAATTGAAGCTGAAGAAAGAACAAGCTTATGAGGAAATTGTTCCAGTAGATGAAAAATGCTTGGAAATTTCTAGTGATGAGTATTTTACTAAAGATGTAGATTTTCCTAAACGTCCTGAGTGGTCGTATAATATGAACAGGCAAGAACTAGAAGCCAGAGAACAGCGGTATTTCACTGAGTATATCAGTAACATGGAGAAGAAAATAGACTGGAAAAATATGAGTTATTTCGAGTTAAATTTGGAAACATGGAGACAATTGTGGCGAGTGCTTGAAATATCCGATATTGTTCTGTTTATTGTTGATATACGTTATCCAGTAAGTGTAAAATACAGATCGTTATTGCATTGAGTTTGTGATATTATGTATTTTATACAACTTCTAGGCAGCCATGTTTCCACCTTCCCTGTACGAATATGTTACTGAAGTACTCCACAAGGATATGATATTAGTTTTAAATAAAATTGATCTTGCGCCTGCTGCGTTAGTGGTAGCATGGAAACATTATTTCAAAGACAAGTATCCCCAGTTGCATATTGTACTATTCACTACGGTACCAGGCTATAACTTACGTAGTAACCAGGGACATAAACCAGGTACATAATAGTTGTCAGATATACATATGTTTATATAAAATACTGTCTGTCATGAGTGTCACGTGTTGTGTAGGTTTACAAGTTCGCAGACGTAAAGGACGAATGCGTATGGCCGCTGAAGGAGCTCAGTTGTTGTTCGAAGCGTGTCAACATATTGTAGGCGATCAAGTAGACTTGCAATCATGGAAAAACAAGATCAGAGAAGAAATGAACAGTGAATACGATGATGAGTACGAAGTAGAAATCGGTGAAACTGTCCATGTACATAACGTCGGAGATGTTGCGGATTATGTTGTTCACGAGAAGTTTACGCACGGTATCCTAACTGTCGGTTGTGTTGGCCAACCAAATGTTGGCAAATCGTCATTGATGAACGCCATAATGGGCAAGAAAGTCGTCAGCGTTTCCAAAACACCCGGTCATACTAAACATTTTCAGACAATCTTCCTGACGGCCAATGTCAGGTTATGTGACTGTCCAGGCCTGGTATTTCCGTCACAAGTACCAAAACCTCTGCAGGTATAACTAATCATAATCAGATCATCGACCATTCGAACTTAGTGTGTGCGCGCGCACGCGTGTATTATTGGTGTTTATAATTGCTGCTTCAGGTATTAATGGGAAGTTACCCGATTGCACAATTACGTGATCCGTACACTACACTACGGTTTCTATCGGAACGATTAGATCTTATAAGTCTGCTGAGAATTCAACATCCCACTGATGATGACAGCTGGTCAACGATTGATCTATGTGATGGTTGGGCAAAGAAACGGGGATTTATAACGGCTAAAGCAGCCAGACTGGACACGTACAGGGCTGCCAATAATATACTGCGAATGTCTCTCGACGGTAAAATATGTTTGTGCCTCTATCCACCGGGATATGTTGCTACGAAAGGTACAGTGCTAAATATACATACATATGTACTAACAACTGTCATAAAATATTCCTAACACTTACAATTAGATGTACATATGTACAAGGGATGTTACAGTATAATTTGACTGTGGATTTTAGGTGAATGGAAATCACATTCGGAAGTGAAAACTGTCCAGTGGATACAAGCACTAACAGACGATGAAGTTGTCGCCGAATCTAGTTATAACCCGCTATTATCAGATGATTCCGAGGACGAAGATAATTCCAAACAGTCTGCAAGTGAGCAAACCGGTAACGAAGGCGACTCGGATTCAGATACAGAGCACGAGGCACCTCTAACTACCCGGCTCAATCAATTTTCATTATTAACCGCTGAATAATTACATTGTTAAACGTCTATCGTTGTAAAAAGATATTAAGTTTGGTATGTTACTTTTATTTACAGCAAAGTTACTTGTTCCTTACTGTAATTTGTTTTGTACTGAATTAAATATATTCTTGTAGCATCAAACAAAATCGGCATTTTAATTTCTTCATATATACATATATATGCCTACTGGAAATATAAGTACTCTATGCATGGGGATAGATGGCAGCAATACACAGTGCAATTATTTAACGATACACAAATATCTATCGCCTTTGCAGCCATATTATATTGGAATAATTAACAATCTTTTTATTTATTTTAATTTTAAAATTCAAGCTCTGCATATTTTGGAATTTACCAATGGTATTCATGGAATTTGACGCACGCTAATTAATTGGAGGTCACCTTGACGTGACTGCCAAGTGCTCAGTTTGAAATCTACGGTAACTAATAAATATTTTCTAAGGTTTTTACAACAATGTAAGTGAAATTTATACGACAATCTTTACAGAATAATTGCCCAATTAATGTATTACTATAGATTTAAAAATAAGTTTACAAAATATTTGTGAACTATTTAAAATAGTTTTTTTGCGATATAATTTGACAATTGTTTATTTTTGTGTGATAATTTATAGAAAAACATGGGTGATAAAGCCGGACATAAATTTATTGAGCGCGGTGCTCATAAAGGAAAAGGTCTTGCGGTCTTTACTAGTGGTGGTGATTCGCAGGTTAGTACATATTACACAATTATCACCGCAATTACAAAATAAAAACAAACAAAATTCTATTATTATTTGTGTTTTCTTACGATGTATTCGTTTAAACCGCGTGTACAATTTGAAATTTTCTTGATTTTTGCACATATATTTCACAATATTACTATGTGCTACATTTGTATAAATGTTAATTATTTGTTTATTAATTAGGGTATGAATGCCGCTGTTCGTGCAGTAGTTCGTATGGGCATTTATTTAGGATGCAAAGTGTACTTCATCAAAGAAGGCTATCAAGGTAAATGATGTATTCTCTGAGAAACTACAGGATTATTTAATAATTGTTTATGATAGGTATGGTCGATGGTGATAAATATATTGTTGAAGCTAACTGGTCATCCGTGAGCAGTATTATCCATAAAGGCGGTACTGTTATTGGTTCTGCTAGATGTCAAGAGTTTAGGTAATACTACGTACATATTTTCATTCATAATTGATTATTGCGTCATCATGTGTTTATTGATCCACACGAATGACGTGACGTGACAAGACGAGACGAGACTGTATCAGTACAGTATTTCATGATTACGTCTGTGTTTGTCGTTGTTTTGTGATAAGACATTTTCATCTAGCAGAGCATAATAAGTGATTTGTTTGTTGTACAATGTGTAGAGAACGTACAGGTCGCCTGAAGGCTGCTAAGAATCTTGTGCAGAAGGGTATCACCAACCTGGTGGTTATTGGTGGTGACGGTAGTTTGACTGGTGCTAACCTTTTCAGACAGGAATGGAATTCATTACTTGACGAACTTGTTACGAAGGGTACGTGCTGTATATTCATGTTGAACATTTAACATTGTATATACATACATATACATATGTATATATTCTAGGTGAAATTACCCCGGAACAACGAGCCAAATATAGTTGTTTACATATTGCCGGTATGGTAGGTTCCATTGATAACGATTTTTGCGGTACAGATATGACTATTGGCACGGACAGTGCCCTTCATAGGTAACTTATTGCTGGATTCTCTTCTGACTCACCATTTGTTTGTTGTCGTTGTCGTTATTGTTTTGTTTAGAATCATTGAGGCCACCGATGCTATCGTAAGCACCGCCTACTCGCATCAACGTACCTTTATTATGGAAGTTATGGGTCGGCATTGTGGGTGAGTCGATAATTATAACTACTATTTAATCAGTCATCTGGACGACGGACGTGTGTTCGCCTATATTACTGTTCAATCATTCATATTTGACGGTAGTTAATACATATTGCATATTTGTTAAGTACATAATATGTATTAACATGCATATTTTCAGCTGGAAATATATGATTTCTATTTTATACTGCTAATAATATATATATGTATAAATGTCAAACATACGGTTTGGTTTTGTATTTTGTTGTTATTTTGTAGATATTTAGCAATAGTAGCTGCATTAGCATCGGAAGCTGATTTTGTTTTTTGTCCCGAGTCGCCTCCGCCAGAGGATTGGCAAGTTAAACTTTGTAGAAAATTGGAACAGGTACCCGACCACAAACACCCGCCCATGATTGTTACATCTCGTACCGCGTACATGTACATATTACTCATTGTTACTGGACACTGTTTTATTTTATTTTATTTTGTTTGACATCTCTAAGACGGTATATTCTGTTGATCGCCAGAGTGCAAGTATAGGAATAATGTTGCACTTCATATCGTCAATATAAAGTGGTATATAAGATAAGAAATAATACAATTAATACTGCATAACATCTGCGTTACATGTATGGCTATTGCTTTTCATTAGTAAACTCACTATTGTCAATTATTGCCAGTAACATGGGTAATATACGTACATATGTTAATTTCATTGTATTAACTCGCCTAAAAGTTCCACATACAGAACTGTGATGCTGTGAAAACAATATAACTTGAATGCATTTGCAGCTACGAATAATATGTTTGGTATTGTATTAACAACAAATACACATGATGCGAATATACATATAGGTTAACATATTGGACGGTTCCAGAGCAAATGTCAAGCGAAGTTAGTTGTACATGGTTATATCTGCACGTGATATTGACATGTCGAAATGTTACATTGCAGTTATCTTGCCCTGGTAGCTGCACTTACATCTGAGGCAGATTTTGTGTTTATTCCTGAGGACCCGGCCGTTGTTGATTGGCCACAGAAATTGTGTAGCAAACTGGCGCAGGTATCTATATTTAGTTCATGATAAACGTACAACACTCTTCTTAATGCGGAATTTTCATTGTTGCACCTTTATGTTGAACAAAGTATACCTAGCGGTGTTGGGCACGTTTCTCATAAGAATGTCATCAATTGCAGTAAATATCTTAATACAACACATACAATATCTTCACATTATATGAGCATGTGGTTGCTGATTGACTAATTAATTAATATTTTAGTTGCTCAGTGTCATTTGCTTTATATCACTACTAACAGTAGTTTTTAAACCAATTAAAAATATCATAGATATTCGGTTAGAAGGCATATTTATTATTCAAACGATAGTCTTTAATTGCTAGCGTAAATGAATACTGAGTTATACAACAGCCCAGTTGTGGTTGTCTTCTAAAAGTATTTATGAGTTCAGTGTTGCATGGCCGGGCCGATTGCTTGTAACATGAACTGCATTATGTATATTTAGGAACGTCAATCTGGACAACGACTGAACATTATCATTGTAGCCGAGGGTGCTATAGACAGAACTGGCCAACCAATCACCGCGGAACAAGTGAGGAAGGTTGTAGTGGACAACTTGAACCAGGACACTAGGATCACCGTGCTCGGCCATGTGCAACGTGGTGGTAGTCCCAGTGCTTTCGACAGAGTCCTGGTAATGTCACATCTCAACAACTGGAACAATCACAGCTCTCGATAAACTCTATCTCTGAATCCATACGGGAGTGACGTCTTCAAAAAACAAACGAATTATTGCGAAGTCAGAGATTTGTACAAGTGAAATGTGTCGGAAAGAGATAGGCTTGTTGTGTTGCTTGTCGTGAATCAAATGTATCTGTTGTGACGTCACTCCCATGTGACGTTGACTACAAAATAGTGGTATTTTTACTGTATATCGAGGTGTGAATGGTAGCGATCATTAACTTGTAATCACAACTGCAATCTATTTCAAGTGTGTATATATGTGTGTATGTGTAGGGCTGTCGGATGGGTGCCGAAGCCGTAATGGCTTTGATGGAAATGGACGATAACACTGAACCCTGTGTAGTTACATTGGACGGCAATCAAGCTGTCCGCTTGCCGCTTATGGAATGTGTAAAAAGAACGAAAGCCGTTGCACAGGTATATAAAGCGTACTACAATACTAAAAGTACTTTAAATTATATATATATATATATATATATATATATATATATATATATATATATAAATAATTGTTTGACTATAATATAGGCTATGGCAGAGAAGAAATGGGAATTGGCAGTTGAACTCCGTGGTCGCTCGTTCGCTCGCAACTTGGAAACGTACAAGATGCTGACGCGTCTGAAACCACCCAAGTCAGCGTTTGATGATTCTGGCAAAGGCGTTGTAAGTTAATCATACGTTTTTAATTAATACTAAATAATTAATTGCATTTGTCATATTGCTAACAGAATGTCTTGACAAAGGTAAATATGTTATAGTCAGGAGAATATTATTAAAATAATTGGTTAAATAAAACTATTCTCTTAATTAGCAAAATACATTGTGGTGTCCGGTGAGTTTTAAACTTTAAATCTGTGTGTATTTTGGTGTAATTGTTAAATCTTTTTCTCGATTCAGTAATGATACAATTGATCGTTGTACATATTGATGACAGTTATGTTTGTTGAAACAGGAAGGCTACGTGCTGGGCGTGTTGCATGTAGGTGCACCAGCTTGTGGTATGAATGCTACAGTGCGTTCATTCGTACGTAACTGCATCTACCGCGGTGATACCGTCTACGGTATTCAGGATGGTATTGAAGGATTAATTGCTGGCAACTTTAAGAATATGGGTAATTATTACACACACATCACACAGCACACGGCTACACACACATGCTACATGTATATTTCACTAGGATGGGCTGATGTGGCCGGCTGGGTCGGCCAGGGCGGTGCTTTCTTGGGCACTAAACGAACACTACCGGGCACTCGCATGCCGGAAATTGCTGCTAAACTTGCCGAGTTCAAGATACAAGCGTTACTTATTATTGGTGGATTCGAGGTAAACTATATATATATATATATATATATATATATATATATATATATATATATATATATATATATATATATATATATATATATATATATATATATTGTAATACCGGTTCTCTGAATGTTTGTTTAAATATATTTTGACAGGCATATCAAGCTGGATTGCATCTATGCGAAGCTCGGCCAGATCATCCTGCGTTCCGTATCCCACTGGTGGTTATTCCCTCCACTATCAGTAACAACGTGCCGGGAACTGAATTCTCACTGGGCTGTGACACTGCCCTGAACGAGATCACCGAAATATGCGACCGTATCCGTCAGAGTGCGCAAGGAACAAAACGTAGAGTGTTTGTTGTTGAAACTATGGGCGGATATTGTGGCTACCTGGCCACACTAGCTGGTAAATCACCTATGATGGATATATCACGGACACACTAGTGTATTACTCTCTGTATATTACCGCACATTGTATGGTTTGTAGGTCTGGCTGGCGGAGCCGATGCAGCCTATATCTATGAAGAAAAGGTCTCGATCAAGGATTTACAAGAAGACGTGTACCACATGGCCACCAAGATGGGTGAAGGTGTACAACGTGGTTTGATTCTGCGGAATGAGAAGGCGAATGACAACTATAATACTGATTTCATTTACCGTTTGTACAGTGAAGAGGGTAAAGGATTATTCAGTGCTCGTATGAATGTATTAGGTTAGTAAACACACTAGCATTCTGTTTCTGGAAATTCCATTGTAACATTGTGTTTCTGCATAGGTCACATGCAACAAGGTGGATCGCCAACACCATTTGACCGTAACATGGGCACCAAGATGGCGTCGAAGACTGTTGAATGGATGATAGACACGTTGAAGAGGTGTAGCACAGCAGACGGCAAAGTTGATGCCAGTGGCGATGATACTGCTGTGTTAATGGGAGTCATTCGACGTCAGTATCAGTTCACACCACTCACTGAACTGAAGAAACAAACCAACTTTGAGTAAGCAACACATTTACATCTGAGCAACTGAACAAAACAGCAACCGTTAATTATTGTTACAGGAAACGTATACCGAATGAACAGTGGTGGTTGAAACTGCGCCCATTGTTACGCATTTTAGCTAAACATGATTCCGCCTATGAAGAGGAAGGTATGTACATGACAGTGGAAGACCGCATCTCGTGCGACACTGGAGTGTAAGTGTTGCCAACACTACACACACACACACACACACACACACTATAAAGCGTCTATATAGCTTTAATTATTTTCATAGTAGTAAGAGAGACGATTAAATGGAACAATTAGCGTTTTTGTGCATATAACATAAATGTTGTTATTTACAGAAGAGATATAATTATCCAAATGTAATAGAATATGGCTGAACGGATAGTATTATTGATTGATACTAAGCTAAAGAATATTTATTGTTTATTATCAAGTTTAAAATAATTGTCTCGGAAAGGAAGAACAAATTCTAATCCTCTCTCATACAAAAGGAATACTAACTATGTAATATCAATAGCATCCAATAATTTTACTTATGTTCACAGACATATTTATTTTAGTTTGCTTTTGCAGTATTTTGATTTAGTGATATTAAGTAATGATAGGGATTGTTTTACGTGTAATAGTAAATAGATTTTTATTTTATCATTGTCATATATTACATACCTTCTGTAACGATATGTGTCTATAAAATATATTTATAACATGCTTTCTAGCAAAAATCTTTAACTATGAAAGTTATACATGTACTAAATAAAAATAAATATTATTAAGTCTGGTTCTGAATATTAATTTCAATTTACCTCTTTTAGAAGTAACTAGTTTCTAGGGAATTTTTGCTACGAGTAAATGTCAAATTGTGTTACCAACACAATCATTCACAACGTGTTTGCGCTTCGAAAAGCGATTGACAAAAAGTTGAATTCTTATTTTATACCTCGCTAGCTACTATCTGAGTAATAAATTGTTATATTTACTTCTTGAGAAATGTCCGAACCATCTTCAAAAGACTCCGGTGCTACTAAAACACCAATGGTTTATATTTGTGGAGGTAAGGTTATATTTTGATAATTGTTTCAATTTATAAATTTAAATGCTGCAGTGGTCGCTTCCAATATAAATTATATCTGCTATGTGCGAATGATTCTTTCAGAATGCCATAATGAAAATGAAATCAGGCCTAGAGATCCTATTCGTTGCAGAGAATGTGGCTACCGTATTATGTACAAAAAGCGTACAAAAAGATGTATCCTTTTTCAAATTATTGCTTTCATCAGTGTCTAACAATAATATATATGTAGCTTGTTTCATTTTATGCCTCTTGCCTTTGAATATATGTACGCACATCATTTAGTACAACATAGTTTACTTAGATATTTATGGGGTAGTAGAATTAGACGTTCATTCGCATTGAGTATAACATGAAGGAATAGAGTATTAAATATTGAGAGGAAATGCGTGTGTGTGTGTGTGTGTGTATTCATTATTGCACAATAACGCTCAATATCATTTTAGATTTGTTAATTTTAATTGTAATAAAACAAGTGATATAGTATTGAAATTTAATCTGAAAACAACATATTAGAACATATGTACAGGTGCATTCAATGAAATAAACTAATAAACATGTAATATATATGTATATATTCCTTAACAGAAATTCAGTGGTCGTATTCGATGCCCGATAATCAAGGCTGTCAGATCTAGTTTATAATTTCATATTTTAGCGTACTGATCCATGTAATATGTTAATGAATTGTAACCATGCAAAACTTTTTTACAAAATAAAAGTACATATTTAAAGTGATCTAGTGTAGATTATTGAAATGTACTGCTACGAATATACTACAACAGTTTATTTTTTCTATAGATTTAACACAATATAAATACGATTTATGAATGCAGGGCAATTTGTAAAAATACATTGCTTTTACCCGTGAACTGATGCATGCTAATTGTTGTTTATTTGTGCTAATTTGTTTGACATAAATATGAATATGGTAAAGAAATGATTTCGAATTCATTGATAGAAAAGTCAAATGTCTTTATAACCGTTTCTAAATAAGTTGTCCCCGTTCTGGATAGTGAAAGTTGGCCCCGAAATAACAAGTTCAAAGATCTCATCGATTTTAGCGGGTTTTCAAGGTCAAGTGCGCAAAACAACAATGGCAGGTCAACTTTAAGCTTAGATTCAAGGCCACACGTCTCGCGGATCAATACAAGTAAATTTACGTACACCGTGCCCCAGTATCAGGTGTGCGGTCGACATTTAACAATGAAACATTGAGGAGTAATGTAGGCGTGCCGCACACACGTAACGTAAATACGTACTATGAAGGTTACAGTATCATGTACTTGCACACTGTTTTGACAATGTATGAGCTTCCAAACTAGCGTTATAAATTATCAAATTATTTATTATGTCCGCTACCAGTGCTATTTTCATAGATCAACGTTTATTTTTGCTTGCCAAGACCTTATTTCGATTACCACGTGTTTAAATGACATTAAAACCCGGTTCCGACAAGTTTATGGTTGCGCGTCAGCAATTTGGCGCGAAAATACGCATTTGATATTTATTTTTAAACATAATATACGTATTATTAGAAATAAAACATTTGTCTTTGCTAATAAATGAAATATATTATAAACTTTTTTATAACTAAGATCATGAAATCAACTTTAAAACATAAAAATTACCAGTTGTAATAAATGATTGCTAATAATCCAATATCAGAGTTAATTAAGCTCAATGGTAATATCATTTAGTTACATGGACATATTTGATTATCATGTAATATCTATTAGACTAATTAAATATCTTCGAATTTTAATCGTTTATGTATTTCGTAAACGTAAAATGAAATAGACGTTCTGTCGATTTGAATAGTTGAATAAAAATGTGCTAGTAATTACGTGTGTTGTTATCAGGTCAATAGTTATTAATTTTAGTTTGTGAAAACCCGTTCTAATTAACATAATTGAACGTCTTCAAGTACCAACTAGTAATTAAACTAAAACCTTTCAGTGTTCGTCTGGTTTTCATGTAAAAAGTATCGTTTTGTAATTGTACATTTTAATAATATTTTATTCGTATTGTTATATTCAATTAAATGAACCACCTGATGCTTATAAATAGCAGGTGTCATATTACTTCACTCTTGTTATCAGTATATAATAACAATGTTATTTTTCTAACGATAGTATTACGATAACTCCGGTTTGAATTGAAGTTTTAAATATTTTAATATATGTATGTACTCCAGACGATGATGCACAATTGACTACGGGCTTTCAAAAGAAGTGCATCGAATAACATCTTTATTTTAACGGAAAACTTGACATCAATCGTAGTGCAAAGTGATACAGTGTTTGTTTGTTTATTGTGAACCAACTTTAACAATGTTACAGTGCCCTATAATGCCGTGTTTAGATATAATTTCTCCGACAAAGTGGAATTCATATTATGAGGTACGTATGCAGTTTTAAAATTATTTATTATTGATATAAGAAAGGGATTCCAAAAATCGAAGAAATATATCCTAGTTTTTAGTTTCATGACTCAAATTTATAAATTGAATGTGTTCTTTGATATTAAATTTGGTGATTTGCATTGATTGACACTGTATTTTTTTATTTAGTTGCAATAATTTGTTTAATATTTTGTGATTTATAATTGCAAGACTGTACTTGGTTTACGTCCAGTTAAAACCTATATGTTTGAAATTATTTTGTTACTTAGTATTTGAACTGATAAATATAAATTATAACATATTCACTTTCAGATTCATACTTAGCACATGTGTACTTAGTTTTATAAGTACTAAGTACTGTATACATATGTATGTATATAGTTTATCACCTACGAATTTTATCTAACCCCTTAACAATAATAGACTGAAAACATAAATACGACAATGGTATTTTGCAAATTAGTAATTTAAATTTATACGCTTGTATTTTGAGATATGTATGTCAGATAAAAATCTGTGTATTTATAAATCACGTTTGGTTTGAATAAAATATTTAACTTTTAGTAGTAAGTAATACTTTTTCTAATTCCATTAGTAGTATTAATATGAAAGTTAAACATACTACGTATTGTGTTACATTATTCAGAGATAAGAATGCATATATAAGTATTTGATAACTAACTCATAACAATGTTACATTACATTCAGATGATACAGTACAAGTAACATATTGCTCGATATTGCAATTTTCCTGCGTATTGATTGTGCTTTTCCGTAAAATCAATAAACATTTAACCTAGAAATTGATCCGAGGGCCAGTTGCCCGCCAAAAACCGCAACGTGACGGGCAACTCTGTGGGAACGAACTCGACGCATGCGCACTGGCAAGTGTTTTAGCTAAAATCCGGCCATCTAGGTGCCCAACCAAAACAAGTGCTTGTCGAAGCGCACGGTGGGAAGAGTTTTTGAAATTCGATACCCAGTTTCTGCGTTGTTCGATCAGTGTTTTGTGTAAAACAATCTAATTCGCGTGTTGAATAATGCACGTTCGTCCATAGTGTGACCGTTGACAAGCGTCGTCAAGGTATGTACAAACGATCGCCAAAATTTCGCCCGGTTGTTATATAGCCTTGAGCCAATGTTATGTATGTCCTTAGGACAACTACTACTACTACGTTAAAGCGTGCAAAACTACACACGAATTGTTCGTTGTCAAGTGTTCATTTCACTGTAGCATACTTCACTAGCATTCGTACTAGTTTTTCATCAGTGGCGAGATTGTGTTCCGCGATAACGAGTTAAATCGCGGTTTACTCGTTGCTTGTGACAGATAACGCTTAAAATGTCGTCTTTTGTCACTCAACCACAAAAAAAGATTTGTTTGTGTTTCGTTATTCTTTTGTGAACACTCACATCGGCAGCGGTTTTTTTTTCTTCTGTACAACTATTTTGTATGTTCGTGAAGTAGTACATAATTCGTTTCATTGTGTATTAATTTATTTTCCGTTGGTTTGTAACATTGCTCTTATCAATTTCAGTTAGTATTTTTACTCATTTTATCGTCTCAGTGTTTTTGTCGGTTGCGTTGACTATTATAAATGGTCGAATTGTAAATTGTTTTAAATTGACTAATGCACTACTATGTATAACTGCGCATAAGACTTACTATATACTACATACGTTCGTAAACGTGTTTCATGTGTTAAAAAAACTTGTTTTGGATATTCAATTTGACTACAATATAAATTACATCAACTTATCAATGTGTTTATAGATTTTTAAGTCTATTGTAATCGTACTACAGCAGTAAAGTATTGTTGTAATTGGTTGTAATATTTATATTGAACATGAAATTTCTTCCAAACATATGTCGTATTTTTGGCATTATAAATTCAAATGACCATTTACGGAATTGTAAATGACTAGATGTTAACTTATTAAATAAATAGTGCATTATATTATCTAGAAAATATCGTGACTAATATTACTAAGTAAGTACATTTTTTATATTCACAAATCGTCAGAAATAGCTTGGTAAATCCATTAACATTGTAATAAGAATTTACATTTTGTATATTACTTAAATCGGAGACGTGTTCTTTTAAATAAATTAAATCCAACAAATTCAATTGCGCTTGACCTTTGACTTTTCCAATAAAGCGCTTCGCCTTATTCATCAAAAGCATGCCAAAAGTTATCGATAAATTTTAACACCGATACCATGATTGAAAATTTCGATATTTGGTTATGTTGCCAATGAATCCATAGCTAAATTCCGTTTAGTAATTTGAATAACGTGCACATCATTAACAGCTAATTATAATATGAGTATATTAACAGGTTTAAATCGGTTAAATGAAGAGTGACATAATTCTGAACAATTGTTGATGTTACTCACTAAGGCATACCAGTAATACATACATATATATGTTAAACTATGTAAATAAAGCAACAACAAAAAATGAAAATAGAACTATTGGCCCGCGGCCAACATTACACGTGTGTAAGTTTGGTTGCACACGTACAGGCGCGCGTGATGTCTTATTTACTAATAAATACACTTGTATTGGAATTTTGAGCTTAAAACATGCGAAAAAAATTATTAGTCTAAAAGATAAATCTATACATTAGAAAACGTTGTATATTTATATTTCATATTAATATGTACATGTTCTAAATCAGGTAATCTCTTTTATGAGCTCAATTTATTTAATATATTTATACCTCAAGAAAGTTTATTAATGTGTAAATCTAGCATAGGTATATGTATTTCAGCAATGCAAAAGTTGCTTTCTGAGAAACTAATCAATGTTGAAAATACATATATGGATTTCCCATGCGGTTTTCAAAATGTACATATATTATGTATAATCTTTATATATACATTTGCTTGATTTCAGGCATTTTTATTATAAAATAAATAATATAATGTACTGTGTAATGATAAATAAAGTAATATAATACATTTATTTATTAAATAAATAGATTATATTATTTTATTTTATTTATCCTTATACGAATGAACTAACTAACTAACTAACTAAAGTAAGTGAAGATACTAGTATAGCACAGTGTGTACTGTTTGTTTGTAGGGCACAATGTCAACAGATGCCGAATTATCCGCTTCGGGGGGCGGCATGCATGGGGCCGGAGCTCACCATCATCATCACCAGCTTCTGCCCGAGCTAACGGCACTGAGTCTGCTCGGTGGTTGCGGTGCACCCTCGCACCAACCATCACCGGCCATACAGCAGCTACACCATCAGCCACCCCCACAGGCCAATGGAGCAGCCGGCGGCCTGGCCAATCAGCATCCGAATAGCACAGGTACCATATATATATACATACAAACATATCTACCCTAGCTAAACCATACATCCACACATACATACATTATTTACTAAACAGAATTAAGCACTAGACAGGCATTACTAGATTTAGTAATAAGTTAACTAGGGATAACAGCTTTAGCTAAAAGTTATTGCTGTAGAACTACTGTCTATAGCTAAATGTCTATAGGTTATTAGTATTTTGCTAATGACGATTAATGAGCTATATAATTACAACTGTAGTTTCTTAGAAAACCGACGTATTCCTGTTCTGATACCAGACACGTTAGGTAACGTATTTCCGGTATAATATGTTACCTTTTACAATTTAGTTTGCGCAAGCGCAGTACGTGAGAATGTGTAGAATATATTTTGCGCCTTATGAATCACGCACGTTAAATAAATTCAATTAAACCTGCTTTCAAGTTGCGCTATTTCATATAGGCATAATATTCCGATTTAGACGACCTATAATTTTGAATTGATTTATTTTTGTAAAATATGTAACAATTATGATTGTTTTCTTGCTAGTTGATTTATGTAGAATATCTGTTGCGTCTTTAATTATAATACAAATATATACTCATTTTTCAATATAAATTATTGAATAAGTGAGAATAAAACAGTATAAAACTGTTTTCCTTGCCGAGGTACGTGTGATTAGTAATTCTAATTTTTCCCCGAACTATGTTCTATCAAATTCACGTTATTTGTTCGAACAGAACAGTCATGTTTACGGTAGATATTTGACGTGTATTATTATCTCACTCGTTGTTTATTGTTCAGCGATAGATAACAGTTGGTACGTATGTGCATACTAACAGCATACGGAGAATGTTCTGGTGACGTCACATCCTATATGGATTCTCCTTTTGCAAATGTCTGCCTGCTGCTTACAGTGCATTCGGGACAAACGACAGTCAAGTTTGTGTGTTCGTGTGGCAATTTAGTGTTTAGTGTTTTTGGTCAAAGTGTAGAAACATGTATCCTGGAAGCCGTAAGTGTTTTATTTCTATTTGAAAATCCACTTGGCTGTTTAAATAATAAAATAGTGTTTATTTAGGTCGTGAAAACTATTGTGTCTAGACAGTGCAGTCATTTAACTATCCGTACAATTCATATTTCATAATCATACCCTGTAACCTGCCGTAAAATTCTAGAAATTTCGTTAATTTATCATCATAAATTAAGTATTTTATACTCGTGCTCTTCAAATGCATTGTCCGCACAAATTGTTTTCTTCACGCTCATTATTTTATTTTCTCGTTTTTATTAATGAATTATTGTATTCATCATGTTTGTATTGTATTGAATCTTTGGTTTTTTTTATTGATTTTGACTATGTTTCTCATAAATCTGAGAACTTTTGTTTGTGTAAAAGTTTTAGGTTACATACGATTTTGGGTTTAGCCTACGAATTACATTTAAAATTATAATCATTTTGCTAGTTGAACATTGGCTAAAACCAGTTTTCAGCAATAAATATAGATTCAGAATCAAATATAAGTTTCCTAACCTATTTAATATTGTAAACAAAGGACGGGTGTCTAGTACTAAATAAAATATTCTCTTCAGATATTTATATTCGGAAAACATGCACAAAACTTCAGTGAAGTCATTTTATTTTATTATTATCGAGCTGTATTATATAAATAAAATGTATTGTATATCTTATTCCACGTTTTTTTAAAGATAATTTATTACTATTGATTCAATTCGATAAACATGAGATTAAAATTATCTTCGTGGTTTTACTTTTTATTATGTCATTGGATAGGCTTTTTGTTAATGAAAACATATTTGTTTAATACATATTTTCATGAAGTAATTCATTAATAATTGGCTAGAAAGTCAATAGATAAATGTGTTACAACACTTCACTATTAAATTGACAAGTGTTCCAAAGAATTAAATTCTGTCATATGATTATTATTATTATTCTGTTTTTTTTTTGTTGAGTAGCTATTTTGAAAATATTGACATAAAATCCTTTGCTTATCAAATGTCCTTTCGCCGAAACATGTGTTAAATCAAGGCCAACTGTATTTTATTTTGCACGTATAAATTAACATTTTTGTGTATTTGAAACATGACAAATCGTTTTCTTATAAAAAGAACATCAATGATTACCATTTAGAAACGTAATTATCTTATAAAGTATTATAATGTTTTAATAATTTCTAGTATATCTGTATTTGAGAGTGAGTTGATTGTAATATGTACGTATGGTTGTCAGGAAATGTTATAGTTCTGAAGGTCTCTCTGTAAATTCCTCTACTAAATCTATGATTCATTCATAACTATTCTTAAATTACCTATTATGTTCCGCAAATTGATTTTGCTAAGTCAGTTCTCTGAAACTACCCACGACACTCTACAATATGCAATGTGCATATCTTTCGTCTTTGTCTGAAATGATTATATAATTGCTTATAAATAAATCCGATACAGTTCCCCGTTTAATTACAATTTTATCTGTCATATTATTTAATCAAACATGGTTGATTATAAATACGAAACGATTGTCATCTGATACACATTATGTATTTATTTTCTGTATTATTCTAACACCTATTGTGCACTTGTATTTCAAGTTTCTCTTCCGACAGGCACGGGTCACCTGTTTAGAGCCACTGTTTGTTGCATCTTTGGTTCATTGACCTTTGACCTGTCTGCTACAGAATTCTCATGTGTAACTACGATTATACCACCTTTTTTGTCCTAAAACTATTCTTACTATTGCACATTACATCTACATATCCGTAAATAGTGTACTGTACTGATTTTTGTTAAAACCTGAATGTAGAGAATTTTAACATATATTGATCTGCTGGTTAGATAATAGACGTTTCAGACGCAGGATTCGTAAACATGTCACCAGTTTAGTAACGTAATAATTTATGTTGTCAAAAAATATCGACGTATTATAAAGAGCTGATGAGAAAAAGAAAATATCAGGTTCAATGGTTTATGTAACTGTTGTCTAATTCCGTTATCGCAAATGCCATACCAACAGATGCTACAATATTTATATATTTTCAGAGTATCATCTAATATTTTAGTCTTGTTCCTCACAAATTATCTATATCGACATATCGTGTCAATTGTTTATGATACATGTGATTATATATATATATATATATATATATATATATATATATATAATTTGTTTATTTATTTACCTTGAATACATAGTGTTAGGCTAAACATGAATTCAGCAATTTGTACCTTTCACAATAAGGTCACTCTTGTATCCTTGTTTACACGGCGAAATTGCGTCTTTATTTTCGTCTAAAATTACACGCACAATATTTGTGCATTGACATTTAAGATAATTAATGAATTAATCAGCGGAAGACGATATATTTAAAAATAAATAAAAGGTGTTTTCACATCATTATTGTACCTGGATAGTATGTTATTTAATATATAAATTATATTGTACTGTTGATACTGTACTAATTAATTGTGCAAAATTTTCCATTAGCAACGTTTATTGATTAGAGCATATTATTAGAACTGCATCTATCCATGCAATCTGAAGTAGTTGTATATGAAGCAATAATTTTCATTCGATCTGTTATTATCGACTATTAAATTACCGTTTTAATTTTATCTGTAAACATTATCAGCGTCTATTGTTAGATCTAATTAACTAAATTGCAGAAAATCTAATCAGTTCGTAATGTTAACAAATGGTTTATTTATTTATTTGTCTAAAACACTGTGTGATTATTTTCTAGGTATTATTTTGTTTCTGTTTGTTGTCGATGTGAGTTGGTAATTTTCGTTGTTTGTTTTGCAGCGGGTACACCCGGTGCGACAACTCCTGGTGCCACGAGCCAGGCGGTGACTGTAGCGGGCCCCGTCACTGGTACAGGCCTGGCAGCCGGCCAGCCACCCCCGACAGAGCCTCCACACTTCACATGTCCCCGACGGCCGAACTTGGGTCGCGAGGGCCGGCCCATAGGCCTTCGCGCTAATCACTTCCAAATTAGTATGCCCAGAGGTTTCGTACATCACTACGACGTGAACATACAGCCGGACAAATGTCCCAGAAAAGTAAGCGGAACAATAGTGTTGTAATATTTGCCAGAACATTGCTAGAGCACGTACAATATACATTAAAACTAACCATTAGTTAACAAGAAAACATTGATTATTATTACTATGTAGGATTGCTCTACTTTAATTGCGTGTATTACTTTAAGGTCAACAGGGAAATCATTGAAACAATGGTTCACGCTTATGGCAAGATCTTCGGCAACTTGAAACCTGTGTTCGACGGCAGAAATAATTTGTACACAAGAGACCCGCTACCTATTGGCAATGTACGGGAGGAACTGGAGGTCACACTGCCTGGCGAGGGCAAAGATAGGTTATTCCGGGTCACTATCAAGTGGGTAGCACAAGTACGTACCACACTGATTACTCCATTACATCGTATGTGGATAATATTTACTCTGTGTATGGTGTATGTATGGTGTATGTGTTGTTAGGTTTCATTATTTGGACTGGAAGAAGCATTGGAGGGTCGTACGAGGCAAATACCATATGAGGCAATACTGGCACTGGATGTAGTTATGAGACATCTACCCAGCATGAGCTACACGCCTGTCGGAAGATCATTCTTCAGTTCACCAGATGGCTACTATCATCCACTAGGTACGCGATATCATCATTATGTATGGAGGTGAACAGTTCTAACTAACACTTGACTGTTGACACAGGTGGCGGCAGAGAGGTATGGTTTGGGTTCCATCAGTCTGTGCGACCGAGCCAGTGGAAAATGATGTTGAACATAGACGGTAAACTTAGCATTTCTGATTTGAATAGCACCGCCGGTGCCGTGCCGGCTGCTACATATGGCTTACTTACTTACATATGTGTACATGTGTTCCACAGTGTCTGCCACGGCGTTTTACAAGGCCCAGCCTGTTATTGAGTTTATGTGTGAAGTATTAGACATACGGGATATCAATGAACAGAGGAAACCATTGACGGACAGTCAACGGGTGAAGTTTACGAAGGAAATCAAAGGTTAGCAACCAGTTTGCTGGTAATTGAATTTATAACGCTTATTGCTTTTAAACCCGGTAAAGTAAACAGTAATGACCAATTCAGTTGGCCAGGAAAATTTAACTTTTGTAAAACACAACAATTAAACAACAGTATATAAATATATATTTATATTCAAAAGAATGACATTTTGAATACAATTTGTACACACAACACTATAACTATAATTATAACTATATATGGACACGCTATTTATATATACATACATACATACATATTAAAATTCCGTGAGAATGCATTTCATAGTTGTAAAATATTAAATAGATTTATTTGCGTTAGCGAAGTATTTGCAGGTACACGCCAGTCAAATTTAGAATCAACCGGAAATTCTACTCTTTGCAACCCTAAAATGTGCCACACTCATGGTGAGCACCAAAATGAACCACTTGTGATAACTATACATAGCATACCAGCAGTAGTGCACATTTGTTCCTCACTAACAACTCTTTTTTTCTTTTCTCTTCTCCTCTTCCCTCCGTCATCATCATGGTCATCGTCCTGGGGTTGTCGCGGTCTTCATCCATCGTCATCATCGTCATCATGGTGAATGTAGGACTCAAAATCGAGATCACACATTGTGGCACCATGCGAAGAAAATATCGAGTGTGTAACGTTACACGACGGCCAGCACAAATGCAATCGTAAGTCGTAAGCCACAAACAGTAACAGCACTCATTACATTATATGGTACATGTAAATATATGTATTTTTATTAGATTTCCACTGCAACTAGAAAATGGACAAACTGTAGAATGTACGGTAGCTAAATATTTCCTGGACAAGTACAAAATGAAACTTCGCTATCCACATCTTCCATGTTTACAAGTACGTGTGTACATTCATTGTATATGATAACTAAATATAATCATTCATTATCATTATCATCATTGTCGGAATAGGTTGGCCAAGAACACAAACACACATATTTGCCGCTCGAGGTATGCAACATTGTCGCTGGTCAAAGATGCATAAAGAAGCTGACAGACATGCAGACATCCACAATGATCAAAGCTACGGCCAGGTATATATAGATAGACATATATAACCAATGTATATTCTACGTATTATGTATAATGGTGTTAACATGCCCATATGTTACCAGGTCGGCGCCGGACCGTGAACGTGAAATCAACAACCTGGTGCGGCGGGCCGACTTCAACAATGACGCGTACGTACAGGAGTTTGGACTGACGATATCCAACAGTATGATGGAGGTGCGGGGACGAGTGTTGCCGCCCCCCAAACTCCAGTACGGCGGCCGCGTCGCCAGTCTCAGCGGACAGGTGGGCTGGAACGTTAGTCATCATTGTTATATGTTTGTATGAACGTACGTAGATGCGGCAGGGCCACTAGTAGTGCACTGTGTAGTGCACACACATCCAGTCACCGGTGTAATCTGTTATATTTGAGATAAATATACTTACACATATCGCGCTCTACCGTGCTCTGTGCTTGGATGGAATTATTCAACTATTTGTCAAATAATAACATCTGTTACACAGTTACACACTACATGGATTTACTCTAATTCTGCGTACAACCTCACATCACATTGTCTAGTGATGCATGATGGGGCAGCTGTTGCATTCATATTAAACCATATCGGCCTCTTATATTTTATTCATTGGTACATGGAATATTTAACATCATATTTCAGTTGATCAGTCGTGTACCGGTGCTGCTGCACTACTCGCGACTGTACGTATACAATGTTTCCATATGTATGTATGTATGTTTTGTTTGTCAGAGTAAGCAGCAGGCCATGCCCAACCAAGGTGTATGGGACATGCGCGGTAAACAGTTCTTTACCGGCGTAGAGATCCGTGTGTGGGCGATAGCGTGCTTCGCCCCACAGCGTACGGTACGCGAGGACGCGTTACGCAACTTTACGCAGCAGCTGCAGAAGATATCCAACGATGCCGGTATGCCGATCATTGGACAACCGTGTTTCTGCAAATATGCCACCGGTCCCGATCAGGTAATACATACGTCATTCATTATCAGTTGTGCGACTCGTAACATTATGTATTCTATCAAATGTCATTAGCTACATTATAAATTCTACTAATTCAGATGTTCATAACGAATATTATTATCGTAGGTGGAGCCCATGTTTCGGTATCTAAAATCAACGTTTGCTGCTTTACAACTAGTCGTCGTAGTCTTGCCCGGAAAAACTCCTGTTTACGGTACGTTTCGCATCATTCAGTGAATTATGTCATTTTATATTCCAACTACATAGTTCATACTTGCATGTGTGTTGTTCTTGTTTAGCCGAAGTGAAACGAGTTGGTGACACTGTGCTAGGAATGGCAACGCAGTGTGTCCAAGCAAAAAACGTCAACAAAACATCGCCACAAACACTCTCAAACTTGTGCCTGAAAATCAACGTCAAACTAGGCGGCATCAACAGCATTCTTGTTCCTTCCATTAGGCCAAAGGTAACCCCTTCCCTACCTGAGTGCTCTTATATTAACATATGTTTATCTTATACCGGTATATATTTGTAGATATTCAATGAACCTGTCATATTCCTCGGTGCCGATGTAACACACCCACCAGCCGGCGACAACAAGAAACCGTCCATAGCCGCTGTCGTAGGGTCGATGGACGCGCATCCATCTAGATACGCTGCCACGGTCCGTGTACAGCAACACCGTCAGGAGATTATTCAAGAACTCAGTTCAATGGTCAGGTGTGTTGGGTGACATCTATCACTTACTGTTTGTACTTGTTCAACCTGGTAACTGGTTCATTTCATTCCAGGGAACTGTTGATAATGTTCTATAAATCAACGGGTGGTTACAAACCCCATCGGATAATCCTGTACAGAGACGGTGTGAGTGAGGGACAGTTCCTGCAAGTGCTCCAGCACGAACTCACCGCTATCCGTGAGGCTTGCATTAAGTTAGAGGCGGACTACAAGCCGGGCATTACGTTCATAGTCGTACAGAAACGTCATCACACGCGACTCTTCTGCGCCGATAAGAAAGAACAAAGCGGCAAATCAGGGAACATACCAGCCGGTACAACGGTGGATATTGGTATTACACATCCGACAGAATTCGATTTCTATCTGTGCAGTCATCAGGGTATTCAGGTATATTGTTATTGTTGTCTATATGTGTGTGTATTTGTATAATGTTTGTTTATATGACTTGTACAGGGCACCTCTAGACCATCACATTATCATGTTCTGTGGGATGATTCGCATTTAGACTCGGACGAACTGCAGTGTTTGACGTACCAGTTGTGTCACACGTACGTACGGTGTACGCGCTCTGTATCGATACCTGCGCCTGCGTACTACGCTCACCTGGTTGCCTTCAGAGCGAGGTATCACCTGGTGGAAAAAGAACACGACAGGTCAGTTCATATAACATATATATGTATGTACAGTCAAAATTCCATAACTCGAATTACCATTATCCAACAACTCGAGTTGTGGACACTTCGAGTTACACAGAAATGTCCATCAAAAACTGTGAAGCTATTACAGTGGTTTAATTATATACGTTTTTACAGAACTCTAGTGTTTATTGTGTGCTTAATCTTCCGCTCACACTCTAAATTTTTTTTAGTTTACATTGAAACGCAACGGCAACTCGTGACCAGCGAAAAGGCAAGCGAACAGAGTAAAATATAACGACAGAACCAAGCACACACACAAACAGTTTCCTTCACAAACTGGGATTTCCCTTAAAAATTCTACTTACCGAATGCACGTGGCCGATATTTTATTCGATTTATTGGAGGACTTTGAGTTGTAGAAGAAACATAGCATGTCACTTCGACGTGTGCACGTTTGAGTTATGGGAATTCGACTGTACTTTTTACCAGTATTCTGATTTGTCAATAAATAGGTATGGTTATTGAAACAATTGTATGTACTTATGTTTTGTATAGCGGTGAGGGGTCCCACCAGTCAGCCTGCTCCGAGGACCGTACACCGGGCGCCATGGCCCGGGCGATAACGGTGCATGCGGACACAAAGAAAGTCATGTACTTCGCGTAATTACACAACCAGCAAATATCTCGAATCATATAAGAAAGTCATAAAAGATCAACTCACACACACCAAACAAAGCACGTGTAATGCAAGTAGGTATCACTCCACTAAACGATAACCGTATTTATATATATTAAGTTACAAAGCGTATATTTGTATCTAAAACGAGCGAGCGAGCGCGAGAGAAAGATGAAAGGAATCATGTTTATGTTCACAATGGACTTTGCACATCCGAATTAATGGTATCATGTTTTTTGTTTTTTTTTTTTTTGTTCTTTCTTAGAATTAACTATTATTATGATTATTAATATTATAAATGTTTACGCTAGTGTGTGTGTGTGTGCCGTATGTTATGTATGTGTGTGTGTATGTTTGTCCGTATGGTACAAAAGCTTTACGTTTTAAAACAAGAAGAAGAAACCCGTTATTAGTTGACAACAGTGTGAATAAGCCTCTGTACAAGTAGTTAGCCGAACTCAATTCTGACATTTCGCAACAAGTAAATACTGAAATAAAATCGTTTTAGTTTATCAACAATTTGTATTATTATTATTACGATTATTCTGTGATTTTGTATCTTACATTTACCATCATGGTGAAGATACAAAATCTCGTTGTTTTGACACGAATTACACTTAACATTGTTAATTTGGTTGTAATTATTTTTTGACGCTACAATTTGTCAGATTTGAAATTATTTTTTATTAAATCGAAATGGATTATCGGATATTTATTACTGTATATCAGATATTACAGTATATACAGAACACGAAAAGAATAGATGTTCATACATTAAATAACATAATATAGGTTAGGAAAGTACATAGTTCACATGCGCATGCGCTAATTCAATCAGGAGAAATCCACAACCTTTTCTGCTATGTGTTACGAATTCCTAATTCAATCAATCAATCAATCACTTATAACATAAAGCTAGTGTCTTTGTACATTATTTTGTTTATAATTTTATTTCTTACAAATTAGTTTTAATGCCGGTTTTATTCAATTTGAGTGACACGTAAAATTTGACAAACGTCTAATATTATTTTGCATATTTTGACCGAGTCAGTTTCACACAGCTCAAGCATTAGAGTAGGATTTATTTATGTTGTTTTTTCTTTGCAATGTATACACAAATGTTAATACATAATACCAAATTGCCTATAGATATAACATGTTTGTTTTGATCTTCATATTGAAGTAATTTATACACTCACAAAAGGTGGAAAATCATATTGGCGAATCTATGGAACATTCAACGTTGATTAAAAGAGAATATTTATTTTTATTAATTATGTATTCAGTTGGCAAGTTTTGCTTTTTTTATATTGGATATAAATATATAAGTTGTTAAAATTCTCAGAAGAAAAAAAAATGCCTTAGTACACAAAATATACGTAATTATTTAAAGTAAAATATCTTTCTTTTTTATTTACTCAAATATGTTAATACAAATTTGTTTTAATTTACCACGTAATACTGCATTTTTGCCAAAATAATTGAAATACGTATGAAATGTACGCAGTAGAATTTTTTCGAGTTGTTAACCCATTTATATTTTGCTTTAATCCATTTGTATTACTAAATTCAGAGTTTTATGTTGCCTGACAACTCTATGTTCAATTTAATTTCATTCCATCATTTATTGTGTTCATAATTATTATAAACATCACATTTTGTGCCAAACACTTTTTGATTTCGTAAACGCCAATACATACATTATTTTGCATTTTAAGTTGTCTATAAACATCATAATATTGTGATTTCAATTTTTAGAAAAAAACGTTATTGAATAATAACTAGCATTGCTAAATCGCTAGTAAACAATGTTCGTCATCAAACTTGAGGTTTTGTTTAACGATTTAGGACATCTCTAATGAAACTATGTTTTGTAACAATTTCTGTTATAATTAATCTCCATTACGACGTACGTAAATAAATAATTTATCTAAATTTCCAGATACGTACATTTCTTGATACGTAATTATTGAGATTGCGTTTCAGTAACAATAATGATTTGTTTTAAAAATTCGGAGCCAGTAAATAGAATTTATTTAATTGCTACGTGATTAGAAGTTGACTTAATTTCTTAAAATATTTGCACTACTCTCAGCTACATAAATGTTATAGCTTCTAATTTATTATTATATTATTATATACTATTATTTGTGGTTCCAAATACATAATATGTAGAATGCCATTATGGAATGATGATGCTGCTGATGATGGTATATCGGGTCGCGTCGTTGATCTTTGTACTAAAACAATTAATGATTAGCAATTGTTTACTTGGACGGTCAGTGCGTGTGTGCGAAAGTGTGTAGAATCTATTTGTACATAGTAATTATTATTAGGAACTAATGAATCAACTTGTCGTTAAGACAATAAGACCATGTCGAATTATACAGTGATACCACATTCCAAATGTCTAAAATACTGTGAATTACCACAACCTAATTCCGTTATTTTAACATTTGCCGAAACAAAACAAAAAGAATAATTATTATTATAATATATTTGTAAATATAAATATATCAAGTTTTTAAATTTCACACGACTATAAAATAATATGACCACTGACTGGTTGCACGGGTGCACGATCACGTGACAGGCCGCAACCAATCACGTATTAGCGATAACAAAATGGCGTAGAATGTGACAGTTTGTTTGTTTTGATCAGTGGTTTGTTGTATGTGAGCGTAGAGTGCTTTGACATAAATGAAAATTAACAACAAATAAACCCAAGAATTATAATTATAAGTAAGGATACTGAGGCCAATAAATATATGTATTTTACGTTACAACTCTTTTTTTGTTTCGAGTATACCTATATCTATATATATCATGATGTGTAAGTACGTTATTTATTAATTATTTTTAATATCTATATGGAAAAACTAGTATGTAAGACCTAATGTTTGGTAGCCCTCTATTCAAATGTCTTTGCAAACAAAACAGAAATCTATTTTCAAATGAACCGTATCCAGAGTGAATATTGTCGATGCACTTATGTATGTATTACCGTTCTCTTCTTTTTTAGATAAATGTTCTGCATGTACATATATTATATGTAAATGATTTCAGTTTAACACCAATACAATACTATTCTAATATTTCTTACTAAAAACACATTCACTTCTTCAACCATACATTGCAGAACATAACAGACTAGCATTTCAAGCAAGTCCAAAAACAATTAGGTTAGATACCAATTACAGATAGCATACTTATTCAAGTAATTATCTCTTGTCTGAAAGATAATCAGAACAAACAACATGTATTGAGTAATACATATTATCGGATGAAGCGCATTTATCATAACCGGTTAAAGACAAGTGAGTTTTAGTTAAACTGAAATAATATTGCATAGGTTTGTTATACTATTATATTAGTAATTGCAAAGGACATGAATTAATTAAACGGGCAAATACTGACAACCATTTTACAAGGGAATATAATAGAATCTAAGATATTTGAAGCCGGGAAAATATTAGTAAGAGCAGCAAAGTAACTTATGAAGTAGCAATTAAATTTTAATCATAGAAAATAAATAACACGCTCCAAATATATATATAAATATATCAAACGTTATTTGTTTTTTCCCTGAAAATGATACATATGTTATCAGATAAGTATGTTACATATTAATATAAATATTAACAGTCATATATGAACATCAAAAGCAAACAAATCATGAATAATTATTTTACTGTTACAAAATATGTATTAATAGTAATCTGAAAATACTAGTATGGAATACATGGTTTATACAGTAAATTGACACGTGTGTACACACATATTTGTTAAATTTTTACTTACAAATGATATGACTGTTATTATTTAGTGATTTTAATATTTTTGCTAAAAATATGTACATATTCGCATTTTGTTTTCTATAAAGTAGAGTAATGTCATGTTTCATGTTCTGTCTTGTTTATGGAGTAAATATTTGATTTTGCTTCTGGAATCTGTAACAAATATGTAGGATACATGTGGAATATTTTAAATTTTTGTCTCCTATTTTATTTCAAATAAATATTATTACTATAGTTTGCTAAACAAAGATATTTTTAAATATACAATTCACTAATACGCACAAAATGTTCTTAGAAAAATAACTTAAAAATAAACACTAAAAAAATTAGAACAAATTGTTGGATGTAAATATTGAAAATATTTTTTGGGATAGTTACGAATTTAAAATAATACTGTTATGGCGGATATGTATATTTAAAAATATTATATTGTCTATGTATTTTAAATTATCGTCATTTGAATTGTTGTCATAAACATTACCACACGATTTTTAATATGTAAGATTTTAATTTTCATAAATACTTGTACCATTTTATTCAACACAGTAATAAAATTGTGTCACAATTATATTTAATTTATTATTAAAATGGACAGTATACAAATTTTATATCTACATCTAATAGAAATAACGGAAAATGCTTGCAAAAAATGTTTTATATTGTCCATTTTAATTATAAATTAAACTCATCCAAAAATACATAAAATATTTATAAAACATTGTAGATTAGTTGCAACATTCTCAGAACAGTAAAATTACTTATCAAAAACAATTAATCAATGTTCTTGTTGAAAAGAATGGTACAATTATGATATGTGTCGGTTATGAATTTAACATATCGCTTTATTTTAAATATTTTACCTTCTTAAGTGTATGATATTGTATTTTATGTCAAAATAAATTATTGACAATTCTGATAAAATATAATTTTAAACACCTATATATATTTGAGTTTTACATTTCAAAAAATACCTGTTCGTTCCTCATCGAATGATATATTCTTAACATGATTGCAATGTGAACTGTGCCCTTCTTAAAAATACTGTGTTACGCCCGTGCCTTGCATATTAAATTTACCGTCAAATGTTCTAAAAGTTTTGCGTCCATAGACACAAGTATTATGATTGCGACAGCTGAATAACGAAGGTATGTAAATATAGTATAAGAAATGTAAATAATTAAACTTACCTAAATACAAAGATACATAAATTAATCTCAAATGTACCTTGGAATTACATAAGTTTTTAGTCGACGAGGTTATATCTCAAGTTTAAATATAAATAATCTTATTACAAACTTTATTATATAAAATTTTACATGCTGAAAGTGTATTTATTGGTGAAAAGTTTCCAAATAAATATTCATGTGTAAATATTATTGGTAAACATTTCTGTTTGACATTTATATTTGAGAGAAAGTGTTGCCAACTGTGCGAAAAATATAAAATGTCACATTTTGTGCGTTGCATAGATTATTTTGTATTTGTAATGACACAAGTAGATAGTATTCTACTTATAACTAGTTAAATATAGCACTTGTTTTATAGAAAATGTGCGTGTAGTGTATAAATATATCACTGACAGTTCGATGGCGGTTGGTGATATTGTTTGCGCGCGCATACTTCAAAAAAATATTATGACCTAATTCAAAGTGCGCCAGTCACGGTCTTGGTCTCGGCAAGGCTGGTCGTGTCACACACAACATATTACCCTCCTTAGGACCGCATTCTTTTCTCTCGAAACTCTTCCTTAGTTTTGTTCGTTTATTTACGTTTAACCACCCGGAGAGCATACAATAATTGTAATTCGGTCAACTGAATAATGTCACAGGTGAATCAAGTGACAAATATACGTGTGAAATAGCACTCAAGTGCAACTTTACAGTGTATTGGTGCTGTTGAATTTATTTTTATTTATTTATTTTTGGGTAAGTACTTTTTTTGCCTATTTTTGTTCATATTCTGTACATGTACCGTACACAGTTGACAATTAAGCTGGTTAATTTATATATAATGACATTTGTACATTATTTAACGGTTTTCTAACATTCTTCTGGAAAATTAGGGCATACTGTTAAGGCAATTTGTTAATGAGCATTTTTTTAATTGTTGGTTAGATACGTTTTGCAAATATAACTGTATTATAACGAGTTATAAGATCTAGAAACATTCGCGAAATCTCTTCAAAAGATATCAAATAATGAAAAAGTTCAACTGGTTTTGGGTATGGCAAATGCGAAAAATATTTCAATAAGATTAAAAATATCCTATACCTTGCACATATACGTACATTCCAATGTGCATTGTTTATTTTATACACAAAATTAATTCGCTTGAAACCTTTGTTCTATTTTCATTGCATAAGCAAAATTAGTTTTAACAATTTTATAAGTTGTTACACATCGAATTATTCACAATATGCTAATACCTGAAGTTTTACCTTTTTTTATAATTACAAGTTTGAGACCTTACATAACAACTATGTTTTCATTCCTGTTTAAAGTTGCTTAAACATTTCGCAATATTTACATACATGTACGCGTATAAGATTCTTGATCCGGATGGACAGTTTGCAATTAACAACAGTGTACGTACAATAACCATACAGAACTATAAGTACTTTAGAAAGGTGTCATTATTGCCTAAATTGTACACTAATAATTTTCGTAACCGTTTTCCATTAGTCAAGTATGTATGTATGTATATAGTACTAGATATTTTGCAATACGTGGCCTATAGAAAATCAAATTATTCGCACATATTTCCGCATCTAGATGATTAGTTTAATTGCCTACTAAA
The DNA here is from genome assembly GCA_963422195.1 of Carabus problematicus. Classification (NCBI taxonomy): domain Eukaryota; kingdom Metazoa; phylum Arthropoda; class Insecta; order Coleoptera; family Carabidae; genus Carabus; species Carabus problematicus. The sequence continues at coordinate 64,427 of OY728585.1, forward strand.
TCAGCCTTAGATATAAATAGATTACAGATATAATTTATTCAGGAAATACATCAATCATTTATCTTTACAGAGAAAAATAGATTTTAATATTATTTTAATCGGTTTTCAAATGAGCACGTGCTATTGAAAATTGTAATCAGTAATTTTGATTCTATGTTGTATCCTCTATTTATTGATTTCGGATGCATTAATTATATTATCTATATTATATTGCATTATCCATGAGCATAATTATGCAGCATTCAAAGAACGAAAACATTTTCAATGTTATATTTTTTTAATCGCCATGTCAATACATTCAGCTATTTACATGCTTAGCTGGCAAAAAAACTGATGCATATTAATGTAGTTAAATAGCATATAAAATTATGTAAATTAATCTCTGTATTTTTTTTCTTTTTTTGCTTATATAACACGTGTAAAAAATTATAAATTTCAATTACGTATTTGAAATTTTAATTTTATGTACATGTATGTATGATAAAATAGAACAATATTATGATACAATTCAATAAATTGTTTGCGTTTTATTTCGTATTAGTTCATGTACGAATTCCATAATTGTTAATAGATATTTTTATTATTGTTTTGGTTGATTAATATTTGGTAAGAGATAATAATAACATTTTTTTTTTTGAAGCAGTTTGAATTTAATTTTATATTTGAACATTGTATATATGCAATATTAATTATAATAAGTATACAGAAATATAATGTAGATACCTATATAATAGTTAGAAAAAGTTTTATAACCACTGATGGTAACACACGATGACTCGTTCTATAACAGTGTTTTAAAGAACATCCGCGAGGCGACCTCATTGTACAAGCGAAGGCTCGAATTTGACACTTCATTATTTATAAATAAGCGGGGCAATTAAATTTTCAAAAAGAGTTGACCAAAATCTTACCCCACGTTGACAATTTTGTTGCTGAAACGTATAGTTCATTTTAAGATTAATGGAATTGATTGTCGGAAGATTAACGCAAATTATGCCAGAAAGAAAATGCAGAAATGTATATTTGCATTGCTGTTTATTTACACATAACTACATTTTGAAATAATAAATCACAATCTGAATTGATTCTTCTTATAACGGTTAATATGAATGTGATGACTAAAACAAATATATCTCTTTATCGTTTCCACAGCATTACAAATTCACCTGAATACCGCCACTACTAATAGTTAATAGCGTCCCCTGCTGTACAGGGTTCCATCCTACCGATTAAGAGGCCATGTCAATTCCATTTATCTTAAAACGAACTATACTAGCAGTTTATGTAGGCCAGTCGGACAAACGTAGGGTTTGGTTGAAATTAAAATTTCAATTCTTCTGAACTTGGAACATCCAAGTATGTAGGCGTTCAAATGATCCATACATAAATTCTTATTAGACTTATCTTCTTATTTTTTTACAGTTTTTTTATTGTTAATTTACGTCGCATTTGTAATTCAAATTTTATTGGTCGCTTTAATTCATTATTTTCTAGTGTTAAGTACCAATAAAATTATACAATTTTATTGTTAGTGTAATATAAATTGTCTATAGGCTGTTGTCGAGGCGAGCCATAATCGGTTGTGTAGATTTTTAGAAAAAAACAAATTCGCCAATTTGTTTGCATGGCGGTCACACGTTGCGTGACATACTTAATGCAGGGCAAACTTGATGGTTCGTAAGTATCGTTTCCGGATTTCGACAATCACCTAACCGTTCATGCATACCGATGTGAGTTGTGGATAAAAAGTCCGCGGCAAAGATTTGATTTGCAACTCGGAAATACCCAACCAACCAGCCAACAACACTTGCAATAAACTAGATGCCTAGCATGTCAAATATTAACATTGTCAATTCCGAAATTCATCACGAGGTTATTTTAATGCTGGGTCATTTTCTATAAATCTATCCATAATTTCCGTAATTGTGTGCTCATGAACCGCGTTATAACGAATCATCGTACATTTAGCATTATTCGGTAGGGCTCGAGGTAGGGCTAAGCGCGGCCCGGCACTGTATGAATATACTGTATTTTATTAATAACCACAATCATGATATATTTCAGTTTTACCATTAAAAATGTAACGTATTATTTTCTTTGAAAACTTGAAACTTGTTGTTCGAAAGCAATATGTGATAAACATATAATTATCAGTTATTATATAGATACAAAATAATACAGGAATATAATAAGTCTTGTTAATTACGAGTATATATTTTTAACTGAAATATCAGCACGAAAATAATTTATTATTTCCTGAATTGACTGAGAATTTATTGATACATCAACAAAACAAACAATGTATATATATATATATATATATATATATATATATATATATATATATATATATATATATATATATATAGTAGTTATTTCAAAATTTCCTTGTATGTGCTTGGTAAATAAATTGATCTCAGTGTCAACATCACAAAGACAATAGAAAGTGTTTTGAATGCATACCCGTGTTACCATGGGAATACAAATTGTCTATCTGCGAATGACCAACTGCAGTGATATGCCTTTGTTTGCCACATTGCATCATTCATTAAAATATACAGTGTACTCAAAATTAAATAGATTTGATTAGCAGTATTTTCCAAGTAATGTGCTGAAACGTCCCTAAAATCTATGAAGAATTTTCCTTATATGGGTTCTTCAGAATTTTAAAACGAGGAAAAGGATTTGTATTTTATAAATGGTAAAAAAATATTTCGGCGTATAAATAAGTTTTCCTTAATATTTCCTTATTGTATTTTTGCGCAAAACATATATTTGTAACACATGGTCGAATAGTACGTCATAAAATAATCTTATTTATAACGGATGCGTTATCAAAATAAACAACAATCGTATGATTATTAATTATCTAATTCAGTGGTGCTCCAGCACTCGTGTCAATTGGAAGGTCGGTCATTCGCTCATCTTCATTTACTACAAGTTAGTGAATTTACACCAGACGTCAGAGATAAATAACCAACAAAATCTATAATTAATTTACTATCGAATTTTTGCTGTATACAAACAATCTCTGTATATGTAAGTATACATGTATTATCTATCTTTGAAAGTACAGTAATTGCTATAATCAGTTATTATTATTCTCTTCGAATTAATAATAGTTTTCGCGGTTCAAATGTTAAATATTATTTTTCAAGAATAAAATATTTTTATAGTAACATAAAAATCACATTATTTATCGTATAAGACGTTGAATCTTAATGAAACTATAGATTAGTGTTAAATCAGGGTTATGAAGTGGGTAACTATAGAAATTAACATTGCGTCCTAATTCAAATTATAGTTAAATATGAATAATGCCCGTGCATTTTGCCAATTGGAGCAGAACCAGCACCAATGATTTTTATATCACCTTGAACTGGCTAGAACACTTTCGCTTATTGACAACAATCTTTGATAATAGTCTTCGACAAACCTTAATTATTACACTACAACTATATGCATAAATATACGTCTATATACGTATGTCGTTTCTACATTGTGAAAAAACAGTTTTCATTTATTAACTAAATGATAGAGTTTCTCTCATACAACAATTCTTGCAAATGCCGAGCTATATTCAATTCTATGTATAATTAAACAGAATATTTATAGTAAATTAATTATTTATATGAATGCTAGCATAGTTGAACTAAAAAATTACATTATTATTATTGATTATTATTCTGCATTTTATCTAAGAAAGTGATACTAAATCTACTCATAATTTTTCTCATTTTAAGTGCATATGTATTAAATTAAATAGCTATGTACATTTAGTATACAATAATTCAAAATCGATAAACGTTTATTATATATAAAAAAAAAAACGTGGTGATTACGCAAAATAAATAATGTATGCCATTTTTTCCCTAGTAAATTAACTGTAATGGATGGACTGTTTGATGCAATTACGGAATTCCGTGCGATATCGTGTAGGCAATTGTTTAATCACGTGACTTGTTCATTAACTGTATGCGCTTCCGTACGTGTTGCGTTTTGCCTTGACATTAATTTAATAAACTCGGTGATGGAACTTCAGTGAGACTGAGGTATTTCTTGGTTTCTCTGGTGACGTGTGTGTGTATTGACCAGCTCCTGTATGAACAGGAAGTGAATTAACTGGTGATCAGTGATCATAGAAAGTTTGTTTGTTACAAACGCGCGATAGATATTCTGGAAAAGTTCCTTCCTCAAAGATCACGTCCAACATAACAAGTGAATACATCAAGACATTTTAAAATCACGTAAAACATTACCATGATGTACCAATGACTATAAAATATTATTGTCTAACACTATTATTATACATTAAGAAATTCAGATTTGCCAATTATAATTGTTGTTCGCAATGAATACAAATAGAAATATTGAACATTTGGTAATTGTCAAAACCAATAAACATTTCTAGAGGGGAAATTATAGAAGTTATAGTAATGGTTGTTACTTTAAAATATGTAAAATGACTTGGAAATTAGATCTAGTCGTAGTTAGATTGAGGAATATAGAATAGTGTATATCACATGTGCCATATGTCAAGCGGCCTGTATGTATGCATGTATATTAGAATCAGGTGATGAGATGGAGATATGCATGTCTTTTGTAAGTATAAACTATAGACTGAGTCATTGCCGAGAAAGTTATATGCGTCCAAATAAAAGAGATAGTCGTTCAAAACACTCAGGGCCGTCTTATTCATTGTAAGGGCCCCAGGCCCTGGGTATTTACCGGGGCAGCTTCAAGTCTAGTCAAATTAATAATTTTGTCATTTAATTTTAATATCAGAACCTCAGCCGATACTCTAGTCACTGGGGCCCTTCTACAAGCGGACCCTGCGCCTCGTTAGCACAGGTGAAAAGACGGTCCTGTACACGCACGGATAATCATTTCTGTTCTTTGTATAAACTAACACGAACACAACAACATATATCGTATGATTCTGCCTAATATAGTTTATATTAAAAAATACCAAGAATTTATATAGATCAAGAGTAGGATTTCGGTGTAACAAATGCAATTAAATGCTACCCTGTTCTCATGGTATACCTCAGGAAACGACTATAAATTGTTGCATACTGGTTAATTTTGCATCAGTATAAATGATGCATGCGGTCAGATACTAGATAATATTTTATTCAAACTATGAATCACATAATATGAGAGCTGTATGTTGAAATATACATACATTAAACCAATCATGATATATACCTGTAATCAAGCGTTTGTTTCTCTGATAAACATTTTGCTTGTATAGGTTTTCTATAGGCATTTACTATATTATATACAATTGTTTATTTACAATACCCTGTTCCGCTTTTTTATTTGAAAGCAAGCAGTGTAGTTCCGGTATCATTATTACGTTATCTGATTTAACATGGTACTGTGTAAAATACAGATCAAACCGGTAATGTATAAATAATTATGCCTACAAATATGTATTGAAACATGCAATTTTTGTTAGTATTGAATCTCTTGCCGCTACAGTTAGGGTATGTACATAAATTAAAATAATTATCAAATTAGAGTATGCAATACTCCGGTATTTTATAATTTCGGTTTCGACATTAGTGTAGTATAAAATAAATTAACTTTCGTTTATAGTAATATATGAAATCAATAATGATACCTTGATACCCGGTATAAGCGTATATGAGAGTGAACATGTGTTTAAGTTTTGTGGGTTCTAAGTCCATCGTTAAACCTGGTTTCGGTTCAAAAGTATGTCAAACTTCGAAAATGTAATGAACAGTTAGGTATCGATAAATATATACAGGATGACGTCACAATATAACGTGAATATTAGATCTAGATTAAATATCGGATATCTTCCCTCACATACATTATTATTACAGAAGATATCGACATATATGTATTTTCACCGCTTTTAGAATAGTGCTTTTTCTTTAGAAATACATAATAATTTGTTTTTATCAATAGTGTTAGTTTATATGTATAATTTCTGTGTGAATTGTTCTTGAGAATTAATAATATTGTTATTGTTTCAGATATTCCGGACGTAGTATGTTTAGGGTCTACTTTCTAGTGACATTATGTCTAAATTATTTTTCACTGCACTCGCAAGGTAAGCAAACATTTAATTACAATCATTTATATATACAATTTCTTATTTATTTAAATTACTGAACAAAATATACAAATATTATTTATTGTTAAATAGTTGATTATCTTATAACTGCACGTTATATACATATACTATATTGTAAGTACACTTTTTACTTCCATACAACATTGAAACAGATTGCACTGACACTATATGTGAAATGTTTGTTACCTATAATTTTAGAAATGTTCCTAATACTATTTCATTTATCTTATATTTAATTCGTTATATTAAAGCTTTTTATAGATATTTATTATTAATCCTATACACTAAATTCTAGTAACAAAATATGTAGTATTGATGTTAAAGTACATATTATGTTGTACATTTCACTTGTGTTGTTATTTTCGATATTTTATATAAATCTTTGTATTATTAAATTATGTTAACTTTTCGTGTGTGCGCGTATGATTCTTTAGACTACTTCTATCACTGAATCGTTTGGTGCAGACATTACATCCGTATGGTTTTTCCCCTGTATGAATACGTTCATGTGTATGTAGATCACCAAGTCGTGAAAACCGTTTGTTGCAGACATTGCATTCATATGGTTTCTCCCCTGTATGAGTCCGTCCATGTGTATGTAGATCACCAAGTCGTGTAAATCGTTTGTTGCATACATTGCATTCATATGGTTTCTCCCCTGTATGAATACGTTCATGTTTCTGTAGACTACCAAGTTGTGTAAACCGTTTGTTGCAGACATTGCACTCATATGGTTTTTCCCCCGTATGAGTCCGTTCATGTTTCTGTAGACTACCAAGTTCTGTAAATCGTTTGTTGCAGACATTACATTCATATGGTTTTTCCCCTGTATGAGTTCGTTCATGTCTATGTAGATGACCAAGTTCTGTAAACCGTTTGTTGCATACATTACATTCATATGGTTTTTCCCCTGTATGGGTCCGTTCATGTTTCTGTAGACTATCAACTCGTGTAAACCGTTTGTTGCATACATTACATTCATATGGTTTTTCCCCGGTATGTATACGGGTATGAATTTCAAGATGACTGTTACTTGGAAACGCTTTTGAACAAACTGTACATTTGAAACGTCTACTACCGGCATTCGTACATTTTTTCTTCTCAGTATATTCCACTTCTGATGTTGATGTGTTTATGTTGCTCATAGACGCAGATGAATCTAATCCCGAATCTAAAAAACAGGAATACGTAGTAATTTTAAAAAGATAATGAGTTAAAAATCTTCCAATGTTTAACAGACGTTTGTGTCTCGATTCGGTTGAACAACGTATTGACTCGGTTAAATATTAAACTAATTATACTCCTAATGAGTAGTGTATGTTACCTGTACTAGATCGTCCATTACTGATTGTATCATTATGTTTTGACTGCACGTGTCTGTCATAGAATGATCTTATAGTAAAAACTATGGAACAATGTGAACATGGGTATCTTTCATCTGAAACATTTGTTGTTATGAGCAACAATAGATTTTGTTTAGAAACTGTAAATTCAAATGAATATTGTGTTTTTAAAGCTAAAATGTATAACATATTATTACCTGGATTTGTATACACAGGGTGTTTAATCTTCATATGTTTGTCATACAGTGATTTTACGGTATAAATGATAGAGCAAGGTTTACATTCGTAACGTCCATCTGAAATTCGTGCAAATATTAGTTAGGTACACATTATATTCTAATATTGTTACATATATGTACCGGATGTGACACTATCGCTGCCATCTTCTGGTGCCACATACTTTTTGGTACATCGGGCGACATGTTCTTCTAGATATATCGGACTACAAAATATCAAGTAGCAATTTTCACATTTGAAAACTTTTTCTGTAAATAGACAAATGATTAAGTAATTATGTTAGCTCATGTTTTGCCAATGGTTTTACCCGGGAATGGATTCGATGGTGGTGAATTGTAATTCTTCACATCAATTCCCAGTTCTTTGGCAAACTTTGCTCCGTAAAACACTAGTAACTCGGTGTGCGGTTGAATTTCGACCACTGACCGGTAGAATATTTTGCCGCGATACTGGAAGGCCATAAGGTTCTGTTCGTCCTTGTTCCGTGCACAGTTCACGTAGCGCATCCAGTTCGACACGGACGTGTCAAATCCGTCGATGTACTTGACGACCCTACCGTTCTTCTTAATCTGGAAGTGGAAGGTGGTGTATGAATGGATCTGGTAAACGGGAAATGTACGATGGACAAGAAAACAAATATAGCGGAAATATGGTAGATACATAATCGGAGGGTAAAATATTAATGGAAATAGAAATAGGAGCAATGCATGTGTTGTTTGATCTGGAATTAATAGAAATAAATGTATTATTTACATTCTACATAATGTATATAAAGTATATTATAAACTTGACTTATTTTACCGATGGAAATCTAAAGTTACATAAGCCTTGTGGTTACCTGCCAACTGTATCGTCCATCCGTGTGGTCTACACCTATAACACCCTCGTACGGGCCAAACTGAATGCCTTTTGGGATCTTGCGCACCGCCCAAATACCGTAGCCGCCGTCTTTGATCTTGGATTGTTTCACTTCGACCCATCCGCGGGGCACGGTGTCCCGGGCCCGGTCCGGGTTGTTCCTGTTGGCCGGCACAGGGTTGTCGTGCACCTGGATCAGTGTATGTTCCTTACACGAATCCAGGTGTTCGTGCATACATTCATCACAATCTGAAAATCAATGCCCGTGCAATTTTAACCGAGTATTAAGATGTATATAATCGTGTATTTCCATTGATGTTTACTTACACACATATCGATCTTCTGGTATCTCAGCCTCTTCTACATAATTTTTAGCTGGGATATTCCTTTTTGGATACCTTTTATCTATATTTACAAAATATAAAGTAATTACAATTATACACAAAGAAATAAACATTTAATTTATTATAAAATAAATTAATACATCTTATGCATAGAATGATAATTCATGATTCGAATTATATGATAAACTTACTAGCAACGGCTTCTTCAAGTTTTGTCCTAAAATATAATATATTATTAATAAATAAGTTTCCAAAAAAATATGTTTTCATATTTACCGTTTTCTCGTGTCGGATTCCTAAAAAAGACAAATATTGTTAATACAAATTCATATAGAAAAATGCACGTTTCTTACCACTACACATTTTCGTTTAAAATTCTTTTCCATGTCAGCAACGTCGTCAATTTCTGGTTTGTCCTCTTCGTCATTATTCATGAAATACGGTTTTGGAACATTCAAACCGGATTCCATCATATCCTTATAATTATTGAACATGGTTTGGAATCGTAGTTTTTCATAACTGCTAGTTTGATTCCATTCATCAGCTTTAAAGAACTTGGCAACATCATCAAACTCTTCCTCCATTTTAATCAATGGTATAACCACAATAGTTACTTATAGGATTTTATTCAACGTGAAAGTATGTATGTAGACACCTAATCTAATCAAGAGACAACACTGATTAATATTATGTATAACTAATTATATAATTTAATATATGCATTACATTAGATTATTATTTGCTTACTTCTTTCTAATTAATATCTTTCTGAAAACTCTCAAAACAAACTTTTAATAACGCAAACTTTTACAAACTATAAACTGTCACTTGTTGTTCAAATATTTCCAGTGCACTCTACGATACCCGGTACATTCGACTTGGGCTATACTTTTTATATCCTAAATACATAATACCGAATATTATTTTTTCGAATTTATGAACAATATATATTTTCCATTTGTTTTAGGTGTACCTGTTGTAGAAGAATATTTCATGGACAAATGGAATTTCAAACAGAGATCGGATAATACACCATTAGTTCGTAAGGCTAAAAACCATACTTTGCCGCCAACATGGAACGAGACGGTTAGTATTATAATTTCGAAATGTGAAAATCCGAAAATTCAGTTCGAATTTAAAATTTAAAAAAAAAATATGTAATAATAATATTTTTATATTTATTTATATAGGGACGGCTTATGTGGGATAAAGATCAAGATAAAAATACACATTTACCACAGTTTGTAGATAAGGCATTAAAACTCTTAAATTTAAAACAAGTTGCATTTGAATTAGAAACGTCTGTTATGTCTAAAGTGTCATGTACCGCTTGTAAAGCAGGTTTGTTTAAAGTAAAAATTCTATAGGAATAAACATTACCTCTGTTTGTTTATGTGTATATAGGTACAGGCTTACTTCAACATTACATACGAACTGGGAAGTCTGAGAAAGAAATTAAACAAACTATCCTTCAGTTCTGCGTTTCGTTGAAAATTCAAACAAGTCGAGTTTGTGAAGGCGTTACTGAAGTATTTGCTGGCGAAGTTATATATGTACTAAGTAAAATTAAATTAGGTATTGAAACAAATGAATCTAATACATATTTGTGTATATTATACTAGTGTGTGTTAATGTTTATTATACATTTACTAACCTGTATCTGGTTGTTCTTACTCTAGGACCAGAGGAAATATGTAGTTTTGTCATCGGCGACGCATGTGGCGACGTCTATAATCCGTATCACGAATGGGAAGTTATGTTCCCGCCAGTGCCAAAGCCAACACCACAAGCTTTGGAAGTACCAAAAGTACGTGTACCATTAAATATATATCGAATCGCTTTACTAACGTATTGCATCATTGTGTTTTTTAGCCTGGCGCACCAACATTTAAAGTATTACATCTGTCTGACACGCACTACGATCCATATTACAGTGAAGGTAGCAATGCCGATTGTTCTGAACCGTTATGCTGTCGTCTGACTAATGGACCGGCGAAGACCAAGGATCAGGCTGCTGGCAAGTATGTTTGTAGATGCTGAGCCAGCCCGATACGCATACATTTTACTGATAAATCATGTTTATAGATGGGGCGATTATAGGAAATGTGATACTCCGAAAATCACCGTGGATCATATGTTGAAAAATATTGCAGAAACACATCCGGTAAGAGATTTTCCAGCAATCTTGTTCAGACATACCTTACTGACTTTGTGTATATGTATTGCTGTTAGGACATAGACTATATTCTATGGACGGGTGACTTACCGCCGCATGATGTTTGGAATCAGACGCGCGAGGAAAACTTAAAAGTACTTAAAGATACGGTTGAACAAATGTCAACAATGTTCCCCGGTACACCAATATTCCCGGCCCTAGGAAATCACGAAGCCGCCCCTGTAAACAGGTTAACATTTGTACAAAATACATAGCGGAGTAATATTCGAGAGTATTTTATGTTTGTGTTTAGTTTTCCGCCACCATTTGTGGATACCCCTGACAGCTCCATATCCTGGTTATATAATGAACTGGATCACCAGTGGCGAAAATGGTTACCAACGTCAGTGAGTAATACTGTGCGACGAGGTGCATTCTACAGTGTACTAGTCAGGCCGGGATTCCGCTTAATTTCACTGAACATGAACTATTGTAATAACAAAAACTGGTTGGTATTCATTTCGAAAGCTTCGAATTGGTAATTATTGTTTGTACTAATTCAATATTTATTCGTAGGTGGCTTCTTTTGAACAGTACAGATCCAGCAACTGAATTGCAATGGTTCATTTATGAATTACAGTCGGCTGAATTCAATGGCGAAAAAGTTCATATCATTGGTACGTAGCCTGCTTGTTTTTATTTTAAATTATTCATAACAAACCAATAAATGAATAATGGTTTATTTAGGTCATATTCCGCCCGGTCATTCTGATTGTTTAAAAGTCTGGTCAAGAAACTATTACGCTATTATCAACCGATACGAATCGACAATCACAGGACAATTCTTCGGGCACACGCATTACGATGAATTCGAAGTATTTTATGATAATCAGGATCTCGGTAGAGCTATCAGTATTGCATATGTGGGACCTTCCGTGTCACCATACTATGACTTGAACCCTGGGTATAGAATTTATTACGTGGACGGTGATCATGCGCAGTCGACACGGGTACGATACATGTGTAGCAATTATAAGAATTGTGAATGTAACGTTAATTTGATTTAGGCTGTCATTGATCATGAAACTTGGACCATGAACCTGCGAGAAGCCAATCTATACGGTTACCCGATATGGTTCAAGTTGTACAGTGTACGACAAAGTTACAAAATAGACGCATTGAGACCACAAGACTGGGATCAGTTGATAGATCAAATGACAAATGATCCACAAGTGTTTGATATGTTCTATAAGTAAGTAACTAATCCATCATTATCGCCGAATCATTGCACAGTTATGAATGCATCTTTGTTTCAGATATTATTACAAAGCTAGTCCAGTGCGACCGAACTGTGACACGGCTTGTAAGAAGCGTATTCTGTGCGACCTGCATTCAGGCAGATCGCACGACCGTAAGAATCTCTGTGAAGATATCGAGATGAGGATAGACGCGTCGTCCAGTACCACCTGGAAACAGTGGTTTTATAACACAATATCTGTTTCGTGAGTATTTTTACAATACTTGACTAGAACTGTCACATTCATAAACGTGTCGCTCATATGTCATCATCAGATATGTTGATATTTAATGTACATATGTGTATCAGTGATTTGTGTCATAATAATTAGGTGATATTTTACAAAAAAACACTCATGTATATATGCATTTTAGATTTAATCTATATAAATATAATTATTAATTTGTCCATACTTGAATATGGTGATGGAGTAACAAATAAACCTACTATATTTTGTGTTATATACTTTTTCAGTAATAACACAAGTAACAGTACCAATAACACAATTAATATTCACTCAATCGATACGCATACCACCTTTGAGACAATAGATGTCGAAAATCAAACCGATATCCGATCAGTTATTGATATGCTCGATGCAAAACATACTAAACGAGTAGACTTAAATGATATAACCGATAATCACATATAATACATGAGTTGCAGGTATAATTTACATGATATCTATATTCACAGTGTGATGATTTGTTTCACGTTTTATCAGATTTTCAAAGAATTGTTTCATTCGGTGATGGTTATGTATGAATATTTACTCATATATATATATATATATATATTGTATATTTGTGATTACACTTTCAACTTGTTTTTGTTTCGTGCTAACAATGTTGTATGCTTGTTTCTTTCAGATTTCCCGAATGCTAATTTTTATTCTTTTATCTTCTGTGTGTTCGATTCTAATATATTTTTACGTATAAACTTGTTGAATGATACTTAATAATACTTGTGTACGCTTCCTGTTTAATCTACTTGGTTTGTATATATTTTATATTGCTTTTGCTAACTGTTTTTTTTTTCTGTAAACAGATGAATATTTGTATATAAATGTATATATTTAATAACATGTATCTTTTCTTATAGTATGGTATAATATCTACTATGGTGATTGGCCAAATTCACACACACATTTTGCGCACGTTTTGGTAAGTGGATACATATATTTACACAATAATATGTTATTATAAAACTGTAATGCCTTAAATGAAAATGAACATATTTGGTATAATTTTTATATACTTTACTAATGCGACATTCTTAGCTAAAATATTGCTAAATATTGACAGCGGTGACGGCTCTTAAACACGTTAAATATTTATAAACATGTATAATTATTATAATATCTATACAATGTATTAAGAAACTACTGTCTATAAAATCGGTTTACTTAACATTCTAATATACATTATGTATTTAATTCTACAAGTATATATTTTTCAGAATGTCGATGTTGATGCAACTACCACGTTTGACAATACAGTTACCGAAATACGTCCTTGGACTTGGTTGACCCGCGCATCAAGGTTCTAGATGGTAAAATCAGAATAGTGCGGAACTATTTCATAAGCATATTGTTCCGAAAAGACAACTGAGTGATCTGTATCCATTTTGTATATAAAATAATTATTTATATCGGACAATATCCTTGTGAAGTATCTCTATAGGGCATCTACATTTGTGTTTTAATTTAAACAATTGTATTTGTCCCATTAGTACCTATATTGTTGTTTGATTGTTACAAAACTGTACCTAATATTAATTAATCGCAGCTTTAAATGTTATATTAATTGTATTGAAAAACACGTGTATCATAGAAATTAGTATATTTTTCGAAAATAAAATCTATTTTAAAATAACTATATATAATAATCTGATATTTGTCAACAGAAACTAAATACTTCAGTGTGAATTAAAATACTTTATTTCCATTTGATATATTATTTATTTACATATTATTTTACAAAACCATTGAATGCATTGTAATATTCATCGTATCTTCAAATATCTCGAGATCAGTCTATGTACGTCGTCTTTGATTTCATCCAGCAGTCCGCATTCCACAATATTCTCGAACAACTCGTATCGTTCGCAGTCTCTCATTTTCGCAGTCAACACAAAAGCAATCGTCTCCACACGTAGAAAATTAGTTCCCGACATGATCGACCAATTGTAAATATCACATGCCGTGTCAACTTTCAACAAATACTGTTCAACACATCGCGTCAGCCAGTCCGTCAGTCCATCCATCAGATAAATGTCCGTCAGCACAATTACTTCCAATATGGTCATCAAGTTGACATTCAACCGTTGTGGGTCCTTCTTCTGGTATTCGTCTTTTAACAAATTGAACAGACACTGCAGCGCGTGGTTCGAGACATTCGTAAGTCGTACGACTTGTTCGTTGGATTCTTTAAATGCACCCGTCAACATAACCTTAAAATAATCGGCACGTTCGATTAGGAAATCTCGGTCCGTTGTCACCGTGGACCCGTCGTCCAGTTCAATTGTAACGATATTCTTGCCTGCCGGATTGAACTCGTACCGGTCGGTTAATGTGGATGTCGTTTTCGGGCAATATTTGATTACAGGATTGTCAATATGTATGCTGCAGGCCAGTTGATTCAGGGCTGCACACGTCTGGTAGCGTAGTTCTGCGCTTGTAGCGAGTAAATTTATTAACAAATTCAACCCGGACCAGGAGTCCATAAATTTTAATAGCAGTGGTTTTAAACTAAAATAAAAACAATATATTATAACACTTGTATACTTTGTAAAGAAAGTAGCACTTACGTAATGATAAAAGGAACACTCATTATGCATTTTCGTTTATTCTCATCGTCTGCCTTCTGCATTGCATCCAGTAATTGTTCCTTGCCGCAGTCCGATTGTGCAAAGTTCGCTATGTGTTTGAGTAAAAGTTGCCCGGTGGACTCCATTCTGTAGCACGTGTGACACTCCACACCGTGCTGGCTGTCGGTCAGACTGTGAATGAGCAGCACACTCTCTGATTCGATCAACAGTAATAGATTATCGGGATTGCTATAACGGAAAGTAAAGTATTATTTGTAAATAAGCATTTAGTACAGTGAATTTCTGACGACTAACCTGACAATTTTCGTTAACAGTGTTGTAATTCTACCACTCGGATATTTACTTTCTCGCAGATACTTTAACAGAACAACCAAGGACCGCTTGTTGCCGAGACACATCTCTGCTAGGTCGGGCTTCATGTGTGACACGCGCGACAGTACTAGCAACATCATAATTATAGTCTTTTCCTGTAAATCGGCCGATTCGAAGTGTGCTTTTTCATTGTCTACAAGAGAAACCATAGATGAATGTACACTGGAATATGAGAGAAGCGGAGTGACATTCTACTGACCACACTCTCCTTCATCTGGCTCGGGCTCAGACTCCGGTTCTGGTACCTCCAGAAGTTGAGAGATTTCCTGATCCAATCCCGTTTCCATGTCGTCTTGTTCGGCATCACTGCATACGGGCGAATAGTTGACCGAATCGTCATCGTCATCATCGTCGGCATCTAATTCTGAAATAACAAATACACATATTAGCAGCTATTTATAGCTGGACACTAACACAATCTACTTATGAGCTACTAAGTATATTGCTATAGAAATACACCATTGTCCACCTGCAGCCCTTACAAATACAACATTCTTCACTTACCATTCTTCCGTGGCGGAGTGCAACTGGGAGAACTGAATGGACTTGAATCACTATCCGGTGGTGTCATCCGCCCGCTCATGAACATTGCCAGCTGATCGTTTATCTGGGAGCAGCCGGGCGACGATGAATTCTCCTATGAAACAACATTACAATACTGTGTGATCGTGTACATATATTTGTGTATTCTGCACACATACTTCTGATGGACTATTGTCGCGTTTTCGTTTCCCACACGGAATGCTCTCAACATGTAACTTCAATTTCAGTTTTTTCCGTCGCTTCCGCACAACTAGGTTATGTTTTTCATTCAGTGCTTCTTTACATTTTAGATTCCGTTCTAAACAATCGATAATTACCTTCACTACACCACTGGAGACTAGAATCTCTTGACTTTGTTCATCGAATTGGAAACCAAACAGTGCATTGACAATCTATAAAGACGATAGAACAACATTGTCTGATCATATTCAATGCGTCAACTAAATATTACCTGATATTCTTGACGTCTACTTTTACAGTTTTTCAAAACTTGAAGGATTAGTTGCAAACCACCGGCCCGTTTGACTTCGCTACAGTTCATTGAATGTCTACAGAATAAACAGAAAGCGCTGACTAAATCGTTCGGACAACGGTCATCTGAAAAGGAATGCAATAAATACAAATATTCAGTACGGTAATCAATTGTGCTAACTATTTTAGCTTCATCAGGTTAATACAAATTTGTTTTACTTGGCTTTTTTTCAACATGATCTCTGATTTTGTCTACAATACACTCGACGGCAGCTGCATTTGCGATATCAGACCTTGATCTGGCGACATGACTTAGATTTGTTAGACATTTCGTAGCTGAATATGGATTGATCTCAATTAACGTAACTAACGCTTTGAAACCATTCCCGTCTGCCAACATCTGAAGAACATACATTTACAAATATTCCGAACATTTATGTACAAATACAAATTATTATTGTTATTACTTGTTGCGCACACTCCAAAGATCCCCATTTGCTAAATAATAACATACATTTTAGAACATTTTCCAAGAGTCTCTCGATTTGTTTCTTAACTGGATCTGAATTTTCTCTATTCGACCATTTTTCGCTGTACCGAATTAAAACTAATGACACAGCACGAACTGCGCCGTCGTT
Source organism: Carabus problematicus (assembly GCA_963422195.1). NCBI lineage: Eukaryota > Metazoa > Arthropoda > Insecta > Coleoptera > Carabidae > Carabus > Carabus problematicus. The sequence continues at coordinate 81,620 of OY728585.1, forward strand.
TATCATATTTTGCCGATTTGAATAACTCTCCCACAATAAACTGTAAAATGATTTGAATTTTAATACATTGTAATTGTTGTAGTTGTTGCGAACTGTAACCTACCGTAAAACTCTCACTGCCATCACTTGCGTTCCCATAGATATTTTCTTGGACGTATCCGCAGTTTTATTCGGTTCTTCGCCGTCTGTTTCTGCTTTTGAGGTAGATCTATTAAGAATACTAATGACCGTTGGTGAAATCCCATATTTATAAAATTCACTAGCATAATTATCAAACTGTGCAATATTGCCTATTATTCTACAAGTGCGACAAATAATACTATCTTGCGCCCAATTTTTCAATATATCCGACAATACTCGCAATCCGTGATACCGTACCACCTAAAATTAAATTATTTAAATTTGTTAAAAAAAATAATTAATTTTTTTTGCTATACCTCTTTTGCACAATTTTGTTCAGTGCAACAATTACCCAAAATACTCAGGGCAGTATCAACAATATTCACATTTTTTTGAAATAAGCAGTTAACTACATTCCGTATTCCACCATACTTTAAAACAATTGTGAACTGATTTTTATTTGTAACGACGCGTTTCAGAGATGACAAATTCTGATAAATACTTTGCTTACTTCGGCAGGCTTCTAGTGATTTTAGTAAATTAGGAATAGAATTGGTTTCCATTATCGAAGAATTTTATAAATAATGCTCATAATAATTTGTGAAAAAATACATAATACGATACACTTTGACAGCTCACATATACGTTGGTTGTTCACAATGAAATGCAATGAAATAAATTTTGAACGTAATATAAGTAATAGTCCGTTTACATGGTACTTGCGAAACAATAATTCTTAAAATATTTATTTGTTTATTATTTCTTTCACTAAATTTTATCATTTAAAACTTAAGCAGTATCTAATAAACTACAGATATATTATTTCAGATTATGCATCCGTACATATAACTAACTTTAACTATTACATTTTTAATAGGTATATGCACATGTAAACGTACAAATCGTTACAAATGTCAAGTGACAGTTCGATTTCCAAAGCAATTTAAAATGATTAAAATACAATAAACTGCCTATATTTAGTAAATATGAATTCAGAAACGAAAGTTACCGATACAGAAAAACATGAGAATGTAAAAGAACGATTAAATAATTTGTTGCACAAAAAAATCTTGGACCAACACGAAAAGTTAAACGATATTTGTAATAAATCTAGTGATTCCACGGAAGAAAAACCAAGACCTGATATTTTTTTGAATCAAGGAGAAAGTTCAAATGAACCAATAATTGAAATTACGGAAAACTGTGACGATGAGATGACGAATGAGTCAGAAGATGATTACAATCAGTATCTTTTGCATCACATACTAAATGAGAAAAAGAAAGAATTGTTACGAAATGCTGAAGTCATGCAATTTTTACAGAGCAAATTAAGGTTTAACTAATTGTAATTGTGTTCTAATATTGTACCAACGATATGTTGAATAAATAAAAACGAACATATTTTGTATCAATTGTATTTATTGAATGGTATGGCGAAATGTTACGTATTTTCTGCGTGCTTTCTCTTCTTATGTTTGTACAGGCTACTTGCATAGTAGAATGCTTGTTTGCACACTACACAGATGTATTTCTTCTCGCCTCGGTGCCGGCGCATGTGCGCACTGAAGTTACTCTTCACCGCGAATGTCTTCACGCACACTGTACATTTATACGGCCGCACGCCGGTGTGATAGCGCCGGTGGTAGTGCAAGTGTCCACTTTGCGCGAACGTTCTATCGCAGTCGGTACACGCGTACTTCTTCTCCCGCGTGTGTGACACATTGTGAAACTTCAGACTGCTCTGGAAGCGGAATGTCTTGGCGCAACCCTTCACCTTACACACGTACGGTCGCTCGTCCGAGTGCACTGTCATGTGTAGCACTAAACTAGAATTCGTCGAGTACTTGTTGCCGCACGTGTTGCACAGATACCGCTTCGGTCCGTGCAACTTGCTGTGCAGATCCAGTTGACGTTTCGTTGCGAATGTCTTCTGACAACACTCACACTCGATTACTTTGTCGTTGTGCAATTCCTGGTGCGACTGTAAGCCACGCTTCGTAGTGAACGTTTTACCGCATTCACTGCACAGATAACACCGAGGCATGTGGCTAATTTTGTGCCGTTTCAGTTTGGTGACGGATGTGAATTCTTCACTGCATGTGCCACACACGGCCTTGGAGTCTGTGATTGTGTCTGCCGCGAGTTTAACGTGTGACTCCAAGTGCCTTCTTAATTCGTACGTTGTGATGAAACTTTTAAAGCATTTGGTACACAGATACGGTTTTTCGAACGTATGATGCCTGCAAATTGTCAAAATATCAGTGAAGGAAGTGCGAATGACATATTAGTACACGACATACCTACGCATGTGATCTTTCAGTTGGGCGTTTTGATTGAATGCAGCCGGACATTCGCTGCAACTGTGTGGTTTTTTACCGGTGTGTATCAACTGATGTCTAGTCAGGTTGCTTCGCGCATTAAATGATTTGCCGCATTCGTTACATTTATGCGTCGCGCCCGCACTGTGCATTCGATCAATGTGCACTTTTAGATTCTGTTTGAACGAGAATGTCTTTTTACAAAGATCACACACATGTTCCTTCTTGTCACGACGCACTTTACATTTCTTAGGCGCACCTTTGTTGTTCTTCATATCTCGTATGTTTATTCCTTGAGCCGTATAATGTATACGGAAGCATTCTTCTTGACAAATTCCTGTATCGTAAATTTTGTGCTGTTTAAGTTTCGATACGGAAGCAAATTCTACATTGCATGTGGCACATATTACGTTGGTACCATTGATTTTATCAGTTATAAGTTTGACGTGTCTTTCGAAATGTCTTTTTAATTCGTACAATTGGACAAATTTTTTCGAGCATATTGAGCATTGAAATGATTTTTCTAAAGTATGATGCCTACAAATTGTACTAGTGTTAATAAAAGATGTAAAAATGAGTATGAATGCAAGACATACCTCAGTATATGATCTTTAAGTTGGGCACTTTGCTTGAATGCAGCTGGACATTCATCACAACTATATCGTTTATCACCAGCATGAATCAACTTATGTCTGGCTAAAAGGCTCCTCGTATTAAACGATTTTCCGCATTCAGGACATTCGTAAGTCGAATCTACATCATGCATATCGGAGTGCTCTTCTAGACTCTGTTCGTCTGTGAATATCCTATTACAAATATCACAAACATATTTATTCTCATCGCAATGCACTTTACATTTCTCGGATGACACATTGTCACAATCAATTGAATCACCACTATTTTCTTCTCTTTCAACAACTTCATTCTTCAGATCTTCTATATTTGTTCCTTGAGAATTACAATCCACATAGAAGATTTCGTCTTTACAAATACCTGTATCATTGTTTTTGTTTGTTTTATCCGGCGTAGTTTCAAATTTTACGTTGAGAATGTCTATATTTATAGTTGGTTTAGTTTGGGCTAATAGTTCACGTAGTTTCTGCTCAGATTGTTCACATAATGTTCTAAATTCTAGCAACTCTTTAGTTTTTGTAGCACATTTACCGCATATTGCAGTTGGTAGGTCATCTTTCAAATTCAGCTGCAAATATCACACATTATAAACTTAATAAACGTTCATTTAATTGCCATAACTTACTTTTATTGATGTACATAAATAAATAACTTCCGAATAAAACGGAGAATTAGTAGATACTCTGTCATTAATTAGGTTAAACTTTGTTCCATTATCGCATAAACAAAGCCTACACACATTTGAAACATCACAAATGTTCTTTGTTTTATCTAATGCCATTTGTATTAAGTAAAATAATATTTAAAATTTGTTTATGAATTAACTGTCACGTTTTTAGTTCCTTGAATTTCAGTCAGTGTGAGTCATTTGTATATACACATACATGTTGCCAACCTGATGGTAAATATATAAAAACATGATAGGACCGGACTTGAGAAAATTAAAAGAAACTATTTGATTTCGAGAATAAATCTTTATTATTTATAACTATATAGTATATCAAGTTATTAACATAGAGGAAATAATATAACGTCACATGGATAGTGAAATATTATTGATTCAGTATAGTATCTAGACAACAGAAATAATATATGCTATAAAATAGAGATATGTACCCAAAATATTGATAAAAGTGATAACCGTTCTAATTTAAATTCGTTCTACAGTAAATTGTTTGTATGTAATCTAGATTACACAATGTGGACAGTTACATTTAGTGCTACTAGTTACATTTTTCTGGAATGGTGTTTACCTTGCAAACTGAAATCCATCATCTTATTTCCATCATCTATTATTTTATGTGGGTGTTGTTAACAATAGTTACAGTAAAGTTATGTCTAGGCGAAATATGAAATAGTGTTGAGGAAAATAGAGTAGAGAAATTAATCATCAATTAAACTTATATGAAAACAAGAAAGGATTTTCTTCCCAGCACTATTTCTTTGATATGTCTGACTAAAGAAAACATTTCAAATATATGCTGAGCTAAAAGTCAGAATATATGTTTTATATAATTAAAAAATGAATAATGCCTGACTTGTGACTCAGCCTATATATGTAATTATATAATAATAACATACAACTTAACAAAAATACAGATTAACATTTCAATAAAATATATTACTATATGTATATCATTTATAAAACAATATTCTAATCTAGAGAGTAAGATAGGTACATATTTGTTTACAATTGTTTACAATCTGGTCCATTCATTTTACAAGATCATCAAATCAATAAGCTCATAGTTTGGTCCGAAGTTATAAAGACAGACAGAGATTCGGTTTACTTGATTGGAAAAGTTTAATACAAGTGTAATTTGTTTAAATATATGCATGTATGTAGACCCGTTTTACGTCATTCATCCTATATTCATAATATTATCTGAATATATAAAACAGATGTTATGTAATTATGTTTGTATATAAATGGAATATCAATGTATACTTTCAATATATAAATTTGTTACGTTCGAGACAAATATGTAACTTGTATATCACATGGAAATTCCATCATTAATAGATCATTTCTTGTTATAATTAAATTCACGTTTTTTGTTTTTAAATATGTGTGTCGATATTCATTAACATATCTTGTAGATAATTTATGTGTACGATTTCTGGGAAAACCAAATATGTCCTTGTTTGTCAATAATATTTATGAACAAACCTATAGTGAAAATCATTTATGAATATGTGTTCGTTATTAGATTTAATTAAGGGTACTTTTATTTGGCATTATCTAAACTATTCGTTTTCAATGTGAAATTATTGCAACAAATATGTTGTCCAAGCAGTTATTGCGTCAGTTACGTAATAGAATGCATTAACTTTTGGAACAACTACATAATTATACATACATTACTTGTAGGAATTTTCTGAGCAAATAAATGTTGAGCAATAGTATGTAAATGCAATCAAAATGGAATCATTATCGTTTACGTCTCTCACTATTTGAAATTGCTTAGAAAATACATGCTGAAAATATTAGGAAACATCGTATGTACTAGTTTTAATATCGGGCCGGATTATTTACTGTCAAATGGCAAATATATTTCGTTGGAACTTAAAATGGCGTTCGTTTCGTTAAATACTAAAACAATATTGCTGCAAAAGGGCAGGGTGTGATTGCATACAACACTATGATCTGCTAAAAGGAATTCTTTTTTGCCGTGGATTGAGTTACTGGTTTATCACAGTTGCGAATTGGCGATACAGGTGAGGAACGTGTCCTAGGAACATTGAAATATTCAGTTTACACTACAAATCATCATCACCACCGCCGCGAACTAATAACATGAAACAAGTTACGAACGGCAACTATCATAAATGACACACTCTCACATTTAACGTAATACATAGTAATGAAAATACCAGAAGCCAAAACAACCAATATTTTGAGATAATCCAATATTTTCATGCACATTAACATTAATTCTGATGTAATACCTAATTAGACAATTGAATTACTATAATTACCTACGTAAGACGAATATATACATATTCTTGCTGTAATCATATGATACTTACTGTGAGCAATTTGTAAAATGCGGATGACTTAAATGGTTTTCTAAGGACCGTAGATGCTCTTGTTCTTCAAGGAATTTCCCAATATCAATTCCGTTCACCTTCGATAAAAATAAAGAGACGACCGATAATAAAAATAGAAAATTGATTGTTACATGTTGCTACGCAACCACAGACATGCACTTGAAAAATCATTGCTTATTCATGGTATTTAAAATAGAACACACTACATGTTATATTATATGAGAAAACATGTAAAATATTTTCTAATATACCTTCGAGGGCTGCAAGAAGCGCTGCGGTATCCTGGACAGATAATCTGACGACTTTGGAGGCCCAAATCCTAGTCCTAAGAGGACTGCCTCTGGATCGGCCTTTCGTAATTCTAGAACGGATTCAACACTTGAACAGATGCTAGCATCGTCCGATTGAATGGACGCATCTCGCATAAGAAAACCTCTAACTCCTAATTTAGCCGGGGACCCCGTATATGTGGGGCTACATTCTGCACGGAACTGTGTCCCAGTACTGTTCGATGTAGACCCCTTCACCACTGGTAACGAGTCAATCCATTGTTGAACAGTAACGGGCGATTTTCTTCTCATTATTAACATTAATTCAACCACAATTTCACACTTGTGTTACATTGCACATTTAGCTATTTATATACTAGCGCACTACTAGCTTCTACTCGCACCTGTTGCTCTGAAAGACATTTACCAAGTGTAAATTGTCGTCAGTCATTCGAGTAGACGTCATAGTTTACATTTAAGTTTTTACCAGTGGAGTACAGGAACGCAATATATCAATAAATATAAATTATGAAATCTATTTAGGTATTTTATAGTTGCAACTAATTGTATTTCAGCTATTGGTACATTATTCTTATACACATGTCGATATTAATTCAGTCTTTTTATTTGTATTTATACAACTCATACATAATACACCTAAAAGCAAAAAAAATGCCCGCCACTGATCTATGACCTTGTACTCAGCTGTCAAAACAATACCACCTCGTTTTTATAGATAACCTACAATCTCTGCAAGTGTGATTTTTGTGTTTACATTACAATGACAGCAGAAATTAATAAACTAGTTGATAATCTTGAACTAACACCTTCTTCATCAGAAGATGATTCTGGTTTGTTATTCAATTTGAAATTATTTGTACAAGCTGTGACCAGTTGGAACTTTTAACAGATACCACAAGTAGTGAAGAAGACGATGATTTCCAAGTAGCAATGTGGGATTTCAATCAGTGCGATCCTAAAAAATGTTCAGGTCGTAAACTGGCCAGATGTGGATTAGTGAAATCTTTGAAAATCAAACAGAAATTCCCTGGGCTAGTCTTAACGCCAACTGGATCTCGGTGTGTGAGTCCTTTAGATAGAGATATCATTAAGCAGAAAGGTATAGCAGTTGTGGATTGTTCCTGGGCAAAAATTGATGAAACACCCCTGGCTCAATTGAAACCTAGTCATCCGCGATTATTGCCATTTTTAATAGCTGCCAATCCAATAAATTATGGCAAACCATGTCAGTTGAGTTGTGTAGAAGCATTAGCTGCGGCTATGTATATAACAGGCTATAAAAATATGGCGCGAAATTATCTTTCTAAATTTTCCTGGGGCCATGCATTCGTAGAACTGAACGAGGAACTATTGGAAGGTTACGCGGGGTGTAGTGATAGTGCAGCTATAATTCAAGTTCAAGATGATTTTCTGAAAAAGGCACAAGAAGAAAGAAGACAAGTTCGGGAGGGTATGATGTCATGTTTTATTTATACTTATAAGATAATTTTAATTAAATTTTTTTTAGCTTTACCCGATTATCCGCCAACAGAAAGTGATTCAACAGATTCCGACTAGGAAAATATTAATTTATAATTATTACGTGAATATGAATGTTTAAAATAATAAGAATTAATAGATAATTATGCAGAATGTGAATAATTATATTGATTTATTACAAAAGAAATGTGTTTTATTATACTGCATATTTGAAACAAAATCAATACTTAGCAAAACCAAAACATTAGAAAAATGAATTTGATGTTTTCGCGGACAAGTTGCTGCATTATTAAATGATTATCGTCTGGTCAGTTTGAGCTGGACCCGCCAAAACACAAGAAATCAATAATCTGACATTGTCTGACATACCGGCTAGTGAAATATGGCCGATCAACAATAACACCCGCAACGACCAGGGATAATGGCTTAGTTTAATAACAAAATGTGACAGTGCACCAGTGGAAAATGAATCATTGCAACAGTAAAAAGTGTGTTATGTTAGAGTTGACCGAACTGACGACGGAAACGGCACCAGCCAAGTTAATTAACGGAAATGCAGTGCACGCTATCGACAGTCGGCCAATTCAACAAAGACAAAACCACAAAGCCCGAAAACGTATGGCAACAATCGGCTCCGTGTTCCTTGTTGTTGCATTGTTGACGGGTTTAATAGTGCCGTTCGCATTACAATTACGGTCTTCCTCACTGCTTGAAGCAAGGTTAGCGTTCATAAGACGCGTCTTGCTGGAGACTCCTCTAGTCGACGGACACTGGTCGTCAAGTGGCAATATAAGTGATGACATATCCACGTTACACAACAGCCTGGTAGCGGCACATTTCTGGCCGGTACTCGTGCCGTGTGGTGCGCAGTTCCTAGATGCAGTGCAGCTGACACTGGAGAAAGTAGACGAGATCCAGCGGATAATTCACTCCAATTCGGACCGATTAGAACTGATTGATTCGGCGGATGCACTGGAGCAGGCACATCTAGCAGGCCGTGTGGCTATACTGGTGGGAGTAGAAGGTGGTCACACGTTGGGTGACAGTCTCGGTGTACTACGATCCTTGTATCTGCTCGGTACACGATACCTGACAATAACGCACACATGTAACACAGCATGGGCGGAGACCGCTGAAACACCGGACGTGCTGTTAGATGACGAGATCGCCAACAGAGGACTGGCACATTTCGGAAAAGTGATCATTAAAGAAATGAACCGGCTGGGAATGATTGTTGATCTGTCGCACGTTAGCGAGAAAACTATGCACGACGTGCTGACGGTATCGAAAGCTCCAGTTATATTCTCACATTCCGGTGCGCAAGCATTATGCAATGGTACGACAAATGTTCCCGATTCCGTGCTCGCTCGACTAGCGATGAATGGCGGCATTGTAATGGTGAATGTACGTGGCTGTCCCGACACAACGCTCGAACAAGTTATCACACATATCAACTATATCCGGACGAAGACGGGTGTGAATCATATTGGCCTTGGCTGGGACTCGGACAAAGAGTATCCGTTCTTATTGGCGGAATTAGCACGGGACAGACACTGGGGTACAGCAGCGATTAGAAAATTGGTTGGTGAGAATTTAATTCGAGTGTTCCGTGAGATTGAATCGGTCAGAAACTCGTTACAACACGTGGCCGAACCTGCAGAAGATATTATACCGGCCATCGCGCTGGACGGTAAAACGTATTGTCGATATCCCGGCGTGTGAACGTCAGTATGCACACGAAGTTGAAGTTTGATTCTAAATTTGAGGGCTTGCATTTATATTTAGTTTAGAATATATGCAAACCGGTACAAAGATATAAGTTACTACAGTACATATATACTTACATTGCGCAGTATATGTATTTAAACAATAATTACTTATTTAAGATACATAATACATGTTGTTGATTTGTTAACACATACACTTGTATTTATGTAGAAGGTAAACCAGTGTTCTGCATTTACTTTGCAGTCATTTCATTATATTACGGGTACAACATATTGTTTTAATTGACCTGTGTGTCAAGAGAACTGTGTAAAATGGCACTACGAACTTTTATGTTTTACTGTTCATTCATGGATAGCTGTCGTTATTATTATTCATTTTCGAAATTGAATCAATTTCTTAAAAACCTTGACATATCTTTGTAAACAATAAACCTAACATTTGGAAGAATCGAAAAGCGGCACAATTCGGTATTCATTATAATAAATATTATGTATATGGTAAGTGGAATAAAACGTTAAAGAACACGTACACACGTTAGAACAACTACACATTTCCGAAAATATTCATGCAATTCGTGTAAATAATTATATCTAATATTTCTTGCAACAGTTCACCCATTTCACTAATCATTTACAAACATTACGGTGCGGCATACATAAAGTTAATCACTTTGTTAGTTTTGTATACAAGTGACCAAAATGTTTCACTTATTCTAAATACAAATGGAGCAATAATTACAAAGCGAATGAAATTCAATCAAATCATTTCAGCTTATTATTATTTTTTTCATTTGTCTAAGAAACTTTCAATAATAGAAAATGCATTTAGTCGCAATTCACGAGATATGGCAAATTGTTTATATTATTAGAATGAATTTGATCAAAATCAAGCTATGCTGTGAACGGTGTATGTAGCTTACACTATATTTTAATAATTATTAATGACAATATTTCTGCGTCATATTAGAAATAATCACACAATATTTTACGTTAAAACACTTAAAATATGTGAAATTGTTTTGGATAACGTTATTCATTGTTGGTATTTGATAATTAAATTTTAGTCGTGGTTAATTAGAATAGAATATTTATTTTTGTAGTGTTCCAATATTCATTCGACAATTTGATTGTTTTATTCGATTGATATTGAATCATAAATATTACGAGCACAAATGAACAAGTAATTTGTTACTATCATATTCTAAAACGTAATTTTACTATTATGGCGTAAACATTGCGAGATAATGATTCACTAGAGAATATTTCTAAGATATCTACGTTAACTATTGTATTTAGATCACGGAATATTTATTGCATACATATTATAATTGTCAACATTTCAATATTTATATTCGATAGTGAATCTGAACGATAAGTGTAAAGAAATAAAACACTGTAATAATGATGTAACTTAATTTATTTTATAATTAAACAACAACAAAAGAAAAATCAGTATCATTAGTTTGTGTCTTCCACCGTCCATGCTTGTTTTTTATTCCGTTTCATTTCATTCTGTTTCTTATTCGGCGACTTTCGTTTCTTCAAGGTATTTTTTTGCTGTTCGCTTTCTTGTTCTACAACAACTGTACATCCTTTATCGTTTTTGAATGCTGCGCTATCATTTGTTGTCAAAATCTCTTCCTCAGTTTGCTCTTCGTTTTGCTCGGCATTTTCGTTATTGTTTGTGGACTTTTCTTTTTGTTTTTTCGCGTTTTCTTCCTTCAGTTTAAGTGCGGATACCAGTGTTAACGATGTACATCTGCAGCCGGTACTGCAGTCTCCGACTTTCTCGATACTTTCACCATCGAATACCCACAGTTTGATGTGTCCGTCACTAGAGGCTGACACCAGCCAGTTGTCACAGCTCTGTAAACACTTGACGCGCATTGTATGCGCTGCGAACGTCTCTTGTTCTTGCGTTCTAATATTTAACACAGTAATCTTCCCATCCTCCTGGCCTACCGCGATCACTTCCTCGTTCATCCAACACACGCACGTCACTTTACACTTGTACTGATATTTGTGCATAATGCCACCAGAGGATATGTTCCACAGTTCTACATGTGTGCCACCGCCTAATATGAACTTCTCCCCGCACGGGCCCCATCTAACGAAATCAAGTGACCGAGCATCGGTACTTTTAGTAGAAAGATTAATAGCGTACGCCTGGCGGCCTTTGATCAAATTCCACGTCCGCAAAGTACAGTCTGTGCCAAGGGTTAACGCTAGTTTACCAGTCGGATGTACGGCAATACTTAGAATCGTGGCACCTTTGTGAGGTTTTTCCCACAACTTTTCCAACTGCCAGTTACCGACTCGTACAATTGACATTACTCCGTCGGTACTGGCAGATATGACGTGAGTGTTGCCAACTGTGAACTCTATACAGTTCACTGTTGCATTATGGTGGTTCAGCATGCAGTGTTCTTTGCGCGTTAACATGTCGTATATTATTACACGATCATCAGCGCCACCGGACGCTAAATATCTACCAGCACTGGCAACAGCACGTATGCTGCTACTATGGGCATGCGTGGCGAAACTCTGCGTGAAATTCATACCCTAAAATCAGATCATATTAATGGCATATTACACTGGAATAATAACATTATGTTTCTCAATGGTAACACGTGGAAACCTGTTAGAAAATGATGATAATAACGACCGCAATTACCTTGTCTGTAGGCGACAATGTGTATCCCAGTAAATACTCCTCATAAGTTCCAACTACAACCTCAAAATTTGGCGGATTTTCCATTTTTAATCTACAAGTAATGATATTTTTAATTACCACGTACCTTAGTTCATCTTGGTAATAAATAATATTTACCTTTGCATATCTGAGCACTACAACATTCATAAATGAGCTTTACACGTTATTTGTGCAATTGAACTTTTAACATGTGAGCATGCTTTCAAATCAAATGACAGCCCAAGTACGTTTTTTAAAGTTGGCAACGATACAATTTTCTAAATAGATGGTAAATACAAAATACATGCAAGAATATACTCCGTTATTAGTTAACAAGTTATTTACATTAATATTAATAGAAAAAATATTTATTTGTGCAGCAAAGTAAGTTTAAATTTGTCTTTTTTATTTGGAAGTATTTTTGTTATGTTGGTATTTACGCATTTAACGACACCAGGAACTGCCAGGTTGTGAAATGACGTTTCTGTTCCACTGTTTGTAAACTTATGTCAATTAATAAATTTTAATTTGTGTACATTAAGACAAGTTCATAAGGACGTACTGCAATGGCAGAAAGTATGTCGAAAGCTCCAGAACAAGGCAAAGATGCCGGTAAGTAAAATATTACTTGCACAACAATTACATTATGATTTGTTTAAAAGTAGATCTAATTAAAGTGTTTATACTAACAATTTATCTGTAATTTTTGATATTGTATATAGTGTTATGGTAGCAATATTACCACGTTTTTCAATTTACAAATATGTTGAATAAGTATGTCACTAGTATTGTTGGCAATGTTTTGCTTTTCACTCCAGTAAACATTATTGTTTGTTACAGGAAGTATTATGGAATGTGCTGTGTGTCTACAAACATGCATCCATCCAGCTCAGTTACCGTGTGGACATATATTTTGTTTCCTCTGTGTCAAAGGCATTGCAAATCAGAGTAAACGATGTGCAATGTGCCGTCAGGAAATACCGAGGGACTTTCTAGATCATCCGAAACTATTAGATGTAACGTGTGATGTCAAGGAATGTACCGAGTCGTACGAAGGTGGCTATCAGTGGTTCTACGAAGGACGAAATGGTAAATTAACACTCATTTCTTATATACCTGTGTCATAATTAAGTCTGTGCATTTGCAAGTTCAAATATCAAACAAAGTGTTTACATCAACCACGACCTTCTCGATTAAATGTGCATGAATGTCGACGGTCGTGATATGAACATTTGACATAACGACAGTACGGAAATATTTCGGCTACATTCTTGTTAATTGGTGTTATAATATTTATATAGGTTGGTGGCGATATGATGAACGGACGAACGAGGATATTGAGTCTGCGTACGAACTCAATTATGAAACAACAGAAATATTAATTTGTGGTGAATTGTATATTATAGATCTAGCACATAACTATCAATATCCGAAACGTAATCCTAGCCGGAAAAGATTTATAAAACGAGACACACACAGTTTACCGGTAAAAGGCATAGCCGGCGTACCAGTGAATTGATAGTAAACATTATCTCAAATACTAGCTATTAACATGAAACGTTTGAAAAGTTGTCAATTTATTCAACAATGTGCTATTTTATTATGTATGAAATAATGGTTTTAATTGCGGAAGTAATACATTTGGCAGCTTCCCAATTTTTAAGTATTCCTTGTATTATACACAATTGTTACCGAACATGTACACATAAATTATGATTGTTTAAAGAAATAAAGAATTTTAGATCGATATTTGAACTTTTAATACAATTTGATAAAACTACAGTGTGTGAATAATTGCATGTGAATGGAAAATAACATAACAATGCATGTCCAGGTTGGTGGCAGTATGATGACAGAACCAGCCGAGAATTAGAAGTATCGTACAAAGCAGGTGAACGAACGTGTGAACTCCTCATCGCTGGCTTCTTATACGTAGCGGACTTTGATTCAATGGTACAGCGAAGACGCAATGATCCAGCCAGAAGAAGAAGAATCAAACGAGACTTGTCAACTATACCAAAGAAAGGTACCGTTGCATCAAGAACTTGCATTCTCTTTAAAATCAAATAAATTATCACTTGAAGTGAAGTGCCGTAACATTTTGTTTGTCGTGTTCAGGTATAGCTGGAATAAAATTGACAGATGAACAAGGCACTATTCCGGAGAGGCCTGAATCTCCATTGGCGAGTGCAAGTTGTCCCACACCGCCCGTCACACCAGCGGATATGCCTCAGACACCGGTTGAGACAGATGTGCACGAAGACACAACTATAGATCACGTATCCCTGCAGTCAACCATTGAACAGATGCAGTCACTGAACCTGCTGTCACGACCTGACAGCAGTGATCATGACGAAGAGGCTGAACTCGGTACGAGTAACATGTACATATTCTCGAGACGCTTCCTTGATACATACAGGAACGATAATAATTAACCTGACTGAACTGTGATGCTAATATATAAACAGATGCAATTATAACCTAAAATCTGTAATGTACATTGCGCATGTCACACTGCAGGATTGTAATTGGTAGTGAATGTTGCAGAAATGATGAGAAAATATTTATGAAACAATAAATTTAATGTATGTTATTAACTGTTGTATTAAAATAATATATAGTATTTTTGCTGAATAAAATAAATGATATATTCAACAATCAAAACATGTTTTACTATTCTTTAAGTTTTATTTATGAATTATCGTATGAATTTTTTCGTAAAAAAAAATAAAACAATAATTGGTTTTTTGATTTTATTTATTTGCTGTATAAGTATTGGCATTCATATACACTCTCCAGCAAATTGTACAAAACTGCTATACAACATAAATATATATCACATTCCGATATTTTGTTAAATTTACTTAGCAATATACAAAACGAAACTAAAACCTCTTATAACTAATATAATCTATGTAAAGTGTGTACTGTATTCAACCAAATAATCAAAACGACTACTTCGTCGGTGGATAAATAATATAAAAAATAATAATAATAGATCGCAAATCTAAACACTGTAAAATCATACTGAAAATTGTACATTTAAATACTTGTCAAAATAGGTATACACTAGCCGAACTATACCAGTAGTTTGTTGATTGACTGTTCGCAATCAACTTGGACGAATATTATGTTTCATGTGTGTTGTTGGCAGATTTTCTGTTAGCTTACTTGATAGAGAATAGTTTTATTTCATAAATAATTGTATCTACTTGGTTATAACAATGATAAACAATGTTAAATACGAATGTGATGTAACAAAAATGGTGACTTGTAACTTGCTAATAAAGATTTTATACTTGGCCAGATATGAAGAAGGCGTGTGATGTTACGTATATATGTATATGTATATATTATCTACTGGTATATACTCGCACTGTACATGTACAAAAATAATGTCCTTTTAAACTTAACATAAATAAAAGATAAATAATTGTTTGTTTGAAACCTTTGGCATTGCAAAAAATACACTAATCTACATTACATAATGTATATATATGGTTCCCCTTCCTGAATGAATTAAAATGTTCAGGAGTTCCGCAGCATATTCGATCCACAGGAAAGTGTGAAATGTACATTCTCAATTTAGTTACATAGTGCTCATTTTACATAAATAATGTGCACAATCGAAATGGCATTTAGTATTTGGTGTTCATTTATAAAATTATCCGTATGCTTGGTATATGTACATTGTGTGTTATATTCATAGTAATTTAGGTACAAACAGAAACAAACTGGAACTCCTTACATCATCAAACCATAATTATGGTGGTGCGTAATGTACATACTTATGTATTTTAAATTAAAAACAAAACGAGGTATTTGAAAAGTATATGTGTGACATAATTAACTATCGTATAATTAATAACTTACTGTAAATTTTGGCAAATCTTAATCGCATTGTTTCTCATTCGGAACAATGTGTGGGATTTTTGTTCACCTGCAAGTGTAATATTATTGTACATATTTAGTTTAGATGAATGTACCGTGTTTATTATATATATATATATATATATATATATATATATATATATATATATATATATGTGTGTGTGTATACTCACGTTGTTCCTAATATTCAGCATGTGTGCAGACGACACTACCGTTTGTTGACGGCCAGAGCCAGTGTACAGCGCGACTAAGACGTCGCACCAGCCACGTGAACAGCCCGCCGCCACTCCAAGCCAGTCCGCACCAGTGTTTGATATAGTCAGTGAACATAACATTAAGGAAATACACAGCAACACACACTCTGAAGTACATATCATTAAATTTGACATAAAGTAAATGGATCTACGCGCTTTCCATGCAATGAACTGAAGAAGCATTTGTGCAGATATATACATATAATAGCGAACATGCAGTGCGCAAATTACACCAACCAATTAATAACTACAAATGAAATAACGATTTATTCACTACCATACAACAAATACTACAGTACGTCAAGCATCTACAGATATGTGCAAGGTAAATATATACATACAGGTATATACACAAGTATATGAGTGCAAGAGAACATACAACCACAACAACAACAACAGTACTAGATTATCATATAAAAAGGATATTATACGCCCCAAGGCGGATGTCCGCCATTTATGTAGAGAACGTAGGTAAAGCCATCTTTACACCGTCCACGGATCGAATAGTAATACGGCAGAAAACAGTGCAGACGAAATCTAGAACAGCACACAGTCGATCATGGTAACCGCAGTTCAAGTTACGATCCCGGCCAAGCGGATGATGCAATGCAATGCGATGTTACAAGTACCTGCGATGTTCGTAAAATAAAATGGCGGCCGAATTAGTGGTGAGTACATGTAAGAACACGGCTTTAACTTTCCTTCGTTCCACGGTGGTCAAGTGTCCAAGCAGTGAATCAAGCAGCAGAGATGCAATGCCGTTCCGGCGGAACTGCTTGGACACGCCAAGTGACAGGATGTAACCGACCTCGGCATTTTTGGCGTACGCGCCTGGTAAAATACCCTGATCTTCTGTGTTTAGATTAATATACGGTTTTATTTCGGCAACAATCAAGCCGATGATAACTTGGTTGTACACTGCTGCTAAAGCATAGAATCTATAAAGGAAGAGAGAGAGAGAAAGATGCGATAGAAAAGATAATTGTGACACATGAGTGTACTTTGATAATGATGTTGGTGTTTGCGGTTGGTAATTACCTAGTACTTGATGTGATATCTTCGTACCAGGAAAGTGGATAGTCGATGGGAAACCAGTCCTGACATAACGCTCGCACTTCGTCCAGATCTCCAGGACACAAGAATCGCAGCTGCACGTCGGCCAGAGAACACAGAGGCACCTGTTTATCCCCGCTGCAGTCGTCCGAACAGGATACGGTGTTCCCATTATTTTGATACCTTCATTCATGAATTTATGAAATCATCAACACATCTGATTTATCAAAAGTACCTAGCACGACTGCATTAGATGCAATTTAATATAATTTAATGTGTCCTTTAATGAATTTGACCCTAGCAATTTACATACAAAGATAATGATAACGATATTTTATACTACAAAGGCAATGACTATTATTTGAATAACAAATATGTGATAAGGAAAATGATATTGTTAAATTTAAATACAGTATTTAATGTGGGCGTAACATTTTGTGATATTTACCAAGTAAATCCGGCCATGTACCAGCCTATAAATAAAAGTTGTCACACATACCGCTACTATCAGAACGTCTTGTTACATATCTTAATCACATCACTGCGTATATTCAACATTTGTTTGAAATCAACATATTTATTTAGATTTTCAAGTGTCTCTCACAGAATTCTTACAAAACATTCTTTAATACTATACTGAAGTTGGTTACAATAACAAACTGTCATACCAACCTATTGCAATAGGAAGTACTATTTAATATGCTAGTATAATGTATTACTTTGAAATTATAAATGTAAAATTATTAATTTATATAGAATTTTCAACATATATTTAATTTTACAACTTGACGTACATTTTAATTTCTTTTGTTTTGGGATTTGGTGTGGTAACTTTTTTGTTGTAGTGTTGGTGTGAATTTGACGTGATTTGACGTTTGAGGTTCTGTTGCAATTCCAAATACAAAATTTCAAATATGAAATTACGTCAACCTAGACGCAAAAAGCATTCTAAAATAAGTCACAATGAACCTTTCCCTATCATTAAGAATAATGGTGAACCACATATTTACTCTGGATATTTTAATCGATTCGGTGTAGTGATAGATAATCCTAATGAGATGAAAAAACTCAATGAAATGGGTTTTTATGGAAAAGGTTGCTTTTCTCGAAGTTTTCCCAATTATAATAAACAAAATCCTGAGTTAATACGAAGTAGACAACACGAACGAAGAAGAATGTGGTCAGAAAATAACAAATTACTGAGTTTAAATCAGCCTGCAATAGTTGTGAATGATAGTGATTCTGAAAATGAAGATTACCATAAGAGTTTAGAACCAGAGTTGGTGAACACTTTGCCCATATCAGAAACTCTTAATTTATTACTTGAAGAAGCGTATTTCTTAATGGCAGCACTGAAATGTCTCAATATATACGATGAAAAGAACGAGTTATTAGATGCAAATATAGCTTGGAAACTGTTTTGCGAATCGCAGGAAAATTTTGTTCAGAACTATGTTGTTTATTATTACTTTCGATGTAGGAATTGGGTAGTTAAATCAGGATTAAAGTTCGGGGGTGATTTTCGTAAGTTAGCATTAGGTAGTGTACTGAATGTACGAAATACTGTGTATGAAATATTTACAGTTTTGTACAAAAAAGGTCCACCATTTTTCCATGCATCATATTTGATCGTAATTGATGTTTTAACTAGTGATACATGTGAAAGAAAAGCAGAGATTTGTGGAAGGTCTATGGATTGGACAAAATTGATTGGTTTAAACAGACTGACGGAGACAGCAGCAAAGGTTAGTTAACTAATATTGTGTGTTATATAATTCATTGCAAACAATACACAATTACTTATTGATTTCAGGAAGTACTTATATGTCAAGTAATTTGGCCATCGGATTTAACACTCGACGAAGCAAAGATATCTTCAAATATTCTGAAATCCGTTTCAATAAATCCAATATTGATGAGAAGATGGATAGCGAAACAGCAACGACATGGTAAAAACGTAAAGTAATGTTTAATAATAATGTTATACAACATGAACTATGTACAATAAATATGTTACATTCTATTGCATGTGTTTCTACGCTTTTTCGGTATGCCTGTTCTTCTGTATTCACTACGTTCTTCCAGGTAAATCTGTTTGCACTCGTTCTTAAACTCTTCATTCTCATACCATTTACCGAGGCATTCTTTAAGATCACTGTTCTGTTTCCTACACGTTACTACCATTAAAATGCTGTTGTCTTTGCAACATTTAGAGAAATCAGCTACTTCTTCTAAACACTTTTCGGCTTTTGCTTTTTCTCGCATAACTTTTGGAATTAGAACTTCACGTTCCACCCTTCTGAGACTAGTATCATCAGGATCGCCTACACATGTAACACGTTGTTTAAATAATATACATTATAAATGAATAAATGACAAGTACACTTCAGCTAATATAACCTAAAATTTTAATTCTTGATTCATCGTACCTAAACCATGGGGCCCACCTCCTAAAGCACCGGACAGAACAGCTGGATCCGTTAAACTTGTCATTTTAAACAATTTCCTTGATTAGTCGAATTTTATGTCATTCCAAAATAACATAAGAAATTATACGCAATGTTGTCAACTTAACAAAACCATATGCGTAGAATTGTGATAATTTATTGTTTATATATTTTTAAAAATATATAAACTGTTTGAAATATGTATGTGGTTCTGTATATTTTTGTTGCAGTACTAATATTATTAAATATTAATATTAAATGTTTTGTTTAATAGGCAGGTCCGTATCACAGATTTTTTGGGTACCTATTATGTAATCAAACATTTTTCTCCGAATATATCTAGAGAATATTATTATTGTATAAATGAAAATATACAATGTATTATATGTAGAAAAAAGATTCTTTATGTAGTAATAAGGATATTTTTCTTTCAGGTATTTTTCAAGACAGCAAACATTGTATATTTTATCATAATAATCAGCATGATTCTATGAAAAGGGATCAATAAACCGATATTTATCACGGAAACTAGAGAGATAAACATGAATTATATATTATCACTCTTATCTGTGCAATGGTGAGAACAGTGAAAGATTAATTTTCGCTGACACAGTAACGGTTTTGTCACAGTGATGGAATGAAGTGTATGTATTCGTGAATTTATTATTAAGCAAAAAACGAATATTTAATTGAAGGTAAGTGAATATACTTTTCATATAGTTCAACACTCTGTATTTAAGTATTTTTAACAGAATTCACAGGCACCAAACAATCAAATAAAATTTAATATCAATAAATAACATCACAGTAAATTATGCTTCAAGAGAAATTCGATAATTGATTCATCTGAAGACAAAAAATGATTTGTTTAATTATTTTTACATACAGTATTGTATATATTTCAAAATTAAATTATTGTTATACATATTTTTATAATCATTATTTGCAATAAGAAAGATTATACTTTTAATTATTCAATGACATCAATGATATTTAAAAAAAAGGTAATAGATAAGGAAATTTCAATGTACGAAAATAGATGTAAAGACATTGGGTTAGTGATATGATAAATAATTTTTACAGAAGTAATCAGTTTGATTTGCAAACAAATACTGTTGTATTTTTCACACTTTTCAAATTTGTTGATAAGCTAAAATAGATAAGATTTGTTGCCAACAATTTGTTGGGATTCACATGTACGTACACAGGTACAGAAACCGCAGATAATTTACCCAACAATAATCAGTTATTTGTCGAACTTTTCGGAAAAATATTTTTCATTTTCTTTGTTTATTTGAAGAATCAGTAAAAGTTAACTTGTTTACAGATAGTTGTTATTTGTGAGTGCTGGAACCAGTTGAAATTCTTTCTGTGTAGAAAATGGATAATACAAAAGAAAATAAAGTCGAATCGGAAAGCAAAGTAAGTGTGCGTGTGTATGTGTACAAAAAGTCTTTTCCTAATCTATATTTCTGTTAGAAATTATTCAATGGCAGTATGCGAAAAAGCAAAAACAAAATTAAGAATACTACTGCTAATAATACAGAGGTAATAATATGAAATACCATACATAGTATAATAAGTTTTATAATAGGTATTCTTATTTATGTAATATAGGCACCGAAAACAAATATAATGTCGAATTTTAGCCGATGGAAAAGGGGTTCAGGAAGGAATAAGACAAAGAAATCGGGAGCATCAACAGATTCCAGCGTAGATTCGTCTACTTATAATACTGTTACGGATGCTGGAATGTCTAAACCCCCTACATATGTGCAAGAGTAAGTAACACTAACAATAATAAACCTAAATCTATATAATTCTAGGACATTTTGTTATAACTGTAACTGCATAATTTGTACATAATTTTACAGAGCAATTAGAAGCGCATTAATGGTAACTGAACCGCATGCAGAAGAGTACTTCATGAGCCATAAACGAAGAGGTAAAGCAATTATATTAAACCACGAGCACTTTGACAAGGAAGAGTCCAGGATAGGAACACAAGTTGATGTTGACAGACTGATGGACGTACTGGCAACGTTAAAATTTGAGGTTGAAGTGCACAAAGACTTGGAGTATTTCGATATCATTCAGTTGGTTAGAATAAGTAAGTAGCTACTAGAACGTCAGTTCCCTTACACGACTTACATGTGTATAAATAATTAATTATAAATTACTGTTGTAGTGAGTAAGGAAGATTACACGGACTGTGATTGTATAGCGTTCTTTGTACTGACGCACGGCAACAAACGAAAGGAAATATCAGCAAGAGACATGTACTATGATTTCGAAAAGTTATGGGAGAACTTTACCGGTGATAATTGTGTAACGTTAGCTGGCAAACCGAAGTTGTTCTTCATAAATGCGTGCCGTGGCAAGAAGAAAGATTCCGGTATCCGGTTCTTCCGAGGACGAACAGAAGCAGACTCTTCTAGCAAACCAAATAGCTATAAAATCCCTAGACATGCAGACTTCCTGATGGCATACAGTACTGTAGATGGTATGTAGCAATTCACTGAACAATATGCATCTGAAACATATGGTTTCTGATAAATACTGTAATCAGTTATGAATGTTCGTTGTCATCGCTATAATCGTCATACAAAATCAATATATGGCATAAAGGTGCTTCAGATTTATTATTCCGAGAAAAAAATGTTTGGTAATAAGTGATTATCTACTTTGTACCGGATTACACAGTAGCTTTCGATTACTTTAGAAGTTAGATTAGAAAAGTAAAAATTAAAACTATATGACTCAACATATGTACACGTAACCACCACAATGTATGTGTACTTTGTGACATATAACAATTTTCACACTGCATGTGTTGACATACATGTACATTTATCTATTGTCTTCCATATCAGTTTATCACAATTCGCAATTTTTCGCAAGAATTAATACTTTCATTGTACATAGATACGGATCTCTAATTACGAATGTACTAAACTGATTCTATATGTCACAAATAGAATATTCAACGGACAAAATAGAGCAAATTATTGTGTACAATGCATTTCTGTTCAAGTTGAACTTGTATATATATTTACGATGATTGTAAATAGAAAACTAACAATTTGTTTACATTTCAGGTCATCTGTCGTACCGTGACAGAACGAATGGTACCTGGTTCATACAGTGTTTGTGTGATGTACTGCAGGAGTACCACGACACTAAAGATTTGTTGCAAATGTTGACAATCACAGCTCGCAAAGTCGCTATTGATTATCGAACACAGTCAGACTTGGTAGAGGAATGTGAACTGACACAAGTGCCTTCCGTAACAACAATGCTAATACGAGATGTGTACCTGCGAACAACCTAACTAACTGCTGCCAACTGAACAACATCAAAATTAACTTAACCCTCAAAATATAATAGTGAATTACACAGCAACTGTTATGTCAGTGGAATTTAGGTAACATGACTTACCTTTATAAGACTATTGTAAGATCTTATTCGTGCTGCCGTACCGTACATTTAGGAAATATGTATTTGAATACAAACATAGACAATGTAATATTTTAAAATATTTTTTATTCTTACAAGATCGAATCTAACATTGTTCCCATATTTATTTGATTGTCTTAATAAATATATTCTCCATCGCCTACTATGTAAAATAAAATATATTTCAATGTGCAATACTGTACATAAGTATCAACTTAGATTGACAAAAAAACAAAACATAACTTACATTGTTACATATAGAATTACACAATAATAATAAATCTAATAAGAAGTACGTAGAATGTAATTATTTAATATTTATTTCAAAAGAAATATCACAGAAGACTAAAGATTATGTAAACGGAATAAAATTATTTTAATAACATTAAGGGCAAGATATATTAAAATATATATATTATGTATACATACATATAAAAATCTAGAATTTAACTATATCATTTAATTTAATACATAACACTGTAGATTATTATATTCTATAGGTGATGTTTTCAAATTCAATGTTGTTTCAAGTATGTATTAGTTTAACATTAATAGAATATCTCTCTTCATATTGTCGCTATTGAATTCTTAAATTGTAAACATTTTTATACTTATATAGCTAACGTCATAACCAAGATTCTGTTTATTTGACAGTGTTCAATAATTTTCATAATTCATTAGACAGAGTGAACACATACTGACATAATTGTATGTACATGCATACTGCCATTTAAATAAAGAGTATTTTGGTATGCCTTACATAAATATTGGTCCAACAACATATCGATTTTAATTTATCAACATTTAATTTCACATTATAGAAGCACACAGACCAAACGAATTAGTTAATTCTACAATGTTCTGTTTACTTGCTCTGGACCAGATTCAAAAATTCTTCTCTAGTTTTCGGGTCGTCCCGGAATACGCCCAACATGGTTGAAGTAACAGTTTTGCTGTTAATTTTCTGTACACCTCTCATTACCATACACATGTGTCTATGAATTAAAGAAAAACATATACAAGTGTTAATCATGAAACAAAACAAATTAAATGCAAATGAGTACTTACACTCCTTCTACAATGACAGCTACTCCAGCTGGCTGTACAGCTTTAGTTACAGCGAGTGCTATTTGTTTCGTCAGTCTCTCCTGAACTTGCAGACGACGTGAATAAATTTCTACAATCCTGTTTGCAAAATAAATCAAATTAATCTAAGAAAAGCACAAATGATACATGTCTATTATTTATAGTATTAATTATTCAGTATTAACAATTTATATATCGAGAACAAGTTTTTATAATAAGGGAATTTAAAAATAAACAACTTTCCGTTTCTTGGAATTTAAATGTTATTTGAAAATTTGTGTAATGTCAGGTGTGTTTCTTACCTAGCTAATTTGCTCAGGCCTAGAATCTTCTTACATGGTAAATATCCAATGGATACTTTACCATAAAATGGTACTAAATGGTGTTCGCACATGGAAAACATTTCAATATCCTTGACCACCACCATTTCATCGTGATCTTCATCGAAGATGGCGTCATTTAGTACTTCTGCAAGAGAAACAGAATATTCTATATTTATATCTACTAAATAAAATCCAGTATGTAGAAATATGTGCTGACAATAATGACTATACGGTTTCTAAAATGAGTAATTAGGCTCCACGTAATTGATATGGTTATAACGATGTTTTGTATGAGCTTACAAGCAAAAATTAAAACCAAAGTTCTGTTGTGTCAACAAGTGGATATACATTTTTGATAAATCACGCCACGCTAGCTGGGGATGAAGCGAACATAATTCAGAGACTTTGCGAAGCGAAAAATACTACAATGAAGAGAATTATTTCTCAAGTATATAATTTAATGTTCTTGTTGCGGTACAGAATCGGCAATGGAGCGTTATAATACAGAGGGCTGTCGGAATTGAGTGGCAAATCTATGAAACATATAACACTAACAATATATTCTGTCCAAAGTGTAAATGAGACATTTTTTATTCGCTCTAGCCATTGGCCAAGTAATTGTGCACGTGCATTGCGTTATGTAGGCCGCTCTATACATACTGTGGTACGTGTCCTGTGCGAATGGCGAGTGGGTGAAGTGGAGCTTTTAAGCTCAGGAAACGGTAAAAGACCGAGAAGTTCTTTTCCACTTCAGTGAATTCAATGAATAAATCCATGGCCATGTATTTTATCAGCCACGAATTAAATAGAATGGAATTCATGATCGTTGGTTTATTCAGTGCGAAAACTATTCGTTCCACAAATCCTAGCCTTTTTGTATCAAACCACAAGTAGATCTTCTAATAATTGTGCTAGTAGAAATTATCTGTGAATTAGTGCATATGTTAAAACAGTACTAGTTTCTGTTCAGTTGTACGCTACTGCTTATATCATATGTCACCCAGTAACCTGTTGTTGCACAACAGAAAAGTGACTGGTTACTTTTAATTCAAGAGCTCAAGCAGTGAAATCATACCATACATGCATGTACAACACACAATACAGTTAACATTTAACCAGGCTGGTTCATAGCGAAGGCGACTATATTCTTATATATGTACAAGTGCACGTACATTCTTAATTCACTCATGTTTTTGCTTTCTAGAAACGCCTGTTCTAATTTTCTTTTCTAATATCTATGCGAAAGGTCGTAAATGGCTTAAAGCAGTGATTATAGAAACAATATGCAATTAATTTTAATATAAATACAGGTTCTAGCGTTAATCGACAGTTGCAAACTGACATTTAGTGAATTAGTTTCTCATTTAGACTGACAGTTTGTGTTATACCTTGGTCTAATTTGTTTGACCTTTCTTCATAGTCAATGTCAAATGTGACAGACCTTGTATAATTTCAGGCATCAATAAGAGAAACATTAGAATTAATCATGTTACCTTCTCAAGAGCAGAGAGACGAAGTAAAATGTAATTACTTTCATTTTTTCCCAGTCCGGAAACAGTTAGAAACGGTATTGCACGGAGGAAAAAAAATTTGTAGCGGCTGACGTAATATTAAACGTAGATTACAGTAGATATTGTCCGAGATCTTTGTCTGTTTTTTCTCAGTATTTTACACTTTCAATGTCGGTGTTGTACTCACAAATTTGCATAGTTAAATATAATGTACCACGGATACGAAATTTCGCTTCGCAATAATTGGGATGACGTGCTGTAATGAATGCAGAAAGACAAATAACGTTACATCAATTCTGTTGAAATAATGATTTGAAAGTTTGTACAATAATCATTGTAATTTTAAATTCATTAAAACGTTCTACAAATATAAGAATTTATTATTTTATTGTAAAACGTTGAACTGGCATTGTATTGAGAATAATATAAATGCTATGAAGATAATTTGACTGTTCAGTAAAGTGATAAATAAAAATGTAATACGAAACCTCTTCAGTGTATGCAACCACCATAACTGTTACGTAAACGGGGTTGATGTAAATACAGAATTTTTCAAGCAAATGTCAATCTATTCTTTCATTTTCCAAGTCTTATTTCGATTATTATGAGTAATTAAAATATAGATTAAGCAGATAATATAGGCGTCGTACAATTAAATGACCCGCATCTCTATATGCGTGTGTGTGTGACGCTTTGATAGCGACGGACAAAGCCAAAAGCACAGGACGTTCTGTTCAAGGGAGACGATGTGTTCATAGTGTACGCTTGTGTAATAATTGCCCATTATAAACTCAATGAACTAACTTCTCTCCTCCGAAATCAGTGACAAAAGTTCGAACCGAACGACATAACAAATGCCTACATAACTAGGATAATAGAAAGCGTAATAATGTTGTTGTCACTAAAAATAAATAAATCATAAACAAATGTTACGTTACTGATACGCCGAATGTATATGTGGTTTGACAATTAATATAAATCATAATTAACACGATATTACATATTTATGTCCGTTTTAATTATGCATTAGTGTTGAGATTAACTATGTCAGACAACATTTGAATTATGAACTATTACATGACGAATACGTAAATTACTGATATCTTGCAGGAATTAAAATAAAACATTAATTTCCCTTTTCAATTGTGGAGAAGCTTGGAACGATTGAAATATATATAGCGAGAGTATTGTGCCAGTTTTCCGACATGTGCAGAGCTTTCTTGCTTGGCTTGTTATGTATAAAAGTAGGTTCATCATTTCGGATAGAAAGAAAAAGAGTCGCACAGATTTAGCTTACGTTTCACGAAGTCCCATTAAGGGACCTGTTGCAGACAACTGTGTGTTGAACGGATTGTCATGGATACGGCACGATTCGTTCAATCATCTACAGTTGCTATGGCGACGTAAAAAATACTCATACTAGTAGGTAGAGTTGCAATTCTTGCACACTGAATACGAAATGAGCTATGCAAATTAATCTTTACGATTCGCATGAAATGTAACTGAATGAAATTGTCCCAATAACTAACGATATCCAATAATTTGATTGATAATAACAAAAGAATTTCTATTTGACATACGAGAATATTGACCAAGAGAGAGATATTTTAATCTGTATTTGGGGAATGTGTAGCAACGTTTTGTAATTTAAAAGTACAAATGTTTTTTTTTTTAGTTGATTTACCTCGGTTTAATGTTAATTTTGGTTATGTTTATCGTTTGTGGTTAATATGATTGGTTGGTATAGAGACTTATGGAATATAATATTCCGTGTGTGATATTCCGTGTTGCAAGCGTAGTGCACTCACTATCTATCTATCCAAGAGTTATATGTATATGTAAAGTGTAATTGAGTTGAGTGTCAGTAATCTAGTATGAAGTGACGCAATTATCGTTGCTCCGAGTAATTGGCTATGGAAGATCACAAGCAACGCCGTCCGCCCTTATTAACTACCGGGACGGAACAAGTGAATCCTTTTAAATGTACCACCCCTCACGCCTGTCACCCCATCCAGCGTCGCTACCCCCTGTTCTATCAATCATTGCGCGTGATTTTCGTACTTTCGCTACATATCTCCAGAAGCATTTGATGTTTACATAGAAAATTATTACCAGTTTGGAAATTAAAATAAACATTTGTACTTTTAATTAAAGATTTGAAGCACGTGAAGTGTTTTAGAAGCCAATTGTACAAAAATATTAGCACATGGGTTACGGAAAGCACAACTGAAAATAGTTATTAATGATAAATTTTTCTTTAAATAACAATTAACAGCTGTAATCTTTTTGGCAAATACGGAAATCATAAAAATAGTTAAACAAATTTTACTTACGATAAAATTTATCTTTCAGGCAAGGTAAAATAACACATAAATTTTGCTTAATATCGTTACTGAAATTTGTAAGTACAGTCAGACCTCGCTTAACGCTTACCGTTGATTCGGTATACGCTGTTTTTCCCTGAACCCCCCCCCCCAAAAGCACTGAATTTACGATGATTCGTAAAACGCGGTGCATGAAGGCACACAATTACGGAAATTATGGATCAATTTATGGAAAATGCCGCAGTACTAGGATGACCGCGTATAATTATGTTTCGTATAACGCTCGGCCGCGCATCTAAAGCGCGTTAAATGAGGTCGTACTGTACTGTATGTGAAATAAACTAGTAATTTTTGGTCGGGTACCTTCTAGACTTTGATCGTAGCCTTTGGTGAAGAACAGCATGGCTTTAGCAGCCCGTTCCGGCGTCTTCAGCAGTCCCTGTCTGTCTGGGTTCTCGCCCAATGAGCCGAGCAGCAGCCGGTATGACCGGGACATTTCGGGCAAGAGGGCCTCCCGGGTTGGTGGTCGATGGTCCAGTTCCAAATCGTGATGGAAGGTACATTTTTCGTGTCCTGAAAATAATAGATAATTTGAGAATTTCAGTTTATAACTGCACGTGTAACATTTGAAATATAGTTTCTTGCGTTGTAATATTTTATGCAGAATATGCAATTAGCAGTATTTGACATTATCGTTATGAGCAAGTGTACACGGACTCAGTATATCAACTACATATTCCGAGAATTGGTTAAGTACACAAATAGTTGTGACATGAGGTAAAAAAAAAACTTGAACACTTAAAATATACAACGGAACTGTGAAATAACATTCTTAAAACGAAAAGTTTGTTGTAGCGTATTGTAATTCTTGACGTTTCTTCATTTTACACAGTATTCATTAATTTTTAGAATAGATGCGCAATAATTTCATGCAAAATTATTCAACACATTTAAATGTATTATAACTGTTTACAACATTGTAAATATTACTTTCATAAATAATATTTATTATGAAAATAATATTTATCAATTATTCAAGGCCCACTATTAATATGATTGGAAAATAAATAACGTAATTAGTTTAGTCTACACCTGAATTATTGAAAAAATAATAACAAAAAAAAAAACTAAATATTATTTAGTAGAATTCCAACGATAACAACGCATTATTTACGAACTTGATCTGTTGATTTACCTGGGGTAGTTGATGTACGTGGTGTTTTTGGGGTACCGGGCACCTCGATATCGTCACCGTTATCCGTCCAACTAACAGTTCTGGCTAAAAGCGGGGCCAATTTTGGCCTTCTGTCCGAAATTGCGCATTTTTCGCCGTTACTTTCCATTTTCTTTGAGAAAAACAAATGTTTGTTTTTATATTATACTATTCAAATGCTGGTTTATGTTGTCATATATTTCTCATTGTAGCATTAATTGTAAATGTAAATTTCATGTAAAAATTATTAAAAATAACAGTTATTTTTACTACATATTATTATACAGACATTAACATTGAATTTTGTAAATAAAAATATAGTAAATGTGTACATATTACTATTATTATTTTTTAGAATTAAATAATTAAAATAAAACAGCATGAATTAATTCATTATGTAATTTAAGATTGAGGAATATAATTAAGTTAAAACCAAAACACATATTTAATAGTTTAAAAAATAAATAGTAACAATGAGATATACTGACAATGTGCCGTTATATTTACCGAATTGTTGTACAATAACAAAGAAGCAACCAATCAATCAATTAACTAACGTAAGTGAATCTAGTCACGTGTGTGTCTTGTGCAAGCACTGCTGTATAACAAACTCCGCACACAGCAACAGCTAAAGGTGAACTGGCACTTGACAAGTCGCTACCGTGCATTTATACGAGACGGGGCCAGTGCGGCCGAGTACGGGTTTTACACGGCGGGGGCACACCAGTACACGCCCGGGATTTTCCAAACACATTTGTGTGTCAATAATATGGAGAATAGTATTGTTTATAAACAGGTTCCGAATGTCAATATTGTGATAGAGATATTTTGTAATAATAGCAACGCAGGAAATGTCACAGATGTATTAAATAATAATTAGTGAAAGAAGGAAAATAATAATGAATTTATGTCTGTACTAATTCACTTTAAAATAATAAATAAAATAACTGATGTTCATTTATCGGTGTGAATAATTTCACTTGACATATCGACACATATATTTTATTAGTTAAAGATTGTGCATCACAATTGTACATGTAATAAATGAAATTCAACGTGAAGTATTTCATTATTAGCTGTACAAATAGTATATTTTACTTCCACGTTCTTCACACTTGATCATAATCAATTTGATGAAATAAAATTCGTTAAATTGACCTTACGATCGTGAAGCAATAAGCATAAATTATTACAATTTAAATACCAGCTTTGGAATAAAAACATTAACTATAGAAGTCTCTCTTTTTCAATCCATGTGTGATGTCTTCTTCGACTTATGACGAGTAAATTCATAAACCGGTTATTTTAATAAACATATTTATGTTTAAATCCGGTATTCATTCCGCAGACATTATTGTCTTATGTTTAGAATTATTGTAATATGATAGAGCAACAACTTTCAGTGACATGTGTAGTTTTTAATAATAATATTCATTTATGAATTATCTAGATCAAGAACTAAAGGCAAAGTTTATTTCCTGATAACCTTGTCATTTGGATAAAAAAACTTTCATATATCATTTACTTGGAGGTTTAGTTCACTTGCAGGTATAAAAAATAAAGGACCCTGTAACGTGAAATAACGGCAAATATGAGAATAATTACTTTTGAGACATATACATACATATTAATACTACCTATTCTCAAATATAAACAGTCGAACGAAAATGCAGTACATTATGTTATAATTTTATCTTTCGTTAAAAACAATTTTGAAGTCAAGCATGAATTTTAATAATATATTCAATTTAAACAAAACACGTTTCGGATACTTACTCATGATGTAACATAAATATAATCACGATAAATTAACCGTACAAAATGGTTTGTTTTTGTAGGTTCCCAGTTTTTGTTATTTCAAACATCTTTGTGATTATATAATTAATACTCTGTTGTTTAGACACGGGTTAATTCTAGAATTTAAATAAACCTAGAATCATTTGCCATCGTTAACGTATATTAATAACGTTTAATATAATTTAAAATTTGTATATTTATGCATTGTCAATCTAAATCCAACTTCGGATGTAAACTAATTTCGGTGGTAACGCAAACCACAAATGAGATCAGTAATTATTGTTAAAAACAAAACAAAAAACGTAGAATAGTATTCACATTAGATTTTCCTGAAATTAAGAAAGAGGGATTTCATGTGTTCAGTGGGGAAACCCAAGCAGGTACAATTATATATGCCTGTCAATCGAGAAACAAGTACACACGTCACAGGGTTTATACGTCAGACGATGGTAATACCAAATACTCGCCGGTATGTTGACCGACATTCACATTTGTACCCATACCTGAACCTCAATCAAAATATCCAAGTATCATTTGCACAGCTCTACAGATGTGTAAAATTGATTGTAAACACAAAATAAAATACAAGCCATAAGTACTGTATGCAATACGTAATGTAAATATGTTAATGAAAAATACATGTCAAAGTTTATTATTTGACAGACTGTGAAAGAAATGACTTTTTAAACTAGATATTTAGCGATTGAGTGTGCAATGTCTGTTGTGTTTGAGTGCAGTGAATTGTGTGTTAAATTGATATGCGAGTATAACGGCAAGGAAATGAATTCGCACGCAGATCAAAGAACTCGTATCCGTATGTCAGAACCACAATTGTGGTTAGGAGACAGTGGAGAGTCGACTTCTTAGTGATTCATAACGATAACAACCTCTCCAACGACAATTCACTTCACTATGTTCAATTTGATAATTAGCTTAGCATAAATAAACGAATTTCTACATCCAACAATGTAAAATGTTAGAAGATAGAAGATATTTATAGAAATTAGAAGAATTTAAATACAATCTTATGTGCTGTCTTCCACTCAGACCATTTTTTACTTGAATATAATTGCCTGATGTGCATAATTAAATAAATGATTGCAACGACCATGGATGAAATCATATATCTACTTGCACAATAATAAAGACAATTAACTGTCAGTGTTAAAGATTTGTAATTCAACCCGGTAGATAATTTACATTATAAGTATCATTTTTCAGTCATTGCTTAAAAACACTGGTTGTTTCAATCAATTACATGTGAGATAATGTATTGATTTGTTGACAAATTGATGAGTAAAATATACTTTTTACTTTGTAATTGTTATTATCTGAATGTACTGTGGTTCTACATAATTATTGTAGGATTAGTTGTCGTTAGAAAACATCAATGTCAACGGTGTTGTTGAGTACGTGTTAATTGGCACGATTACTAGTTACACTATTATCCGTTTTTTCTTTTCTTTTTGCAATCCATAACAGCGGAAGGCGATTATGTTAGTATGTATTTAGAAAGTACCTTTAGCGAAGGTCGTGCATTACCCATACATATACAAATAATGCACTATATATATATATATATATATATATATATATATATATATATATATATATATATATATATATATATATATATATTAGATTTAAAAATGTTTGCAGTTAATCTGTCAAAAATATCACAAATACTAATCAAATAGTAACGCAAACTTAAATTATAATACAGATTAAATATTTACGTTCATTCTTAAGTATCTTTAAATAAATCTGTTATAAATAATGTAATTCCTGCACTTGCAAAGTTTTTTTTGCAGGAATATTGGTCCGCAACCAACATAACACTATTGTATTGCGGTTGGTATAACCAGAGTATATAATATTGCGTGGATGTGTTACATTTTAATTAATTCAAGTAAAAGTTATTATTATAGATTACATTTTCTTATACATGTGAGTGTAAATATTTAATAATTACTATATAGGTTTTTTTTTAGTTACTAGAGACATATTATTCAATAACAATGTAATATTATCATAATAGAAAAAATAATTATTAAAACCGGTGTATGATTAATCAGTAGTAATTCATGAATATATAATAATTGATCAACATGCGAACTTATATAATGATGAGAGACACACAAGAATTGAGCAATGAAATGTGATAGATCAACCATTGAAGTGTGTTGGTTTTCTAAATAATTAATACTAACAATAATCATGTATGTATATTTGGAACAGTTATCATAATATCCACACGTGATAGGCAATATCAACAGGTTTACATTGATTACCGAAGGCTAAATACTTGGAATTCATAGTAAAATGGAGGTTACTACTACACTGTCACAAAACGCGAGATCAAGTGATTTATACACGCAACGAAAAATAACGTCAAATCATTTCAACGAAAGTCCATGTTGTGTTACATAAAAACAATGTATAACATAATCAATTTTGTCATAAATCCGTGGTTGACCTTGAAATCTGACAGTTCATAAACAGTATAATATATACATTGATTGTGCAAGGTTACTTCAGTTAATATTTTATAGAAAAAAAATGGATATTTCGCGATATATTTACAGTTAAATTTTGTCGTAATTATTTCCCTTGATAAGTATCAATTAATATTACGTCAAGTATTGTACATGTATGTATTTGAGCGGTTTTAATAAACGTTATCATAATTTTCGGGTTACTGCTTTTTGATAACATTAATGTGTTGTTAAAACACATTAATGGTGATTATATTAATGTTAAATGAATCCTTGGATACATCAGTTAAAAACAACTACAAATAATTGATATTATATATTCCATGTTCTAGATATATACAAGTTAATAAAGTAGCAAAAAACAATCTAAATTTCGACAGTTCAATTCTTCAAAGTTAAGTCCTTGACTTGAATAAATACCGTATCGAATTCTTTTCACAATTTTTATTCTATTGACTAGTCACAAAATAAATCGACAGAAAATTCGTAGTTGATTATCTTAAGAACATGTTTACTGCTAAAAAATAGTTTATTATATATTAAATATACGCAATTATACGTATTAAGATAATGTTTTCGAGATTATCTGAATCGTTGCAAAATGTTGTTTAATAATATTTGCGTATTATAATTAATATTGAGAAATAAACACTAAAAATACATACATATGTACGTATAATTATGCGCAAGCAACAGATTTGAATATGGAATATGGTATACTTATAGTGCAAAGAATAATTGTAAAGTACATATGCTGTATTTAACGATAATTAAATTATTTAATTCAAGGGTTATTTATTTCCTATCCTTTCTTAAAATACTTGGGAGAATTATATAATACAAGGAATGTGTGTTTAAAACAATAAACGTATAACTAAAATAAACGAAATATAAATATATATTTAAATTAATTATTGTTATAGATTTATTCAGTTGAATACTAGCAGTTTCCGAACTACAGATATGTTAAACTATCTTTTCGTCATCATTGAAACGTATAATGAAAATGTAGTAAGATGAGAACACTAACCTTTGTTGCAGCAAGCCATGATCTGTTCGCTGTTTCCGTTTGTGTGCAGTTCTTTCATTTTCACACTCTGAACCACAACTGCGAACGAATATTGGTCTTGTTGCAGATATTCACGACGCACAATCAATACAAATGAATGATGTAAGAGACGTGAACAATTTCAAATAAACTAGCAAAAACTATAATTATAAATTCCAATAATGGTAGCGCAAGAAAAAAAAACAGGTACGAAAAAATCGTGCCCAAACTTAACGTCAACAAAAAATAACTATGAACCAGTGACTTCTGAATACGTACTGTCAGAAATTGGAATATTTTGTCGAATAACTAGATTTACAATGCGCTTACAACCTAGTTATATTACTACAGATGTTGTGACGTCACCCCGCCAATGGTTCATCCCCACCACTTAACCTACACCACCCCCACTACTTTTTTCCGTTGCATAGTTACTCACGAGTATTGGTGCTGTTATTAGAGTGTATATATGTATATGTATATGTATATGCGATTCTGAGTATCTGAATTGTCCTTAATGTTGCAGTAAGACATTGAAATTATCGGTTTAGATTATTTAATAGAGGTTATTTGATTCGCGACAATCACGAGATGTTTGCTGATTAATGCCGTCTAAAACACGGGTTCATAATTTGTAATTGTTCCTTTGCTTTTATTTGCATAAACAAACTATACTTTTTTGATATGTACCAATTGCACGAGTCGAAACTAAGCGCATTTCAAACAAACTAGGGTTTATTTAAGTAAATGTGGCCATCAAAAAAACCATGTTTATATAATGAATGCGTAGCGTAGATTAATAATTTAATGTTAACAGTTCCTCACAAGGCATTAAAATAATGATAATATTTAAATTCTCCTCGCTTGTCTTCGTTCATTTAATTTGTCAATATTTAGCAGCATATCAGTGTAATTATTAGTAGTTACTACAATCACACTTAAATACACAACCATTTGTTTAATATAACATGCTGTCTGGGCTGTCTGGGCTGTCTGGGCTGTCTGGGCTGTTCTGGGCTGTCTGGGCTGTCCTGGGCTGTCTGGGCTGTCCTGGGCTGTCTGGGCTGTCCTTTATATGAACATTTACGCACCACGCTTTTATTTATTTGCTTTTTCTTTTTAGTGCAATTTAATAGCTTATTTTTAAAATCTTACCATTTACATTTGGAAATCCCTATAGATATTAACGAAATTACAAAAAAAAATCCGGAAATGAGATAAAATTTAAAAATACTTTACCGAAATAAAAACTGAAAGGAATGTTAGAATTAATTAAAGAATCTAGTAGCAATTTCCTGTCTGGGCTGTCCTGGGCTGTCCTGGGCTGTCCGGGGCTGTCCTGGGCTGTCCTGGGCTGTCCTGGGCTGTCCTGGGCTGTCCTGGGCTGTCCTGGGCTGTCCTGGGCTGTCCTGGGCTGTCCTGGGCTGTCCTGGGCTGTCCTGGGCTGTCCTGGGCTGTCCTGGGCTGTCCTGGGCTGTCCTGGGCTGTCCTGGGCTGTCCTGGGCTGTTCTGGGCTGTCCTGGGCTGTCCTGGGCTGTCCTGGGCTGTCCTTTATATGAACATTTACGCACCACGCTTTTATTTATTTGCTTTTTCTTTTTAGTGCAATTTAATAGCTTATTTTTAAAATCTTACCATTTACATTTGGAAATCCCTATAGATATTAACGAAATTACAAAAAAAAATCCGGAAATGAGATAAAATTTAAAAATACTTTACCGAAATAAAAACTGAAAGGAATGTTAGAATTAATTAAAGAATCTAGTAGCAATTTCCTGTCTGGGCTGTCCTGGGCTGTCCTGGGCTGTCCTGGGCTGTCCTGGGCTGTCCTGGGCTGTCCTGGGCTGTCCTGGGCTGTCCTGGGCTGTCCTGGGCTGTCCGGGGCTGTCCTGGGCTGTCCTGGGCTGTCCTGGGCTGTCCTGGGCTGTCCTGGGCTGTCCTGGGCTGTCCTGGGCTGTCCTGGGCTGTCCTGGGCTGTCCTGGGCTGTCCTGGGCTGTCCGGGGCTGTCCTGGGCTGTCCTGGGCTGTCCTGGGCTGTCCTGGGCTGTCCTGGGCTGTCCTGGGCTGTCCTGGGCTGTCCTGGGCTGTCCTGGGCTGTCCTGGGCTGTCCTGGGCTGTCCTGGGCTGTCCTGGGCTGTCCTGGGCTGTTCTGGGCTGTCCTGGGCTGTCCTGGGCTGTCCTGGGCTGTCCTGGGCTGTCCTGGGCTGTCCTTTATATGAACATTTACGCACCACGCTTTTATTTATTTGCTTTTTCTTTTTAGTGCAATTTAATAGCTTATTTTTAAAATCTTACCATTTACATTTGGAAATCCCTATAGATATTAACGAAATTACAAAAAAAAATCCGGAAATGAGATAAAATTTAAAAATACTTTACCGAAATAAAAACTGAAAGGAATGTTAGAATTAATTAAAGAATCTAGTAGCAATTTCCTGTCTGGGCTGTCCTGGGCTGTCCTGGGCTGTCCTGGGCTGTCCTGGGCTGTCCTGGGCTGTCCTGGGCTGTCCTGGGCTGTCCTGGGCTGTCCTGGGCTGTCCTGGGCTGTCCTGGGCTGTCCTGGGCTGTCCTGGGCTGTCCTGGGCTGTCCTGGGCTGTCCTTTATATGAACATTTACGCACCACGCTTTTATTTATTTGCTTTTTCTTTTTAGTGCAATTTAATAGCTTATTTTTAAAATCTTACCATTTACATTTGGAAATCCCTATAGATATTAACGAAATTACAAAAAAAAATCCGGAAATGAGATAAAATTTAAAAATACTTTACCGAAATAAAAACTGAAAGGAATGTTAGAATTAATTAAAGAATCTAGTAGCAATTTCCTGTCTGGGCTGTCCTGGGCTGTCCTGGGCTGTCCTGGGCTGTCCTGGGCTGTCCTGGGCTGTCCTGGGCTGTCCTGGGCTGTCCTGGGCTGTCTGGGCTGTCCTGGGCTGTCTGGGCTGTCCTGGGCTGTCTGGGCTGTCCTTTATATGAACATTTACGCACCACGCTTTTATTTATTTGCTTTTTCTTTTTAGTGCAATTTAATAGCTTATTTTTAAAATCTTACCATTTACATTTGGAAATCCCTATAGATATTAACGAAATTACAAAAAAAAATCCGGAAATGAGATAAAATTTAAAAATACTTTACCGAAATAAAAACTGAAAGGAATGTTAGAATTAATTAAAGAATCTAGTAGCAATTTCCTGTCTGGGCTGTCCTGGGCTGTCCTGGGCTGTCCTGGGCTGTCCTGGGCTGTCCTGGGCTGTCCTGGGCTGTCCTGGGCTGTCCTGGGCTGTCCTGGGCTGTCCTGGGCTGTCCTGGGCTGTCCTGGGCTGTCCTGGGCTGTCCTGGGCTGTCCTGGGCTGTCCTGGGCTGTCCTGGGCTGTCCTGGGCTGTCCTGGGCTGTCCTGGGCTGTTCTGGGCTGTCCTGGGCTGTCCTGGGCTGTCCTGGGCTGTCCTGGGCTGTCCTGGGCTGTCCTGGGCTGTCCTGGGCTGTCCTGGGCTGTCCTGGGCTGTCCTGGGCTGTCCTGGGCTGTCCTGGGCTGTCGCAAAGAATGTCAACCGACTAAAAGTGGACAGTGAGAGATAAGAACAGGACCCAGAAGCAGGGAAGCTAGAAGTAAAGAATTGCCCTCCCACACATACACAAACATACACTCATGTACACATTAACATTAAACAAAACACACACATATAAACACATACCATTCAATTGCAATAGTAATACTACATACATATTACATATTATTATATATTACTCATAAGCAGTTTACACATATAAACATATAAACAACTTTCACCCTTCACCCTTCAAGTTATAATTCCTGACTTCAAATTTAAACGGTCTTGAATAATAATCAATAATGTTTTATAAATTATGTTATGTAATTGTATAATGATAAACAAAGAGTGTATACAGAGTTTAAAATGAGAATTAAATGAAATTAAGTAGGATGTACTATGGGCCAATAAAAGAATTTTAGCCCAGCAGGCATAGAAATATTAATAATTTTGATGTTATATGTTACAAAATAATGTTTATAATTTATGTGAATATGTTACGCCTTAGGGCATTTGTATCAACATGTAGTACCATTGAGTGAAACATGTACAATAAATAAATGTCCTGGGCTGTCCTGGGCTGTCCTGGGCTGTCCTGGGCTGTCCTGGGCTGTCCTGGGCTGTCCTGGGCTGTCCTTTATATGAACATTTACGCACCACGCTTTTATTTATTTGCTTTTTCTTTTTAGTGCAATTTAATAGCTTATTTTTAAAATCTTACCATTTACATTTGGAAATCCCTATAGATATTAACGAAATTACAAAAAAAAATCCGGAAATGAGATAAAATTTAAAAATACTTTACCGAAATAAAAACTGAAAGGAATGTTAGAATTAATTAAAGAATCTAGTAGCAATTTCCTGTCTGGGCTGTCCTGGGCTGTCCTGGGCTGTCCTGGGCTGTCCTGGGCTGTCCTGGGCTGTCCTGGGCTGTCCTGGGCTGTCCTTTATATGAACATTTACGCACCACGCTTTTATTTATTTGCTTTTTCTTTTTAATGCAATTTAATAGCTTATTTTTAAAATCTTACCATTTACATTTGGAAATCCCTATAGATATTAACGAAATTACAAAAAAAAATCCGGAAATGAGATAAAATTTAAAAATACTTTACCGAAATAAAAACTGAAAGGAATGTTAGAATTAATTAAAGAATCTAGTAGCAATTTCCTGTCTGGGCTGTCCTGGGCTGTCCTGGGCTGTCCTGGGCTGTCCTGGGCTGTCCTGGGCTGTCCTGGGCTGTCCTGGGCTGTCCTGGGCTGTCCTGGGCTGTCCTGGGCTGTCCTGGGCTGTCCTGGGCTGTCCTGGGCTGTCCTGGGCTGTCCTGGGCTGTCCTGGGCTGTCCTTTATATGAACATTTACGCACCACGCTTTTATTTATTTGCTTTTTCTTTTTAGTGCAATTTAATAGCTTATTTTTAAAATCTTACCATTTACATTTGGAAATCCCTATAGATATTAACGAAATTACAAAAAAAAATCCGGAAATGAGATAAAATTTAAAAATACTTTACCGAAATAAAAACTGAAAGGAATGTTAGAATTAATTAAAGAATCTAGTAGCAATTTCCTGTCTGGGCTGTCCTGGGCTGTCCTGGGCTGTCCTGGGCTGTCCTGGGCTGTCCTGGGCTGTCCTGGGCTGTCCTGGGCTGTCCTGGGCTGTCCTGGGCTGTCCTGGGCTGTCCTGGGCTGTCCGGGGCTGTCCTGGGCTGTCCTGGGCTGTCCTGGGCTGTCCTGGGCTGTCCTGGGCTGTCCTGGGCTGTCCGGGGCTGTCCTGGGCTGTCCTGGGCTGGCCTGGGCTGTCCTGGGCTGTCCTGGGCTGTCCTGGGCTGTCCTGGGCTGTCCTGGGCTGTCCTGGGCTGTCCTGGGCTGTCCTGGGCTGTCCTGGGCTGTCCTGGGCTGTCCTGGGCTGTCCTGGGCTGTCCTGGGCTGTCCTGGGCTGTCCTGGGCTGTCCT
Organism: Carabus problematicus; assembly: GCA_963422195.1. Lineage (NCBI taxonomy): Eukaryota > Metazoa > Arthropoda > Insecta > Coleoptera > Carabidae > Carabus > Carabus problematicus. The sequence goes on from OY728585.1 coordinate 122,335, forward strand.
GGGCTGTCCTGGGCTGTCCTGGGCTGTCCTGGGCTGTCCTGGGCTGTCCTGGGCTGTCCTGGGCTGTCCTGGGCTGTCCTGGGCTGTCCTGGGCTGTCCTTTATATGAACATTTACGCACCACGCTTTTATTTATTTGCTTTTTCTTTTTAGTGCAATTTAATAGCTTATTTTTAAAATCTTACCATTTACATTTGGAAATCCCTATAGATATTAACGAAATTACAAAAAAAAATCCGGAAATGAGATAAAATTTAAAAATACTTTACCGAAATAAAAACTGAAAGGAATGTTAGAATTAATTAAAGAATCTAGTAGCAATTTCCTGTCTGGGCTGTCCTGGGCTGTCCTGGGCTGTCCTGGGCTGTCCTGGGCTGTCCTGGGCTGTCCTGGGCTGTCCTGGGCTGTCCTGGGCTGTCCTTTATATGAACATTTACGCACCACGCTTTTATTTATTTGCTTTTTCTTTTTAGTGCAATTTAATAGCTTATTTTTAAAATCTTACCATTTACATTTGGAAATCCCTATAGATATTAACGAAATTACAAAAAAAAATCCGGAAATGAGATAAAATTTAAAAATACTTTACCGAAATAAAAACTGAAAGGAATGTTAGAATTAATTAAAGAATCTAGTAGCAATTTCCTGTCTGGGCTGTCCTGGGCTGTCCTGGGCTGTCCGGGGCTGTCCTGGGCTGTCCTGGGCTGTCCTGGGCTGTCCTGGGCTGTCCTGGGCTGTCCTGGGCTGTCCTGGGCTGTCCTGGGCTGTCCTGGGCTGTCCTGGGCTGTCCTGGGCTGTCCTGGGCTGTCCTGGGCTGTCCTGGGCTGTCCTGGGCTGTCCTGGGCTGTCCTGGGCTGTCCTGGGCTGTCCTGGGCTGTCCTGGGCTGTCCTGGGCTGTCCTTTATATGAACATTTACGCACCACGCTTTTATTTATTTGCTTTTTCTTTTTAGTGCAATTTAATAGCTTATTTTTAAAATCTTACCATTTACATTTGGAAATCCCTATAGATATTAACGAAATTACAAAAAAAAATCCGGAAATGAGATAAAATTTAAAAATACTTTACCGAAATAAAAACTGAAAGGAATGTTAGAATTAATTAAAGAATCTAGTAGCAATTTCCTGTCTGGGCTGTCCTGGGCTGTCCTGGGCTGTCCTGGGCTGTCCTGGGCTGTCCTGGGCTGTCCTGGGCTGTCCTTTATATGAACATTTACGCACCACGCTTTTATTTATTTGCTTTTTCTTTTTAATGCAATTTAATAGCTTATTTTTAAAATCTTACCATTTACATTTGGAAATCCCTATAGATATTAACGAAATTACAAAAAAAAATCCGGAAATGAGATAAAATTTAAAAATACTTTACCGAAATAAAAACTGAAAGGAATGTTAGAATTAATTAAAGAATCTAGTAGCAATTTCCTGTCTGGGCTGTCCTGGGCTGTCCTGGGCTGTCCTGGGCTGTCCTGGGCTGTCCTGGGCTGTCCTGGGCTGTCCTGGGCTGTCCTGGGCTGTCCTGGGCTGTCCTGGGCTGTCCTGGGCTGTCCTGGGCTGTCCTGGGCTGTCCTGGGCTGTCCTGGGCTGTCCTGGGCTGTTCTGGGCTGTCCTGGGCTGTCCTGGGCTGTCCTGGGCTGTCCTGGGCTGTCCTGGGCTGTCCTTTATATGAACATTTACGCACCACGCTTTTATTTATTTGCTTTTTCTTTTTAGTGCAATTTAATAGCTTATTTTTAAAATCTTACCATTTACATTTGGAAATCCCTATAGATATTAACGAAATTACAAAAAAAAATCCGGAAATGAGATAAAATTTAAAAATACTTTACCGAAATAAAAACTGAAAGGAATGTTAGAATTAATTAAAGAATCTAGTAGCAATTTCCTGTCTGGGCTGTCCTGGGCTGTCCTGGGCTGTCCTGGGCTGTCCTGGGCTGTCCTGGGCTGTCCTGGGCTGTCCTGGGCTGTCCTGGGCTGTCCTGGGCTGTCCTGGGCTGTCCTGGGCTGTCCTGGGCTGTCCTGGGCTGTCCTTTATATGAACATTTACGCACCACGCTTTTATTTATTTGCTTTTTCTTTTTAGTGCAATTTAATAGCTTATTTTTAAAATCTTACCATTTACATTTGGAAATCCCTATAGATATTAACGAAATTACAAAAAAAAATCCGGAAATGAGATAAAATTTAAAAATACTTTACCGAAATAAAAACTGAAAGGAATGTTAGAATTAATTAAAGAATCTAGTAGCAATTTCCTGTCTGGGCTGTCCTGGGCTGTCCTGGGCTGTCCTGGGCTGTCCTGGGCTGTCCTGGGCTGTCCTGGGCTGTCCTGGGCTGTCCTGGGCTGTCTGGGCTGTCCTGGGCTGTCTGGGCTGTCCTGGGCTGTCTGGGCTGTCCTTTATATGAACATTTACGCACCACGCTTTTATTTATTTGCTTTTTCTTTTTAGTGCAATTTAATAGCTTATTTTTAAAATCTTACCATTTACATTTGGAAATCCCTATAGATATTAACGAAATTACAAAAAAAAATCCGGAAATGAGATAAAATTTAAAAATACTTTACCGAAATAAAAACTGAAAGGAATGTTAGAATTAATTAAAGAATCTAGTAGCAATTTCCTGTCTGGGCTGTCCTGGGCTGTCCTGGGCTGTCCTGGGCTGTCCTGGGCTGTCCTGGGCTGTCCTGGGCTGTCCTGGGCTGTCCTGGGCTGTCCTGGGCTGTCCTGGGCTGTCCTGGGCTGTCCTGGGCTGTCCTGGGCTGTCCTGGGCTGTCCTGGGCTGTCCTGGGCTGTCCTGGGCTGTCCTGGGCTGTCCTGGGCTGTCCTGGGCTGTCCTGGGCTGTTCTGGGCTGTCCTGGGCTGTCCTGGGCTGTCCTGGGCTGTCCTGGGCTGTCCTGGGCTGTCCTGGGCTGTCCTGGGCTGTCCTGGGCTGTCCTGGGCTGTCCTGGGCTGTCCTGGGCTGTCCTGGGCTGTCCTGGGCTGTCGCAAAGAATGTCAACCGACTAAAAGTGGACAGTGAGAGATAAGAACAGGACCCAGAAGCAGGGAAGCTAGAAGTAAAGAATTGCCCTCCCACACATACACAAACATACACTCATGTACACATTAACATTAAACAAAACACACACATATAAACACATACCATTCAATTGCAATAGTAATACTACATACATATTACATATTATTATATATTACTCATAAGCAGTTTACACATATAAACATATAAACAACTTTCACCCTTCACCCTTCAAGTTATAATTCCTGACTTCAAATTTAAACGGTCTTGAATAATAATCAATAATGTTTTATAAATTATGTTATGTAATTGTATAATGATAAACAAAGAGTGTATACAGAGTTTAAAATGAGAATTAAATGAAATTAAGTAGGATGTACTATGGGCCAATAAAAGAATTTTAGCCCAGCAGGCATAGAAATATTAATAATTTTGATGTTATATGTTACAAAATAATGTTTATAATTTATGTGAATATGTTACGCCTTAGGGCATTTGTATCAACATGTAGTACCATTGAGTGAAACATGTACAATAAATAAATGTCCTGGGCTGTCCTGGGCTGTCCTGGGCTGTCCTGGGCTGTCCTGGGCTGTCCTGGGCTGTCCTGGGCTGTCCTGGGCTGTCCTTTATATGAACATTTACGCACCACGCTTTTATTTATTTGCTTTTTCTTTTTAGTGCAATTTAATAGCTTATTTTTAAAATCTTACCATTTACATTTGGAAATCCCTATAGATATTAACGAAATTACAAAAAAAAATCCGGAAATGAGATAAAATTTAAAAATACTTTACCGAAATAAAAACTGAAAGGAATGTTAGAATTAATTAAAGAATCTAGTAGCAATTTCCTGTCTGGGCTGTCCTGGGCTGTCCTGGGCTGTCCTGGGCTGTCCTGGGCTGTCCTGGGCTGTCCTGGGCTGTCCTTTATATGAACATTTACGCACCACGCTTTTATTTATTTGCTTTTTCTTTTTAATGCAATTTAATAGCTTATTTTTAAAATCTTACCATTTACATTTGGAAATCCCTATAGATATTAACGAAATTACAAAAAAAAATCCGGAAATGAGATAAAATTTAAAAATACTTTACCGAAATAAAAACTGAAAGGAATGTTAGAATTAATTAAAGAATCTAGTAGCAATTTCCTGTCTGGGCTGTCCTGGGCTGTCCTGGGCTGTCCTGGGCTGTCCTGGGCTGTCCTGGGCTGTCCTGGGCTGTCCTGGGCTGTCCTGGGCTGTCCTGGGCTGTCCTGGGCTGTCCTGGGCTGTCCTGGGCTGTCCTTTATATGAACATTTACGCACCACGCTTTTATTTATTTGCTTTTTCTTTTTAGTGCAATTTAATAGCTTATTTTTAAAATCTTACCATTTACATTTGGAAATCCCTATAGATATTAACGAAATTACAAAAAAAAATCCGGAAATGAGATAAAATTTAAAAATACTTTACCGAAATAAAAACTGAAAGGAATGTTAGAATTAATTAAAGAATCTAGTAGCAATTTCCTGTCTGGGCTGTCCTGGGCTGTCCTGGGCTGTCCTGGGCTGTCCTGGGCTGTCCTGGGCTGTCCTGGGCTGTCCTGGGCTGTCCTGGGCTGTCCTGGGCTGTCCGGGGCTGTCCTGGGCTGTCCTGGGCTGTCCTGGGCTGTCCTGGGCTGTCCTGGGCTGTCCTGGGCTGTCCGGGGCTGTCCTGGGCTGTCCTGGGCTGGCCTGGGCTGTCCTGGGCTGTCCTGGGCTGTCCTGGGCTGTCCTGGGCTGTCCTGGGCTGTCCTGGGCTGTCCTGGGCTGTCCTGGGCTGTCCTGGGCTGTCCTGGGCTGTCCTGGGCTGTCCTGGGCTGTCCTGGGCTGTCCTGGGCTGTCCTGGGCTGTCCTGGGCTGTCCTGGGCTGTCCTGGGCTGTCCTGGGCTGTCCTGGGCTGTCCTGGGCTGTCCTGGGCTGTCCTGGGCTGTCCTGGGCTGTCCTTTATATGAACATTTACGCACCACGCTTTTATTTATTTGCTTTTTCTTTTTAGTGCAATTTAATAGCTTATTTTTAAAATCTTACCATTTACATTTGGAAATCCCTATAGATATTAACGAAATTACAAAAAAAAATCCGGAAATGAGATAAAATTTAAAAATACTTTACCGAAATAAAAACTGAAAGGAATGTTAGAATTAATTAAAGAATCTAGTAGCAATTTCCTGTCTGGGCTGTCCTGGGCTGTCCTGGGCTGTCCTGGGCTGTCCTGGGCTGTCCTGGGCTGTCCTGGGCTGTCCTGGGCTGTCCTGGGCTGTCCTGGGCTGTCCTGGGCTGTCCTGGGCTGTCCTGGGCTGTCCTGGGCTGTCCTGGGCCTGGGCTGTCCTGGGCTGTCCTGGGCTGTCCTGGGCTGTCCTGGGCTGTCCTGGGCTGTCCTGGGCTGTCCGGGGCTGTCCTGGGCTGTCCTGGGCTGTCCTGGGCTGTCCTGGGCTGTCCTGGGCTGTCCTGGGCTGTCCTGGGCTGTCCTGGGCTGTCCTGGGCTGTCCTGGGCTGTCCTGGGCTGTCCGGGGCTGTCCTGGGCTGTCCTGGGCTGTCCTGGGCTGTCCTGGGCTGTCCTGGGCTGTCCTGGGCTGTCCTGGGCTGTCCTGGGCTGTCCTGGGCTGTCCTGGGCTGTCCTGGGCTGTCCTGGGCTGTCCTGGGCTGTCCTGGGCTGTCCTGGGCTGTCCTGGGCTGTCCTGGGCTGTCCTGGGCTGTCCTTTATATGAACATTTACGCACCACGCTTTTATTTATTTGCTTTTTCTTTTTAGTGCAATTTAATAGCTTATTTTTAAAATCTTACCATTTACATTTGGAAATCCCTATAGATATTAACGAAATTACAAAAAAAAATCCGGAAATGAGATAAAATTTAAAAATACTTTACCGAAATAAAAACTGAAAGGAATGTTAGAATTAATTAAAGAATCTAGTAGCAATTTCCTGTCTGGGCTGTCCTGGGCTGTCCTGGGCTGTCCTGGGCTGTCCTGGGCTGTCCTGGGCTGTCCTGGGCTGTCCTGGGCTGTCCTGGGCTGTCCTGGGCTGTCCTGGGCTGTCCTGGGCTGTCCTGGGCTGTCCTGGGCTGTCCTGGGCTGTCCTGGGCTGTCCTGGGCTGTCCTGGGCTGTCCTTTATATGAACATTTACGCACCACGCTTTTATTTATTTGCTTTTTCTTTTTAGTGCAATTTAATAGCTTATTTTTAAAATCTTACCATTTACATTTGGAAATCCCTATAGATATTAACGAAATTACAAAAAAAAATCCGGAAATGAGATAAAATTTAAAAATACTTTACCGAAATAAAAACTGAAAGGAATGTTAGAATTAATTAAAGAATCTAGTAGCAATTTCCTGTCTGGGCTGTCCTGGGCTGTCCTGGGCTGTCCTGGGCTGTCCTGGGCTGTCCTGGGCTGTCCTGGGCTGTCCTGGGCTGTCCTGGGCTGTCCTGGGCTGTCTGGGCTGTCCTGGGCTGTCTGGGCTGTCCTGGGCTGTCTGGGCTGTCCTTTATATGAACATTTACGCACCACGCTTTTATTTATTTGCTTTTTCTTTTTAGTGCAATTTAATAGCTTATTTTTAAAATCTTACCATTTACATTTGGAAATCCCTATAGATATTAACGAAATTACAAAAAAAAATCCGGAAATGAGATAAAATTTAAAAATACTTTACCGAAATAAAAACTGAAAGGAATGTTAGAATTAATTAAAGAATCTAGTAGCAATTTCCTGTCTGGGCTGTCCTGGGCTGTCCTGGGCTGTCCTGGGCTGTCCTGGGCTGTCCTGGGCTGTCCTGGGCTGTCCTGGGCTGTCCTGGGCTGTCCTGGGCTGTCCTGGGCTGTCCTGGGCTGTCCGGGGCTGTCCTGGGATGTCCTGGGCTGTCCTGGGCTGTCCTGGGCTGTCCTGGGCTGTCCTGGGCTGTCCGGGGCTGTCCTGGGCTGTCCTGGGCTGGCCTGGGCTGTCCTGGGCTGTCCTGGGCTGTCCTGGGCTGTCCTGGGCTGTCCTGGGCTGTCCTGGGCTGTCCTGGGCTGTCCTGGGCTGTCCTGGGCTGTCCTGGGCTGTCCTGGGCTGTCCTGGGCTGTCCTGGGCTGTCCTGGGCTGTCCTGGGCTGTCCTGGGCTGTCCTGGGCTGTCCTTTATATGAACATTTACGCACCACGCTTTTATTTATTTGCTTTTTCTTTTTAGTGCAATTTAATAGCTTATTTTTAAAATCTTACCATTTACATTTGGAAATCCCTATAGATATTAACGAAATTACAAAAAAAAATCCGGAAATGAGATAAAATTTAAAAATACTTTACCGAAATAAAAACTGAAAGGAATGTTAGAATTAATTAAAGAATCTAGTAGCAATTTCCTGTCTGGGCTGTCCTGGGCTGTCCTGGGCTGTCCTGGGCTGTCCTGGGCTGTCCTGGGCTGTCCTGGGCTGTCCTGGGCTGTCCTGGGCTGTCCTGGGCTGTCCTGGGCTGTCCTGGGCTGTCCTGGGCTGTCCTGGGCTGTCCTTTATATGAACATTTACGCACCACGCTTTTATTTATTTGCTTTTTCTTTTTAGTGCAATTTAATAGCTTATTTTTAAAATCTTACCATTTACATTTGGAAATCCCTATAGATATTAACGAAATTACAAAAAAAAATCCGGAAATGAGATAAAATTTAAAAATACTTTACCGAAATAAAAACTGAAAGGAATGTTAGAATTAATTAAAGAATCTAGTAGCAATTTCCTGTCTGGGCTGTCCTGGGCTGTCCTGGGCTGTCCTGGGCTGTCCTGGGCTGTCCTGGGCTGTCCTGGGCTGTCCTGGGCTGTCCTGGGCTGTCCGGGGCTGTCCTGGGCTGTCCTGGGCTGTCCTGGGCTGTCCTGGGCTGTCCTGGGCTGTCCTGGGCTGTCCTGGGCTGTCCTGGGCTGTCCTGGGCTGTCCTGGGCTGTCCGGGGCTGTCCTGGGCTGTCCTGGGCTGTCCTGGGCTGTCCTGGGCTGTCCTGGGCTGTCCTGGGCTGTCCTGGGCTGTCCTGGGCTGTCCTGGGCTGTCCTGGGCTGTCCTGGGCTGTCCTGGGCTGTCCTGGGCTGTCCTGGGCTGTTCTGGGCTGTCCTGGGCTGTCCTGGGCTGTCCTGGGCTGTCCTGGGCTGTCCTTTATATGAACATTTACGCACCACGCTTTTATTTATTTGCTTTTTCTTTTTAGTGCAATTTAATAGCTTATTTTTAAAATCTTACCATTTACATTTGGAAATCCCTATAGATATTAACGAAATTACAAAAAAAAATCCGGAAATGAGATAAAATTTAAAAATACTTTACCGAAATAAAAACTGAAAGGAATGTTAGAATTAATTAAAGAATCTAGTAGCAATTTCCTGTCTGGGCTGTCCTGGGCTGTCCTGGGCTGTCCTGGGCTGTCCTGGGCTGTCCTGGGCTGTCCTGGGCTGTCCTGGGCTGTCCTGGGCTGTCCTGGGCTGTCCTGGGCTGTCCTGGGCTGTCCTGGGCTGTCCTGGGCTGTCCTGGGCTGTCCTGGGCTGTCCTGGGCTGTCCTGGGCTGTCCTGGGCTGTCCTTTATATGAACATTTACGCACCACGCTTTTATTTATTTGCTTTTTCTTTTTAGTGCAATTTAATAGCTTATTTTTAAAATCTTACCATTTACATTTGGAAATCCCTATAGATATTAACGAAATTACAAAAAAAAATCCGGAAATGAGATAAAATTTAAAAATACTTTACCGAAATAAAAACTGAAAGGAATGTTAGAATTAATTAAAGAATCTAGTAGCAATTTCCTGTCTGGGCTGTCCTGGGCTGTCCTGGGCTGTCCTGGGCTGTCCTGGGCTGTCCTGGGCTGTCCTGGGCTGTCCTGGGCTGTCCTGGGCTGTCCTGGGCTGTCCTGGGCTGTCCTGGGCTGTCCTGGGCTGTCTGGGCTGTCCTGGGCTGTCTGGGCTGTCCTGGGCTGTCTGGGCTGTCCTTTATATGAACATTTACGCACCACGCTTTTATTTATTTGCTTTTTCTTTTTAGTGCAATTTAATAGCTTATTTTTAAAATCTTACCATTTACATTTGGAAATCCCTATAGATATTAACGAAATTACAAAAAAAAATCCGGAAATGAGATAAAATTTAAAAATACTTTACCGAAATAAAAACTGAAAGGAATGTTAGAATTAATTAAAGAATCTAGTAGCAATTTCCTGTCTGGGCTGTCCTGGGCTGTCCTGGGCTGTCCTGGGCTGTCCTGGGCTGTCCTGGGCTGTCCTGGGCTGTCCTGGGCTGTCCTGGGCTGTCCTGGGCTGTCCTGGGCTGTCCTGGGCTGTCCTGGGCTGTCCTGGGCTGTCCTGGGCTGTCCTGGGCTGTCCTTTATATGAACATTTACGCACCACGCTTTTATTTATTTGCTTTTTCTTTTTAATGCAATTTAATAGCTTATTTTTAAAATCTTACCATTTACATTTGGAAATCCCTATAGATATTAACGAAATTACAAAAAAAAATCCGGAAATGAGATAAAATTTAAAAATACTTTACCGAAATAAAAACTGAAAGGAATGTTAGAATTAATTAAAGAATCTAGTAGCAATTTCCTGTCTGGGCTGTCCTGGGCTGTCCTGGGCTGTCCTGGGCTGTCCTGGGCTGTCCTGGGCTGTCCTGGGCTGTCCTGGGCTGTCCTGGGCTGTCCTGGGCTGTCCTGGGCTGTTCTGGGCTGTCCTGGGCTGTCCTGGGCTGTCCTGGGCTGTCCTGGGCTGTCCTGGGCTGTCCTTTATATGAACATTTACGCACCACGCTTTTATTTATTTGCTTTTTCTTTTTAGTGCAATTTAATAGCTTATTTTTAAAATCTTACCATTTACATTTGGAAATCCCTATAGATATTAACGAAATTACAAAAAAAAATCCGGAAATGAGATAAAATTTAAAAATACTTTACCGAAATAAAAACTGAAAGGAATGTTAGAATTAATTAAAGAATCTAGTAGCAATTTCCTGTCTGGGCTGTCCTGGGCTGTCCTGGGCTGTCCTGGGCTGTCCTGGGCTGTCCTGGGCTGTCCTGGGCTGTCCTGGGCTGTCCTGGGCTGTCCTGGGCTGTCCTGGGCTGTCCTGGGCTGTCCTGGGCTGTCCTGGGCTGTCCTGGGCTGTCCTGGGCTGTCCTGGGCTGTCCTGGGCTGTCCTTTATATGAACATTTACGCACCACGCTTTTATTTATTTGCTTTTTCTTTTTAGTGCAATTTAATAGCTTATTTTTAAAATCTTACCATTTACATTTGGAAATCCCTATAGATATTAACGAAATTACAAAAAAAAATCCGGAAATGAGATAAAATTTAAAAATACTTTACCGAAATAAAAACTGAAAGGAATGTTAGAATTAATTAAAGAATCTAGTAGCAATTTCCTGTCTGGGCTGTCCTGGGCTGTCCTGGGCTGTCCTGGGCTGTCCTGGGCTGTCCTGGGCTGTCCTGGGCTGTCCTGGGCTGTCCTGGGCTGTCCTGGGCTGTCCTGGGCTGTCTGGGCTGTCCTGGGCTGTCTGGGCTGTCCTGGGCTGTCTGGGCTGTCCTTTATATGAACATTTACGCACCACGCTTTTATTTATTTGCTTTTTCTTTTTAGTGCAATTTAATAGCTTATTTTTAAAATCTTACCATTTACATTTGGAAATCCCTATAGATATTAACGAAATTACAAAAAAAAATCCGGAAATGAGATAAAATTTAAAAATACTTTACCGAAATAAAAACTGAAAGGAATGTTAGAATTAATTAAAGAATCTAGTAGCAATTTCCTGTCTGGGCTGTCCTGGGCTGTCCTGGGCTGTCCTGGGCTGTCCTGGGCTGTCCTGGGCTGTCCTGGGCTGTCCTGGGCTGTCCTGGGCTGTCCTGGGCTGTCCTGGGCTGTCCTGGGCTGTCCTGGGCTGTCCTGGGCTGTCCTGGGCTGTTCTGGGCTGTCCTGGGCTGTCCTGGGCTGTCCTGGGCTGTCCTGGGCTGTCCTGGGCTGTCCTGGGCTGTCCTGGGCTGTCCTGGGCTGTCCTGGGCTGTCCTGGGCTGTCCTGGGCTGTCCTGGGCTGTCCTGGGCTGTCCTGGGCTGTCCTGGGCTGTCCTGGGCTGTCCTGGGCTGTCCTGGGCTGTCGCAAAGAATGTCAACCGACTAAAAGTGGACAGTGAGAGATAAGAACAGGACCCAGAAGCAGGGAAGCTAGAAGTAAAGAATTGCCCTCCCACACATACACAAACATACACTCATGTACACATTAACATTAAACAAAACACACACATATAAACACATACCATTCAATTGCAATAGTAATACTACATACATATTACATATTATTATATATTACTCATAAGCAGTTTACACATATAAACATATAAACAACTTTCACCCTTCACCCTTCAAGTTATAATTCCTGACTTCAAATTTAAACGGTCTTGAATAATAATCAATAATGTTTTATAAATTATGTTATGTAATTGTATAATGATAAACAAAGAGTGTATACAGAGTTTAAAATGAGAATTAAATGAAATTAAGTAGGATGTACTATGGGCCAATAAAAGAATTTTAGCCCAGCAGGCATAGAAATATTAATAATTTTGATGTTATATGTTACAAAATAATGTTTATAATTTATGTGAATATGTTACGCCTTAGGGCATTTGTATCAACATGTAGTACCATTGAGTGAAACATGTACAATAAATAAATGTCCTGGGCTGTCCTGGGCTGTCCTGGGCTGTCCTGGGCTGTCCTGGGCTGTCCTGGGCTGTCCTGGGCTGTCCTGGGCTGTCCTTTATATGAACATTTACGCACCACGCTTTTATTTATTTGCTTTTTCTTTTTAGTGCAATTTAATAGCTTATTTTTAAAATCTTACCATTTACATTTGGAAATCCCTATAGATATTAACGAAATTACAAAAAAAAATCCGGAAATGAGATAAAATTTAAAAATACTTTACCGAAATAAAAACTGAAAGGAATGTTAGAATTAATTAAAGAATCTAGTAGCAATTTCCTGTCTGGGCTGTCCTGGGCTGTCCTGGGCTGTCCTGGGCTGTCCTGGGCTGTCCTGGGCTGTCCTGGGCTGTCCTGGGCTGTCCTTTATATGAACATTTACGCACCACGCTTTTATTTATTTGCTTTTTCTTTTTAATGCAATTTAATAGCTTATTTTTAAAATCTTACCATTTACATTTGGAAATCCCTATAGATATTAACGAAATTACAAAAAAAAATCCGGAAATGAGATAAAATTTAAAAATACTTTACCGAAATAAAAACTGAAAGGAATGTTAGAATTAATTAAAGAATCTAGTAGCAATTTCCTGTCTGGGCTGTCCTGGGCTGTCCTGGGCTGTCCTGGGCTGTCCTGGGCTGTCCTGGGCTGTCCTGGGCTGTCCTGGGCTGTCCTGGGCTGTCCTGGGCTGTCCTGGGCTGTCCTGGGCTGTCCTGGGCTGTCCTGGGCTGTCCTGGGCTGTCCTTTATATGAACATTTACGCACCACGCTTTTATTTATTTGCTTTTTCTTTTTAGTGCAATTTAATAGCTTATTTTTAAAATCTTACCATTTACATTTGGAAATCCCTATAGATATTAACGAAATTACAAAAAAAAATCCGGAAATGAGATAAAATTTAAAAATACTTTACCGAAATAAAAACTGAAAGGAATGTTAGAATTAATTAAAGAATCTAGTAGCAATTTCCTGTCTGGGCTGTCCTGGGCTGTCCTGGGCTGTCCTGGGCTGTCCTGGGCTGTCCTGGGCTGTCCTGGGCTGTCCTGGGCTGTCCTGGGCTGTCCTGGGCTGTCCGGGGCTGTCCTGGGCTGTCCTGGGCTGTCCTGGGCTGTCCTGGGCTGTCCTGGGCTGTCCTGGGCTGTCCGGGGCTGTCCTGGGCTGTCCTGGGCTGGCCTGGGCTGTCCTGGGCTGTCCTGGGCTGTCCTGGGCTGTCCTGGGCTGTCCTGGGCTGTCCTTTATATGAACATTTACGCACCACGCTTTTATTTATTTGCTTTTTCTTTTTAATGCAATTTAATAGCTTATTTTTAAAATCTTACCATTTACATTTGGAAATCCCTATAGATATTAACGAAATTACAAAAAAAAATCCGGAAATGAGATAAAATTTAAAAATACTTTACCGAAATAAAAACTGAAAGGAATGTTAGAATTAATTAAAGAATCTAGTAGCAATTTCCTGTCTGGGCTGTCCTGGGCTGTCCTGGGCTGTCCGGGGCTGTCCTGGGCTGTCCTGGGCTGTCCTGGGCTGTCCTGGGCTGTCCTTTATATGAACATTTACGCACCACGCTTTTATTTATTTGCTTTTTCTTTTTAGTGCAATTTAATAGCTTATTTTTAAAATCTTACCATTTACATTTGGAAATCCCTATAGATATTAACGAAATTACAAAAAAAAATCCGGAAATGAGATAAAATTTAAAAATACTTTACCGAAATAAAAACTGAAAGGAATGTTAGAATTAATTAAAGAATCTAGTAGCAATTTCCTGTCTGGGCTGTCCTGGGCTGTCCTGGGCTGTCCTGGGCTGTCCTGGGCTGTCCTGGGCTGTCCTGGGCTGTCCTGGGCTGTCCTGGGCTGTCCTGGGCTGTCCTGGGCTGTCCTGGGCTGTCCTGGGCTGTCCTGGGCTGTCCTGGGCTGTCCTGGGCTGTCCTTTATATGAACATTTACGCACCACGCTTTTATTTATTTGCTTTTTCTTTTTAGTGCAATTTAATAGCTTATTTTTAAAATCTTACCATTTACATTTGGAAATCCCTATAGATATTAACGAAATTACAAAAAAAAATCCGGAAATGAGATAAAATTTAAAAATACTTTACCGAAATAAAAACTGAAAGGAATGTTAGAATTAATTAAAGAATCTAGTAGCAATTTCCTGTCTGGGCTGTCCTGGGCTGTCCTGGGCTGTCCTGGGCTGTCCTGGGCTGTCCTGGGCTGTCCTGGGCTGTCCTGGGCTGTCCTGGGCTGTCCTGGGCTGTCCTGGGCTGTCCTGGGCTGTCCTGGGCTGTCCTGGGCTGTCCTGGGCTGTCCTGGGCTGTCCTGGGCTGTCCTGGGCTGTCCTGGGCTGTCCTTTATATGAACATTTACGCACCACGCTTTTATTTATTTGCTTTTTCTTTTTAATGCAATTTAATAGCTTATTTTTAAAATCTTACCATTTACATTTGGAAATCCCTATAGATATTAACGAAATTACAAAAAAAAATCCGGAAATGAGATAAAATTTAAAAATACTTTACCGAAATAAAAACTGAAAGGAATGTTAGAATTAATTAAAGAATCTAGTAGCAATTTCCTGTCTGGGCTGTCCTGGGCTGTCCTGGGCTGTCCTGGGCTGTCCTGGGCTGTCCTGGGCTGTCCTGGGCTGTCCTGGGCTGTCCTGGGCTGTCCTGGGCTGTCCTGGGCTGTCCTGGGCTGTCCTGGGCTGTCCTGGGCTGTCCTGGGCTGTCCTGGGCTGTCCTGGGCTGTCCTGGGCTGTCCTGGGCTGTCCTTTATATGAACATTTACGCACCACGCTTTTATTTATTTGCTTTTTCTTTTTAATGCAATTTAATAGCTTATTTTTAAAATCTTACCATTTACATTTGGAAATCCCTATAGATATTAACGAAATTACAAAAAAAAATCCGGAAATGAGATAAAATTTAAAAATACTTTACCGAAATAAAAACTGAAAGGAATGTTAGAATTAATTAAAGAATCTAGTAGCAATTTCCTGTCTGGGCTGTCCTGGGCTGTCCTGGGCTGTCCTGGGCTGTCCTGGGCTGTCCTGGGCTGTCCTGGGCTGTCCTGGGCTGTCCTGGGCTGTCCTGGGCTGTCCTTTATATGAACATTTACGCACCACGCTTTTATTTATTTGCTTTTTCTTTTTAGTGCAATTTAATAGCTTATTTTTAAAATCTTACCATTTACATTTGGAAATCCCTATAGATATTAACGAAATTACAAAAAAAAATCCGGAAATGAGATAAAATTTAAAAATACTTTACCGAAATAAAAACTGAAAGGAATGTTAAAATTAATTAAAGAATCTAGTAGCAATTTCCTGTTTGGGCTGTCCTGGGCTGTCCTGGGCTGTCCTGGGCTGTCCTGGGCTGTCCTGGGCTGTCCTGGGCTGTCCTGGGCTGTCCTGGGCTGTCCTGGGCTGTCCTGGGCTGTCCTGGGCTGTCCTGGGCTGTCCGGGGCTGTCCTGGGCTGTCCTGGGCTGTCCTGGGCTGTCCTGGGCTGTCCGGGGCTGTCCGGGGCTGTCCTGGGCTGTCCTGGGCTGTCCTGGGCTGTCCTGGGCTGTCCTGGGCTGTCCTGGGCTGTCCTGGGCTGTCCTGGGCTGTCCTGGGCTGTCCTGGGCTGTCCTGGGCTGTCCTGGGCTGTCCTGGGCTGTCCTGGGCTGTCCTGGGCTGTCCTGGGCTGTCCTGGGCTGTCCTGGGCTGTCCTGGGCTGTCCTGGGCTGTCCTGGGCTGTCCTGGGCTGTCCTGGGCTGTCCTGGGCTGTCCTTTATATGAACATTTACGCACCACGCTTTTATTTATTTGCTTTTTCTTTTTAGTGCAATTTAATAGCTTATTTTTAAAATCTTACCATTTACATTTGGAAATCCCTATAGATATTAACGAAATTACAAAAAAAAATCCGGAAATGAGATAAAATTTAAAAATACTTTACCGAAATAAAAACTGAAAGGAATGTTAAAATTAATTAAAGAATCTAGTAGCAATTTCCTGTCTGGGCTGTCCTGGGCTGTCCTGGGCTGTCCTGGGCTGTCCTGGGCTGTCCTGGGCTGTCCTGGGCTGTCCTGGGCTGTCCTGGGCTGTCCTGGGCTGTCCTGGGCTGTCCGGGGCTGTCCTGGGCTGTCCTGGGCTGTCCTGGGCTGTCCTGGGCTGTCCGGGGCTGTCCGGGGCTGTCCTGGGCTGTCCTGGGCTGTCCTGGGCTGTCCTGGGCTGTCCTGGGCTGTCCTGGGCTGTCCTGGGCTGTCCTGGGCTGTCCTGGGCTGTCCTGGGCTGTCCTGGGCTGTCCTGGGCTGTCCTGGGCTGTCCTGGGCTGTCCTGGGCTGTCCTGGGCTGTCCTGGGCTGTCCTGGGCTGTCCTGGGCTGTCCTGGGCTGTCCTGGGCTGTCCTGGGCTGTCCTGGGCTGTCCTGGGCTGTCCTGGGCTGTCCTGGGCTGTCCTGGGCTGTCCTGGGCTGTCCTTTATATGAACATTTACGCACCACGCTTTTATTTATTTGCTTTTTCTTTTTAGTGCAATTTAATAGCTTATTTTTAAAATCTTACCATTTACATTTGGAAATCCCTATAGATATTAACGAAATTACAAAAAAAAATCCGGAAATGAGATAAAATTTAAAAATACTTTACCGAAATAAAAACTGAAAGGAATGTTAGAATTAATTAAAGAATCTAGTAGCAATTTCCTGTCTGGGCTGTCCTGGGCTGTCCTGGGCTGTCCTGGGCTGTCCTGGGCTGTCCTGGGCTGTCCTGGGCTGTCCTGGGCTGTCCTGGGCTGTCCTGGGCTGTCCTGGGCTGTCCTGGGCTGTCCTGGGCTGTCCTGGGCTGTCCTGGGCTGTCCTTTATATGAACATTTACGCACCACGCTTTTATTTATTTGCTTTTTCTTTTTAATGCAATTTAATAGCTTATTTTTAAAATCTTACCATTTACATTTGGAAATCCCTATAGATATTAACGAAATTACAAAAAAAAATCCGGAAATGAGATAAAATTTAAAAATACTTTACCGAAATAAAAACTGAAAGGAATGTTAGAATTAATTAAAGAATCTAGTAGCAATTTCCTGTCTGGGCTGTCCTGGGCTGTCCTGGGCTGTCCTGGGCTGTCCTGGGCTGTCCTGGGCTGTCCTGGGCTGTCCTGGGCTGTCCTGGGCTGTCCTGGGCTGTCCTGGGCTGTCCTGGGCTGTCCTGGGCTGTCCTGGGCTGTCCTTTATATGAACATTTACGCACCACGCTTTTATTTATTTGCTTTTTCTTTTTAGTGCAATTTAATAGCTTATTTTTAAAATCTTACCATTTACATTTGGAAATCCCTATAGATATTAACGAAATTACAAAAAAAAATCCGGAAATGAGATAAAATTTAAAAATACTTTACCGAAATAAAAACTGAAAGGAATGTTAAAATTAATTAAAGAATCTAGTAGCAATTTCCTGTCTGGGCTGTCCTGGGCTGTCCTGGGCTGTCCTGGGCTGTCCTGGGCTGTCCGGGGCTGTCCTGGGCTGTCCTGGGCTGTCCTGGGCTGTCCTGGGCTGTCCTGGGCTGTCCGGGGCTGTCCGGGGCTGTCCTGGGCTGTCCTGGGCTGTCCTGGGCTGTCCTGGGCTGTCCTGGGCTGTCCTGGGCTGTCCTGGGCTGTCCTGGGCTGTCCTGGGCTGTCCTGGGCTGTCCTGGGCTGTCCTGGGCTGTCCTGGGCTGTCCTGGGCTGTCCTGGGCTGTCCTGGGCTGTCCTGGGCTGTCCTGGGCTGTCCTGGGCTGTCCTGGGCTGTCCTGGGCTGTCCTGGGCTGTCCTGGGCTGTCCTGGGCTGTCCTGGGCTGTCCTGGGCTGTCCTGGGCTGTCCTGGGCTGTCCTGGGCTGTCCTGGGCTGTCCTGGGCTGTCCTGGGCTGTCCTTTATATGAACATTTACGCACCACGCTTTTATTTATTTGCTTTTTCTTTTTAATGCAATTTAATAGCTTATTTTTAAAATCTTACCATTTACATTTGGAAATCCCTATAGATATTAACGAAATTACAAAAAAAAATCCGGAAATGAGATAAAATTTAAAAATACTTTACCGAAATAAAAACTGAAAGGAATGTTAGAATTAATTAAAGAATCTAGTAGCAATTTCCTGTCTGGGCTGTCCTGGGCTGTCCTGGGCTGTCCTGGGCTGTCCTGGGCTGTCCTGGGCTGTCCTGGGCTGTCCTGGGCTGTCCTGGGCTGTCCTGGGCTGTCCTGGGCTGTCCTGGGCTGTTCTGGGCTGTCCTGGGCTGTCCTGGGCTGTCCTGGGCTGTCCTGGGCTGTCCTGGGCTGTCCTTTATATGAACATTTACGCACCACGCTTTTATTTATTTGCTTTTTCTTTTTAGTGCAATTTAATAGCTTATTTTTAAAATCTTACCATTTACATTTGGAAATCCCTATAGATATTAACGAAATTACAAAAAAAAATCCGGAAATGAGATAAAATTTAAAAATACTTTACCGAAATAAAAACTGAAAGGAATGTTAGAATTAATTAAAGAATCTAGTAGCAATTTCCTGTCTGGGCTGTCCTGGGCTGTCCTGGGCTGTCCTGGGCTGTCCTGGGCTGTCCTGGGCTGTCCTGGGCTGTCCTTTATATGAACATTTACGCACCACGCTTTTATTTATTTGCTTTTTCTTTTTAATGCAATTTAATAGCTTATTTTTAAAATCTTACCATTTACATTTGGAAATCCCTATAGATATTAACGAAATTACAAAAAAAAATCCGGAAATGAGATAAAATTTAAAAATACTTTACCGAAATAAAAACTGAAAGGAATGTTAGAATTAATTAAAGAATCTAGTAGCAATTTCCTGTCTGGGCTGTCCTGGGCTGTCCTGGGCTGTCCTGGGCTGTCCTGGGCTGTCCTGGGCTGTCCTGGGCTGTCCTGGGCTGTCCTGGGCTGTCCTGGGCTGTCCTGGGCTGTCCTGGGCTGTCCTGGGCTGTCCTGGGCTGTCCTGGGCTGTCCTGGGCTGTCCTTTATATGAACATTTACGCACCACGCTTTTATTTATTTGCTTTTTCTTTTTAGTGCAATTTAATAGCTTATTTTTAAAATCTTACCATTTACATTTGGAAATCCCTATAGATATTAACGAAATTACAAAAAAAAATCCGGAAATGAGATAAAATTTAAAAATACTTTACCGAAATAAAAACTGAAAGGAATGTTAGAATTAATTAAAGAATCTAGTAGCAATTTCCTGTCTGGGCTGTCCTGGGCTGTCCTGGGCTGTCCTGGGCTGTCCTGGGCTGTCCTGGGCTGTCCTGGGCTGTCCTGGGCTGTCCTGGGCTGTCCTGGGCTGTCCGGGGCTGTCCTGGGCTGTCCTGGGCTGTCCTGGGCTGTCCTGGGCTGTCCTGGGCTGTCCTGGGCTGTCCGGGGCTGTCCTGGGCTGTCCTGGGCTGGCCTGGGCTGTCCTGGGCTGTCCTGGGCTGTCCTGGGCTGTCCTGGGCTGTCCTGGGCTGTCCTGGGCTGTCCTGGGCTGTCCTGGGCTGTCCTGGGCTGTCCTGGGCTGTCCTGGGCTGTCCTGGGCTGTCCTGGGCTGTCCTGGGCTGTCCTGGGCTGTCCTGGGCTGTCCTGGGCTGTCCTGGGCTGTCCTGGGCTGTCCTGGGCTGTCCTGGGCTGTCCTGGGCTGTCCTGGGCTGTCCTGGGCTGTCCTTTATATGAACATTTACGCACCACGCTTTTATTTATTTGCTTTTTCTTTTTAGTGCAATTTAATAGCTTATTTTTAAAATCTTACCATTTACATTTGGAAATCCCTATAGATATTAACGAAATTACAAAAAAAAATCCGGAAATGAGATAAAATTTAAAAATACTTTAATTAGCAATTTCCTGTCTGGGCTGTCCTGGGCTGTCCTGGGCTGTCCTGGGCTGTCCTGGGCTGTCCTGGGCTGTCCTGGGCTGTCCTGGGCTGTCCTGGGCTGTCCTGGGCTGTCCTGGGCTGTCCTGGGCTGTCCTGGGCTGTCCTTTATATGAACATTTACGCACCACGCTTTTATTTATTTGCTTTTTCTTTTTAATGCAATTTAATAGCTTATTTTTAAAATCTTACCATTTACATTTGGAAATCCCTATAGATATTAACGAAATTACAAAAAAAAATCCGGAAATGAGATAAAATTTAAAAATACTTTACCGAAATAAAAACTGAAAGGAATGTTAGAATTAATTAAAGAATCTAGTAGCAATTTCCTGTCTGGGCTGTCCTGGGCTGTCCTGGGCTGTCCTGGGCTGTCCTGGGCTGTCCTGGGCTGTCCTGGGCTGTCCTGGGCTGTCCTGGGCTGTCCTGGGCTGTCCTGGGCTGTCCTGGGCTGTCCTGGGCTGTCCTGGGCTGTCCTGGGCTGTCCTGGGCTGTCCTGGGCTGTCCTGGGCTGTCCTGGGCTGTCCTTTATATGAACATTTACGCACCACGCTTTTATTTATTTGCTTTTTCTTTTTAGTGCAATTTAATAGCTTATTTTTAAAATCTTACCATTTACATTTGGAAATCCCTATAGATATTAACGAAATTACAAAAAAAAATCCGGAAATGAGATAAAATTTAAAAATACTTTACCGAAATAAAAACTGAAAGGAATGTTAGAATTAATTAAAGAATCTAGTAGCAATTTCCTGTCTGGGCTGTCCTGGGCTGTCCTGGGCTGTCCTGGGCTGTCCTGGGCTGTCCTGGGCTGTCCTGGGCTGTCCTGGGCTGTCCTGGGCTGTCCTGGGCTGTCCGGGGCTGTCCTGGGCTGTCCTGGGCTGTCCTGGGCTGTCCTGGGCTGTCCTGGGCTGTCCTGGGCTGTCCGGGGCTGTCCTGGGCTGTCCTGGGCTGGCCTGGGCTGTCCTGGGCTGTCCTGGGCTGTCCTGGGCTGTCCTGGGCTGTCCTGGGCTGTCCTGGGCTGTCCTGGGCTGTCCTGGGCTGTCCTGGGCTGTCCTGGGCTGTCCTGGGCTGTCCTGGGCTGTCCTGGGCTGTCCTGGGCTGTCCTGGGCTGTCCTGGGCTGTCCTGGGCTGTCCTGGGCTGTCCTGGGCTGTCCTGGGCTGTCCTGGGCTGTCCTGGGCTGTCCTGGGCTGTCCTGGGCTGTCCTGGGCTGTCCTTTATATGAACATTTACGCACCACGCTTTTATTTATTTGCTTTTTCTTTTTAGTGCAATTTAATAGCTTATTTTTAAAATCTTACCATTTACATTTGGAAATCCCTATAGATATTAACGAAATTACAAAAAAAAATCCGGAAATGAGATAAAATTTAAAAATACTTTACCGAAATAAAAACTGAAAGGAATGTTAGAATTAATTAAAGAATCTAGTAGCAATTTCCTGTCTGGGCTGTCCTGGGCTGTCCTGGGCTGTCCTGGGCTGTCCTGGGCTGTCCTGGGCTGTCCTGGGCTGTCCTGGGCTGTCCTGGGCTGTCCTGGGCTGTCCTGGGCTGTCCTGGGCTGTCCTGGGCTGTCCTTTATATGAACATTTACGCACCACGCTTTTATTTATTTGCTTTTTCTTTTTAGTGCAATTTAATAGCTTATTTTTAAAATCTTACCATTTACATTTGGAAATCCCTATAGATATTAACGAAATTACAAAAAAAAATCCGGAAATGAGATAAAATTTAAAAATACTTTACCGAAATAAAAACTGAAAGGAATGTTAGAATTAGTTAAAGAATCTAGTAGCAATTTCCTGTCTGGGCTGTCCTGGGCTGTCCTGGGCTGTCCGGGGCTGTCCTGGGCTGTCCTGGGCTGTCCTGGGCTGTCCTGGGCTGTCCTGGGCTGTCCTGGGCTGTCCTGGGCTGTCCTGGGCTGTCCTGGGCTGTCCGGGGCTGTCCTGGGCTGTCCTGGGCTGTCCTGGGCTGTCCTGGGCTGTCCTGGGCTGTCCTGGGCTGTCCTGGGCTGTCCTGGGCTGTCCTGGGCTGTCCTGGGCTGTCCTGGGCTGTCCTGGGCTGTCCTGGGCTGTCCTGGGCTGTCCTGGGCTGTCCTGGGCTGTCCTGGGCTGTCCTGGGCTGTCCTGGGCTGTCCTTTATATGAACATTTACGCACCACGCTTTTATTTATTTGCTTTTTCTTTTTAGTGCAATTTAATAGCTTATTTTTAAAATCTTACCATTTACATTTGGAAATCCCTATAGATATTAACGAAATTACAAAAAAAAATCCGGAAATGAGATAAAATTTAAAAATACTTTACCGAAATAAAAACTGAAAGGAATGTTAGAATTAATTAAAGAATCTAGTAGCAATTTCCTGTCTGGGCTGTCCTGGGCTGTCCTGGGCTGTCCTGGGCTGTCCTGGGCTGTCCTGGGCTGTCCTGGGCTGTCCTGGGCTGTCCTGGGCTGTCCTGGGCTGTCCTGGGCTGTCCTGGGCTGTCCTGGGCTGTCCTGGGCTGTCCTGGGCTGTCCTGGGCTGTCCTGGGCTGTCCTTTATATGAACATTTACGCACCACGCTTTTATTTATTTGCTTTTTCTTTTTAGTGCAATTTAATAGCTTATTTTTAAAATCTTACCATTTACATTTGGAAATCCCTATAGATATTAACGAAATTACAAAAAAAAATCCGGAAATGAGATAAAATTTAAAAATACTTTACCGAAATAAAAACTGAAAGGAATGTTAGAATTAATTAAAGAATCTAGTAGCAATTTCCTGTCTGGGCTGTCCTGGGCTGTCCTGGGCTGTCCTGGGCTGTCCTGGGCTGTCCTGGGCTGTCCTGGGCTGTCCTGGGCTGTCCTGGGCTGTCCTGGGCTGTCCTGGGCTGTCCTGGGCTGTCCTGGGCTGTCTGGGCTGTCCTGGGCTGTCTGGGCTGTCCTGGGCTGTCTGGGCTGTCCTTTATATGAACATTTACGCACCACGCTTTTATTTATTTGCTTTTTCTTTTTAGTGCAATTTAATAGCTTATTTTTAAAATCTTACCATTTACATTTGGAAATCCCTATAGATATTAACGAAATTACAAAAAAAAATCCGGAAATGAGATAAAATTTAAAAATACTTTACCGAAATAAAAACTGAAAGGAATGTTAGAATTAATTAAAGAATCTAGTAGCAATTTCCTGTCTGGGCTGTCCTGGGCTGTCCTGGGCTGTCCTGGGCTGTCCTGGGCTGTCCTGGGCTGTCCTGGGCTGTCCTGGGCTGTCCTGGGCTGTCCTGGGCTGTCCTGGGCTGTTCTGGGCTGTCCTGGGCTGTCCTGGGCTGTCCTGGGCTGTCCTGGGCTGTCCTGGGCTGTCCTGGGCTGTCCTGGGCTGTCCTGGGCTGTCCTGGGCTGTCCTGGGCTGTCCTGGGCTGTCCTGGGCTGTCCTGGGCTGTCCTGGGCTGTCCTGGGCTGTCGCAAAGAATGTCAACCGACTAAAAGTGGACAGTGAGAGATAAGAACAGGACCCAGAAGCAGGGAAGCTAGAAGTAAAGAATTGCCCTCCCACACATACACAAACATACACTCATGTACACATTAACATTAAACAAAACACACACATATAAACACATACCATTCAATTGCAATAGTAATACTACATACATATTACATATTATTATATATTACTCATAAGCAGTTTACACATATAAACATATAAACAACTTTCACCCTTCACCCTTCAAGTTATAATTCCTGACTTCAAATTTAAACGGTCTTGAATAATAATCAATAATGTTTTATAAATTATGTTATGTAATTGTATAATGATAAACAAAGAGTGTATACAGAGTTTAAAATGAGAATTAAATGAAATTAAGTAGGATGTACTATGGGCCAATAAAAGAATTTTAGCCCAGCAGGCATAGAAATATTAATAATTTTGATGTTATATGTTACAAAATAATGTTTATAATTTATGTGAATATGTTACGCCTTAGGGCATTTGTATCAACATGTAGTACCATTGAGTGAAACATGTACAATAAATAAATGTCCTGGGCTGTCCTGGGCTGTCCTGGGCTGTCCTGGGCTGTCCTGGGCTGTCCTGGGCTGTCCTGGGCTGTCCTGGGCTGTCCTTTATATGAACATTTACGCACCACGCTTTTATTTATTTGCTTTTTCTTTTTAGTGCAATTTAATAGCTTATTTTTAAAATCTTACCATTTACATTTGGAAATCCCTATAGATATTAACGAAATTACAAAAAAAAATCCGGAAATGAGATAAAATTTAAAAATACTTTACCGAAATAAAAACTGAAAGGAATGTTAGAATTAATTAAAGAATCTAGTAGCAATTTCCTGTCTGGGCTGTCCTGGGCTGTCCTGGGCTGTCCTGGGCTGTCCTGGGCTGTCCTGGGCTGTCCTGGGCTGTCCTGGGCTGTCCTGGGCTGTCCTGGGCTGTCCTGGGCTGTCCTGGGCTGTCCTTTATATGAACATTTACGCACCACGCTTTTATTTATTTGCTTTTTCTTTTTAATGCAATTTAATAGCTTATTTTTAAAATCTTACCATTTACATTTGGAAATCCCTATAGATATTAACGAAATTACAAAAAAAAATCCGGAAATGAGATAAAATTTAAAAATACTTTACCGAAATAAAAACTGAAAGGAATGTTAGAATTAATTAAAGAATCTAGTAGCAATTTCCTGTCTGGGCTGTCCTGGGCTGTCCTGGGCTGTCCTGGGCTGTCCTGGGCTGTCCTGGGCTGTCCTGGGCTGTCCTGGGCTGTCCTGGGCTGTCCTGGGCTGTCCTGGGCTGTCCTGGGCTGTCCTGGGCTGTCCTGGGCTGTCCTGGGCTGTCCTGGGCTGTCCTGGGCTGTCCTGGGCTGTCCTTTATATGAACATTTACGCACCACGCTTTTATTTATTTGCTTTTTCTTTTTAGTGCAATTTAATAGCTTATTTTTAAAATCTTACCATTTACATTTGGAAATCCCTATAGATATTAACGAAATTACAAAAAAAAATCCGGAAATGAGATAAAATTTAAAAATACTTTACCGAAATAAAAACTGAAAGGAATGTTAGAATTAATTAAAGAATCTAGTAGCAATTTCCTGTCTGGGCTGTCCTGGGCTGTCCTGGGCTGTCCTGGGCTGTCCTGGGCTGTCCTGGGCTGTCCTGGGCTGTCCTGGGCTGTCCTGGGCTGTCCTGGGCTGTCCGGGGCTGTCCTGGGCTGTCCTGGGCTGTCCTGGGCTGTCCTGGGCTGTCCTGGGCTGTCCTGGGCTGTCCGGGGCTGTCCTGGGCTGTCCTGGGCTGGCCTGGGCTGTCCTGGGCTGTCCTGGGCTGTCCTGGGCTGTCCTGGGCTGTCCTGGGCTGTCCTGGGCTGTCCTGGGCTGTCCTGGGCTGTCCTGGGCTGTCCTGGGCTGTCCTGGGCTGTCCTGGGCTGTCCTGGGCTGTCCTGGGCTGTCCTGGGCTGTCCTGGGCTGTCCTGGGCTGTCCTGGGCTGTCCTGGGCTGTCCTGGGCTGTCCTGGGCTGTCCTGGGCTGTCCTGGGCTGTCCTGGGCTGTCCTGGGCTGTCCTGGGCTGTCCTGGGCTGTCCTTTATATGAACATTTACGCACCACGCTTTTATTTATTTGCTTTTTCTTTTTAGTGCAATTTAATAGCTTATTTTTAAAATCTTACCATTTACATTTGGAAATCCCTATAGATATTAACGAAATTACAAAAAAAAATCCGGAAATGAGATAAAATTTAAAAATACTTTACCGAAATAAAAACTGAAAGGAATGTTAGAATTAATTAAAGAATCTAGTAGCAATTTCCTGTCTGGGCTGTCCTGGGCTGTCCTGGGCTGTCCTGGGCTGTCCTGGGCTGTCCTGGGCTGTCCTGGGCTGTCCTGGGCTGTCCTGGGCTGTCCTGGGCTGTCCTGGGCTGTCCTGGGCTGTCCTTTATATGAACATTTACGCACCACGCTTTTATTTATTTGCTTTTTCTTTTTAGTGCAATTTAATAGCTTATTTTTAAAATCTTACCATTTACATTTGGAAATCCCTATAGATATTAACGAAATTACAAAAAAAAATCCGGAAATGAGATAAAATTTAAAAATACTTTACCGAAATAAAAACTGAAAGGAATGTTAGAATTAGTTAAAGAATCTAGTAGCAATTTCCTGTCTGGGCTGTCCTGGGCTGTCCTGGGCTGTCCGGGGCTGTCCTGGGCTGTCCTGGGCTGTCCTGGGCTGTCCTGGGCTGTCCTGGGCTGTCCTGGGCTGTCCTGGGCTGTCCTGGGCTGTCCTGGGCTGTCCTGGGCTGTCCTGGGCTGTCCTGGGCTGTCCTGGGCTGTCCTGGGCTGTCCTGGGCTGTCCTGGGCTGTCCTGGGCTGTCCTGGGCTGTCCTGGGCTGTCCTTTATATGAACATTTACGCACCACGCTTTTATTTATTTGCTTTTTCTTTTTAGTGCAATTTAATAGCTTATTTTTAAAATCTTACCATTTACATTTGGAAATCCCTATAGATATTAACGAAATTACAAAAAAAAATCCGGAAATGAGATAAAATTTAAAAATACTTTACCGAAATAAAAACTGAAAGGAATGTTAGAATTAATTAAAGAATCTAGTAGCAATTTCCTGTCTGGGCTGTCCTGGGCTGTCCTGGGCTGTCCTGGGCTGTCCTGGGCTGTCCTGGGCTGTCCTGGGCTGTCCTGGGCTGTCCTGGGCTGTCCTGGGCTGTCCTGGGCTGTCCTGGGCTGTCCTGGGCTGTCCTGGGCTGTCCTTTATATGAACATTTACGCACCACGCTTTTATTTAT
Source organism: Carabus problematicus (assembly GCA_963422195.1). Lineage (NCBI taxonomy): Eukaryota > Metazoa > Arthropoda > Insecta > Coleoptera > Carabidae > Carabus > Carabus problematicus. Next base: position 148,753 of record OY728585.1, read on the forward strand.
TTGCTTTTTCTTTTTAATGCAATTTAATAGCTTATTTTTAAAATCTTACCATTTACATTTGGAAATCCCTATAGATATTAACGAAATTACAAAAAAAAATCCGGAAATGAGATAAAATTTAAAAATACTTTACCGAAATAAAAACTGAAAGGAATGTTAGAATTAATTAAAGAATCTAGTAGCAATTTCCTGTCTGGGCTGTCCTGGGCTGTCCTGGGCTGTCCTGGGCTGTCCTGGGCTGTCCTGGGCTGTCCTGGGCTGTCCTGGGCTGTCCTGGGCTGTCCTGGGCTGTCCTGGGCTGTCCTGGGCTGTCCTGGGCTGTTCTGGGCTGTCCTGGGCTGTCCTGGGCTGTCCTGGGCTGTCCTGGGCTGTCCTGGGCTGTCCTGGGCTGTCGCAAAGAATGTCAACCGACTAAAAGTGGAGAGATAAGAACAGGACCCAGAAGCAGGGAAGCTAGAAGTAAAGAATTGCCCTCCCACACATACACAAACATACACTCATGTACACATTAACATTAAACAAAACACACACATATAAACACATACCATTCAATTGCAATAGTAATACTACATACATATTACATATTATTATATATTACTCATAAGCAGTTTACACATATAAACATATAAACAACTTTCACCCTTCACCCTTCAAGTTATAATTCCTGACTTCAAATTTAAACGGTCTTGAATAATAATCAATAATGTTTTATAAATTATGTTATGTAATTGTATAATGATAAACAAAGAGTGTATACAGAGTTTAAAATGAGAATTAAATGAAATTAAGTAGGATGTACTATGGGCCAATAAAAGAATTTTAGCCCAGCAGGCATAGAAATATTAATAATTTTGATGTTATATGTTACAAAATAATGTTTATAATTTATGTGAATATGTTACGCCTTAGGGCATTTGTATCAACATGTAGTACCATTGAGTGAAACATGTACAATAAATAAATGTCCTGGGCTGTCCTGGGCTGTCCTGGGCTGTCCTGGGCTGTCCTGGGCTGTCCTGGGCTGTCCTGGGCTGTCCTGGGCTGTCCTTTATATGAACATTTACGCACCACGCTTTTATTTATTTGCTTTTTCTTTTTAGTGCAATTTAATAGCTTATTTTTAAAATCTTACCATTTACATTTGGAAATCCCTATAGATATTAACGAAATTACAAAAAAAAATCCGGAAATGAGATAAAATTTAAAAATACTTTACCGAAATAAAAACTGAAAGGAATGTTAGAATTAATTAAAGAATCTAGTAGCAATTTCCTGTCTGGGCTGTCCTGGGCTGTCCTGGGCTGTCCTAGGCTGTCCTGGGCTGTCCTGGGCTGTCCTGGGCTGTCCTGGGCTGTCCTGGGCTGTCCTGGGCTGTCCTGGGCTGTCCTTTATATGAACATTTACGCACCACGCTTTTATTTATTTGCTTTTTCTTTTTAATGCAATTTAATAGCTTATTTTTAAAATCTTACCATTTACATTTGGAAATCCCTATAGATATTAACGAAATTACAAAAAAAAATCCGGAAATGAGATAAAATTTAAAAATACTTTACCGAAATAAAAACTGAAAGGAATGTTAGAATTAATTAAAGAATCTAGTAGCAATTTCCTGTCTGGGCTGTCCTGGGCTGTCCTGGGCTGTCCTGGGCTGTCCTGGGCTGTCCTGGGCTGTCCTGGGCTGTCCTGGGCTGTCCTTTATATGAACATTTACGCACCACGCTTTTATTTATTTGCTTTTTCTTTTTAATGCAATTTAATAGCTTATTTTTAAAATCTTACCATTTACATTTGGAAATCCCTATAGATATTAACGAAATTACAAAAAAAAATCCGGAAATGAGATAAAATTTAAAAATACTTTACCGAAATAAAAACTGAAAGGAATGTTAGAATTAATTAAAGAATCTAGTAGCAATTTCCTGTCTGGGCTGTCCTGGGCTGTCCTGGGCTGTCCGGGGCTGTCCTGGGCTGTCCTGGGCTGTCCTGGGCTGTCCTGGGCTGTCCTCGGCTGTCCTGGGCTGTCCTGGGCTGTCCTGGGCTGTCCTGGGCTGTCCTGGGCTGTCCTGGGCTGTCCTGGGCTGTCCTGGGCTGTCCTGGGCTGTCCTGGGCTGTCCTGGGCTGTCCTGGGCTGTCCTGGGCTGTCCTGGGCTGTCCTGGGCTGTCCTGGGCTGTCCTTTATATGAACATTTACGCACCACGCTTTTATTTATTTGCTTTTTCTTTTTAGTGCAATTTAATAGCTTATTTTTAAAATCTTACCATTTACATTTGGAAATCCCTATAGATATTAACGAAATTACAAAAAAAAATCCGGAAATGAGATAAAATTTAAAAATACTTTACCGAAATAAAAACTGAAAGGAATGTTAGAATTAATTAAAGAATCTAGTAGCAATTTCCTGTCTGGGCTGTCCTGGGCTGTCCTGGGCTGTCCTGGGCTGTCCTGGGCTGTCCTGGGCTGTCCTGGGCTGTCCTGGGCTGTCCTGGGCTGTCCTGGGCTGTCCTGGGCTGTCCTGGGCTGTCCTGGGCTGTCCTGGGCTGTCCTGGGCTGTCCTTTATATGAACATTTACGCACCACGCTTTTATTTATTTGCTTTTTCTTTTTAGTGCAATTTAATAGCTTATTTTTAAAATCTTACCATTTACATTTGGAAATCCCTATAGATATTAACGAAATTACAAAAAAAAATCCGGAAATGAGATAAAATTTAAAAATACTTTACCGAAATAAAAACTGAAAGGAATGTTAGAATTAATTAAAGAATCTAGTAGCAATTTCCTGTCTGGGCTGTCCTGGGCTGTCCTGGGCTGTCCTGGGCTGTCCTGGGCTGTCCTGGGCTGTCCTGGGCTGTCCTGGGCTGTCCTGGGCTGTCCTGGGCTGTCCTGGGCTGTCCTGGGCTGTCCTGGGCTGTCCTGGGCTGTCCTTTATATGAACATTTACGCACCACGCTTTTATTTATTTGCTTTTTCTTTTTAATGCAATTTAATAGCTTATTTTTAAAATCTTACCATTTACATTTGGAAATCCCTATAGATATTAACGAAATTACAAAAAAAAATCCGGAAATGAGATAAAATTTAAAAATACTTTACCGAAATAAAAACTGAAAGGAATGTTAGAATTAATTAAAGAATCTAGTAGCAATTTCCTGTCTGGGCTGTCCTGGGCTGTCCTGGGCTGTCCTGGGCTGTCCTGGGCTGTCCTGGGCTGTCCTGGGCTGTCCTGGGCTGTCCTGGGCTGTCCTGGGCTGTCCTGGGCTGTCCTGGGCTGTCCTGGGCTGTCCTTTATATGAACATTTACGCACCACGCTTTTATTTATTTGCTTTTTCTTTTTAGTGCAATTTAATAGCTTATTTTTAAAATCTTACCATTTACATTTGGAAATCCCTATAGATATTAACGAAATTACAAAAAAAAATCCGGAAATGAGATAAAATTTAAAAATACTTTACCGAAATAAAAACTGAAAGGAATGTTAAAATTAATTAAAGAATCTAGTAGCAATTTCCTGTCTGGGCTGTCCTGGGCTGTCCTGGGCTGTCCTGGGCTGTCCTGGGCTGTCCGGGGCTGTCCTGGGCTGTCCTGGGCTGTCCTGGGCTGTCCTGGGCTGTCCTGGGCTGTCCGGGGCTGTCCGGGGCTGTCCTGGGCTGTCCTGGGCTGTCCTGGGCTGTCCTGGGCTGTCCTGGGCTGTCCTGGGCTGTCCTGGGCTGTCCTGGGCTGTCCTGGGCTGTCCTGGGCTGTCCTGGGCTGTCCTGGGCTGTCCTGGGCTGTCCTGGGCTGTCCTGGGCTGTCCTGGGCTGTCCTGGGCTGTCCTGGGCTGTCCTGGGCTGTCCTGGGCTGTTCTGGGCTGTCCTGGGCTGTCCTGGGCTGTCCTGGGCTGTCCTGGGCTGTCCTGGGCTGTCCTGGGCTGTCCTGGGCTGTCCTGGGCTGTCCTGGGCTGTCCTGGGCTGTCCTGGGCTGTCCTGGGCTGTCCTGGGCTGTCCTGGGCTGTCCTTTATATGAACATTTACGCACCACGCTTTTATTTATTTGCTTTTTCTTTTTAGTGCAATTTAATAGCTTATTTTTAAAATCTTACCATTTACATTTGGAAATCCCTATAGATATTAACGAAATTACAAAAAAAAATCCGGAAATGAGATAAAATTTAAAAATACTTTACCGAAATAAAAACTGAAAGGAATGTTAGAATTAATTAAAGAATCTAGTAGCAATTTCCTGTCTGGGCTGTCCTGGGCTGTCCTGGGCTGTCCTGGGCTGTCCTGGGCTGTCCTGGGCTGTCCTGGGCTGTCCTGGGCTGTCCTGGGCTGTCCTGGGCTGCCCTGGGCTGTCCTGGGCTGTCCTGGGCTGTCCTGGGCTGTCCTGGGCTGTCCTGGGCTGTCCTTTATATGAACATTTACGCACCACGCTTTTATTTATTTGCTTTTTCTTTTTAATGCAATTTAATAGCTTATTTTTAAAATCTTACCATTTACATTTGGAAATCCCTATAGATATTAACGAAATTACAAAAAAAAATCCGGAAATGAGATAAAATTTAAAAATACTTTACCGAAATAAAAACTGAAAGGAATGTTAGAATTAATTAAAGAATCTAGTAGCAATTTCCTGTCTGGGCTGTCCTGGGCTGTCCTGGGCTGTCCTGGGCTGTCCTGGGCTGTCCTGGGCTGTCCTGGGCTGTCCTGGGCTGTCCTGGGCTGTCCTGGGCTGTCCTGGGCTGTCCTTTATATGAACATTTACGCACCACGCTTTTATTTATTTGCTTTTTCTTTTTAGTGCAATTTAATAGCTTATTTTTAAAATCTTACCATTTACATTTGGAAATCCCTATAGATATTAACGAAATTACAAAAAAAAATCCGGAAATGAGATAAAATTTAAAAATACTTTACCGAAATAAAAACTGAAAGGAATGTTAGAATTAGTTAAAGAATCTAGTAGCAATTTCCTGTCTGGGCTGTCCTGGGCTGTCCTGGGCTGTCCGGGGCTGTCCTGGGCTGTCCTGGGCTGTCCTGGGCTGTCCTGGGCTGTCCTGGGCTGTCCTGGGCTGTCCTGGGCTGTCCTGGGCTGTCCTGGGCTGTCCTGGGCTGTCCTGGGCTGTCCTGGGCTGTCCTGGGCTGTCCTGGGCTGTCCTGGGCTGTCCTGGGCTGTCCTGGGCTGTCCTGGGCTGTCCTGGGCTGTCCTTTATATGAACATTTACGCACCACGCTTTTATTTATTTGCTTTTTCTTTTTAGTGCAATTTAATAGCTTATTTTTAAAATCTTACCATTTACATTTGGAAATCCCTATAGATATTAACGAAATTACAAAAAAAAATCCGGAAATGAGATAAAATTTAAAAATACTTTACCGAAATAAAAACTGAAAGGAATGTTAGAATTAATTAAAGAATCTAGTAGCAATTTCCTGTCTGGGCTGTCCTGGGCTGTCCTGGGCTGTCCTGGGCTGTCCTGGGCTGTCCTGGGCTGTCCTGGGCTGTCCTGGGCTGTCCTGGGCTGTCCTGGGCTGTCCTGGGCTGTCCTGGGCTGTCCTGGGCTGTCCTTTATATGAACATTTACGCACCACGCTTTTATTTATTTGCTTTTTCTTTTTAATGCAATTTAATAGCTTATTTTTAAAATCTTACCATTTACATTTGGAAATCCCTATAGATATTAACGAAATTACAAAAAAAAATCCGGAAATGAGATAAAATTTAAAAATACTTTACCGAAATAAAAACTGAAAGGAATGTTAGAATTAATTAAAGAATCTAGTAGCAATTTCCTGTCTGGGCTGTCCTGGGCTGTCCTGGGCTGTCCTGGGCTGTCCTGGGCTGTCCTGGGCTGTCCTGGGCTGTCCTGGGCTGTCCTGGGCTGTCCTGGGCTGTCCTGGGCTGTTCTGGGCTGTCCTGGGCTGTCCTGGGCTGTCCTGGGCTGTCCTGGGCTGTCCTGGGCTGTCCTTTATATGAACATTTACGCACCACGCTTTTATTTATTTGCTTTTTCTTTTTAGTGCAATTTAATAGCTTATTTTTAAAATCTTACCATTTACATTTGGAAATCCCTATAGATATTAACGAAATTACAAAAAAAAATCCGGAAATGAGATAAAATTTAAAAATACTTTACCGAAATAAAAACTGAAAGGAATGTTAGAATTAATTAAAGAATCTAGTAGCAATTTCCTGTCTGGGCTGTCCTGGGCTGTCCTGGGCTGTCCTGGGCTGTCCTGGGCTGTCCTGGGCTGTCCTGGGCTGTCCTGGGCTGTCCTGGGCTGTCCTGGGCTGTCCTGGGCTGTCCTGGGCTGTCCTGGGCTGTCCTGGGCTGTCCTGGGCTGTCCTGGGCTGTCCTGGGCTGTCCTGGGCTGTCCTTTATATGAACATTTACGCACCACGCTTTTATTTATTTGCTTTTTCTTTTTAGTGCAATTTAATAGCTTATTTTTAAAATCTTACCATTTACATTTGGAAATCCCTATAGATATTAACGAAATTACAAAAAAAAATCCGGAAATGAGATAAAATTTAAAAATACTTTACCGAAATAAAAACTGAAAGGAATGTTAGAATTAATTAAAGAATCTAGTAGCAATTTCCTGTCTGGGCTGTCCTGGGCTGTCCTGGGCTGTCCTGGGCTGTCCTGGGCTGTCCTGGGCTGTCCTGGGCTGTCCTGGGCTGTCCTGGGCTGTCCTGGGCTGTCCTGGGCTGTCTGGGCTGTCCTGGGCTGTCTGGGCTGTCCTGGGCTGTCTGGGCTGTCCTTTATATGAACATTTACGCACCACGCTTTTATTTATTTGCTTTTTCTTTTTAGTGCAATTTAATAGCTTATTTTTAAAATCTTACCATTTACATTTGGAAATCCCTATAGATATTAACGAAATTACAAAAAAAAATCCGGAAATGAGATAAAATTTAAAAATACTTTACCGAAATAAAAACTGAAAGGAATGTTAGAATTAATTAAAGAATCTAGTAGCAATTTCCTGTCTGGGCTGTCCTGGGCTGTCCTGGGCTGTCCTGGGCTGTCCTGGGCTGTCCTGGGCTGTCCTGGGCTGTCCTGGGCTGTCCTGGGCTGTCCTGGGCTGTCCTGGGCTGTCCTGGGCTGTCCTGGGCTGTCCTGGGCTGTCCTGGGCTGTCCTGGGCTGTCCTGGGCTGTCCTGGGCTGTTCTGGGCTGTCCTGGGCTGTCCTGGGCTGTCCTGGGCTGTCCTGGGCTGTCCTGGGCTGTCCTGGGCTGTCCTGGGCTGTCCTGGGCTGTCCTGGGCTGTCCTGGGCTGTCCTGGGCTGTCCTGGGCTGTCCTGGGCTGTCCTGGGCTGTCCTGGGCTGTCCTGGGCTGTCCTGGGCTGTCGCAAAGAATGTCAACCGACTAAAAGTGGACAGTGAGAGATAAGAACAGGACCCAGAAGCAGGGAAGCTAGAAGTAAAGAATTGCCCTCCCACACATACACAAACATACACTCATGTACACATTAACATTAAACAAAACACACACATATAAACACATACCATTCAATTGCAATAGTAATACTACATACATATTACATATTATTATATATTACTCATAAGCAGTTTACACATATAAACATATAAACAACTTTCACCCTTCACCCTTCAAGTTATAATTCCTGACTTCAAATTTAAACGGTCTTGAATAATAATCAATAATGTTTTATAAATTATGTTATGTAATTGTATAATGATAAACAAAGAGTGTATACAGAGTTTAAAATGAGAATTAAATGAAATTAAGTAGGATGTACTATGGGCCAATAAAAGAATTTTAGCCCAGCAGGCATAGAAATATTAATAATTTTGATGTTATATGTTACAAAATAATGTTTATAATTTATGTGAATATGTTACGCCTTAGGGCATTTGTATCAACATGTAGTACCATTGAGTGAAACATGTACAATAAATAAATGTCCTGGGCTGTCCTGGGCTGTCCTGGGCTGTCCTGGGCTGTCCTGGGCTGTCCTGGGCTGTCCTGGGCTGTCCTGGGCTGTCCTTTATATGAACATTTACGCACCACGCTTTTATTTATTTGCTTTTTCTTTTTAGTGCAATTTAATAGCTTATTTTTAAAATCTTACCATTTACATTTGGAAATCCCTATAGATATTAACGAAATTACAAAAAAAAATCCGGAAATGAGATAAAATTTAAAAATACTTTACCGAAATAAAAACTGAAAGGAATGTTAGAATTAATTAAAGAATCTAGTAGCAATTTCCTGTCTGGGCTGTCCTGGGCTGTCCTGGGCTGTCCTGGGCTGTCCTGGGCTGTCCTGGGCTGTCCTGGGCTGTCCTGGGCTGTCCTTTATATGAACATTTACGCACCACGCTTTTATTTATTTGCTTTTTCTTTTTAATGCAATTTAATAGCTTATTTTTAAAATCTTACCATTTACATTTGGAAATCCCTATAGATATTAACGAAATTACAAAAAAAAATCCGGAAATGAGATAAAATTTAAAAATACTTTACCGAAATAAAAACTGAAAGGAATGTTAGAATTAATTAAAGAATCTAGTAGCAATTTCCTGTCTGGGCTGTCCTGGGCTGTCCTGGGCTGTCCTGGGCTGTCCTGGGCTGTCCTGGGCTGTCCTGGGCTGTCCTGGGCTGTCCTGGGCTGTCCTGGGCTGTCCTGGGCTGTCCTGGGCTGTCCTGGGCTGTCCTTTATATGAACATTTACGCACCACGCTTTTATTTATTTGCTTTTTCTTTTTAGTGCAATTTAATAGCTTATTTTTAAAATCTTACCATTTACATTTGGAAATCCCTATAGATATTAACGAAATTACAAAAAAAAATCCGGAAATGAGATAAAATTTAAAAATACTTTACCGAAATAAAAACTGAAAGGAATGTTAGAATTAATTAAAGAATCTAGTAGCAATTTCCTGTCTGGGCTGTCCTGGGCTGTCCTGGGCTGTCCTGGGCTGTCCTGGGCTGTCCTGGGCTGTCCTGGGCTGTCCTGGGCTGTCCTGGGCTGTCCTGGGCTGTCCGGGGCTGTCCTGGGCTGTCCTGGGCTGTCCTGGGCTGTCCTGGGCTGTCCTGGGCTGTCCTGGGCTGTCCGGGGCTGTCCTGGGCTGTCCTGGGCTGGCCTGGGCTGTCCTGGGCTGTCCTGGGCTGTCCTGGGCTGTCCTGGGCTGTCCTGGGCTGTCCTTTATATGAACATTTACGCACCACGCTTTTATTTATTTGCTTTTTCTTTTTAATGCAATTTAATAGCTTATTTTTAAAATCTTACCATTTACATTTGGAAATCCCTATAGATATTAACGAAATTACAAAAAAAAATCCGGAAATGAGATAAAATTTAAAAATACTTTACCGAAATAAAAACTGAAAGGAATGTTAGAATTAATTAAAGAATCTAGTAGCAATTTCCTGTCTGGGCTGTCCTGGGCTGTCCTGGGCTGTCCGGGGCTGTCCTGGGCTGTCCTGGGCTGTCCTGGGCTGTCCTTTATATGAACATTTACGCACCACGCTTTTATTTATTTGCTTTTTCTTTTTAATGCAATTTAATAGCTTATTTTTAAAATCTTACCATTTACATTTGGAAATCCCTATAGATATTAACGAAATTACAAAAAAAAATCCGGAAATGAGATAAAATTTAAAAATACTTTACCGAAATAAAAACTGAAAGGAATGTTAGAATTAATTAAAGAATCTAGTAGCAATTTCCTGTCTGGGCTGTCCTGGGCTGTCCTGGGCTGTCCTGGGCTGTCCTGGGCTGTCCTGGGCTGTCCTGGGCTGTCCTGGGCTGTCCTGGGCTGTCCTGGGCTGTCCTGGGCTGTCCTGGGCTGTCCTGGGCTGTCCTGGGCTGTCCTGGGCTGTCCTGGGCTGTCCTGGGCTGTCCTGGGCTGTCCTGGGCTGTCCTGGGCTGTCCTGGGCTGTCCTGGGCTGTCCTGGGCTGTCCTGGGCTGTCCTGGGCTGTCCTTTATATGAACATTTACGCACCACGCTTTTATTTATTTGCTTTTTCTTTTTAGTGCAATTTAATAGCTTATTTTTAAAATCTTACCATTTACATTTGGAAATCCCTATAGATATTAACGAAATTACAAAAAAAAATCCGGAAATGAGATAAAATTTAAAAATACTTTACCGAAATAAAAACTGAAAGGAATGTTAAAATTAATTAAAGAATCTAGTAGCAATTTCCTGTCTGGGCTGTCCTGGGCTGTCCTGGGCTGTCCTGGGCTGTCCTGGGCTGTCCTGGGCTGTCCTGGGCTGTCCTGGGCTGTCCTGGGCTGTCCTGGGCTGTCCTGGGCTGTCCGGGGCTGTCCTGGGCTGTCCTGGGCTGTCCTGGGCTGTCCTGGGCTGTCCGGGGCTGTCCGGGGCTGTCCTGGGCTGTCCTGGGCTGTCCTGGGCTGTCCTGGGCTGTCCTGGGCTGTCCTGGGCTGTCCTGGGCTGTCCTGGGCTGTCCTGGGCTGTCCTGGGCTGTCCTGGGCTGTCCTGGGCTGTCCTGGGCTGTCCTGGGCTGTCCTGGGCTGTCCTGGGCTGTCCTGGGCTGTCCTGGGCTGTCCTGGGCTGTCCTGGGCTGTCCTGGGCTGTCCTGGGCTGTCCTGGGCTGTCCTGGGCTGTCCTTTATATGAACATTTACGCACCACGCTTTTATTTATTTGCTTTTTCTTTTTAGTGCAATTTAATAGCTTATTTTTAAAATCTTACCATTTACATTTGGAAATCCCTATAGATATTAACGAAATTACAAAAAAAAATCCGGAAATGAGATAAAATTTAAAAATACTTTACCGAAATAAAAACTGAAAGGAATGTTAGAATTAATTAAAGAATCTAGTAGCAATTTCCTGTCTGGGCTGTCCTGGGCTGTCCTGGGCTGTCCTGGGCTGTCCTGGGCTGTCCTGGGCTGTCCTGGGCTGTCCTGGGCTGTCCTGGGCTGTCCTGGGCTGTCCTGGGCTGTCCTGGGCTGTCCTGGGCTGTCCTGGGCTGTCCTGGGCTGTCCTGGGCTGTCCTGGGCTGTCCTGGGCTGTCCTGGGCTGTCCTTTATATGAACATTTACGCACCACGCTTTTATTTATTTGCTTTTTCTTTTTAATGCAATTTAATAGCTTATTTTTAAAATCTTACCATTTACATTTGGAAATCCCTATAGATATTAACGAAATTACAAAAAAAAATCCGGAAATGAGATAAAATTTAAAAATACTTTACCGAAATAAAAACTGAAAGGAATGTTAGAATTAATTAAAGAATCTAGTAGCAATTTCCTGTCTGGGCTGTCCTGGGCTGTCCTGGGCTGTCCTGGGCTGTCCTGGGCTGTCCTGGGCTGTCCTGGGCTGTCCTGGGCTGTCCTGGGCTGTCCTGGGCTGTCCTGGGCTGTCCTGGGCTGTCCTGGGCTGTCCTGGGCTGTCCTTTATATGAACATTTACGCACCACGCTTTTATTTATTTGCTTTTTCTTTTTAGTGCAATTTAATAGCTTATTTTTAAAATCTTACCATTTACATTTGGAAATCCCTATAGATATTAACGAAATTACAAAAAAAAATCCGGAAATGAGATAAAATTTAAAAATACTTTACCGAAATAAAAACTGAAAGGAATGTTAAAATTAATTAAAGAATCTAGTAGCAATTTCCTGTCTGGGCTGTCCTGGGCTGTCCTGGGCTGTCCTGGGCTGTCCTGGGCTGTCCGGGGCTGTCCTGGGCTGTCCTGGGCTGTCCTGGGCTGTCCTGGGCTGTCCTGGGCTGTCCGGGGCTGTCCGGGGCTGTCCTGGGCTGTCCTGGGCTGTCCTGGGCTGTCCTGGGCTGTCCTGGGCTGTCCTGGGCTGTCCTGGGCTGTCCTGGGCTGTCCTGGGCTGTCCTGGGCTGTCCTGGGCTGTCCTGGGCTGTCCTGGGCTGTCCTGGGCTGTCCTGGGCTGTCCTGGGCTGTCCTGGGCTGTCCTGGGCTGTCCTGGGCTGTCCTGGGCTGTCCTGGGCTGTTCTGGGCTGTCCTGGGCTGTCCTGGGCTGTCCTGGGCTGTCCTGGGCTGTCCTGGGCTGTCCTGGGCTGTCCTGGGCTGTCCTGGGCTGTCCTTTATATGAACATTTACGCACCACGCTTTTATTTATTTGCTTTTTCTTTTTAGTGCAATTTAATAGCTTATTTTTAAAATCTTACCATTTACATTTGGAAATCCCTATAGATATTAACGAAATTACAAAAAAAAATCCGGAAATGAGATAAAATTTAAAAATACTTTACCGAAATAAAAACTGAAAGGAATGTTAGAATTAATTAAAGAATCTAGTAGTAATTTCCTGTCTGGGCTGTCCTGGGCTGTCCTGGGCTGTCCTGGGCTGTCCTGGGCTGTCCTGGGCTGTCCTGGGCTGTCCTGGGCTGTCCTGGGCTGTCCTGGGCTGTCCTGGGCTGTCCTGGGCTGTCCTGGGCTGTCCTGGGCTGTCCTGGGCTGTCCTGGGCTGTCCTGGGCTGTCCTTTATATGAACATTTACGCACCACGCTTTTATTTATTTGCTTTTTCTTTTTAGTGCAATTTAATAGCTTATTTTTAAAATCTTACCATTTACATTTGGAAATCCCTATAGATATTAACGAAATTACAAAAAAAAATCCGGAAATGAGATAAAATTTAAAAATACTTTACCGAAATAAAAACTGAAAGGAATGTTAGAATTAATTAAAGAATCTAGTAGCAATTTCCTGTCTGGGCTGTCCTGGGCTGTCCTGGGCTGTCCTGGGCTGTCCTGGGCTGTCCTGGGCTGTCCTGGGCTGTCCTGGGCTGTCCTGGGCTGTCCTGGGCTGTCCTGGGCTGTCCTTTATATGAACATTTACGCACCACGCTTTTATTTATTTGCTTTTTCTTTTTAATGCAATTTAATAGCTTATTTTTAAAATCTTACCATTTACATTTGGAAATCCCTATAGATATTAACGAAATTACAAAAAAAAATCCGGAAATGAGATAAAATTTAAAAATACTTTACCGAAATAAAAACTGAAAGGAATGTTAGAATTAATTAAAGAATCTAGTAGCAATTTCCTGTCTGGGCTGTCCTGGGCTGTCCTGGGCTGTCCTGGGCTGTCCTGGGCTGTCCTGGGCTGTCCTGGGCTGTCCTGGGCTGTCCTGGGCTGTCCTGGGCTGTCCTGGGCTGTCCTGGGCTGTCCTGGGCTGTCCTGGGCTGTCCTGGGCTGTCCTTTATATGAACATTTACGCACCACGCTTTTATTTATTTGCTTTTTCTTTTTAGTGCAATTTAATAGCTTATTTTTAAAATCTTACCATTTACATTTGGAAATCCCTATAGATATTAACGAAATTACAAAAAAAAATCCGGAAATGAGATAAAATTTAAAAATACTTTACCGAAATAAAAACTGAAAGGAATGTTAAAATTAATTAAAGAATCTAGTAGCAATTTCCTGTCTGGGCTGTCCTGGGCTGTCCTGGGCTGTCCTGGGCTGTCCTGGGCTGTCCTGGGCTGTCCTGGGCTGTCCTGGGCTGTCCTGGGCTGTCCGGGGCTGTCCTGGGCTGTCCTGGGCTGTCCTGGGCTGTCCTGGGCTGTCCTGGGCTGTCCGGGGCTGTCCTGGGCTGTCCTGGGCTGTCCTGGGCTGTCCTGGGCTGTCCTGGGCTGTCCTGGGCTGTCCTGGGCTGTCCTGGGCTGTCCTGGGCTGTCCTGGGCTGTCCTGGGCTGTCCTGGGCTGTCCTGGGCTGTCCTGGGCTGTCCTGGGCTGTCCTGGGCTGTCCTGGGCTGTCCTGGGCTGTCCTGGGCTGTCCTGGGCTGTCCTGGGCTGTCCTGGGCTGTCCTGGGCTGTCCTGGGCTGTCCTTTATATGAACATTTACGCACCACGCTTTTATTTATTTGCTTTTTCTTTTTAGTGCAATTTAATAGCTTATTTTTAAAATCTTACCATTTACATTTGGAAATCCCTATAGATATTAACGAAATTACAAAAAAAAATCCGGAAATGAGATAAAATTTAAAAATACTTTACCGAAATAAAAACTGAAAGGAATGTTAGAATTAATTAAAGAATCTAGTAGCAATTTCCTGTCTGGGCTGTCCTGGGCTGTCCTGGGCTGTCCTGGGCTGTCCTGGGCTGTCCTGGGCTGTCCTGGGCTGTCCTGGGCTGTCCTGGGCTGTCCTGGGCTGTCCTGGGCTGTCCTGGGCTGTCCTGGGCTGTCCTGGGCTGTCCTGGGCTGTCCTGGGCTGTCCTTTATATGAACATTTACGCACCACGCTTTTATTTATTTGCTTTTTCTTTTTAATGCAATTTAATAGCTTATTTTTAAAATCTTACCATTTACATTTGGAAATCCCTATAGATATTAACGAAATTACAAAAAAAAATCCGGAAATGAGATAAAATTTAAAAATACTTTACCGAAATAAAAACTGAAAGGAATGTTAGAATTAATTAAAGAATCTAGTAGCAATTTCCTGTCTGGGCTGTCCTGGGCTGTCCTGGGCTGTCCGGGGCTGTCCTGGGCTGTCCTGGGCTGTCCTGGGCTGTCCTGGGCTGTCCTGGGCTGTCCTGGGCTGTCCTGGGCTGTCCTGGGCTGTCCTGGGCTGTCCTGGGCTGTCCTGGGCTGTCCTGGGCTGTCCTGGGCTGTCCTGGGCTGTCCTGGGCTGTCCTTTATATGAACATTTACGCACCACGCTTTTATTTATTTGCTTTTTCTTTTTAATGCAATTTAATAGCTTATTTTTAAAATCTTACCATTTACATTTGGAAATCCCTATAGATATTAACGAAATTACAAAAAAAAATCCGGAAATGAGATAAAATTTAAAAATACTTTACCGAAATAAAAACTGAAAGGAATGTTAGAATTAATTAAAGAATCTATTAGCAATTTCCTGTCTGGGCTGTCCTGGGCTGTCCTGGGCTGTCCGGGGCTGTCCTGGGCTGTCCTGGGCTGTCCTGGGCTGTCCTGGGCTGTCCTGGGCTGTCCTGGGCTGTCCTGGGCTGTCCTGGGCTGTCCTTTATATGAACATTTACGCACCACGCTTTTATTTATTTGCTTTTTCTTTTTAATGCAATTTAATAGCTTATTTTTAAAATCTTACCATTTACATTTGGAAATCCCTATAGATATTAACGAAATTACAAAAAAAAATCCGGAAATGAGATAAAATTTAAAAATACTTTACCGAAATAAAAACTGAAAGGAATGTTAGAATTAATTAAAGAATCTAGTAGCAATTTCCTGTCTGGGCTGTCCTGGGCTGTCCTGGGCTGTCCGGGGCTGTCCTGGGCTGTCCTGGGCTGTCCTGGGCTGTCCTGGGCTGTCCTGGGCTGTCCTGGGCTGTCCTGGGCTGTCCTGGGCTGTCCTGGGCTGTCCTGGGCTGTCCTGGGCTGTCCTGGGCTGTCCTGGGCTGTCCTGGGCTGTCCTGGGCTGTCCTGGGCTGTCCTGGGCTGTCCTGGGCTGTCCTGGGCTGTCCTTTATATGAACATTTACGCACCACGCTTTTGTTTATTTGCTTTTTCTTTTTAGTGCAATTTAATAGCTTATTTTTAAAATCTTACCATTTACATTTGGAAATCCCTATAGATATTAACGAAATTACAAAAAAAAATCCGGAAATGAGATAAAATTTAAAAATACTTTACCGAAATAAAAACTGAAAGGAATGTTAGAATTAATTAAAGAATCTAGTAGCAATTTCCTGTCTGGGCTGTCCTGGGCTGTCCTGGGCTGTCCTGGGCTGTCCTGGGCTGTCCTGGGCTGTCCTGGGCTGTCCTGGGCTGTCCTGGGCTGTCCTGGGCTGTCCTGGGCTGTCCTGGGCTGTCCTGGGCTGTCCTGGGCTGTCCTTTATATGAACATTTACGCACCACGCTTTTATTTATTTGCTTTTTCTTTTTAGTGCAATTTAATAGCTTATTTTTAAAATCTTACCATTTACATTTGGAAATCCCTATAGATATTAACGAAATTACAAAAAAAAATCCGGAAATGAGATAAAATTTAAAAATACTTTACCGAAATAAAAACTGAAAGGAATGTTAGAATTAATTAAAGAATCTAGTAGCAATTTCCTGTCTGGGCTGTCCTGGGCTGTCCTGGGCTGTCCTGGGCTGTCCTGGGCTGTCCTGGGCTGTCCTGGGCTGTCCTGGGCTGTCCTGGGCTGTCCTGGGCTGTCCGGGGCTGTCCTGGGCTGTCCTGGGCTGTCCTGGGCTGTCCTGGGCTGTCCTGGGCTGTCCTGGGCTGTCCGGGGCTGTCCTGGGCTGTCCTGGGCTGGCCTGGGCTGTCCTGGGCTGTCCTGGGCTGTCCTGGGCTGTCCTGGGCTGTCCTGGGCTGTCCTGGGCTGTCCTGGGCTGTCCTGGGCTGTCCTGGGCTGTCCTGGGCTGTCCTTTATATGAACATTTACGCACCACGCTTTTATTTATTTGCTTTTTCTTTTTAATGCAATTTAATAGCTTATTTTTAAAATCTTACCATTTACATTTGGAAATCCCTATAGATATTAACGAAATTACAAAAAAAAATCCGGAAATGAGATAAAATTTAAAAATACTTTACCGAAATAAAAACTGAAAGGAATGTTAGAATTAATTAAAGAATCTAGTAGCAATTTCCTGTCTGGGCTGTCCTGGGCTGTCCTGGGCTGTCCTGGGCTGTCCTGGGCTGTCCTGGGCTGTCCTGGGCTGTCCTGGGCTGTCCTGGGCTGTCCTGGGCTGTCCTGGGCTGTCCTGGGCTGTCCTGGGCTGTCCTGGGCTGTCCTGGGCTGTCCTGGGCTGTCCTGGGCTGTCCTGGGCTGTCCTGGGCTGTCCTGGGCTGTCCTGGGCTGTCCTGGGCTGTTCTGGGCTGTCCTGGGCTGTCCTGGGCTGTCCTGGGCTGTCCTGGGCTGTCCTGGGCTGTCCTGGGCTGTCCTGGGCTGTCCTGGGCTGTCCTGGGCTGTCCTGGGCTGTCCTGGGCTGTCCTGGGCTGTCCTGGGCTGTCGCAAAGAATGTCAACCGACTAAAAGTGGACAGTGAGAGATAAGAACAGGACCCAGAAGCAGGGAAGCTAGAAGTAAAGAATTGCCCTCCCACACATACACAAACATACACTCATGTACACATTAACATTAAACAAAACACACACATATAAATACATACCATTCAATTGCAATAGTAATACTACATACATATTACATATTATTATATATTACTCATAAGCAGTTTACACATATAAACATATAAACAACTTTCACCCTTCACCCTTCAAGTTATAATTCCTGACTTCAAATTTAAACGGTCTTGAATAATAATCAATAATGTTTTATAAATTATGTTATGTAATTGTATAATGATAAACAAAGAGTGTATACAGAGTTTAAAATGAGAATTAAATGAAATTAAGTAGGATGTACTATGGGCCAATAAAAGAATTTTAGCCCAGCAGGCATAGAAATATTAATAATTTTGATGTTATATGTTACAAAATAATGTTTATAATTTATGTGAATATGTTACGCCTTAGGGCATTTGTATCAACATGTAGTACCATTGAGTGAAACATGTACAATAAATAAATGTCCTGGGCTGTCCTGGGCTGTCCTGGGCTGTCCTGGGCTGTCCTGGGCTGTCCTGGGCTGTCCTGGGCTGTCCTGGGCTGTCCTGGGCTGTCCTTTATATGAACATTTACGCACCACGCTTTTATTTATTTGCTTTTTCTTTTTAGTGCAATTTAATAGCTTATTTTTAAAATCTTACCATTTACATTTGGAAATCCCTATAGATATTAACGAAATTACAAAAAAAAATCCGGAAATGAGATAAAATTTAAAAATACTTTACCGAAATAAAAACTGAAAGGAATGTTAGAATTAATTAAAGAATCTAGTAGCAATTTCCTGTCTGGGCTGTCCTGGGCTGTCCTGGGCTGTCCTGGGCTGTCCTGGGCTGTCCTGGGCTGTCCTGGGCTGTCCTGGGCTGTCCTGGGCTGTCCTGGGCTGTCCTGGGCTGTCCTGGGCTGTCCTTTATATGAACATTTACGCACCACGCTTTTATTTATTTGCTTTTTCTTTTTAATGCAATTTAATAGCTTATTTTTAAAATCTTACCATTTACATTTGGAAATCCCTATAGATATTAACGAAATTACAAAAAAAAATCCGGAAATGAGATAAAATTTAAAAATACTTTACCGAAATAAAAACTGAAAGGAATGTTAGAATTAATTAAAGAATCTAGTAGCAATTTCCTGTCTGGGCTGTCCTGGGCTGTCCTGGGCTGTCCTGGGCTGTCCTGGGCTGTCCTGGGCTGTCCTGGGCTGTCCTGGGCTGTCCTGGGCTGTCCTGGGCTGTCCTGGGCTGTCCTGGGCTGTCCTGGGCTGTCCTGGGCTGTCCTGGGCTGTCCTTTATATGAACATTTACGCACCACGCTTTTATTTATTTGCTTTTTCTTTTTAGTGCAATTTAATAGCTTATTTTTAAAATCTTACCATTTACATTTGGAAATCCCTATAGATATTAACGAAATTACAAAAAAAAATCCGGAAATGAGATAAAATTTAAAAATACTTTACCGAAATAAAAACTGAAAGGAATGTTAGAATTAATTAAAGAATCTAGTAGCAATTTCCTGTCTGGGCTGTCCTGGGCTGTCCTGGGCTGTCCTGGGCTGTCCTGGGCTGTCCTGGGCTGTCCTGGGCTGTCCTGGGCTGTCCTGGGCTGTCCGGGGCTGTCCTGGGCTGTCCTGGGCTGTCCTGGGCTGTCCTGGGCTGTCCTGGGCTGTCCTGGGCTGTCCGGGGCTGTCCTGGGCTGTCCTGGGCTGGCCTGGGCTGTCCTGGGCTGTCCTGGGCTGTCCTGGGCTGTCCTGGGCTGTCCTGGGCTGTCCTGGGCTGTCCTGGGCTGTCCTGGGCTGTCCTGGGCTGTCCTGGGCTGTCCTGGGCTGTCCTGGGCTGTCCTGGGCTGTCCTGGGCTGTCCTGGGCTGTCCTGGGCTGTCCTGGGCTGTCCTGGGCTGTCCTGGGCTGTCCTGGGCTGTCCTGGGCTGTCCTGGGCTGTCCTGGGCTGTCCTGGGCTGTCCTGGGCTGTCCTTTATATGAACATTTACGCACCACGCTTTTATTTATTTGCTTTTTCTTTTTAGTGCAATTTAATAGCTTATTTTTAAAATCTTACCATTTACATTTGGAAATCCCTATAGATATTAACGAAATTACAAAAAAAAATCCGGAAATGAGATAAAATTTAAAAATACTTTACCGAAATAAAAACTGAAAGGAATGTTAGAATTAATTAAAGAATCTAGTAGCAATTTCCTGTCTGGGCTGTCCTGGGCTGTCCTGGGCTGTCCTGGGCTGTCCTGGGCTGTCCTGGGCTGTCCTGGGCTGTCCTGGGCTGTCCTGGGCTGTCCTGGGCTGTCCTGGGCTGTCCTGGGCTGTCCTTTATATGAACATTTACGCACCACGCTTTTATTTATTTGCTTTTTCTTTTTAGTGCAATTTAATAGCTTATTTTTAAAATCTTACCATTTACATTTGGAAATCCCTATAGATATTAACGAAATTACAAAAAAAAATCCGGAAATGAGATAAAATTTAAAAATACTTTACCGAAATAAAAACTGAAAGGAATGTTAGAATTAGTTAAAGAATCTAGTAGCAATTTCCTGTCTGGGCTGTCCTGGGCTGTCCTGGGCTGTCCGGGGCTGTCCTGGGCTGTCCTGGGCTGTCCTGGGCTGTCCTGGGCTGTCCTGGGCTGTCCTGGGCTGTCCTGGGCTGTCCTGGGCTGTCCTGGGCTGTCCTGGGCTGTCCTGGGCTGTCCTGGGCTGTCCTGGGCTGTCCTGGGCTGTCCTGGGCTGTCCTGGGCTGTCCTGGGCTGTCCTGGGCTGTCCTGGGCTGTCCTTTATATGAACATTTACGCACCACGCTTTTATTTATTTGCTTTTTCTTTTTAGTGCAATTTAATAGCTTATTTTTAAAATCTTACCATTTACATTTGGAAATCCCTATAGATATTAACGAAATTACAAAAAAAAATCCGGAAATGAGATAAAATTTAAAAATACTTTACCGAAATAAAAACTGAAAGGAATGTTAGAATTAATTAAAGAATCTAGTAGCAATTTCCTGTCTGGGCTGTCCTGGGCTGTCCTGGGCTGTCCTGGGCTGTCCTGGGCTGTCCTGGGCTGTCCTGGGCTGTCCTGGGCTGTCCTGGGCTGTCCTGGGCTGTCCTGGGCTGTCCTGGGCTGTCCTGGGCTGTCCTTTATATGAACATTTACGCACCACGCTTTTATTTATTTGCTTTTTCTTTTTAATGCAATTTAATAGCTTATTTTTAAAATCTTACCATTTACATTTGGAAATCCCTATAGATATTAACGAAATTACAAAAAAAAATCCGGAAATGAGATAAAATTTAAAAATACTTTACCGAAATAAAAACTGAAAGGAATGTTAGAATTAATTAAAGAATCTAGTAGCAATTTCCTGTCTGGGCTGTCCTGGGCTGTCCTGGGCTGTCCTGGGCTGTCCTGGGCTGTCCTGGGCTGTCCTGGGCTGTCCTGGGCTGTCCTGGGCTGTCCTGGGCTGTCCTGGGCTGTCCTGGGCTGTTCTGGGCTGTCCTGGGCTGTCCTGGGCTGTCCTGGGCTGTCCTGGGCTGTCCTGGGCTGTCCTTTATATGAACATTTACGCACCACGCTTTTATTTATTTGCTTTTTCTTTTTAGTGCAATTTAATAGCTTATTTTTAAAATCTTACCATTTACATTTGGAAATCCCTATAGATATTAACGAAATTACAAAAAAAAATCCGGAAATGAGATAAAATTTAAAAATACTTTACCGAAATAAAAACTGAAAGGAATGTTAGAATTAATTAAAGAATCTAGTAGCAATTTCCTGTCTGGGCTGTCCTGGGCTGTCCTGGGCTGTCCTGGGCTGTCCTGGGCTGTCCTGGGCTGTCCTGGGCTGTCCTGGGCTGTCCTGGGCTGTCCTGGGCTGTCCTGGGCTGTCCTGGGCTGTCCTGGGCTGTCCTGGGCTGTCCTGGGCTGTCCTGGGCTGTCCTGGGCTGTCCTTTATATGAACATTTACGCACCACGCTTTTATTTATTTGCTTTTTCTTTTTAGTGCAATTTAATAGCTTATTTTTAAAATCTTACCATTTACATTTGGAAATCCCTATAGATATTAACGAAATTACAAAAAAAAATCCGGAAATGAGATAAAATTTAAAAATACTTTACCGAAATAAAAACTGAAAGGAATGTTAGAATTAATTAAAGAATCTAGTAGCAATTTCCTGTCTGGGCTGTCCTGGGCTGTCCTGGGCTGTCCTGGGCTGTCCTGGGCTGTCCTGGGCTGTCCTGGGCTGTCCTGGGCTGTCCTGGGCTGTCCTGGGCTGTCCTGGGCTGTCCTGGGCTGTCCTGGGCTGTCCTTTATATGAACATTTACGCACCACGCTTTTATTTATTTGCTTTTTCTTTTTAGTGCAATTTAATAGCTTATTTTTAAAATCTTACCATTTACATTTGGAAATCCCTATAGATATTAACGAAATTACAAAAAAAAATCCGGAAATGAGATAAAATTTAAAAATACTTTACCGAAATAAAAACTGAAAGGAATGTTAGAATTAATTAAAGAATCTAGTAGCAATTTCCTGTCTGGGCTGTCCTGGGCTGTCCTGGGCTGTCCTGGGCTGTCCTGGGCTGTCCTGGGCTGTCCTGGGCTGTCCTGGGCTGTCCTTTATATGAACATTTACGCACCACGCTTTTATTTATTTGCTTTTTCTTTTTAATGCAATTTAATAGCTTATTTTTAAAATCTTACCATTTACATTTGGAAATCCCTATAGATATTAACGAAATTACAAAAAAAAATCCGGAAATGAGATAAAATTTAAAAATACTTTACCGAAATAAAAACTGAAAGGAATGTTAGAATTAATTAAAGAATCTAGTAGCAATTTCCTGTCTGGGCTGTCCTGGGCTGTCCTGGGCTGTCCTGGGCTGTCCTGGGCTGTCCTGGGCTGTCCTGGGCTGTCCTGGGCTGTCCTGGGCTGTCCTGGGCTGTCCTGGGCTGTCCTGGGCTGTCCTGGGCTGTCCTGGGCTGTCCTTTATATGAACATTTACGCACCACGCTTTTATTTATTTGCTTTTTCTTTTTAGTGCAATTTAATAGCTTATTTTTAAAATCTTACCATTTACATTTGGAAATCCCTATAGATATTAACGAAATTACAAAAAAAAATCCGGAAATGAGATAAAATTTAAAAATACTTTACCGAAATAAAAACTGAAAGGAATGTTAGAATTAATTAAAGAATCTAGTAGCAATTTCCTGTCTGGGCTGTCCTGGGCTGTCCTGGGCTGTCCTGGGCTGTCCTGGGCTGTCCTGGGCTGTCCTGGGCTGTCCTGGGCTGTCCTGGGCTGTCCTGGGCTGTCCTGGGCTGTCCTTTATATGAACATTTACGCACCACGCTTTTATTTATTTGCTTTTTCTTTTTAGTGCAATTTAATAGCTTATTTTTAAAATCTTACCATTTACATTTGGAAATCCCTATAGATATTAACGAAATTACAAAAAAAAATCCGGAAATGAGATAAAATTTAAAAATACTTTACCGAAATAAAAACTGAAAGGAATGTTAGAATTAATTAAAGAATCTAGTAGCAATTTCCTGTCTGGGCTGTCCTGGGCTGTCCTGGGCTGTCCTGGGCTGTCCTGGGCTGTCCTGGGCTGTCCTTTATATGAACATTTACGCACCACGCTTTTATTTATTTGCTTTTTCTTTTTAATGCAATTTAATAGCTTATTTTTAAAATCTTACCATTTACATTTGGAAATCCCTATAGATATTAACGAAATTACAAAAAAAAATCCGGAAATGAGATAAAATTTAAAAATACTTTACCGAAATAAAAACTGAAAGGAATGTTAGAATTAATTAAAGAATCTAGTAGCAATTTCCTGTCTGGGCTGTCCTGGGCTGTCCTGGGCTGTCCGGGGCTGTCCTGGGCTGTCCTGGGCTGTCCTGGGCTGTCCTGGGCTGTCCTGGGCTGTCCTCGGCTGTCCTGGGCTGTCCTGGGCTGTCCTGGGCTGTCCTGGGCTGTCCTGGGCTGTCCTGGGCTGTCCTGGGCTGTCCTGGGCTGTCCTGGGCTGTCCTGGGCTGTCCTGGGCTGTCCTGGGCTGTCCTGGGCTGTCCTGGGCTGTCCTGGGCTGTCCTGGGCTGTCCTGGGCTGTCCTTTATATGAACATTTACGCACCACGCTTTTATTTATTTGCTTTTTCTTTTTAGTGCAATTTAATAGCTTATTTTTAAAATCTTACCATTTACATTTGGAAATCCCTATAGATATTAACGAAATTACAAAAAAAAATCCGGAAATGAGATAAAATTTAAAAATACTTTACCGAAATAAAAACTGAAAGGAATGTTAGAATTAATTAAAGAATCTAGTAGCAATTTCCTGTCTGGGCTGTCCTGGGCTGTCCTGGGCTGTCCTGGGCTGTCCTGGGCTGTCCTGGGCTGTCCTGGGCTGTCCTGGGCTGTCCTGGGCTGTCCTGGGCTGTCCTGGGCTGTCCTGGGCTGTCCTGGGCTGTCCTGGGCTGTCCTGGGCTGTCCTGGGCTGTCCTTTATATGAACATTTACGCACCACGCTTTTATTTATTTGCTTTTTCTTTTTAGTGCAATTTAATAGCTTATTTTTAAAATCTTACCATTTACATTTGGAAATCCCTATAGATATTAACGAAATTACAAAAAAAAATCCGGAAATGAGATAAAATTTAAAAATACTTTACCGAAATAAAAACTGAAAGGAATGTTAGAATTAATTAAAGAATCTAGTAGCAATTTCCTGTCTGGGCTGTCCTGGGCTGTCCTGGGCTGTCCTGGGCTGTCCTGGGCTGTCCTGGGCTGTCCTGGGCTGTCCTGGGCTGTCCTGGGCTGTCCTGGGCTGTCCTGGGCTGTCCTGGGCTGTCCTGGGCTGTCCTGGGCTGTCCTGGGCTGTCCTGGGCTGTCCTTTATATGAACATTTACGCACCACGCTTTTATTTATTTGCTTTTTCTTTTTAATGCAATTTAATAGCTTATTTTTAAAATCTTACCATTTACATTTGGAAATCCCTATAGATATTAACGAAATTACAAAAAAAAATCCGGAAATGAGATAAAATTTAAAAATACTTTACCGAAATAAAAACTGAAAGGAATGTTAGAATTAATTAAAGAATCTAGTAGCAATTTCCTGTCTGGGCTGTCCTGGGCTGTCCTGGGCTGTCCTGGGCTGTCCTGGGCTGTCCTGGGCTGTCCTGGGCTGTCCTGGGCTGTCCTGGGCTGTCCTGGGCTGTCCTGGGCTGTCCTGGGCTGTCCTGGGCTGTCCTGGGCTGTCCTGGGCTGTCCTGGGCTGTCCTGGGCTGTCCTGGGCTGTCCTTTATATGAACATTTACGCACCACGCTTTTATTTATTTGCTTTTTCTTTTTAATGCAATTTAATAGCTTATTTTTAAAATCTTACCATTTACATTTGGAAATCCCTATAGATATTAACGAAATTACAAAAAAAAATCCGGAAATGAGATAAAATTTAAAAATACTTTACCGAAATAAAAACTGAAAGGAATGTTAGAATTAATTAAAGAATCTAGTAGCAATTTCCTGTCTGGGCTGTCCTGGGCTGTCCTGGGCTGTCCTGGGCTGTCCTGGGCTGTCCTGGGCTGTCCTGGGCTGTCCTGGGCTGTCCTGGGCTGTCCTGGGCTGTCCTGGGCTGTCCTGGGCTGTCCTGGGCTGTCCTGGGCTGTCCTGGGCTGTCCTTTATATGAACATTTACGCACCACGCTTTTATTTATTTGCTTTTTCTTTTTAGTGCAATTTAATAGCTTATTTTTAAAATCTTACCATTTACATTTGGAAATCCCTATAGATATTAACGAAATTACAAAAAAAAATCCGGAAATGAGATAAAATTTAAAAATACTTTACCGAAATAAAAACTGAAAGGAATGTTAAAATTAATTAAAGAATCTAGTAGCAATTTCCTGTCTGGGCTGTCCTGGGCTGTCCTGGGCTGTCCTGGGCTGTCCTGGGCTGTCCTGGGCTGTCCTGGGCTGTCCTGGGCTGTCCTGGGCTGTCCTGGGCTGTCCTGGGCTGTCCGGGGCTGTCCTGGGCTGTCCTGGGCTGTCCTGGGCTGTCCTGGGCTGTCCGGGGCTGTCCGGGGCTGTCCTGGGCTGTCCTGGGCTGTCCTGGGCTGTCCTGGGCTGTCCTGGGCTGTCCTGGGCTGTCCTGGGCTGTCCTGGGCTGTCCTGGGCTGTCCTGGGCTGTCCTGGGCTGTCCTGGGCTGTCCTGGGCTGTCCTGGGCTGTCCTGGGCTGTCCTGGGCTGTCCTGGGCTGTCCTGGGCTGTCCTGGGCTGTCCTGGGCTGTCCTGGGCTGTCCTGGGCTGTCCTGGGCTGTCCTGGGCTGTCCTGGGCTGTCCTGGGCTGTCCTGGGCTGTCCTGGGCTGTCCTGGGCTGTCCTGGGCTGTCCTGGGCTGTCCTTTATATGAACATTTACGCACCACGCTTTTATTTATTTGCTTTTTCTTTTTAGTGCAATTTAATAGCTTATTTTTAAAATCTTACCATTTACATTTGGAAATCCCTATAGATATTAACGAAATTACAAAAAAAAATCCGGAAATGAGATAAAATTTAAAAATACTTTACCGAAATAAAAACTGAAAGGAATGTTAGAATTAATTAAAGAATCTAGTAGCAATTTCCTGTCTGGGCTGTCCTGGGCTGTCCTGGGCTGTCCTGGGCTGTCCTGGGCTGTCCTGGGCTGTCCTGGGCTGTCCTGGGCTGTCCTGGGCTGTCCTGGGCTGTCCTGGGCTGTCCTGGGCTGTCCTGGGCTGTCCTGGGCTGTCCTGGGCTGTCCTGGGCTGTCCTGGGCTGTCCTTTATATGAACATTTACGCACCACGCTTTTATTTATTTGCTTTTTCTTTTTAATGCAATTTAATAGCTTATTTTTAAAATCTTACCATTTACATTTGGAAATCCCTATAGATATTAACGAAATTACAAAAAAAAATCCGGAAATGAGATAAAATTTAAAAATACTTTACCGAAATAAAAACTGAAAGGAATGTTAGAATTAATTAAAGAATCTAGTAGCAATTTCCTGTCTGGGCTGTCCTGGGCTGTCCTGGGCTGTCCTGGGCTGTCCTGGGCTGTCCTGGGCTGTCCTGGGCTGTCCTGGGCTGTCCTGGGCTGTCCTGGGCTGTCCTGGGCTGTCCTGGGCTGTCCTGGGCTGTCCTGGGCTGTCCTGGGCTGTCCTGGGCTGTCCTTTATATGAACATTTACGCACCACGCTTTTATTTATTTGCTTTTTCTTTTTAGTGCAATTTAATAGCTTATTTTTAAAATCTTACCATTTACATTTGGAAATCCCTATAGATATTAACGAAATTACAAAAAAAAATCCGGAAATGAGATAAAATTTAAAAATACTTTACCGAAATAAAAACTGAAAGGAATGTTAAAATTAATTAAAGAATCTAGTAGCAATTTCCTGTCTGGGCTGTCCTGGGCTGTCCTGGGCTGTCCTGGGCTGTCCTGGGCTGTCCGGGGCTGTCCTGGGCTGTCCTGGGCTGTCCTGGGCTGTCCTGGGCTGTCCTGGGCTGTCCGGGGCTGTCCGGGGCTGTCCTGGGCTGTCCTGGGCTGTCCTGGGCTGTCCTGGGCTGTCCTGGGCTGTCCTGGGCTGTCCTGGGCTGTCCTGGGCTGTCCTGGGCTGTCCTGGGCTGTCCTGGGCTGTCCTGGGCTGTCCTGGGCTGTCCTGGGCTGTCCTGGGCTGTCCTGGGCTGTCCTGGGCTGTCCTGGGCTGTCCTGGGCTGTCCTGGGCTGTCCTGGGCTGTCCTGGGCTGTCCTGGGCTGTCCTGGGCTGTCCTGGGCTGTCCTGGGCTGTCCTGGGCTGTCCTGGGCTGTCCTGGGCTGTCCTGGGCTGTCCTGGGCTGTCCTTTATATGAACATTTACGCACCACGCTTTTATTTATTTGCTTTTTCTTTTTAGTGCAATTTAATAGCTTATTTTTAAAATCTTACCATTTACATTTGGAAATCCCTATAGATATTAACGAAATTACAAAAAAAAATCCGGAAATGAGATAAAATTTAAAAATACTTTACCGAAATAAAAACTGAAAGGAATGTTAGAATTAATTAAAGAATCTAGTAGCAATTTCCTGTCTGGGCTGTCCTGGGCTGTCCTGGGCTGTCCTGGGCTGTCCTGGGCTGTCCTGGGCTGTCCTGGGCTGTCCTGGGCTGTCCTGGGCTGTCCTGGGCTGTCCTGGGCTGTCCTTTATATGAACATTTACGCACCACGCTTTTATTTATTTGCTTTTTCTTTTTAATGCAATTTAATAGCTTATTTTTAAAATCTTACCATTTACATTTGGAAATCCCTATAGATATTAACGAAATTACAAAAAAAAATCCGGAAATGAGATAAAATTTAAAAATACTTTACCGAAATAAAAACTGAAAGGAATGTTAGAATTAATTAAAGAATCTAGTAGCAATTTCCTGTCTGGGCTGTCCTGGGCTGTCCTGGGCTGTCCTGGGCTGTCCTGGGCTGTCCTGGGCTGTCCTGGGCTGTCCTGGGCTGTCCTGGGCTGTCCTGGGCTGTCCTGGGCTGTCCTGGGCTGTCCTTTATATGAACATTTACGCACCACGCTTTTATTTATTTGCTTTTTCTTTTTAGTGCAATTTAATAGCTTATTTTTAAAATCTTACCATTTACATTTGGAAATCCCTATAGATATTAACGAAATTACAAAAAAAAATCCGGAAATGAGATAAAATTTAAAAATACTTTACCGAAATAAAAACTGAAAGGAATGTTAGAATTAGTTAAAGAATCTAGTAGCAATTTCCTGTCTGGGCTGTCCTGGGCTGTCCTGGGCTGTCCGGGGCTGTCCTGGGCTGTCCTGGGCTGTCCTGGGCTGTCCTGGGCTGTCCTGGGCTGTCCTGGGCTGTCCTGGGCTGTCCTGGGCTGTCCTGGGCTGTCCTGGGCTGTCCTGGGCTGTCCTGGGCTGTCCTGGGCTGTCCTGGGCTGTCCTGGGCTGTCCTGGGCTGTCCTGGGCTGTCCTGGGCTGTCCTGGGCTGTCCTGGGCTGTCCTGGGCTGTCCTTTATATGAACATTTACGCACCACGCTTTTATTTATTTGCTTTTTCTTTTTAGTGCAATTTAATAGCTTATTTTTAAAATCTTACCATTTACATTTGGAAATCCCTATAGATATTAACGAAATTACAAAAAAAAATCCGGAAATGAGATAAAATTTAAAAATACTTTACCGAAATAAAAACTGAAAGGAATGTTAGAATTAATTAAAGAATCTAGTAGCAATTTCCTGTCTGGGCTGTCCTGGGCTGTCCTGGGCTGTCCTGGGCTGTCCTGGGCTGTCCTGGGCTGTCCTGGGCTGTCCTGGGCTGTCCTGGGCTGTCCTGGGCTGTCCTGGGCTGTCCTGGGCTGTCCTGGGCTGTCCTGGGCTGTCCTTTATATGAACATTTACGCACCACGCTTTTATTTATTTGCTTTTTCTTTTTAATGCAATTTAATAGCTTATTTTTAAAATCTTACCATTTACATTTGGAAATCCCTATAGATATTAACGAAATTACAAAAAAAAATCCGGAAATGAGATAAAATTTAAAAATACTTTACCGAAATAAAAACTGAAAGGAATGTTAGAATTAATTAAAGAATCTAGTAGCAATTTCCTGTCTGGGCTGTCCTGGGCTGTCCTGGGCTGTCCTGGGCTGTCCTGGGCTGTCCTGGGCTGTCCTGGGCTGTCCTGGGCTGTCCTGGGCTGTCCTGGGCTGTTCTGGGCTGTCCTGGGCTGTCCTGGGCTGTCCTGGGCTGTCCTGGGCTGTCCTGGGCTGTCCTTTATATGAACATTTACGCACCACGCTTTTATTTATTTGCTTTTTCTTTTTAGTGCAATTTAATAGCTTATTTTTAAAATCTTACCATTTACATTTGGAAATCCCTATAGATATTAACGAAATTACAAAAAAAAATCCGGAAATGAGATAAAATTTAAAAATACTTTACCGAAATAAAAACTGAAAGGAATGTTAGAATTAATTAAAGAATCTAGTAGCAATTTCCTGTCTGGGCTGTCCTGGGCTGTCCTGGGCTGTCCTGGGCTGTCCTGGGCTGTCCTGGGCTGTCCTGGGCTGTCCTGGGCTGTCCTGGGCTGTCCTGGGCTGTCCTGGGCTGTCCTGGGCTGTCCTGGGCTGTCCTGGGCTGTCCTGGGCTGTCCTTTATATGAACATTTACGCACCACGCTTTTATTTATTTGCTTTTTCTTTTTAGTGCAATTTAATAGCTTATTTTTAAAATCTTACCATTTACATTTGGAAATCCCTATAGATATTAACGAAATTACAAAAAAAAATCCGGAAATGAGATAAAATTTAAAAATACTTTACCGAAATAAAAACTGAAAGGAATGTTAGAATTAATTAAAGAATCTAGTAGCAATTTCCTGTCTGGGCTGTCCTGGGCTGTCCTGGGCTGTCCTGGGCTGTCCTGGGCTGTCCTGG
The DNA here is from genome assembly GCA_963422195.1 of Carabus problematicus. NCBI lineage: Eukaryota > Metazoa > Arthropoda > Insecta > Coleoptera > Carabidae > Carabus > Carabus problematicus. Next base: position 178,228 of record OY728585.1, read on the forward strand.
GCTGTCCTGGGCTGTCCTGGGCTGTCCTGGGCTGTCCTGGGCTGTCCTGGGCTGTCTGGGCTGTCCTGGGCTGTCTGGGCTGTCCTGGGCTGTCTGGGCTGTCCTTTATATGAACATTTACGCACCACGCTTTTATTTATTTGCTTTTTCTTTTTAGTGCAATTTAATAGCTTATTTTTAAAATCTTACCATTTACATTTGGAAATCCCTATAGATATTAACGAAATTACAAAAAAAAATCCGGAAATGAGATAAAATTTAAAAATACTTTACCGAAATAAAAACTGAAAGGAATGTTAGAATTAATTAAAGAATCTAGTAGCAATTTCCTGTCTGGGCTGTCCTGGGCTGTCCTGGGCTGTCCTGGGCTGTCCTGGGCTGTCCTGGGCTGTCCTGGGCTGTCCTGGGCTGTCCTGGGCTGTCCTGGGCTGTCCTGGGCTGTCCTGGGCTGTCCTGGGCTGTCCTGGGCTGTTCTGGGCTGTCCTGGGCTGTCCTGGGCTGTCCTGGGCTGTCCTGGGCTGTCCTGGGCTGTCCTGGGCTGTCCTGGGCTGTCCTGGGCTGTCCTGGGCTGTCCTGGGCTGTCCTGGGCTGTCCTGGGCTGTCCTGGGCTGTCCTGGGCTGTCCTGGGCTGTCCTGGGCTGTCCTGGGCTGTCGCAAAGAATGTCAACCGACTAAAAGTGGACAGTGAGAGATAAGAACAGGACCCAGAAGCAGGGAAGCTAGAAGTAAAGAATTGCCCTCCCACACATACACAAACATACACTCATGTACACATTAACATTAAACAAAACACACACATATAAACACATACCATTCAATTGCAATAGTAATACTACATACATATTACATATTATTATATATTACTCATAAGCAGTTTACACATATAAACATATAAACAACTTTCACCCTTCACCCTTCAAGTTATAATTCCTGACTTCAAATTTAAACGGTCTTGAATAATAATCAATAATGTTTTATAAATTATGTTATGTAATTGTATAATGATAAACAAAGAGTGTATACAGAGTTTAAAATGAGAATTAAATGAAATTAAGTAGGATGTACTATGGGCCAATAAAAGAATTTTAGCCCAGCAGGCATAGAAATATTAATAATTTTGATGTTATATGTTACAAAATAATGTTTATAATTTATGTGAATATGTTACGCCTTAGGGCATTTGTATCAACATGTAGTACCATTGAGTGAAACATGTACAATAAATAAATGTCCTGGGCTGTCCTGGGCTGTCCTGGGCTGTCCTGGGCTGTCCTGGGCTGTCCTGGGCTGTCCTGGGCTGTCCTGGGCTGTCCTTTATATGAACATTTACGCACCACGCTTTTATTTATTTGCTTTTTCTTTTTAGTGCAATTTAATAGCTTATTTTTAAAATCTTACCATTTACATTTGGAAATCCCTATAGATATTAACGAAATTACAAAAAAAAATCCGGAAATGAGATAAAATTTAAAAATACTTTACCGAAATAAAAACTGAAAGGAATGTTAGAATTAATTAAAGAATCTAGTAGCAATTTCCTGTCTGGGCTGTCCTGGGCTGTCCTGGGCTGTCCTGGGCTGTCCTGGGCTGTCCTGGGCTGTCCTGGGCTGTCCTGGGCTGTCCTTTATATGAACATTTACGCACCACGCTTTTATTTATTTGCTTTTTCTTTTTAATGCAATTTAATAGCTTATTTTTAAAATCTTACCATTTACATTTGGAAATCCCTATAGATATTAACGAAATTACAAAAAAAAATCCGGAAATGAGATAAAATTTAAAAATACTTTACCGAAATAAAAACTGAAAGGAATGTTAGAATTAATTAAAGAATCTAGTAGCAATTTCCTGTCTGGGCTGTCCTGGGCTGTCCTGGGCTGTCCTGGGCTGTCCTGGGCTGTCCTGGGCTGTCCTGGGCTGTCCTGGGCTGTCCTGGGCTGTCCTGGGCTGTCCTGGGCTGTCCTGGGCTGTCCTGGGCTGTCCTGGGCTGTCCTGGGCTGTCCTGGGCTGTCCTGGGCTGTCCTTTATATGAACATTTACGCACCACGCTTTTATTTATTTGCTTTTTCTTTTTAGTGCAATTTAATAGCTTATTTTTAAAATCTTACCATTTACATTTGGAAATCCCTATAGATATTAACGAAATTACAAAAAAAAATCCGGAAATGAGATAAAATTTAAAAATACTTTACCGAAATAAAAACTGAAAGGAATGTTAGAATTAATTAAAGAATCTAGTAGCAATTTCCTGTCTGGGCTGTCCTGGGCTGTCCTGGGCTGTCCTGGGCTGTCCTGGGCTGTCCTGGGCTGTCCTGGGCTGTCCTGGGCTGTCCTGGGCTGTCCTGGGCTGTCCGGGGCTGTCCTGGGCTGTCCTGGGCTGTCCTGGGCTGTCCTGGGCTGTCCTGGGCTGTCCTGGGCTGTCCGGGGCTGTCCTGGGCTGTCCTGGGCTGGCCTGGGCTGTCCTGGGCTGTCCTGGGCTGTCCTGGGCTGTCCTGGGCTGTCCTGGGCTGTCCTGGGCTGTCCTGGGCTGTCCTGGGCTGTCCTGGGCTGTCCTGGGCTGTCCTGGGCTGTCCTGGGCTGTCCTGGGCTGTCCTGGGCTGTCCTGGGCTGTCCTGGGCTGTCCTGGGCTGTCCTGGGCTGTCCTGGGCTGTCCTGGGCTGTCCTGGGCTGTCCTTTATATGAACATTTACGCACCACGCTTTTATTTATTTGCTTTTTCTTTTTAGTGCAATTTAATAGCTTATTTTTAAAATCTTACCATTTACATTTGGAAATCCCTATAGATATTAACGAAATTACAAAAAAAAATCCGGAAATGAGATAAAATTTAAAAATACTTTACCGAAATAAAAACTGAAAGGAATGTTAGAATTAATTAAAGAATCTAGTAGCAATTTCCTGTCTGGGCTGTCCTGGGCTGTCCTGGGCTGTCCTGGGCTGTCCTGGGCTGTCCTGGGCTGTCCTGGGCTGTCCTGGGCTGTCCTGGGCTGTCCTGGGCTGTCCTGGGCTGTCCTGGGCTGTCCTGGGCTGTCCTTTATATGAACATTTACGCACCACGCTTTTATTTATTTGCTTTTTCTTTTTAGTGCAATTTAATAGCTTATTTTTAAAATCTTACCATTTACATTTGGAAATCCCTATAGATATTAACGAAATTACAAAAAAAAATCCGGAAATGAGATAAAATTTAAAAATACTTTACCGAAATAAAAACTGAAAGGAATGTTAGAATTAATTAAAGAATCTAGTAGCAATTTCCTGTCTGGGCTGTCCTGGGCTGTCCTGGGCTGTCCTGGGCTGTCCTGGGCTGTCCTGGGCTGTCCTGGGCTGTCCTTTATATGAACATTTACGCACCACGCTTTTATTTATTTGCTTTTTCTTTTTAATGCAATTTAATAGCTTATTTTTAAAATCTTACCATTTACATTTGGAAATCCCCATAGATATTAACGAAATTACAAAAAAAAATCCGGAAATGAGATAAAATTTAAAAATACTTTACCGAAATAAAAACTGAAAGGAATGTTAGAATTAATTAAAGAATCTAGTAGCAATTTCCTGTCTGGGCTGTCCTGGGCTGTCCTGGGCTGTCCGGGGCTGTCCTGGGCTGTCCTGGGCTGTCCTGGGCTGTCCTGGGCTGTCCTGGGCTGTCCTGGGCTGTCCTGGGCTGTCCTGGGCTGTCCTGGGCTGTCCTGGGCTGTCCTGGGCTGTCCTGGGCTGTCCTGGGCTGTCCTGGGCTGTCCTGGGCTGTCCTGGGCTGTCCTGGGCTGTCCTGGGCTGTCCTGGGCTGTCCTGGGCTGTCCTGGGCTGTCCTGGGCTGTCCTTTATATGAACATTTACGCACCACGCTTTTATTTATTTGCTTTTTCTTTTTAGTGCAATTTAATAGCTTATTTTTAAAATCTTACCATTTACATTTGGAAATCCCTATAGATATTAACGAAATTACAAAAAAAAATCCGGAAATGAGATAAAATTTAAAAATACTTTACCGAAATAAAAACTGAAAGGAATGTTAAAATTAATTAAAGAATCTAGTAGCAATTTCCTGTCTGGGCTGTCCTGGGCTGTCCTGGGCTGTCCTGGGCTGTCCTGGGCTGTCCTGGGCTGTCCTGGGCTGTCCTGGGCTGTCCTGGGCTGTCCTGGGCTGTCCTGGGCTGTCCTGGGCTGTCCGGGGCTGTCCTGGGCTGTCCTGGGCTGTCCTGGGCTGTCCTGGGCTGTCCGGGGCTGTCCGGGGCTGTCCTGGGCTGTCCTGGGCTGTCCTGGGCTGTCCTGGGCTGTCCTGGGCTGTCCTGGGCTGTCCTGGGCTGTCCTGGGCTGTCCTGGGCTGTCCTGGGCTGTCCTGGGCTGTCCTGGGCTGTCCTGGGCTGTCCTGGGCTGTCCTGGGCTGTCCTGGGCTGTCCTGGGCTGTCCTGGGCTGTCCTGGGCTGTCCTGGGCTGTCCTGGGCTGTCCTGGGCTGTCCTGGGCTGTCCTGGGCTGTCCTGGGCTGTCCTGGGCTGTCCTGGGCTGTCCTGGGCTGTCCTGGGCTGTCCTGGGCTGTCCTGGGCTGTCCTTTATATGAACATTTACGCACCACGCTTTTATTTATTTGCTTTTTCTTTTTAGTGCAATTTAATAGCTTATTTTTAAAATCTTACCATTTACATTTGGAAATCCCTATAGATATTAACGAAATTACAAAAAAAAATCCGGAAATGAGATAAAATTTAAAAATACTTTACCGAAATAAAAACTGAAAGGAATGTTAAAATTAATTAAAGAATCTAGTAGCAATTTCCTGTCTGGGCTGTCCTGGGCTGTCCTGGGCTGTCCTGGGCTGTCCTGGGCTGTCCTGGGCTGTCCTGGGCTGTCCTGGGCTGTCCTGGGCTGTCCTGGGCTGTCCTGGGCTGTCCTGGGCTGTCCTGGGCTGTCCTGGGCTGTCCTGGGCTGTCCTGGGCTGTCCTGGGCTGTCCTGGGCTGTCCTGGGCTGTCCTTTATATGAACATTTACGCACCACGCTTTTATTTATTTGCTTTTTCTTTTTAGTGCAATTTAATAGCTTATTTTTAAAATCTTACCATTTACATTTGGAAATCCCTATAGATATTAACGAAATTACAAAAAAAAATCCGGAAATGAGATAAAATTTAAAAATACTTTACCGAAATAAAAACTGAAAGGAATGTTAGAATTAATTAAAGAATCTAGTAGCAATTTCCTGTCTGGGCTGTCCTGGGCTGTCCTGGGCTGTCCTGGGCTGTCCTGGGCTGTCCTGGGCTGTCCTGGGCTGTCCTGGGCTGTCCTGGGCTGTCCTGGGCTGTCCTGGGCTGTCCTGGGCTGTCCTGGGCTGTCCTGGGCTGTCCTGGGCTGTCCTTTATATGAACATTTACGCACCACGCTTTTATTTATTTGCTTTTTCTTTTTAGTGCAATTTAATAGCTTATTTTTAAAATCTTACCATTTACATTTGGAAATCCCTATAGATATTAACGAAATTACAAAAAAAAATCCGGAAATGAGATAAAATTTAAAAATACTTTACCGAAATAAAAACTGAAAGGAATGTTAAAATTAATTAAAGAATCTAGTAGCAATTTCCTGTCTGGGCTGTCCTGGGCTGTCCTGGGCTGTCCTGGGCTGTCCTGGGCTGTCCGGGGCTGTCCTGGGCTGTCCTGGGCTGTCCTGGGCTGTCCTGGGCTGTCCTGGGCTGTCCGGGGCTGTCCGGGGCTGTCCTGGGCTGTCCTGGGCTGTCCTGGGCTGTCCTGGGCTGTCCTGGGCTGTCCTGGGCTGTCCTGGGCTGTCCTGGGCTGTCCTGGGCTGTCCTGGGCTGTCCTGGGCTGTCCTGGGCTGTCCTGGGCTGTCCTGGGCTGTCCTGGGCTGTCCTGGGCTGTCCTGGGCTGTCCTGGGCTGTCCTGGGCTGTTCTGGGCTGTCCTGGGCTGTCCTGGGCTGTCCTGGGCTGTCCTGGGCTGTCCTGGGCTGTCCTGGGCTGTCCTGGGCTGTCCTGGGCTGTCCTGGGCTGTCCTTTATATGAACATTTACGCACCACGCTTTTATTTATTTGCTTTTTCTTTTTAGTGCAATTTAATAGCTTATTTTTAAAATCTTACCATTTACATTTGGAAATCCCTATAGATATTAACGAAATTACAAAAAAAAATCCGGAAATGAGATAAAATTTAAAAATACTTTACCGAAATAAAAACTGAAAGGAATGTTAGAATTAATTAAAGAATCTAGTAGTAATTTCCTGTCTGGGCTGTCCTGGGCTGTCCTGGGCTGTCCTGGGCTGTCCTGGGCTGTCCTGGGCTGTCCTGGGCTGTCCTGGGCTGTCCTGGGCTGTCCTGGGCTGTCCTGGGCTGTCCTGGGCTGTCCTGGGCTGTCCTGGGCTGTCCTGGGCTGTCCTGGGCTGTCCTTTATATGAACATTTACGCACCACGCTTTTATTTATTTGCTTTTTCTTTTTAGTGCAATTTAATAGCTTATTTTTAAAATCTTACCATTTACATTTGGAAATCCCTATAGATATTAACGAAATTACAAAAAAAAATCCGGAAATGAGATAAAATTTAAAAATACTTTACCGAAATAAAAACTGAAAGGAATGTTAGAATTAATTAAAGAATCTAGTAGCAATTTCCTGTCTGGGCTGTCCTGGGCTGTCCTGGGCTGTCCTGGGCTGTCCTGGGCTGTCCTGGGCTGTCCTGGGCTGTCCTGGGCTGTCCTGGGCTGTCCTGGGCTGTCCTGGGCTGTCCTGGGCTGTCCTGGGCTGTCCTGGGCTGTCCTGGGCTGTCCTGGGCTGTCCTGGGCTGTCCTGGGCTGTCCTGGGCTGTCCTGGGCTGTCCTGGGCTGTCCTGGGCTGTCCTGGGCTGTCCTGGGCTGTCCTGGGCTGTCCTGGGCTGTCCTGGGCTGTCCTGGGCTGTCCTGGGCTGTCCTGGGCTGTCCTTTATATGAACATTTACGCACCACGCTTTTATTTATTTGCTTTTTCTTTTTAGTGCAATTTAATAGCTTATTTTTAAAATCTTACCATTTACATTTGGAAATCCCTATAGATATTAACGAAATTACAAAAAAAAATCCGGAAATGAGATAAAATTTAAAAATACTTTACCGAAATAAAAACTGAAAGGAATGTTAGAATTAATTAAAGAATCTAGTAGCAATTTCCTGTCTGGGCTGTCCTGGGCTGTCCTGGGCTGTCCTGGGCTGTCCTGGGCTGTCCTGGGCTGTCCTGGGCTGTCCTGGGCTGTCCTGGGCTGTCCTGGGCTGTCCTGGGCTGTCCTGGGCTGTCCTTTATATGAACATTTACGCACCACGCTTTTATTTATTTGCTTTTTCTTTTTAGTGCAATTTAATAGCTTATTTTTAAAATCTTACCATTTACATTTGGAAATCCCTATAGATATTAACGAAATTACAAAAAAAAATCCGGAAATGAGATAAAATTTAAAAATACTTTACCGAAATAAAAACTGAAAGGAATGTTAGAATTAATTAAAGAATCTAGTAGCAATTTCCTGTCTGGGCTGTCCTGGGCTGTCCTGGGCTGTCCTGGGCTGTCCTGGGCTGTCCTGGGCTGTCCTGGGCTGTCCTGGGCTGTCCTGGGCTGTCCTGGGCTGTCCTGGGCTGTCCTGGGCTGTCCTGGGCTGTCCTGGGCTGTCCTGGGCTGTCCTGGGCTGTCCTGGGCTGTCCTGGGCTGTCCTGGGCTGTCCTGGGCTGTCCTGGGCTGTCCTGGGCTGTCCTGGGCTGTCCTGGGCTGTCCTTTATATGAACATTTACGCACCACGCTTTTATTTATTTGCTTTTTCTTTTTAGTGCAATTTAATAGCTTATTTTTAAAATCTTACCATTTACATTTGGAAATCCCTATAGATATTAACGAAATTACAAAAAAAAATCCGGAAATGAGATAAAATTTAAAAATACTTTACCGAAATAAAAACTGAAAGGAATGTTAGAATTAATTAAAGAATCTAGTAGCAATTTCCTGTCTGGGCTGTCCTGGGCTGTCCTGGGCTGTCCTGGGCTGTCCTGGGCTGTCCTGGGCTGTCCTGGGCTGTCCTGGGCTGTCCTGGGCTGTCCTGGGCTGTCCTGGGCTGTCCTAGGCTGTCCTGGGCTGTCCTGGGCTGTCCTGGGCTGTCCTGGGCTGTCCTGGGCTGTCCTGGGCTGTCCTGGGCTGTCCTGGGCTGTCCTTTATATGAACATTTACGCACCACGCTTTTATTTATTTGCTTTTTCTTTTTAATGCAATTTAATAGCTTATTTTTAAAATCTTACCATTTACATTTGGAAATCCCTATAGATATTAACGAAATTACAAAAAAAAATCCGGAAATGAGATAAAATTTAAAAATACTTTACCGAAATAAAAACTGAAAGGAATGTTAGAATTAATTAAAGAATCTAGTAGCAATTTCCTGTCTGGGCTGTCCTGGGCTGTCCTGGGCTGTCCGGGGCTGTCCTGGGCTGTCCTGGGCTGTCCTGGGCTGTCCTGGGCTGTCCTGGGCTGTCCTGGGCTGTCCTGGGCTGTCCTGGGCTGTCCTGGGCTGTCCTGGGCTGTCCTGGGCTGTCCTGGGCTGTCCTGGGCTGTCCTGGGCTGTCCTGGGCTGTCCTGGGCTGTCCTGGGCTGTCCTGGGCTGTCCTGGGCTGTCCTGGGCTGTCCTGGGCTGTCCTGGGCTGTCCTGGGCTGTCCTTTATATGAACATTTACGCACCACGCTTTTATTTATTTGCTTTTTCTTTTTAATGCAATTTAATAGCTTATTTTTAAAATCTTACCATTTACATTTGGAAATCCCTATAGATATTAACGAAATTACAAAAAAAATCCGGAAATGAGATAAAATTTAAAAATACTTTACCGAAATAAAAACTGAAAGGAATGTTAGAATTAATTAAAGAATCTAGTAGCAATTTCCTGTCTGGGCTGTCCTGGGCTGTCCTGGGCTGTCCGGGGCTGTCCTGGGCTGTCCTGGGCTGTCCTGGGCTGTCCTGGGCTGTCCTGGGCTGTCCTGGGCTGTCCTGGGCTGTCCTGGGCTGTCCTGGGCTGTCCTGGGCTGTCCTGGGCTGTCCTGGGCTGTCCTGGGCTGTCCTGGGCTGTCCTGGGCTGTCCTGGGCTGTCCTGGGCTGTCCTGGGCTGTCCTGGGCTGTCCTGGGCTGTCCTGGGCTGTCCTTTATATGAACATTTACGCACCACGCTTTTATTTATTTGCTTTTTCTTTTTAATGCAATTTAATAGCTTATTTTTAAAATCTTACCATTTACATTTGGAAATCCCTATAGATATTAACGAAATTACAAAAAAAAATCCGGAAATGAGATAAAATTTAAAAATACTTTACCGAAATAAAAACTGAAAGGAATGTTAGAATTAATTAAAGAATCTAGTAGCAATTTCCTGTCTGGGCTGTCCTGGGCTGTCCTGGGCTGTCCGGGGCTGTCCGGGGCTGTCCTGGGCTGTCCTGGGCTGTCCTGGGCTGTCCTGGGCTGTCCTGGGCTGTCCTGGGCTGTCCTGGGCTGTCCTGGGCTGTCCTGGGCTGTCCTGGGCTGTCCTGGGCTGTCCTGGGCTGTCCTGGGCTGTCCTGGGCTGTCCTGGGCTGTCCTGGGCTGTCCTGGGCTGTCCTGGGCTGTCCGGGGCTGTCCTGGGCTGTCCTGGGCTGTCCTGGGCTGTCCTGGGCTGTCCTGGGCTGTCCTGGGCTGTCCTGGGCTGTCCTGGGCTGTCCTGGGCTGTCCTGGGCTGTCCTGGGCTGTCCTGGGCTGTCCTGGGCTGTCCTTTATATGAACATTTACGCACCACGCTTTTATTTATTTGCTTTTTCTTTTTAGTGCAATTTAATAGCTTATTTTTAAAATCTTACCATTTACATTTGGAAATCCCTATAGATATTAACGAAATTACAAAAAAAAATCCGGAAATGAGATAAAATTTAAAAATACTTTACCGAAATAAAAACTGAAAGGAATGTTAGAATTAATTAAAGAATCTAGTAGCAATTTCCTGTCTGGGCTGTCCTGGGCTGTCCTGGGCTGTCCTGGGCTGTCCTGGGCTGTCCTGGGCTGTCCTGGGCTGTCCTGGGCTGTCCTGGGCTGTCCTGGGCTGTCCTGGGCTGTCCTGGGCTGTCCTGGGCTGTCCTTTATATGAACATTTACGCACCACGCTTTTATTTATTTGCTTTTTCTTTTTAATGCAATTTAATAGCTTATTTTTAAAATCTTACCATTTACATTTGGAAATCCCTATAGATATTAACGAAATTACAAAAAAAAATCCGGAAATGAGATAAAATTTAAAAATACTTTACCGAAATAAAAACTGAAAGGAATGTTAGAATTAATTAAAGAATCTAGTAGCAATTTCCTGTCTGGGCTGTCCTGGGCTGTCCTGGGCTGTCCGGGGCTGTCCTGGGCTGTCCTGGGCTGTCCTGGGCTGTCCTGGGCTGTCCTGGGCTGTCCTGGGCTGTCCTGGGCTGTCCTGGGCTGTCCTGGGCTGTCCTGGGCTGTCCTGGGCTGTCCTGGGCTGTCCTTTATATGAACATTTACGCACCACGCTTTTATTTATTTGCTTTTTCTTTTTAGTGCAATTTAATAGCTTATTTTTAAAATCTTACCATTTACATTTGGAAATCCCTATAGATATTAACGAAATTACAAAAAAAAATCCGGAAATGAGATAAAATTTAAAAATACTTTACCGAAATAAAAACTGAAAGGAATGTTAGAATTAATTAAAGAATCTAGTAGCAATTTCCTGTCTGGGCTGTCCTGGGCTGTCCTGGGCTGTCCTGGGCTGTCCTGGGCTGTCCTGGGCTGTCCTGGGCTGTCCTGGGCTGTCCTGGGCTGTCCGGGGCTGTCCTGGGCTGTCCTGGGCTGTCCTGGGCTGTCCTGGGCTGTCCTGGGCTGTCCTGGGCTGTCCGGGGCTGTCCTGGGCTGTCCTGGGCTGGCCTGGGCTGTCCTGGGCTGTCCTGGGCTGTCCTGGGCTGTCCTGGGCTGTCCTGGGCTGTCCTGGGCTGTCCTGGGCTGTCCTGGGCTGTCCTGGGCTGTCCTGGGCTGTCCTGGGCTGTCCTGGGCTGTCCTGGGCTGTCCTGGGCTGTCCTGGGCTGTCCTGGGCTGTCCTGGGCTGTCCTGGGCTGTCCTTTATATGAACATTTACGCACCACGCTTTTATTTATTTGCTTTTTCTTTTTAGTGCAATTTAATAGCTTATTTTTAAAATCTTACCATTTACATTTGGAAATCCCTATAGATATTAACGAAATTACAAAAAAAAATCCGGAAATGAGATAAAATTTAAAAATACTTTACCGAAATAAAAACTGAAAGGAATGTTAGAATTAATTAAAGAATCTAGTAGCAATTTCCTGTCTGGGCTGTCCTGGGCTGTCCTGGGCTGTCCTGGGCTGTCCTGGGCTGTCCTGGGCTGTCCTGGGCTGTCCTGGGCTGTCCTGGGCTGTCCTTTATATGAACATTTACGCACCACGCTTTTATTTATTTGCTTTTTCTTTTTAGTGCAATTTAATAGCTTATTTTTAAAATCTTACCATTTACATTTGGAAATCCCTATAGATATTAACGAAATTACAAAAAAAAATCCGGAAATGAGATAAAATTTAAAAATACTTTACCGAAATAAAAACTGAAAGGAATGTTAGAATTAATTAAAGAATCTAGTAGCAATTTCCTGTCTGGGCTGTCCTGGGCTGTCCTGGGCTGTCCTGGGCTGTCCTGGGCTGTCCTGGGCTGTCCTGGGCTGTCCTGGGCTGTCCTTTATATGAACATTTACGCACCACGCTTTTATTTATTTGCTTTTTCTTTTTAATGCAATTTAATAGCTTATTTTTAAAATCTTACCATTTACATTTGGAAATCCCTATAGATATTAACGAAATTACAAAAAAAAATCCGGAAATGAGATAAAATTTAAAAATACTTTACCGAAATAAAAACTGAAAGGAATGTTAGAATTAATTAAAGAATCTAGTAGCAATTTCCTGCCTGGGCTGTCCTGGGCTGTCCTGGGCTGTCCTGGGCTGTCCTGGGCTGTCCTGGGCTGTCCTGGGCTGTCCTGGGCTGTCCTGGGCTGTCCTGGGCTGTCCTGGGCTGTCCTGGGCTGTCCTGGGCTGTCCTGGGCTGTCCTGGGCTGTCCTGGGCTGTCCTGGGCTGTCCTGGGCTGTCCTGGGCTGTCCTGGGCTGTCCTGGGCTGTCCTGGGCTGTCCTGGGCTGTCCTGGGCTGTCCTTTATATGAACATTTACGCACCACGCTTTTATTTATTTGCTTTTTCTTTTTAGTGCAATTTAATAGCTTATTTTTAAAATCTTACCATTTACATTTGGAAATCCCTATAGATATTAACGAAATTACAAAAAAAAATCCGGAAATGAGATAAAATTTAAAAATACTTTACCGAAATAAAAACTGAAAGGAATGTTAGAATTAATTAAAGAATCTAGTAGCAATTTCCTGTCTGGGCTGTCCTGGGCTGTCCTGGGCTGTCCTGGGCTGTCCTGGGCTGTCCTGGGCTGTCCTGGGCTGTCCTGGGCTGTCCTGGGCTGTCCTGGGCTGTCCTGGGCTGTCCTGGGCTGTCCTGGGCTGTCCTGGGCTGTCCTGGGCTGTCCTGGGCTGTCCTGGGCTGTCCTGGGCTGTCCTTTATATGAACATTTACGCACCACGCTTTTATTTATTTGCTTTTTCTTTTTAATGCAATTTAATAGCTTATTTTTAAAATCTTACCATTTACATTTGGAAATCCCTATAGATATTAACGAAATTACAAAAAAAAATCCGGAAATGAGATAAAATTTAAAAATACTTTACCGAAATAAAAACTGAAAGGAATGTTAGAATTAATTAAAGAATCTAGTAGCAATTTCCTGTCTGGGCTGTCCTGGGCTGTCCTGGGCTGTCCTGGGCTGTCCTGGGCTGTCCTGGGCTGTCCTGGGCTGTCCTGGGCTGTCCTGGGCTGTCCTGGGCTGTCCTGGGCTGTCCTGGGCTGTCCTGGGCTGTCCTTTATATGAACATTTACGCACCACGCTTTTATTTATTTGCTTTTTCTTTTTAGTGCAATTTAATAGCTTATTTTTAAAATCTTACCATTTACATTTGGAAATCCCTATAGATATTAACGAAATTACAAAAAAAAATCCGGAAATGAGATAAAATTTAAAAATACTTTACCGAAATAAAAACTGAAAGGAATGTTAAAATTAATTAAAGAATCTAGTAGCAATTTCCTGTCTGGGCTGTCCTGGGCTGTCCTGGGCTGTCCTGGGCTGTCCTGGGCTGTCCTGGGCTGTCCTGGGCTGTCCTGGGCTGTCCTGGGCTGTCCGGGGCTGTCCTGGGCTGTCCTGGGCTGTCCTGGGCTGTCCTGGGCTGTCCTGGGCTGTCCGGGGCTGTCCTGGGCTGTCCTGGGCTGTCCTGGGCTGTCCTGGGCTGTCCTGGGCTGTCCTGGGCTGTCCTGGGCTGTCCTGGGCTGTCCGGGGCTGTCCTGGGCTGTCCTGGGCTGTCCTGGGCTGTCCTGGGCTGTCCGGGGCTGTCCGGGGCTGTCCTGGGCTGTCCTGGGCTGTCCTGGGCTGTCCTGGGCTGTCCTGGGCTGTCCTGGGCTGTCCTGGGCTGTCCTGGGCTGTCCTGGGCTGTCCTGGGCTGTCCTGGGCTGTCCTGGGCTGTCCTGGGCTGTCCTGGGCTGTCCTGGGCTGTCCTGGGCTGTCCTGGGCTGTCCTGGGCTGTCCTGGGCTGTCCTGGGCTGTCCTGGGCTGTCCTGGGCTGTCCTGGGCTGTCCTGGGCTGTCCTGGGCTGTCCTGGGCTGTCCTTTATATGAACATTTACGCACCACGCTTTTATTTATTTGCTTTTTCTTTTTAGTGCAATTTAATAGCTTATTTTTAAAATCTTACCATTTACATTTGGAAATCCCTATAGATATTAACGAAATTACAAAAAAAAATCCGGAAATGAGATAAAATTTAAAAATACTTTACCGAAATAAAAACTGAAAGGAATGTTAGAATTAATTAAAGAATCTAGTAGCAATTTCCTGTCTGGGCTGTCCTGGGCTGTCCTGGGCTGTCCTGGGCTGTCCTGGGCTGTCCTGGGCTGTCCTGGGCTGTCCTGGGCTGTCCTGGGCTGTCCTGGGCTGTCCTGGGCTGTCCTGGGCTGTCCTGGGCTGTCCTGGGCTGTCCTGGGCTGTCCTGGGCTGTCCTGGGCTGTCCTTTATATGAACATTTACGCACCACGCTTTTATTTATTTGCTTTTTCTTTTTAATGCAATTTAATAGCTTATTTTTAAAATCTTACCATTTACATTTGGAAATCCCTATAGATATTAACGAAATTACAAAAAAAAATCCGGAAATGAGATAAAATTTAAAAATACTTTACCGAAATAAAAACTGAAAGGAATGTTAGAATTAATTAAAGAATCTAGTAGCAATTTCCTGTCTGGGCTGTCCTGGGCTGTCCTGGGCTGTCCTGGGCTGTCCTGGGCTGTCCTGGGCTGTCCTGGGCTGTCCTGGGCTGTCCTGGGCTGTCCTGGGCTGTCCTGGGCTGTCCTGGGCTGTCCTGGGCTGTCCTGGGCTGTCCTGGGCTGTCCTGGGCTGTCCTGGGCTGTCCTTTATATGAACATTTACGCACCACGCTTTTATTTATTTGCTTTTTCTTTTTAGTGCAATTTAATAGCTTATTTTTAAAATCTTACCATTTACATTTGGAAATCCCTATAGATATTAACGAAATTACAAAAAAAAATCCGGAAATGAGATAAAATTTAAAAATACTTTACCGAAATAAAAACTGAAAGGAATGTTAAAATTAATTAAAGAATCTAGTAGCAATTTCCTGTCTGGGCTGTCCTGGGCTGTCCTGGGCTGTCCTGGGCTGTCCTGGGCTGTCCGGGGCTGTCCTGGGCTGTCCTGGGCTGTCCTGGGCTGTCCTGGGCTGTCCTGGGCTGTCCGGGGCTGTCCGGGGCTGTCCTGGGCTGTCCTGGGCTGTCCTGGGCTGTCCTGGGCTGTCCTGGGCTGTCCTGGGCTGTCCTGGGCTGTCCTGGGCTGTCCTGGGCTGTCCTGGGCTGTCCTGGGCTGTCCTGGG
This sequence comes from Carabus problematicus, assembly GCA_963422195.1. Classification (NCBI taxonomy): domain Eukaryota; kingdom Metazoa; phylum Arthropoda; class Insecta; order Coleoptera; family Carabidae; genus Carabus; species Carabus problematicus. Next base: position 193,284 of record OY728585.1, read on the forward strand.
CTGTCCTGGGCTGTCCTGGGCTGTCCTGGGCTGTCCTGGGCTGTCCTGGGCTGTCCTGGGCTGTCCTGGGCTGTCCTGGGCTGTTCTGGGCTGTCCTGGGCTGTCCTGGGCTGTCCTGGGCTGTCCTGGGCTGTCCTGGGCTGTCCTGGGCTGTCCTGGGCTGTCCTGGGCTGTCCTGGGCTGTCCTTTATATGAACATTTACGCACCACGCTTTTATTTATTTGCTTTTTCTTTTTAGTGCAATTTAATAGCTTATTTTTAAAATCTTACCATTTACATTTGGAAATCCCTATAGATATTAACGAAATTACAAAAAAAAATCCGGAAATGAGATAAAATTTAAAAATACTTTACCGAAATAAAAACTGAAAGGAATGTTAGAATTAATTAAAGAATCTAGTAGTAATTTCCTGTCTGGGCTGTCCTGGGCTGTCCTGGGCTGTCCTGGGCTGTCCTGGGCTGTCCTGGGCTGTCCTGGGCTGTCCTGGGCTGTCCTGGGCTGTCCTGGGCTGTCCTGGGCTGTCCTGGGCTGTCCTGGGCTGTCCTGGGCTGTCCTGGGCTGTCCTGGGCTGTCCTTTATATGAACATTTACGCACCACGCTTTTATTTATTTGCTTTTTCTTTTTAGTGCAATTTAATAGCTTATTTTTAAAATCTTACCATTTACATTTGGAAATCCCTATAGATATTAACGAAATTACAAAAAAAAATCCGGAAATGAGATAAAATTTAAAAATACTTTACCGAAATAAAAACTGAAAGGAATGTTAGAATTAATTAAAGAATCTAGTAGCAATTTCCTGTCTGGGCTGTCCTGGGCTGTCCTGGGCTGTCCTGGGCTGTCCTGGGCTGTCCTGGGCTGTCCTGGGCTGTCCTGGGCTGTCCTGGGCTGTCCTGGGCTGTCCTGGGCTGTCCTGGGCTGTCCTGGGCTGTCCTGGGCTGTCCTGGGCTGTCCTGGGCTGTCCTGGGCTGTCCTGGGCTGTCCTTTATATGAACATTTACGCACCACGCTTTTATTTATTTGCTTTTTCTTTTTAATGCAATTTAATAGCTTATTTTTAAAATCTTACCATTTACATTTGGAAATCCCTATAGATATTAACGAAATTACAAAAAAAAATCCGGAAATGAGATAAAATTTAAAAATACTTTACCGAAATAAAAACTGAAAGGAATGTTAGAATTAATTAAAGAATCTAGTAGCAATTTCCTGTCTGGGCTGTCCTGGGCTGTCCTGGGCTGTCCTGGGCTGTCCTGGGCTGTCCTGGGCTGTCCTGGGCTGTCCTGGGCTGTCCTGGGCTGTCCTGGGCTGTCCTGGGCTGTCCTTTATATGAACATTTACGCACCACGCTTTTATTTATTTGCTTTTTCTTTTTAGTGCAATTTAATAGCTTATTTTTAAAATCTTACCATTTACATTTGGAAATCCCTATAGATATTAACGAAATTACAAAAAAAAATCCGGAAATGAGATAAAATTTAAAAATACTTTACCGAAATAAAAACTGAAAGGAATGTTAGAATTAGTTAAAGAATCTAGTAGCAATTTCCTGTCTGGGCTGTCCTGGGCTGTCCTGGGCTGTCCGGGGCTGTCCTGGGCTGTCCTGGGCTGTCCTGGGCTGTCCTGGGCTGTCCTGGGCTGTCCTGGACAGCCCAGGACAGCCCAGGACAGCCCAGACAGGAAATTGCTACTAGATTCTTTAATTAATTCTAACATTCCTTTCAGTTTTTATTTCGGTAAAGTATTTTTAAATTTTATCTCATTTCCGGATTTTTTTTTTGTAATTTCGTTAATATCTATAGGGATTTCCAAAATTTAAAAATACTTTACCGAAATAAAAACTGAAAGGAATGTTAGAATTAATTAAAGAATCTAGTAGCAATTTCCTGTCTGGGCTGTCCTGGGCTGTCCTGGGCTGTCCTGGGCTGTCCTGGGCTGTCCTGGGCTGTCCTGGGCTGTCCTGGGCTGTCCTGGGCTGTCCTGGGCTGTCCTGGGCTGTTCTGGGCTGTCCTGGGCTGTCCTGGGCTGTCCTGGGCTGTCCTGGGCTGTCCTGGGCTGTCCTTTATATGAACATTTACGCACCACGCTTTTATTTATTTGCTTTTTCTTTTTAGTGCAATTTAATAGCTTATTTTTAAAATCTTACCATTTACATTTGGAAATCCCTATAGATATTAACGAAATTACAAAAAAAAATCCGGAAATGAGATAAAATTTAAAAATACTTTACCGAAATAAAAACTGAAAGGAATGTTAGAATTAATTAAAGAATCTAGTAGCAATTTCCTGTCTGGGCTGTCCTGGGCTGTCCTGGGCTGTCCTGGGCTGTCCTGGGCTGTCCTGGGCTGTCCTGGGCTGTCCTGGGCTGTCCTGGGCTGTCCTGGGCTGTCCTGGGCTGTCCTGGGCTGTCCTTTATATGAACATTTACGCACCACGCTTTTATTTATTTGCTTTTTCTTTTTAGTGCAATTTAATAGCTTATTTTTAAAATCTTACCATTTACATTTGGAAATCCCTATAGATATTAACGAAATTACAAAAAAAAATCCGGAAATGAGATAAAATTTAAAAATACTTTACCGAAATAAAAACTGAAAGGAATGTTAGAATTAATTAAAGAATCTAGTAGCAATTTCCTGTCTGGGCTGTCCTGGGCTGTCCTGGGCTGTCCTGGGCTGTCCTGGGCTGTCCTGGGCTGTCCTGGGCTGTCCTGGGCTGTCCTTTATATGAACATTTACGCACCACGCTTTTATTTATTTGCTTTTTCTTTTTAATGCAATTTAATAGCTTATTTTTAAAATCTTACCATTTACATTTGGAAATCCCCATAGATATTAACGAAATTACAAAAAAAAATCCGGAAATGAGATAAAATTTAAAAATACTTTACCGAAATAAAAACTGAAAGGAATGTTAGAATTAATTAAAGAATCTAGTAGCAATTTCCTGTCTGGGCTGTCCTGGGCTGTCCTGGGCTGTCCTGGGCTGTCCTGGGCTGTCCTGGGCTGTCCTGGGCTGTCCTGGGCTGTCCTGGGCTGTCCTGGGCTGTCCTGGGCTGTCCTTTATATGAACATTTACGCACCACGCTTTTATTTATTTGCTTTTTCTTTTTAGTGCAATTTAATAGCTTATTTTTAAAATCTTACCATTTACATTTGGAAATCCCTATAGATATTAACGAAATTACAAAAAAAAATCCGGAAATGAGATAAAATTTAAAAATACTTTACCGAAATAAAAACTGAAAGGAATGTTAGAATTAATTAAAGAATCTAGTAGCAATTTCCTGTCTGGGCTGTCCTGGGCTGTCCTGGGCTGTCCTGGGCTGTCCTGGGCTGTCCTGGGCTGTCCTGGGCTGTCCTGGGCTGTCCTGGGCTGTCCTTTATATGAACATTTACGCACCACGCTTTTATTTATTTGCTTTTTCTTTTTAGTGCAATTTAATAGCTTATTTTTAAAATCTTACCATTTACATTTGGAAATCCCTATAGATATTAACGAAATTACAAAAAAAAATCCGGAAATGAGATAAAATTTAAAAATAATTTACCGAAATAAAAACTGAAAGGAATGTTAGAATTAATTAAAGAATCTAGTAGCAATTTCCTGTCTGGGCTGTCCTGGGCTGTCCTGGGCTGTCCTGGGCTGTCCTGGGCTGTCCTGGGCTGTCCTGGGCTGTCCTGGGCTGTCCTGGGCTGTCCTGGGCTGTCCTGGGCTGTCCTGGGCTGTCCTTTATATGAACATTTACGCACCACGCTTTTATTTATTTGCTTTTTCTTTTTAGTGCAATTTAATAGCTTATTTTTAAAATCTTACCATTTACATTTGGAAATCCCTATAGATATTAACGAAATTACAAAAAAAAATCCGGAAATGAGATAAAATTTAAAAATACTTTACCGAAATAAAAACTGAAAGGAATGTTAGAATTAATTAAAGAATCTAGTAGCAATTTCCTGTCTGGGCTGTCCTGGGCTGTCCTGGGCTGTCCTGGGCTGTCCTGGGCTGTCCTGGGCTGTCCTGGGCTGTCCTGGGCTGTCCTGGGCTGTCCTGGGCTGTCCTGGGCTGTCCTGGGCTGTCCTGGGCTGTCCTGGGCTGTCCTGGGCTGTCCTGGGCTGTCCTGGGCTGTCCTGGGCTGTCCTTTATATGAACATTTACGCACCACGCTTTTATTTATTTGCTTTTTCTTTTTAGTGCAATTTAATAGCTTATTTTTAAAATCTTACCATTTACATTTGGAAATCCCTATAGATATTAACGAAATTACAAAAAAAAATCCGGAAATGAGATAAAATTTAAAAATACTTTACCGAAATAAAAACTGAAAGGAATGTTAGAATTAATTAAAGAATCTAGTAGCAATTTCCTGTCTGGGCTGTCCTGGGCTGTCCTGGGCTGTCCTGGGCTGTCCTGGGCTGTCCTGGGCTGTCCTGGGCTGTCCTGGGCTGTCCTGGGCTGTCCTGGGCTGTCCTGGGCTGTCCTGGGCTGTCCTGGGCTGTCCTGGGCTGTCCTGGGCTGTCCTGGGCTGTCCTGGGCTGTCCTTTATATGAACATTTACGCACCACGCTTTTATTTATTTGCTTTTTCTTTTTAATGCAATTTAATAGCTTATTTTTAAAATCTTACCATTTACATTTGGAAATCCCTATAGATATTAACGAAATTACAAAAAAAAATCCGGAAATGAGATAAAATTTAAAAATACTTTACCGAAATAAAAACTGAAAGGAATGTTAGAATTAATTAAAGAATCTAGTAGCAATTTCCTGTCTGGGCTGTCCTGGGCTGTCCTGGGCTGTCCTGGGCTGTCCTGGGCTGTCCTGGGCTGTCCTGGGCTGTCCTGGGCTGTCCTGGGCTGTCCTGGGCTGTCCTGGGCTGTCCTGGGCTGTCCTGGGCTGTCCTGGGCTGTCCTGGGCTGTCCTGGGCTGTCCTTTATATGAACATTTACGCACCACGCTTTTATTTATTTGCTTTTTCTTTTTAATGCAATTTAATAGCTTATTTTTAAAATCTTACCATTTACATTTGGAAATCCCTATAGATATTAACGAAATTACAAAAAAAAATCCGGAAATGAGATAAAATTTAAAAATACTTTACCGAAATAAAAACTGAAAGGAATGTTAGAATTAATTAAAGAATCTAGTAGCAATTTCCTGCCTGGGCTGTCCTGGGCTGTCCTGGGCTGTCCTGGGCTGTCCTGGGCTGTCCTGGGCTGTCCTGGGCTGTCCTGGGCTGTCCTGGGCTGTCCTGGGCTGTCCTGGGCTGTCCTGGGCTGTCCTGGGCTGTCCTGGGCTGTCCTGGGCTGTCCTGGGCTGTCCTTTATATGAACATTTACGCACCACGCTTTTATTTATTTGCTTTTTCTTTTTAGTGCAATTTAATAGCTTATTTTTAAAATCTTACCATTTACATTTGGAAATCCCTATAGATATTAACGAAATTACAAAAAAAAATCCGGAAATGAGATAAAATTTAAAAATACTTTACCGAAATAAAAACTGAAAGGAATGTTAAAATTAATTAAAGAATCTAGTAGCAATTTCCTGTCTGGGCTGTCCTGGGCTGTCCTGGGCTGTCCTGGGCTGTCCTGGGCTGTCCTGGGCTGTCCTGGGCTGTCCTGGGCTGTCCTGGGCTGTCCTGGGCTGTCCTGGGCTGTCCTGGGCTGTCCTGGGCTGTCCTGGGCTGTCCTGGGCTGTCCTGGGCTGTCCGGGGCTGTCCTGGGCTGTCCTGGGCTGTCCTGGGCTGTCCTGGGCTGTCCTGGGCTGTCCTGGGCTGTCCTGGGCTGTCCTGGGCTGTCCGGGGCTGTCCTGGGCTGTCCTGGGCTGTCCTGGGCTGTCCTGGGCTGTCCGGGGCTGTCCGGGGCTGTCCTGGGCTGTCCTGGGCTGTCCTGGGCTGTCCTGGGCTGTCCTGGGCTGTCCTGGGCTGTCCTGGGCTGTCCTGGGCTGTCCTGGGCTGTCCTGGGCTGTCCTGGGCTGTCCTGGGCTGTCCTGGGCTGTCCTGGGCTGTCCTGGGCTGTCCTGGGCTGTCCTGGGCTGTCCTGGGCTGTCCTGGGCTGTCCTGGGCTGTCCTGGGCTGTCCTGGGCTGTCCTGGGCTGTCCTGGGCTTTTATTTATTTGCTTTTTCTTTTTAGTGCAATTTAATAGCTTATTTTTAAAATCTTACCATTTACATTTGGAAATCCCTATAGATATTAACGAAATTACAAAAAAAAATCCGGAAATGAGATAAAATTTAAAAATACTTTACCGAAATAAAAACTGAAAGGAATGTTAGAATTAATTAAAGAATCTAGTAGCAATTTCCTGTCTGGGCTGTCCTGGGCTGTCCTGGGCTGTCCTGGGCTGTCCTGGGCTGTCCTGGGCTGTCCTGGGCTGTCCTGGGCTGTCCTGGGCTGTCCTGGGCTGTCCTGGGCTGTCCTGGGCTGTCCTGGGCTGTCCTTTATATGAACATTTACGCACCACGCTTTTATTTATTTGCTTTTTCTTTTTAGTGCAATTTAATAGCTTATTTTTAAAATCTTACCATTTACATTTGGAAATCCCTATAGATATTAACGAAATTACAAAAAAAAATCCGGAAATGAGATAAAATTTAAAAATACTTTACCGAAATAAAAACTGAAAGGAATGTTAAAATTAATTAAAGAATCTAGTAGCAATTTCCTGTCTGGGCTGTCCTGGGCTGTCCTGGGCTGTCCTGGGCTGTCCTGGGCTGTCCGGGGCTGTCCTGGGCTGTCCTGGGCTGTCCTGGGCTGTCCTGGGCTGTCCTGGGCTGTCCGGGGCTGTCCGGGGCTGCCCTGGGCTGTCCTGGGCTGTCCTGGGCTGTCCTGGGCTGTCCTGGGCTGTCCTGGGCTGTCCTGGGCTGTCCTGGGCTGTCCTGGGCTGTCCTGGGCTGTCCTGGGCTGTCCTGGGCTGTCCTGGGCTGTCCTGGGCTGTCCTGGGCTGTCCTGGGCTGTCCTGGGCTGTCCTGGGCTGTCCTGGGCTGTTCTGGGCTGTCCTGGGCTGTCCTGGGCTGTCCTGGGCTGTCCTGGGCTGTCCTGGGCTGTCCTGGGCTGTCCTGGGCTGTCCTGGGCTGTCCTGGGCTGTCCTTTATATGAACATTTACGCACCACGCTTTTATTTATTTGCTTTTTCTTTTTAGTGCAATTTAATAGCTTATTTTTAAAATCTTACCATTTACATTTGGAAATCCCTATAGATATTAACGAAATTACAAAAAAAAATCCGGAAATGAGATAAAATTTAAAAATACTTTACCGAAATAAAAACTGAAAGGAATGCTAGAATTAATTAAAGAATCTAGTAGTAATTTCCTGTCTGGGCTGTCCTGGGCTGTCCTGGGCTGTCCTGGGCTGTCCTGGGCTGTCCTGGGCTGTCCTGGGCTGTCCTGGGCTGTCCTGGGCTGTCCTGGGCTGTCCTGGGCTGTCCTGGGCTGTCCTGGGCTGTCCTGGGCTGTCCTGGGCTGTCCTGGGCTGTCCTGGGCTGTCCTGGGCTGTCCTGGGCTGTCCTGGGCTGTCCTGGGCTGTCCTGGGCTGTCCTGGGCTGTCCTGGGCTGTCCTGGGCTGTCCTGGGCTGTCCTTTATATGAACATTTACGCACCACGCTTTTGTTTATTTGCTTTTTCTTTTTAGTGCAATTTAATAGCTTATTTTTAAAATCTTACCATTTACATTTGGAAATCCCTATAGATATTAACGAAATTACAAAAAAAAATCCGGAAATGAGATAAAATTTAAAAATACTTTACCGAAATAAAAACTGAAAGGAATGTTAGAATTAATTAAAGAATCTAGTAGCAATTTCCTGTCTGGGCTGTCCTGGGCTGTCCTGGGCTGTCCTGGGCTGTCCTGGGCTGTCCTGGGCTGTCCTGGGCTGTCCTGGGCTGTCCTGGGCTGTCCTGGGCTGTCCTGGGCTGTCCTGGGCTGTCCTGGGCTGTCCTGGGCTGTCCTGGGCTGTCCTGGGCTGTCCTGGGCTGTCCTTTATATGAACATTTACGCACCACGCTTTTATTTATTTGCTTTTTCTTTTTAGTGCAATTTAATAGCTTATTTTTAAAATCTTACCATTTACATTTGGAAATCCCTATAGATATTAACGAAATTACAAAAAAAAATCCGGAAATGAGATAAAATTTAAAAATACTTTACCGAAATAAAAACTGAAAGGAATGTTAGAATTAATTAAAGAATCTAGTAGCAATTTCCTGTCTGGGCTGTCCTGGGCTGTCCTGGGCTGTCCTGGGCTGTCCTGGGCTGTCCTGGGCTGTCCTGGGCTGTCCTGGGCTGTCCTGGGCTGTCCTGGGCTGTCCTGGGCTGTCCTGGGCTGTCCTGGGCTGTCCTGGGCTGTCCTGGGCTGTCCTGGGCTGTCCTTTATATGAACATTTACGCACCACGCTTTTGTTTATTTGCTTTTTCTTTTTAGTGCAATTTAATAGCTTATTTTTAAAATCTTACCATTTACATTTGGAAATCCCTATAGATATTAACGAAATTACAAAAAAAAATCCGGAAATGAGATAAAATTTAAAAATACTTTACCGAAATAAAAACTGAAAGGAATGTTAGAATTAATTAAAGAATCTAGTAGCAATTTCCTGTCTGGGCTGTCCTGGGCTGTCCTGGGCTGTCCTGGGCTGTCCTGGGCTGTCCTGGGCTGTCCTGGGCTGTCCTGGGCTGTCCTGGGCTGTCCTGGGCTGTCCTGGGCTGTCCTGGGCTGTCCTGGGCTGTCCTGGGCTGTCCTTTATATGAACATTTACGCACCACGCTTTTATTTATTTGCTTTTTCTTTTTAGTGCAATTTAATAGCTTATTTTTAAAATCTTACCATTTACATTTGGAAATCCCTATAGATATTAACGAAATTACAAAAAAAAATCCGGAAATGAGATAAAATTTAAAAATACTTTACCGAAATAAAAACTGAAAGGAATGTTAGAATTAATTAAAGAATCTAGTAGCAATTTCCTGTCTGGGCTGTCCTGGGCTGTCCTGGGCTGTCCTGGGCTGTCCTGGGCTGTCCTGGGCTGTCCTGGGCTGTCCTGGGCTGTCCTGGGCTGTCCTGGGCTGTCCTGGGCTGTCCTTTATATGAACATTTACGCACCACGCTTTTATTTATTTGCTTTTTCTTTTTAGTGCAATTTAATAGCTTATTTTTAAAATCTTACCATTTACATTTGGAAATCCCTATAGATATTAACGAAATTACAAAAAAAAATCCGGAAATGAGATAAAATTTAAAAATACTTTACCGAAATAAAAACTGAAAGGAATGTTAGAATTAATTAAAGAATCTAGTAGCAATTTCCTGTCTGGGCTGTCCTGGGCTGTCCTGGGCTGTCCTGGGCTGTCCTGGGCTGTCCTGGGCTGTCCTGGGCTGTCCTGGGCTGTCCTGGGCTGTCCTGGGCTGTCCTGGGCTGTCCTGGGCTGTCCTGGGCTGTCCTGGGCTGTCCTGGGCTGTCCTGGGCTGTCCTGGGCTGTCCTGGGCTGTCCTGGGCTGTCCTGGGCTGTCCTTTATATGAACATTTACGCACCACGCTTTTATTTATTTGCTTTTTCTTTTTAGTGCAATTTAATAGCTTATTTTTAAAATCTTACCATTTACATTTGGAAATCCCTATAGATATTAACGAAATTACAAAAAAAAATCCGGAAATGAGATAAAATTTAAAAATACTTTACCGAAATAAAAACTGAAAGGAATGTTAGAATTAATTAAAGAATCTAGTAGCAATTTCCTGTCTGGGCTGTCCTGGGCTGTCCTGGGCTGTCCTGGGCTGTCCTGGGCTGTCCGGGGCTGTCCTGGGCTGTCCTGGGCTGTCCTGGGCTGTCCTGGGCTGTCCTGGGCTGTCCTGGGCTGTCCTGGGCTGTCCTGGGCTGTCCTGGGCTGTCCTGGGCTGTCCTGGGCTGTCCTGGGCTGTCCTGGGCTGTCCTGGGCTGTCCTGGGCTGTCCTGGGCTGTCCTGGGCTGTCCGGGGCTGTCCTGGGCTGTCCTGGGCTGTCCTGGGCTGTCCTGGGCTGTCCTGGGCTGTCCTGGGCTGTCCTGGGCTGTCCTGGGCTGTCCTGGGCTGTCCTGGGCTGTCCTGGGCTGTCCGGGGCTGTCCTGGGCTGTCCTGGGCTGTCCTGGGCTGTCCTGGGCTGTCCTGGGCTGTCCTGGGCTGTCCTGGGCTGTCCTGGGCTGTCCTGGGCTGTCCTGGGCTGTCCTGGGCTGTCCTGGGCTGTCCTGGGCTGTCCTTTATATGAACATTTACGCACCACGCTTTTATTTATTTGCTTTTTCTTTTTAGTGCAATTTAATAGCTTATTTTTAAAATCTTACCATTTACATTTGGAAATCCCTATAGATATTAACGAAATTACAAAAAAAAATCCGGAAATGAGATAAAATTTAAAAATACTTTACCGAAATAAAAACTGAAAGGAATGTTAGAATTAATTAAAGAATCTAGTAGCAATTTCCTGTCTGGGCTGTCCTGGGCTGTCCTGGGCTGTCCTGGGCTGTCCTGGGCTGTCCTGGGCTGTCCTGGGCTGTCCTGGGCTGTCCTGGGCTGTCCTGGGCTGTCCTGGGCTGTCCTGGGCTGTCCTGGGCTGTCCTGGGCTGTCCTTTATATGAACATTTACGCACCACGCTTTTATTTATTTGCTTTTTCTTTTTAGTGCAATTTAATAGCTTATTTTTAAAATCTTACCATTTACATTTGGAAATCCCTATAGATATTAACGAAATTACAAAAAAAAATCCGGAAATGAGATAAAATTTAAAAATACTTTACCGAAATAAAAACTGAAAGGAATGTTAGAATTAATTAAAGAATCTAGTAGCAATTTCCTGTCTGGGCTGTCCTGGGCTGTCCTGGGCTGTCCTGGGCTGTCCTGGGCTGTCCTGGGCTGTCCTGGGCTGTCCTTTATATGAACATTTACGCACCACGCTTTTATTTATTTGCTTTTTCTTTTTAGTGCAATTTAATAGCTTATTTTTAAAATCTTACCATTTACATTTGGAAATCCCTATAGATATTAACGAAATTACAAAAAAAAATCCGGAAATGAGATAAAATTTAAAAATACTTTACCGAAATAAAAACTGAAAGGAATGTTAGAATTAATTAAAGAATCTAGTAGCAATTTCCTGTCTGGGCTGTCCTGGGCTGTCCTGGGCTGTCCTGGGCTGTCCTGGGCTGTCCTGGGCTGTCCTGGGCTGTCCTTTATATGAACATTTACGCACCACGCTTTTATTTATTTGCTTTTTCTTTTTAATGCAATTTAATAGCTTATTTTTAAAATCTTACCATTTACATTTGGAAATCCCTATAGATATTAACGAAATTACAAAAAAAAATCCGGAAATGAGATAAAATTTAAAAATACTTTACCGAAATAAAAACTGAAAGGAATGTTAGAATTAATTAAAGAATCTAGTAGCAATTTCCTGTCTGGGCTGTCCTGGGCTGTCCTGGGCTGTCCGGGGCTGTCCTGGGCTGTCCTGGGCTGTCCTGGGCTGTCCTGGGCTGTCCTGGGCTGTCCTCGGCTGTCCTGGGCTGTCCTGGGCTGTCCTGGGCTGTCCTGGGCTGTCCTGGGCTGTCCTGGGCTGTCCTGGGCTGTCCTGGGCTGTCCTGGGCTGTCCTGGGCTGTCCTGGGCTGTCCTGGGCTGTCCTGGGCTGTCCTGGGCTGTCCTGGGCTGTCCTGGGCTGTCCTGGGCTGTCCTTTATATGAACATTTACGCACCACGCTTTTATTTATTTGCTTTTTCTTTTTAGTGCAATTTAATAGCTTATTTTTAAAATCTTACCATTTACATTTGGAAATCCCTATAGATATTAACGAAATTACAAAAAAAAATCCGGAAATGAGATAAAATTTAAAAATACTTTACCGAAATAAAAACTGAAAGGAATGTTAGAATTAATTAAAGAATCTAGTAGCAATTTCCTGTCTGGGCTGTCCTGGGCTGTCCTGGGCTGTCCTGGGCTGTCCTGGGCTGTCCTGGGCTGTCCTGGGCTGTCCTGGGCTGTCCTGGGCTGTCCTGGGCTGTCCTGGGCTGTCCTGGGCTGTCCTGGGCTGTCCTGGGCTGTCCTTTATATGAACATTTACGCACCACGCTTTTATTTATTTGCTTTTTCTTTTTAGTGCAATTTAATAGCTTATTTTTAAAATCTTACCATTTACATTTGGAAATCCCTATAGATATTAACGAAATTACAAAAAAAAATCCGGAAATGAGATAAAATTTAAAAATACTTTACCGAAATAAAAACTGAAAGGAATGTTAGAATTAATTAAAGAATCTAGTAGCAATTTCCTGTCTGGGCTGTCCTGGGCTGTCCTGGGCTGTCCTGGGCTGTCCTGGGCTGTCCTGGGCTGTCCTGGGCTGTCCTGGGCTGTCCTGGGCTGTCCTGGGCTGTCCTGGGCTGTCCTGGGCTGTCCTGGGCTGTCCTGGGCTGTCCTGGGCTGTCCTGGGCTGTCCTGGGCTGTCCTGGGCTGTCCTTTATATGAACATTTACGCACCACGGTTTTATTTATTTGCTTTTTCTTTTTAATGCAATTTAATAGCTTATTTTTAAAATCTTACCATTTACATTTGGAAATCCCTATAGATATTAACGAAATTACAAAAAAAAATCCGGAAATGAGATAAAATTTAAAAATACTTTACCGAAATAAAAACTGAAAGGAATGTTAGAATTAATTAAAGAATCTAGTAGCAATTTCCTGTCTGGGCTGTCCTGGGCTGTCCTGGGCTGTCCTGGGCTGTCCTGGGCTGTCCTGGGCTGTCCTGGGCTGTCCTGGGCTGTCCTGGGCTGTCCTGGGCTGTCCTGGGCTGTCCTGGGCTGTCCTGGGCTGTCCTGGGCTGTCCTGGGCTGTCCTGGGCTGTCCTGGGCTGTCCTGGGCTGTCCTGGGCTGTCCTTTATATGAACATTTACGCACCACGCTTTTATTTATTTGCTTTTTCTTTTTAATGCAATTTAATAGCTTATTTTTAAAATCTTACCATTTACATTTGGAAATCCCTATAGATATTAACGAAATTACAAAAAAAAATCCGGAAATGAGATAAAATTTAAAAATACTTTACCGAAATAAAAACTGAAAGGAATGTTAGAATTAATTAAAGAATCTAGTAGCAATTTCCTGTCTGGGCTGTCCTGGGCTGTCCTGGGCTGTCCTGGGCTGTCCTGGGCTGTCCTGGGCTGTCCTGGGCTGTCCTGGGCTGTCCTGGGCTGTCCTGGGCTGTCCTGGGCTGTCCTGGGCTGTCCTGGGCTGTCCTGGGCTGTCCTGGGCTGTCCTGGGCTGTCCTGGGCTGTCCTTTATATGAACATTTACGCACCACGCTTTTATTTATTTGCTTTTTCTTTTTAGTGCAATTTAATAGCTTATTTTTAAAATCTTACCATTTACATTTGGAAATCCCTATAGATATTAACGAAATTACAAAAAAAAATCCGGAAATGAGATAAAATTTAAAAATACTTTACCGAAATAAAAACTGAAAGGAATGTTAAAATTAATTAAAGAATCTAGTAGCAATTTCCTGTCTGGGCTGTCCTGGGCTGTCCTGGGCTGTCCTGGGCTGTCCTGGGCTGTCCTGGGCTGTCCTGGGCTGTCCTGGGCTGTCCTGGGCTGTCCTGGGCTGTCCTGGGCTGTCCGGGGCTGTCCTGGGCTGTCCTGGGCTGTCCTGGGCTGTCCTGGGCTGTCCGGGGCTGTCCGGGGCTGTCCTGGGCTGTCCTGGGCTGTCCTGGGCTGTCCTGGGCTGTCCTGGGCTGTCCTGGGCTGTCCTGGGCTGTCCTGGGCTGTCCTGGGCTGTCCTGGGCTGTCCTGGGCTGTCCTGGGCTGTCCTGGGCTGTCCTGGGCTGTCCTGGGCTGTCCTGGGCTGTCCTTTATATGAACATTTACGCACCACGCTTTTATTTATTTGCTTTTTCTTTTTAGTGCAATTTAATAGCTTATTTTTAAAATCTTACCATTTACATTTGGAAATCCCTATAGATATTAACGAAATTACAAAAAAAAATCCGGAAATGAGATAAAATTTAAAAATACTTTACCGAAATAAAAACTGAAAGGAATGTTAAAATTAATTAAAGAATCTAGTAGCAATTTCCTGTCTGGGCTGTCCTGGGCTGTCCTGGGCTGTCCTGGGCTGTCCTGGGCTGTCCGGGGCTGTCCTGGGCTGTCCTGGGCTGTCCTGGGCTGTCCTGGGCTGTCCTGGGCTGTCCGGGGCTGTCCGGGGCTGTCCTGGGCTGTCCTGGGCTGTCCTGGGCTGTCCTGGGCTGTCCTGGGCTGTCCTGGGCTGTCCTGGGCTGTCCTGGGCTGTCCTGGGCTGTCCTGGGCTGTCCTGGGCTGTCCTGGGCTGTCCTGGGCTGTCCTGGGCTGTCCTGGGCTGTCCTGGGCTGTCCTGGGCTGTCCTGGGCTGTCCTGGGCTGTCCTGGGCTGTCCTGGGCTGTTCTGGGCTGTCCTGGGCTGTCCTGGGCTGTCCTGGGCTGTCCTGGGCTGTCCTGGGCTGTCCTGGGCTGTCCTGGGCTGTCCTGGGCTGTCCTGGGCTGTCCTTTATATGAACATTTACGCACCACGCTTTTATTTATTTGCTTTTTCTTTTTAGTGCAATTTAATAGCTTATTTTTAAAATCTTACCATTTACATTTGGAAATCCCTATAGATATTAACGAAATTACAAAAAAAAATCCGGAAATGAGATAAAATTTAAAAATACTTTACCGAAATAAAAACTGAAAGGAATGTTAGAATTAATTAAAGAATCTAGTAGTAATTTCCTGTCTGGGCTGTCCTGGGCTGTCCTGGGCTGTCCTGGGCTGTCCTGGGCTGTCCTGGGCTGTCCTGGGCTGTCCTGGGCTGTCCTGGGCTGTCCTGGGCTGTCCTGGGCTGTCCTGGGCTGTCCTGGGCTGTCCTGGGCTGTCCTGGGCTGTCCTGGGCTGTCCTGGGCTGTCCTTTATATGAACATTTACGCACCACGCTTTTATTTATTTGCTTTTTCTTTTTAGTGCAATTTAATAGCTTATTTTTAAAATCTTACCATTTACATTTGGAAATCCCTATAGATATTAACGAAATTACAAAAAAAAATCCGGAAATGAGATAAAATTTAAAAATACTTTACCGAAATAAAAACTGAAAGGAATGTTAGAATTAATTAAAGAATCTAGTAGCAATTTCCTGTCTGGGCTGTCCTGGGCTGTCCTGGGCTGTCCTGGGCTGTCCTGGGCTGTCCTGGGCTGTCCTGGGCTGTCCTGGGCTGTCCTGGGCTGTCCTGGGCTGTCCTGGGCTGTCCTGGGCTGTCCTGGGCTGTCCTGGGCTGTCCTGGGCTGTCCTTTATATGAACATTTACGCACCACGCTTTTATTTATTTGCTTTTTCTTTTTAGTGCAATTTAATAGCTTATTTTTAAAATCTTACCATTTACATTTGGAAATCCCTATAGATATTAACGAAATTACAAAAAAAAATCCGGAAATGAGATAAAATTTAAAAATACTTTACCGAAATAAAAACTGAAAGGAATGTTAGAATTAATTAAAGAATCTAGTAGCAATTTCCTGTCTGGGCTGTCCTGGGCTGTCCTGGGCTGTCCTGGGCTGTCCTGGGCTGTCCTGGGCTGTCCTGGGCTGTCCTGGGCTGTCCTGGGCTGTCCTGGGCTGTCCTGGGCTGTCCTGGGCTGTCCTGGGCTGTCTGGGCTGTCCTGGGCTGTCTGGGCTGTCCTGGGCTGTCTGGGCTGTCCTTTATATGAACATTTACGCACCACGCTTTTATTTATTTGCTTTTTCTTTTTAGTGCAATTTAATAGCTTATTTTTAAAATCTTACCATTTACATTTGGAAATCCCTATAGATATTAACGAAATTACAAAAAAAAATCCGGAAATGAGATAAAATTTAAAAATACTTTACCGAAATAAAAACTGAAAGGAATGTTAGAATTAATTAAAGAATCTAGTAGCAATTTCCTGTCTGGGCTGTCCTGGGCTGTCCTGGGCTGTCCTGGGCTGTCCTGGGCTGTCCTGGGCTGTCCTGGGCTGTCCTGGGCTGTCCTGGGCTGTCCTGGGCTGTCCTGGGCTGTCCTGGGCTGTCCTGGGCTGTTCTGGGCTGTCCTGGGCTGTCCTGGGCTGTCCTGGGCTGTCCTGGGCTGTCCTGGGCTGTCCTGGGCTGTCCTGGGCTGTCCTGGGCTGTCCTGGGCTGTCCTGGGCTGTCCTGGGCTGTCCTGGGCTGTCCTGGGCTGTCCTGGGCTGTCCTGGGCTGTCCTGGGCTGTCCTGGGCTGTCGCAAAGAATGTCAACCGACTAAAAGTGGACAGTGAGAGATAAGAACAGGACCCAGAAGCAGGGAAGCTAGAAGTAAAGAATTGCCCTCCCACACATACACAAACATACACTCATGTACACATTAACATTAAACAAAACACACACATATAAACACATACCATTCAATTGCAATAGTAATACTACATACATATTACATATTATTATATATTACTCATAAGCAGTTTACACATATAAACATATAAACAACTTTCACCCTTCACCCTTCAAGTTATAATTCCTGACTTCAAATTTAAACGGTCTTGAATAATAATCAATAATGTTTTATAAATTATGTTATGTAATTGTATAATGATAAACAAAGAGTGTATACAGAGTTTAAAATGAGAATTAAATGAAATTAAGTAGGATGTACTATGGGCCAATAAAAGAATTTTAGCCCAGCAGGCATAGAAATATTAATAATTTTGATGTTATATGTTACAAAATAATGTTTATAATTTATGTGAATATGTTACGCCTTAGGGCATTTGTATCAACATGTAGTACCATTGAGTGAAACATGTACAATAAATAAATGTCCTGGGCTGTCCTGGGCTGTCCTGGGCTGTCCTGGGCTGTCCTGGGCTGTCCTGGGCTGTCCTGGGCTGTCCTGGGCTGTCCTGGGCTGTCCTTTATATGAACATTTACGCACCACGCTTTTATTTATTTGCTTTTTCTTTTTAGTGCAATTTAATAGCTTATTTTTAAAATCTTACCATTTACATTTGGAAATCCCTATAGATATTAACGAAATTACAAAAAAAAATCCGGAAATGAGATAAAATTTAAAAATACTTTACCGAAATAAAAACTGAAAGGAATGTTAGAATTAATTAAAGAATCTAGTAGCAATTTCCTGTCTGGGCTGTCCTGGGCTGTCCTGGGCTGTCCTGGGCTGTCCTGGGCTGTCCTGGGCTGTCCTGGGCTGTCCTGGGCTGTCCTTTATATGAACATTTACGCACCACGCTTTTATTTATTTGCTTTTTCTTTTTAATGCAATTTAATAGCTTATTTTTAAAATCTTACCATTTACATTTGGAAATCCCTATAGATATTAACGAAATTACAAAAAAAAATCCGGAAATGAGATAAAATTTAAAAATACTTTACCGAAATAAAAACTGAAAGGAATGTTAGAATTAATTAAAGAATCTAGTAGCAATTTCCTGTCTGGGCTGTCCTGGGCTGTCCTGGGCTGTCCTGGGCTGTCCTGGGCTGTCCTGGGCTGTCCTGGGCTGTCCTGGGCTGTCCTGGGCTGTCCTGGGCTGTCCTGGGCTGTCCTGGGCTGTCCTGGGCTGTCCTTTATATGAACATTTACGCACCACGCTTTTATTTATTTGCTTTTTCTTTTTAGTGCAATTTAATAGCTTATTTTTAAAATCTTACCATTTACATTTGGAAATCCCTATAGATATTAACGAAATTACAAAAAAAAATCCGGAAATGAGATAAAATTTAAAAATACTTTACCGAAATAAAAACTGAAAGGAATGTTAGAATTAATTAAAGAATCTAGTAGCAATTTCCTGTCTGGGCTGTCCTGGGCTGTCCTGGGCTGTCCTGGGCTGTCCTGGGCTGTCCTGGGCTGTCCTGGGCTGTCCTGGGCTGTCCTGGGCTGTCCTGGGCTGTCCGGGGCTGTCCTGGGCTGTCCTGGGCTGTCCTGGGCTGTCCTGGGCTGTCCTGGGCTGTCCTGGGCTGTCCGGGGCTGTCCTGGGCTGTCCTGGGCTGGCCTGGGCTGTCCTGGGCTGTCCTGGGCTGTCCTGGGCTGGCCTGGGCTGTCCTGGGCTGTCCTGGGCTGTCCTGGGCTGTCCTGGGCTGTCCTGGGCTGTCCTGGGCTGTCCTGGGCTGTCCTGGGCTGTCCTGGGCTGTCCTGGGCTGTCCTGGGCTGTCCTGGGCTGTCCTGGGCTGTCCTGGGCTGTCCTGGGCTGTCCTGGGCTGTCCTGGGCTGTCCTGGGCTGTCCTGGGCTGTCCTTTATATGAACATTTACGCACCACGCTTTTATTTATTTGCTTTTTCTTTTTAGTGCAATTTAATAGCTTATTTTTAAAATCTTACCATTTACATTTGGAAATCCCTATAGATATTAACGAAATTACAAAAAAAAATCCGGAAATGAGATAAAATTTAAAAATACTTTACCGAAATAAAAACTGAAAGGAATGTTAGAATTAATTAAAGAATCTAGTAGCAATTTCCTGTCTGGGCTGTCCTGGGCTGTCCTGGGCTGTCCTGGGCTGTCCTGGGCTGTCCTGGGCTGTCCTGGGCTGTCCTGGGCTGTCCTGGGCTGTCCTGGGCTGTCCTGGGCTGTCCTGGGCTGTCCTTTATATGAACATTTACGCACCACGCTTTTATTTATTTGCTTTTTCTTTTTAGTGCAATTTAATAGCTTATTTTTAAAATCTTACCATTTACATTTGGAAATCCCTATAGATATTAACGAAATTACAAAAAAAAATCCGGAAATGAGATAAAATTTAAAAATACTTTACCGAAATAAAAACTGAAAGGAATGTTAGAATTAATTAAAGAATCTAGTAGCAATTTCCTGTCTGGGCTGTCCTGGGCTGTCCTGGGCTGTCCTGGGCTGTCCTGGGCTGTCCTGGGCTGTCCTGGGCTGTCCTGGGCTGTCCTTTATATGAACATTTACGCACCACGCTTTTATTTATTTGCTTTTTCTTTTTAATGCAATTTAATAGCTTATTTTTAAAATCTTACCATTTACATTTGGAAATCCCCATAGATATTAACGAAATTACAAAAAAAAATCCGGAAATGAGATAAAATTTAAAAATACTTTACCGAAATAAAAACTGAAAGGAATGTTAGAATTAATTAAAGAATCTAGTAGCAATTTCCTGTCTGGGCTGTCCTGGGCTGTCCTGGGCTGTCCTGGGCTGTCCTGGGCTGTCCTGGGCTGTCCTGGGCTGTCCTGGGCTGTCCTGGGCTGTCCTGGGCTGTCCTGGGCTGTCCTGGGCTGTCCTGGGCTGTCCTGGGCTGTCCTTTATATGAACATTTACGCACCACGCTTTTATTTATTTGCTTTTTCTTTTTAGTGCAATTTAATAGCTTATTTTTAAAATCTTACCATTTACATTTGGAAATCCCTATAGATATTAACGAAATTACAAAAAAAAATCCGGAAATGAGATAAAATTTAAAAATACTTTACCGAAATAAAAACTGAAAGGAATGTTAGAATTAATTAAAGAATCTAGTAGCAATTTCCTGTCTGGGCTGTCCTGGGCTGTCCTGGGCTGTCCTGGGCTGTCCTGGGCTGTCCTGGGCTGTCCTGGGCTGTCCTGGGCTGTCCTGGGCTGTCCTGGGCTGTCCTGGGCTGTCCTTTATATGAACATTTACGCACCACGCTTTTATTTATTTGCTTTTTCTTTTTAGTGCAATTTAATAGCTTATTTTTAAAATCTTACCATTTACATTTGGAAATCCCTATAGATATTAACGAAATTACAAAAAAAAATCCGGAAATGAGATAAAATTTAAAAATAATTTACCGAAATAAAAACTGAAAGGAATGTTAGAATTAATTAAAGAATCTAGTAGCAATTTCCTGTCTGGGCTGTCCTGGGCTGTCCTGGGCTGTCCTGGGCTGTCCTGGGCTGTCCTGGGCTGTCCTGGGCTGTCCTGGGCTGTCCTGGGCTGTCCTGGGCTGTCCTGGGCTGTCCTGGGCTGTCCTGGGCTGTCCTGGGCTGTCCTTTATATGAACATTTACGCACCACGCTTTTATTTATTTGCTTTTTCTTTTTAGTGCAATTTAATAGCTTATTTTTAAAATCTTACCATTTACATTTGGAAATCCCTATAGATATTAACGAAATTACAAAAAAAAATCCGGAAATGAGATAAAATTTAAAAATACTTTACCGAAATAAAAACTGAAAGGAATGTTAGAATTAATTAAAGAATCTAGTAGCAATTTCCTGTCTGGGCTGTCCTGGGCTGTCCTGGGCTGTCCTGGGCTGTCCTGGGCTGTCCTGGGCTGTCCTGGGCTGTCCTGGGCTGTCCTGGGCTGTCCTGGGCTGTCCTGGGCTGTCCTGGGCTGTCCTGGGCTGTCCTGGGCTGTCCTGGGCTGTCCTGGGCTGTCCTGGGCTGTCCTGGGCTGTCCTTTATATGAACATTTACGCACCACGCTTTTATTTATTTGCTTTTTCTTTTTAGTGCAATTTAATAGCTTATTTTTAAAATCTTACCATTTACATTTGGAAATCCCTATAGATATTAACGAAATTACAAAAAAAAATCCGGAAATGAGATAAAATTTAAAAATACTTTACCGAAATAAAAACTGAAAGGAATGTTAGAATTAATTAAAGAATCTAGTAGCAATTTCCTGTCTGGGCTGTCCTGGGCTGTCCTGGGCTGTCCTGGGCTGTCCTGGGCTGTCCTGGGCTGTCCTGGGCTGTCCTGGGCTGTCCTGGGCTGTCCTGGGCTGTCCTGGGCTGTCCTGGGCTGTCCTGGGCTGTCCTGGGCTGTCCTGGGCTGTCCTGGGCTGTCCTTTATATGAACATTTACGCACCACGCTTTTATTTATTTGCTTTTTCTTTTTAATGCAATTTAATAGCTTATTTTTAAAATCTTACCATTTACATTTGGAAATCCCTATAGATATTAACGAAATTACAAAAAAAAATCCGGAAATGAGATAAAATTTAAAAATACTTTACCGAAATAAAAACTGAAAGGAATGTTAGAATTAATTAAAGAATCTAGTAGCAATTTCCTGTCTGGGCTGTCCTGGGCTGTCCTGGGCTGTCCTGGGCTGTCCTGGGCTGTCCTGGGCTGTCCTGGGCTGTCCTGGGCTGTCCTGGGCTGTCCTGGGCTGTCCTGGGCTGTCCTGGGCTGTCCTTTATATGAACATTTACGCACCACGCTTTTATTTATTTGCTTTTTCTTTTTAATGCAATTTAATAGCTTATTTTTAAAATCTTACCATTTACATTTGGAAATCCCTATAGATATTAACGAAATTACAAAAAAAAATCCGGAAATGAGATAAAATTTAAAAATACTTTACCGAAATAAAAACTGAAAGGAATGTTAGAATTAATTAAAGAATCTAGTAGCAATTTCCTGCCTGGGCTGTCCTGGGCTGTCCTGGGCTGTCCTGGGCTGTCCTGGGCTGTCCTGGGCTGTCCTGGGCTGTCCTGGGCTGTCCTGGGCTGTCCTGGGCTGTCCTGGGCTGTCCTGGGCTGTCCTGGGCTGTCCTGGGCTGTCCTGGGCTGTCCTTTATATGAACATTTACGCACCACGCTTTTATTTATTTGCTTTTTCTTTTTAGTGCAATTTAATAGCTTATTTTTAAAATCTTACCATTTACATTTGGAAATCCCTATAGATATTAACGAAATTACAAAAAAAAATCCGGAAATGAGATAAAATTTAAAAATACTTTACCGAAATAAAAACTGAAAGGAATGTTAAAATTAATTAAAGAATCTAGTAGCAATTTCCTGTCTGGGCTGTCCTGGGCTGTCCTGGGCTGTCCTGGGCTGTCCTGGGCTGTCCTGGGCTGTCCTGGGCTGTCCTGGGCTGTCCTGGGCTGTCCTGGGCTGTCCTGGGCTGTCCTGGGCTGTCCTGGGCTGTCCTGGGCTGTCCTGGGCTGTCCGGGGCTGTCCTGGGCTGTCCTGGGCTGTCCTGGGCTGTCCTGGGCTGTCCTGGGCTGTCCTGGGCTGTCCTGGGCTGTCCTGGGCTGTCCGGGGCTGTCCTGGGCTGTCCTGGGCTGTCCTGGGCTGTCCTGGGCTGTCCGGGGCTGTCCGGGGCTGTCCTGGGCTGTCCTGGGCTGTCCTGGGCTGTCCTGGGCTGTCCTGGGCTGTCCTGGGCTGTCCTGGGCTGTCCTGGGCTGTCCTGGGCTGTCCTGGGCTGTCCTGGGCTGTCCTGGGCTGTCCTGGGCTGTCCTGGGCTGTCCTGGGCTGTCCTGGGCTGTCCTGGGCTGTCCTGGGCTGTCCTGGGCTGTCCTGGGCTGTCCTGGGCTGTCCTGGGCTGTCCTGGGCTGTCCTGGGCTTTTATTTATTTGCTTTTTCTTTTTAGTGCAATTTAATAGCTTATTTTTAAAATCTTACCATTTACATTTGGAAATCCCTATAGATATTAACGAAATTACAAAAAAAAATCCGGAAATGAGATAAAATTTAAAAATACTTTACCGAAATAAAAACTGAAAGGAATGTTAGAATTAATTAAAGAATCTAGTAGCAATTTCCTGTCTGGGCTGTCCTGGGCTGTCCTGGGCTGTCCTGGGCTGTCCTGGGCTGTCCTGGGCTGTCCTGGGCTGTCCTGGGCTGTCCTGGGCTGTCCTGGGCTGTCCTGGGCTGTCCTGGGCTGTCCTGGGCTGTCCTGGGCTGTCCTGGGCTGTCCTGGGCTGTCCTGGGCTGTCCTGGGCTGTCCTGGGCTGTCCTTTATATGAACATTTACGCACCACGCTTTTATTTATTTGCTTTTTCTTTTTAGTGCAATTTAATAGCTTATTTTTAAAATCTTACCATTTACATTTGGAAATCCCTATAGATATTAACGAAATTACAAAAAAAAATCCGGAAATGAGATAAAATTTAAAAATACTTTACCGAAATAAAAACTGAAAGGAATGTTAAAATTAATTAAAGAATCTAGTAGCAATTTCCTGTCTGGGCTGTCCTGGGCTGTCCTGGGCTGTCCTGGGCTGTCCTGGGCTGTCCGGGGCTGTCCTGGGCTGTCCTGGGCTGTCCTGGGCTGTCCTGGGCTGTCCTGGGCTGTCCGGGGCTGTCCGGGGCTGTCCTGGGCTGTCCTGGGCTGTCCTGGGCTGTCCTGGGCTGTCCTGGGCTGTCCTGGGCTGTCCTGGGCTGTCCTGGGCTGTCCTGGGCTGTCCTGGGCTGTCCTGGGCTGTCCTGGGCTGTCCTGGGCTGTCCTGGGCTGTCCTGGGCTGTCCTGGGCTGTCCTGGGCTGTCCTGGGCTGTCCTGGGCTGTTCTGGGCTGTCCTGGGCTGTCCTGGGCTGTCCTGGGCTGTCCTGGGCTGTCCTGGGCTGTCCTGGGCTGTCCTGGGCTGTCCTGGGCTGTCCTGGGCTGTCCTTTATATGAACATTTACGCACCACGCTTTTATTTATTTGCTTTTTCTTTTTAGTGCAATTTAATAGCTTATTTTTAAAATCTTACCATTTACATTTGGAAATCCCTATAGATATTAACGAAATTACAAAAAAAAATCCGGAAATGAGATAAAATTTAAAAATACTTTACCGAAATAAAAACTGAAAGGAATGTTAGAATTAATTAAAGAATCTAGTAGTAATTTCCTGTCTGGGCTGTCCTGGGCTGTCCTGGGCTGTCCTGGGCTGTCCTGGGCTGTCCTGGGCTGTCCTGGGCTGTCCTGGGCTGTCCTGGGCTGTCCTGGGCTGTCCTGGGCTGTCCTGGGCTGTCCTGGGCTGTCCTGGGCTGTCCTGGGCTGTCCTGGGCTGTCCTGGGCTGTCCTTTATATGAACATTTACGCACCACGCTTTTATTTATTTGCTTTTTCTTTTTAATGCAATTTAATAGCTTATTTTTAAAATCTTACCATTTACATTTGGAAATCCCTATAGATATTAACGAAATTACAAAAAAAAATCCGGAAATGAGATAAAATTTAAAAATACTTTACCGAAATAAAAACTGAAAGGAATGTTAGAATTAATTAAAGAATCTAGTAGCAATTTCCTGTCTGGGCTGTCCTGGGCTGTCCTGGGCTGTCCGGGGCTGTCCTGGGCTGTCCTGGGCTGTCCTGGGCTGTCCTGGGCTGTCCTGGGCTGTCCTGGGCTGTCCTGGGCTGTCCTGGGCTGTCCTGGGCTGTCCTGGGCTGTCCTGGGCTGTCCTGGGCTGTCCTGGGCTGTCCTGGGCTGTCCTTTATATGAACATTTACGCACCACGCTTTTATTTATTTGCTTTTTCTTTTAAATTACAAAAAAAAATCCGGAAATGAGATAAAATTTAAAAATACTTTACCGAAATAAAAACTGAAAGGAATGTTAGAATTAATTAAAGAATCTATTAGCAATTTCCTGTCTGGGCTGTCCTGGGCTGTCCTGGGCTGTCCGGGGCTGTCCTGGGCTGTCCTGGGCTGTCCTGGGCTGTCCTGGGCTGTCCTGGGCTGTCCTGGGCTGTCCTGGGCTGTCCTGGGCTGTCCTTTATATGAACATTTACGCACCACGCTTTTATTTATTTGCTTTTTCTTTTTAATGCAATTTAATAGCTTATTTTTAAAATCTTACCATTTACATTTGGAAATCCCTATAGATATTAACGAAATTACAAAAAAAAATCCGGAAATGAGATAAAATTTAAAAATACTTTACCGAAATAAAAACTGAAAGGAATGTTAGAATTAATTAAAGAATCTAGTAGCAATTTCCTGTCTGGGCTGTCCTGGGCTGTCCTGGGCTGTCCGGGGCTGTCCTGGGCTGTCCTGGGCTGTCCTGGGCTGTCCTGGGCTGTCCTGGGCTGTCCTGGGCTGTCCTGGGCTGTCCTGGGCTGTCCTGGGCTGTCCTGGGCTGTCCTGGGCTGTCCTGGGCTGTCCTGGGCTGTCCTGGGCTGTCCTGGGCTGTCCTGGGCTGTCCTGGGCTGTCCTGGGCTGTCCTGGGCTGTCCTGGGCTGTCCTGGGCTGTCCTGGGCTGTCCTGGGCTGTCCTTTATATGAACATTTACGCACCACGCTTTTATTTATTTGCTTTTTCTTTTTAGTGCAATTTAATAGCTTATTTTTAAAATCTTACCATTTACATTTGGAAATCCCTATAGATATTAACGAAATTACAAAAAAAAATCCGGAAATGAGATAAAATTTAAAAATACTTTACCGAAATAAAAACTGAAAGGAATGTTAGAATTAATTAAAGAATCTAGTAGCAATTTCCTGTCTGGGCTGTCCTGGGCTGTCCTGGGCTGTCCTGGGCTGTCCTGGGCTGTCCTGGGCTGTCCTGGGCTGTCCTGGGCTGTCCTTTATATGAACATTTACGCACCACGCTTTTATTTATTTGCTTTTTCTTTTTAATGCAATTTAATAGCTTATTTTTAAAATCTTACCATTTACATTTGGAAATCCCTATAGATATTAACGAAATTACAAAAAAAAATCCGGAAATGAGATAAAATTTAAAAATACTTTACCGAAATAAAAACTGAAAGGAATGTTAGAATTAATTAAAGAATCTAGTAGCAATTTCCTGTCTGGGCTGTCCTGGGCTGTCCTGGGCTGTCCGGGGCTGTCCTGGGCTGTCCTGGGCTGTCCTGGGCTGTCCTGGGCTGTCCTGGGCTGTCCTGGGCTGTCCTGGGCTGTCCTGGGCTGTCCTGGGCTGTCCTGGGCTGTCCTGGGCTGTCCTGGGCTGTCCTGGGCTGTCCTTTATATGAACATTTACGCACCACGCTTTTATTTATTTGCTTTTTCTTTTTAATGCAATTTAATAGCTTATTTTTAAAATCTTACCATTTACATTTGGAAATCCCTATAGATATTAACGAAATTACAAAAAAAAATCCGGAAATGAGATAAAATTTAAAAATACTTTACCGAAATAAAAACTGAAAGGAATGTTAGAATTAATTAAAGAATCTATTAGCAATTTCCTGTCTGGGCTGTCCTGGGCTGTCCTGGGCTGTCCGGGGCTGTCCTGGGCTGTCCTGGGCTGTCCTGGGCTGTCCTGGGCTGTCCTGGGCTGTCCTGGGCTGTCCTGGGCTGTCCTGGGCTGTCCTGGGCTGTCCTTTATATGAACATTTACGCACCACGCTTTTATTTATTTGCTTTTTCTTTTTAATGCAATTTAATAGCTTATTTTTAAAATCTTACCATTTACATTTGGAAATCCCTATAGATATTAACGAAATTACAAAAAAAAATCCGGAAATGAGATAAAATTTAAAAATACTTTACCGAAATAAAAACTGAAAGGAATGTTAGAATTAATTAAAGAATCTAGTAGCAATTTCCTGTCTGGGCTGTCCTGGGCTGTCCTGGGCTGTCCGGGGCTGTCCTGGGCTGTCCTGGGCTGTCCTGGGCTGTCCTGGGCTGTCCTGGGCTGTCCTGGGCTGTCCTGGGCTGTCCTGGGCTGTCCTGGGCTGTCCTGGGCTGTCCTGGGCTGTCCTGGGCTGTCCTGGGCTGTCCTGGGCTGTCCTGGGCTGTCCTGGGCTGTCCTGGGCTGTCCTGGGCTGTCCTGGGCTGTCCTGGGCTGTCCTGGGCTGTCCTGGGCTGTCCTTTATATGAACATTTACGCACCACGCTTTTATTTATTTGCTTTTTCTTTTTAGTGCAATTTAATAGCTTATTTTTAAAATCTTACCATTTACATTTGGAAATCCCTATAGATATTAACGAAATTACAAAAAAAAATCCGGAAATGAGATAAAATTTAAAAATACTTTACCGAAATAAAAACTGAAAGGAATGTTAGAATTAATTAAAGAATCTAGTAGCAATTTCCTGTCTGGGCTGTCCTGGGCTGTCCTGGGCTGTCCTGGGCTGTCCTGGGCTGTCCTGGGCTGTCCTGGGCTGTCCTGGGCTGTCCTGGGCTGTCCTGGGCTGTCCTGGGCTGTCCTGGGCTGTCCTTTATATGAACATTTACGCACCACGCTTTTATTTATTTGCTTTTTCTTTTTAGTGCAATTTAATAGCTTATTTTTAAAATCTTACCATTTACATTTGGAAATCCCTATAGATATTAACGAAATTACAAAAAAAAATCCGGAAATGAGATAAAATTTAAAAATACTTTACCGAAATAAAAACTGAAAGGAATGTTAGAATTAATTAAAGAATCTAGTAGCAATTTCCTGTCTGGGCTGTCCTGGGCTGTCCTGGGCTGTCCTGGGCTGTCCTGGGCTGTCCTGGGCTGTCCTGGGCTGTCCTGGGCTGTCCTGGGCTGTCCTGGGCTGTCCTGGGCTGTCCTGGGCTGTCCTAGGCTGTCCTGGGCTGTCCTGGGCTGTCCTGGGCTGTCCTGGGCTGTCCTGGGCTGTCCGGGGCTGTCCTGGGCTGTCCTGGGCTGTCCTGGGCTGTCCGGGGCTGTCCTGGGCTGTCCTGGGCTGTCCTGGGCTGTCCTGGGCTGTCCTGGGCTGTCCTGGGCTGTCCTGGGCTGTCCTGGGCTGTCCTGGGCTGTCCTGGGCTGTCCTGGGCTGTCCTGGGCTGTCCTGGGCTGTCCTGGGCTGTCCTGGGCTGTCCTTTATATGAACATTTACGCACCACGCTTTTATTTATTTGCTTTTTCTTTTTAATGCAATTTAATAGCTTATTTTTAAAATCTTACCATTTACATTTGGAAATCCCTATAGATATTAACGAAATTACAAAAAAAAATCCGGAAATGAGATAAAATTTAAAAATACTTTACCGAAATAAAAACTGAAAGGAATGTTAGAATTAATTAAAGAATCTAGTAGCAATTTCCTGTCTGGGCTGTCCTGGGCTGTCCTGGGCTGTCCTGGGCTGTCCTGGGCTGTCCTGGGCTGTCCTGGGCTGTCCTGGGCTGTCCTGGGCTGTCCTGGGCTGTCCTGGGCTGTCCTGGGCTGTCCTGGGCTGTCCTTTATATGAACATTTACGCACCACGCTTTTATTTATTTGCTTTTTCTTTTTAGTGCAATTTAATAGCTTATTTTTAAAATCTTACCATTTACATTTGGAAATCCCTATAGATATTAACGAAATTACAAAAAAAAATCCGGAAATGAGATAAAATTTAAAAATACTTTACCGAAATAAAAACTGAAAGGAATGTTAGAATTAATTAAAGAATCTAGTAGCAATTTCCTGTCTGGGCTGTCCTGGGCTGTCCTGGGCTGTCCTGGGCTGTCCTGGGCTGTCCTGGGCTGTCCTGGGCTGTCCTGGGCTGTCCTGGGCTGTCCTTTATATGAACATTTACGCACCACGCTTTTATTTATTTGCTTTTTCTTTTTAGTGCAATTTAATAGCTTATTTTTAAAATCTTACCATTTACATTTGGAAATCCCTATAGATATTAACGAAATTACAAAAAAAAATCCGGAAATGAGATAAAATTTAAAAATACTTTACCGAAATAAAAACTGAAAGGAATGTTAGAATTAATTAAAGAATCTAGTAGCAATTTCCTGTCTGGGCTGTCCTGGGCTGCCCTGGGCTGTCCTGGGCTGTCCTGGGCTGTCCTGGGCTGTCCTGGGCTGTCCTTTATATGAACATTTACGCACCACGCTTTTATTTATTTGCTTTTTCTTTTTAATGCAATTTAATAGCTTATTTTTAAAATCTTACCATTTACATTTGGAAATCCCTATAGATATTAACGAAATTACAAAAAAAAATCCGGAAATGAGATAAAATTTAAAAATACTTTACCGAAATAAAAACTGAAAGGAATGTTAGAATTAATTAAAGAATCTAGTAGCAATTTCCTGTCTGGGCTGTCCTGGGCTGTCCTGGGCTGTCCGGGGCTGTCCTGGGCTGTCCTGGGCTGTCCTGGGCTGTCCTGGGCTGTCCTGGGCTGTCCTCGGCTGTCCTGGGCTGTCCTGGGCTGTCCTGGGCTGTCCTGGGCTGTCCTGGGCTGTCCTGGGCTGTCCTGGGCTGTCCTGGGCTGTCCTGGGCTGTCCTGGGCTGTCCTGGGCTGTCCTGGGCTGTCCTGGGCTGTCCTGGGCTGTCCTGGGCTGTCCTGGGCTGTCCTTTATATGAACATTTACGCACCACGCTTTTATTTATTTGCTTTTTCTTTTTAGTGCAATTTAATAGCTTATTTTTAAAATCTTACCATTTACATTTGGAAATCCCTATAGATATTAACGAAATTACAAAAAAAAATCCGGAAATGAGATAAAATTTAAAAATACTTTACCGAAATAAAAACTGAAAGGAATGTTAGAATTAATTAAAGAATCTAGTAGCA
This sequence comes from Carabus problematicus, assembly GCA_963422195.1. Classification (NCBI taxonomy): domain Eukaryota; kingdom Metazoa; phylum Arthropoda; class Insecta; order Coleoptera; family Carabidae; genus Carabus; species Carabus problematicus. The sequence continues at coordinate 222,452 of OY728585.1, forward strand.
ATTTCCTGTCTGGGCTGTCCTGGGCTGTCCTGGGCTGTCCTGGGCTGTCCTGGGCTGTCCTGGGCTGTCCTGGGCTGTCCTGGGCTGTCCTGGGCTGTCCTGGGCTGTCCTGGGCTGTCCTGGGCTGTCCTGGGCTGTCCTGGGCTGTCCTGGGCTGTCCTGGGCTGTCCTTTATATGAACATTTACGCACCACGCTTTTATTTATTTGCTTTTTCTTTTTAGTGCAATTTAATAGCTTATTTTTAAAATCTTACCATTTACATTTGGAAATCCCTATAGATATTAACGAAATTACAAAAAAAAATCCGGAAATGAGATAAAATTTAAAAATACTTTACCGAAATAAAAACTGAAAGGAATGTTAGAATTAATTAAAGAATCTAGTAGCAATTTCCTGTCTGGGCTGTCCTGGGCTGTCCTGGGCTGTCCTGGGCTGTCCTGGGCTGTCCTGGGCTGTCCTGGGCTGTCCTGGGCTGTCCTGGGCTGTCCTGGGCTGTCCTGGGCTGTCCTGGGCTGTCCTGGGCTGTCCTGGGCTGTCCTGGGCTGTCCTGGGCTGTCCTGGGCTGTCCTGGGCTGTCCTTTATATGAACATTTACGCACCACGGTTTTATTTATTTGCTTTTTCTTTTTAATGCAATTTAATAGCTTATTTTTAAAATCTTACCATTTACATTTGGAAATCCCTATAGATATTAACGAAATTACAAAAAAAAATCCGGAAATGAGATAAAATTTAAAAATACTTTACCGAAATAAAAACTGAAAGGAATGTTAGAATTAATTAAAGAATCTAGTAGCAATTTCCTGTCTGGGCTGTCCTGGGCTGTCCTGGGCTGTCCTGGGCTGTCCTGGGCTGTCCTGGGCTGTCCTGGGCTGTCCTGGGCTGTCCTGGGCTGTCCTGGGCTGTCCTGGGCTGTCCTGGGCTGTCCTGGGCTGTCCTGGGCTGTCCTGGGCTGTCCTGGGCTGTCCTGGGCTGTCCTGGGCTGTCCTGGGCTGTCCTTTATATGAACATTTACGCACCACGCTTTTATTTATTTGCTTTTTCTTTTTAATGCAATTTAATAGCTTATTTTTAAAATCTTACCATTTACATTTGGAAATCCCTATAGATATTAACGAAATTACAAAAAAAAATCCGGAAATGAGATAAAATTTAAAAATACTTTACCGAAATAAAAACTGAAAGGAATGTTAGAATTAATTAAAGAATCTAGTAGCAATTTCCTGTCTGGGCTGTCCTGGGCTGTCCTGGGCTGTCCTGGGCTGTCCTGGGCTGTCCTGGGCTGTCCTGGGCTGTCCTGGGCTGTCCTGGGCTGTCCTGGGCTGTCCTGGGCTGTCCTGGGCTGTCCTGGGCTGTCCTGGGCTGTCCTGGGCTGTCCTTTATATGAACATTTACGCACCACGCTTTTATTTATTTGCTTTTTCTTTTTAATGCAATTTAATAGCTTATTTTTAAAATCTTACCATTTACATTTGGAAATCCCTATAGATATTAACGAAATTACAAAAAAAAATCCGGAAATGAGATAAAATTTAAAAATACTTTACCGAAATAAAAACTGAAAGGAATGTTAGAATTAATTAAAGAATCTAGTAGCAATTTCCTGTCTGGGCTGTCCTGGGCTGTCCTGGGCTGTCCTGGGCTGTCCTGGGCTGTCCTGGGCTGTCCTGGGCTGTCCTGGGCTGTCCTGGGCTGTCCTGGGCTGTCCTGGGCTGTCCTGGGCTGTCCTGGGCTGTCCTTTATATGAACATTTACGCACCACGCTTTTATTTATTTGCTTTTTCTTTTTAATGCAATTTAATAGCTTATTTTTAAAATCTTACCATTTACATTTGGAAATCCCTATAGATATTAACGAAATTACAAAAAAAAATCCGGAAATGAGATAAAATTTAAAAATACTTTACCGAAATAAAAACTGAAAGGAATGTTAGAATTAATTAAAGAATCTAGTAGCAATTTCCTGCCTGGGCTGTCCTGGGCTGTCCTGGGCTGTCCTGGGCTGTCCTGGGCTGTCCTGGGCTGTCCTGGGCTGTCCTGGGCTGTCCTGGGCTGTCCTGGGCTGTCCTGGGCTGTCCTGGGCTGTCCTGGGCTGTCCTGGGCTGTCCTGGGCTGTCCTTTATATGAACATTTACGCACCACGCTTTTATTTATTTGCTTTTTCTTTTTAGTGCAATTTAATAGCTTATTTTTAAAATCTTACCATTTACATTTGGAAATCCCTATAGATATTAACGAAATTACAAAAAAAAATCCGGAAATGAGATAAAATTTAAAAATACTTTACCGAAATAAAAACTGAAAGGAATGTTAAAATTAATTAAAGAATCTAGTAGCAATTTCCTGTCTGGGCTGTCCTGGGCTGTCCTGGGCTGTCCTGGGCTGTCCTGGGCTGTCCTGGGCTGTCCTGGGCTGTCCTGGGCTGTCCTGGGCTGTCCTGGGCTGTCCTGGGCTGTCCTGGGCTGTCCTGGGCTGTCCTGGGCTGTCCTGGGCTGTCCGGGGCTGTCCTGGGCTGTCCTGGGCTGTCCTGGGCTGTCCTGGGCTGTCCTGGGCTGTCCTGGGCTGTCCTGGGCTGTCCTGGGCTGTCCGGGGCTGTCCTGGGCTGTCCTGGGCTGTCCTGGGCTGTCCTGGGCTGTCCGGGGCTGTCCGGGGCTGTCCTGGGCTGTCCTGGGCTGTCCTGGGCTGTCCTGGGCTGTCCTGGGCTGTCCTGGGCTGTCCTGGGCTGTCCTGGGCTGTCCTGGGCTGTCCTGGGCTGTCCTGGGCTGTCCTGGGCTGTCCTGGGCTGTCCTGGGCTGTCCTGGGCTGTCCTGGGCTGTCCTGGGCTGTCCTGGGCTGTCCTGGGCTGTCCTGGGCTGTCCTGGGCTGTCCTGGGCTGTCCTGGGCTGTCCTGGGCTTTTATTTATTTGCTTTTTCTTTTTAGTGCAATTTAATAGCTTATTTTTAAAATCTTACCATTTACATTTGGAAATCCCTATAGATATTAACGAAATTACAAAAAAAAATCCGGAAATGAGATAAAATTTAAAAATACTTTACCGAAATAAAAACTGAAAGGAATGTTAGAATTAATTAAAGAATCTAGTAGCAATTTCCTGTCTGGGCTGTCCTGGGCTGTCCTGGGCTGTCCTGGGCTGTCCTGGGCTGTCCTGGGCTGTCCTGGGCTGTCCTGGGCTGTCCTGGGCTGTCCTGGGCTGTCCTGGGCTGTCCTGGGCTGTCCTGGGCTGTCCTGGGCTGTCCTGGGCTGTCCTGGGCTGTCCTGGGCTGTCCTGGGCTGTCCTGGGCTGTCCTTTATATGAACATTTACGCACCACGCTTTTATTTATTTGCTTTTTCTTTTTAGTGCAATTTAATAGCTTATTTTTAAAATCTTACCATTTACATTTGGAAATCCCTATAGATATTAACGAAATTACAAAAAAAAATCCGGAAATGAGATAAAATTTAAAAATACTTTACCGAAATAAAAACTGAAAGGAATGTTAAAATTAATTAAAGAATCTAGTAGCAATTTCCTGTCTGGGCTGTCCTGGGCTGTCCTGGGCTGTCCTGGGCTGTCCTGGGCTGTCCGGGGCTGTCCTGGGCTGTCCTGGGCTGTCCTGGGCTGTCCTGGGCTGTCCTGGGCTGTCCGGGGCTGTCCGGGGCTGTCCTGGGCTGTCCTGGGCTGTCCTGGGCTGTCCTGGGCTGTCCTGGGCTGTCCTGGGCTGTCCTGGGCTGTCCTGGGCTGTCCTGGGCTGTCCTGGGCTGTCCTGGGCTGTCCTGGGCTGTCCTGGGCTGTCCTGGGCTGTCCTGGGCTGTCCTGGGCTGTCCTGGGCTGTTCTGGGCTGTCCTGGGCTGTCCTGGGCTGTCCTGGGCTGTCCTGGGCTGTCCTGGGCTGTCCTGGGCTGTCCTGGGCTGTCCTGGGCTGTCCTGGGCTGTCCTTTATATGAACATTTACGCACCACGCTTTTATTTATTTGCTTTTTCTTTTTAGTGCAATTTAATAGCTTATTTTTAAAATCTTACCATTTACATTTGGAAATCCCTATAGATATTAACGAAATTACAAAAAAAAATCCGGAAATGAGATAAAATTTAAAAATACTTTACCGAAATAAAAACTGAAAGGAATGTTAGAATTAATTAAAGAATCTAGTAGTAATTTCCTGTCTGGGCTGTCCTGGGCTGTCCTGGGCTGTCCTGGGCTGTCCTGGGCTGTCCTGGGCTGTCCTGGGCTGTCCTGGGCTGTCCTGGGCTGTCCTGGGCTGTCCTGGGCTGTCCTGGGCTGTCCTGGGCTGTCCTGGGCTGTCCTGGGCTGTCCTGGGCTGTCCTGGGCTGTCCTTTATATGAACATTTACGCACCACGCTTTTATTTATTTGCTTTTTCTTTTTAATGCAATTTAATAGCTTATTTTTAAAATCTTACCATTTACATTTGGAAATCCCTATAGATATTAACGAAATTACAAAAAAAAATCCGGAAATGAGATAAAATTTAAAAATACTTTACCGAAATAAAAACTGAAAGGAATGTTAGAATTAATTAAAGAATCTAGTAGCAATTTCCTGTCTGGGCTGTCCTGGGCTGTCCTGGGCTGTCCGGGGCTGTCCTGGGCTGTCCTGGGCTGTCCTGGGCTGTCCTGGGCTGTCCTGGGCTGTCCTGGGCTGTCCTGGGCTGTCCTGGGCTGTCCTGGGCTGTCCTGGGCTGTCCTGGGCTGTCCTGGGCTGTCCTGGGCTGTCCTGGGCTGTCCTTTATATGAACATTTACGCACCACGCTTTTATTTATTTGCTTTTTCTTTTAAATTACAAAAAAAAATCCGGAAATGAGATAAAATTTAAAAATACTTTACCGAAATAAAAACTGAAAGGAATGTTAGAATTAATTAAAGAATCTATTAGCAATTTCCTGTCTGGGCTGTCCTGGGCTGTCCTGGGCTGTCCGGGGCTGTCCTGGGCTGTCCTGGGCTGTCCTGGGCTGTCCTGGGCTGTCCTGGGCTGTCCTGGGCTGTCCTGGGCTGTCCTGGGCTGTCCTGGGCTGTCCTTTATATGAACATTTACGCACCACGCTTTTATTTATTTGCTTTTTCTTTTTAATGCAATTTAATAGCTTATTTTTAAAATCTTACCATTTACATTTGGAAATCCCTATAGATATTAACGAAATTACAAAAAAAAATCCGGAAATGAGATAAAATTTAAAAATACTTTACCGAAATAAAAACTGAAAGGAATGTTAGAATTAATTAAAGAATCTAGTAGCAATTTCCTGTCTGGGCTGTCCTGGGCTGTCCTGGGCTGTCCGGGGCTGTCCTGGGCTGTCCTGGGCTGTCCTGGGCTGTCCTGGGCTGTCCTGGGCTGTCCTGGGCTGTCCTGGGCTGTCCTGGGCTGTCCTGGGCTGTCCTGGGCTGTCCTGGGCTGTCCTGGGCTGTCCTGGGCTGTCCTGGGCTGTCCTGGGCTGTCCTGGGCTGTCCTGGGCTGTCCTGGGCTGTCCTGGGCTGTCCTGGGCTGTCCTGGGCTGTCCTTTATATGAACATTTACGCACCACGCTTTTGTTTATTTGCTTTTTCTTTTTAGTGCAATTTAATAGCTTATTTTTAAAATCTTACCATTTACATTTGGAAATCCCTATAGATATTAACGAAATTACAAAAAAAAATCCGGAAATGAGATAAAATTTAAAAATACTTTACCGAAATAAAAACTGAAAGGAATGTTAGAATTAATTAAAGAATCTAGTAGCAATTTCCTGTCTGGGCTGTCCTGGGCTGTCCTGGGCTGTCCTGGGCTGTCCTGGGCTGTCCTGGGCTGTCCTGGGCTGTCCTGGGCTGTCCTGGGCTGTCCTGGGCTGTCCTGGGCTGTCCTGGGCTGTCCTGGGCTGTCCTGGGCTGTCCTGGGCTGTCCTGGGCTGTCCTGGGCTGTCCTGGGCTGTCCTTTATATGAACATTTACGCACCACGCTTTTATTTATTTGCTTTTTCTTTTTAGTGCAATTTAATAGCTTATTTTTAAAATCTTACCATTTACATTTGGAAATCCCTATAGATATTAACGAAATTACAAAAAAAAATCCGGAAATGAGATAAAATTTAAAAATACTTTACCGAAATAAAAACTGAAAGGAATGTTAGAATTAATTAAAGAATCTAGTAGCAATTTCCTGTCTGGGCTGTCCTGGGCTGTCCTGGGCTGTCCTGGGCTGTCCTGGGCTGTCCTGGGCTGTCCTGGGCTGTCCTGGGCTGTCCTTTATATGAACATTTACGCACCACGCTTTTATTTATTTGCTTTTTCTTTTTAATGCAATTTAATAGCTTATTTTTAAAATCTTACCATTTACATTTGGAAATCCCTATAGATATTAACGAAATTACAAAAAAAAATCCGGAAATGAGATAAAATTTAAAAATACTTTACCGAAATAAAAACTGAAAGGAATGTTAGAATTAATTAAAGAATCTAGTAGCAATTTCCTGTCTGGGCTGTCCTGGGCTGTCCTGGGCTGTCCGGGGCTGTCCTGGGCTGTCCTGGGCTGTCCTGGGCTGTCCTGGGCTGTCCTGGGCTGTCCTGGGCTGTCCTGGGCTGTCCTGGGCTGTCCTGGGCTGTCCTGGGCTGTCCTGGGCTGTCCTGGGCTGTCCTGGGCTGTCCTTTATATGAACATTTACGCACCACGCTTTTATTTATTTGCTTTTTCTTTTTAATGCAATTTAATAGCTTATTTTTAAAATCTTACCATTTACATTTGGAAATCCCTATAGATATTAACGAAATTACAAAAAAAAATCCGGAAATGAGATAAAATTTAAAAATACTTTACCGAAATAAAAACTGAAAGGAATGTTAGAATTAATTAAAGAATCTATTAGCAATTTCCTGTCTGGGCTGTCCTGGGCTGTCCTGGGCTGTCCGGGGCTGTCCTGGGCTGTCCTGGGCTGTCCTGGGCTGTCCTGGGCTGTCCTGGGCTGTCCTGGGCTGTCCTGGGCTGTCCTGGGCTGTCCTGGGCTGTCCTTTATATGAACATTTACGCACCACGCTTTTATTTATTTGCTTTTTCTTTTTAATGCAATTTAATAGCTTATTTTTAAAATCTTACCATTTACATTTGGAAATCCCTATAGATATTAACGAAATTACAAAAAAAAATCCGGAAATGAGATAAAATTTAAAAATACTTTACCGAAATAAAAACTGAAAGGAATGTTAGAATTAATTAAAGAATCTAGTAGCAATTTCCTGTCTGGGCTGTCCTGGGCTGTCCTGGGCTGTCCGGGGCTGTCCTGGGCTGTCCTGGGCTGTCCTGGGCTGTCCTGGGCTGTCCTGGGCTGTCCTGGGCTGTCCTGGGCTGTCCTGGGCTGTCCTGGGCTGTCCTGGGCTGTCCTGGGCTGTCCTGGGCTGTCCTGGGCTGTCCTGGGCTGTCCTGGGCTGTCCTGGGCTGTCCTGGGCTGTCCTGGGCTGTCCTGGGCTGTCCTGGGCTGTCCTGGGCTGTCCTGGGCTGTCCTTTATATGAACATTTACGCACCACGCTTTTATTTATTTGCTTTTTCTTTTTAGTGCAATTTAATAGCTTATTTTTAAAATCTTACCATTTACATTTGGAAATCCCTATAGATATTAACGAAATTACAAAAAAAAATCCGGAAATGAGATAAAATTTAAAAATACTTTACCGAAATAAAAACTGAAAGGAATGTTAGAATTAATTAAAGAATCTAGTAGCAATTTCCTGTCTGGGCTGTCCTGGGCTGTCCTGGGCTGTCCTGGGCTGTCCTGGGCTGTCCTGGGCTGTCCTGGGCTGTCCTGGGCTGTCCTGGGCTGTCCTGGGCTGTCCTGGGCTGTCCTGGGCTGTCCTTTATATGAACATTTACGCACCACGCTTTTATTTATTTGCTTTTTCTTTTTAGTGCAATTTAATAGCTTATTTTTAAAATCTTACCATTTACATTTGGAAATCCCTATAGATATTAACGAAATTACAAAAAAAAATCCGGAAATGAGATAAAATTTAAAAATACTTTACCGAAATAAAAACTGAAAGGAATGTTAGAATTAATTAAAGAATCTAGTAGCAATTTCCTGTCTGGGCTGTCCTGGGCTGTCCTGGGCTGTCCTGGGCTGTCCTGGGCTGTCCTGGGCTGTCCTGGGCTGTCCTGGGCTGTCCTGGGCTGTCCTGGGCTGTCCTGGGCTGTCCTGGGCTGTCCTAGGCTGTCCTGGGCTGTCCTGGGCTGTCCTGGGCTGTCCTGGGCTGTCCTGGGCTGTCCGGGGCTGTCCTGGGCTGTCCTGGGCTGTCCTGGGCTGTCCGGGGCTGTCCTGGGCTGTCCTGGGCTGTCCTGGGCTGTCCTGGGCTGTCCTGGGCTGTCCTGGGCTGTCCTGGGCTGTCCTGGGCTGTCCTGGGCTGTCCTGGGCTGTCCTGGGCTGTCCTGGGCTGTCCTGGGCTGTCCTGGGCTGTCCTTTATATGAACATTTACGCACCACGCTTTTATTTATTTGCTTTTTCTTTTTAATGCAATTTAATAGCTTATTTTTAAAATCTTACCATTTACATTTGGAAATCCCTATAGATATTAACGAAATTACAAAAAAAAATCCGGAAATGAGATAAAATTTAAAAATACTTTACCGAAATAAAAACTGAAAGGAATGTTAGAATTAATTAAAGAATCTAGTAGCAATTTCCTGTCTGGGCTGTCCTGGGCTGTCCTGGGCTGTCCTGGGCTGTCCTGGGCTGTCCTGGGCTGTCCTGGGCTGTCCTGGGCTGTCCTGGGCTGTCCTGGGCTGTCCTGGGCTGTCCTGGGCTGTCCTGGGCTGTCCTGGGCTGTCCTTTATATGAACATTTACGCACCACGCTTTTATTTATTTGCTTTTTCTTTTTAGTGCAATTTAATAGCTTATTTTTAAAATCTTACCATTTACATTTGGAAATCCCTATAGATATTAACGAAATTACAAAAAAAAATCCGGAAATGAGATAAAATTTAAAAATACTTTACCGAAATAAAAACTGAAAGGAATGTTAGAATTAATTAAAGAATCTAGTAGCAATTTCCTGTCTGGGCTGTCCTGGGCTGTCCTGGGCTGTCCTGGGCTGTCCTGGGCTGTCCTGGGCTGTCCTGGGCTGTCCTGGGCTGTCCTGGGCTGTCCTTTATATGAACATTTACGCACCACGCTTTTATTTATTTGCTTTTTCTTTTTAGTGCAATTTAATAGCTTATTTTTAAAATCTTACCATTTACATTTGGAAATCCCTATAGATATTAACGAAATTACAAAAAAAAATCCGGAAATGAGATAAAATTTAAAAATACTTTACCGAAATAAAAACTGAAAGGAATGTTAGAATTAATTAAAGAATCTAGTAGCAATTTCCTGTCTGGGCTGTCCTGGGCTGCCCTGGGCTGTCCTGGGCTGTCCTGGGCTGTCCTGGGCTGTCCTGGGCTGTCCTTTATATGAACATTTACGCACCACGCTTTTATTTATTTGCTTTTTCTTTTTAATGCAATTTAATAGCTTATTTTTAAAATCTTACCATTTACATTTGGAAATCCCTATAGATATTAACGAAATTACAAAAAAAAATCCGGAAATGAGATAAAATTTAAAAATACTTTACCGAAATAAAAACTGAAAGGAATGTTAGAATTAATTAAAGAATCTAGTAGCAATTTCCTGTCTGGGCTGTCCTGGGCTGTCCTGGGCTGTCCGGGGCTGTCCTGGGCTGTCCTGGGCTGTCCTGGGCTGTCCTGGGCTGTCCTGGGCTGTCCTCGGCTGTCCTGGGCTGTCCTGGGCTGTCCTGGGCTGTCCTGGGCTGTCCTGGGCTGTCCTGGGCTGTCCTGGGCTGTCCTGGGCTGTCCTGGGCTGTCCTGGGCTGTCCTGGGCTGTCCTGGGCTGTCCTGGGCTGTCCTGGGCTGTCCTGGGCTGTCCTGGGCTGTCCTTTATATGAACATTTACGCACCACGCTTTTATTTATTTGCTTTTTCTTTTTAGTGCAATTTAATAGCTTATTTTTAAAATCTTACCATTTACATTTGGAAATCCCTATAGATATTAACGAAATTACAAAAAAAAATCCGGAAATGAGATAAAATTTAAAAATACTTTACCGAAATAAAAACTGAAAGGAATGTTAGAATTAATTAAAGAATCTAGTAGCAATTTCCTGTCTGGGCTGTCCTGGGCTGTCCTGGGCTGTCCTGGGCTGTCCTGGGCTGTCCTGGGCTGTCCTGGGCTGTCCTGGGCTGTCCTGGGCTGTCCTGGGCTGTCCTGGGCTGTCCTGGGCTGTCCTGGGCTGTCCTGGGCTGTCCTGGGCTGTCCTTTATATGAACATTTACGCACCACGCTTTTATTTATTTGCTTTTTCTTTTTAGTGCAATTTAATAGCTTATTTTTAAAATCTTACCATTTACATTTGGAAATCCCTATAGATATTAACGAAATTACAAAAAAAAATCCGGAAATGAGATAAAATTTAAAAATACTTTACCGAAATAAAAACTGAAAGGAATGTTAGAATTAATTAAAGAATCTAGTAGCAATTTCCTGTCTGGGCTGTCCTGGGCTGTCCTGGGCTGTCCTGGGCTGTCCTGGGCTGTCCTGGGCTGTCCTGGGCTGTCCTGGGCTGTCCTGGGCTGTCCTGGGCTGTCCTGGGCTGTCCTGGGCTGTCCTGGGCTGTCCTGGGCTGTCCTGGGCTGTCCTGGGCTGTCCTGGGCTGTCCTGGGCTGTCCTGGGCTGTCCTTTATATGAACATTTACGCACCACGGTTTTATTTATTTGCTTTTTCTTTTTAATGCAATTTAATAGCTTATTTTTAAAATCTTACCATTTACATTTGGAAATCCCTATAGATATTAACGAAATTACAAAAAAAAATCCGGAAATGAGATAAAATTTAAAAATACTTTACCGAAATAAAAACTGAAAGGAATGTTAGAATTAATTAAAGAATCTAGTAGCAATTTCCTGTCTGGGCTGTCCTGGGCTGTCCTGGGCTGTCCTGGGCTGTCCTGGGCTGTCCTGGGCTGTCCTGGGCTGTCCTGGGCTGTCCTGGGCTGTCCTGGGCTGTCCTGGGCTGTCCTGGGCTGTCCTGGGCTGTCCTGGGCTGTCCTGGGCTGTCCTGGGCTGTCCTGGGCTGTCCTGGGCTGTCCTGGGCTGTCCTTTATATGAACATTTACGCACCACGCTTTTATTTATTTGCTTTTTCTTTTTAATGCAATTTAATAGCTTATTTTTAAAATCTTACCATTTACATTTGGAAATCCCTATAGATATTAACGAAATTACAAAAAAAAATCCGGAAATGAGATAAAATTTAAAAATACTTTACCGAAATAAAAACTGAAAGGAATGTTAGAATTAATTAAAGAATCTAGTAGCAATTTCCTGTCTGGGCTGTCCTGGGCTGTCCTGGGCTGTCCTGGGCTGTCCTGGGCTGTCCTGGGCTGTCCTGGGCTGTCCTGGGCTGTCCTGGGCTGTCCTGGGCTGTCCTGGGCTGTCCTGGGCTGTCCTGGGCTGTCCTGGGCTGTCCTGGGCTGTCCTTTATATGAACATTTACGCACCACGCTTTTATTTATTTGCTTTTTCTTTTTAGTGCAATTTAATAGCTTATTTTTAAAATCTTACCATTTACATTTGGAAATCCCTATAGATATTAACGAAATTACAAAAAAAAATCCGGAAATGAGATAAAATTTAAAAATACTTTACCGAAATAAAAACTGAAAGGAATGTTAAAATTAATTAAAGAATCTAGTAGCAATTTCCTGTCTGGGCTGTCCTGGGCTGTCCTGGGCTGTCCTGGGCTGTCCTGGGCTGTCCTGGGCTGTCCTGGGCTGTCCTGGGCTGTCCTGGGCTGTCCTGGGCTGTCCTGGGCTGTCCGGGGCTGTCCTGGGCTGTCCTGGGCTGTCCTGGGCTGTCCTGGGCTGTCCGGGGCTGTCCGGGGCTGTCCTGGGCTGTCCTGGGCTGTCCTGGGCTGTCCTGGGCTGTCCTGGGCTGTCCTGGGCTGTCCTGGGCTGTCCTGGGCTGTCCTGGGCTGTCCTGGGCTGTCCTGGGCTGTCCTGGGCTGTCCTGGGCTGTCCTGGGCTGTCCTGGGCTGTCCTTTATATGAACATTTACGCACCACGCTTTTATTTATTTGCTTTTTCTTTTTAGTGCAATTTAATAGCTTATTTTTAAAATCTTACCATTTACATTTGGAAATCCCTATAGATATTAACGAAATTACAAAAAAAAATCCGGAAATGAGATAAAATTTAAAAATACTTTACCGAAATAAAAACTGAAAGGAATGTTAAAATTAATTAAAGAATCTAGTAGCAATTTCCTGTCTGGGCTGTCCTGGGCTGTCCTGGGCTGTCCTGGGCTGTCCTGGGCTGTCCGGGGCTGTCCTGGGCTGTCCTGGGCTGTCCTGGGCTGTCCTGGGCTGTCCTGGGCTGTCCGGGGCTGTCCGGGGCTGTCCTGGGCTGTCCTGGGCTGTCCTGGGCTGTCCTGGGCTGTCCTGGGCTGTCCTGGGCTGTCCTGGGCTGTCCTGGGCTGTCCTGGGCTGTCCTGGGCTGTCCTGGGCTGTCCTGGGCTGTCCTGGGCTGTCCTGGGCTGTCCTGGGCTGTCCTGGGCTGTCCTGGGCTGTCCTGGGCTGTCCTGGGCTGTCCTGGGCTGTTCTGGGCTGTCCTGGGCTGTCCTGGGCTGTCCTGGGCTGTCCTGGGCTGTCCTGGGCTGTCCTGGGCTGTCCTGGGCTGTCCTGGGCTGTCCTGGGCTGTCCTGGGCTGTCCTTTATATGAACATTTACGCACCACGCTTTTATTTATTTGCTTTTTCTTTTTAGTGCAATTTAATAGCTTATTTTTAAAATCTTACCATTTACATTTGGAAATCCCTATAGATATTAACGAAATTACAAAAAAAAATCCGGAAATGAGATAAAATTTAAAAATACTTTACCGAAATAAAAACTGAAAGGAATGTTAGAATTAATTAAAGAATCTAGTAGTAATTTCCTGTCTGGGCTGTCCTGGGCTGTCCTGGGCTGTCCTGGGCTGTCCTGGGCTGTCCTGGGCTGTCCTGGGCTGTCCTGGGCTGTCCTGGGCTGTCCTGGGCTGTCCTGGGCTGTCCTGGGCTGTCCTGGGCTGTCCTGGGCTGTCCTGGGCTGTCCTTTATATGAACATTTACGCACCACGCTTTTATTTATTTGCTTTTTCTTTTTAGTGCAATTTAATAGCTTATTTTTAAAATCTTACCATTTACATTTGGAAATCCCTATAGATATTAACGAAATTACAAAAAAAAATCCGGAAATGAGATAAAATTTAAAAATACTTTACCGAAATAAAAACTGAAAGGAATGTTAGAATTAATTAAAGAATCTAGTAGCAATTTCCTGTCTGGGCTGTCCTGGGCTGTCCTGGGCTGTCCTGGGCTGTCCTGGGCTGTCCTGGGCTGTCCTGGGCTGTCCTGGGCTGTCCTGGGCTGTCCTGGGCTGTCCTGGGCTGTCCTGGGCTGTCCTGGGCTGTCCTTTATATGAACATTTACGCACCACGCTTTTATTTATTTGCTTTTTCTTTTTAATGCAATTTAATAGCTTATTTTTAAAATCTTACCATTTACATTTGGAAATCCCTATAGATATTAACGAAATTACAAAAAAAAATCCGGAAATGAGATAAAATTTAAAAATACTTTACCGAAATAAAAACTGAAAGGAATGTTAGAATTAATTAAAGAATCTAGTAGCAATTTCCTGTCTGGGCTGTCCTGGGCTGTCCTGGGCTGTCCTGGGCTGTCCTGGGCTGTCCTGGGCTGTCCTGGGCTGTCCTGGGCTGTCCTGGGCTGTCCTGGGCTGTCCTGGGCTGTCCTGGGCTGTCCTGGGCTGTCCTGGGCTGTCCTTTATATGAACATTTACGCACCACGCTTTTATTTATTTGCTTTTTCTTTTTAGTGCAATTTAATAGCTTATTTTTAAAATCTTACCATTTACATTTGGAAATCCCTATAGATATTAACGAAATTACAAAAAAAAATCCGGAAATGAGATAAAATTTAAAAATACTTTACCGAAATAAAAACTGAAAGGAATGTTAGAATTAATTAAAGAATCTAGTAGCAATTTCCTGTCTGGGCTGTCCTGGGCTGTCCTGGGCTGTCCTGGGCTGTCCTGGGCTGTCCTGGGCTGTCCTGGGCTGTCCTGGGCTGTCCTGGGCTGTCCTGGGCTGTCCTGGGCTGTCCTGGGCTGTCCTGGGCTGTCCTGGGCTGTCCTGGGCTGTCCTGGGCTGTCCTTTATATGAACATTTACGCACCACGCTTTTATTTATTTGCTTTTTCTTTTTAGTGCAATTTAATAGCTTATTTTTAAAATCTTACCATTTACATTTGGAAATCCCTATAGATATTAACGAAATTACAAAAAAAAATCCGGAAATGAGATAAAATTTAAAAATACTTTACCGAAATAAAAACTGAAAGGAATGTTAGAATTAATTAAAGAATCTAGTAGCAATTTCCTGTCTGGGCTGTCCTGGGCTGTCCTGGGCTGTCCTGGGCTGTCCTGGGCTGTCCTGGGCTGTCCTGGGCTGTCCTGGGCTGTCCTGGGCTGTCCTTTATATGAACATTTACGCACCACGCTTTTATTTATTTGCTTTTTCTTTTTAATGCAATTTAATAGCTTATTTTTAAAATCTTACCATTTACATTTGGAAATCCCTATAGATATTAACGAAATTACAAAAAAAAATCCGGAAATGAGATAAAATTTAAAAATACTTTACCGAAATAAAAACTGAAAGGAATGTTAGAATTAATTAAAGAATCTAGTAGCAATTTCCTGTCTGGGCTGTCCTGGGCTGTCCTGGGCTGTCCGGGGCTGTCCTGGGCTGTCCTGGGCTGTCCTGGGCTGTCCTGGGCTGTCCTGGGCTGTCCTGGGCTGTCCTGGGCTGTCCTGGGCTGTCCTGGGCTGTCCTGGGCTGTCCTGGGCTGTCCTGGGCTGTCCTGGGCTGTCCTTTATATGAACATTTACGCACCACGCTTTTATTTATTTGCTTTTTCTTTTTAATGCAATTTAATAGCTTATTTTTAAAATCTTACCATTTACATTTGGAAATCCCTATAGATATTAACGAAATTACAAAAAAAAATCCGGAAATGAGATAAAATTTAAAAATACTTTACCGAAATAAAAACTGAAAGGAATGTTAGAATTAATTAAAGAATCTATTAGCAATTTCCTGTCTGGGCTGTCCTGGGCTGTCCTGGGCTGTCCGGGGCTGTCCTGGGCTGTCCTGGGCTGTCCTGGGCTGTCCTGGGCTGTCCTGGGCTGTCCTGGGCTGTCCTGGGCTGTCCTGGGCTGTCCTTTATATGAACATTTACGCACCACGCTTTTATTTATTTGCTTTTTCTTTTTAATGCAATTTAATAGCTTATTTTTAAAATCTTACCATTTACATTTGGAAATCCCTATAGATATTAACGAAATTACAAAAAAAAATCCGGAAATGAGATAAAATTTAAAAATACTTTACCGAAATAAAAACTGAAAGGAATGTTAGAATTAATTAAAGAATCTAGTAGCAATTTCCTGTCTGGGCTGTCCTGGGCTGTCCTGGGCTGTCCGGGGCTGTCCTGGGCTGTCCTGGGCTGTCCTGGGCTGTCCTGGGCTGTCCTGGGCTGTCCTGGGCTGTCCTGGGCTGTCCTGGGCTGTCCTGGGCTGTCCTGGGCTGTCCTGGGCTGTCCTGGGCTGTCCTGGGCTGTCCTGGGCTGTCCTGGGCTGTCCTGGGCTGTCCTGGGCTGTCCTGGGCTGTCCTGGGCTGTCCTGGGCTGTCCTGGGCTGTCCTGGGCTGTCCTGGGCTGTCCTTTATATGAACATTTACGCACCACGCTTTTGTTTATTTGCTTTTTCTTTTTAGTGCAATTTAATAGCTTATTTTTAAAATCTTACCATTTACATTTGGAAATCCCTATAGATATTAACGAAATTACAAAAAAAAATCCGGAAATGAGATAAAATTTAAAAATACTTTACCGAAATAAAAACTGAAAGGAATGTTAGAATTAATTAAAGAATCTAGTAGCAATTTCCTGTCTGGGCTGTCCTGGGCTGTCCTGGGCTGTCCTGGGCTGTCCTGGGCTGTCCTGGGCTGTCCTGGGCTGTCCTTTATATGAACATTTACGCACCACGCTTTTATTTATTTGCTTTTTCTTTTTAGTGCAATTTAATAGCTTATTTTTAAAATCTTACCATTTACATTTGGAAATCCCTATAGATATTAACGAAATTACAAAAAAAAATCCGGAAATGAGATAAAATTTAAAAATACTTTACCGAAATAAAAACTGAAAGGAATGTTAGAATTAATTAAAGAATCTAGTAGCAATTTCCTGTCTGGGCTGTCCTGGGCTGTCCTGGGCTGTCCTGGGCTGTCCTGGGCTGTCCTGGGCTGTCCTGGGCTGTCCTGGGCTGTCCTGGGCTGTCCTGGGCTGTCCTGGGCTGTCCTGGGCTGTCCTGGGCTGTCCTGGGCTGTCCTTTATATGAACATTTACGCACCACGCTTTTATTTATTTGCTTTTTCTTTTTAGTGCAATTTAATAGCTTATTTTTAAAATCTTACCATTTACATTTGGAAATCCCTATAGATATTAACGAAATTACAAAAAAAAATCCGGAAATGAGATAAAATTTAAAAATACTTTACCGAAATAAAAACTGAAAGGAATGTTAGAATTAATTAAAGAATCTAGTAGCAATTTCCTGTCTGGGCTGTCCTGGGCTGTCCTGGGCTGTCCTGGGCTGTCCTGGGCTGTCCTGGGCTGTCCTGGGCTGTCCTGGGCTGTCCTGGGCTGTCCTGGGCTGTCCTGGGCTGTCCTGGGCTGTCCTGGGCTGTCCTGGGCTGTCCTGGGCTGTCCTGGGCTGTCCTGGGCTGTCCTGGGCTGTCCTGGGCTGTCCTGGGCTGTCCTGGGCTGTCCTGGGCTGTCCTTTATATGAACATTTACGCACCACGCTTTTATTTATTTGCTTTTTCTTTTTAGTGCAATTTAATAGCTTATTTTTAAAATCTTACCATTTACATTTGGAAATCCCTATAGATATTAACGAAATTACAAAAAAAAATCCGGAAATGAGATAAAATTTAAAAATACTTTACCGAAATAAAAACTGAAAGGAATGTTAGAATTAATTAAAGAATCTAGTAGCAATTTCCTGTCTGGGCTGTCCTGGGCTGTCCTGGGCTGTCCTGGGCTGTCCTGGGCTGTCCTGGGCTGTCCTGGGCTGTCCTGGGCTGTCCTGGGCTGTCCTGGGCTGTCCTAGGCTGTCCTGGGCTGTCCTGGGCTGTCCTGGGCTGTCCTGGGCTGTCCTGGGCTGTCCTGGGCTGTCCTGGGCTGTCCTGGGCTGTCCTTTATATGAACATTTACGCACCACGCTTTTATTTATTTGCTTTTTCTTTTTAATGCAATTTAATAGCTTATTTTTAAAATCTTACCATTTACATTTGGAAATCCCTATAGATATTAACGAAATTACAAAAAAAAATCCGGAAATGAGATAAAATTTAAAAATACTTTACCGAAATAAAAACTGAAAGGAATGTTAGAATTAATTAAAGAATCTAGTAGCAATTTCCTGTCTGGGCTGTCCTGGGCTGTCCTGGGCTGTCCGGGGCTGTCCTGGGCTGTCCTGGGCTGTCCTGGGCTGTCCTGGGCTGTCCTGGGCTGTCCTGGGCTGTCCTGGGCTGTCCTGGGCTGTCCTGGGCTGTCCTGGGCTGTCCTGGGCTGTCCTGGGCTGTCCTGGGCTGTCCTGGGCTGTCCTGGGCTGTCCTGGGCTGTCCTGGGCTGTCCTGGGCTGTCCTGGGCTGTCCTGGGCTGTCCTGGGCTGTCCTGGGCTGTCCTGGGCTGTCCTTTATATGAACATTTACGCACCACGCTTTTATTTATTTGCTTTTTCTTTTTAATGCAATTTAATAGCTTATTTTTAAAATCTTACCATTTACATTTGGAAATCCCTATAGATATTAACGAAATTACAAAAAAAATCCGGAAATGAGATAAAATTTAAAAATACTTTACCGAAATAAAAACTGAAAGGAATGTTAGAATTAATTAAAGAATCTAGTAGCAATTTCCTGTCTGGGCTGTCCTGGGCTGTCCTGGGCTGTCCGGGG
This sequence comes from Carabus problematicus, assembly GCA_963422195.1. Classification (NCBI taxonomy): domain Eukaryota; kingdom Metazoa; phylum Arthropoda; class Insecta; order Coleoptera; family Carabidae; genus Carabus; species Carabus problematicus. Next base: position 240,555 of record OY728585.1, read on the forward strand.
CTGTCCTGGGCTGTCCTGGGCTGTCCTGGGCTGTCCTGGGCTGTCCTGGGCTGTCCTGGGCTGTCCTGGGCTGTCCTGGGCTGTCCTGGGCTGTCCTGGGCTGTCCTGGGCTGTCCTGGGCTGTCCTGGGCTGTCCTGGGCTGTCCTGGGCTGTCCTGGGCTGTCCTGGGCTGTCCTGGGCTGTCCTTTATATGAACATTTACGCACCACGCTTTTATTTATTTGCTTTTTCTTTTTAGTGCAATTTAATAGCTTATTTTTAAAATCTTACCATTTACATTTGGAAATCCCTATAGATATTAACGAAATTACAAAAAAAAATCCGGAAATGAGATAAAATTTAAAAATACTTTACCGAAATAAAAACTGAAAGGAATGTTAGAATTAATTAAAGAATCTAGTAGCAATTTCCTGTCTGGGCTGTCCTGGGCTGTCCTGGGCTGTCCTGGGCTGTCCTGGGCTGTCCTGGGCTGTCCTGGGCTGTCCTGGGCTGTCCTGGGCTGTCCTTTATATGAACATTTACGCACCACGCTTTTATTTATTTGCTTTTTCTTTTTAATGCAATTTAATAGCTTATTTTTAAAATCTTACCATTTACATTTGGAAATCCCTATAGATATTAACGAAATTACAAAAAAAAATCCGGAAATGAGATAAAATTTAAAAATACTTTACCGAAATAAAAACTGAAAGGAATGTTAGAATTAATTAAAGAATCTAGTAGCAATTTCCTGTCTGGGCTGTCCTGGGCTGTCCTGGGCTGTCCGGGGCTGTCCTGGGCTGTCCTGGGCTGTCCTGGGCTGTCCTGGGCTGTCCTGGGCTGTCCTGGGCTGTCCTGGGCTGTCCTGGGCTGTCCTGGGCTGTCCTGGGCTGTCCTGGGCTGTCCTGGGCTGTCCTGGGCTGTCCTGGGCTGTCCTTTATATGAACATTTACGCACCACGCTTTTATTTATTTGCTTTTTCTTTTTAATGCAATTTAATAGCTTATTTTTAAAATCTTACCATTTACATTTGGAAATCCCTATAGATATTAACGAAATTACAAAAAAAAATCCGGAAATGAGATAAAATTTAAAAATACTTTACCGAAATAAAAACTGAAAGGAATGTTAGAATTAATTAAAGAATCTATTAGCAATTTCCTGTCTGGGCTGTCCTGGGCTGTCCTGGGCTGTCCGGGGCTGTCCTGGGCTGTCCTGGGCTGTCCTGGGCTGTCCTGGGCTGTCCTGGGCTGTCCTGGGCTGTCCTGGGCTGTCCTGGGCTGTCCTTTATATGAACATTTACGCACCACGCTTTTATTTATTTGCTTTTTCTTTTTAATGCAATTTAATAGCTTATTTTTAAAATCTTACCATTTACATTTGGAAATCCCTATAGATATTAACGAAATTACAAAAAAAAATCCGGAAATGAGATAAAATTTAAAAATACTTTACCGAAATAAAAACTGAAAGGAATGTTAGAATTAATTAAAGAATCTAGTAGCAATTTCCTGTCTGGGCTGTCCTGGGCTGTCCTGGGCTGTCCGGGGCTGTCCTGGGCTGTCCTGGGCTGTCCTGGGCTGTCCTGGGCTGTCCTGGGCTGTCCTGGGCTGTCCTGGGCTGTCCTGGGCTGTCCTGGGCTGTCCTGGGCTGTCCTGGGCTGTCCTGGGCTGTCCTGGGCTGTCCTGGGCTGTCCTGGGCTGTCCTGGGCTGTCCTGGGCTGTCCTGGGCTGTCCTGGGCTGTCCTGGGCTGTCCTGGGCTGTCCTGGGCTGTCCTTTATATGAACATTTACGCACCACGCTTTTGTTTATTTGCTTTTTCTTTTTAGTGCAATTTAATAGCTTATTTTTAAAATCTTACCATTTACATTTGGAAATCCCTATAGATATTAACGAAATTACAAAAAAAAATCCGGAAATGAGATAAAATTTAAAAATACTTTACCGAAATAAAAACTGAAAGGAATGTTAGAATTAATTAAAGAATCTAGTAGCAATTTCCTGTCTGGGCTGTCCTGGGCTGTCCTGGGCTGTCCTGGGCTGTCCTGGGCTGTCCTGGGCTGTCCTGGGCTGTCCTGGGCTGTCCTGGGCTGTCCTGGGCTGTCCTGGGCTGTCCTGGGCTGTCCTGGGCTGTCCTGGGCTGTCCTGGGCTGTCCTGGGCTGTCCTTTATATGAACATTTACGCACCACGCTTTTATTTATTTGCTTTTTCTTTTTAGTGCAATTTAATAGCTTATTTTTAAAATCTTACCATTTACATTTGGAAATCCCTATAGATATTAACGAAATTACAAAAAAAATCCGGAAATGAGATAAAATTTAAAAATACTTTACCGAAATAAAAACTGAAAGGAATGTTAGAATTAATTAAAGAATCTAGTAGCAATTTCCTGTCTGGGCTGTCCTGGGCTGTCCTGGGCTGTCCTGGGCTGTCCTGGGCTGTCCTGGGCTGTCCTGGGCTGTCCTGGGCTGTCCTGGGCTGTCCTGGGCTGTCCTGGGCTGTCCTGGGCTGTCCTGGGCTGTCCTGGGCTGTCCTTTATATGAACATTTACGCACCACGCTTTTATTTATTTGCTTTTTCTTTTTAGTGCAATTTAATAGCTTATTTTTAAAATCTTACCATTTACATTTGGAAATCCCTATAGATATTAACGAAATTACAAAAAAAAATCCGGAAATGAGATAAAATTTAAAAATACTTTACCGAAATAAAAACTGAAAGGAATGTTAGAATTAATTAAAGAATCTAGTAGCAATTTCCTGTCTGGGCTGTCCTGGGCTGTCCTGGGCTGTCCTGGGCTGTCCTGGGCTGTCCTGGGCTGTCCTGGGCTGTCCTGGGCTGTCCTGGGCTGTCCTGGGCTGTCCTGGGCTGTCCTGGGCTGTCCTGGGCTGTCCTGGGCTGTCCTTTATATGAACATTTACGCACCACGCTTTTATTTATTTGCTTTTTCTTTTTAATGCAATTTAATAGCTTATTTTTAAAATCTTACCATTTACATTTGGAAATCCCTATAGATATTAACGAAATTACAAAAAAAAATCCGGAAATGAGATAAAATTTAAAAATACTTTACCGAAATAAAAACTGAAAGGAATGTTAGAATTAATTAAAGAATCTAGTAGCAATTTCCTGTCTGGGCTGTCCTGGGCTGTCCTGGGCTGTCCTGGGCTGTCCTGGGCTGTCCTGGGCTGTCCTGGGCTGTCCTGGGCTGTCCTGGGCTGTCCTGGGCTGTCCTGGGCTGTCCTGGGCTGTCCTGGGCTGTCCTGGGCTGTCCTGGGCTGTCCTGGGCTGTCCTGGGCTGTCCTGGGCTGTCCTTTATATGAACATTTACGCACCACGCTTTTATTTATTTGCTTTTTCTTTTTAATGCAATTTAATAGCTTATTTTTAAAATCTTACCATTTACATTTGGAAATCCCTATAGATATTAACGAAATTACAAAAAAAAATCCGGAAATGAGATAAAATTTAAAAATACTTTACCGAAATAAAAACTGAAAGGAATGTTAGAATTAATTAAAGAATCTAGTAGCAATTTCCTGTCTGGGCTGTCCTGGGCTGTCCTGGGCTGTCCGGGGCTGTCCTGGGCTGTCCTGGGCTGTCCTGGGCTGTCCTGGGCTGTCCTGGGCTGTCCTGGGCTGTCCTGGGCTGTCCTGGGCTGTCCTGGGCTGTCCTGGGCTGTCCTGGGCTGTCCTTTATATGAACATTTACGCACCACGCTTTTATTTATTTGCTTTTTCTTTTTAATGCAATTTAATAGCTTATTTTTAAAATCTTACCATTTACATTTGGAAATCCCTATAGATATTAACGAAATTACAAAAAAAAATCCGGAAATGAGATAAAATTTAAAAATACTTTACCGAAATAAAAACTGAAAGGAATGTTAGAATTAATTAAAGAATCTAGTAGCAATTTCCTGTCTGGGCTGTCCTGGGCTGTCCTGGGCTGTCCGGGGCTGTCCTGGGCTGTCCTGGGCTGTCCTGGGCTGTCCTGGGCTGTCCTGGGCTGTCCTGGGCTGTCCTGGGCTGTCCTGGGCTGTCCTGGGCTGTCCTGGGCTGTCCTGGGCTGTCCTGGGCTGTCCTGGGCTGTCCTGGGCTGTCCTGGGCTGTCCTGGGCTGTCCTGGGCTGTCCGGGGCTGTCCTGGGCTGTCCTGGGCTGTCCTGGGCTGTCCTGGGCTGTCCTGGGCTGTCCTGGGCTGTCCTGGGCTGTCCTGGGCTGTCCTGGGCTGTCCTGGGCTGTCCTGGGCTGTCCTGGGCTGTCCTGGGCTGTCCTGGGCTGTCCTTTATATGAACATTTACGCACCACGCTTTTATTTATTTGCTTTTTCTTTTTAGTGCAATTTAATAGCTTATTTTTAAAATCTTACCATTTACATTTGGAAATCCCTATAGATATTAACGAAATTACAAAAAAAAATCCGGAAATGAGATAAAATTTAAAAATACTTTACCGAAATAAAAACTGAAAGGAATGTTAGAATTAATTAAAGAATCTAGTAGCAATTTCCTGTCTGGGCTGTCCTGGGCTGTCCTGGGCTGTCCTGGGCTGTCCTGGGCTGTCCTGGGCTGTCCTGGGCTGTCCTGGGCTGTCCTGGGCTGTCCTGGGCTGTCCTGGGCTGTCCTGGGCTGTCCTGGGCTGTCCTGGGCTGTCCTGGGCTGTCCTTTATATGAACATTTACGCACCACGCTTTTATTTATTTGCTTTTTCTTTTTAATGCAATTTAATAGCTTATTTTTAAAATCTTACCATTTACATTTGGAAATCCCTATAGATATTAACGAAATTACAAAAAAAAATCCGGAAATGAGATAAAATTTAAAAATACTTTACCGAAATAAAAACTGAAAGGAATGTTAGAATTAATTAAAGAATCTAGTAGCAATTTCCTGTCTGGGCTGTCCTGGGCTGTCCTGGGCTGTCCGGGGCTGTCCTGGGCTGTCCTGGGCTGTCCTGGGCTGTCCTGGGCTGTCCTGGGCTGTCCTGGGCTGTCCTGGGCTGTCCTGGGCTGTCCTGGGCTGTCCTGGGCTGTCCTGGGCTGTCCTTTATATGAACATTTACGCACCACGCTTTTATTTATTTGCTTTTTCTTTTTAATGCAATTTAATAGCTTATTTTTAAAATCTTACCATTTACATTTGGAAATCCCTATAGATATTAACGAAATTACAAAAAAAAATCCGGAAATGAGATAAAATTTAAAAATACTTTACCGAAATAAAAACTGAAAGGAATGTTAGAATTAATTAAAGAATCTAGTAGCAATTTCCTGTCTGGGCTGTCCTGGGCTGTCCTGGGCTGTCCGGGGCTGTCCTGGGCTGTCCTGGGCTGTCCTGGGCTGTCCTGGGCTGTCCTGGGCTGTCCTGGGCTGTCCTGGGCTGTCCTGGGCTGTCCTGGGCTGTCCTGGGCTGTCCTGGGCTGTCCTGGGCTGTCCTGGGCTGTCCTGGGCTGTCCTGGGCTGTCCTGGGCTGTCCTGGGCTGTCCTTTATATGAACATTTACGCACCACGCTTTTATTTATTTGCTTTTTCTTTTTAGTGCAATTTAATAGCTTATTTTTAAAAATAATTTTTTTATTGATTTTATTAAATATTGTTTATACCGTTACCCCTTTTCACAGGTACGCTACTCAGTTTCAATCTTACCATTTACATTTGGAAATCCCTCTAGTTCAATACAAAAATATGAAATTATATTTGCGTTTCATGATTTCAAAGGATAATATGTGCGTTGTTTCATGAAAGTTTAGCCACCAATATCCTTTAGAAGTTCGGCTAATATTCAAAACTACGCCACTGCTACAACAAGAAAGAGGCGAAAAAGAACTAAAGTGAAAAATAAACGAAAGAAAAATGTTGAACAAAATTTCTCGGAAATGGTTATGTTTACTAATAACTTTTTTACCTTATGGAATTTTTCAATGACTGTCAAAGTAATAATACCGACAGGTATTCGCTACTTTAATATAAATGCAAATATTTAAATGAGAAACAATTACACAGGTAACCACAATGGTATTTCCAGTATTGTCGTTGTAGAAAATTAATAAATTTCCTATAGAAGTTCAATGCGAATTATATCAGTTTTATATAACATTTATTTTTAAATATATTTACATGTAGTGTGTAATTAAATATTTCATTGATATTAACGAAATTACAAAAAAAAATCCGGAAATGAAATACAATTTAAAAATACTTTACCGAAATAAAAACTGAAAGGAATGTTAGAATTAATTATAAAATCTAGTAACAATTTCAACATGGAATGAATGGAATAGAATGAAAAGAAGATTTCATAAAAATTTACAACAGTGAGTAATAATTGTTAGATTGATATGTAATGAATAATTCATTTAGAACATTGTACATTTTGACATTCAGATGGGAGAAATTTCGTTAGGTGAGTCACACATAACATTAGCGCTAGTGTTAGCAGCATTTATTTTGCTTTCTATTAATTAACAGACAAGGACACTCTAGCTCTGTGTTTTGGTGCAAAAAGTTGAACCTTGTGCAAGGAACAATAATATCACGTAATTAAATAAGGTTTCTTTACTTAATGACATTGACACCGGTTTGTAGATATTTTGTAATAATCCAGGGTGTTGCATGCGAACCAAGGTAACTGTATCATGAATATTCACGAGTCTAGGGATCTTTCAAGAAACTGTTAACGTAACTGTAGATCAATGACAGACTGGAACAATATTCGAATACTGGGAACACTTAACATTTTATATAAACACTATGGTTAACCAGCCAGCAGCTTGTATTGGGGAAAATACAATGAATCGTGAATTAGTTTTTGCTCGTCGGGTATTTACATGGTTTAGAATTTGAGGAAACTGGGTTAAAAATGAACACGCAACACGCAGCTAGACGCTGAATGATTTCTGGAAATGTATTATACATTTCTCAAAACAGTATACAATTATCTGTTTCTCTGCTAATGAATTTTGTGGATGACGCAGATTCATAATGTAAATATAATAGTGCAGGTGTATTGTATTTATAATGCATGCATGTGTGGGATTTTTCCTTCATTTCAAGTTTATATAGATATTATTCACTATGTAAATGTGGAGTAATTATCTTTGTGCGTGCATCCAGATTCCCACCAATGATTCAAACACTGACGAGTCTGTTTTGCCGTGGGTATATTATCGTTTTTAACCGCTACACTCGTTTAACCACAGTTGGTAATTCTTAGAAGACATACAACATGAAGCAAGATCCCCTTGAAAGGAAATATGCTTGAAATACGGTTTCGTTTACACTTTAATTCAACCTGTTTCTCAACTAACAAATTAGTTGTTAGTTTAAAACCGACATTATTGCCAAACTAGTGTAATGTAATATAAGCGAATTGGGTAAATTGTGATTAACACTAACATGAATGGAATGTTTTAATTGGAATCCATAATTCCATAAAAAAATGTCAATTTAGAAATCGAATAAATAAATGTGCAATTTTGACAGAATAAAATAACAGTATCTTTATTATTTCACAATGTAACAATACAATTAACACACAGGGATATGGTTAGTTCTGTTGAGCTTGTTTTTCTATTTTACTCAGTTCTTCGTTCTCCAGTTGTTCTAGCGTCAGCAGTGACACTCCGAGTTGGTCTTCCCTGGTGAACGGTTGGGCCATTTGACGTAACCAACGTTTAGAAATCTACAGCAGATCATTTCAAACACACTTTATACTTTCACATGCAGTTTACAGCCTACCTGTACAGCTTCTTCGGTTGACAGGTTACACAATGAATCCTTCAGATGCTCCTGGATCCATTTCGGCAGTTTGGAGCGTTTGTCAGACCTGGAGAATCGTTTATCGGCGAAGATCATTATACCGTAGTCTGTTTTACCGCGGATTGCGCGACCCACACATTGGGCCGCGTGTCGCATGGCATCGAAGGTTAGAAAATCGTTTTCGCGGATCTAAAATCCACACCAGAGATAACTGTAGCAGTGTTGGAAGATTGCGTTAGCGTTGAGTATACCTGAAATTGATCGCGCAGATATTCTAATCGGGCTCGCAATATTCGCGACTGTGTGTACACGTACGGTATACCGAACATGAGCACTGCTCTGCCTAAATGGTGGTCGAAATCTACTCCCTCGGAGACTTTTCCTCTGGCCACGGATAATAGCACAGCACCTCTTCCGGATTCGCAGGCCTAAACAAAATACTCATACGGATAATCTCTATATTACGTACGGCAACAGTTACTTGTAATAATCAAGGGACGATTTCAAACCGGTTTTGAAATTGTGATGCAATTTCCAAGAAGGACAATAATAATAGTGAAACGCAACAAAGGTAAATGTTTTACTGGGAATTGTGTGGGTTTCGGGACAACATTTTAATCACAAGGGGCACAGAATTTAAAATTGTTTACGAATGGTGTACCTTTATATAATACATTAACGCAAAACTAGTTTCGGCGGAATCTTGCGTTTCGATGAAGAGCAACTTGTATCGCTGTAAACTGTCGATGACGCCCTGATCGTACCAGCTGGCCACCACAGATTCCAGGTAGAGGTACGACGTGAAGAAACACACAATACCATCGGGCACATTAGCTGCAACCTATAACCATGTATAAGATTGTTAAACTATAACAATAAAAACAATTACATCTCTTACTAATCATCTGCACAATCACATATGTTATTAGAAATAATTACCTCTACTAATAATTGCCCATAATTCCTTATAACTGCAATATCTTCTCGCGTTTCGAATTTGGACGAAATGGCTACTTGGTCATTGCCTTTTGAGACAATCTGCAAATATAGAAGTGAGAGGTGTTTTCTTTAACATAACTGCAGTTATTTACCATTGGCAACAGGCATGGCCGGGCGAGCGTCATTGTGAACGAGGACATGATAACAGGATGAAAGTTCAGTATTTTAGGGTACATATCGAGCGGTGACAGTGTACCGGATGTGATGACCACTGTTTGGAATCGATCAAAGATCGGTTTCATAGCAATGGAGGAATCTAAACAGCTGTAAACGAATATGTTATTAAATTATATTCTTTATAGCAGTAACTACTTCAACAATTAGAAACCATAAACTACATTCGAACATATAAAATACAGTCACCTAAAATGAAATATCGGATTCGAAACTGTCGGTGTTTTGTCGTCAAACGGTTCGACAATGATGGTGAAACCTTTCGTGTACGTAGACACCAGTGTTGCCAAGTGTGTGATCAGAACTAGTGGACTGAAGTCGGTCAGATCTGCTATCTCTAACGTCCGCAGCAGCGAGGACAGTCGTTCTGCACAGAAGCGTAGTGGTTTGCGTTCGATACACACTTTGGCCTGTACATCGCGCAGGAACCCGGCCGGGGATTCTTGTACGACGTGCTGGACTCTTAGCCGCGTTTTCAAGTATTCCACAAACCGTTTTAGAAAGCTGACGAAATGTTCAGCGTTCCGAATGTTCCCAGGCACAACCTCTGGAATAAAACTGTTGATTTTATACGAATATTAAACTCACCTTAATCCGTAACAAATTGTATTATGGTAATAGTGTAACATTGGTAATCAATGTAAGGTAATTTACCTTGTAGTACTTCATCTGGTAGTACGGGATTCGACAGAATGACATCGGTTTCTCGCGCCACACTTGCATCGCGTAAACCATCGACTAACCGTTGATATTCATCCTGCAGCTTCTTGTGATCATCCTCTCGCATTCTGTAACAGCACATAATGAGTACGTGTTACTAATTAACCACTGTTTAGTGCCGAACTGACTCCGCTATTGTCTTCTCCAACAGTGTAATGTTTGCTGCCGATTTTTCAATGATTCTCTTATTGATTTTGACACTCAGCGAGTCGATGCACACGTTATCAATGTTATGTGCCTCGTCGAATACAACTACGGCTTCTTTCGCGAGCTCTTTCGATACGACGTCTGCGATTTTCGGATCCAGCAGGTAGTGGTAACTGTATACAACTATATTCGCATGTACAATCTATAAAGATAGTAATTAATATACTAATTTCAAGACTATTAGATCCAATTTCTACTAGAGTCATTGGATTGCTTAATATTTTCATACATTTTTGGGAAATATTTCATTTTACTCACTGCGAATCTTGCAAGAAAATACGGACACCAGTTTCTGTCTCGTCCGTACTGTTTTAAGTCGTCTAAACTGTACACGCCGTACGGCAATGTACTTTCACGGCCGTCCATGTTGAACCCTTCATAGTACTGACACATTGGCGTAGTGTCATCGTACTGTTGTCGTTCACGCACATAACTAGCAGTCAATGCATGACATTTACCGTCGACAATCTTCCCTTCCTTCGCAGTACTCACCTACAGCAGCACAAAACGAATACACTCCGGTTTAATCTACTCTTTAGATACATACAATTATGTACTTACATCTGGATGAATACATAAATTTTTCCTGGAACTTAGCACTAGTCCCGTGAATTTTGGCTTATCATAATCCTGTTTCTCATAATATTCCAGTAATTTCTTCAGTTCCTCGATAACTTTCTCGATTTCGGGCACCGTACGAGAACAGTAAATTAGTTTTCGTACATCGTGTGGGTTTTCGACCATGTATGCTACAATAAGCGCCAGCAAAGAGATTGTTTTGCCGGTACCCGATGGCATTTCAAGTAAACAATGACCCTAAAACAATTATCAATGAAGTTGTTGAGTAATTTTGTACTTACTTACAGTACCCTAGCATCCAATCCACGTTTGAGTTCACACATGTACGCATATTGTTCTGGATAAATGTAATCGTAAGGAAAGTATACTATTAAACCGTCAATGCTGATCCTATTGTAAGAAATATATAATTAAATACGATAAAAACGTAGTATTTCGAATAACTTACTTCATCTTACTACTGCACAGTTGTGATATAAACTAAAATTCAACTTAAAATACCAAGTTTCTTTACAAATATTTATGTTTGCATGCACGCATTTAACATGTTTATATTTTATGGTTAGACATATGTCAAAACATAAACAATTCAGTGTTGCCAAAACATGAATATGAAAATTACCACAACCAGCGTTACCAACCATTATCTGTTGAACCAATTAGAACACTAATCGTGATAACCTTCAAAATAAATATACATATTAATGTTTAAATTGTATTAAAATACGTTGTTATATGCTGATGAAGGTATTAAATACATGTTTTTACTTTGCAATATAATCTATTCAAACATACACATACAATGTAGAAAAAATATAAATTAGTAATTTTAGGTGATTACAAAATGCAAATCAAGATTTTCCATGTTTACAGCAAATTACCGGACGCAAATAATTTCAATCAGCCATAGGAATTCACATTTCATATTATCACAAGTGAACAATAGTATTACGTAGTTAAAATATTTCTTTTTAATTAATCGCCAACAAACTAATTAACTGGAACTTATATAGAATACGTGTGTGTGTTGTAATTAGGAAAGTCTAACGTAAATTCTATCGCCATCTTGTATCGAATAGAAGCCGATTTCTTTAAACTCGTCGGCCATCTCTATTTCCATATCGGGCCGAGCGTTACTTATGTAATACAGGTTAGGTCGTTCGGACAGTTTGAATAGTTTCTGAATTAGCATTATTAATTTCTGCACTGACATTGTTGCCGGTAGTTTTTTGGATATGATTCTATCATTGCAATGGATATCAACGGCTGTTAGACTTGTTTTCAACGATTGTGATTTAAATATCAACTCAGATTCTTCGGGAGTTCCATGTTCTGTAATTAAATTAGCCAATTAGAATGCGCACACACACACAACTATTATATATTATTTACTTACTGTTAATAAGTTCCAAATATCTGGGATGTCTTTGCAGAAATTCGTCCTTTAAACTGTCATCCTTCAATACTTTGTACCATTCCAAGCCGTGCTTCTTAATGTAATCATATTCTGCTCCATTTCTTTCATCCGATGTTATGGTTGTACCGTTTAAGATCTGAAATGAGTGTACAAATATCTTGTAGATTAGTAAAATAGTCGAGAATGTGGTATTTACTTACTTTTAGGTTTGCAATTCTAGCTACAATCCATTGTACATAAGTTGCCCGTTTTTCTGTTTCCAGAATGGGATTTTTCAAGAATCTCAGATCATCGAGCTTCTGTAATTTATTAAGTTCGCCGATTGATTCCCACTGTAATGAAATATAGTTCGTTAGTGTGCCAAGTAATTACTATACATCTATGTACTCACATTATCAATCACATTTTCCGATATCGCAAGCTGTTTCAAATTGATAAACATGTTTAACTTTTCCGCCAATTCGCAGTGTGGAAATTTGATGCTGCTAATTCCAATATTAGACACTATCAGCTGTTCTAAACTCTCAACTGGTCCTAGCTTATTTATTTCATCCCAATTCGCGATATGATTGCCTTCCAGGTCGAATATTTTGACGGACTGAAAATAATGTTCGGTCGGTAGTTCTATGTGAGTGATGCGGTTATGCTGTATCCGAAATTCTTCGACTGACGGGAATATTTCCGACAACTGTACCACATCCGTCCACGACAGATTCATTTGTCCACAAATCAAGCTCTTGATTTGTGGAAACGAGACATTGTCGAATCGTTTCGGAAACTGTAGGTAATTTTCACTGAAACAAATCATAAAGTTACGTATATTATTGAGTCTATTATTGAGAAAAAGTGCATACCTGACATTTAACCACTTCAAATTAGGCAATTGCGCACAAATTGCAAATATATCGGACCATTTATGGATTAGATTTTTCGATATATCGAGTTCCAGTAGATTCGGGCAAATGCGTGCCAATTCACCGTAATCACCGGGGCCATTCACATACTGTAACCGTAGACTTATCACTTGTAGATCTTGAAAATTACTGTCACAAACACACAAATGTCAAACAGAGAATTTACAATGTTCTAGAATGTTACATACGCTTGTTTTTTGTTTATTTTATCGAAGCCAACCATTTGTAAGAATGGTGCGTTAATTTCTTTCTGCAAATTTAATAGTTGCACTTGATTGACATTCGCTTCCGAGGCGGTTTCTTTCCGACCATATCGTGAGGTTATGGCTGTCACTGCATCTTTACCAAACTGTACTTTTCCTGGCCGTACGAATGACCCAGAAGTCGGGTGACTGTATTCAATTAGTGTCTTTAGTATTCACAATAACACTGGTTCACGCACTTGTACAAACCTTGTTTGAAAATATCGTACACTATTAACACTACCATCATGTTTACCCCGAGAAGCGTCATCCCACTCAACACCCAGCCAACTTGACGGGTACCCCTCGACTAGTCCTATATACCGAATCGTTCCATAATGCTCGGAACATTCGATACGAGACCCAACTTCGATATTATTGAACAATGATATTGTACTGTCACTAACCATGCTTTTGAATGTTGTAATAACTAACTTGAATATCACACTGAAAACATGATTACAACATATTACTTGTGTAATGTACACGAGAGATTGATTAGATCACATACATTACCGTAAATATTTAGCGGTTTTACATTGATCTGCCCACTGCACTTTTTAGTTGTAACGGTGAAATTGCAAGTATACCGATAAACAAATGCAGCTGTCAAATGTCATTTACGTTGCTCAGGTTATGAATATGTGGGCGTGCGCAGTTAATAAAATTAAATTCGGCGCGAAATTCAATTTTGCGTAGCGTTGGAATTAACTTTAAATCAAAGTGTAATTAATAAAAATTTACAGTTTCTTAAACAGTTCAAATTAGTGTTACATATTTGTACATAATATTTAACATTATATAACAAGAATGAGATTGTCATGACGTTCAATTTTGATCTGTGAATGTTGCATCCAAATTAACACCTGTGTTATGCGGGTTGTCATACATAGATTTTAATATTATTTGCTTTCAATCTACAATTCTACGTGATTGCTACGTATTTTCCACAATTACCGTAATGGAAATTCCAATATCCTGTACGATATAGACAGAAATCATTAATAATTTATAAATACATTCAATAGTGTTTGCAAATGAAGCAAATTCAAGGTGATTGTAGGTGTACAAATTCGTATGATTTATAAATATTAGGCATATTCGTTGGCAAGTGCACACAAGCGTAACATACTGTTGATATCTCAATATTGGCGGATGTATTTGTTGTTTCTGTACTTACTGGGGCGACTGACCTATTTCGAAGTAGAAAAAATTCATCAACAATTATTCTGCATGATGCAATAACAGATGCCGTTGATAGTTAGCATTGTTCAGCAGTAATAAAGAGCGGAAACAATAAAAAAAAAAAACAGTTTCCAATGTTACTCAAGTTTGCTAATATTAGAAATATTTATTTTTCGATATTTGAAGCTCTTGAAACAGAATGTTATTGTTAATTAATTTCTAGCAAAAGTAGATGCGCTGCTATTGAAATGTCTCCGGATGAAGTTTGATAATTGTTACTACAAAATATAATTACGTATGTTATATCGTACAATTTATAGGTTAGGTGTTGCTGTGCTTTGTCAGTGTGATACTGAATCCTGTTATCCAGGTGTCAATTATATTTATGCCATGAAAAATATTGATCAATTAAAATGCGTAATAAAATATTTTATTGTAAATATTAACAAGATACTAAATCGTCATAAACATTATCGTTCGCTTATGTTTACTTAACAAATGCGCTTTTTGAAGTATAAATTATTGTTTATTACCACCTTTGATCCGTATATCAATATATTTCCCTTTATTCTCTATTCAGCGGAAAAAGTCGAGAAGATTGTAAATATATCTAACATGTCATATAAATATAATATACGATATATATATATATATATATATATATATATATATATATATATATATATATATTATATTTAGTACAGTTTTATTTTGATTATAAGTTATTACAAATAATAATCGATGATAAACATCTATGATATTTAAACAAAATAAACATGACGTAATTGTTCTGTTCTGTTTCATTTGTTCTTAACCTTCACCGTATTGCTATAAAAATTATTG
Source organism: Carabus problematicus (assembly GCA_963422195.1). NCBI lineage: Eukaryota > Metazoa > Arthropoda > Insecta > Coleoptera > Carabidae > Carabus > Carabus problematicus. The sequence continues at coordinate 255,572 of OY728585.1, forward strand.
TACAAAATTTATAGCCTCACGAAGATCAGGAAATTCATTTTGATAAATCACGAAGCCATTAGAAATTAATTCGCATCTGTGTAACACATGTGAATATAGCATTTCAAACAATCCACCGTCTGATCCTTACACTGTAATCATTATTATAGAGTAATTACGCGTGTTTATGAACAAGCGAAGTGCAACATTGCAATCAATGTTTACATATTCACGTCAAACATTACGGTATTTTCAATAGTAATTTACTGCAAAATCGATTCCATGTTCTTTAAACATATGTACATTAGTTAAATAAATAACAGTTACAGTTAAGTGACGACTGTATTATTGTGTAACAACATAAGCACAAGTAAATATTGTTGCATATTATGAAGTGCCACGCATGTAACAGTAGTAGATGTCTATGAATGTCGAGTTAATAAGGACATTATAATTGCACACGAGCAATGGATGGCTAATGGAGATTGTGCGATAGTCTGAAATGGAAATTGAAAGCATAGTTTAACTTAATAGTTGTATAACATTCCGGTTGAATTAATGTTACTGATAAGTCATGGTAATCAATGGTATACGTATTTTATTACAAACAAGCTGACACATACGTATACACACATACTATATGTATATTAGAATATTGTACATTTAATTTTGTGATAACGTGCATGTAATAAATAACTAATTTTATTTTATTCTGAAATGTCAAAGGGACCATAAAAAGGTAATGAATATTTTCAAACTATTTTAAGTGTTTTTAGAACGGTACAAAAAAAAAACGTCAAAAAGATATTTATCATAAATTATACTCGGAACAACAACAGTAAATATTTATTAAATAAGCTGATGATTTGCAACAAATGTCTGTAGAGTTATACACTGATATCCGTCGGTATAAACCTTATGAAATCGTGCTTGTATAGTGTGTGTGTGTGTGTGTGTGTGCTAGGGCTACCATTTAGCTGCACAAATACCTGTCTTTCACGCTCATCAACAGCGATTACCACAGATTAACAGCAGCGGTGAGTTGAATGCAGGTACAGACTGCACATTCTGGTCTCTTGTGAAACAACCGTCGACATTTTCCAGTTAATTCGTTGTGAATTGTTATTAAATAATATGCAAAATGCAGCAGAACACTCCTCTACTTTTTAGCTCATCGACCTCCTGTCGAAGAGCTATAGTGTTCGGTACGATGTCTGTAGCATCTTCCGATTTCAAAAATTTTTGCACAGAAATCCCGGACAGACCCCCTGGACCACGAAATGACTATTACAACATATGTCCGTATGTATGTCGCTCGTCCGCTCGCTCGTACGAGATTTTTTTGTTCCACTCAGATCTCCTAAACTACCCAACGGATTTTTATGAAATTTTTTCTGCAGATACTTGTTATGGTCTAGTTGTGCAAGGTACATTTTATTTTTCAAAATTTTCCTTCGCACTTGAGAAAAAAAATATTTTGCAACTTTTTTTCAGTTTTTATTTTTTTTCTCCTTTATTTTTCACTCAATTGTATTCAAAATTTTCTTGCATATGCAGGAAATGAAACAATATTTTTCCATATTTTTTATTTTGAAAAATTATGTAAGACCATTGGAGGAAAAAATATTTTTTAATTAAAAATTGAACAAAAGAAGATCAATGCATTTATAGTCGGCTTAGTTTGCTTTGCTTTTGTCAAGAGAAGAAAATGTATTCACACTTGTTTTAAATTTGTTGTTTTATTTGCGACCTAGGCACCTACGATTTTAAAAGTGAATTTAGATAAATAATAATTTGTGATATATTCAGACTTGCACATACGTCGATGAGCTGCAGGCATGGGTGACTAACCCATTCTTTGAATACTAGTTATTATTAATATTGTTGTGTTTATTCCAATTGTAAAGCAACTATTCGTGGGGAAAGAAGGCGTGGTTAATAGTTACCAACCAATCATATTACAAGAAATGTTGAACTAAATACATCAACAAGCAAAGTAGGCGGACCAACGAATGTCAAGCTAAATACTCAAATAAACTAGGTTTAGAGGTTATAGTGTGAAATTAGCGAATGTCTTGACAAGTAAAATTATTATTGCAATATTCACATCGTTTTTCATGCATATGTGTGTGAAAGCCAAGCGAGAATTAAAGAGAAATTAACCTATTTCAAGAAAGTTCATGTTGTTCAATAAAAACCACGTGAAAAAGCAGGATTACAAACGTTAAAAAACCGGATTAAACATTTAGCAGTTGTAAATAATAAATTACGTGTAGCTATGACGGGCCATTTGCTACATTGTAGCTACCAGCTTCACGTTATAGAATGTAGTTATCGCAGGAACAAGAACAAACTCCATTTCTTCTTCTTCTTCTGTAGGAAAACAAAAGATGAATATGTCATACTAACCTTGATATGCGTGAACTTTATATGATGAAAGTAGTGTTAGTGGCAAATTCAGCCAAATTATACGATGACTCAGGTTAGCAAATGAACGAACACAAACAGACGGTGTGTCTTCTGTTAATTTGTTATGTTTCTAAGGATGTAGGTAGCTGGTTTTTCTTGTAGGAAGTAAATACACTAAAAATTCTTCTATTAATTTATTCACACTATGCCTCAATGTAGGTATTTATTATTGAAATATTTCTTTACAAATACGACAGGTGTAAATAATGATGTAGATGAATTAAATAATTACTAAATTATACGTAAAGATGAGCTGAATCTAAATGTGATATATATTATCTATGTAAAATATTGATTGAAAATGGAATAGATTTTCGCAGTGAATTATTAAGAGTCAATGACACTATTTAGCTGTCAGATTTACGCAATAGTGTAAGAAATATTTTAATATCGATGATGTTCTCGTTATAAACCTTATTCATAGCAAATGCTTGGTCATTTGAATAACAATAATCGCAGTAGTAGATGTTAGATAATTAATGAACATGTATAATTATACTCGTAAGTGTAAAATAACAATTATCTGTCTCACAGCTTAGCTTATGGTAGTTTATAAACTGTCTTTATGATGTACATATTACGAGTGTAGGTACAAAATGTTAGAAATCAGTTTTAATAGTGGTAGGAATCATTATAATTTTGAGTCAAGGACATTTTCTACGCGTTCCTATAATCGGTACTGGTACAAACACGCATTGCCAGCAATAGACAGGGTTGTACTAGCCCCAATTAGCGAAATTTACATGCCTACCGTGAACTTATAACACTTAAGGGATGTCTTATGTTTCCCACAATGGAGTACAAAATATTTTATAAGCGAAATTCTCACATTGAATATTTGGCCAAATCTCCACGGTACGCCTCTGTCGATTACGAGGACGGTACTATTTTAATATGTATTAGAATACAAGGAATACCTTTCGACATACATATTGATGTCGGAGTAGAAAATTAATTTATTACGTACGTATATCTACTGCAGGAGAAGCATTACTATGAACAGACATGCCAGTTCTATTTGTTCGACTGTCACTTTGCTAATACAGTGATTCGCTAGCTGTGTTGTTGGTATTTACATGAAGTTAGGCGCGATCCTTGACAGGAATGTCGCACGTCAACTGTTTTTATCCATATAATTGTTTAGATCGTATAATTCTAATTAGAGGACGATGTTAGAAAGTAAATTACTTCACACGATAAAACCGTAAAACGAGTAGAGAATGTTGTTTTAGTTTTTTCGCCTTATAAATTTGCGTAAATTATGAACCGAAGCCTCAGATTATTCGTAACATGAGTTATGAGTGATCATTAGCACAGGTATTTCAACGTATTTTCTTCAAATCTATGCAATGCGAGATTTGAAAGTCAAATTTCATTAAATCAAGACAATAGTCTCAGAGCTGCCTTGTGTACAAATTTGAATACTGCATTGCAGATTTGCATTTATCAGCTTGGGAAACATAAATTGACGAAGGCTGAAGGCATGTGTTGTTTATTGAACGAAACTACAGGCTCCTAAACAGGAAAATCAATGTACAAACATACATGATTAGTATTGTGAATAGATACATTTCGAGTTATTAGTTTAATATGCATAGATAATTCAAGTTAAAGATCTGTTGATTATAAAATTAACACGCATTCAACGTGTATGAATTTGAAAAGTTAACGTGCTCAGAATTTGGAGGTTGGGTAATTGGAGTGTACCGGTGACAGTTGGTATGGGTTCTGAGGCGTGTACTCCTCTGCAACCAAGCCTCTGAATTCATCCAGCTCAGGTATGCAGACTATTACAGGTGTGATAAAATCTATTCTAAAATAAATATCACTGGTAACGGATACAGAACAGGCAGGGCTCTCAATGCACCGACCGTCACGAACCTTTCAGATAAACACGACGCTTTGGGCACTTGATGAGCACCGGCTAAAGTCCAGTCTACACAATACCAATCACCACTATTTACTGTTTTAACACCGTACTTTAATAAACAACATATATATTTACCTGTACTTGAAACGGAAATAAATAAGGTTAGGAATCACTATTTGTGACTGAATAGCTTATTGATCTGTCACAGATAGTTTCAACTACTCGGTATTAGATAGCACCACTTCATACGATAAGTGTTTTAACGTTCGGTTGTTCTGTTAGATTCGTTTATTTACAATTCTCGAATGGGACAGTGTAGATCGGCTTTTAGGTGATCGTGTGAAAGGCAAAGTGAAGCGAAATGTTACGTTTGTGACACGGCAATGTGGAGCTCTCCGCCTGCACCAAGGTGTGGTCCAGCTATGGCTGGATGATCTATAGATCATCCTCTCCCAAGATCCAAGGCCGCCGTTCGCGACGTGCCGCATCACTTGTAACAAAAGATGCACTATCAACTAACACATAGAGCTGTCTGCCTGTCTGTTCATTCTCGTCCGTCTGAATACTATCGACCAATCCATCGATCACTAGTACACAGCGCCAAGGTTAGATGGCGTTAGTAGCGCTTTCGAATCCGGTTGAACATGCAAGCGTACATAGTTGCGTTGTTTGACAGCTGAGAAGACGCGTCGAAAAAGAATGACTATTTTTGACCTGACATGTTGCTTTATAGTTTGTATATTGTTCCATGGATTTATAGTTTGTCTGAACGATTTAGACAAGTTTTGTCCTTGGTTAAGGTACTGTTTGAAAGGGTGTGTTACAGTTTATATATTTATTACATTTTTATGGGACTGTTCGGGATAAGCACAATTGCGGTTATATATTTACATATATGAATATGTGTATTTCCATTGAATAGATACTGTTTTGCAATTGTTATTTTGACTTATTTAGAAAATGACTTTGCACATTCAATAGATACAATATAAATATCGTTTATAGCGAACTTCAAGGTAACAGGAATTTGGTTCAGTAAAAATTGTCGACGAAATAAATAATTTATATCTACATAGTATATTTGCCAGTGTATTGTTCCATTCCGGAATTATGTTTGTGGAATTTTTATTTATTGCGAAGGACACATTCTTTCAGTTTCATAATCACGAGGTTTGGTAAGAGAAATTATCTGGTGAGAACAATTAATCAAGTATCGAGATCTCAAGGTAGCTAGACCGTCCCATTGTTCGAAGAGAAATATAATAAATTTACCAGCGCCACAAATCAGACCATCTTTAAATGCTAATATTCAACCTTGAACAACATGGTGGGATGTGTCACGAACTGTAGTATTCTTAAGACTAGATATTAGCGATTTTACAGAATTATAAATCACACAGAAATAAGTGGTGAATAATTGGCGACTGACCTGAATATTATCAACAAATATCAAGAATGTTCAATATGATAATATAACATTTCTCACGTTATTTAAAAATGGATCAGTCATGAAGAAAAGATGTATTGAAGCTTACATTTGAGTGATATATGCTCGTCAAGTACACACACACACACATGTCATTGATAAATCGTCATAGGTTTACCAGTTATTGGATAGTCATACAGTACGTCAAACACTTACTGGAATTGCCCGCCACTGAATACTAATATGAATTTTAGCAAAATCATTTCAATTTGTTCACCAAATTACGGGTAACTACCTTTTCTATACGGATTATAATTGTATTTTATTGTGAGAGTAAATTATATGTAGGTGGTATTCCAATTTTATATATAACATTGAACTACAAATAACAAGCTTTGCATTTGTTGTTAGTTTATTGGCAAAGTGTGCTTCGAACAGGTTCAATTCAATCGTAATTATGTAAGTATTAGAATAAATGTATGTACATATATTTGAAAACAGATTAGGCATTTCCGATGCTAATTAGAGCTAAGGATATAAATTATATAAGGTCGTTATCATTGTCAGGAATACTCTCTGAAATATTCCTGACAATATTTTAAAACAGATACCATGAACAAGATGGAAGAAAAATATAAAATCACACAATGGGTAGATGATATATTATACATAACCGATTGCACTTAATTACATAAATAATAAACACGCAAGAAAATTCAAAGACAGATATAAAGAACACATAAACTCCTTTAAACCACTTAAAATCGACTCCAACTACACAGCCCACCTACGTGATAATAAACACGCAGCAGGCGACAGAAAAAAGACATAATGAAAATAATTAAAACACACCCGAAAAGTAGCAAACTAAATATCATCGAGATATATAAAGGAAAATTCAAACAACCCATATATTAAACATACAGATGAACAGCCAGTCTAGTGTCAGATTCACACCACTCAAGATATTACACGGAAAACACGTATTATGACACAGTCACACACGGCCGGTATATAAACAAGCACATGACACCACAGCTTATCATTTGATAATGAAGGAAAGTTCAAAACGTGTTGTGTTGTTAACGAAAATTGACGAGTTCTTAACTATATTACGTCTGATTAAAGACATAAATAGTCATTGGCTTGTAAGTAGAATCACTGTAATACAAATCATACTTGCAGATTGTTTTATTTGCTGAAATTAGTTGTGACCGACATATTTGGCAAGGTCTCACAAGTTTGTTTATATAATCATTAATAAGGATCAGACATGATCATGAAGGCTTTACTCTATAGTGATATCCTATTTTGTATCCGCTGTCGGTTGTCACTTTAGAATACGAATTTAATACCAGTGACAGAATGGGATTAAGGTAGAATCTCAAGGTTGATATGTTACAAAAGTCTATAAGAATTTCTTTTATTAAACAATAAAGAAAAGAAAAGATCCATCTTTGGATTCATATCGTTTCATATGCGGTGCAACTTTGGGCCTGGAATATTTAATTCCGGTACTGGATAAAGCGTCAGTTGTAGGTGTTAAATACTCTGGAGGAGGTACATATGTTACATCTGTGTACATATTTGTTCATTGTAACATACTGGTATGGTGTAACATGTTCGTTTAGAATGTGCAAGAATCATCAAGTGCATGAGCTTCACCAGAAATGTTTCCATGCAGAGAACAATTAATGTTTATCATCTTCAACGAGTGTCCTGTTCATCTTTATATTAACTGAAAGGATTAGTTTATTATCAGCAAACTTATAGATGTATATTTGTACATATAGTTATAGATGTACATTTGGAAATACACAATTCTAAAGTTGCTAAAATAATTTAATACATAGTAATATTCCTCTGTTGTACTTTGTAGCTATATCAAATCTCACTACCTACTACATATATTATATACTATTTATGTTGTAGGTGTATATTTTAAATCACAATTATATCGTTCAGATAAAAAACAGTAGTTGACTGATTGAATACTCGATCAAATGCAAACACAAACTCGGAATATATTCTTTATTTCTTATAACGATATTAATTTCAAACTTCCAATTGCTATTCAACAATAGGAATCATCACCACGACCATCATCATCATCATTATCATCATTGGGTGTTCTTGAACTTTAGCTGCACCTGTTTTCATGATTAATTGAACAAAATATAATTAAGTCAGATATTGAATTTCTCGATAACATAATGGTATGTACATTCGGTTTCATATAATGATTGTTCGTCGCTTTCAATACATAAATTATTTATTAGGAATTATTTGAAACCGGCAGTATGTCTATGGGAATAATAATAATGTTAGTAACATTTGGAAATGTTTTATATATATATATATATATATATATATATATATATATTTATTTATTTATATTTGTATATATATATATATATATATATATATATATATATATATATTAGTATGGAATTTTTAGTATTATATTCAAATTACATGTTATATTACCCTAGACCATGTCAATAAATTAATAAATTTAAATAGTACGTCTATTGTACTGTACCTGGGAAAAGGTGATGTGAATTCAATAAATTATGCATATATATATACCGGTGTTAAAGCTCATTGTTCGTTGTTAATGATGATTTGAATGGTGTTTCGTTATTAATCTCCACTGAGATATTTACCTTGAATATGTCAAATATTAATCGTCTTCGATAATAAGTACTAATACAGTATGATGCATGTAATTAATTAAATTTTTTCTCCCAAATTTTGACGTATTTTTTATTGCATATAACAGCAACTTTATTTTCGTATAACATACCTAATTAATAATAGTTATATCTCAATTTATTCTAAAAAATCTTTTTAATTAAATAAAATCTGTTGCACAAGGCTGTGAGTTAGAAAGATATTAATCATCTGAAAGTAATATTACATGGTAATTAGTAATAGATTTCTGTTTGGCATATGCCGTAGACAGTAATTGTTGTTACACGTATGGGTGTCGGTAGTGTAATCATTATATTAAAACTCTAATCAGAAACACGCACAATTATTGAGGAACACTCATTAGTCATCTTCGAGGATGTATGTATGCACTTGACAAGAAAAAAAATATCCATTGGTAGTTTATTTAAAAAAACAGTATATGAACAGGATTTGCACTCGAAAATATCATATTCATTGGTTGATGTGTTGACATTGAGAATATTATTTTTACATATATTAATAATACTCATTCCAACAACACGCTTCCATGAAAGGCATAACACAAAAGACGTTTGAAATTTCTTTTAGAGCAATTACATGGCAATTGTCAATAAATTAATCATAGATGAGCAAATTATTCCTGTGTGTTTTTACTCATCAAACAGGACAGGGTGCTACTGCGGTATTTCAGTGCCCCGAGCATGATGTAGAATTATGCTACAATTCAAAATATGGGATTCCTGAATGATTGGTATATTTACATATTTCTGCGTGACGATGTCATTTAATAAATCTACAAATTCTCACACTTTATACAATTGCGTTCGCCTGTGTGTAATTGCTCATTAAACTATGTTAATTTCGGGTAAATATGTTTGACATTATTGAGGAAAATGTTTCAATAATGAGGTGACAGTTATACAAACTGTGATTTGAATCTAGATAAAATTAGAAATTTGTCCCATAGCACGTATTTATTTAAATGTTTATATATTTGTATTTCATGATATATATAGATAGGTCAATTAGAATTTAAACTGGTTAGTTTTTCAGTCTGTAGTTGATTTAACAAAAACTATTTGCATTTAATCTTACCTTGATCTAATTCAGTCCAAAATTTCTCAATGCGAATTGCATTGTATCAATTTTCTGTTTAGTAACAAAATCATGCACATCTACGTTACGAAAATGTGTTTGGAATAATAAGCAACGTTCCATCAGGCTTGCATATGTTCATTGTAATATTCGGCATACCATTTAGGCTAGCGCTATCTTCTAGTATAGATACTGTTATCAAAGCCGTGGTATAATTAGAAATAATTCACGTCAAACAATTAGAAGGGCTTGCTTGCAATTATTCATGTATTTAAATAGTTTTGTGGTGACATTGAAAGATAACAGGAACGAGCAAGGTTGCGTGTGAATGTGAGTAGAATTTTGATTAAGAACTATGTCAAATATGGAAAACACATCCAAATATTACACCTGGGGATATATACACACACTGTGCAATAGTTTATATGTTTAGTCCAGTCGGAGAGTATGTTCAGTGGACGTTACAGTACTTACTGGATTAACAGTTAGATTTGTTCCAAGTTCCTACGGAAAGTTAATACAGAACGGTGTGTAAACAACTTTTATACAAATAGGTAAGACACGTTCATCATTCATTGAATTGTTTATATTAATTAAACAACTGCGCTCGACAATCTTGATGTTAATTATGGAATAAAGTAATAATTAGTGACGATACGTTCTCAAGAAATGTGTAATTTACTAATTCATTTGTTCGATTCAATACTGTTTAAATTATGAGGTAATTGTAGTCATTTATCTGACAATATGATCAATATTCAATTAGTCATGAAACTTGTTTTGTTTGTAGAATAATTCTTATATAAATATATTTCTACGTATATTATCTATAGTTTATGCTGTGGAAACTGATATATTTATTTACTATTAGCATTGAAACATGAATGTACAAGTTGCATTGGACCGATATCCAGATGCTGTAATGATTTCATAGCATGGTCACTGTGTTGTGTTAATGTTTCATCTTATTTTGCATACTTGTCCACCTACAGTTGTATACTCTGTCACTAGTAACAAATACACATTACTTTCATGCTACGATTAATTAACTACGATTAGAATAGTCTTAATATTAAATCATATTAGCATATATGTATGTATGTATATATATATATATATATATATATATATATATATATATATATATATATATATATATATATAATTATACAGTTTATGAGAATAATAACATCGATTTAAGCGTTACTAACTCAATGTGAAATATAATTAAGTCATTAATTTCGTGTTAGATATGCTTTTACTTCTGCAGTGGATATGGCGTGTTATATTGTATAATAAACAGAATGTTTAATCGGGGAGAAATCAGTTGTGGGATTACAAAAATTCGTTAAACTGTAGTGTATATTTTAATTCAGAAATAACTTCGGTACTCTACCCATTATACGTGACTATTTTATACAGGTGAATATTATGAGAATAAATCTTATGTTACAACAAACACAATATTACTTATACAACATAACTGATTCATAATTGACTTGTGTATAATTTTATTAGAGATTGACACATTCGGTATCTGTGGAGACATGATCGTAGTCCAGTAAATGTTTATCAGAATAACTATAATAATAGTGATTATTTTAAAATACACTAAATAATGTTGCAAGTAATCTTATTTAAAAAATGATATCCGGGAATGTTGTCTGTATAATGTAAAGTATACCGTGCATTGACGTAAAATAGTACATAATATACAATGTGGAATAGAATAATATGTATACATAAATGCATACTTAACCTTTTACATTGAAATTCAGTTCAATTGCGATTCGTCGGTCAAGCTGGCTGATTTTATGGATAAAAGTTCGGAACTCACGGTGACTACAGGCCATTCAAGTAGTTGGTAGCAGTGAAGAATTACGAGTGAGGTTATGTACCGGGCCCACATGACATTCTTCGGGCTCTTGCAACACTGTTAACTAACTACTGACAATCGTGAACCATAAACACAGAAGATACGCACAACGAACATTCACTCATTCGGCATTCAATTATACAGCTACTGAAAGTAAGTCTGGACTAATTAATAAACTAAAAACCTTTTATACATGGTGCCTTTTGCATTTACTTTCTTATACACAGTATAGGAAATCATGGTGGAAAAATAGATTGCGAGATTTTCACGAATATGTTTAAGAATTCATTCGAAATGTCCAATTGATATGTATCAATTTGAGTTGTCTTTTTAAATATATATGTGCATAAGAAAGTCGTTTAGTTGCGTTTAGTTTATTCTATTGATACATATCTTATTCATGCACATATTTATAATTCCATTTTCAACCTTGCAAATGCTCCGATTGCATTACATGTTTAAACGATTAGTTTTAATTGTACGTATTGTTGTGCTGGTGATAGTTGAAAGTAATGCGAATAGACAAAGATAGTTGACGTTTATTTTATAAATATTCTTATGTGTGTGAAGGTATGTACTAGATATTTCTGCACAGTCTAATTGCATAGCTGGTAGGTACTGACCGCGTGTTACAGACACTTGAAATGTTACGCAAATGTCGTGTACAACAATACTGAACTTCTTCGGTCAAGCGTGCCAATTTCATTAACGTTTCTCGTGATTTTGGTGTTCGTTAGATCGTTGAAATAGTTTATTGCTTTGCTACTCTGAGTGTACTATGCGATATTTACAAGAAACTGCACTCATTTTAATGTTACGCATAATTACGTATGATTCGCAATCATATACAACTGTTGTTCAGAGATACAAAAAATGTGATATTTAAGCAATGGAATAACGAGCATGTCCGCTATTGTTAAGCTAAAAACTTTGCGATATTTACACGAAACTGTACTTAGTTTAATGTTTTGCAAAGTTACAGTATGATTAGCAATCATATACTGATTTTCAGCGGAAAACAAGCTATGATATTTAAGCAATGGAATCATGAGCATGTTGTCTATTGTTGAGCTAAGAATTCATACTATAGTAGACACATTTACTGTCCGTCTTCCAGAGTTATATTTTGTCCAATTCGGTACGATATTATTCGAAAGTGAATGATTTTAAACTAAAACAATTACCGTAGTGATGTATTGAGTAAATGCACGTGAATTATAAATTAAAATAACGTTTGTGCGTTTTGTTTCAGAATTGTCACAATGCTGACCACGACTATCGTTGATATTTACAATGATGTGATGAGCTATGGTGGTATGTGGATATTGTCAATGATTACATGCTAAAAACTATATCCTTTACAACTTGTACGCTACTAATCTGTCTTTGTTACACAGATCCACGTGTGAAGAATTGGCTGTTCATGTCTTCACCAGTTCCGACGTTACTTCTGACATGTGTGTACATCAGTTTCGTCAAGTTAATCGGGCCAAAGTTGATGGAACACCGGAAACCATTTCAGCTGAAAAACGTCATGATCGCGTACAATGCGTTTCAAACGGTGTTTAGTGCGTGGATGTTTTACCAGGTGTGTTTACGGTGAAATAATCACAACGAATTCGTTTATTAATTAACCGTTTCTTACAGGGTGGCATTAATGGCTGGTTCACTGATTATAATTTCCGTTGTCAACCCGTAGATTACTCGAATAGACCATCGTCTGTGGGAGTAAGTAACAATCATGGTGACATGCTTGATAGAATCTTGACTAAACGTGTTGTATTTGTTGTAGATGTTGCATATTCATTGGTGGTTTTTCTTCTCCAAATTCACGGAATTCACTGACACCGTAAGTATTATGTTATTATTCTTGAAACTATTGGATTTGTGTGTCTCATTGATATACTAATAATACTGAAGTATTTAAATATTAAAGTATGTATCACTGGTATATTTCACTGGCAACATTCACGTTCCTCTGCAGGTATTCTTTATTCTGCGCAAGAAGAATAATCAAGTGACGAATCTGCATGTGATCCATCATGCAATTGTACCGATTCTTGTTTGGATTTCGGTAAAATTCGTCGGCACCGGACATTACACCATCGTCGGACAACTGAACACATTCGTACACATTATCATGTATGGATATTACATGCTAGCAGCTATGGGTCCAGCTGTGAAGAGATATTTATGGTGGAAGAAATATCTAACAACATTGCAACTTGTAAGTGCACAACCATACTTGATTATTCTGTTACCGTCTGACGTGGTCTGACGTTTGTACGTTTCAGACTCAATTCGCAATAGTCATTCTACATTCTACACAAACACTGTTTATCGAGTGTGAAGGAGTACCAAAGATATTCGTGGCTATTGTCCTCTCCCAGGCATTCTTATTCTACTTTTTGTTCATGAATTTCTATCAAAAATCTTACAAACCTGAAGAACCTAAAGAGAAGAAAAAGATACCAATAGCGAAGATTCGAGTACAAAATGTACGTAGTCAATAATATTTGTGAATTGCCGTGTACGTCAAATATTTTCTGTTGCAGACTGAATCTATACAAATTAGTTTCAAACAATTTGTCCTAAAACAGCTATTGGGAATGTGCATACCAGATCAAAGTTGTCTCCATGATATCCCAACGAACACGAAAGATCACCAAACTGGCTCAACAAGTTCACACTCAGAAACTTTAAAACAAAGTTAATAGCCGATGTTAAACTGTAAAAAAAAGATTATTTTGTGTGTAAATATTTATCTAGGGCCAGCAACCATCACCAGTACGGCACTGTACAATCTACAAATATATTTGTGCATAAGTGTAAATACAAATAGCTAACAATTTAAGAAATATCTGTGAGTGTGTAAGGTACGTTACTAACAAAATGTATTCATATTCAATAATACCTTATAGAACTAAGTTGAAGATAATAGTGAATAATAAACTCAATAATATGACAATCGTTAATTAAAAATTATAAATGCAAAGAACACGTTTGGTTGTATCAAGATGGATGGGAAAAAATGTGAATAAAAAAAACGTTTGTAAAACCGTTAGAATGAAACAAAGAACCTTTGTTTAAATACTTTTTAATAGACTAGTTTTTGCTTGTGGATTTTTTGGCTGCAAGGTCACGTGATTTACACAAGGTAAGTACAACAAGTACCGTACTAGGATACTAAGAAGAAGAATATATCCGTAATTGGAACCGATTATTCGGTTTTTCCACTGATTTTTTCTCTCTAATTCGTAAGAAACAGAAACAATATAGATGAAAAAAAAGTAAATGGATTTATTGTAGATATTTGTGTGGTTTCTTAAAGGATAAATATATAATATATATTATATCAGTGAGATACATACAAGGAAAATAGTTCAAGGCACAAATGACAAAAGTAAAAATAAAATTGATAGCATGTATGAGATATTTCTCCAAATGTGTGGGCCGATTCTAGTAAGATCCGTTTGCAATGCAATGTAAATGTTATGAGTTAATTGATTACAAGGAAGAATTTGTGTGTTCTCTGTTCTAATTAATCACTTTCATACACGCACATTTAAGGATTGCACGTGGCATATATCAAACATAAAACTAGCGATGTTGTCCAGTTAGAATTCACCTATTTATTTTGTCGTTAGCCTTAGTCAAATTTAGTCTTAATCCTTGACCAAATTATGTACATGAAATATTTTATGTTTATATTGCATTTTAATATGATTGTAATTCAATATTTCGTTAATGTGCCATAACGTCATACGGTTTTTGAATGTTTAATGGTTACATTCGTCGGCTGACACGGGAAATAATGTTTTGCATGTTCTGCAGTAAATATTAATGTTTCAAGGGAATGCATGTACTTAATTCTACATTTTATGTCATCCTTCTCGTGACTCATAAGTTCTGTGGTAAATACTAGTGAAGTCATATTAGAATTTTAACAAAATATGGATTACCTGCAAATTTAAAAACAATCATTTCTGTTCCGGATTTAAATACTGTGTTAGTGGGTAATATGCTTGATTTAAATTACTATTTCCGTTATAAAAACACAAGTATTTTGTCAAATAATGACATGGAGCTGGTGATTATGAGATTAAAAAACATTTTGTAGTGCAATTATTCCAGTATTATAATTATATTTGAAGCAACTGTGTACATCCAGCTTACTTTGATCCTTGAGGGAAATGGGAGTGTTATAATGGCGAAGTGGCAAATAGCGGAAGAGATACATATATCATTATTTATGTAATTTATTTAATACTTTAGGCATTTCTACATGAACATTAATAATAAATTTTATAAATATTTCTACACTGATAAAAAAAAGTATGCAAGGTTATATATATATATATATATATATATATATATATATATATATATATATATATATATATATATATATATATATATATGAATATAAGCATTTAATTCTTTATTTATTGTGTCTCAATCATCTATGTCTTACTACTTAGGCAATAATTAATACATTAACATTCATTGCGGAGGTAAAGTGTGTCTTTAGACATTGTTAGACATACAACATTGCAACTCCACATTTCACATTGTCTTCGCCATTCATTATTATGTAAAACACATAAATAACAATTATTATAAGTTACAGGTAAGGCAACATTTTCTTTGTCATTCGTTGCCGATTCATTTGAGTGTCAAATAATCCGAGATGCGCCTGTTCCATTTAATGCTACATTTCACTATGTAACTCATGTTATATGTCAAGAATTATTGATCATGTTTCTAAAACAGATATGTTACGGGGAAAATATTTATGATGTATGTTCCCCATGTGTACTTTTGACATTTTCAATGATCAAATATACCGTGCCGCCGTATGTTTCTGCGAATCCAGTCAAATATTTACCCGAAAAACGAAACACTAATTATATTAAAAATTGCAGAATCACGATTCCGAAGCTGACCAAATACGAGATATAGAATAATTGTTGATGTAACAAGATAAGATGTTGTATCTTCATTAATATCGACCAGAGGTTCTCAAAATTTTCGCCGAAATAAAAAAGAAAGTACGATAATTAGCTGGAATAAATTGTTTCGCTAAGTATGTATATCCGGTATATATGATTATAGTTATTATATATAATATTATTACAAAATAATTGACGTATTGTATATAGATAAACAATAAGATAGGAGAAATTTTGTGTAAATCAATTTTTGTAAAGAAATCGTAACAAGTTTTTGGTTGGTTAATTTATATTTGAAGAAATAATTTCCTTCTGCTTCATCGCATTTTCAATGAATCCTGAGAAATTATAAATAGTTTTGAACTTTTACGCAGTGTATAGGAACATGCGTGGATTCGTTCTGCACAAGAAATCGTGTAGATAGCATTCAGATAACGATGTCAGGATCTATTTTATCAATCTGTTTTATCACACGGTGCTTTGTTTTGTAGCTAAAATATGTTATTGCATAATCCCTTGAGCAAGAACGGAATTGTGTTTTGTAAAATGTAGATCAATGTACGTGGTACATCACTAGACAAGAGAAGAACGTCAATGACGTAATCTAACATTTGCAGCCATATATTCCTACAACGAAATATCGATCTCCATTGTTACCCAATAACGCCTCTTAATTGTTTTTCGTGCACCGTTTTTTTTTAACGTTTTGTGAAAAGAAAGTCGTGTTTCCTTGGTAACAAATTGTTGGAGTATTGAATAGATTTTCGGGCGGTAATTGGTTTGGTATTCATTTTAAATTTTGCTGCAGGTATTATTATACATTGGTGAGCATTTGCTTCAAAAATTTTTAATATAAATGTGTCATACTTGGTCTTCGGAAATAATAGAATTACTATTGAACTTTACCAGTATATCGAATGCAATTTTCATGGATGACATCATTGCATAAAAATTAAACATTAAACTCGAAAGAATTAATTATATACTTGCACTATTTTTTGTTTACGCTGTAATGTGACACGACAAGCGTGAAATAAATAATCGATCAATATGATTGATTGATACTTTGATCAATCATCGATAACATTGACACACAATACACTTTTTTAGAGTTATAATTTCAATCTATTATTCTTACTGAATATTTGACATTTGCAAATTGATTGTATAACTGCAGTTAAAGTTTAAACCATGCGATAATTATGGTTGTTAACGACTAATTTTGTTAATGATAATTCGTGATTTTGTTTTAAACTTAAAATATAGCTTTTTTATTACCATAATGACCTCTGTAGATTTTAATTTTATTTAGATATAGTATGTTTGTTAATTAAAATACAAATTTATATTCTAAAATATTTCTTCTCTTATTAAAAAATATTAAAAAAATAAACGAAATGTTTCTTGACTCAGCATTCAAGTCTCTTATTTTAACGTAACAGAATTTTAAAAAATAATATTGTAATGCAAGTTGTAATTGATACGAATGGTTATATATATATATATATATATATATATATATATATATATATATATATATATATATCGACAGGTAACTCCACAAGGCTTATTAGGTAAATAGGTAATGCTGTTTTGGAAATATTTTCCAATTCACATTAAACTATAACTACACTATTATTCTGTAAAGGTGATAATATGATAAAGATCTATCAATGTTCATATGGATATTATAAAAGATATTTGACCGTTAATAACACGTATTAATTTGCAGAAAAAAAAACCATACTAATTATACTAATAATTTACAGTACATGAGCATGAATAAAATCGCATCCTAAATGTGTTCGTGCCGAAATATTTAAATGAGCTATTAGTGTTTATAAGAAAGTACATAATTACTGTTGGTTTATTCTAACCAAAAATAGTTACAGCATGTAATCATAAGGCGTCTTACTGGATAGATCAAGGGTACCAACATACATACATGACTTGAGCCACACACAGAGAGAAAAAAACTACTTATGCAAAAACTCACATATCGTGAGAACGTGGCTAATTAATAAACTGTCATGTGTAAATATTTACTGCGTACAAATAAATGTGCCTGAGTGATATGTAACATTTTTCTCACAAGAAATTAGTACCACATCACAGCAGTTATTAGTTAATATTTTCACATTGGTAACTGTTGTTTAAATACTAAATATATGTTAGTGAACTAACTAGGAGAATGTTACAGACGTATGTCAACATATGTTTGACAGTTAAACAACGTTCTGACATGTTTAGATGTGTACAAATGCCATTTTGACAACAACAATAAGATTGGTTATGTTATTTACTAGATAGAAATCGGTAAACTCAAAACGAATACTTCCAGATCGTAATAAATACGTTTTACAAATATCTTTTTAGCAATAATAATAGACAATTATATTGAAGCATTATTCAGGACATTGTTTCATAACTAAGGCCGTAATATTACGTGCTGTCTGTCGTAAGGAATGTTTAACCATTTACATAAGTGCGTATTTATTTAAACAATCTTATTACTGGACTAACAATAACTCATATCTTATCAATAACTCGCATCTTTCAGAGAAAATTCAAGTACGTGTGTGAATTTGTACAATATTTGAATACAATAATACATAAATTAAGAGAAAAAAGTGTAGTTATGTTGAAAAAATATATGTAATTAATGAATATCAGTGTTTGAATAACGTACGTTCGTGTGTATTGTTTATTAATAACCGTATGTAATTATTAATACAGTGTTATTAATCAAGGTCAGTTGTAGTGAAATTTTACTTTCCTCATTCCAAAGTATATACACATATGTTACGTATCTACCAATGTTATTATGTAGAAATAAATTAAACATAATATATCATTGATGAAGTATTAAACGAAAAAAAAACAACAGCATGCATTACCAAAGTTGACTTGATTAATAAAACAAAATGTTAAATAATAATTTGACAGAAGATAAATTTGTTTAAAATAATTAAGACAACTAGTATTTATTATAACATGTCAAATTTAAATTTTATTCATAGGTGATATTAAATTTAATGTATTGATTTTAAACAATTACAAAAAAGAGTTTATGATAAAGTTATAAATTAATGTGTAGTTTTTTTTTTCTCATATCTTTCATTGCGATTAAAATGATTGACAATTAACACCTCGTTTATTAACAAAAGCTGAGAATGTTGATGGTTATTTTATTTTCTCATATTGTGATATCTGTTTGTCTGGTTTTAATCTGACGATAAGTATGATGGTTTTATTACCTGGTAGCTATAATATACAACTAGTAACTTACACTGTAGTATCTGTACAAGAACACAAGTTATTTTACCTTTGAACTTACCGCAAGATGCTCCTGCAAGATAAGAAAACTAACAATTGCATATTTTATTACGAATTAAACATGTTCATCTTCAAATACTAACGCAACAAATGTTAAACAAAATCAAGACAATTTCTAACAGTAATATATTGTATATTTGGATTTACGGAAAGTGTTACCAACATAAGAAAGTTAAACCACACAAAATGTACTTATAATGACAGTGGATGTGTTATTGTTTTGTGCGAATATTTTTTTTTTTTCGGTTAATAGAGCACAAACAATGTGTCATAATGCAGGTTCATTTGTTGTAATAATTGACGTAAAATCAGTTCACAGACGGCGAAATGTCTCCCGCTTGTGCAATGGACGTACGTATCAAGAAGTGAAAATCTTTTTATTGTTATATCTAAAGTAATATTGAAACATACGGTGCGTTATGTAATGTTCGTATCTTAATTTTATGCATCATATTTCAGTTGCATGTTTATGCGGAAAGATATTTAATATTTACGTGATAATAAACAATTTGTTGCCTGTATAACTTAGGAATTCTCCTCTTTCTGCGGCAACATGTTAGAGCAAACGGGATAGAGGAGTGATTTTCTGAAGAATTTAATACAATTTTCTAGTATACTTTACGAATTATCAAAAATAAAATATGGCATTTCTATGTTGCATGTGGTAAATATCTCGGATCACTAGTACGTGGTAATACTGAAATACAATTCACCATAAATATACCTGAAGGTGATAAACACATAATTAAATGTTTGTTGTAGGGATTTCACAAGTTTGACTTAAAATAAACGACATTATGTGGAAGAGGTGTGTGTAATGATAGCAATTTAGCGATATAATGAAGTAATCTAATATGCCATCTCATTATGATTTTATATTCTCACCAATAAATAAAAGTTAATAATTACTTACACACCGAGCTTGGTAAATATTATAATCATATGTACGGTTGACCTCTAGGTGGCGAAAATCTAATTATATAAATACTAGTATGTACCTATATTCACCATACATACATACATATGTACATACATACATACATACATACATACATACATACATACATACATACATACATACATACATACATACATACATACATACATACATACTGCCATTACTCTCTTCAGGGACTTACGTGCGAATTATTCCAATAAAGCAATTTCATTAATTTTATCATCAAACTAAATAACTTATCAAGGTTTTTTCCCCTGTGAAACTTATGGTAATTTGTTTATTAAATTAATACCAAATACACGGTAATTAAGTGTGTTTTTTAAGCTGATAATTGGAACAAAAGATGAGTGATTAGTTGAGACAGATTGAGTGTTTATGGGAAGACGATTCATTAAACTTTATGGTGTTAAATATGAGAATAAAGAGCGGAGACTTCAATGCTTGGACAGACTACCTCTATTCAAATCTAATAATTATGTTGTATATTCATAAAAATAAGTACAGAAAATGTCTACAGATGAACAAGGAACAGTCTTGTGATAAATTCTAGTTATTTCTATAGCATCTTAGAAAACTTGAAGGTATTTTAACTGGCTAATAACTTGACTGGAATATATAGCACATTAAAGACAGCGCACCGTGAGTGTTGCACGGTGAAATATGATATAAGAGCTGAGTGACAGGTGTAACAGTACTTTTACAATAGGCCCGCCAATGCTAATGCCCTGATAATCTAATACCGACATCAACCTTTGGCACATCCCGCCCGTAACGCATTTTACATGATGTAAGCTGACGGTGTTCTTGTGACCCAGATAACCTGGCCATTATTTTTAACAGTGTACGTGCGCATGCGCAAGTGTAGTGTTCACACGGGAACATTATTCATATTACACTGTCTAAAAGTAATGAAAACAAAAGTAGCAAACGTGAATCGTTATTGGCAGACTGAGTGACTGTATTCTGAACAACTGAAATTTGCTTTATTTACAATTATAATAACCAATTAATTTATTTGTTTATTAAGATAGGTATTTACGACACACCCAAATTTACAAATAGATATTATGTAATAACATTTATACTACCGATATACCCGGCAGTGGCAAGGTCTTTTAAATGGTACACGCAAAAATGTTTTTACATATTTAGAAAAAAAAATATAAATTTATATACACTGTTTTACCACACCTTGGATTCAATTTGAGTGTTTAATTATATGTTCTTCACTCAATACAGTTATTCACTATCATAATTTTGTTGTGATGTAAAAAAAAAACTTGTGCACTCTCATTTCAAATTAAATACATAACATGTTAAACGAAATACTTTCGTTATAGTGTACACTCGCCTATAATGAACCAAATTCCTGGTCTCTTTAGTTCACTACAAGCGGATTTCACTGTATATCTTTATGTATGTATATTTGGATAAAATGTATTCTAATTAAATATAAATATTTTGTTTACAATACTAGACACCAAAATTATGGTATTCACAACCGCATTAAATTGCCAATCAATAAATAATCAAAAATCCATATAGAGAAATACTAGTACAATATCTTATAATTGACGTGGCATTATAATTTAAAAGTAATGAAAACTTATACACATGGTACAATCGAACATATGTACATGTTGCTTTAGAAGATACCGCTAGGAGATATGAAGATAGTATGAATGTCAAGTAAAACGATAAGTATCAAAATGTCACAGTGCTGATTGAGACGGTAAGTAGTTATTCCTGCCCTGAAGACAAGAGAATCATCGTGTTAAAGATGTACGTGAGTGTGTGTATGTGTGATGTCCTTGAATGTCTGCATGAACTAGCAAATCATTCTTTCGAAAATTCCCATTTCGGTGTTTACATAATTATAGGACATCCGTAACATATATTGACATTATACACATTTATAGTATGTATTAAGGCCACACGACCGATCGAAAAATGAAAATAACATTTACAAATAATTTATCGAATTAATTTCTATCAATAACATTATGTAAAATATTTCATTTTGACACTTGATATTAATAATAGTTTCAGTGTGAATATCAACTAAAAAGTTCCTGCATTTTGCCCGTTTTACTTACGATATAATTATAGATTTGATTGGTTTTCTTAGTTGTTGGTGATAAAATTCCTACATTTTGTGTGAATAATGAATGAAGAGCTATAAAGATTTCTAGAGTTATCGTAAATATTCTACACACCCGGATACCTAACCTCACATTGTCACAAAGTATGTACATTTATTCATACGAGACCCATAAGGATATAGTGATTCATAAATATTATTATTAAACATTTCTTTCTAATAAGAGTCGACTATAAAATGTTTTAACGATATTTTTTCTGGCTTATACATGTATTTATGTATAGTATAATTTAATAACATTACATGTGGCTCTAAGTATACGAATATCTGTGTATATATGCTTCAAATAATACGCAATAAATAAGGTTTTAGATCCATTCAAGGATCTGACAGTTTTCACTTTCTTTCAAGACTATTGTATATGACAGGATTTTACATATTTTTCCATAGATTAAAAGTTTACACGGGAATTCCTAACTTAAATAATTTATACAAAAACAAATGAAAAGATAAATTAAATCTATTTGCGTTATGAATATTCATCTATTTCATAGAAAAACCAATGTACTGTTACATAATGTGAGAGAAAAAAAATCTATATGAATTTGTTATAAAACAAATACATTTATTACAGGTCATTGACTGGATGTATTAATTTTTAGACGAAATCTCTCAACGTAATTACTAAGTAGATAGTTACTAACGCCACAGCAAATATTTATAATACCATTTTTTTTTGCCCAATTCTGAAGTTAATATCGTTTACAAATCATTTATAAAGATATTCACGTACGACTGCTAGGTATAAAACAGTAAATCATCTTTAACAATGCCACAATAAGTCAAACTTCAAGTTCATAACGCATTCAGTGATAAAATCAATTGATATTAACTTCCGATATATCAGATCCATTACCAAACAATACACTTATATCATAACCGTAACCTAAAATTCGTTTCCGGTCAAACAGAAGTCGTGAAGCGTGTTACAGGGTGTCAAAAAGGCACTCACATGAAACGAGGTCACCTGGATCCACAACGGTGAGATGTTACGATATTATGGATAGTGTAACAAGCGAATACTCATCCGCTCCCTCTATCTTCCTCCTAGAGACATCCATACATCGTTGCCCCACTCCGGAGTGTCATCCTGTGAGGAGGCTCATTAGAGTTAGACTCGCCATATATATATATAATGAGTTATAGAGATTTTGCAGCATTGTACAAAGTTCTGTCGACTGCAAAGTTGGGATATCTAACCATCTGACTGTGGTGCATCTTCCGAGTAGTTTTGTGTGCTGTGTGACAATGATATTTATCAAGGTAAATATCCTTTACTAGATTCTAAGTACATACCAACATATGTATATAGGGTTTGATTGTACACCAACAATGTCGTTAAAGTGTTTCAACGAGTTGATCTGAATTACCCTTCCGTTACGTATCTCATGTAGTGTTTGATAAACATTTAGAACTGATACAGAGAGTAAAAGTACCGCGGAACCAACAATTTTTGTTTCACATAACAATGCTTCAAGTCTCGGAAAGACGATTTATCATGTCATTGTAACGTCAAATCTAATTAAACCGAATGCTACTATTTTGCCTAATCCAAAATTGAGAGACTATTCTTTTAAAAATACCGAAATACCAGTGATGTGTCATTTTTATATTATCTTATGTTACAAGCCCTGAAGTATTGTTAATAGAAGTTGACAGAATATACAATATCTCTACTGGAATAGAATACAACGGTTGCTAGTTGTCTAGAATGGTGAATGTTAGTAGAAGATGTTGTAGAAAGGGTTAGAAAAACTCTGTTCTAACCTTGGATAGTTTGCATATACACGTAAGTTACCGTAATGTCAGCGAAAATTGTATAAATAACCCAATATTAACCGATAATTATAGTTTTATGGTGCTCGTAAAACAGTAATAACATCTCGCTTTAAACCGCTAGATCTATTTTACCGTAACTAAATTAAACTAAATTATCATATAGGTTCTATATGTTGACAGGAATATGAAATAGCTAGCATTAGTTAGTAATTAACACTTAATTAAATACGGCACTATTAATATGTTACGTTTAAAATCTCATGCCGGCTTTAAAAGTATGAAATATTTGTTTTTAATATGTAACAAATTAATATCTGTTTTTCTCTGTGTTTATTTAACACCTATAATATGTTTAATTATAAACTAATATACACTACATACGCCTGTGGGTGTTTGTATATAATATTTGTATATGACTGGCATTGAATCGTATGCTGCAACCGTTCCTTATTCACGTCTGCCAGCATCACACAAATATTTACTACCGCACATTATGTCAATGTTTTTGCACACACTCATACATACACGCATATATATATATATATATATATATATATATATATATATATATATATATATATATGCGGGCAAAAAATTAATAAGAATTTACATACAACTGTGAGTCTTAGTTGGTTACCTTCTACAGAGATACGTACATCATACATATATGTGCAACATCCGAATGTATATATTTAGCATGTGAATACAGCACAACAGACAATACACCTGTAATTTCATTGAATGCATACTAGCATAGAATTATAAACACAGCACCGAAGACAATACTATTGAAATATGTAAACTAATATTCGATCTATTGGCGGTTATAATCTCTTCAAATTCGATAGATCATAATTTTGAACATGTAACATTTAGTTAAAACAGTATTCAGCAGTAAGATAGCAGATGCAAATTCTAAGAGAAGATTTTTTTTATATTGGTTTCGCAATGTGAAATACATAAGTCAATATGCTGCTTTAATTTCTTCGCATTTGTCATCAAAGTGTTCAATGGTTAAGTGCTATGATATTAACTGTAACAACATGAAGAGAGACAGACTAACTCAGAGGATATATATAAATATCTTTTTATTTACCATAATCACTCTTAATTGAAACGTGAGACAAATGTTGTTGAATTCATTTAGTTTGTATTCACATACTTGGAAAGGTCAGTTAAAAGCAATTACGTGAGAAAATTGATACAGTAGAACTCCATCTGTTTTGCAATAGATCGCATAAACAATCAATAAGCTTTAATCTACACATCTTAACAGAACGATTTTTTAACAAAAAAATGGCTTTTGAACTTCTTAACGTTATATTTATTTTGCTGGATGAAGCTTGGAACCTTTGTGGTGTATCACTTTCAACACAACTGTGAAAAGATTATCATTATTCGGTTACATGTTCAAATAATTATTATTCTGACACTTATTGCTATTAACATACGTTAAGTTTCTTCCTATTATTGCAAAAGTAATTTACACGATCGTTTTAAACATGTTTAGTGATTTCTTTCACCATTTTCCAAATTAAGTTGTCACGTTATAGTAATTCTAGGATCACGTTGTGATAATCATTTAACTTTTATGACAAAGAAACACATCGTTAACAAAATAATATTGATTTTTGTATCTAGATTTAATCAAATTCAAGTTTATATGGTTAAAATGTAGAAAATAGTCATCCATTCTCAGGTGTAGTTTTAAATTACTGCTTATCAAATTATTATTCAACGTCAGGTGATTTGATAAACATTTAATTTTTCCTAATGATATAAGTAATCTCTTACTAATTGTACTGACCTCTGTCTGTTTCTTGCTATTCTACAATATCCATGTTAATCATATACGCAATGCAAGATAATATTTAATATCAAATCAGAAAAATCAAGATTTTGGCCGGCGACAACGACGTATAATTTGTGGGACTCACCTTCAGCGTAATAGAAAATATGGTCAAGGATTTTAATTACTAGATTTTTTTCTACAGAAAATTAAATTAATTGTAAAAATATACACACACAGTATTATTTCAGAAGAATCTTTTGAATGTATAAAAAAACGCACGTTACATGTGAAAAACATGTTAAAATTTTGTAGACGTACTTGACATTTTATCTTCAAAATTAAAATAACAAAAAATTTGCGCACATTTTCAAGAATTCTCCTCTATTTGACAGCAGAAGAATTTGTTCGTATAACAAGTATTGCAATCGATATTGAATAATTACAACACGAAATATTTTCTCTTCATTTTCAATTCCGGAAGACACAGTTTTGTTTAAATTCCGAATATGGTATGAATTCTTTCAAATTCAGGAAGATAGACTTTTAAGTGTTTTACGAAATCATGATACACTGTTATACAAAAGCACTCCATGGAGCATGATCACGAATTGCGAAAGGAGAGTGTACCATTTTCTTTTGCAGTTCGTGAGACTTATGTTTATCTCTATCGAAGACTTACGTAAAGAACAATACAAAAAAAAAAAAACTGCATCAAGCGTTGGCTTCATCGCTCAGCTGATATTGGCAAATAACAAAACATTATTCTGCAACGAATAACTAATATTGATAATATTATCTCACAGAATTATCATTTGTCTAGCGTTTATCAAGCAAAGAATGTTTCACTAATGACAATATTAGTTTTGTTTTATATGACAATGCACAAGTAAGGATATTTCAATAGATAATCAAGTTGAAAGTAAATTGCACATTGTACTTTCTGTTTTCGGACATAAATATTCTCTGACATTTATCACAAATTATTTTGAAAAGCGTAAATATTAATTTTTACGATGTATTCTCTGTTCAATGTTGAATATTCCGATTATAAAGTAAGTTTTTTTCTTCTAGTAAATGAGAAATTATACCAAGCATTTGTCATACGTAATACGTAAGTTCCGCATTCTAAAGATTTTTCTCATCGCTAATTGATTTCTGAATAAAATCTATGTTAAACACTTGAAATTGCTCTGACAAGCTTTGGCACTTACGCGATTGTTACTAATGTCATTCCGTAGTAGTATTAAAAATGGTTGACACTCAGTTCTTCATCCAGCTAAAACTTATTGCTGAAAATAGGAGGTTTCCCGTAGTATTTACCTAATATTATTCATACACAATTTCACAATACCACCGGCTACAATCGATATTGACTATTTACATAAATGTTCAAACAATAGCAACGGCAGGCAACACGATTAAAAGTTTGAAGTGACGCGCGAATACCACAATGGCGGTCGCGGATTCCTTGCAACGCCACCTACGACAATGTGCGCGGGTAGTCTGATAAACTCAGGAGTGCAACTCGTTATACAGAATGTAGGTTCTGCTGGCATTCTACAAAGTTCAACACAATTGCATGACCTAACCGGATTCACTATACATTTAAATAATCGTGATGTACAGGACTACATAGTTGGCGATGTGTTGGGTATAGGTTAAGGTTGCCACGGCGGTCTGTTTCAATAACACACCTACTTTCCCTACCACTGGTACACTGATACACACTGACGGACATCAGTCGTAGCTAGGTGCACACTGCGCGTACCTAACACAATATATAATTACGGGAGTCTATGTTTGAAACCCATCTTGCTGTTTGCAGGTTAAGTTTGTGTACACAAAAATCCTTCAACTTTCAAATCAAATTGGCTTTTTTTTGTTGTGAGATTGGGAATTAACATTTTTCCACTGTGATTTTGTACCACGGATGTCGGTTATTATGTAAACAAGCTACAAGTGCTTGGTGTGTGCTCTTTCGGCGGAAATATGGCGACGAAAATTGAGTCTTGCAGTCAAATGTCAAGATCAGTTGAATTAAATCGAGCCACACCTAAGGAAAGGATGCTTAATCGGTCGTGATCATCTTGCATTTTTGTGTAGCACTCCTCGGGCAAATAGAGTACAATGATTAGCGAATTATCGTGCTGAACTGGTGAAGATAAAGACATATAAATAGTGTGGAATGTCTTGTAGACTATTGGTGCTATTTTAGATATCTTTAATATTTGTTTCGGATGGATACGAGAACTGCAAATGTTAATTGAATGTTCTGCTAGAGAATGTTAGAATGTAATATAACTGCAGTGCGTGTATGTGTGTGGGTGCAGTAAATAATAATTATGCAGAATCTTCATCATTCATCCAGTCGATACTTATTGTAGATGATACTTATAATAAAGTGTCGCTTACAGATTTGCTAATCATAATAAATAACTTGTCAATCAGTTGTGGAATGTCACACGTACTTCATACTGATTATAAGGTACATTACGACCTTATGTATTACAATTAACAGTGGCATTAACATGAACTCGCATATAATGAACCAAAGTTCCAAGTAAATGCGTAACGTGCTAAATACGTTCGTTATAGTGTACTTCCTGGTCTCTTCATAAGCGAAATATACTGTATTGTAATATCATACAAGTTTCTATACTCTCAGTATAAAATTATTCCGATACGGCATTCTGTATTCAATGAAAAGAGAAGTATTTTTGCTTGGTTTTTTTTATATAATTTTCAAACCCTGATATATTTATGTCATGTTTGTCATGGATAACTACTCTAATGATACATAAGATATGTATGTATGTACGTCACCAATCAACTGTTTACATTTTTAATGTGAAAGTATGACAGTTACTGTTTTTATGTTTCACACGTACCATTTTATGTGATGTTTGTGTGTGAATATTTATTATCATCTTAAATGCATGTAATTATTTCCGTAATTAACATTTCATTTTCTTGGCACGCATTGGGTTTTGCGATGTTGCTAAAATTAGTTCATCACGTATGAAATCTGGAAATGTACATTCGGTATAAATTTCAGTTACAAAACTAAATAATGTTTATTATTGTAAAACTTCTAATTATACCTTGACTTATTTTCATTATATATTTGGCCATTACAAGCACATATTATGAAATCATTTCTACATTTCTCTATATACTTAATTGTTACGGAATTTTAATTTAATTTTTTGTAAATTATAGTTTATATATTGCATTATGTAAAACATGAAATTTGAAACATTTTGTTCACATTTAAGTCTGTTAAATGTTTACAAATTAACGTAATGCTTCGGGCATATTTAGTTTAATAACTTCAGCGAGTATTAAGATTAATGTCTTGTATGATTCATCGCGACCACATTACACCTCATGCATCTATAAATCTGTGAAATATGTTCTTTTCATCTGGTAAGTGGATGCCGTTGTCTATACTGGGAGACCATATCGAGATGCACATTCCGTTTTACTTTCATTACGTAACCATGCGCCTACTCTACAGTAACATCGCATTACTGTAACAATGCGAAATGGGTCATTGTTCTTTATGAATAGCATAAGAATAATGTCCTTCTAGAAGAATAACAATTCACACTCCTACACAGAGAATATCTCTGTCGTTATATATATATATATATATATATATATATATATATATATATATAATAACATTAATAATACACATCCACTAATCATTTCATATTCACAGTAATATGTGAGAAAATTAATTTGTATATCTCTAATTACCATTTCATTTTTTTGCGTGTGGGTATCTAACCATAAAATAATTATATACAAACGAGATAACACATGAGTGTGGTGTAAATTTAAAATAAAAAATCCAACAGTAGGTAGTGTAATTGAATTTCGCTAAAATGCATATTATTCATATATTATACGTGGCTGGCTGCCTTCAGTCGTTACTAATTGATTAGAGTTTATAATTATTCATTTATATTCACAGTCGTAAATAGTAACGTTTGCTTATTTGCGTACATATTGGATGCATGCTGGTATTTGATTATTAGAATTGCATTGAATTTATTAACTGTTACCGGACTTGAGAGGAGGATTTAAATAACTGAAAACTAATAAAATATACCATATATATATATATCCGGATAGTCATACTCCTCTATTATCCACTAGTAGGCATTCATAATAATAATAAAAATTAGAGAGTAGAATCCCATTAAAACATGATACCTACAATATACATACATATTTAGTATTTCTATATATTTTTTATCTAAATTAATAAACAATTATATGATTATTTTTTCCTTATCTGACAGATGAACGGTGTACGACATAAACTATTTCATAATATGTGCTATTAGTGAAGGTTTTTAGTAGTTAAATGTGTGCTAATGACATCACATAGCTGCCAACTTTACGTAGCTACCAACTTAGAAGTAATTTATCACTATTTTTCTTGCCTACATTCATGCCAAATGCCACAAATGTTTCAAGTGACAACAATGTACTTGGTGTGATGTAGTTTTTGACTTTTCTTAGAACATAAACTTATATTATTTGTATTACGAACTGACCCACATTTTCAATGCATTTCAGTGCTATATTATAACTCACAAAAATAAATTTGTTCGTTGAAAGTACATAATGATGGTAAAAGATTGCGGTTAGTAGGTTTATGTGAAGATTTACCGTAATAAAACTTAATTATATCCTTTGATATGCAAGTGCTTAGATTCGTATCATTCGGTACATACCATTTATTAACTGAAATTATGTACATCATTCTTGGACTTTCGTAAGTTTTTCTAGTTATTTATTTCAGAAAAGAACATACTGGAATGTATTTCAAACAACTATTATTTAATAACTTTTCAACAAATGCTTTTCTTGATTAATTTCAAATATAAAATATAAAAGTAATTATATAAGTTAATCGAAAACTGTTTTGTCATCAACTGAGATTGCTGACGACAATTCACAATATGTGTTTATGTCGATTTACAGCCTTGATTGCATATTGAGGTAATAATAAAATAACTTTTATTAAACAAATATGTACGTTTTGTTATTAATGTGGTACTTTTTCTTCTCTGTAACTAATCAATTACCATATTAATTAGTTGTAATCAATGGAACTTCAATTAAAGGTTGATAGATATTTAACCGTACAATGATAATAAAAATGTGACATTTAACGCATACCGTCCGTGTGTATTTTTTTTGTGCCACTGATGCTATCACCAAAAACAAGAACTTATATAATTGTACATATTCGTGATTTTGTCTGCTTCAGCGGAAAATCATTCAAGGATGAATGAGCCAAGTGAACTCAAATGAAAATAACACCGAATGAATATAAAATAATCATAAAATATTGACGTACGTTTATGAAATGCTATTTTGGGACGCGTGTTTAACATGTTTCGAACTATAATTTATTGATTGATTGATTTATGGTGGTGCTCTGCTATAGGCCTGAGCCTCTTCAGAGTGTATGCGTCAGTGTAGTGCAGTGTACCTATCAGTGTACCTATCCCATGTGTTGTATTGTTTCATTTGTATGCCTTTTTGTGGCTGCCATTGGCCCCTCTATCTACTTGTCACATGACGTACGCCAGAGGTGACATTAGTTCGATTTAGGGCCTAGCGTGTTTAAGTACTAGTGTACCTAGGCAGGGGAAACCGGAGTACCCGGAGAAAACCTGCCGCTCACTCAGCGCGAGCCCTACCGGCGGAGCGGTTCCGCTTGGACGGTCACCCATCCAAGTACTGGCCGCGCAGTGTGTCACTTAACTCCCATTATCTTGCGACAAGCGATATAATTTATCACATGGACATAATTATGTACTGAAATACGTGCATACATCTTCATTTGTTTGTATTTAGTGTTAGATATGATGCAATATATTAATATAACAGTAAATCCTGCTTGTAAAACCGCATTGTTTCAGAGCTACGACACGGCGTGTTAAAAATAAACAATCTATTTGCATATTTTCGCGATGACACGCAATGAAATATCGTTTTGTTTTCTACAAGAACTACATAGATTATTCTTCATTCATTCAGTGTTATGAATTGTAGTGTTTAATTAATGTAATATTTAATTGAATTTCACTAAGCATGTTCCATCATGTGCGGACAGCAAAGAAGTTGTTATAAATGTACAGCAAGATCTTGATCAGCAGCTTTAGTTCTTGAAAATGATTAAATGTTTTGTCGTAGAATAAAGTGAGATTCTAAAATGTTTTTTGTTTACAGATTGGTGTGACGTTTTGTGCGGCGATTCTTGGCATAAATGCCGATGTCTCAGCCGGACAGAATGCGTATCTGCCTCCGAGTAAGGGCTACGACTATCCTAAACCACCGAAACCCTTTCCTACCCCTACACGTCCCTCGGTGACGAGGCCGCCGGTCACACCACCGAGTTTCACACCCAGCCGACCTACATTCACACCGACCAGGCCCTCGTATCCCACGTTCACACCCACCAGACCCACGTACAGTCCACCAACATACACACCCACAAGACCACCAGGTGTCACACCCACCCGGCCCCCGAACAGACCAACCCCTAGCCACAGGCCGCCCATCGATGGATCACCAAGTGATGTAAGCCAACCAGCTATACAGTAACCCAGACAATAAGTCTAAATTGAACTGATACATATTTAGTTTTTACGTTGTACCAATTTCATTCCTGAAATATGTTTCTATTATGAACTTTACCACGTCAAATTACCGCTAGCTAATATGAAATTAATTGGCGATAGTTTTTTTTGTTTGCTATTGAAGTTTAGTACAACTGCACTTTGAAACCGCGGTAAAAGTGGTATTTCTTAACTGAAATGCAATGGTCACTTACATAACGACAGGTCACGGCGGT
Organism: Carabus problematicus; assembly: GCA_963422195.1. Lineage (NCBI taxonomy): Eukaryota > Metazoa > Arthropoda > Insecta > Coleoptera > Carabidae > Carabus > Carabus problematicus. Next base: position 288,839 of record OY728585.1, read on the forward strand.
AATTACGGCTGAGGAATCATTAATATCATTTACAGATTCCATTCGACACAGTCACCGTGAAAAGCGAGAAAAAATGCATAAACTGGTTATATGAATGTACCGTTGATATGCATTAGTTCAACTTTATGTGATTTTTACTGTTGTGTATAATTGTACAAGTTTTTTTTTTTAGTAATTAATGAATGAACAGAATTAATTGTATAATGCACTAGAGTGCAGGCAACCTGGTTTACATTTTAGTGTGTTAGGTTGCCTACATACTAGATCAGATGCTGATCTTTCGTGTACGCAACCAGCATAACTTATCTGTATCCTTGGTTGCAGAATGAAATAGTCAGTAAATTGAATGCAAATGAACGAATGAAATAGCTGAAGTATTTGTTCTAGCATCATGACCACCACGATCATCACGATCATCATCATCACGAGCCCGGTATGCCTTTTGACTTTGCATACGCGGTTAACGATGTCGAACACGGTAACGATTATTCGCATAACGCGGTAAGCGACGGTGATGTAACCCGCGGCGAGTACAGGATCCAGTTACCAGACGGCAGGTTGCAGGTCGTAAAATACACAGCTGACTGGAAGAATGGATTTAATGCGCAGGTATGTTACGCGCTATACCGACGTGTCACTTTGGTTGCATACACTACAGGCGAAGAGTAACCTAGATATTATTATATAAATGACTGATTATTCCAGGTGAGTTATGAAGGACAACCCAGCTATCCGCAGCCAGGCGGCGGGGGATACAAATACTAATGACAAACACGAAGCTGAACAACAGTGCTACCAACGTGATGATACTTGCCGGAAAATATTGAAACTGCCTTGTTACGTATTAAATTATTTGAACCACAAACTATCCCCACACACACACACACACATACAGACTCACACATTAGTACAGTTCATTATTTATATATTAACATATTATATATGACCAGAAGAAGTGAGGAACTAGTGACATCTATGAATGATCCACTGTACTAGACAACACAGAATCCCTTCCTTAATTTAATGTAAACTTAATTTAATGAGCGTTACAATTTTATAAATAATTGTTTTTAAAATAAGATATTGTACAACTCTATGTTTATTTGTGTTTTTTTTTTTGTAGCCAATCTGAGAGAGTATTAAATAATTGTATTCAAAATAAATTGAAAATAAAACTATATATATATATATATATATATATATATATATATATATATATATATATATATATATATATATATATTCGTAATATGAAACAATTGAAATTATTAGTATTAATTTATGAGCAGTATTCAAATATATCTCGTAATTTTAATGTGATTTTAAATGTTTTTGTATATTTTTTTGTATTTAAAACAAAGCAATAAAACAGTAAATCTTATTGTAAGTTTGTTGTTCATTATTGGTATATTGTGATTCGATGTGTATTTAATTAATAGACCGTTTGTGTTGCATTATATTTGCAAACAATTGTGTGTGTCTTTGCAAGCACGACTGAATGATTGACGGCAATTTGTGATCTGTTTCGAAAATGCTTAATAGACGAGTACAGGGCAGATACAATTAATCCGATATAATTGTGTCGGTTCACTGTGAGCGAGTTTATTTTAGAATTTTGAAATTAGATTCTCGCACGAGTTATGTACCAGTGGTGAAAGTGAAACATCGTGTGAACTTTGTACTATTACATAACGCGGTTAGTCTAAATACTCTAAGTAACCTATCACTTCACTCTACATACATACATACATACATACGTACTCGTTTAAACTGTAAGTACGTACGTATGTAATATTCAAGTATATATGTAGCCCATAATACATGAAGATGAAATTATTTACAAATGTCTCTTAATTTTAAAACAAATATTATCCACTTATAATACTGTATAACATTATTATTTAAATTACTGTAAAGTAGACGAGAGAACTATTTCGCACGTTATTATTTATTATATTATTCTTGTAAAGTTAAGTAATTAGAAAAGTTCTAAACAAGCAGAGATGAATTAGGGATAAATATTTACTGAACAGCTCCAATAGTAGTTAATAAAATCAATAAGAATGTATAATACCATAGAAAATGATATATGGTGATCAAATGTATAATACAGATGCATAAATTATTTTAAAAAGTCACTTACCTTCCGCTGATAACAAAAATAATATTCCAGTAACTTTCTCGGTAGATTTTCTCTGTGTTAATTGGCATATCTTAAATGAACAAAGAGAACTTGTCTGATAATGATTATGCTACAAGTAATTCCTTTATAACAGATGTAGTATACATCTGTGTACTTAGTATCTTGTCATATAGTGATAGTGAATTATACACTTAACGTATATTATGATGATTTGTGTTTATAAACTAAAATATATAATTCATATTTGAAAGTCCGTCTACATGATTCCTTTAAAAGCTTGCGTTGTATCGACTTATATCAGCTATTATTTCCATCCATTATGCAGGGTTGGTTTAAGAAGATTTTACTGCAAATGGGGCTACGCAATAAGAGTATTTGTTATTTCCTGATTGCAAATAGACGCCCCAAGTTGCACTCAGAAGTAAACTCAGAGAACAATATTAGAATATTTTGTTTGTTAATATATCTTCCCATTATAACCATAGTAAAACGTGTAAATATGATTGAAATTAATATTTATCTTTTTCAAAACCAAATTCGCAAATATAGAACGCAATCGAGACAAACTTTAAAATAGAATATTTTTGTTTGCAGATGTAAAATTCGAATGATCAGTCATGTAATATCTATTAATACATTCATTAAGCTTGTTTTACAAAGCAAATATTTACTTGATTTATAAGAGTATATTTTCACATTACATAGTAGTACAGTATATATAAAAAAAGGATAATATACATAATAGATTTAGGTAGGTACATGTCGTTAAATAAATATAAACTAAATGAGACATATCATTACACACACACACAGAGAGAAATTATACTAGGTCATTAAATACAGTGCGTTTGTACAACAGTAAATTGCAGAAACAGTACGAATTAAGAAATTGCTAACAGGTCATTTATAATTACGGGGCTCCATAAACAGCTGTTGGTCGTGATTTGCTACCGAAATTTCCAGCATTTGCGTAACTGTCGTAATTGTTCTGCGAAACCAGGCCGTCATTACGCGAATACTGTTGCTGGTTACCGTCGGTGTAACCGGTGTTATAACCGGAACCACCGGTTACATGATACGGAGTACTCGGTCCTGAGAAATCCTTAATGGTAACCGAACTTGACGCACCGTTACCAAATCCCTGGCCGTTACCGCCATTGGTATTGTACGGGGCGCCGTACTGGTTAGAAGGTTGGTTACCACCACCGAAACCGGGCGATCCATACTGGTTACTGGGGTAGTTGGTTCCGTGTTGGTCGGGGTAGGACGCGGTTCCCTCGTACCTGACGTCAGCATGGAACCCGCTTTGCCAGTCGGCATAGTAGGTGACAATCTGCGTTCTACCATCGGGCAGTTGAACACGGTATTCACCGTTCACCTGGTTACCATCACTAGCCTCACGCCGTTTGTAATCGTTACCAGTATAATCATCTTTCACGGCATAACCGAATTCGTACGATTTCGGCTGGAAACCAAGCAGTAATCTCTTTAATTTAATATCTCACAAGAATCATTGGGAAAATGTTTTGTACTACATTGTTTCTTTAAATTTATTTATATATATATATATATATATATATATATATATATATAAGTGTGAGAGACTGTTGGTTTGATAATTGAATAAAATAATTTTGTATCGAGTGGATTCCAGAGTTCAAAATCAACTAATATATTTTCAAATAAAGACCGTTAGGATATTTTACCTCGCTGTGATCGTGGTCCTGTCCGTCATTGTAATTTTGGGCCCCAAAGTTATTGCCCTGAGTGCCAAAATTATTATTCGGCGCACCGTAGTTATTGAGCGGCGTACCATAGTTATTCTGCGGTACTCCATAACCGGGTAGCGGCGGTTCACATGTTGACAGTGCAAACAATGCAAATACAGCGGTTATCTACAGTAATCATTATAATTAATTAATCACACCCGCCTCGTACAGTGACAATACACATATGAACGGAGAGCTCTCACTTTCAGATTAGAATATTTCACATAAAACAATCATAGAGTATTTTTATTTAAAATACAGTTCAGTTGCCATGAAATCTATTAGAATACTTTACAAAATATTGTTGTATCTGACGATTAAAATATAGTGAAACTGAAATTTAGTAAAAATACGTATTGATATTTTAGCAACCATTTCAACTAATGGCATTTGTTAATACAATGTAAGGAAGACACAATTTTAGTTTTAACACAAATGATTGTTCAGAAACTGATGTTAAAAATAGTGTTATTGAAAGTTCTTTATTGGAACTAAACACAATACACAGATGAAGTTTTCAATACACACCTTCAATGCAAACATCTTCACTTCAACAATTTACACCGCACTTGTAAAGCAATGTATACACAATAACACACACCGTTGTACCTGAAGCCGAGATGTTCAAATTAGAAACTTTCAGTTGATTCTGAGATCACAAAAAACTAATTTGGTTTATATAGTGTACGGCGAGGATTGCTAAATCCATTGTTTTCAATCTGGAGTAAAAGTCCCATATACCGGGGCTCCATGCGACTGTAGAAATGTTCGTGAGAACTCGGCTAGATTCGCAACAATGGATTCACGCGTTAAATAATAATGAATATGTATGACCGGGAACGAAATTACTATATCGGTTGTTTTTCTTTTTTTTCTTTAAACAACGTTACGATAAATTACCTTGAGTGAAATAGATTGACAAAGTCCTTAGTGGTCCTTGGTTTATAATTTAGCAATACAGTGTTCGGAAATGAAGATCTACAAAGTACATATTAATATAAATCTTTAAAAATCATGAGATTGTCATATTTTTAAATAACATTCTATTCTCTATAAATGTCTTTGTAATTAATTTAGATGAGAATAAATTAAATTCAGGGTAACTGAATATTTGAGATTTTATAATTTAGATAAAATTATCGCAACGATCTGTGTGAAAATTCGTGATTAATTTAAAGAATAATAATTGTAGCCTTGATGTACGATATATTTTACATTTAATTATTACATTTTGTCAAAGTAATGAGCGAATTCACTGAAAGTGGATTCGCCTGTATGTATATTTACATTAAAAGCAAATTGTGTAAATAAATTCATTGTTGCTGTCGATATATGTGGGAAAATAGAATCTAGATTAACCAATTCAAAAATTGACAGCCGTGTATTTATCATCTATTACATGATTTCCGTCAATTTTCCATCTTGCGCCATCCGCATCCGATGGTGATGTGATGAAGCGAAGATTTATTCTTACGGTGGCATCCGATTTTATTACATGATGTATTAAAATTAACAGCGAATCATTTTCCCATAAAATGTTTTGTAACAACCGCAGAGTAATAGTAGGTACATTAACTACTGTGATCCATTTGTCGAACAGAAAAATATAATTGTACATTCTCACATATACGTGAAGGGGGTCCTCAACTGCGAGGTGTTCAATGTACACTGTATTCCACGTGTAAGAACCTGTGTAGATTGTTTGAGAAGCACTGCATCACACTGCAAGATGTATTAGATCAGTTATCTAGCTTGGTGCAATTAGACTTCATTGTTGCTCAATTGTTTTAGGAAGTAAATGAAATTAAACATGGAAAGGTTACTAGAACTGTAATTTGTTCTAACGATGTGCTTACTATATATTTAAATAACTATTATCATCTGTTTAGCGGAATATACTGCAAGAATATTGCAACAATGAATTGTTTATAAGTATTTCTTGAACTAGCAGACTAATTTATACAAACGCATTAATTAATGTTTGCAGGGTATAGCGATATGTCTGGCAATACGAGAAGGGCTTCTAATAAAAATTCGATCGTATCATTTTACAGATAAAGGCATCTGTCAGAAGAATCAGATTATAAGTATATGTATTTTTTTTTTGTAACTTGAGATAGCGAATATAATTCTGCACAATTAACAGAATTATGTGGTGTAGCATTTAATAGTTTACAAATGACAGAACAATGGCTAGGAATTCTACTAACTGACTAACTACACGACTCATCTCCTTGTAAAGAATAATTACTACGTATTGTTTAAGCAAATTCCTACACATTTTCAGAAAAACAAGTCGTATTATGTGAAAATATTTCTACAAATTGATCCATAGTTTCCGTAATTGTGTCTTCATGAACCGCGTTATAACGAATTAGAAGTAAATTTAGCGTTTTTTGGGGGTCACGAAAAAAACGCGTAATACTGAATAAGCGTTAATCGAGTTAGAATAAATGGTAGCGCTCGCAATTCACTATGAATCTTTCACAACTGTATATTTCACTATTCCGACTGAACAGCAATTAAATGATGAAAGAATGAAGGAGCGAATGAATTTATAGGTGGGAATACACACTCTAAAACGTTACCATACTTTACATAACAATTCATTTTGATGTAATTAAAGTAATGAATTGCTTCTTGTAATCAACAATAATACTACGCTTACAATTTCGTTTCGTTAAGCAAAAAAAAAAAGCTTATTATCCTGCTATGAGATATTGGCTTATTTTAATGATAAAAAGATCAGCCAACACATATCTTTAAGAACAAATATGTTTCATGTAAAATATGATGGTTGCAGAATTTGTAAAGTATTGTTCTGCATTTAATATTCAATCGAAAAAGGTATAATTATTAATATGTATAAGGAAATATTTGTTTATTCGTCGTAAGTATAAACACATTGACTGGTATTATTATTTTTTCTACTAAATTTGGCTCCTTTGCTATAGTAATGCTACGAACTGTGTATACTGTGTCATTTTCTTGTCGAATCATCTATATACGTAGGTATGTTGGTATCATAATTCTATTATTTTATACTAAAGTGAAAACCTGTTGTATATAGAGGACATTATATGACTATGGTGTGAGGATGTATTTGGTAATTTACATATCATTAACACTCTACATACAAACATACATACATACATTATATATATATATATATATATATATATATATATATATATACATATATATTTTTGTATGTGGAAGTGTTGTATGTACGTATTTTAATTCGTAATTGCACATCTCATTGGCTTCCCACAACCGGCGGTGTATAACTATAAAAAGGCGTTTCACATCCACCCACTTATCTGGACCACGTCCGACCGTCCACATCTATGAGAAAGTTACATGAACGTGCGTGTACACTACCACACCACACTTCATAGGCGTACGTGCCTGCAGCCCTGCATGGTAAACAAAAAATAACTCTAAACTTTCCGTTACTTCAATACAAATATATTTCACAGATTCAAATTTTCTAACGTACGAAATTCATTACAGACTCCACATTGTGCATGTCGTGTATTGACTCTAATAATAATATAGAAACTTTTATTGCAGTTTCCAAACGAAGCACGTGGATTGGACGAACCTGATTTCGATTTTTAAAATTACTGTTCACATTGATAATTTGTAAGCTATAAAATGTTTAGTTAACACGGCCAGATCTGTGACTATGTACATATGTATGTACATGTGTAACACATAGAATAGGATACTCCCAAGGCGAAGAAGTTATAGAAAGGTCCACGGTATATTGGCTGACACACTTAAACCATCCAGATCAGTGAAAACTCAAACGAAATTACTTTTATAACTGGTTCATTTTTGTTTTGTCTTCTTTCTTTCTCGGACATTTTCACTTTTAAAATGCTCCAGGCATCTGCGTGTAATGAACGCTCCCAAATATTACTAACTGACAGTTGTGTCCTTGAGACAACCTTCACGCATGTCATGGAAGACAAAACAGTGTTCGTTGCATTACATTTTATTTCTATTCGTTTTTTAGTTTCTGGGTGAGAAATCGAGATCACTTGTTCCTAGTTGCTTCGCTGTTGATTTTATTTCTAAATTTGTTTTGTTTTCCTGTACTCGTTGGAATGCTGTCAAGTGATTTTTGTCATTTGGAAGTAAAATAGAAATGTAGGGTAGTCGTGCTACATTCTCTGTGTTTGATAATAAATAAAGGAAACAGCCACTCGAAATCAATGAGCTGTAATCAATTAGTGCGGAAATAAGTTTTTATAAAGTTAGTAATTTAAATCTGTGTATAAAATTATAACCTGTAAGCATTGGTTCGTGAAACGAAAATTAGTTTATGGTATTTGGAATTTAGATATATGATTATCGATTATGAGTGCAGGTTAGGTCAATAACACGACATTGACTTAACTTATTGAAGTTTACGGATATCCGGAAATGAATGGTGAATTGTTCTACACTGCGGTTTCACAAATCACTGGGTTTTTTGTTGTACCCATATTATGCTCTATTAATTCATAATTTTTTAATAAAACATGATGAATGGCTTCATTATTTTTGAATAATCAAGGCATTTATCAAATTGCTTTCATTTGTATCAGATATCTTTAATTTCAGAATATGACAGTACGATTTAAATTGTTAATTAATTTGATTATTTATTGTTTATCACTAGAAGCGACAAATCGCCTATTATTGTGTAGAAATAATACATTATTAGTATAATAGCATACTTATTTAATCTATAATATACAGGAAATAAATTCTATTTATGCAACAATAGTTTCCTATCCGAATACAGATGTCACTAGTTAATGTATCACTTCCATGTTATCAAGAAGAAGCACAATTAGTTGTATTAGATTAATTTCCGTTATCTTAATTATTGTATTATATCAACAATTACACACTTATTTTTATTTAAAATAGCTACATATGTACATATTTATCGATGTTATATGTCATGAATTGGAAAAGAAATCGGTTCAGATGCATTCTTGTTCGCTACACTCGTTCATCAAATCTCGACAACTGAAAGTTGTTTTGGGGCCCGGGGCCATAATTACTTGTGCCGGCCCTTATTTAGGTCAAATAGCATACAGTCAGTGGATATGGTACTTTAAAATACCAAATATACAATATGGAATATTTTTAAAAGTTTAAAAGTAATGCATATCGCTTAAACAGACACAAAACTGAAAGATTTTTGCTGATGTTTTATCGTCACTATGATTTCCTGTCTTAAATATAATAATTTTGATTTTCGTCCTAGTTCTCAAGATTATTACAGACGTCATTTAATCACCCATTCGGGATACACTTCATAATATATCATTATTTGAAATCGTTCTTCTTTTTTTATTAATTACATCTTGGACAGGAAACAAATGAAAAAAACAAATAATATATCGATGTGTGTATACTGTTTGACGTTTGATATTGGATTAAGCCAAAGTAGCACACATGAGTTTATTTCACATAAATGTGTGCTAGATATGGAATTTGAACCTAAATTTGTTTTGACACTCGGCATCCGCTTTTTTTTTTATTAATATATTGATGTTGTGGTTAACGTAGACTGACAGAAAATATTAAACATCTATGTTGTATCTCATTAAAGGTTTGCACGGAATAAAATCTGTAATAAATGAAGCAGAAGTAGAAAGTTGAAAAATATATGTTGAAAATAGTTTAAGTTTGCAAAAGGTGTGTTTTAATTGCACCGAAATATAATCACAACTTTTCTTCATTGTCCAGATAAGCATATACAAATTTGACAGTTCTGTCGAGCATTTTAAAATAAGAGTGACGTCATAAAAAACAAGAAAATTATTGAATAGCCCCACCCCTTATGACAATGCGATGTGCGTGTATATTTATACGAGAAAAATGTGTAGGAAAGAGATAGCTTATTTTGTCGCGAATGAAATGTACCTGGTATGACGTCACTGCTGTATGGCTTTGAATTGACCATAGTTGACGATAATTTGTTCTCATCTGTTATTCGTTTATAATCAACATGATCTCCTGTATGACACGTATGTAATATCAAGATGAAAGTTACTGAAACATGACTTATTTTATGTAAATATATGTGTAGATGCTTGGATGGTGCATAGATAGTTGTCATCACTATAATATTCACTCGAATCATCCCGTTGTCATACTGTTGGATTCTAAGTTCATGATAAATGACAGTGATCGCGACATATCAAGATAGCTGCTGTTCGTTGAGTGAAAGTGAACTGACCTTAATACTTGGACGATCCGATATAATTATATTGAACGATACATTAACTTGTGCCAGGCCCGGCTTCAACAAATTTGTACAGTGCAATTCGTAGATTAAAATTTAGATTATTGTGTAATATACAGTAAGGTCTGTTCAACGTTACGGATTCTAAAATACATAGTTTAAAAAATACATCGCCCAGGTCTTACAGCGGCGAGTCCGGTTCTGTGTTCTACGATAATTAACTTTGAATGGAATACCAACAAATACAAAGTAACAAAACAAATTGTCATTAACACTTTCTTACTCAACGGAGCGAGGTGTAAATGAATGCATAGTATCGGCACCAGAAATACCGCTACCATAAGATACAATATCGTAAGTATATGTATGTATGGTATATGAGAGTATGGCAATAATGTTCGGGAGAAATGCAAATGCTGGCTCGATAACTCGTCTTATAAATACGTAATTTGATGTATTGTCTGGTGGTGAAAGGAGTAAATAAAAAACCAACACACACTCACATGCAAACACAGACAGGTAGGCACTTGTTTCGCATTCTTGGGAGGAGTCTGTACCTCTCCGACTGAACTCTAAATTGTCAGCCGTTCGGACCACGAACATTCACAAGGAAATTTTCATTTCATTTCACAGCACACGTGCATATGAAACGCGACAAAGGATTTAGTGTTTTCACTTGAAGTATTTCATTAAACCGAGCGTTGGTTTTATAAAAGTTTTCGTTAATTTCACGTAGCACTCTTGTCAAAAACGAAATGTGACACAACAATATAGCAAAATGTCGTTTACGGTTTTCAACAAAAATGTACAAAAAATGCCCAAAATGTATCTACTGATTTTACTCTCTACGATTATGTAAGAATTAATTCAAAATGAATGTTTTATCTAGTCTAGATTGACAGATCTAGATTTTCATTGTTGATACTGCAATTTTGAAAGTCGATTATTGCATCATATACACACAGGATATGACCTGTTCTAAAAATGTTGGTTTTTTTTTTTCATTTTTTTTATTAACTACACTGTGTGTTTTTTTTAAATTAATTAGTCGAAATTTAGGAGAGGCCCTGCAGATACTCTCACTTTTTTCATCCTTTCAAATTGCGTCCACATTCAGTCAAATGTGGACACGTAGAAATAATTCTGGTTCATGCAAACCGGATATTTGTTACACAAATTCCAAGTAAGTTTTCTTGTACCATTGCATAGTTAAAAATCTACATAAAAGTTAAATTTTTAAATTTCACATGCTTTGTATGCTTATAGGAAAACATAAGGAACGATATGGATTGTTGTAATATATTATTACAGTTTGATATCGATCCTATATAATCATGACTGATGTTATATTATCTCAGTAATGTAATTTCTGAATAGCTAGAACTCTGTGTGTACAGAATGTGCAGGAATTCCTGCTGTTGTACTACCTGGTTTCACTTAACATTTTAACGCACTTTACAAGAGTTATGAATAGGTTATTGAGCAACTCGAGGAAGCTGAGTCGGTTCTCTGCAATTTTAACTTATTTCTGGCTATAAAAATAAAATTTCTCATACGTTGCATAATATGCAACTAGTAGCCGACTCTTGCTGACAAGTGTATTGACATTTAAGTTTGTGTTTCTTGTAGGTAACTGATGTGAGCAGACCGCTACTGTTTAGACCAGTGTTGCTCAACCCAAAACTCATCGCGGACCGCAAATTATCTGCTTTTTTTACGCGGACCGGCGACAATAATAAATTGTATTAAAAAAAAATGCAAACTACATGAGCAATAAATATTTATATTTCAGTACATTAGTATACAAATCAATGTGATCGCTGCTGTTCTTTTTTGCTAGTAAGATGTTCAATTCTTGGATTTTAGTTGGTAACTGCAAGGCGTAAGGCAGAACTAATACTCAAACGATTTCGTTGTTTTGATTTTATCATTGCCATTGCGGAAAACGTTGATTCACATAAGTACGTTGTTGAAAAAGGTAGGAACATCCTAATTTTCCTTTTCATGTAAAACTGGATATTCAGTTTTCACTTTAATCCAAAACTGTGTTATGGGCATTGATTCAAATAATGTTTTTAACTCTAAGTCTGTGCTTAATTCAATTAGTTTTTCCTGTTCAAAGTCGTTCAATCAGTTTGCTGCTCAATAAACGGATTAATAATCCACATATATTTTAAAAGTTTTCGCGGACCGGTCAGATTAGAGCTGCGGACCGGCACCGGTCCGCGGACCGGCGGTTGAGAAACACTGGTTTAGACGACCGCGTTTGCTTGTAGATCTAAATACACAAAGATGAAAGCAAAGAAACATACATCTATTTGAAGATGAGAATGGTTTTAGTGTACATATTTCGTTATATCTATGTGTTAGCTAATTTTAACGTAACATATGCAATTAGACTATGATGAAAACATTTAACATACATGGTTTTGATGAGAATTCACTTTATAAACAATGTGGTCTAGTGCATTCGTATCATGACATAATTAATTGGCTAATATGTGAATTAAACCTAGTCGAGTTCATTGTTTTAATTGTTATGAAATAACATTTAAAAATAAACATATATGTACTCAGATAATTTCAAAATCTACATAAGTAAATATAATTATTGTAATAAAACAACAATACGTAATAATATTACATTTATTTATTCCTCAACCAATTTTAAGTTCATTCCAATCATTTATAATCTTGAAAATCAATGTTTTGAAAAGTGTGATCAATTAAATATTAAACTGTATCGTGAATCAGTTTCCCTGGTGAGCAATAGGAGAGATTGACGAATGCAAATTGTACTTGGACGAGTATTTTAATTGCTGTTTCTAATGGTAGAACATATATCGTGATTATGGACACTATTATTCATTAATACACAGTATGCAGTTAACAGTTTGACAACCGTGATCGATTCTATACTCGCTTTCACAGAAAGTTTCAATTTTCACTGCCACAAAAGAATGTTAAATGTATATCATCTAGTTCGGAAACAAATATTGAATCAACAGTTTCACGTAGATATTGTTTAAAAGAAAAGAAAATACAGTTAGTGAAATATTGTACAAGAATAACTTACATAAAAGTAGTAGTCATATTTCTATTTCTGGATTATTATAATTTCATTTCTGGATTCCAATTAATAATAATAACTAATATCGTTAGTAATGAGTAAATCTATATACATTTGACATATGACTTTTATTTCTATTAAAAAACTATTTGTTTCCTCATTTCTCTTTGCATCAGCTGAGCAATCCATTATGCAGCTGTCATTTAGATAGACTGAGTTTTATCTAACACCGTCGGCCCACACAAATTCAGTTATAATAATTTAATTCCGCACAAAAGTAACAATGAAAGTTATAAATACATTATTTATAGAACATTTACTTTGTATGAAATTAGACCATTTTAACACGACAATTGTATTTGTATTCATAGTGTGATTAAATAATCACATAAGAAATTGTTTATAAACTAAACACAGTTGGTTTGCAGTGTATGTTCACATAAATACATAGTCTCTATCCATATAAAGCTGGAAGCAACATCATTATGTAAAAATATGGTAAACAACGGAACCATATATTCTGCGTGTATGAATAAAATAACCGATAATAGAGTTGAAAGTTACACATAAGCCCATATCAGGAACAAATTCATTTTTCAAAGTGATGTTGCTTCCTAAAAGAAATAATAAACAAAAATTCAACTCGTCTGAACGTATGCCCTGATGCATATTTTACATAATCCTGGTAACTTTCGCGTCTCGAATGATTAAATTAATTGGATCGATACAAAATATCTTCTCACAAAATTAGCATATCTCTGTGTCATTCCATTAACACTACTGGAATATTAAATCGTATATCACGAGTGTTACATCATTCATTTAAAGCTGGACGACTTCGTATAGCCGAACATTTATTAAGTTCAAATTATAATTTATAAATATATTTATGACAATTTTATTAGCGATAAAATTTGTATTTATTCATCTATGAAGTTATATTTAATATATTTTTAGATTTTATACACCAATACGTATATAGTTTCTTATTGATGAAACATTTCTGTTCGGTAATCTGTTTTTTTTTTTCTTATTGGATCCAAGTATGCTTGGAACAATGGATACAAAGTATGTACATTGTTGCTGGACTGTAGATGCCATGATACACATATTTTTTTTGGATGCAACTGTTTTCTATACAATGTGAATTAGGAAACAATAGGTATGTATTAATAAATGCAAGTCGATGTGTTGTCAGTTTGGATGTCCGTTCCAGAAGCATACATTAGCAAATCAATATGATATTTATGTAGATACATGCAATGTTACCGGGATCGTAGGTTTATAATATCCATCATACTACTGTGCTATTTCGTAGGTTGTAATTGATCTGATCATTCAATGGAAATCAGTGTGTTGACAGAACAAATATTAAAATATGAAAGTGACAAATCGTGTAATAACAATCAGTTAGTTAGAGATCTGTACCAGGAAGAAATATTTACTAGACGCAAAGATTAACAAAACGAATAAATAATATAAAACTAAATTAAATTTCATTGACTTCTAAATGATAAATAAAATTACACTACACAAGGTTCGGCCTTTGTTGACAGTACGTGCTTCGGTGAGTAACCATTGCATTGTCATGGCTAGAGCATTCTAGCTTCTATGCTATGGACATTCTGCCAAACACCACCTGCTACAAATAATAATAAATAAGCGATCAGTCAAACGCGGACACCACACCTAGGGTCCAGCTTTCTTCTTCAGACAAGTCCACCGCTACAAGTGAGATAATACAAATAAGATCACCACACACACGCATGTATGTGGCTGTATGTATGTCTTACGCTAACCGTACACAGAGTATACTTTCGCCTGACACACAGTGGACGGATGGTGAAAGGATTGCCGGCAGATGAAAATGTGATACACTTCTCCGGTCGAGCAGTTGTTTACTAGGAGCTAACTTAAGAACCAGCAACACCGAGCCCGAAACACCATTTACAACAACATCACACAACATCACAGTGGTTGGTAGTGCCTGAGTGTACACTGTTTATAGGAATTACCGCAATGATATACAAGGTACGTGCCACAAAACACATCATTCTCTTTACTTCTTCGTTACTTTCATTCATTTATCTATGCAATACATTGTAATTTCGAAATGAAAACAAAACAAATCTATCTTCTTTTTTGTCATACTATATAATAAACTGTGATTTGGGCTTGTAAGATTAATAGTTTTTTTTCTATATAAAACGTTGTATGCAAAGCTAAGTTTTTATCTACAATTTACCAATGCATTGCACAAGAAGAAATTATGCTTATAGAATAATGTCAATGAAAAATATATAATTTTGTTAGAAATAATTCAGAAGCTGTAGATGATATGACTGGGATTAATTACTTATTAACCAGTGGTTCATAACTGTTCCTGCGTGTATATTAAAACTATTTACATGCACTGTAATTCCCAACACGCTAAAGTTCAGTCACAGATGACATATATTCACAGAATAAACAGTTAAAATGTACAAGAAACATAATATATAAACAGTAAAATAGTAAAAAGAAATTGTTGCTTCACTATTTATATTTCCTATCCGCCAGCAACTGATTTTATAATGTAAATGTGTGTGCAAATTCTATTGAAAATGTGCAGAATCAAGGTCGCAAGGATATCCGGCTAAAAATAATCAATATTGACTCTATTTCCAGTCGCACGGACGTTGCATACAACTTTTAATAACACCACAATGTTCAGAATGTGTAATTTATAACAGATATTTTACATAAATATCTAGAACAATTGCAGGTACATCTTGAGAAAGAATTTATTATTATTTATATATACAGTATCGTACAATAGTGACGCCAAAATGCAAATATAAACGATAATTTAATTTCAAACAAGAGACCTAGGTTTCACCTATATTATTTTTTCATTCTTATTTTCTAAATTTTCTGACAACATTCCTCTTACTGATAATATAGATATAATTACCTTTTGGTTTCACCATTGTCACCTGTATTTTATTTTCTATTTTCACTCATATGCAATTGATCATTGCAAATTAATAATTTTCACTTGCATTGTGTCCAGCAAATATGTGTCAAGAATCTGTTATTTTTACCTACCTACCTATGTACAAGGTACATGTGTAGTTGATTACGAACAATATGATTCCTATATGATTAATTACATGGACAATCAGTACGGAATTAATTCACTGTAACAATTTCATTTAAACTGTTCATCATTAATAACTAGTTGTAATGGTAATTTCATTAATTAATTGCCTTCAATTAAACAATATTCATTTAATAATTATAATTGAGACAGTGTAAATAGATTGTGGTATGTGCGGAGCTGAATTTTAACACATTCGTTAACACATCCTTGATAGGGAATTTAATCTTATTCCAGTTGTAAGTATTACTTTATGAAATAACTAATATAAAATTACTATAAGTAAACTCTGTATGATCTAAATAAATTCAATATAATTAGGATACATTACTTTGGTATTTGGTAACGTGATATGAAGTTACGAAATTATTAAATTAGAATCTTGTCAAATATCATTACGATTTCAATTCTTTAACACAGTTTAAAATTTAGGCTACTGTCGCTTTTACATTTGCGCGTGAAAGGCTTACAAAAACTGTACCTGCAATTATCATGTATATATATATATATATATATATATATATATATATATATATATATATATATATATATATAATAGTTACTCGTTAAAATACAGCCGGAAATACATATCACTTGAGTTAAAAATCCATTATTATAAAAAAAATCATTCTTACTCGTTTTTATAACTGATTCTTGGCATAACCAGAACACCATTTCCTTTAGTGAATTTATGTAAAATATTGAATAGCGGAAACATGGAATTTATCACATATATAATGTTTAATTAATGTTTGAAGAAGTGCAAGATGTTTTAAAAATTAGTAATCATAATTGTACATTAGCTATTTATTATCATTCTGTCGTATACGGAACTCGGGGGCCGGTACGAATATGTGTGTATGTATGCAAATAATGTGAAAGTTGATTTCATCGCTAAATCTAATTCATCCGGACTTTAATCTGTAATATTTTAAGCATCTCTCGCTACGCGAATATCGTATGACAAGCGTATGCTGTTTACTGCCAGGTTATTGGTTATAATAACAGCGTAACGTGACGGTGTTGTACATATTTCTGGCCTACTGACTATGAAACATGTAAATTTCTAATAGCAGAGACGAGTGAATGTTTGGGGTCGACATATGCATCACACTGTTGCCGAGCAACAACTTTTGTTATTACTTTGTGCTGTATTAATGTATAGATATATTTTACTTAACAACAGTCGCTAACATTTATTATAAACAGGCATGTAAAATATTCATTGAAGGAAACTCGAAATTAAATATAATACTGATCTTTGTGTAAGTAATAAAAATATTGTATACGATTTTAGAATTATACTTTCTTGACAAAGTTATTATCAGGAAATTATTTGATAATCATAGGTCAAATTACTGCAATTACAAGTAATGTGCGTGTATATAATACGATATTGGAGCCTATGTATTTCAAATACTTTCAAACTGTTTCGTGACATCGGTATCTATTACGATTTTGAAACAGCGTGAATATTACAACATCAGTTTTAGAAATAGTAGTATAACACGTTATTTACGAGCAATTAAAAAGGAAACATATCTGAAATCTAGGAATGCGTGAACGTACGCATCTTAAAATAATGTGCCAACCTGTAAGAAATACTTAAAGTAAATGAATAATATTAGAATATTATATTATAGGTAAATAATAAATCATACAGTAGTCTTACTGTGTGCAAAATCAACGTTATAAATAGATCACTACTGTACCAGTTTGATTTGCATATAGAAAGTAAATATTATCGTATTTTCCCCAGCGGAAACTTAATATCGGTCAAGTGTAAATCGATAGTTTTAATTTGAATCTCATGGCATGGGTGACTTCTTTCACCATTACTTACTGAATGTGTATCCACCTTGCAAATTATCAATAATCTATTCACTACTTTCATACACACACACACACACTGAGAGAGAGAGAGAGAGAGAGAGAGAGAGATAGCGCCAAAGGACATGTTTAGTTCACAAATAAATGGGCCAAACATTTCTAAACGCTCTTTATCCAACTGATGAACAGATATTGAAAGTTATGCATATATATATATATATATATATATATATATATATATATATATATATATATATATATATATATATATATTCATTAAGTAAATACACATTAAACGTATTTTTGCAAACCAGGTCACCCAATCTCGAATTTTTCGGGTGAAATGGAAACAAATTCGGATGAAAGTTAGTCGCAAAAAACCATTTTTTTTTTTGCGATGCATAAAAATTGTAAACATTTCATTCGTGAAGCTAATAAACAGAGCAAAAAAATCTGTGAAAGATATTCATATATGTTATTCTCATTATCATTTCATCCTACTATCAATATAAAAATATTTTTAATTTATTTCAATTCGCCGCTAGAACTGTCCTTGAACTTCGAGTTTCATAATAATTATTACCTTAATATTAATCTACAATCATTTAAGAATATTGTAAATAAAATATTAAAAATTTTTTGTTATTTTAGTCATAACGAAAGATGAAAATATGTGTTACATACAAGCATTTAAATCTAGTTTCACTGCTAGTAAAAAAAAAGACTAACGTGACTTGTTCACACATGTGTACTACTTTAACAACTCTCATTTTTGTTACAGTTGGCACTACTGACACTACTCACCTGCTGCTATGCGACACCCCCTCCTGGATATGTCAAACCACCGGATGTCGATGAGGTATGTTATAGATGGCAGCACTGAATGTACTTTTTCATGAAACAAAATTGAAGTATAAAGATTTCACTTTGCAATAGATGATAGTTGCGTCGAATATTTTACTACTGAAATGATAACTAAAATGGAATGAATTTTAAGAAGCAATGCATATATATATGTTGGCTAATAAATAGTGTGTAATATACTCGAGTGACATAACTTACGTAACGTATTAGATTAAGATAGGAAATTTCTAAATTTATGCTAATAGCCTGTCCCAAAACCCGTGGGATATTTCAACAGATTTATCTCAACGATGAACGAAAATATTCAATAAATTTTATTTATTTCTCATCAACAGCAAAGATGAGAATTGTCTAATAGAACTCAATGTTTACATTTAATGTGATACGAATATCATATGTTTGTTTTACGTAAACAAACATTACGGTAGTGTGACATTTGCAAATTGAAAGTTAACTGACCAAATGATGATGACAATTGAAGTTTTAAATAAACAGCATTATGCAGTCATTTACCTTTGCCACTTTCATTGTGCATTAAAATAAATTTACACACTTTCATACGAGTTATACAGTTCATCTTTCACAGTTATGTACATTATTATTTCCAGTTTTGAAACAGAATTTTAAATTAATAAATATTTTAATTGGTCAATTTAAATGATAGTACACTTTATGCAGGTGTACGTTGTCTAAAATTTACTGATTACTCAATTTTAATTACGTGAAGAAATGCTGTTCCATTTGTTTTAGAAGTAGCATAGTCAAATTGAATTATTAGATTCTAAAAATTAGAAAGTGTATCTGTAGAGCCAGTAGGTACGTGCATGTCAGTTTCAAGGTCAGACGAGTCAAGTTCAAGGGCAAAATATAGAAAATACTTTCACGACCTGCATGTTTAGTTAAGAGACATACCTTCGTGATTGAGACACGTCACATTTCACAAATAATTCTCAAATTCAACGTTCGAATACAACTTTGTGTGGTAAACTACAACAGAGACTTTAAATCTAAACTGCTTTAATCAAACCGACGATACGAACACGTGTTCTAAATACATAGATTCAAGTTTCTAATTGACTATAATTTATTAGAAGAAAAGCGAACGTATTAACTGCTGATATTTTTGTTAACGAAGATGGCATGTATTGAGAAAACGTAGATCGCTTAGGAAATGTGTCAGCTCGGTCATTAATTAATTCATCAACTTTCATTATATTTGTGTTTATAGGCAAGTGAAATGTGATGTCAGAGTTTTTTATTTATCAAGCAAACATACATTATTGCAAGCAAGCTCTAGTAGAACCTGTTGTTAAACGATATTTGCGCCGTTTAAAAGATAAATATTGATAGAATAGTGTATATTAATATTGTTTCAAATTTTCACAGTATCCGCCTAAATATGAATATGGATACAACATAGAAGACAACAAAGGTTCCGGCCAAGGGAAATCAGAATCACGCGATGGTGTATTTTCCCTTGGAAGGTGAATCAAAAACTGACCAGGTTTTTTGTGTGTATATTTGTTGATATTAAATACCAATGTTTTGTAGATATTATGTACAACTGGGCGAGGGTCAGAAGGGGGCTAGTCAGAATGTCCAGTACGTCACTGATGAATGGGGTTACCACCCGGTGGTTCAGTACAGTTCTGTCGGGGAGCATAGTCAGGCAAGTGCACAATTCGCCCTTGGAGAAACGGCCGTAGAAGCACTGAGAAAACATAATAATGTAAGGACATAGAATATCTAACAGCAGATCTAATTAAAGTATATATTTCTACATATTTTATTTATCATATCCGTTACAGAATCCGAATGACGTTAAGGAACAAATCAAACAAACTGCAGAAACTGTAACACCGTCGCCAATTCCATCAACTGCATCTCTCATTGGTCAAGGACAGGCCAATAGTGTGCAAGAGGAAACAATTGCACCAACTGCAGGGCAGGAAAATGTTCCCTCTCCACCGTCACTTCCAACTCCGTCATCACCTTCAGCAGTACAACGACCACAACAACCAACACTACCCTTCCAAGTATTCCTACAACCAGTCCACATACCGCATCCGCAGTTCTTAATTCAACCACAAGCACTAGCGCAACAGTCGAAATTCTTAATTCCTGTGTCAAACCATCCACAGATGCAATATGCTATTCCCTTTTATCCTACTGGCATTACACGGTTTAAGACGGGCTACAACTATCAACACCAACACCAACATGTACCACAAGCAGTTGCTGCTGTGCCCACTACACAACAAGCAAAGATTGAACAACAACAACAGCAGCGAGATGAACAACACGCAAATGGTCAACAGATTGAACAGAATGTAAATGCTCAACAGCAAAATGTAAACCAACAATCTGGGGAACAAAATATTAAACAAGATACAAATCAACAACTTAGGGAGCAAAGTATTGAACAAAATATAAACCAACAAATTATGGAACAAAATATAAACCAACAACTAAGGGAACAAAATATAAACCAACAACTTGAACAAAATATAAACCAACAGATTAGAGAACAAAATATGAATCAGCAAATTAGAGAACAAAATATAAATCAACAACTTGAACAAAATATAAACCAACAAATTATGGAACAACAAATCAACCAACAAATTGAACAAAATATAAACCAACAACTTAAGGAACAACAATTAAATCAACAAATTAGGGAACAAAATATAAATCAACAACTTGAACAAAATATAAACCAACAAATTAGAGAACAAAATATAAACCAACAACTTAAGGAACAACAATTAAATCAACAAATTAGGGAACAACAATTAAACCAACAAATAAGGGAACAAAATAAAGACACTAGCCAAGAACAAGGTATAGAACAATTAATAGAAAACGTGCAATTAGATTTACAGAAAGAAAATGCAGTGGAAAAACAAAATGGAGGAGAAGTTGCGAATAAATTTACTGTACAAATTAACAGTGAACAATATGGAGGTGAACATGTGCGAACGGGAGTTTTCAATATGAATAATCTAGAGCAAATAAGCCAATTGAAAACAGCAACTGCAGAACAACAAAATGAACACCAACAGAGTGTCATCAACACGGATGTTGTTCAACAACAAAACGGTGCACAACAAGCGAACAACAATGCTTATATTTCTAGTGAAATTGGAGAGAAAAATCTAGAAGGTATTCTTAATTTAGAAATTAATAAATATAAGGCAAATGAAAATAATCGCGATGAGAAGAATGCTGTTAATTTTATTATTCATAATGGGGCACAACAAAATGTAGAATTGGCTCAACAAAATATTAATTTGAATGCTGGAGATTCGGGTAATCAAAATGAACAGAAATCAGTTTATGAGACACAGCGTACTACGCAACAAGGGTTAGAACAAAATCAGCAAAATGCTGGTACATATAATCAGAATGTAGGTTATGTAACGAGCGATACGGACGAACGTCATATTGAACAAACATTGAAAGCAGCGTACATCAGTGCACAGGACAGTGTTGCCAACAATCAGCTACAGCATGTTGAATACACTAACGGCGGGAATAATAATTACAAAGAGTCCAATAGTAATGAACAGATACAGTTGAATCAGAATTATAATAATAACGCACAACAACAGCAGTATTATCAAAAGGAACTGAAAACCAACAATGCGGCTAATGTACAATACAATTCGGGAGCTGAGACTCATAATAATGGACAGTTTTTGGTTGAAGTGACACCGACGACTAATTCAATTTCTTTTAAAAATCAAAACATTGATCAGTCAAGACAAGAGCAATATACAAATCAACAAATCACTGAATCTGCAAAGGAAAATGACTTGAAACAATTACAGTACATACAACAATCGTTACAGGATGATAGTCTGAAGAATAACATCAATGTGAATGTCGATCAAAATTTAAACATTCAAAATACGGAAGCTCTGTTTGGTACTGTTGCCAGTGAAGTGAAATATAATAGTAATTCTCTGAATCAGCATGCATCGTATGATGAATCAATTCTGAGTCTGGAAAATCCCGGTGGTTACGGTTCCAAGATCAACGGAAGAAGACCCAATGTGGTCAACCAACACTATGAACACACCGATCAAACCGGAAACCGCGGTACTAGCGGTAATAATAACCATGCAGGTAATAACAAATTTATAGACCAATCGAGAAACCAGGCGACTCAAGCGAATGGTAACTATGAAGCTACGAATAACCAAGTGAATTACCAGGTTAGCAATAATAACTATATAGCTGCCAATAATAATTACCAAAGTGGTAATAATGGTAACTATGAGGCTAGTAATATTAAATATGAAACTGGTAATATAAATACGGACTATGGAACCACCAGTAATAACTATGAAATTAATACCAAACTCATTGACCGCACGAGAAATCTTGTAACCGGTGTCGATGTCCTGAATATCAATGACGCAGTTGGACATAACGAGGATGTAATATATAATCAGCTTGCTAAAGAAAATCACATGATCAACCAGTACAAAGCCGGTAATATTCAGTACGGTTACAATGTGAATATACCGAACACGATTCTACAAGTTGTATCAGGTCTGAACGAGTTTAACGACGAGAATGTTCAGCAGACCGCGCAACAACAAAGTCAGCAGGAAAATTTACAAGCTGTTGCCGAGTTGCAGCAAATTAACGGTAATAAACTGGTGTCGAATACGAATTTGCAACAAGACATTCAGCAAGTAAGTGCAAACGAGTACGCTAACAGTGAATCTGGTACAGTGCAGTCTTCGATTCAGATTTCACCTGACACTCACAATTTCCCCGACCAAAATTTTGCCATTACGCAGTTGTACCAACAAAGCAACGCATTAAATTCAGCGGCCAACGGACAAATTCACAACGCACGGAACAATCTACTACAAATCCTGAATGCAGAACGAATTCTACCGGCAAGGGAAGAAAACCGAATCAGTTTTGCCGACAAACCAATTGTGGTAGCTGAGCTGGAGAATTTCCCACAGCACGGAGTTCAGTCTACAACCGAATTCTATCGACACCGGGACAAAGCAATTGATGAGAGCACGTATTCTACGACACAGAACACAGTGGAGACGAAGATTACCGCTAATAGTTACGAGAGCACAGAATCACCGATAGTTATCACACCTCGACCTGTTAGTAATAATTTCCTAGCACCTATAACGGCAGCTGTAACTCTTCAGACGTCCGAGCAGCAGCAACAACAACAGTTAATCCAGGAACCACGGCCTTCCGGGACGTACGTGCAGATACAAAAGAGTGTACCATATTATCTGGGCAAAGTGGAGTACATTGAAAACCAACAAAATGGTTTCGTTCAACATTCCAAAGAACAGGCGCTCTTCAACACCAAACTGTTTCTGCAAAATCAAGCACAAGAACAACAGACAGTCCAGGTGGCTAGTCGCGTTGAAGAAATAAATGACACGCCCAGAGCTGCGGCACTAATACAAAGTACAAAGAATCATAATAACTTGTTTGTGCAAGATCAGAAACAAGAAAACGATAATATTCAACAATTATCGACCGGCTACGACCTGCAAGAAGAACTGAGCAATGCATCGCAGGAGTTGACATCGGCTGAAATTGACGGCAGTGTGGAAGAGTCGAAAATTGTTAACAAACCCAGTCAACAGACTGAATACGAAGAGAATATATCGGTGACACTAAGCAGAAATCCACCGCGAGCACCGTATCTTGTTCGTAAGGAAAATTCCAACGAAGACGGCAAGTCTGGAGAAGAGACAGTTGTGGAGAAACCTGTAGCCGTCCATGTGGCACATCCATATCCAGTGGAAGTGGAGAAGATTGTAGAGAAACAAGTCCAAGTGCCTGTGGCGGTTCCATATCTAGTTGAGAAACGCATCCCGGTTGAAGTGGAAAGATTTATCGATCGGCCAGTTCAGATTACGAGAATAGTCGAAAAACCCGTAGCTGTTCATGTACCACAACCATACCCCGTGGCGATACACAAAGTGGTTGAAAAACCAATACCAGTACCGGTTGAAGTAACCAGATACGTTAATAAACCCTATCCGGTTCATATACCATATCCGCAACCAATTGCAATCCCGGTTCAAGTGGAACGATTGGTACAGAAGTTTGTAGATAAACCCTATCCGGTTAAAGTACCGGTTAGAGTGGAAGTACCGGTGAAAGTACCGGTCATACAACGTGTACCTGTTACCAAGTACGTTGACCGAACTGTAACCGTTGAGAAAATCGTCGAGAAACCGGTAACGGTAGAGAAAATTGTTGAGAAACCGGTGACCAAGTACATTGACAAACCATACCCGGTTCCGGTTCATGTCGCTGTACCGCATCCCATTGCTGTACCGGTTGAAATCAAAGTCCCCCAGCCGTATCCGGTTGAAGTGACCAAGTACATTCAGAGACCGTACGGTGTGCCTCAGCCGTATCCGGTTCATGTACCGAAATCAGCACCGTACATCCAACAAGTACAGTATCCGGTGACTAAGTTGGTTCAAGTCCCGGTGGAGGTGCCTCAGTATGTGGACCGCGTGGTTGATCGTCCGTATCCGGTGTACGTTGATTTGCAAGAACAGTACAAGAACCAGCAGAACCCGTACATGTATGCGCCTAAGTATCAGGTGGACTGGAAGCACTGCATTCGCAACCAGCACAAACACATTGCACGGGCCGTGAAGAGTCACGAGTATGTGGGTCTTGTGCCACCATTGAAGTCAGCTACAGTCTTCAGTAATGGCAGCACACAGCAACAACAGCAGCAGCAACAACAACAAGAGCAACAGCACCAGAAGAATTACAAGAGGAAAGCAAGAAACAGTTTCGAACAAAGTTTAAGGTTAGAATATGGATTTAAACCGCCAATAATACCATCCGTGCAAACGGATGAATTTGGAATGCCTTTGACGAAAGAAGATTAGTTAAAAATAAACATACAATGTTGAGATTCATTAAATTAGAAAAACTCTTGCAATATAATTACAAGGTACACTCACACAAAAATATCACATTTTTGAAGATTTACACAACAACTATATAGTTCGTATAAACGAAAACATCACGCATAAATGTTTATTCTTCGAGAAACGCAATGATAGCATTGAAACACAGTGGCGTAACAAGCAGGGCACATTAGCCGAACAGGCCATACTTGAAATACATTAGTTCAGACACTTTAATTGGCCGTAGGATTTTACAGAGTGTAGGAAATTCGGAAGCTTCAAATTTTCATATATATATACACAGGGTGGATGCATAATCATAATATTTATTCTCTTACCTTAGAATTGTATTGCCATCTGCTTTTTCAATGATTGTACAAACAAACATTTCACACTCATGTTTATTTCATACGTCATCAAACTATTCGTGGACTATTGTATATTATATTAATATAATAATAACTTTTTATATATTTTAGGCGAGGATGAAGTGAGTTTATTTATATTATTTGTTACAAACATTCATGTAAAATATACATTCGTGTGTTAATACGTACTGTTAAGTTTGTGATAAGTACGTATCTAGTTAGTAAATTATGTATTTTTATAAATAAAAGTTTTAATACAAAAAAAAAACAATTGTCTATTTATTTACACAAAATAACAACTGAATATTGTATTCAATACAATACAATGTATTTAGATCAGTTACGGTCACGATTGTATTTAAATCAATAGCATATTCTTTGCAAGTGTGAAAATAGAGTGCTTTTGGATTCTAACGTGACCAGCAATACGCACTTGTATTGCGGGTTTGCATAAAAGCAGGGTAAGATAAAAATTAGAATCTGGAAAATGATAATAAGCGTTACATATTTGTGCCTCAAAAAAATCCTCAATTCGAAACTAATCGATAAAATTAAATTATTTACTTTAAACAGTTTTACTCTTATTATAGTGAAATCTGTTAACAAACCGTTTTATTTGATTTAAATACGTGATAAATTGTAAAAGAAATTTACAGTGTACCAAGATCCCAATTATCTCTGGATATTTCATGCATTTATGGAAACAACGAAACTTGTTTACAGTTGATCACACATTTAATGTACTGCAACCATCCATATATGTGAATTTCCATTTCTTTTAACATTACATTAACCTAAATCGTTTTCAGATTGTCTATAGAAAGTCACTGTAAATAAATTCCGTGCATATTGTTCAATGTCGCAGATGTTAGAAAATACAGCTAACTGTTTTGTTGTTTTGGTAAACAACATTGTAAATATACTTTGCTACCTGCACTAGCAATTGTTAGGCACGAAGTGCGATAAATATATACGATGCTCTATTGTTTTAGTCATTAAACTGGACAAGAGGAGGTAGCTAATATTTTGGGCTCGGTCCAGTTCATCAATTTCTAGCTCACCGACCTCCTGTAGAAGAACTATAGTGTCCGGTACGATGTCTGTAGCATCTTCTGAATTTTTAAAAATGAAGACAGAGCCTCTACCTTTTACAACATATGTTCGTTGGCATGTTGATCGTCTGCTTGTCATGATTATTGATCAAAGCACAAAATGTAAATGAGAAAATTGTCTGCAATGAATCAAAACTCCGTCTCACACGATCCTTACATTGGTCCACAGAATAATTCACTTTTGTTCGATACACATGTACCATATGTCACTACCCAATTCTAACTTTCATGCATCGTGTCCATTTATGAAAAATTTACAATTTATCAACATCCCGCTTACAAGTGTGAATGAAATTCGAAAGCAGACACGAATTACTTGCGACGGAAACCGGAATATGATAATTATTATTGAATGAAAGTTTTTTGATGAAAAAAAAAATGGAAGTGTATAGTGCACGTGAAGAAATGAAATAATTACAATAATTTACTCAGTTATACTTGCTCGTCTGCTGGTAATTTCCTTGTCTAAGAAAATAATACTGCAATTTTATAATAATAATGACAAGACAGTACAGTATGTTTTACAGGTTAATCTGTTAGGTAATTTACGTATATTATTATATGCTTAGGCACAACATTTTATAAAGGCATTTTCTTTTTTAGAAAATCACAAAATATAACAATAATTTAAATAGTAATAATCGACTATCTAGATTATGAAATAAGTTTTTTATTCATACATTTGATTTATACATCTTACATGATGTCATTAAGTATGGATCCTTTAATTAATGCAATTAAGTAGAAATCCGGTATTAATTTTTGCATGCTTAATTTTTTTCTTTGAAGAAAGTGAATGCAAAAATAACTTTTAACATATGAAATATTTTTTTCTATAAAAACTAATCAACACCTGTTTTTATAAGATTCTGCTTATCGAAAGTTAAAAATTAGTTAAAATCTTATAATTCCTGTCTACAGGTGGTGTAGCGTATCACATTAATATTCATATAAATACCTGGGTGAAAATATGAATATGAATTAAAATTTCTACTGAAGAATACTGCTTTTTATGTCTCAACTGTAACGAAGAAGTATGTTACTATTTATAAAAGAAACGTTTATTTCTAGTCGCAATGTTTATTAAATAATAATGAAACTAATTTCCGAAGAATTTTATCACTGATTTAAAATATAAATGAATGATGAATAAAATAAAAAGTTAGTGAAATTTGTCTGGTACCGGTGAATAAATTAATATGGCCAAGAATGTTCGAAGAACATCTGTTTAAAATTGAAAGTGGTTGAACTGATTCTGTTTACCAGTACATAATTATCGTCGCACTTGTAAGCCGAAAGGAAATTTTGTGAGTTGTCATATGACATTCTGAAAACGACGCAAAAATAATGTTTTCTTTAGTAAAATACTAGTTTCAGTAATTACTTTTCTCAACACGTTTCATTAAAATCATTCTAAATGCCACGGAACTTATCAGAAATGTTTGAAACATCTGATACAGTTTCACTTTCTACCGACCAATTACGTTACGCTGTACAGGATTATCAGTTCTATTTACGTAAGTTCTGCACACGTGGCTAAAAACACAAAATTTCAACCGGAAGTAACTGTCCGAATCGTTTTTTCTAAAACTTCTGTTTAATTATCTGAGACAGATTTTTCTTGTGATTTCCTGTCAACACACATGCATTGTGTTTTCCGCAAATCATCGATACATCTCGTCGGTCTAACAAGAGAAACCGGGCTCCGAATGGACCAATCCCCGGCCGGGCCGCGGTTAATAAACTCGGCTGTTGAAATGAAAGTGTCTCGAGTGAACCAAGTTCAGTGTCAATGTCAGCATCGCACAGACAAGAACATTCAGGTGCTACACAAGATAGTTTAAGAAAAAGAGTGTTCGACGCTACGGTTATTGGTATTTGATTGAATTTGTGGTGAAGTGCTAGTTATATATACGTACCATGGCTATGAGATATGTAAGTAATGGTTATATTCTTGCGAACAAATATAATTGTATCTTGAATTTTTAATACTATAAAATCATTATTTTATTTTAGAATTCAATTACAATTTATAGATACTAATAATTAAAATTTAACATATAAAAATTATGATTAAATTAATTATCGTAAATTAAATAAATTCAGTAGCATTTGCAATACAAGAGAATGATACTTTGGTTTATTAAAATTTTAATTAAAACCTTTATTTAACTGTTAATTAAATTGATGTTTTATTGAATTAATTAGGTAGATAAAGTGAGTGTGAATACAGCTGCAATGACAATTATTTATTATTATTGAATACATACTTCTGGAAATAAATACATCAAACTTTTAATGTTTTAAACTAACTATTTGTTACAATTATGAAATTATACGTCTATAAACAATGTTCAATATAAAATTGGATGTTTTGAATGCATGATTTTTAAACATTAATACCGATTATTTATTCTAGATAATCTTGTTATACTTATTAACAATCGTTAAGACGGATACACCGTCAGGTACAGAAAAAAATGTACGTGAAATTGTAAATGAAGAAGTAACTCTGTCGCCAGACATTAATGTAGTACGTGTAGCCCGTCATCCAAAACTACTGCAAATAGTAAATCCTTCATATTTTAATTACGCCAGTATAACGCAACAAGATCCACAGAAGAACCGCTACGCTCAACAACAGGAGGTAGACTCGTACGTCAGAGCATACCGTCTGCAGCAGCAAGCTCGTCGACCCATCATACCTGGAAAACCATCACCTAAGCATCCTCAAACGCCCACAATCACGAATGGAGAAACACTGAAGATTAACAATGTCCGAGACTCTCTCAAGCAGACCATCCATGGTTATCCGACCGTCGGTACATTATCTGAGCAAGAGATGAAAGTAGCTGACCCAAAATATCCAACGCATAGCAGCAACACGTTTTCAAACAGCGATAAATCACACAAGGCAGAAAGTGATCGTCAAAAATTGACCGTAGTCGGCGGAGAAGAGAAAGTAGCAGAGAAAAACGTGGGCGAGAAGCTCTTGGACCAAGAGACCGTAGCATCAGATCAACGACAATCGAGAGTGTATGTGGGAACGGAAGATCTCTTAAACAGAGTCCAATATGGAGCTCCGTTGCCGGCGAATTTCCTCGCGAAACCAATGTACGTATTCGCTAATCCACAGCTGCAGTTGGACCCTAAATTATTTGCGCACGGCTTGGCATCGTACGAACTGCCCGAGCACCATCATCTGAGAGCAGAAGGATTCGAATCGGGTAGCAAAACGGATTTAGATGCACTGAATGCATTGTTGGGCAAGGCTCCTACAGATCAACTGCAAGGATTGAATCATTTACTCGGACACCAACAAGTACAAAATCTTCAGGAATCTTTCCCAGTCCTTCCAGAGAAACAGGCGTTGGTGGATTTCAAAGGATTAGAACCGCAGAGTGAAGCTCTGGTGGGACTCAAAGATTTAGTACAAAATCAGCAGCATGTTGATCTACAGGATTTCATTCAACAGCACCAACCGAATACAGGATTCGCGGACTTGGTACAGCAAGGTCATGCTAATATCGAGTTGAAGGACTTGATTCAACAGCCGCAACAAGTACCGGAAGACCAGGTGTACATTCAGCCTGAAGCTGATACGGGATTAAAGGATCATACACCTATTCGGGAGGAAGTAGCTGATTTTGCCAACACTCAATCCAAACCGAATGTTAAGACTGAAGTACCACAAGTTGCGGTGAAGATTGAGAACAACAGTGATCAACAATCAGAACTGGCACGAGAAAGTAAAAGTGTATATGGGCAACACGATGACAATGTAAGTATTTCCTCAAAGTCTCCTTTGTTTCATAGACTTAAACGCGATACTCCGTACACAACTGTTGCTCCTGACTTTACTCTGTACGACGAGTATCCATCGTACGATGACAAGAACAACACTGACCAGTATTTTGACTATGTAACCGAGGATTATTGGGTAGAATTTGACACGACCACGACGGAGCGATATAACATTACAACTGAACAACCAAATCGACGAGTTTACATATCGAAACAACTGCGTAACCATATTGCAGGGCACAAATCAAAAAGTCAATTAAAATTCGGGGACAAAATTGAATTTGCGAAAGTTCACGTTGATAAAGAACCGGAGCCATCGAATGTAATTATAATTAATAATCATAATAATGGGCACAAAGCGGCACATGAGGGGCACAAACATAAGGGGCACCACTCACATAAACATGTAGTTCAACACAGACCGAGAAAAGTTGTCAAAAATAATAAACGGCGAGTTTTACGAATTAACAAAAAAATAAACAAAGTCGATAATATTGTGTTAAAGTTGAGAAATCGACATCTAATACAATAAGATTTCGTTTAGACTTTCCTAACGAATAAATAAATTTTCTCCATTAAATTTATATTTGACTCAGAGCGCAGAGATTTTTAAAATATTCCCTTCTTGAATGGACATAATATTGTACACTGAAAATAGCTAAATATATTTATTTGTACCTTTATAAATAAACAGAAAAAACATGCTAGATAATTAAATTATTGCTGTCTTCATTTGTGAACAAAAACAGAACGTTTTTTTGTAATAAAACAAACTTTCTTTGGTGACAATTAGGCTAATATGCAAAATAAATGCAGCGGAAAACAGAACAATATAACTTAGAATATGCACACGAATGATCACGTTGTTCATTGTGCGAGATGCAACCTGCTACTAAGCCGAATAATTACTGTACTCTCATTCATATAAAGGATCTCTCATCAACAGAACTTTCTAACATAAATATAATAAGCGTTCTTGTCATCTAGCTGTCAGTTATAATATGGAAGTGCCGGCATTTGGAACCACAGAATTTAGAACCGGATCCAAATGTATTCGAGTAACCGAATATTTCATTAGGGCTAATCATTCTTTGGCTAAACCGATTAGACCAATAAACAAATTGTCGTATATTGTTTTGTAAGAATATTAATATCTACCTGTTTTAATTAGGCATACATATAAGCATTAATATATTATAAAACTTACCTTAATCATTTCATTATTTATCAAAGAACGCTTTTTAAATATCCTCTTCTAAAATGTTCACTTTCATTGTTATGCTTAAATATTATTTCAGATACAGACACAACACACCTTATAACAAGCATACACTTTTCAATATCTTAACATAAATATTCAGCTGTGAGGCTTACATTTTCAATATAACGAGTTCTAATTTATATTTATACTAGCAAATATATCAATGGTTAATTGTTATACATTTGTTTTAGCTCCAATATGCAGCTCGGTACGCTTTCGGCTACAAGATTCGTGACTACCAGAGTGGAAACGACTTTGGCCATGAAGAAGTACGTGAAGGTGACGTGGCAAAGGGTCGCTATCATGTAGTGCTTCCTGACGGCAGACTGCAGAACGTCGAGTACTGGGCTGACCCTAGCGGCTACCATGCAAAGGTAACATACACTTTAGTCGGCCATCAGTGAAGCTGTCAGTTGATGGCGGTGTTTTAATATTTATAAACTAGACTATAGGAACATTGAATCAAATGCAGCACTTGTAACACTCTATAGACAACAACTGGGGAACTTGTTTGATCAATGATACGCATATATTATTCTAATTCAAGATTCACAGACAAAATATCGATAATCTTATATGATTGTGTAATGTAATAAATACGATATTTAGTTGGGTAACAGTGTGCCGGATTGAATTCGTTGTTAAATTAGTTAATTTTAAGTGTTATCAGTTGTGGTTTTACTTGAAACAGTAGTGACTGCATGTCAGATTTTCATAATACAAGAATGTAGTAATATTTCTACTTCTTATTTCGATCTTAGATATTCCTATGCAAGTATTTATATAAATGTTTAACTAAGCATACAAATATTAACGTATTTACACAAGTATAATTCGTAAACTTAAAATATTTTTATACACTTATACCAACAATATAGAAATGAATAATTTTCAAAGGACAAGAAAAAGATAAACAATATAAAATAGATTCTCTTAAGTATTATTTACATTAATGTCAATTATGCAATATACCATTATTCATATAAGGATAATTAGCAAAGGTGTACCTAGTTCATGATCCATCTTTGTTAATACAACTGTTTTTGACGTCGTTTACAATATGAGTATACGGATAAGGAAAATATTTATTTACTGGGCAAATGTGCAATAATACGTTGACTTCTTAGTAGCTGTAGTGATTGATTAATGACTTATGCAATCAGTACGACTATCTCTGCTTTGAGTAACGTAGAATTTCGTCCAAATATATCACGTACCTTATGTAGATTAAGTTATTTATACATTTGTTTACAGTATATTTATAAGTTTTATTGTGAATCCTTTTCATTACTAGTAATGTGCAATATTTTTTCAATAAATTTTTCTTACATAATATATAGTGAACACAATTATTTATTTAACAATATATTAAAATATTCTTTTACAATCCCGCTAAATCATCAATTTCCTCACATTTTCCCAGAATAGAAACACCCATCCAAATTTCAGCAAGAAACTACAGGAAAAATGTATGAAATAAATATATAAATACCCATTATTTTCATATTTATTTCTGACTAAATCAACGACTAGTATAATAATAATAATTATAATAAGTAATAAATGCTCATTGACAAATGGCATATGTACGTATAATCTTTGTTCGAGAAACTTAAAACGATATTTATATACAGGAAACAATAATATATTATATGTTATATTTTGGTGCAAATCGTTTTGGTTTGTTAGCTTGAATAGTTCGTTAGTAAATAATTAGAAAATAACTTTCTTTACAAAATATACACTCTAAAATACATTATGTACATTGAAATTTTCAAAGATGTTTGACACACAGGGTTTTATCACAAAGCTTTCGTCGAAGTCAAGAAAGTTTGCCATTGATAATAGTGTTGTGTAACATACAATTATCGAATTTCAGTATCGTACATTTAGGTCGGTAATATAGGCACACGAACACACACGATATCCTTGTTGCATGTGTCAGCAACATACACAGGTATTATGTGTTGTGTTAACACAAACATTTACATATACAATTTACTTATTGACATATTTACAAAGTTGCAATGATGAAACATGAGAGTGGACCAATAATTCTGACAGAACGGACGCCGCCATCTTGATAAAGAACACATCTAATATTTAGTTCTGAAGTGCGAGTGATTTGTTACAAAATAGACAACTTCATGACTTCGTTATGTACAGGAACGACAATACAAAATCTTTTTTTGGTTCAAGTGACTTATGATATACATATACAGATTATTATATAAATATACGCATGTGTGTGTGTGTGTACTTCCTTATGTGCTCAGTAGTATCGTTGCAACAGCCATCAGTAAGAAACTCATCCACGGGTACATAGATGGCAGCATTGCAGTGTTGCCTAGAATAAAAAAATACTCATATACATTTCTTAAAACTTCTATTTGTGTATTTGATTTAAACTAAGAACGTAAATAAGCTTCATTGTTTAATAAACAAACATGGAATATTGTAATTGCAAATTGTTTAAATTCATATAGCATGTTAATAGTTTACTTAAAATTGATTAAATGGGCAAATTAATGGTATTATTTACGTGACAGATGGCCAAATCTGGATTACGCCATCGATTATAGTATGTAGATATATAATTTTCTATATGTTTTCAAGTTAGTTGAAATCATATACATGTATATGCGTACATATTGTTAGTTTTTCATGTGACATTATTTAAATGACATACTCCATTATAGGAATAAAAGGATAACATTGCATGTAAACAGTTCAAAAAGTAAAGGGACACGCAGAAGAACGCGAAAATGTAATTTAAAACCGTATTTACATATTTAAATTTCTGTAGTAGAGTACACCAGCGCCGTCATCTTGTGTCGCGGACTCAAACGAAATTATAATGACATTTCTCGTTAACTGCGTCAAGTATAAACTTTTGTCAGACGCAACATAATATAAATTTGAAAGTTCAGCACCAAAAGTATAACGGACCTGGTGTTGTACATTACTATATACACTGTAAACACAACAGGTACGAATAGTAACTATGTATGTATAATTAGAAAAATAAATTAATAAAACATTAGTAGGTATATCCGACCCAATAGAATTAATACAATAAAAATGTTGCTATAAATTATTCCCAATACAGCATTACATTAATGAGCGTTGGAATATATTACAATTACAATCGAAACTAATATAATTATATTAAATATACACTCGTTAATATTTATAATCACGGAGGATATACGAATGAATATGCATAAAAACAGCGGTAATATTTTAAACACACACAATTATAATAAATTACGTGTATTGACCATCATTTTTTAGGTTAGAAATTAACAAAATAAGCGGGGTGCATTAGGAAGAATTAATTGAAAGGTGCAATGTTGATTTAGAAATAAAGAGAATGTTAGTATTGAAGAATAGAAGTTTAATACATGATACAACAACACACAGTTCTATAACTAGTGTATGTTATAAATAATAAACAGACTTGCTATTTATATGCATGTACGAGTTGAGCTTTATACAGGTGTATCTGTCACTGTTATGTTGTATAATTTCTTATTATCCATACCTTCTGTGTCGGGTGTCACAGTTGTTGCATCATAGTCAACATTCATGTCAGTTTCAGTAGAAGTGAGTGATCCTACAATGCAAACAAGTAATATACATGTGTCTACAGAGGATACATACGTACATACACAGAAGAAGAAGTATATAGTACTGATTAGTCACTCACACAGGTACACAGCAGGTATACCATTCAGCTTTACAAACCCACATACATGTCATACTGAACTACATACAGACATACATCTATCCTCTATTGCTGTACTGAAAGAAATACAAACAAACCTTGCAATTCACATACACTGTATGCGCATTTGCGCATAAACACACATCAAACTAAACTGCATAATCAACTCATACATACATTACATTCAAATATATACACCCTGTATATATACGAGTCTTGCTTAACACAGACGCATACACTATAGACAAGTATTCACACACACAGACACAAACTCTCTTAATTTATATTATACTGAATAGTAATTTAAATCCCATGTATATAAATGTGTGATGTCAGTGCAAGTGAAGTAAATAATGCTATGCAAGTAAACATTTCGTATTTATTCATATTTTGTCTACTGAATGCCACAAATATCATTACATTTTCCACATTATAGTTAGTTGTAGAACGTAGTTCACCGAATCTTGTAATATAATAATTCAACGGGTAGAATTTTAAATGTTTCCAACTAAAACTGCACACACACATAAGCACATCTGATTGAGGTACCAGTGGCTGTGTATTGTTATACATTTGCGTTAATTAGCGAGTAAACCAAGCCTATATTGTATGCTGTATTGTTCCACGTCTTCAGTTAGCATTATATCAAATAGAACAAAACAATACTGTAGTGTACATAATTATTTTAAGTGCAAGACGGTACATACTAATTTGTGCAACACATTGCTGGCATGTGGGTTGCCTGAACTCGAATGTAATTTCATTAAGTACATGTGCATATATTGTCGGATTAACCTAAAATAACCGTTTTTTGCGTCATCCGTTTATACGATATTTATTCAACAGTGATGTGCTAGCCTAGACGGAAAATTAGTACGAATTTTATGAACAGAAAATACGTTCTACAAATAAACAGTAAGTGATTAGTGTGTATCAAAACGAATAGATTATTAATTAACAACACAGCTTCGTTAAATATAAGGTTATGTGTTGTTTAACAGTGTGAGTGTAAAATTTGTACATAAATTCCCAGGAAAGAAGATTAAAAAACTGTATTAGAACTCAGAATTAAACGTCATCATCAAATACACCATTATATTAAATTCAAATTTGTACAACATGATTGCTAAACTTTCCTTGTATTGCGTATAAGAAAGTAAAACCGTCGAGACAGTTTTTTCATACTTCTTTTGCCATTTTAATAGCAGAAAACCAAAGACACCACAGCGACCAAAGATTTGTATTGAATCGGTTCATACATTACCTGCATTATACACATACGTCTGTTCCGTGTAATACGAGGTGTTCTCTATCGTCAATGTGCAGAGAAAGGTTGTGTCCGGTTGAACCGCATTCATAGTGACCACTTGTGTCACATTGTACGTGCCATCATCGTCTTTCGACACTACCGTACTGATATCATCAAACTCAGTGCTGGAAACATTGAGAAATACATGTAATTCAAAACAGTATGTACTCTGCAAGACAGATACCATATTGGCAGTTCCGAAGTTCGTCGGCAATATTACTAATAAGAAGTTATATGTCCGTTTTATGCACTCAAGCTTGCAATATATGTTTGTCATTGTGTAAAATAAGAAATTAGTTTTATGAATTGTTGACTAACCCTTCACTCGACGTGATATTCAGCTGGGGAACAGGGAATACGCCAATCGCGGAGCAAGCTACAGCAGACGATGTACCCAAAGTACCGATTTCGGAGATGTCCAACGATGTAGGCCGCTCTATAAAGAAATAATACATCCACTATAGCACAACAAATACGAGGAATATTCTAAATAAATAT
Source organism: Carabus problematicus (assembly GCA_963422195.1). Lineage (NCBI taxonomy): Eukaryota > Metazoa > Arthropoda > Insecta > Coleoptera > Carabidae > Carabus > Carabus problematicus. The sequence continues at coordinate 326,918 of OY728585.1, forward strand.
TACAATCTACGAATACACTCACACATTACATTCCTGTAAACGAATCATTTATTTGCATATAAGACACACGACAAACGACGCAGAAAGGGGATTCCCCGACTTGTAGGCCATATACAGAGAAACTTAGCCATAATTACACAAGGCCGTTATAGCGATATAAAGATAAAAAATCATTGCATTTTCCAACGCAAAAATTTCTTATTTCCAAATTAACGATAGATTCTTTTCATTAATACATAAATAGTAAAAGAGTTAGCAGAAGGGCAAAATATGGCCCCAAGCACACTCACTCCCTGCAGCAGTTCGTGAATTTAAATTAAATTTTCAGCAAAAGTTAAACATTTCAAGTGCGTTTCCGAAAGAACGAATTCTGCATAAATATGTAATTGCTCCAGTGATTCCATATTTAATTCGCTTTACACAGTGGTACCACGTGACAAGTATGTGGATATTTTTGAGAAAATAATGTACTTAACCTTACTTAATATTCATCAGCTATAAATTCTATTACAATTAATTAATTTAAAAAAATCAAGATCATAATCAAGTTTATTTATATCACATTCAACACTTACGCTACGTTGAACGTTGACTACAATCATAATGAAAAAAATACAGTCGCTGGTATTTCAATAAATCGATGAGTTTATAATTCAATATTCAAGCAATGGTATTTTTTTTTGTATTTTCACCTACATTTACATTGATATTACAATTATATGTGCAAATGAATATTAATTGTTAATTCAAATGTATCAATCTAATTTTAATCCCGAGAATTATGAAATTAATAATTACAATGAGTATAACTATAAACTAAAACGGTTTGAAACATACGCGTATTATTGTGTATTTGTTGAAATTTTGAAATGATTATCTTGAAAATACGAATTTTGCAGTGATACTTTAAAAGTTTGAAAATAGTTTCACAAAACCGTACGGCTGGTCTGTATTTAATAGTTTTGCTAGTCGTAAATTCTCGTCAGGCTTTTGAGCTGGGATATATTCGGTGATCTATTTCTGCAGCGTCTGTACAAAGATATATGTTCATTATATACAGACATACCTGGCTTTGCGTGGTTAATCCATGCATTATTGTAAATGCACCTTCGCTAACCTCTAATATATATAATAATATACGCATATTTAACACACATCTCGACAATAGGAGCACCGTGAACAAAGCGAGATATGTCTTAGATGCGGAACCAAGACATGCTGAAATACAATCACCCGGACCCATTGTTGGGAGGCGCCCAAGCGAAATGAGATGGCACGCGCCCAGCACCGGAAACCAGTTTTGATAATATCATTCCCGGAATGATTCATCCCGTGCATTGGACAATACTCATTTTCACAACAATGTTTTTACATTCAAGTGCATAGAAGCGATTATGTGAAAGATATAAATATTTCTGTACCTTATGGTATAGACCGTATAAAGTCAGATTTACACTATATTAAGAGGTATATATAGAGATATTTCTAGACATGGTCACTGTATTCGTTTACCAAGAAGAAGTTCCTATTGCACATGCAGTTGAATAAACGTTTTGGAACAACTGTATGTAGTTCCGAGTGTGTCAAATAGAAGATAATACTAAAAACAAAAACCGCAAAAGGAAAACCGGATATTTAGCTTAAAAACCGTAACGGAATTACCGGTTAATCGTATATACAATACAGAGACACGAAAGCACTTTACCGTTATTCGATTTTATCGGGCAAGACGCTGAAAGGCACTGAAATTTACTGAAAGATTATCTCTGCAATACGTTATTTTTTTACTTGCTATTGACTATGTTATATATATATATATATATATATATATATATATATATATATATATATATATATATATACCATATTGCTAAAAAATCTAACTTTTTATAATTACGTATTCTATTTATTTTAAAAATGATTAAATATTCCAACACATTTCATTATATTTACATATTTACATATACGTGTTTTTAATTTAAAATTTAATTTGTTTTTCGTTTCGAATGAATTAAAAAATAATAATTCACTTATATTTATTAATTACTGTTTAAAAGAATATTTATTGGACATACATATATTTAAGCATAGATTTGTTCTATTAAAAGCTATTTCCATTTTGTGACTATATAATTGTATTTTATCATTTGTATTCTAATAATACACAATTGTTTATTGAATAATTAACACCACCACAATGATGCACGACTGATAGAATCAATTAATGTCAATTACAAATATTAATTAATATACATATAAATTATCTACCTATCAATTAAATCAACCACAATTTTTTTCAGTCCAGCGGTTTTAAATTCGTTTCATATAGTTGTTGTGTAAAGCTATTAATTTTATAGTAATCATGTATTGTGTTCAACACCTTTAAAATAAATGTATGTAGATATTTTCGTCAGTTGGAAGTATGGTATACGATACTCGTATGTACATCTATTTGAATATGAGACGCGCTATAAAGTTACGTATGTGTATGTGAATATGATATGTGTGTATGTATGAAATGATGATGATGTACCAGTATTGTATGATATTTCTTACTCGTGTCACGTAACCCATCCTTACCATGGTATGTTCATACCACGGTGTACATTTATATATGAAAAATACTAGAGCTACATGCACCATATACACGGCTCGTCACAGTCGTGCATTTTTATGTAATATTACATTACATACATGCACAGTGTGATGCATAACTCATATATACATACATTCCTACTTATAGTCGACGTCTACTTCAATGTCGAACATTTAAATGGCAAAGCAACACTTTGGACAATTCTTATATTTATATTATAAGTAAACCGAATCGTCTACGCATATTATTTCTACAAATCAAGCGAAATACTGCACCAACGAAACTATGTGTGAGGAATAAACTTGTCCCAAGTTCCGGTTGAAATTAGAACAGCCTGAAGTAGTTGAAGGAAATACATTAAAGTGGACGATCTTTCAGAATGTAAATGTGTGTCGCTATTGCGACAAGTTTTCAACCAGCTTAGCTCCGGGCATAGATGAATATCTTTCAATTTATCACCAAGAGCCCAGCTATTTGAAACTGGTAAATTAGAAAAATAAATAAAACTATATATCCATATAATATCCTTACAAAATTAAATTATCTTCTTCCAACAAAGAATTCCCCGGATTTTTAACGTTTTCTTCTCGAGAAACTTTATATTTTCCACGTACAGTTTATCTACGAACTTTAGAACAATTCTAAATCAACCTGCATTATTCCATATACATATAGAAAACTATAACGAATTTCAGCAGTTTATATAGCGAAATTATCGAACGTTATGTTTGTCATTTGAAAACTTTCGTACGGCCGAATGTTCATCTCAGGCAAAAACTTCCAAACAACAAATCACTAATAAACCTGCGAACTCACATAACCAAACTTTATTTATATGTTTATTCATTGGTATATTTATAGATCCGTCATACATTGGACGATTCAATGGAATTATATTGCATTCCGCCCGGAATTTATGGCTTCTGAAAATCTTAATTCTATCGAAATAACAACAATGAAATCACCAGCAGTAAATTTTAAATATTGATCAACGGCCATTTCGTGGAACACTCCAGAACATTACATCAAAAACGTGAAAATATCCTCTTGGCTGTTGGTATATTTACCGAATAAATAATTGTTCCAGAAAAACATTTACATTTCTAAATATATCTCGACATATTTAGTCTATGTTTGTGGTATACAAATTTGATTAAAGATAGAAGTTTGCGTTATAGGTTAATAGAAGTAAATACAACGAAAATAACTAAATTAAAACTAGCAGAAGAGACTTTTAATTATCTGGATACATAATTAACATGCTAGCATTTAATTTAATTTATTTGTGTCAACGCAAAAGGCATATGTTCGTTTCCTAAAAACAAATATGTTATTCATAGTGCAGTCGAATAACAAGCTTTGTTTATTTGTTTTTGCATTCCGTTTTTGCTTTAGTTTATATTTACTTTAAAGCAATAACTTTAATTATAAATCTTCGTTGCTCTTGAAGTGAAGAGCCTAATTTTTTATCCGATTCATCGAATGTCCAAGAGACATTATTGTAATTCAAATTATTGAATCACACTTCAATATACGTTTGAGTGCAACTGAACATTATGTATGTGTATCTAACTTGAATCTAAAATTACCGCAATTCAGAGAGTCTCGTTTAAATCTAACGAATATTCACATTTATATCGATTTGCGTCATGCAACAGGTATAAATTGTATACAATGTACCGTGATTCAGAGATCAGCCTTTCACAAGATACATTCATACATATTGCAGCAAAAAAACACAGAAACGAAATATCGACTAGATTTTCTCAAAACCATTTCATCATGATTATATTACACTGAACTGAATAAAATGAATCTAAACCTTCGTACACAATATTGAAACAGTTAAAAATTCATTGGTTCCCTATTTTTTTTTTACCATTATTTGCAATGTTTCATAATCAGAAATGAAACAGAATTGTGCGGCCAATCAAAATAGAGAATCCAGGGCGTTAAAATTGAATACTGTCACCACAATGCAATCCAGTCAGTGGCGTACATGAATATTTTCATGCAAATGCTCGCAATATACCGTTGTATTATGCAGAGAGCCACTGCAGTATAGATTGGTACGGTACTGCCATTAAACGTTAACTGACAGCTGTAAAAATTGTATTCATTAAATGTATCATGAAACGGACACAAAACAGCGAAATTAAAATGAAATTACATTTCAGATTAAATCTATGCAACTGGCATTATAGAGCAACAACGAAAAAAAATATAAACAATATATGAATTCATATTTCGTTGTCCTTTACATTAAAATGTATCATAAATTGGTCCTTAATTTCCGTAATTATGTGTTTATGAATGGGCATTATCACGAATCAGAAGTAAATTTAGTGCTTGGGGGAGGGGGAGAACCGCGTTATAACGAATCAGCGTTAATCGAGTGGCCTTATCGTACTTTTATTCTTCAGTTTTAATTTATATGATTCTTCTTGTCCGACAACACATGTAGTTAATTTGGTTAGACGGACAAAATCTATTCATGCAGACGATTACGTATTAATTCTGATTTATATGTAGACTCTAGCGGACCCACACACGTTATAACAAGTACACGTACACACATACAGACACCATGTACATACATAGTTACACAAACATACACAGATAATCAGATTAATAAATCCCATAGTGGTATGATCACATACTTACATTGTGTCACATTACGAAGATATACGTTTGAAAATGTATAATTAAAATAATTACAAAATGCACAGCGTAAATAAACATATAGAAAGACATATTTATATATGATGCAGAGTATTATTATTATTGCATATGTCGGAATAATATTATTTACCATGAACTGTTTTCATGAATTGTTTCGCTAATGCGTTACTATTAATAATGAATGCCCGTTAATGCACAATAATATCAGCCCGGCGGCCAATACTGAATTATAATTTTCATTATTTACCTGTCATTACTACAATACCTGTATTTAAATAATCTCTTGGAATTAACTATGCATAATTGTCCTTGTTACATATTAATTTTAACATTTTGTTGTCCATACATTCAGCTGTAGATAATAAAATATTAAAAGAAAAATATGTCTGATTTTAGAATTACAAAAAAATCTTTTAATAAACAGCTTCATTGACATTTCGCCAAAAATGTACAGAAACAATTCATTGGATTATCATTTCAACTATGCTTTGTTCTAAAACCATTATTTAGTTTTCAAATATATTATTATTTACAATAAGCGCACGTGTCCCGAAAACAATACACAACAAGCAAAACTAATTAACTAATGAAAATAACTAGGCGCGTTAATTGTAGGAATATTGCAGCAGATTTTAATAATTTTGTGGTTATATAAATAAAATCATAATGGCGGTTAATTATTTAATAATAGCTATACGAGTTATGGTTGTACTTACTGACAACTGTCATTGTATTGCTTTGTTGATCTTCCTCCACGTAAGTGAAGACCACACATTTGTACATGCCTGACATTTCCAGTGTCAGTTCCTTAATCTTCACCGCCCTGTACATCGTCTCCTTGTCCGATGTTGCTTGGTACGTCAGGTCAATGTAATCCTTGAATATGCCCACACTTTGTGGATCCTTGTTGTAAATCCACTGGTACAGCATCTTATCATTCAGGAACCATTTCACCACCAGTCCATCGATGTTATCGCCGATCTCGTAATCACAGTCAAGTATCACGGATTGTTCCGTATCAATGAATACATATTCAGGCACGGTGATATTACTGATTTGAATCGCCGTCGATACTGTAAGCAAAGAAACACCAAAATACAATATTAGAATCCACTGCAGTATAATTTGTTCTGTTATTTATAAATATTTACGTTATCGGTAACAGCTTTACATAAAGCAAACTTTTTTTTCTCCTAGAAATACCTCCCACATTTGGCGAGCGAGTATTTTTAAACTTGTCGAAACATATTTTATTCATCGCAGCAAAGTAGGTCATCATTGTGAAAAATCCCGTGGGGCACTAAACGTCGTTATATTAAACTCTATACTGCACCAATTATAACTTTTTCTCGATTTTCTTTCCAGCATTTAGTAGTTGATAAACTAGACGAAATGTTACAGTAGTAAACGTCCAAATATTCACTTGTATATTGGCAGTGAAGTGAGAATAAGCAATAGAAATAAATACTACTGATTCAGTCATTTGTTCAAGTTGTTTTCGATAGTGGCAATGCAGGTTTTTGAATAGTTTAGACTGTGTATAGAATACAAGTTGTGGGAATTTGTTCTGACATTGCTCGCGCTGTCAATATACTTACTGCAGTGATTGCAAGACTTTGTCAGTTTAATGAACCAAGGATTTGGCAGTTCTGAACACCGCCAGACCGATACACAAGCAAATCAATAAATTGCACGCAAGTTTGTACAAATCTTACAACAGCTTATTCACATATGTACGTAATTCTAAACTTACAATAGTCTAAGTTCACAACAGTCTAGCTATTTTCACCATTAAATATGCCGTTAGTCCCGGAGGAATAATTAAAAACGAACCATATTGTTCAAAAGTTAGCTAAATTATTACATTACAATTACAAAACTGTATCTGTGCTTGTATAATTAAATATTAATAATAAACGAAACGATTATAAAGTTAAAATAAAGATCGTATATCACGTGCAGCAAGAACTAATTTTTTGAATTGAACAATTTATTTATTTACTGTAACGTTATGTTGAAAAATGAATAATGTATGTAGATTTTTGTCCTTTGTAACTTAAATAAATGGAAAAAACACGGGACTGTCACTTTGGGTTGAAAACTCTAATTTAGATAAATATCCACAAGCAGTGTATATGAAAATAAATTGTCACCGGCAAACACACTGTATGTTATATTTATTTACTTTGAGAATAATTTATTCGCAAAACACATAGTTATCATGCATAGCTTGTATAGTTAAATCAGTACAAGTTAATTTAACCTTACTTATTCCGTAGTTAATCTTACAGAAGAGCACAAGATCTTATTATCTTTCATATTGAATCAGCTTGCAATAAATGTCAAGTACGAAAATTGACATATAGAATTGTTAACCTACAAAATTCAATCAATATTTATTTGACTTTCCATGCTTTCTGCAATTGTTGTTGACGTTAGAAAACCAATCATTCTTCGCTTGTTGACACAGATAATTGAAAGCAAAAAACCGCAAAACAAATATGACGATATATGTCTCGTTGTGTATATAAACAAATGAAACTGGCAAATATAATTAGAAATGTTTAAATACACAATTAACAATCGAGATACTTCAACGGAGAGGTAAAATTGAGTTTGATAGATTAGAAAATTGACGAATTAGATAGAAAATTGGAGAGAAATTATACTAATTTACACAGGATAGGGTCTGTGTAATTTGTGGGCCCCTTCTGAAGCCGGCACTGCTTATTGTCTAGTCAGAGTGTTCGAGCATCGAATTACAGCAGATACAAGAATCGAATGGCGGTCAATTTGAGTGCTTTCATTTCTATTTTTAACCCCAGCTGCGAGCAAATTCTACTTTTTGTTTCCATTACATGCACTGTGGACATAACACGTAACTTTTACTAGCTTTTACTGCTGTCAAAAATCAAAAGCATTCACAATGGTGCCTGTCATATTTATAGCACAACAAACATTGTGATAATAGCGTGTACTATTATAGTCTTACAGCTATAATTTATACCAGTAGTTATTAACTATTCTTTAAATGTTTTAACATGAAAATTATTCAGCGAATAGCTTCAACTAACGAATAAACAAGATTTTAAACTACGAAATTTCTTCAATCACATAACTTCTTCGTTTTTTATTCTTCAAACAGTTTAAACAATTAATCAGATAGCTTATATTGGCTTACTAAATTCTTCTAACCCAATGTAACAGAAAAAATTAAACATGTATTTGAAATACCAACGCTATATTTTCCAATACAACTTTGTGACATTCGTGATTTATGAATATTTCATTAATTTGCACTCGGCAGTTCGGAAACAAATAATTTTATTTATTTATTTCAACTCTTTTGGTTGACACAAAAGCTCTCGAATGGAATGCAAAGCCGTATTAAATTATGTATGAACATTTATAATAAATTAATTAATGCTCTTATTTGTTGTCCAAAAATATATAATTAATGAGCGGGTAATTATATATTTTTTTTCGAATTAAAAAATTACTGATTCCGTGGATTACAAAACGCAGTTAATTAAATACTTGAAGCTGTGCTTCGCCGCTGTGTGTGTGTGTGTACTTGAAATAATTAAAATAAATACGAACACGTGACCGTGGTATAATTAGCTCCGGGTACATCATGTCTGAATTTAGCGGAAACATTGGCTTCGTGCCAGCTTGTTGAAAAATCTAAACAAATACGAAAACCTGCATGGATATTTTCGCAACCTAGCTGAATCATCTACCGTGTGTGTAACATTACAATGTACATGCTGGATTAACATTTACAACAAACGATGTACAACATGTCTGATAGGATGTGTAACATTGAGCATTGTTTACATTATGAATGCTTACTCTATACGCTTGTTATGTAGTCTATAGATAATATATATAAATAAAAATCTACATACAAATATACACATGTACTGTATTTTCTCTTAAACTTTTAAAAAGTACAATATTCGGTACAATATTTATTTTGAAAGACTTGCAGTGAAAGATACAGCCAGTAGATTTATATTTATCGTAGTTTACATTGCGAAGTTATTTCAAACACTTTTAAAATAAAACAATATGTGTCTTTTTGCCAAGAGACACACACACTTGAAATCGTGCAATAGAATCAAGAATAACATGATAATATATGCATGAGCATTACCTATATATATACATATGCATATAAATTCCGTATGTTTTATATTTGAATTCACAATATGATTTGTTTGAATTTCATTCCGGTTTTAAAACATTGTTCACTAATATTTGTTCAGTTAAACACATGAACTAAACATTTACAAGTGATGTAATATAACCTACAAAAAAAATATATTGAAAAACGTACAAACACAAAATATGTTTTGAACCACAGAATTGTCGGTGAATAAACTATTGTTTATGTAAATCTTTTTTTTTGCAAATAAAGTCAAAAATAAAACCAGAATACAATTACATTTGGTAGCATGTTTGATAATCACACAATATATTTATGTAGATTCAGAGAACCGCCAAACAACTATTGGAAAATATGAAATATGAGTTTCAAAAAATCCACAAATGCAAATGCATTATTTAATGCGGTTTACCGAACATTTCACTGGACTTGATGTGTCGTATATTAAACAATTAACGTCGCTGAAATGCATTAAAAACAATATGATAATTAATTGCATTTCCGTTATAAAGAGTCACTAATTAATAACAAAAATAATGAACCTTGCCTTCAAAGGCTTCCACGTAACTCGAAAATAACGAAAAGAAAAAAAAAAGATTTCTTTAACAGGTATAAGTTTTCAATAAGGAATTTTATTTTGTAAAAGTAATAATTTTTAATTATTGCACAAACTACGGTAGCGAGCAAAACTTTGTTTTATTTAAAAAAAAAATAGACAATCAACAATGTGTTTAATATACACGTCACGTTGGCAAATTAGTTCCGAGTCGGAAAAACAATGTTTAATCAGCAAATTTATTGAGTGCTACATGTGGACAATACGCGGAACTTGTAAATTAATTAAAACTTTTTTAATTTGTTCAGCCGTTACTTGAACTTGTAACTGGCCAGTATAAAACTTAAAACTCAATTGTAACAAACGTGGTCCACACGTGATTTGCAGCCGTCCAACTGAATCAATCTATATCTTGGTATAGTTGTTGCCATGTGCAGTTTGCGTTCTGGACAACTGTAAAGCTGTTATCCTATTAAGTTACTTAACAATCACGGATTATGTTACCACGAGCTGTAATGCAATACAGTATGGTCCGCGTGCGCGCCATGTGATAATGACGCATGCTCGGCTATCGAATGTTTTAACAATGCTTTTAGTTTCGGTCAAATGTCACCCTAACCAACACTGCATTAGACGCCGAGCTAGTGTTACACTTGTTAGTTCTTTTCTTCAGAGACAAGCACTGTGATTGCAACGCTCATTTGGAGAATTACAAACGAACAAACTTAACTACATCAATTAGTTATGATCGAATAACACAACGGGACTGGTTCGATAACAGACTAATTAACCAACAGAAGATTAAGGAAGTAAATGATAAATACTAGCTAATGATATAGGCTGTTCTAGAATCTTATTCCGGACTTCTTGATTAGTAATCATTAGTTTATCGCGAGTGCTACATTCTAACAATACAAATTCAATATTTCAATAGATAATAAGATACGAATAAAATTGTAACTATACTAGGTTATTCCAGAAGGTACACGTGTGACATGCAGATGCGGTGACCTTGGAATAGCCTACAATGCAGTGTTGAGTTATACATACAAGTTTGCATAATTCACCCGTCATGTCTCTCCAGGTATACCCATCTACGTGTGCCATTTTGTTTGTTGTTTTGCCTTGTCCGTGTTACGTACATGTCATTTATTATCAATACAACACTTCGGACAGTGGTAGCCTAGTTGGAAATAAATAAATTTCTACTTTACATGTCAACGAATAGTTAAAAAATACCACAAAATTATTCGAGCCGATAACGATCGTTCACGAAATGATTGATAACCGGGCAAAAGAAAAAAAAATCCTATTTACGAATCTGAAATATGGTACATCGACGTGTGCGAACCTGATGTGGCTTAAAAATAGAATAAACATATGCGTCACATGGAATACAAATCTCTGTAAGAATATTTTGCGTGAAGTTTCGTGAAATATGTTTTTGGAAAATGGCATTAGGAATGCCATCACGGTATATTGACGTTAGCGGTGGAAGTGAAGAATGTCAGATTAATAGAAAATATTGCTAGAAAGAATATATTATAATACATGTTAATATAGGAGACATTTAACTGAAATTTAAACTAACTCATATTACATATTTGAAAGGCCATTGTGAACCGCTACTATCAGAGTAGAAAATCAGAATACACCGTACCATCTCCTGTTGATAGTATATTTTATTGTGAATCTAGATCGCAATAGACTAGAAAATTCTCAGTGATATTTATGACCAAGTATGATGATCACGTTAGTGTACTAAGGGTATAGTTCTCTATTTATGGCCGGTAAATTTTATTGAAATAGGTATGTATTTAGTGGAGTCACATATATAGATGATATACACGTTTATGTGCTATAAATCTGTACTGAAATCACATGAAACTATGCAGTTACAGCTTGACCATAAGGTGTCATTTATAATTAACGAGCATTATTGTTTTATAGATACGCGTGACACGATTTAATAGTATTTTTCTTATTTATTTTGTTTAATATATATATATATATATATATATATATATATATATATATAAATATATAAATTATGTATCTGTATACTGAAGTAAAAGGTTAACAAATGTATTACAAAAGATTATGCCCAAGAGAGGTGAACTAACATCATAAATAACAATCAAATTAGTGTTCTGTTCAATTCAACTTTCTCCCGTAGAATAAATCTGTAGCGTGACCATTATAATTTACCGGTAATACGACGGTGGCCAATCACGATAATGAGGTTTCTAGTTGCAGAATTCTTCTGTCCCAGCAAAACGATACACATGGTTGACATAAGGACACGGTCAGTGAATTGGAATAAATCATCCGCTCTCACGCAATCTGCGAGCAGCGACAGTATCAACAACAGTGCAAGTACAGTAAGAACCTCGCGTAACGCTCTCTCGAATAACTCTGATTCGCTGGAACGCGCGAATAAAGCGCTGAATTTACATCCTGATTCGTTATAACGCGGTTCATGAAGACACAATTACGGAAATTACGGATTAACTTATAGAAAATACCATCGTACATCGCTGTTTTAAGTCTTAGTGTACGTATGTTGACCTCAGGTTAGAATAAATCTTAGCGCAGACAATTCAGCAATCGAATAACTGGATAAATCTCATTCCAAGGGTTGCTTTAACCAATTCACTTATTTAGTAGACTTGTGTTTCTTGCAATAAGAACATTACAATTATTAACGCTAAGTGTTGTGACATGCTCTGAGCAATGTTATTCTGCGTCTTGCCAGTTATAAGTTCAACTTTTACTTCTCATTCCAGCACGTACGTACTTCTGTAACTCAATTTTCCCGTAATTTGGAAATTCCTTAAACTAATCAAAGTGTTAGTCTTGCAAGTTAGAAACGAACAACTCGAGTTTAAAATCGTCAAAAATAATCAATAAATAATACCTTCGCTCTGTGTTGTATAGGAATTTTCGTTTTATAAAGTTTGCAACAGGAATTCTCTTTTAATCCTGTTGAAGATTAAAGTTTCCTAAAGTGATTATATGTCAATACAAAACAGCCGAAAAAAGCAAAACTCAAAAATGTGCTTAAAACTTCGAAAACAAGAATTAGAATTTTTATTTAACTCAATTATACATTAACGTTTCACAATAAATAACTTTAGTGATTCTGTTTAATCAGTTCATGAAAGAGTACAATGTATTTTGTTAAATTAATCTTGTAAATTAATTAACCGAATTAAACTTATTTGTAGATTTTTTTTTAAATGAAATACATTAGTATATTACAGTTGTTTGCATAATTCTGATACTCATCTTGGGTAGATTTTGCTCAAATTCTCATCTTAGGGCAATAAATTATTCGTATCTTTTATAATTTTATGTTTGACATGAACAAGAATAGATAAATTTTATACAATACAAACTTCTTCATAGCACTTTATGATGTCTTTTACTTGTCAAATGACATTACTTTTACAATACGCCATTATGTTTTTATTACTGATACGTAAAATACTATTTACATAGATAGTAGCAATATTATTGCTAGATGATTATGCAGTTAATATACAGTTGGATATATTAACTGCATATCTTTGTAGAAGACATAATATCTAGCAGCGGTATATTTCAATCTCATAAAACAATTTTCTAGTTAAAGGAACATCAACAATGTGTTTAAAACATTTGTTTGGTACATTTATTCTCCGCCTAAATTAGAAATACCGTTTGGCATCCAAATATACCCACAATAAGGCATAGCATAAATTCATTTTCTAAATTCATTCGAAACAACAGACCACTGAACTAACTTCTGTCTGCTTAAATATATAAATACGTTCATTCTAACCTCAATCTCACAGGAAGAGGAAAACAACGCGGAATAGTGGTAGGAGTTAGGTTAGGGGTATTGACGTTTGTCTCACTGACCACTGTGATGTTTCAACCAGCTTACCTATCAGAGACGGCGGCTTGGAATCAAGTTTACTGCAGAAGTAAGACGAGAAAAGAAAAGAAAAAAACGGAACGAAACGAGCGAAGGTGTGTCATTAGTGAACCCGCATGCGCTAAACAATCACACACACACACAGAGAGAGACTGACACATACAGAGATAACTAGAGATAGATATACAGTGACAGTGACTTGTATTAGTGTATAGGTAGTAACCATGCTTGACCACGGACAACTCAGAACCGGATATACGTCTAGCCGAGAGACCGGATGTAGCAATGCACCATATGGGGGTAGATAATAGCGTGTGTGTTTTGAAAAATCAAGGATATGCTCGGTTACACTCGATTCAACACAGAAATCCTGTACATACATACATTCTTGTGATGCATAAAACCGAATATCAACACAAATAAAAGTTAGTAGCAAACTTTCGTTATCCGGAAAAACACTCTTAGAGATTGTATTACGCATGGGCGTTCATGTTTACCCATCGGATTTTGTTTACATCGATCTGGAAATGTTCTCAATTAATTAGTACAATGTGTACAGTTTATTCAATTTATTTTGTACTATATATTATTCTAGCCTGCGTGTATTTCTCGATTCATAAACACACCCAAGCCGCTCTGTATACGGCATTTCCCTATAATGGCTTTTTAAATTTTGGCACTTTTTCGATTCACAGCCCACAAGGTTTCGTTATATGGCCAAAAAATGCTCGATTCTTTAAATGGAAATGCTTGATTCGTCATACGGCTTTCCGAAACGTATTTGGGCCGCACAAAGCGAGTTAGGTGTATAGATTTAGTGCATTCGACGAAGAGCTTTTCGAATTGAGTGTTGATACAAAACATACATGAATTTATACAGTAATTACCCGTAATATTCTGTGAGGTTGCAGTGTGAATACTTGTAGCGCATGTGGAATTACTGATTGTAAGGTCAATGGCTGGGCTGCTTTGTGTTAACTGAGCATTCTGTGTACACCTTTATAGACTGTTCTGACCGCACACAGTGCACTTCATAAATAACTGGTACAAATGCACTATTATAAACAGCATACCACTGACAGGACTTACCGCAATCACTTCCTGCACATTACAATTGAAAACCCGCTTGAAATCGATTTACTTTGCCAGTAAACAACCCTCATTTTCAAATAAATAGCACATAGATTAAAATTTATAAATATAGAGTATTATTGGAATGCGTGAAATTCTAGTTTTTTTTTGTGTGTAAATAAAAATCTGTTTTGCATATTAATTATTAGTGGTTTTCAGTTTTGAGCAGTAAAAATATATTTCATATTTTCAGGCGTTAAATATACCAAATGAGAACGGTTGATGCATTAAAACGTTCAATAAATGACAGGTTAAAATTCAAATTAAAGGGTAATTAAAAAAATATATATAAATAAGCTCAGTTTTATTCATATTTAGGATTTTTGACAATTGTATTTTCAGCTGTCATGCTGTATTAATTTTAATATATGATCATGGAGCTTTTGTATATGTTTCTGATTGACAACAGCAGTGACGTGCTAATAATATTACCTAGGGGGCTAATGCACCTTTGAATTCATTTTTGTACTGCTGTATTAAATCTTGTCTTTGATTGTGTTTTGCGAAAATATATTCAGTGGCTGGCGAAACTAATAAATTTATATACTGACTTTGTAATATTTTTCTTACAAAGGCATTCACTATAGTAGTGGTAGTACAATCACAGACAGAGAACTGAAACGAACGTACATATTTCAGTATACACGGACGACTATAGAGACTCTCTTTTATATTCGAGTAAATATTGCAAAGGATACTTCTGTTTATTCAAATATAAAACATTCTTGATATTGTTCCACTGTCCTCTAGCAGACCATCATATTGAATTCATTCTATCAACTGATATTCCCAATATTCCATCATAGCAGAACTGATATTTGTTAGATAGTTCATGTAGCGGGAATATTGGTAAGAAAACATTATATAATGTAACGTGTAAGATCACTGAATTAGTTATTGCAATACGTCATATGTACGTGTTTGTTGTTTTTTTACAACAAAATATCATTAAAACGAACATCACATGTTAGTTTACGAGCAACTATAATTTATTTTCCTATTTCTAGGCGACACTACGTGATAAAGTATATTATATTTCGCCATTTCTAACCAATAATATTCGTATATAAATAGGTTTATTACACTAACCTAACTACGATTCAGTAAATTCATATATCGTAATAACGGTTTTTAGAAATTCGAAATATGCATTTATTGTTGATTAGAATTTTTATTATTAATGTGTAGCTTTCTAAATATGTATAACAAATCATACATTTATAAATATCTAGATGGATATTTCAGGTCAATATATATTTGCATGATTATTTACGCTTTCTTTGTCTATTATGTTTGTAGAAATCTATATTAAGAGTTTCTATAGATCACTACGGATTTCAGATACGCTTTTATCTTGGTGGACATTTTTATGAGTGCCATTATGTGCCGAGAACAGTCTGTTCCAAACAGAATGCCTAATGAGACGTTACAATTTTATAGGCAGTCGTTTGTCTTATGATATTTAAATATAGAAAGACTTTCTAATTAATTAAACCATTCGGAAACAGTAACATCTCTGTAAATAACCAATCGCATTACTTGTATAGGTGGGTCCACTATCATATTCCTGACTGTATTGTTAGGATATAGCACGCCCAATAAACTAATTATTACAAGTCAAGAAGTTAGGAATATGATAGTGGAACAGCCTATACAAATGTACACTACGTTTTCCGGTAATATTTCTAAAAAACAAATCAATTATACATACCTGTTTACGTATTCGGTAAATTATAAATAGTTTATAATCGCATGATGTATTCATAAAATTAAATAAACATTACCCGTAGCAGTACATATATGTAGTTAATTTTGTTATATTGCAATATATATATATATATATATATATATATATATATATATATATATATATATATATATATATACCAATATTTATTTATTTTTTAACTATGCATATATTTTTCATCCATCCGTGACAGTTCCAATGTGACTTTTTTCTGCATGAATTATCGCAATTATAATATTTTCAACGCCCGGGGTGATAAATAACGACCCTTCCGGGGAAGAAACTTCTTGGTACGCCACTGATGCATACTCGCACATGTACATGTATGAAAAGTTTCATTGAAACATCTGTCGGGAAGTTGTGTGATATTTTTACATTTAACTTCCGTTAACGTGTACGTTTTGTAAACTGGAAATTTTTAATTAATCAAACCCTGACGAAATGGGCCCTATTTCGATATTTTTAATTACAAGCTACTAATCAACTACTAGTCTAATCATAAATCTACAAAATACGAACGAAATAGTATATGAAAAAATACTGGCAGATTTTTGCCTTCGAGCAGAGTAAAATATTTATTTTTATGTGTTGCAATGTTGGTGTATAATTAATTCCAAAGCACCAGGCACAATTCGCCGAGCTTTGTGAAAAGAACATTTTATCTCGCAAGCCATTTGCAATCTTATTGCGCGGAATCGTTAAAGCTAATATTTCGTGTACAATACCAATCAATACATATATACAATGAAACTGGAAACTCGAAAGAAGTATTAGTTAATTGGCTATATACACGATTCCGAAGTTGCTCTCATTTTTCTGTTTTCTTTAACTTGTTTTGATACAAATTATATTTTAACTTTTAGTTTTTTTATGGTATTGTTACGTAAAGTAGCAAAATTCTAAACTACCTTTAGTAATATGAAAATAAATATTTTTAAAAAACAATATTAATTAAATCTACATTTATATTTTATTTTATAATGTTATTGTTTATAGCGGATGAACTGACTGAGCTCAGCATGGCAGGAACTCTTGCGTATCATTGCTAGGCTACAACATGCAATATTTGCTTTCTTTGTCGCGTACCGTACACACATACTTGTTAAGCTTCAATCGTGGTGAATTGTTTCCGATCAGAGAGTCGTGATTGCACGTCGCCGGAAATCATCGAGGCGTTCGACGAAATCGGTTTCACGTTAGCGATAAACAGACGATACACACTGAAACGTTTAACCGGTAAACCTGACATATGACATGTGCCATCGGGTTACACACTCGTCGAGTTGTGTTCGTATTGAATTTCACCGAATGTTCTAAATCACACGACCGAATACAAACATACATTTCATGGTAGACCTATGACATATGTGACTTACAATCTAGGAATCTACAATTAGCAAATAATTGTGCCGCATCTAAGATGTATCTTTACACATATCTAGCAAGTGAAAAAAAATAACAGAAATATTCCAAATAACACAACCGAATACAAACATACATTTCATGGTAGAACGATGACATATGTGACTTACAATCTAGGAATCTACAATTAGCAAATAATTGTGCCACATCTAAGATGTATCTTTACACGTATCTAGCAAAGTCAGAAAACATTATAGAAAAGGTTATCGTTTCTAAAATTAATACAGTTTCATTTGAAGAGTTTAAATTAGTAATATCTGGTGCCAAACACATAGCATTGCTAGGCTACATCTATTATATATTGACGGCAATGTTGGTGAATGATTGAACTAATACAATCAGCGAATGCAGCCGGACATTAGCAGTGGACTTTATAGGTCGAGCAGGGATTTTATGTGCTCGAGAACTTTGAAATATTTAAGTGCAAACTGGACTTGAAAAGAACACGACGCCACCATCGCAGCAGCAACAGTAAGAAGAGATATTTGCCAATCTGGAACTAGCTGAAATATTAACACATCTCCTGGTGAATGGATGTAGTCTTCAAGAACAGAACGTAGTTGTTTATTACGCTATTACATAACCTAGTGCACGACAAGTACAGAAACACGAATTCCTAGATACAGTGGACTGCATTTGGTATAGTGAACTCGCCCATAGTGGAAACTCGCTTATAATGAACATGTTTCAGAGTTATGTAACGTATTAAATACTTTCGTTATAGTGTACAACTCGTTTATAGGAAGTGAATTCCTGGTCCTTTGAAGTTCACTATAAGCGGACTCTACATTAGACAGAGATAACAGGTAACATGTATTAATACCAGATGAGTTTTGTAAAAACAAACGCGTGTTTAAACATAATTAACACTGAATACGCCACTAAAACATCAAATATCCTACATTTCACGCAAAGAATATTATCACATTTTTTTTTTTTTTGTATTATTACATAAATATACAGTGTTTTTATAATTTCTAATTTAATTTTACCCGTTTTTTTTTTCGCCTACGCATAGGTTCGTACATTATAAATATTAAAATAACATTTTCATAAAAATCATATTTTTTCTCCGGAATTAATTAATTATTTCATATTATCTTTATAAATTAGATTTTCCGGTGGCTGATATGGACTCGGAAATGAACAAAGTTATTTTTAAAAAAATATATAAAATATATAGAATATTTTTAAAAAAATATATAAAATATTTCCAGCGAACAATTCGCCGATATTCGTTGGCAATCTCTCCAGAATGAAATAACAGAAATGTAATTAATACAATCGGTTTGGGGTGTGTGGGGGGTGGTGTAGAAGTGTTTATCAAACTTCTACATCAGAAAACATCTGGAGTGTAAAAGAACAAAACAAGAATTAAAGAAGTTCATCGAATGTACGCGTGTCGACATGGCTGGGTAACTCTGCTTGTTTTCTCGGCCGCTACAAACATCTGTTGCTGTTTGACTCTCACCCCCGTACCCTTCCACAGACTACACAGGGGTGTAGAGTGCGGAAAACACGGACAAACATTCAACTACGTTTATTAACAAATCGTACAATTCTTTGCTTTGATCGAGACGATATTTGATTTATTTTCATCTGTGTGTATTGTACTAGTTTTTATTTGTAGTTAGTGATTGTTAATTACAAGAGTATTTACGGCTGTTTCGGTTTGCGCTCGAGAGCGTTAGACGAAGTCTTACCGTGCAAGGTTGGTTACACTTTAAGGTTATCGCCGTACGGACATATGGACGGACGGATAAACAAGCAACACTACTTCCGTTACGCCATGCTACGCTACACGCGCGTTACACGGCACGTGCTAACGGATGTACGTTACGAATCGACACGGCTGATATGTAATTTTAATTTTGTCCAGACCGGTAAAGATATTTTCCATTGTGCACTCACACACACACACACTGAAGTCCGTACGGTTGAAATATCCGTTGGAAGAAATATTGACGTACACATCGTCAGTCCAAGTTCATTTAGTTTCTTTTATTTAGTTTTTTTTTTGCACTAGACTTTATTTCTTGCAACCTTTACTTTGATGTAGCTACGTTACGTTCAGTGCTGCTGACCGTATTCATTTGCTTTGCGTTACCTTGTGGGACGTACGTTAAGGTAACGTGTTTGTTTTGCTACAGACTACACAGTTCTAGGTTATGTTCAGATGTTTTCAACGTTTATTAACTTTCTGACGTACCACAGTCATTCGTTATATCCAATTTATTCGTTATGAAAAATATACTGAGGTTTCTTTAATTTTTCATAAACTAGAAAAGATATACATTCTTTTAACGTAATCCGAGAATGTCATAACAGGTTTTTGCCTGGAGCATATTCGGTGCCGGGTTTATTTTAATTAAAAATATGTACTTAGATTCATTACTTACTACAGAAATACATGTTATATTATTAGAATGAATTATTTATAATCATATGGCATATTATATTTCAACTCATTCACTAGCTACGTTTATAATTAGATGGTTATACACAATACATGCTATCAATATTATGTATTATAATACATAACGGTGCCTGTCAAACATTCCCCGATCATCATAATACATGAATGAAACCGAAAACCACGAAAATAATTAAAATGATCCATAATTAGCGAAAACCTGTACAATACCAATCAATATGTCATAACAATACGTCTATTGTCAATAGGACACACAATGCAGACACACACACACCTTCGTAACCATCTAAATATTGGTGCACTTGTGTAAATTGACAGATTAGTATGCATGCATAATGACAATTTGAAAATCATTTAGAAATCATAGTTTAAACGTTCTCATATATTTTCACCGTGTGTATAGTTACACTTGTTATTAGAATATGAAACGTCAATTCGCATTCACAACACCCACAGTCATTTATAACTGAAATATTTCAAAATTTAGGTCGCGCATCGCGAAGATATTTTCAGAAACTGGATCAGTAGGCGCTGCTGTGGTACATGGTACATTTTCAAAATAACCAGTCGTAAAAATAGAGTCTCGCATCCGTTGATCAACAGATGATACGATTTTATGCGAAATTAGTTTATAAAAAGTATTATTCATCCAGAACAAAATGTTGAAAGTACGTTGTATGTACTGCACAGTGACCAGGCTAATTCGTTACAATTGCGTGCGAAAAGCTTTCTAACTCACGAGCTTCAATGGATTTGATGGCACGAGATGTGCAAGAGAATATATAAGACGTGCTGGACAGCAGCCCGTCTAACGAAAGATGTGAAGCAATAACAGAGAACCAAGCAAAGTTGTTTTGAAAATATTGTTTACGCACTCCAAACTTATGACAGTTGTAACATTTGAAACGTTAGCTATATTCATACTACCAAATTCACATTATTTTCATCGTTACACAACTAGCAAATATTCGTATATGTAAATGCTAATCAGTAAATACCTATAAATATTCAACAATTCATCGAAATGTTATATATCAAAATAATGTCATGACAGCGACATCATCAGAATTTCGTTTGTATAAATTCAGAATTATCTCTCTAATTACACGTATTATAGTGTACGTGTAAATGTATCTATTAAATACTAGTAAGCCCATATTATATGTAACTGTCATTCACGATAATTATCTGATGTGCTATATTCGTATTATGTACACAGCAAAACAGGACCGGCTTCTAGTATTTTCAACCAATTACAAAATAAAACTATTTCTAGTGTACCTCCACACAAAAAATATATTTAGTTTCTTCACCTCCTTGATTCAACCCTGTACAAATTCAAATACTCGAACATAATACGTGTTAGAAAATAAATATCATGTTCACATTATAGAAATTCGTATAATAACAGCTTATTTGAAGGTAATAATAGTATCGAATATTGAAATATAAATGTACTACTGTCCAATTTTGTGTAGCATGTCATTATGTAGTACAAATAACATTTTCAAATACATGTATTGTGTTCATATAGATACAATCTAAGTGTCTGGAACAGCTTTTGGCTTTAAACGTTAAAGTTCGCCCCGGAATGAAGTGATTTAACGTCAGGATCTTAAAATAACTTCCGGTTAGATTTCCGGCGCATAATCTATTATTTTCACCAAGACTTATTTGTCTTATATTTATTTTATTCATATATCTTTTCGATTAGTCTATTACGTTTTCTATTTTCAATCATCGTTACAAATCACCCTCAGAATGGGGTAGGGTGAGGTTGAATTTAGCATATCCATCATTGCTACTAAAATATTTAACAGAATTTCCCGAAAGATCCACACAGAAGTTAAAACGGCAGAGTTAGCCACATTTTTAATACATTCTAACAAAGCCAGTGAAAATTATTAAACGCGTCCAACATTTTTAATATAAAAGTTAATTTTAATATAACCCAACATCAACTACTGCATGTGTATATGCACCTTTATAAAGTTAACAATATTGCCTGAAGCATAAAAACTTTATTAAAACGTAAACACAATATCTACAATTTGTATATATGTATCCTGAATTTTTTGCTTTGTAAAAATTGTAATAAATTAACTAATTAAAAAAATGAATATTTTACAATGAAACATGCCGATATTGTGAATGTTTTAAATAAATCAAATGGGGGGTTTCCCATTTGGTGGAGTAATGATTTACGGTAATCTTTTAATTCACACATTTACCAGGAAATAAATTACTTCAATCAGATATCATTAATTATTGTGCGTATTGCAAAATAAATTTCTGTTATTATTTCGAGTGTGATGTATTGTACCGTACCATTGTGGATATTCGATATTACATATTTCATGAATCCGTAAGGATATCAGCAAAAAATAAACCCATATTTATTATTTTATAATGCTTGTTATCGTCCACTGAATGTGGCCCCCCTCTGAAAATCTACTAAATACAACACTGACGTTCATCATTCACATTTGGCTCTTAACGGGCTGTGTATTAATTTTGGGAAAGGACTTTTCAAAATTCATTATTCATGATCACATTTTTAAAACAAGCAACTCTGTCCTCTACAAAATGTTTTCAACGAGAACGATTTACGTATTTTGTGTCCTGAATCGTCACTTTGGAAAGATCGCAAACACATTTTCCGTTTCATCAGCATCTTTTAATCACATTTCTATAAATATTCATCATAAACTCGGTGCCCCTAACTGTATAAAAGATCCCCTTACATTGCTCAGTTTCCGTAACTGTTGACAAACCAGTGTTTATTTTAGAAAAATCAACTCGTAAATACTCACACGTAAATGCAGCGAGCAAATAAAATGTCATCAACAATTTATCCATCTTGACGTAAAACAATACACACACACAACACTTCACCTACAAATAAATAGGATTCTTGCTGGTAAAAAAGTCCTGATAATAACTGTAGAGTTTGTAATGTTTATTTTCCAATGCACACACACGTTACACTGAAGACGGTTATTTGAAGCTCAATGCTTTCTCCGGTGCTTTTGAAACCAGCGCCTACTCCGTACGGCCGCTCGGCATGAACTGTCAGAATACGTTGAAACGCGCGCTCAACCAGCGGCAAAGTTGCTCAACCATGGAAGCGTGTGTGCGTGTGTAAGAGTATCCGTTGACCACTCAGTGGTAGAATAAATACGCAACAAAATATAAATATAAGTGTGTGTATGTGCACGTTTAAAAATAGTATTCGCCTAGCCACACAACAAGACGACGTGTTCTAATAATTCTCCCCAAATGATCATTGTCATTGTCACATATTTGACACACATTTAGACTTCGTTCAGCGCTCTAGCTACGTTCCAAAACAGCGTTACACGAAGTCATATTAATACTGGAGCATTTTCTATAAAATTTGTCCGTCATTTCCGTGATTATGTGTTCCTGAACCGCGTTATAACGAATAATGGAATATTTAGCGCTTTTTGAAGCGGGGGTCACGGAAAGCAAGCGTTATATCGAAAGCATTAAGGCCTTAGTGAATAATAGCAAGTAGAAAATTGTACAAACTATATGCAGTATTTGTTATTTTTTAATATTAAACCTCTAAAGATATGTATATGGTTTGATATCTACCGTTCACATTAGAATGTTATTTTAAACTATAAAACCATTCTTGTACAATAAATTATGATTGCATGAGTGCATATGTAGGATAAATAACGGAAGGTATATATTTAAAATTTGCTAGATCTAACGTAAATATAAACTACAGGTATAATTTTGTTAAAACATCTCTCAAGAAACGTATAAAATGTATCGTTAATCAACAAAAAACTTCAAGAAAAGAATGTTGCATTGTGCACGGAACGTACTAATATTATTTTTATTATTGCCAAAGATATTATGACAGAGGACTTTTTGTCTGCACAACCATATCATTAGTTACAGTGACACAAATTTATTTCGTCCGTTCTGCAAAACATTCCACCGTTTTTTTACATGTAAGTTGAGTGTATTATTCCATCTTATGGTTCATATCACTAAACAGAATTGCCAACAAAACAACGTAAAATACACAGGGCACCAGCAACGTACAAAGCAATCTTTGATCACAATACTTCTGACAAGATGAAATAATTTCGTTATGAAAATAATATACAGACAACCTTTAACATTTTCTTGTCTAGCAAATGCTTTGTCCGTACTGCACAAGATTGTTTTTATTTTATTTCGAAATGTAAATGACAAATATTTGTTTTAAATTATATCGCATGCCCAGCAGACAGTGTATTTCGTTTAATAATATGAATTTAATTTCAATCCTGTACAAGGTACATGCCGGCATATCATATAGCTACAAGCTTCAATCAGAAACATAATTCTCTCTCTATATATATGTATGTGTGTGGGATAATATAAATTTAACCTGGAAACTTTTCACTTCTTTATTTTGCCATGTACGAAAAGTTCCGGGTGAATATTAAAATGAGAAAATTCAGCTCGCGCGGTATACAACAAAGGCAATAATCAATTTGTCTCGAAACACGTAAATCCGCCAGTGATTTCACAACTTGCCACCAGGCGGTGCTAGTAGACGTTTTATGACGCAATAACACAAAGTTCTGGCCGCTTACGGTTTAATTCTTTATTATTTAATTCCGTAATTGACATGTGACAATCGGTACTGTTGCCGGGGAAAATATATTCTGTCCAATGGAAAATAAGGTTACATTAATTTTTAAATCGACGAAAAAAATATTGAAAATAATTTAACACATTATTGACTAGATTCCATCGTGGAGAATATTATACTTGAAGTCGATATTTATTTGTACGAAATTAATTTATATTATTGTTAGAATCAAACGTTATTTAATTACAACATGAATTTATTGTCTAGCATTGATTGTTTTAAGGAAACATAGTATTAATTTCCCATAAACATGTATTACGAATTACATTTGTGAATACAAAGTTACAGGTTATGTTTGTATGTTGAATACTATGTGCAAGCTTCTGTCAGTAGTTGCTAACTTTCTAATATAAACTACGTAAAATGTTTTTGATTTTCTGAGATGAAATGTTAAATGTTAGTTGCTAGTTTTCCTTCACAGATGGTGGTTAGAGTTTTGTTTTTTTCTCTGCAGTACAGTTTCTGAGTATATGGTCCATATACACACATATATAAATAATACGTCATGCCGTGCTGACTTGCTATATATTTCTGTCACGCCGGTGAATAGCAGAAAGGAAAACTTTTGTTGTTCCAGTCCGACGTTAACTTACAGATGAGCTTTAACTTTTATAGTTACCTGCTGATCCGCCCCAGTGTAGCCAATATACACTACATTTGCACACACAACTGTCTACTACATATAACTTTCTTTATTAACTTTCAAAATACACTATAATCTATTTGTATATTATTGTATTGTACAGCTAAATCGCTATAAAAATACTGTTGCATATCATTCTTTTCATGGTCCGACATCTTTTTTTTTGCAAAAATATGGCTATTAAAATTCTCATCAGAAAAAAATTTACACTAGCAAAAAATGCAATTTCACTAGAAAAAAAATTTCAAGTTTCATTTTGAAACGGAAGTTAATTTTCTTGCACATAAAGGTGGAGAAATATTTGAAACGAACTGCTATTTTACGTGTGTATGTGTACATTCTATATTGTTATAGCATATATGCCGGGTACCGAATACAGAACATCCCAAAGCTAGTACATATTTAATTCTAAACCCAATGCACAAATAGAAAATCAAATAGACCTATTATATTTCCCATCAAATTCAATAAATAATCACACATTTGACAATAACTATTGCATTACTGAATTTCGCTGCTCATTATTTACTAATTAGTTTACCAGTTTATGTACTAAAATGTGTTAACAATTCACAGAATATAGAATACTGTACACAGAAACGCAAATGCTCAGATAATTTGACAGATCTGAAATAAAAACATCTGCAGCTCAGGCAAAACAGAGAAATATTTGTGAGGTTAGAACGGAGAATAATAATTTTGTGCTGTTTGTAGGTTAGTTTTTAGTAAGCGGCTGCAATTGGCATCATTACGACCAACATTACAAACGGAACAAAATGGCGAGATTACGTTTTTGGCAGTGGGATTATTCATTTCTATATTTAACAGTGTAAAGAAGAAAAAACAAACAAACCGGTGCAGTATGCAGAGTTGGCTGTGCTTAATTATGTGCAATTATTTATGCTCATTGTTGCAAAGGTGTAACAAAAAACCGCTTACAAATGAAACTTGCTAGTTGTTTGAACGAATAGGAAGACAGAATTAACACTCATTTAATGAACAAGAATGTACCAT
The DNA here is from genome assembly GCA_963422195.1 of Carabus problematicus. Taxonomy (NCBI): domain Eukaryota; kingdom Metazoa; phylum Arthropoda; class Insecta; order Coleoptera; family Carabidae; genus Carabus; species Carabus problematicus. The sequence goes on from OY728585.1 coordinate 353,908, forward strand.
TACAATGAAATTAAATTAATTATTTGTAGCTATATAAAATGTACAATTTTTTTAAGAACATATTGCTGGTAAATTCTTTATCATTTTTAATATTCTTTATATATGATGTTTTCCGTAATCGCGCAATTAACATATATCTTGTATATTGCAGAACATTCAAAGGATAATCCGGATTACGAAAAAAAAATTATAAGTAAGCTGTAATAATGTTGCATCATGTATCTCTCATCGAGGTATAAGCTGTTTTAATTTAGATTGAAAATTACTTCGTTCAAACAATCATTTGCTTCGCAATATCTATTTTAAAGAATGTTTGTCTACATACGTTGAATACTATACATAATTCTAAATGTTACGTTTTTATCAAGCATAATTTAAATCATTTTAACTTCAGGTGAATTGTAATAATGGAAAACAAATTATAACAGGTGCATTCACAATGAAATTCAGCTGCTGTTCGACTGTTTTTATTAGGTGCAGTAAAAACTAAAACAGTTGATATTGTTCTGAATTATGATTTTCTTCTAATAAACCACAATCTCAACTTTGATATATACGTTATAAGAAAATAAATTAATAAGCAATCTGATAGTTCATTAATTTCATAATCACAAGGGTTTGTATTACGAAAAAAAAAAACATCTCTGATTGCATTTGGATAAACAATATTTCAACCTTGAATAATATATCAAACGTGTGATATTGTATTGAATAACGTGATAAAATACTCACAAAAAAACAATAGTTTTAGTTTTCAAAGTAATTTACACGATTGCCTGTTTTGTGCATATTGCATTTCAACTTCTAATCGCAATAATAGAATATCTGATTACATTAATACAACCAACGAGTTTGTTATCATAATGAACTGACTCCAAGAACGTATGCAGTTGGGTATTCAATAAAGAGTACTTAGTAGAAAATTCGTTTGCATATTCATTTATGCAGAAAATCCACGGAAGGTTCTTTAGAAAACACTTTGCCAATTAAAAGTTCCACAGCGGTGGTCATTGTAATAATCATTTGTTTACCGGATGAATCAAAATAAAAAGTACGTAATTCGCGTTGAAACTTGTGTGTAAATAAATTAGTTACCGAAATTCACCCTTTTAAATACAAATAAGTGTATTTGGTCTTACGTAGGTATATTTATTTATTCTGTCAATTTTACAAACTCCCCTTCAAATGTATTTATCTCTATTTGTATCTGTAATCCAGTACATCAATCTGGATTTTTACACAGAACTGTCAGATATTGAGTTATCAGATAGGCAGTAAGGATAATAATTTAGAAATATCGAAACGAATGAGTAATAAAAGTGTCACTATTTCGAGGTTTACAGTGTCTCAGTGTGTCACAGTACTGGCAAGTCGTAATAAATTCGTTGCGTTACATGACACAAGTGTAAATCGTCTTATAGAGACACAGGTAGTCCTGTCGTAAACATCACAACACCACAGCATAGCTCTAACAACATACTAACATTTATACAAGTCCATGAGCGAACAACATACCTACGTACTAATATTAAAACTAAATATTACAACCTTCGTTGACAGTAGTTTCAGTACTGGCACTCTTATAGGAGAATGTATGAGACACAAGTATGTAATTCTATTTCTCCCAACACTAAAATAAAATGAAACGCGCTGGTCTCTGTTACATTAAACCGAAACAGTTTCGTATTTTACATAAAATTCCAGCCATTTTTAAAAGCATGCGACCAGCTCTTATATACAATGTTTTATGATAATGAGTGTATAGTGCACAACTAGATTGTTTTTTTTTTGTTGTTGCCACCTTTAAGAGCATTATAAAGCTCCGTTTACACTGTACCGCGAGGGGATATCGCTTAACTTACATATTTCACAGCACCGAGATACATATTTTACGTGTCTTTTTCAACATTCGTGCCTAGTCTAATGTATGACTCTAACACTTGGTAGAAACATTAACGTAAACATCATATCTTTCTACAGATATTATTTAGAATATTGGTTGTATAGAAATTGACATATTTATTCCCGATACAAGCAGCCAAATAACGTCGCTTTTTCAACACCTTCCGTAACATTCTATATAGGCCATTATGTTTTGTAAAAGTCGATAATATCTTAAGAAAATATTTACGAAATATTGACATTGATGTGGCCTCTTGACATGTCACGTTAAAAATCTAAAAATTGCTTAATAACACGTCACATTTTGACAGTTATTTTCCCGAGGACCAACTTTACATATTTAACGAAAAATCAATGACAATAAAACAGAATTAAGAAGAGCAAAATTTATTTTCATTCTAAATACATACATATATGGTGGTAAGATACAGAAACTAGCAACTAAATAATGTATAATTTATTAAAACTTAAATCGGAATCTGGGATATAATATTGTTATACTCTTGATAGAACTGTTTCATTACATCCAGGTTAATCAGTTGTTTTCGGCAGGCCATATCTAGATCTAGCTTTAATTCCTGAAATTATAAAATCAAATAAATAACATAAATGCACAAAACTAAAGATCAAGTGTCACAAAAAAGGATCAACTTAACCACTTTTAAAATGCGCATATGAAAGCACAACGTTGGTTTTTTTTTAATACATAAATCATTTTTTGCATCACATCAACAGTCAATTTTTCGTTTTTGTTTCACAACTCATAAATAAATACATACCGATAATCGATTAAGTACACTGTCATCGAAAATTTTCTTGTCACTTTCGATTTGAAAATTCGAAATCAAAAACAACTTGATCCGATGCAATATGTCGGCGTTTGCACAGATTTTCAACATTTCATTTTTCGTATCAAGCGTAATGGACGAATTTGTTTCGTCAACTGTCAAATTCACACTAGCAGTGCCATCTATCGACGTTGTAAGTAACTGCATGTGGTTCATGTCCAGTCTATGGACGCAGTTTTTCAAGATCATCTCATAGAAATGTCTCACATCGGTTTTACAATTAAATGTGTACTCGAAAAGTGGTTCTGCTTTTTTCAACTGAATCTCCTCGGTGTATAGTTTGGAAATTTCAAGTAAAACTGATTGCTGTTCCCGGTGTAACAGTCGATGTTCGTGACAGGGTATAAAATGATGTGAAATATCTGTGTTTATACACGGTAACCTCAAATTGGGCCAATAGTTCTCTAACGGAGAAAACAGTCGTGTTTCTATTGTGGCATCCTTGATAGATTTACAAAATGGCACGATTACACTGAATGTATCTGACGGTATCAGTTTCTTCAAAGCTACAGTTCGCGATACACTGTAGTCATCATTTTTTACACAAACATTCGCAATCCAGTTGTCATTGATTAAGTTACACTGCAGTAATTGTGAGGTATGAATTTGTACCAGATAATATTTGCAATTACCACTGTTTTCAAGATCGACCGAATTACGCATATGTAATACATTTATATCGCGCAGAGAATTATAAATTTTCACAGATACCCGAAATAATTTATCCACGATTGACTGTACATTTCGGGTGAAACATATAACGGAAATATGTTCCAATTGTGTTCTGGATTTGTTGCCAGTTTCGTATTTATCTGTTTCTATTTGCAGCTCTTTCAGCATAAGCCGGATTTCGTCTTCTTCTTGAATATTGCACGACATGTCCATTTTATACAAAGCTAAAAATAATAAATACAAAATAACAGGTTTCGATAAAAGAATAATTATAACTTAAACAAAATGTAAAACCGTATATTGTTTGTGGAATCTGGGGTTTTTTCAAAATAGTACAGTAATTATTGTATAATTATCTAGAAATTATAAATTATTTACATACCTAAACAAACTGGTACAGGTTATATTTTTACACAACTTGACACAACTGTCACTAAGTATGTAAGAACGAATTTGAAATCTGTTTTAGCGATTGATAATGCGCGAATAAGTACAGGAATGTGCCGCTAGATGGCACCACAGTATTTTTGAGGGATAAATCAATATAGGCCACACTTTATACATGACATGGTAACTGGTCATCAGTATATTAATCAATATTCAAGATTATAAAACTACAGATATACATACATCACATTATATTGAACGATATTTAATTTGTACGGGTATCTAGATGAAAAATAAATGAACTAACTAATAAATGAACCGTTTGGTAATATTTAGAATATTTTATTTATACACAAAAGAACATATTGTTGACATTGAAACAATTATACTTAATTATACAATATATTGAAGCACAGTACAGTTTGCTGTTCCATATACTTATAGATTGTCGTCTTATACATATAACAATTAAAAAATATCTCATATTTATATAATACCACTATCAGTGTATGTTAAAAAGTACAGTTTGTACAAAAATATAATTTATAGTGAAATTAGCAAAATCAGTGGTATAGTGTACGTAACCCAAATTGATATTTGACAATTCTAATATCGCGTCTATCAAAAATAAGTTAACAACATTCACAAATCAAAATGTGTCTCTTTGTTTTGTGTTTAGCAATGGGAATTCATTTACAAAAGTAACATTCTCCAATATTTCCCAAATAGTTATACATATGGAAATGACATGATATGAATTGTTAATAATTGTCAATAAATTACTATCTTCCTTGCCGTGTAATATGTAATACGAATGTTACTTTTGTCAAATTCACATAGTTATAGACTATGGCAGTTAACTAACATTTATCTTCTATAAACTTTACTTAGACTACGTTCATTACAAATGGCACTGTGTATATCAATGAATAAAGAAATGGGAATTAATTCTGTCCAGTGTAAAACTGAAGAGACTAGTATTTATCTATATATATATCATGTACCATTTATAATGAAAACTAATAACATTTTGTGTATAGGTATGGTATAGCGTATGTTTGTGTAATTTCTACATCACATTGATCTAGATTAGCACTCTAAACAAACACTCTGAACATCGTGTGAGTGTATATACAGATATGAGTTGACGAACACGCCATTTACACGTATATGCTCCGTCTAACATGTGTTTTACATAGAAATAACACAGATATTATGATATTCCAGCAGTGTTTTACAATACTGTTTTATGAACTTTGTCAATTGTTATTCTATTTCATCAATAAAATGCTGTGATTCTGAAATTCAATACATATTTGATGTTTACATAACAGTATATGAAATGTACATGATTGATTTTGTTTAATTATTAAACATAACTATTCATTTTCACGTCTGCATTGACACAGAATTTCAGAATCGTAATGCAAATTTAATTTATATGCTTTTGGTAAAACGAAAAACAGAAAAAAACAGAAACAATTATGTTCTTTGTAATTTAATGTGACAAGTAAAAATGTCAAGTGTCAAATCAAATATGTGAATATGCCGATGAGAAGCACAGGATAGTTTTTACACGTACATAATTGTTTGATACAAGTGTGTTAGTCATTAACGTATGAAATGGTGTGCTGCTAGTTGGGGGGGGGGGGGTGATTATGATTCTGTTAATGGTCGTCTCGCCACCCACTCCTCTATGCTTGGCAGAGTGAAAACTTTGTTTTTCAAGCCTTTCAAAGCGGGGTATTGATCCAAGGCGCCTTTGCCAAAGATTTGCTCGAAATTTTCAAGCGATGTGGCAAACACAAAATCCGTCCACGTGATCTGTCCACACACACACAAAAATAAAGCAAAAATCAGTGCATCCATTAATTATACACTCATACAAGGCCATTGTAGTCTACGTTAATTTTCAGAACAATTAGAATCAAACCACCGTCGGATCGTTAATCAAAATTATCAAGAATTTGTAACACTCATATTTGGGGTATAAATAATAAGTATTTTCTTTTGGTAATCTTTATGACATTCTGCGGCTTTATGATGGATGATAGGGCCTGATAGGGCCTCTACAGACCAACATCTTCCACCCTTTGTAATAACCGCATCATTCATCTCAATTAATTAAATCAGCTACATGATTGTAATGAAGATATTCCAGTCGATTTTACATGGCTGATATGCAATGAAATGTTTATATTTACATTGAAACAGGCAGTATTTGTAGTACAGGCATGGTTAGGACCATGTAGCCAGTCTGTTTATCAATCAATGTTATTCGCAGTGTCTTTTTTACCCATCATCCACAAGAAATCTTATTTTCTGCTTGTCAACTTCGGTTTGTCTGGATAATTCCATCCCAATGAGCTCCAGGCACAATATTTACGCGTGCCCATCCAAATAATTTTCCATTTTTCCATCAGTTCGACGGAGTTTGTGGGTTATTTTGAATATATCGAGAATTTCAGAAGCGTATAGTGATACGTAAATTAATGCAATCTCGATTTGAAATATTTGACACGGCAGTACAAATTTTTTTGCAAATTACATTGCGGAAATATTTTGTAAAATAAAAGTGTAAAACTTAATATTTATGACTGTTTGTTTCTGCATTTTGACATTATTGCTAGAAATATTGTTCAATTCCTGTTGTTCAATCCTATCATTTGTTGTTCATTTGACAAAATAAATTGTCACTAAAGGCTGACTCCCAAAGCTAAGCTCATATATAAATCACATTGATTGTCACCTGTCAGTGTCTGTATAAAAAGATCCATTGAATTTTATCGATAGCACATCTTGAGAACTTGAAAAGCAACGAATTAGGTTAGGTGAAATAGATAGTTTATTGGCAAAATATATTCTGACATTTAAATATAACGCCAGTTATAACTGACAGTCGGATTATTCTCCATGTGAAATATCCTGAGACAGATACAGATTTACAAGTAGCGAGTTTTAGTATTTCCCTATTTTATAGGTCGCTATAAATCCCAAGGATTTTGCTCTTCCAAATATTATCCCTTGGAAACGTTGAATACCCCCAAGGACCATACCCAAAACAAATTTACTAAATGGTTTAGAACTCACGGATGTAAAAAAAATGTAGCATCCCTCCATGGAAAATCCTACTTGCACGCCCATGTATAAAATATGCGTGTATCTTCTAACAAGTTATTCCTCTGATATAGGTAACAACGGAGCTTGGCCGGTTAATATTAATAAATTACCAACTTTGAATGCACTAATTACGGCATGTATTTAATTAGAACAGAAACTTATAAAGCAAGAAAATACGACGTGCTAACGTTATAAGATATCGCGGTTTCATTATCGCAAAGGTTAACTGTGAAAAGCGGTATACGAATATTGAATTTAATATTGTTGCTTTACATTACAAATTAATGCAGGAATAATTTATTATTTCAAAATATATGTGTCAACAAATATGTGCCAATATGTACAGATTACTTCTGTAATAATATATAAACAAATATTACGGTGAATATTGCAACTGTTTTATCAATTTATTCCAGCTATTTTAATGTATTCAATGAGTGCTAATGATTTGGAATAATAATTAATATCGTTAGCTATCGTTACAACAACATTGTTTCTGCATCTCCATAAACAGAGATCTTTGTATTAGAATATTTGCCTTCCACATTAAGTGCTTGCAGTTACCGAAACTGTGACTGTAAAATATTCCCTCATTCCTTGATAAATAAATCAAGTGGAAATATGTTCGTCAAACTGAACGAATTACACACCTGAGCATGTATTCGAATCAGCTGATTAATTTCTAGCCCGCGAGATAAATACAGTGATGCTGTTTACGAAACAAATCCCCGTGGAAGCGTAGGATTCATTCGGAAAATTGGACGCCCGTTCATAGGATTACACACGGTAATGCTAAACTGGAACACTAATGATCATTCTCATATTCAGACACCCTGTAGCTAGAGCTTAATTAGAAATTTCATCAACTTGTACGGAAGAATCGGCTTGTATATTTGTTTTAAATAAAGATGTAATCATAGGTTATATATTATTTTATCCTGGAGCAAATGTGTGGATGTACGATTTTATTTCGTGTTTATCACGTTTATATTTTGCCACTGGCAAAACAAAATCCTATTTGGCCATTTTGGCTTCCTGGTGGTGATATTTTGTTATCGCATCCGACAGCACATATGAACGATAGCCTGATAACTGTATTTATCCGCGAAAATACCATTTTTTTACACACAAACATATGTGGGTGAAAATGTCTTTTAAATTCTTCCAACTGTATATGGACTACCAATAAATAGATACCTAGGTATGTTATTTTCTTAATAGATTAATTAGATAATTGAGTTGCTTACATCTGTTCCTACAGAAAATCCACCATTGTCGGCGACAACTTTCTCAAATTTGCGCAAGTAGAATGGAATAGTTTCTCGCATAAGTTTCACTTTTCGTTCTTCCTTCTTGATCGGGTCTAGTTCCGTACGAAATTGCCATAACACTGTACAGAAACAAGAATAATATTACATCCCTTCATACAGATTATAATAATGTGTATTACATATTTAACAAACCATACTACTAATAATAATATTACATATTTAACAATATCAGATCAAGTACGATAAACAAGGCAAACAGTACTAACTAAAATTGGAGAAAGGAAAACATGCATGACATATTCAATTTCCCTCTCAACATTTTTTCCTCTAGAATTTATATATTATATATGTTTCGTATATATTCTCATGTAGCTATTATATTATACATAAACTCGAAGGCATATATACACGATAAATATCAGTACAACCTAATCCATAGAGACTTATTTCCCTTTGCTTGCAGACTGGCTCGAGCTAGGTGTTCATACAACGCCACCTGGTAGAATTTCAACGTGGCATTTCGGCAGTCTGGTTAGGTGTGCGTAGGATCAATATTCCCTTAGGTGTCACAGTGGCTTCATGTCCCTTGTGGTCAGCATATTATCTTTTTGTTTATTGTTTGTATTTTGAACTCACGCCACGTTTTCATTTATCTTATGCTTCTGGTAACGTACGGGGAAAAAAGATAAACGCACGCGCATTTAGCGTCTGGTCTCCTGTGAATTTGCTACTCACTCGAGAATTCATTGCAATTAAATAGAATTTCGCTAAAAAATATATCTTTCCCGCGCATTCATTGTACCACAAACAGTTATTACGTAGCTTGAATTACGTTGTATTGCTAGAGATGTAATAATCAAATTAAATTCACTGCCTTGAAATATTAAATTTAATATATTTAATATTGTGTTACATTTGTGTAATAAAGAATTTCAAAATTGCTCTAGATTGCTACCATCGCTATCAAAAGTTTCTTCGATAAACAATAAATTTCCTTCGTCTGAATTTTAACTCAATTAGACTCCAAGTTTGACGCCAATACAATAGTTGGTGGTGTTACATTGAATAATAATTTACCAGGGTGTCACACAGTAATTTCATTGACACCCCACACCATCAACCCCTTTGTGTCAGTGTAACGGGATGCTGTGGCAAAATACAGTGAATACCTAGCTTGTCATTAGTGACATTCTAGTATTTAATAACAAACCCTTACAAAGGGAATAACCTGAAGTAATATCACTAATAGACTATATACCAATCTAGTTACCAATATTGTTGAATTCTTTCAAAATAAATACGATTATAATCGACAAAAATGTGAAAAGAAACTGTTACATTTGGAAATTTTTAGCTTAACAATCGTTTCCGTGTTCGAAATATAAATTTTCAAACTTGCTAGAAACATACAAGTGAATTCGTGGAGCAAAACTCATGTGAACTCAAATATGCCACGCTATTTTTATAGATCCCAGAGGTATCACGAATCGGCAGGCTATGCAAATAAATAAAACAGACACGAATCGCATAAACATTTACATACGTTGCTAGGCAAATAAAAACAAAACATATTCGAAGTTCAGTAAAGTCGTTGTTATTGCAAACATTCCTTCACGTCGGAATTTTTAATCAAATCTAATACAATAAATAATAATAGCAATAATTTTTCGACTATTTCATCATAGACTGCATTCACTTTATTCGTATTCCTTGCTATAATTTATCGGCAAAATACTTTTAAAATCTGACATTGATATACACACAGTGTTTGTTTGTAATTTATACGAGATCCGCTTTTAGATTAGAAAAAATAAACCAGTATCCGAAAATAGCGTTTGCGTTTCTGTTTGCTCTCAACTTTGCAGTAAACTGACAAGTGTATAGCACAAGCTATACGGCAAACGACATATCGTTACGTCCAAGAATCGACGACTACGCCAAATCGGTCTCTTGCATGATCCTCAATACTTTGGCTCGTGTCATACAATTATTGTCGCATCTCTGTCTACACAAAGAGAGACATTCCGAGGTAAACTTCTGTGTATTTCCTATAAAATGCTCGGGATTGCATGCCTTGCATCGGATGGAAAATACATTTCCATCCTACAAAAAAGCAATACAACTTCTGACAAACGATCAAATAAAACGATATGCCATGTGTCACGTCGATATCTCAACATATTCTGTTCGAAATTGTCGTGAATGCATTGCAGGAGGATTACGTAAATCACACAATATGTAAATCAATTCTCGCAGATCGACACCTAGTTGCTGGGGATCCATACATTTATGTATGCAATATCAGGCTGTGATGAATACTATTTTCTAAATGACTGCACAGCATTGATTATCACCTACGTGCGCGTGCGTGTGTGTGTGTGTGTGTTACCTTGTTTCAAATCCTGCAACGTATCAACCAGGACATCACATTCAAGTTCCTCCCACTCATCCTTGCCAGCCAGGCCGTACTTCCTGGCGAGGTATCGTGCTACAGCATTACTCTGAGCGACAGATCTTCCGTCAATCTCCAACACAGGCAGCGCACCGAACGGCGTTTCTGTAAATTACATTGGATATCATAACCTACATGCACACAGCTAGAGGTCTAGCCTCGAAAAGCAGCGAGATACTTTTAGATTTAAAACGAAAATGCTGGCTATAATAAACCAGAGTTACGATATTTTATATCTCTGGTTAATATCTCCAGGATATTTAGCAACAATTCCAGCTAAACGAAACGCTAGTAACGATAGAAGTATCTGATCTAGGATTAAACTATGAAAGAAACGCGAAAAAATCTTTAAAACATGTTTAATTTACAATTAGACTGAACACGAGCCTGCTTTTGGGAGTTGCCAACGGAATGTCAGGTCGAGGGGGGCTGTCCGGGGAGTTGTAGTCAGTTAGAAATACACACACAAGATCCTGCTTTCCTCTTATGAAACCACGGAAGATCATTTGAGAACTAACTTTAGTCGCGTATTAAATTTATGACAGACATTGATGTAAATATGTAGAAATTAGATGACAAGAATACATTGAAGCCTTCTTAAATGTGTCAGATTATTCTACAACCCTAAACTCTGGTTTACCGTGACGTTGATTCGTGTTAACCGGTAACATATGTGCTTACTTTTCTTATATTCCGGCCATTTTTCTCTTGCTATCCGGACATCTTCGTAATCGATGCCGGCGTATGCAAATATGAATCGAATATGCTCGGCACGACCTCTGGCGTTAAAGTAGACGAGCTTGTAATTCTGCGACATCCTTCCGAAAATTATTCCGATCTCTTCTGTGTCCGCTGAAACACAATTCACCAAATGTCTTATTGTGGAACGTTATGCATCAATACCTCAGTACAAAGTCTCTCAGAAAGAAAAAATAAAGCAATTGGTAACTAGTACAGTGAACATTTCTGTAAAAAGTAACAGTATTTTCTATTACTTATAGCGAATTTATTTATCACCAACACACAACAATCAGTTTTAAAAAGAAGATTGAAGTTTTCCATGTCGAATGAATCAGCCACATTTAATTATAAAATAACATTTAATTCAGTTCCTTCTCGATTAAAAGTGTAACAGTTTGGAAATCGAGAAGGTTATACAATTAAAAATCCTTACATACAAATAACAGCACCGTAACAGGATGATGTTAATGAATCTTCTGAAACAATTGCTGTTGTTATTTCTCGTTGCCGAAGGAACGGCTGAGAACAACAATAAAAAGATACACAAACTCATTAAGTTGTCCGTTAAAAGGAAATTAAAGTGCAAATTAGGCTACTGTACAGGGTGGCCGGTAATGTGATTCGAGTAGTACTCGGAAGTGGTACTTCTCACAGTACCAACCATGCATTGCCGAGACCATCCCAAGTACTGCTGTGTGTTGAAATTCAATTTCAACCAGTTTCTGTTTTAAATGCGTCCAGTTATTGCGAAACGAGTTGAAACTTTGAAATTTATATCTGTCACTTGCGAGAAGAAATATAATACTCTACAGTCTGTGTGTCTTTCTTCCGGGTGGAAAGAAAAGAATTACAGACCTCAATCAAAATTGTATAAACAAAAGTTATATAAGTACACATCGCCAGAAAAACTTAATAAGAAGCCAAGATGCTTCAGGTTGTTCCTTAATTATGTGATGCCGTTGCACAGGAAGAATACTTCTTTGTATTTTCCGTCCGAGTATTAAATTACCTATCAACATTTTTCTCTGTCCTGCGCGGAAATAACACCAGAGTGTGCTAGTGTCGTCGTCTGTTATGATTATGACGTAACCCGAGTGTTTTTCTACAGCAAACGTAAAGTTATAACGTAGACAATGCCCTGACAACGGAACAGTGTAGCTGGTAACAGTTCTATCATGTTACGGAACCAGAATCTCTTGCACAAACGCCATTTGCAACGTCAAATAATATGTATTTTATCTCAAAGAATATTGCTGTAAACATTTTAATAATCTCTGTCCATTTCCTGGGTGTGTCTCTGTTCTTAAATAGCAAAAGTTTCATTTATAATTCTATACTGATTTTAAATAGGAACGTTTCGATGCCCTGCTTTCACGAAAACAATTCGAACTTTTCCTGTCTAATACCATTTGATATAAAATCAATACGAGAGTTCCTCGTTTAGCTGGGCGACAATAAGTAAATGTAATTAATTTTGAAAAAAAACAAAATACACTCTCGATTGATGTCATATTAAATTATTAATCGAATATCGAAAAGTGGTAGTCAAAGTTTTGATCAACCAGTAATAATTGCAAACACTGGCATGTAACACGTTCAATTGTGGTTAAAGTTACTTGTTACATGTACACAATTTGAAATTTGTAAACTTGCTGTCATATTCGACCTAGATATTCCAACATATATGTACAAAATTAACATCTGTTCACATCTCCTGAAAGTAATATTCGAAGCCACATTCATTTTGTATAACTTCCCGGGCAATATATCAGTTTGCAGATTATAATAAGGGTATTCATTTATCAACGTTGTTGGTTTTACACTTTATTACAGGATGATTTTTCATTGTCAAGTAACCTTTTCACTCCGATATTTCATAACCTCACTTAGGTACCTGTTTTGCCAAATACGTTGTTTTCAGCCGCACATTAATACTTGCTGGCAATTTCCGTTCGACTCGTTCGTCGCTTTCTTTTCTAGCCAAGTTCTTCAGTGCGAAATTAAGTTACTGCAATAATCTGACGAACAATCGGAACAATTTAATAATGTCGCTGAGTGCTGTTGTAGACAACCAGGTTTCTTAAATTCCATCCCCGGCAAACTGAGTTACAATCACAGCTGCGATCTGGCATGTTGCAATCGAATTTTTCTTAGAAAATATACGTCAACCGATATATATATATATATATATATATATATATATATATATATATATATATATATATATATATATATATATATATATATATATATATATATATATATATATATATATATATATATTCCACAGCCGTACTTGGAACAGGAGATATTCTTTGTTCTACATCCTTTGAACAAGCCATGACAAGCCTCTCCAGCCAGCTGCATTACATTCCTCGTCACGTATCAGTAATTTATCGTGTACTCCAGCATTCTGCGCAGTGATTGGCTGATACTACACCCCCCCGCCCCGCCAATTACCACAGGGTTTTTGTGTAAATTTCATAATCAGTTTTCATTAAACGCACTCCACACTCGTGATTGCCGGGCTAAAATATCGTATATCATTAAAAGTTTGCAGGTAAAGCAATTATAACTATGTACATAATATGTGTACTTTGTGAAATGAATATTTGGCATTGACGGTTAAAAGTACAGAGTATGTTTTCTGTAAAACTGCATAAATTAACAATACATTGCCGCCGCTTACAGATTTCCAAAGAAGAACCGTGTATTTTATATAACCAGGTTGGTTATTTCTTTGGTTTTACCGGTATAACCTTTGCAGCCACACTGGTCATATTACGTTAATATTCATTGCAAATCAATACTAGCAGGTTTCACGGCAGTCATTACTGATAATAAGGTTCATTTAGGCGAATCACGTTCATTAACGAAACAGTGCAATCGATATTTTAAAAATTAAACTGCAAAAGTATCTGTTATAGAGTAGATATATCTTTAGTTTCAGGGGAAATGTACTAACATCACTTAAAGGCATACGTATTTTACATCATGTGTGCTGAATATATCAGTTCAGGGAAGAATTTCCGTGAAACTTTCTTGGTAAAAGCCAAGGATTATCGTGACAAAGAACGACGTCAGTGTATCGGAAAAAATATATAAATACAACTTCGTACGAATCCACTTAAAATTGATCACAAATAACGTCAGCATCTAAAAATAACATCATTATTTGAAATGAATCTAGAAGTCAACGTATATATAAAACAATAGCGGGAACATTTCCGATATTTACACGAGCATTGAATGTATTTTTCAATCGTCCTGCATATTGGCAATTCAATAAACAATTTCACGATACGTTTTCACTTTATGCAATGACCCTGGCAACCTCATAAATAACATTGATACGCGGTAAAGTCATATCATATTTCAAAAACGATAGCGAATGTCATATACATTATTCCCTATCGACCGTTTATAGAAACATATTTATGTGCATAGGCGTGCAGCGATATTTATTCTTCCATAGGTAAAGTTCAGTAGATTAATCTAAAACCAGACTTGATTTAATGCAATGACAGGAAAAGAACAAATCAATTCATTTGAAAATTACCAGACACTGCGCGCCTGGAACAGATTGATCTGAATATAAAAAAACGTTACAGTAGTTCGGTGTTTTGTGTCCGCACTGTCATTGGCCACACGTGATCTACGGCCATGTGTTAGCCCCGCCCACGTCCCTGTCGCCCGTACATAACCTAACATTTGTTAAAATCGATGTTATCAAGAGGCCAAACTCTGTGTTGTAGACGACGGTGCTGCTACAGCGTAGTGGTGATAACGTGCTCTAAAAATACACACTCACACATTTGCTGATTCTATCATTTAATGTGTGTCTAGCACGCCAGAAACTATACATACATACTTGTATGCGGAACATTCAAGTTTAATCGTACCTTTGTCGGTTAAACTCAATGGAATTTACCGCACACATGCGAAACTACGTTTGGTTGGGTTGGCAACAGTGAAATAGCGTGTTCACAATTACAGTTGGTACCCATGCTCACCGGCAAACGCTGTATACATATTCATAAGTTGTACGATAATTCTCTCAGAAGTACATTGCGTGTAACAATTTTTTTTTAATTGCTTAACAAGCCTCCAGTTTAAAACATTAATTTTTCATTTAACACTATCACAATTGTGATCATTTCACTTTCACTCGGTGTAAAATAATTAAACCGCACTACGATTATGTGTGTTATAAACCTGGATAAGCGGTAATTACATGTAGTGTGCGGTAATTATTGGTAAAACTAATAATGTATATTGTAGATAGGTGCTTTGATGTGATGTTTATAGAGGCTATAGCTTCGGGCTACATGTGTAACAATGGTAACAGGAATTTCATTCGATAATTTTACACATCAAAAGCCAACGATGTTATGCATATATAAATTGCTTTGTACATTACCAATTACACTATATGTAAACAACAAACTATTGAGCACAACTTCTACGCGCATAAACAATTGTCAACAAATAAAATGACAAATTAAAACAGACATTCGTTTTATTGACGCTATTTAAATAAATATCGCCACAGATTTATTCGTATTACTGAGAATATCTTTTTCCGAAGAATATATTCCCGATGACATTAAAATATCTGTACAAATAATCTAACTTACTACAATATATACAACCACCCACTTGACAGATATGTAATGGTAGGTTGTCTATTGTTTTCCGAATTATCCGTTATACTTGCATTCCGAAGCCTGCTATGTTCACGATTCATTCGATCCTGAATGGGAGGTCATTGTGAATTGTTTTCGAGGGCAGGGACTTTTTTTTTCTTCTAAAAACGGCACATCTCCGCCACAAAGCGATGTGAAATTACACTATCGATTTTTGTAACACAGCATAGGAGACAAAGCCTGGTACATCCTCTTCAAAAAGCCAACGTGAATCTCCATTTTAATACCAGGGTTTTTTGTTATGTTTATGTTGGTAGAGTATATAAAGTAGAAAACAGGTGACACCGTACTATTACAAATAGGTTAGAAAATAGTGACTCATTGCTTAATTACACACTGCTTAAATCATTCGATTAGTTTCATTACACAATTAACAACTAACTTATAACCATGTGTGAGGTAAAGTTTGATGACAAATTGAGTATATCTAACGGGGTTATCGAAATTAGAAATTAAGCCCTAAATTAGGTATATATTCGATCATTTCAGTTCATATCCTGGATATATTTGCGCTAATATTTGTTTATGTAAAACACTATATATAGTTACATATTTCATTAATAATTAATGAATTTGAATTCAAGATTTATTTAACGGTTTTGAATCAGTGAAATATGAATAATGACCGTAGTCATTCAGAGTTCAAAGTATTAATTGTTGATCTTCAGCTTATTATGTAATTATACACGTGCATTATTCACTGTCAGAGCTTAATGTCTCATAGCAGAGCTTTTTTAAGCTTGTTTCTCTGTACATAATATGTAACACTTGTAGCCTGCCATTAAGGCGTTATTATCCTGCGTAATTTGAGGTCATTCCAGCAAAAAAAAGTATAATACGCACATTACGACTTATCTGGGTGTCATTTGGAGATATAAAAAGTAGTCTACTTTGTGAGGCAAGCATATATTTCGTATAATATGTAACATTCCAGCTTTTTATATTTAAATAAACGCAAATATACTCCATATTTAGTATGTTATCAAAATAATTTTCATTTGAAATTCAGCGTTAAATTATATATTATACCAGACGTTTTTTAATGTGAAATAGTGGAAGAAATAAAGGTTCGTTACTCAATATTTGCTATTCTTTATGAAGTGTATTTCAAATGATTCCTATTGTATCACAGGTACATACGCAAACTTTACACGTTATTTCAAAAGCAATCCTTGTATATTTCTTTCTCAGTTTTATAGAAACCAACCAAATTCAGCTTTGAAAACGATTGTACGTGTTTGAAATTCACATGAAACGATAATTTTTTTATAATTGTAACGGTATTATAAATGAAATTATGTTTTTCTGTTTCCACTTACCTGATATTTGTCTATAAATAACTTTAATTGTGGGGATAATGAAAGCAATTAAATTTATTTGACATCTGAGCAATTACTCCACGTGTATGTTATGTGTTTGGCAATGTGGCTTTGACAAGATTGGAAAGACAAAAGTGTTTAGCTTTAAAACTAACATTAGGAAACCATATGATTCTACGAGTAGTAAGTGTAGCACTAGCCTTTAATAGCACACGATTAAATGAGCTTACAGGATAACTTAAAACTTTATGTGAACCACTACACTTTTTGCAACAAAAATACTTACGAGCGATTATATTTGAAGCAAGGTCTAATTTGAAATGCTGTTGCAATCATAATACAAAATGTTAAATCAGTATTAATATTATTTCGGTAATGTACATGACAGTTCTGGGAAACTTAATCTCATTTTCACAAATCTCCAGAAAATACAGAAGACAGTGACACAATGAAGCAAATTTCAACACAAATTAAATTAACATCCCGTCAAGTCTACATCAAATGTTTCATTTATAAATGTCGCTGATTTCCACAGGAAAAAATGCATCATTAAAACCGAAACAGATTGTTTAATAACGATACAAAAAATCTGCTTTTACCAAACATAAACGTCTAATAATGAAAATAAAAGTTAATATTGCCATTTATACATGCATTTTATGATTTTTAAACAAGTTTATTCTTGTTCTTGATATAAAAATACGCGAGTATTAGTACCTAAGTTATTTTAATTGAATTTCTAGGTTCTGAGATGCAAATTACACCGGAGGAAAATGGATAATGTTTCATATCCGCTTCGCTCGTGTTTCAAATGGAATATTACACTTTCAAATCAATATCCTCCTGTAGGATCGAATACAATTCAATTAAAATATGTACGCGCACGTCGGCTCAACAAGGGGTTCCCTGATATAACGAATGGAATCAGCCAGGCAGAATGCGCCAATAGAAATTCTATGACGAGAGCGCTTCCAAACAATGTAACTGTCAAACTTTCATACCTCAATGATCACACATAGTATCCTTTCTGGTATATTTATATTATAATAATATTGTATATTCTTGTATAGAGATACTGACATTTAACTTATGAGGAATTTTAATTTGAATTCGATGAAACTCACGTCAAGCTGTCAAAATAAATTCTTTCGGTCGATTCGTTTCAGCTGAGGTGGCTATCATACTAAATATATTACCTTTTGTGAGAATGATTGTATATTTTTGTGTTTACTATCACATCAGAACACTTCACAGTTTATCTATAATTGCATTACGCATTATACCTGATGATAATACGACCTAATGATAACTATTGTCATTATAGCTTATGCACGTTCATTTGCTTGGTTATACCATATCGATCAAACGGTGTATTACCAACATACCAGCTGACAGATACCAGGTGCTGACGTCACCTCCATGGTCTCCATTCACGTACACACATACGTATACTTCAACCGTAAAGTTTACAATAGACGTAACGTCAAATAAAGTATATGCACATAACCTCAAAGAAATGTACACAGTTTTGTAGATACAAAATGCTCGGAGCAATTTGTGAAAAATTCAAAAGAATAAATTGAATTGGAAAAAGTCGTTCAACGAATATTATGATGAAAATATAATACAAATAACAGTGTAAAAATATTATGTCAAAAAACGATGTTCTAAAATCACGATGTAGATAGTTTGGTTAGTTGAATCATGAATTCTCTAGCTCATATTAAATTCGTCCAGAAGTTCACGTATTTCAGACGTACGGTTGTAAATGTTTCATACACTCGTACTTGAGATTTTACTGCATGGAGTTTATGTTAAAATAAACCAAGGTATTAATAAACACAAGTGTGTGTATCTCAGAGTCTGTCATGTTTAATAATTACACATAGTGTAATATAAATATTACTCTGGATATTCCAATATACTAACCACTGTTGTCACTAACAACCTTAAATAACAATCAACTATTAGAGATCTTTTTTCTCGTTAGATTAACAGCCAGATACAATGGCCGCTTACGAATAATTTCTATCGATTTGCTTGTTGGCCGTAGAATTGATTGTGTGTGTGTTAGCTGTGGCGTGCAACAGGGGCGGGCTGGGGAAGAGCGACGGTAGGAAGTATTCACACACATACACGCACACACACATTCTTCACTTTCAGGAATCCAATAATGACTGCTACCATTGCAAGGCTCCGAATATCTTTGTAGGAAAACGACAGGAACATTAAGGACTAAATTATCCCACAGGATGTGTGCAAATTGAACAATAAAATCACCGGGGACTCCTCAAACAAGGACATACGTCCTGGCACCCCTACTTTTTCAGTAATATTTATTATCAAACAACAACAAAAATAGTTTACCTACATTTGTATTATTTATTTACAAGTGACATACGCAAGAAGGATTTACAAAAACAATTTTTATAACGTATTCCTTGCTTTGATAATATTTTTAAAAAGGCTTTGATCGACAAAATTTATTTAGAAAGACGTAAAATCTCATTTTAACAGATGGAACATTTCTGTGACTAAAAAACACGTACAATTTTATTATTTTTCAATCTACTTCACTTCTGAAGCTTTTCTGATGATGTTTTTCTGGTTGACTGCGCGAAATCATTTGCATTTTTACTCAGCGTCAACAGATGCCGTCACAGTAGAACGGTATTAAAGAATTGTGGAAGAAATTATTGCAAATTGTACAATTGTTTAAAATAAATATCGCCAAGTATGCGGTGGAATTAATACAGTACACTGAAATTTGCATAGAGAGTAGCCGAGTATATTTTATGCTAATAACTCGTAAGCTTATGAATATATTTTCGTACCTTATTTTAGTCTCAAATCTCACGAGAGGTAGAGAGAGAGTCTAGCTTTTTCAGAATTTACATATTCACTTTAATTTACATGAATACGAATAAATATTATAATATGGCGGGCTTTTTTCCGAATTTGTCTAGGCACATTACGACATATGTTAATCGACAGCTTTCTGTAAAAATGTTGACATGTATGCAAAAGAAATAAATAGTATTTTCTGCCCGAAGAATCACATGAAAATAAATGATTTTAAAATTGGACGCAAAATATCAATGTATAGCAACATGATTGCTATATTACGGTATAGAATATTTTTTAAACGGTTTTTTTAGCTGTAAAATTTACAAAATTGTATAAATGTTTATGGTAATTGTTGGGGCCGTTACTTGACACATAATTCTGAGATGTGGAACGTGGTTTCAAGAAATAGTTTTATTTTCTTTCACAAAAGTTCACCGAAGTAATTAATCCACATCTGTCGTGTTCGCACGGACGGCAAGCGTTGCTAAACTTTGACGTGTGGTAATTGTATTCGGTTAATACATTTCACTTAACAACAATCCCCCCCCCCCCCCGTTCTCCTGTGCCCCATCAACCTGGAGCAATTTTGTCTCACAATCAGCCGCACATCACATCTGGTACCAATGAAGGTTTAACCTACAAAAATTCTATTTTGTTTTAATTATTTTTTGTTATTTTATTCCCTTCAAGTTATTGTGTTTTATATATTTAATAGAAAACTATATAATTTAGTTATTTAAAACGACTCAGACATCCCACATTGCACTTATGTAATGCAGGTTGCAGAAGTAATAATTTTATATCTAGATAAACGTTTTATATGAAACTTGAATCTCCACCGATTGGAGTTAATATATTATTAATATGGGAATTTATAGGGCGAACATAAAACACACACACAGATCCGTACTGGGGTTATTCTAATGCACAGTTGAACTGCATAATTGCTCGCACTGCATATGCATATACATATCTGTCAGTTGACATTTACCTGCAATAATACACATACATTACACTCCTAGACCTTCATGTAGATGTGCCTTGAAACATTGAATGCACGTGACAGCACATTTCACCCGAAAGTCAATATTCTAATTTGGTTTTTCGATAAAGTTCAAAGTTCGTGGCGCACAAATGTCAACAACGGGTATGCACAGGCCTGATGCTAATTTAAACATAATGTCAGATTGTCTGACAAGTCTATACTTTCCTAAACAACCCTTCTAAACAACCGGACACATTCTATTCACAACGGACGTAAATGCAACTGTCGATAAAATAAGAGAGAAGCCTGAATCTCTAAGTCAATTCCACAGTTTGTTTTCGTATTTAAATGTCTTTGAACGGAAATGAAATTCGGTTTTATATTTGAATACATTTAAACTCTATGTTGTATGGAATATTTAGAAGATATATGTTAGAAAAATGTATTAGCCAGATAATAATTAAATTTAGTGAAGAATTGTACCTCTTTCTTTAAAAATTAACATTTTCCTCGATCGAACAGAGATTAGTTTCCTTTTTTTTCATTTATTCCTCTTTTTTTCTTTGTATTGTTGTCATTTACATAACATTACATGACATAACGAATAATGGTTTGAATAAATCAATGAAAAAAAAAAAACCGTTTCTATAATACATACAGATTGTTGAGCAATCAATGAATGTAATCGATAAATATAAGTAATAGAATGTATGGTGAAAAGTATGCATGTCATGTTCTTTACGGATATTTAAATATAAACAATTACAATAATCTAACTAATATCCTTCAATATGCAATATGCATTTCTTTGCTATACAAATACTATACTATTTTCCACAAAACAATTTTGCTATTCAAGGACAATACAATACAATTTCTCCATTGACATTGAACTGGAGTCATCAGTTTATTAAGTGTCTGTTCTTTTCGGTCTACAGTTTAATGATAGTTGGTTTAACTAGACTCTGTAACTTACCTAGTGTTAATTTCTGATGAACTGTAAACTGTCCCGTATATACACTACGGTCGTAGGCGTATGTTTGTGTAAATTTCCGGTTGTACGCGCGCGTTCGTACACCAACACGACGTACCCGCGACCTGGCGGCAAATGCAGCACAAGCACTTGCTGAATCCTAGCTAGCGGCAACGATTTATCCTTCCACAATGCCAACTACGCATGCGTACCAACACACAACCACCAGGTCAGTAACGACAGAATAATGACAAACGACTAACGACAACCGAAACCGCTTGGGCTACAGAACACAAAAATGATTACATGTGTACCTCCAAGATTGCTATCCTGTTACTATAATCAATATAATCTTTGTAATAATGTTTGTTAAGGAGAATGTGCAGAAATTATAATGCTTTAACATCTATTAAAGGCTTTCATTGATGTTAAAGCGTGTAAAGTTTTAAATATACGAGCTAAATATTTGCAATAACATGCGGTAAAATTGTGTAAACAATACACAATTTACATCGAGGAGAACCAATGAAATTTCGATGCAATGTCTAATATAAATAAATTGGAATCATCATTCAATGATATCATTAATACTTGTCAGAAAAAGGGGGTATTAAAAATGCCAGTGACGTACGGAAATGTGTTTAATAGACTGTAAGTCAAACGGAAATAAGAAGCAATTGCAAATGTTCATTCCGTATCGTACGCTCACGTTACAGCTAAACATAGCCCAGCACGGTGAAATACCAACATAATGTTGGTGATTCTTCACACTTGTCTGTGACCCTCGAAAATAGCACGAAAATAGCCCCAATCATCGTCCTTGACACTGGCACCGTCCTTGGAACCATTCCTGGCTGTGCGTGCACAAATTGTCGACCACAATTCAAGTCTGTTTCACATAGGAGGCCACGCATTCATCGTGGGTGCAATCAGCACTCGTACAAGCGTAATAAGAATAAGAACACACTTCACAAATAGGTTATATTTCCAGTGACGATATAATGAAGAGAGTGTTTGTATTACTAGGAACATTAATACAGCATTAATTTAATTATTACCTGGAATATACCAATGCGGTAATGTTGCTGAAGGTTTAATCCATTATAATTGGCATCTTTAAGGGCTTTCCATCCGATTGGAGTATTTAGTAAGGCACGAATCAGGTTAGATGTTATCGGGCCAAATTGAAATACGGGTATACTTCAAATGAATATACACGGAACATGCAATACTATATACACAATCTGATATTCTTTTAACAAAAACAATCAATCAATCAATATATATATATATATATATATATATATATATATATATATATATATATATATATATATATATATATACCGGGTGTCCCAAGAAATCTGGGACATAGGGAATTAACATGTAAATATTGAAATATTGTGATTACTTCTGAACAATACATTTTAGAGCAAAAGTGTAAATAAAAAAATTGTTCCGAATTAAAAACTGCATAATAAGATGCCATATTTAATGCTCAGATATGTTTCTATAATGCGTAAATCAATGTTGAAATTACGCATTTTAATGACAGATTAGGAGGTTGTGAAACAAAAATGGTATGGTTTGATTATTTGTTGTTGTAACTAACAAAAATACATGCCATTTTTGTTCCATGACCTCCTGATCTGTCATCGAAATGCAATATTTCAAACTTGATTTACACGATATAGAAATGTATTTGAGCACTGAATATGTCGTCATATTATGCAGTTTTTAATTCTGAATAACTTTTTAATTTACACTTTTGCTCTAAAATATATTGTTCAGAAGTAATCACAATATTTCAATATTTACATGTTAATTCCCTATGTCCCAGATTTCTTGAGACACCCGGTATATATATATATATATATATATATATATATATATATATATATATATATATATATATATATATAAATATATATATATATATATATATAAAATAAACAACTCCTTAGCGACGGACGGGCTGTCATTTACTGCGTGTTTGATCAAGTTTTTTCAAGGGTTTTTCTATTCCTTTTTGGTGGAAACTTGATTTTTCAAGGAGTATTGGTTATTAGCTACCATGATAAGTATTATCTCCTTTTAAAACGTCGATATTATATATTTATTTATAAGTATTTTTAATTTTTTTACATATGCTTTTGTTTGTTTGATAGTTGCTGTTAGCAACATTATTAATTAATATGTATGTCAGTTAAATAATATTTATTACAGTTTTTCCGTTACAATATAGCCTGGTAAGCTTTTGTAACATAATTTCTTCCTACCATTCGCCCTTTATCTATTTGTAATGAATGTTAGACAGATAAATAGAGCACGTGACAGACATTGTGAGAGAAGATTTGCTACGTGGAATGTGAGAGGAATACTTGGAAAGGAAAATGAGGTATTGAATGTTATGAAAGATTATGGAATAGATGTTTTAACATTATGTGAAACAAAAAAGAAAGGATGCAGTGAAAATGAAATAAATGGTGTATTTTGTTTATGGTCAGGTGTCAGTGAAAACATTCATGCAAAGCATGGTGTTGGTGTAGTTATTAGCGAAAGAGTGAAACCGTGTATTCGTGAGTATAAATGTGTTTCTTCTCGTGTTTTATATGTAAGAATGAAAATTGGGTTCCATAGAATATTTCTCGTATGTGTTTATGGTCCGACTGAATGTGAAAATGATTATGAGAAGGAATGTTTTTGGAATGAATTAAATAATGTGCTTGATACTTGTGAGCCTGGTGAGAGGATAATTGTTTCAGGTGATTTAAATGGATGGGTTGGTGTAAAGAGAAATGAAAGTGAAAATGTTGTGGGAAGTTTTGGTGATGCAAGGGTAAATGAAAATGGAAAAATGATTGTTGCCTGTTGTATAGAATATGGTCTCTTTATATCGAATACTTTCTTCAAACATAAGTCTTCACATATCTATACATGGGAGAATATTCATGAGAATAGACGTAGTGTGATTGATTTGATAATGTATGATGAGAGATTAAGAAGCCTTGTTGTAGATACACGAGTAAAACGTGGTGCAGAATTGGGAACGAATGATCATTATTTGGTTGTATCCCGTGTTAAATTGGCTCAGGGCTGGAAAATGAGGGTAAAGAAATCTGAAAGAATGACACGTGTTCGATCATACAGATTGCAGAATGAAGAGGTCCGACTGCAATATATTAATAAATTGAATACCGTTTTACCCATTTGCTCAGAGAATTTTGAAGATCTAGCTAGTGAGTGGAATACTTTCAGGGACTGTGTAGTAACGTGTGCAACTGAAACATGCGGTGTATCGAAAGTAGGTGTACGAATGAAAGATGATTGGTGGAATGATAATGTGAAGGAGGCTATACGTTTAAAGAAAGAAGCATATCTGTGCTTTTTGAGTGTTAAGGATTCATATGGCGATTTTCGAGATGCCTGTTTGCTTAAATATAAAAGTATGCGAGCGAATGCAAAGCGTGTTGTGCGTGAAAGTAAAATGCAATGTGAGAAAGAGAAGAATGAAAAATTGACGAATGACTTTGTTCTCAATAAAAAGATGTTTTGGACATGCGTGAAAAAGCTGAAGGGTGGTAACATGTCTTGTGTAAAAGCAGTTAAAGATCATGATGGTAATTTATTGTGGAAAGAATCCGAGATTAGGGAACGATGGACCAGTTATTTTAGCAAATTGTATGAAAATAATTGTGTTATAAATGATAATATGAATGATTTTGATTGTGGTGAAAATGAATGTTGGGATATAAATGAAGACGATGTAAGTAATGCTTTGGCTAGAATGAAAACTGGAAAAGCTGCAGGAATAGATGATATTACAGTAGAGATGTTAAAGTATGGTGGCGAAAAAGTGTTTGCTTGGCTAGTTTATTTATGTAAATTCTGCTTGCGGCAAAATGTTGTTCCAGAAGATTGGAAGCGTGCTGTAATTGTTCCATTGTATAAAGGAAAAGGAAATATGAGTGAATGTACAAATTATCGTGCGATTAGTCTCTTGAGTGTTGTGTGTAAGTTGTACAGTAGTGTTCTAATTAATAAAGTAAGGGAGATTACATGTAGTAAACTGAATGGTATGCAAGGTGGGTTTTTGCCCGAAAGAGGATGTGTGGATCAATTGTTTTCGCTTCGAATGATTGTGGAAAAGACTTTGGACCGAAACAAGAAATTGTTTTGTGCTTTCATTGATTTAAAGAAGGCATATGACAGTGTTGTGCGTGAAAAATTATGGCCTATTTTGAAGGAGTATGGCGTTAGTGGTACGTTATTGAGAGCACTAATGGCTTTATATGTAAATAATCAAGCAGCAGTTCGTGTGGATGGTAGTTTGAGTAGATGGTTTAATATTGACGTGGGAGTGAAACAGGGTTGTGTGATGTCTCCTTGGCTTTTTAATTTGTATATGGATGTGTTATTGCGACGAGCGTTAGAGTGTACAAATGATGGTGTGAAAATAAGTGAATTCGTTGTGCCTGCATTAGCATATGCTGATGATGTGGTTATTATGGGTGAATCTGAGGAACAATTGACGAGAATGATTGAGAGTGTCAGAAATCAGGGAAAATGTTTGAATTTGATCATGAATGCTTCAAAATGTAAGATTTTAGTTTTTGAGAAGGATGAAGTTACGGAATGCAAGATTAGCATAGATGGTGAGCAAATGGAACAAGTTAATGAATTTATGTATCTGGGATGCATGTTTTCGAAAGATGGACGGATGAATGCTGAAATTGAAAGAAGAGTGGTTGCAGGTAGAAAAGTTTTGGGCGCTTTGGGAATGTTTGCTAGAAATGTGAATGTGTCAAGAGAAGCTAGGTTATGTGTGTATAATGGTGTACTTGTGCCATCGTTGATGTATGGATGTGAATGTTGGGTATGGGATAACCGGAATAAAAAAAGGGTAACTGCGGTTGAAATGAGATTTTTGAGAGGAGTGTGCGGAGTGACTAGAAGAGACCGTATTAGGAATAAAGTAGTGTATGATGAATGTGAAATTAGTGAAAATGTTGTGAAAAGAGTGGCTTCAAGTCAGCTGCGTTGGTTTGGACATGTGGAAAGAATGTCAAATGATAGATTAACTAAGAAGATTTATTTGGGTGAAATTGAAGGAACACGAATGCGAGGAAGACCGAGGAATAAATGGATGAATATGATAGAAAATGTTTTGAGTGAACGTAAAATTATAAGCAGAAATAATAGGAGAGCATGTATGACAAGGTGTATGGATATTCACGAGGCGAGACAGTTATGTATGGATAGAAGTATTTGGCGAGCAATTGTTAGAAAATAAGGAATGAAAGGCAGTTTTCTGTATTATATTAAATATTTTGAGTGATTGTAGGGACTAAGGGCCTGCTACCCCAGTAATGGGAAAGGCGTGATGTTATGTATGTATGTATGTATGTATATATATATATATATATAAATATATATATATATATATATATATATATATATATATATATATATTTCAGTGCGAATAATGTAAGGCTATACATTGGCAACTTTATTTTAGCGTTAATCAATTTGCCCATGCTAGTATCAACTCGTTGAATAATTTAAAATTAGACATAGGGCATTTACTTAATGTTACCATGGTGATTACATACAAAAACTCCAATTTATTATGGTTGAATAATGTAAAATTAGACACTAGTCCACAGACTACTATATTTATTTAAATCATTTACAGAATTTATTCCAATATTTTATTAAATCTATTACATGTTATTGAATTAAAAGTACACTTAAAGTACTGAAATTGTAATTGGTATCAGTACATTTCCAAAATCACTTGGGGGTGATAACTAAATTTGCCATCGTTTGATGACATGTGATGGGCCCTGCCCGGGAATTCAAAGCTGAAATAATCAGAAATTTCTTGCAAAGACGCCCCTTCTAAATACCAGGAATACATCTTAAACTTTTCTTCTGTGATGTACATTTTTTGCACTAATTATTACGCAAACTCGTGAGATATCAGTAACACAATATTGAAAATAGTGACATTTACCAAAACAAACGTCATTGTAATTTCAGTTGTTACTGACATGGGCAAATTGATTATAGCTATTATAAAGTCGCCAATGTATAGTCTTACGTTATTCGCACTGTATATATATATATATATATTAGGTAAAACCTTGATTTGAATAATTACACATAAAGTCAATATAATTTGGAAACTCTATGACCATAACATATCGATGTTTGTATTTCGGCATATTAATTCTACATTAAACAATATACGTTCATTAAAATAATTAGTAATTTATTTGCTAGATAGCTGCCATACTATGTTCTGGTTAAACTTTGACCTTTCATTACAATTAGAGTCTGAAGCGTATTTCAGTTGGCATTTGAGCAATTATTAATCACTTAAAAGTTCCGGGACTGCAGCACAACCTATTAACGTATGCAAATATCCCGTCGCGTCATTTGATCTCAAACGATAGAAATCAATTAAATGCACTGTAACTCGATACAAATTCGTCTGCAGATGAACAAAACCGTACATTTCACTGAAATACTACGCAAAAAAACAAAACTAGTATTTTTGTACGTCATGTGCTCCATTTTCACATTGACAATCGATAAAAGAGGAACAAAACAATGCATTTAAAATCTATTGATATATTTTAAATTCATTTGTAAGACAAATGATATACATTTTCAAAATAATGATTTTATTCCATACTGTGATCTGCTCTTCTTCATAATAAGATCTAGCTGTTTCGCACTGTCAAATCCAATTTCACTTAACCGGTCACGGTACATTGCTGCAAATCTAATAAAGTCAATAGTATTATTATTATTTGGTATCACATGGATATAACTATCAATTGTTTAGTTAGTGTACGAACCTTCCGCCGGATATATCATGTATTGTTTTGAAATAACCCGGTCGAAAACTATTCGGCGTCAGGAACATACACGTTAATGTCATAGCAGTAACTAGTACATATTGTAACTCGGCACCATAAGGCACTCTGGGCATGTAACCAGTATGAATACCGTGTTGATAGAATATCTGTAACCAATATGCATGTCAGTGTATAAAAAATATAACATAACGAGTGATTCATTTAATTGAATATTGAACTTACTGTTATAATTTTCCACAGAACGTAAACTGTTACGGTTGTACTATTATATTGTGAATATGCCGCTCCTGCTAGCAGGCCTGCCAACAGTGCATGCGTCGCCCTGTCCTTGCCAGTGTGCCAACGTAAAAAGCAACATACGCACTGATAAAATAAATAAAAACCAATGTAATTTATTTACACTAGTAATATATTATTACTGCCAGCACATACCCGGAATATACCAGTAAAACCCATCAGTGTAAATGGTATCGACAGAAACTGTTTATGCAAAAAAAGTTTCGAAAGATACTTAGGATTTTGAATTATTTTTGAAAAATTGAAAACTAAATTCATAACAGTTTGTATTCCTGTACCAATCATAAAAGATTTCTTTGAACCCTGAAACAAATTTAACGATTAATTTCATATGTTTAATTATAGAATAAGATAGTATTGATGTGACTTTACCTCTAAAATGTAATGTAAACAACTATATGAATGTGGACAAACATCATGTCTCGCAGAATATTTGATTGTGTTTATTAATCTTTGATAGACTGCTAATATTCTATTCAGTATATTCTTTGGTCTTCCTGCAGAGGATTCATCTGAACTGCCACTGTTGCTAGAGTCTGTACAAGAACTGTATATTATTTCATCATAATGTTGCTGCAAATAATCTTGCTCCTCATTTTTTCCAATAATTAATCTAAAAATAAAAATTATTGTTATAATTAATTAAAGAGTTTCGAATTCATCTCATTATTATACCTGAAGAGACTGATAATAGTATCGACTCTTTCTTTTCCTTCTGTATTTTTATTCACATGTAATCCTGCTTTCAAATACCAAAGAAGAAGAGATGTACAGACGCTAAACAAGATGGTGGTACCGTGAGGAATAGCCTGAACTAGGCCTTGCGATTTGAGTATATTCCACACCTACCGAGATAATTACAAATGCGGGAGAAATATCACAGCAAATAGGAAATATTTTCACTCATATACAGATGTTCACTTACAATATGTGTCAATTCCTGGGAAACGTACAAAGCTATTGGAGACCTACGTACTTTTCTCTCTTGAAATATTGACACTGCACTTGAAATAATACAAGGTCCTATCAAAATATTGAGAAAGTTGAATCGATTTGTAATTTTTCTAAAATTAAATTCATCGATTTGAGGACAATTATTTCAATTAATTCTAATTTAGAAAACTTACCCAAATATACAATATAGAGAATGTAGTCCTGCTAGACATGTAGTGGCAAAAAGCGTAGAAACGATTATCTCTACAGCTGTTTTCTTTAAATCCTGTCTTGTTGGTATTCGTTCTTTTATCAATAAGCCCAACTAAAATGTAAACAATATTTTTATTGTTATTTTATCGAACCTTGAAATTAACTATCAGTGTAAAATATTTATTAAATATTTGACAATTCCTGAAATCATCATCACTATTCATTGTTAAATTAGTACTAAGAATGTTATTAAAATTGGACTGTAATTGATTTACCTACCATATATACATACGTGTACATCTTTAGACTAGTCCAGAATATGTAAGTCCAAGTCTGTACGCCCGCATACAGACAACTGTCCGTATGGGGATGCACGAACTGGCTGCATGAATCCGCAAAGTTCCATGTTAAAAACTTACTCAAAACTTGCACCATATTTGTCGCATAGACAACTGTCACTGAGCGAATGTGTAAACCAGGCAACAATTGAATAATATTTTTGTAAAATATACCTGTCTATTTTATATATGATATAGGTACATGTAACAAGATTTTTTATACTTCAAAAACATACATACACTTTGAACATGTTTTACATGATGGTTGTTATTTATTTGTTCGATTAGTATAAGTTTAGCTACCATGCGAAAATGTGATTATAAATACATACATTTATTAAAAATTGCTTTACGTAAGTCATGGATTAACCAATAAATATGTAAACTGATAGTAATGTCACAAATATGACTTTTCAGTTTCAAACTACACAAGTGTAATATTTCAAAATGTCTTCTTTGACAAAGTTCCAATATTATATTCTATATATATATATATATATATATATATATATATATATATATATATATATATATATATATATATATATATATATATATATATATATACCGGGTGTCCCAAGAAATCTGGGACATAGGGAATTAACATGTAAAATTGAAAAAGTTGCGATTACTTCTGTATTATATATTTTAGAGCTCTGAAATTTGGTACAGGTGTAGGGATAGGTTATTCGCATTGAGTGATATTAATTAAAGTGATATTAAGGCTCATATTTCTAATAAAAATTCTTTTAAAATGTAATAATTACGAGATGTAGCGTATATAACATTTTTGCAAAAATTTATTTACTGCGTTGCTAGCACAACGGTAAGATGCTTATTTGGTAATTTAAATAATTTATAAATGTTATGGTTCGAATCTCGAATATACTTTAAAGTTTTTTTTTAATTTTTAAAATAATTACTCCTATTTTTAATAAATGAAATTCTTTGTAAATTATTTTAAAATTAAAAAAAAAAAGTGTATTGTATTAATTCATATTCCTTGTAAAATAAACATCATTTATCTTCATTGAAATGATGAATACATTATCGCGAAATATAGGTAAATCCTGTAGTTTATATTTAAATACAAATGAACATTTCAGTACCATCTAAGCAATTACCCTTGTCAGTTAATCGATATGTTATTGAATCATTAAACGTACTTTGAACGGAATATATAAAAACATATGGTGAATTAATTAAATAAGCTGATTTTAAGCAGATTCATTCGATTGCAGAACTACAGTATGCAGAGAAATAATAATAATAATAATAATATGTATTGATCCTGTGACCATTATGTAGGTATAGGTTACAAGTTACATACATATGTTATGATGTTTAAACATTCAGATATTCAGATATAGTACATCATATAAGTGCATATTTGACTTAAAATTTATATATATATATATATATATATATATATATATATATATATATATATATATATATTGCTAAAATTACTTGTATATAGTGATTTTCACAATTACATGAAGGGTCAATATAATTTGGAAACTACGACAATATGTCGATGAGTTGTATTTCAACATATTAATTCTAGATTAAACTATATTTGTTCACTAAAGATATTAGTAATGCATTTGCTAGATATATACAATATTTGCAAAAATCCCTCGAGTAAATGAATTTCAAACGATACAATAGAAATAAATGCACTGTAACACGACTAGTGTTGGATAAAAAGGAAGAAAAACTATGCTTTTAATATATGTTGATATATTTTATTTATAATACAATCGAATACATTTTCAAAAGAATGATTTTATTCCATACTGTGATCTGGTCTTTTTCATGATAAGATCTAGTTGTTTCGCACTGTCAAGTCCAATGTCACCTAACCGGTCACGGTACATTGCTGCAAATCTAATAAATCCAATAGTATTATAATTATTTGGTATAAATATTAATTGTTTAGTTAATGTACAAACCTTCCACCACTTGAATCATGTAAGGTTTTGAAATAACCCGGCCGAAAACTATTCGGTGTCAGGAATATACACATTAATATCATAGCAGAAAGTACTGAAAATTGTAACTCGGCACCATAAGGCACTCTGGGCATGTAACCAGTATGAATACCGTGTTGATAGAATATCTATAACCAACATGCATATCAATGTTTAATAAATATAATGTAACGAGTGATTCATTTAATTGAAGATTGAACTTACTGCTATAATTTTCCACAGAACGTAGAGTGCTATGGTTGTACTATTATATTGTGAATATGCCGCTCCTGCTAGCAGGCCTGCCAACAATGCATGCGTCGCCCTGTCCTTGCCAGTGAGCCAACGTAACAAGCAACATACGCACTGATAAAATAAATAAAAACCATTGTAATTTATTTACACCAGTAATATATTATTACTGCCAGCACATACCCGGAATATACCAGTAAAACCCATCAGTGTAAGTGGTATCGACAGAAACTGTTTATGCAAAAAAAGTGTCAAAAGATATTTAGGATTTTGAATTATTTTTGAAAAATTGAAAACTAGATTCATAACTGTTTGTATTCCTGTACCAATCATAAAAGATTTCTTTGAGCCCTGAAATAAAATTTTCATTAATAGATTTTATGATGATTAATTTAATATGTTTAATTATAGAATAAGGTAGTATTGATGTGACTTTACCTCTAAAATGTAATGTAAACAACTATATGAATGTGGACAAACATCATGTCTCGCAGAATATTTGATTGTGTTTATTAATCTTCGATAGACTGCTAATATTCTACTCAGTATATTCTTTGGTCTTCCTGCAGAGGATTCATCTGAACTGCTACTGTTGCTATAGTCTGTACACGGACTGTACATTATTTCATCATAATGTTGCTGCAAATAATCTTGCTCCTCATTTTTACCAATAATTAATCTAAAAATAACAATTATTGTTATAATTAATTAAAGAGTTTCGTATTCATCTCATTATTATACCTGAAGAGACTGATAATAGTATCGACTCTTTCTTTTCCTTCTGTATTCTTATTCACATGTAATCCTGCTTTCACATACCAAAGAAGAAGAGATGTACAGACGCTAAACAAGATGGTGGTACCGTGAGGAATAGCCTGAACTAGGCCTCTAGATTTGAGTAAATTCCATACCTACCGAGATAATTACAAATGCGGGAGAAATATTACAGTAAATAGGAAATATTTTCACTCATATACAGATGTTCACTTACGATATGTGTAAATTCCTGGGAAACATACGATGCTAGTAGAGGCCTACGTACTTTTCTCTCTTGGAATATTGACACTGCACTTGAAATAATCCACGGCCCTATCATAATATTGAGAATGTTGAATTCATTTGTCGTTTTTCTAAAATTAGAATCGTCGATTTGTAATTTTTGTATATATTTCAAACTATTTCAATAATTCTAATTTCGAAAGCTTACCCAAATATGCAATGTAGACAATATTGTCCTGCTAGAAATGTAGTGAAAAAATGCGTAGAAAAAAATAGCCCTACAGCTGTTTTCTTTAAATCCTGCCTTGTTGGTATTCGTCCTTTTATCAATAAGCCCAACTAAAATATAAACATGACTTTTATTGTTATTTTATCGAACCATCAAATAAATGTCTGCAAAATATTCAAAAAATGTTTGATAATACCAGAAATTATTGTCACTAACTACTCATTGTTATATTTGTACTAAGATTGATATTAAAATTAGACTGTAATTGATTTACTCACCATATATACATACGTGTACATCTTTAGATTGGCCCAGAATATGTAAGTCCAAGTCTGTACGCCTGCATACAGACAACTGTTCGTATGCGGATGCATGAGCTGGCTGCATGAATCAGCAAAGTTCCTTGTTAAAATCTTACTCAAAACTTGCACCATATTCGTCGCATAGACTCAGCTCAACTGTCACTGAACGAATGTAAAAACCCGTCAACTATTGAATAATATTTCTGTACTCTGTACCTGGCTATACCATATATGATATAGGTACATATATCAGTATCTATAACAAGATTTTTTTTTATACTTTAAGTTTGTTTTTCAGTTCTCGTTTTAGTATAAGTTTAGCGGCCGTGCGTAAATGTGATTATAAATATATACATTTTAGCCTTTTTTTGGAGTTATTATTGACTTGTTAAATGTGTTATTTTCGGATTAGTGTGATTTAAAATGTTTTATTATCTTAGACATAAGCACATTTATAAAACCTGTGTTTCAGATTTGCTGATAAGGCTGAAATGAAAAATGATCCAGCGAAATAGACAGAAGTCCAAAGATTAATACTAATAAATATGTACATATATTGAGAAAAAGTACTTTATTTACATAATAAATTACCCAGTGAATATATAAACTGATAGTAATGTCATAAATATATTTTTTCAGTATCAAACTACATTAGTGATATTTCTACTTTGGTAAGTGCAAATATTATATTATATAATTGCTATCTACGTTGCTTACCTGTTCAATAACATTCATGCCACTAGACAGAGTCCATATTACTAGTTTTTATTCGCTAATTACGTTTATAATATTATGCCGAAACTTACAAAAAATACTAATTAAAAAAATGTATTTCATATTCCTTGTACAATAATAAATGTTGAATATATTATCGCGAAATGTAGGTAATTGATGTAGTTTATATTTAAATGGAATTTAACATTTCAGTCCCATATAATAATCAATTCACCTTGTCAGTAAATGTATGTGTTATTCTAACGACATATCAGTACACGTACTTTAAATGGAATATGTACATAAAAAACTGACCTAGAAAAAAAATCTTAAAAAAGTCTGAAAAGTAAACACACACACACACACACACACGCACACGCGCGCACATGGTACATTATTAACGAAGGTTGATTTTAAACAGTCTCTTGGAAAAAATTGTTGTCTTATATTCATATTGTACTTTTGATATAGTTAAAGCAGAATAAATAAAAACAATTTATAGAATATTACGAAACGCTTTATTTGACATTAAGTGTGAAATATAAATATGTGCTAGATATTCCAGTCATTAACGTGCTCTGTATAAAAATCGAACTACATATATTTTTTTCCTTTTACTCTGGCCTTCGATTCGCGGTAAATTAACCAAATTAATACACTAATTATAAATTACTATACATTAATAATCGAATTCAATTTATATGCATATTCAAATGCTTGTACCTTGAAATGGGGTACAAAAAATTATGAATATATTACATAATAACGCAATAACAAAATAATTAAAAATTTAACATTAATATGAAGTAATATTTGGGAGAATTATTAGTATCGTACATGGATAACGACGAATAAATATAATAATATTTACCTAGTACATATTTGACTTGGGATTTTTATATATATATATATATATATATATATATATATATATATATATATATATATATGTATATATATATATATATATATATATATATATATATATATATATATATAATAAACGAATGATTTGCACAATTACATGAAGGGTCAATATAATTTGCAAACTATGACAATATGTCAATAAGAAGTACATCATATATATTTCGGCATATTAATTTTACATTAAACTATACGACCACTAAAATTATAAGTAATTTGCTAGATATGTGCTATATTTGCAAATACCGCTTATGTAATTTGATCTCAAGTAAATGCACTGTAACTCGATACAAATGCATCTGCAGATGGTGCATTTCATTGAAATGGTACGCAGAATAATGAAACTATCACTTTTCTTGTTGACATTACTGTATATCGTGTACTCTATTTCCATATTGACATTCGATAAACGATACATTTAAAATCGGTTGATAGAAGAAAACAGCAGAAAACAGCAGAAAACAGCAGAAAACAGCAGAAAACAGCAGAAAACAGCATAAAACAGCACCAAACAGCACCAAACAGCAGAAAACAGCAGAAAACAGCAGAAAACAGCAGAAAACAGTAGAAAACAGCAGAAAACAGCAGAAAACAGCAGAAAACAGCATAAAACAGCATAAAACAGCATAAAACAGCATAAAACAGCATAAAACAGCATAAAACAGCACCAAACAGCACCAAACAGCACCAAACAGCACCAAACAGCATCAAACAGCAGAAAACAGCATCAAACAGCAGAAAACAGCAGAAAACAGCAGAAAACAGCATAAAACAGCAGAAAACAGCATAAAACAGCACTAAACAGCATAAAACAGCATAAACGACGAATAAACATAATAATATTTACCTAGTACATATTTGACTTGGATTTTATATATATATATATATATATATATATATATATATATATATATATATACATATATATATATATATATATATATATATATATATATATATATATATATATATATATATGTATATATACACGAAAAGTGCAGATGATGCATTTCAGCATCAAACAGCATAAAACAGCATAAAACAGCATAAAACAGCACCAAACAGCACCAAACAGCATCAAACAGCAGAAAACAGCATCAAACAGCAGAAAACAGCAGAAAACAGCAGAAAACAGCATAAAACAGCAGAAAACAGCATAAAACATCATAAAACAGCATAAAACAGCATAAAACTGCATAAAACTGCATAAAACTGCATAAAACTGCACTAAACAGCATAAAACAGCATAAAACAGCACTAAACAGCACTAAACAGCACTAAACAGCACTAAACAGCACTAAACAGCACTAAACAGCATAAAACAGCATAAAACAGCACTAAACAGCACTAAACAGCACTAAACAGCATAAAACAGCATAAACGACGAATAAACATAATAATATTTACCTAGTACATATTTGACTTGGATTTTATATATATATATATATATATATATATATATATATATATATATATATATATACATATATATATATATATATATATATATATATATATATATATATATATATATATATGTATATATACACGAAAAGTGCAGATGATGCATTTCATTGAAATAGTACGCAGAATAATGAAACTATCACTTTTCTTGTTGACATTACTGTATATCGTGTAGGAACTCTATGTCCATATTGACATTCGACAAACAATGCATTTAAAATCGGTTGATACATTTTAAATTTATTTGTAATATAATCGAATACATTTTCAAAAGAATGATTTTATTCCATACTGTGATCTGGTCCTTTTCATGATAAGGTCTAGCTGTTTCGCACTGTCAAGTCCAATGTCACCTAACCGGTCACGGTATACTGCTGCAAATCTAGTGAATCCAATAGTATGTATTATTTGTTTGGTATAACGTGATACAACTATTTGTTTTTTAGTTAGTGTACGAACCTTCCACCAGTTGCATCATGTAATGTTTTGAAAAAACCCGGCCGATAACTATTCGGCGTCAGGAACATACACATTGATATCATAACAGTAACTACTGAATATTGTAACTCGGCACCATAAGGCACGCTGGGCATGTAACCAGTATTAATGCCGTGTTGATAGAATATCTATAACCAACATACATGTCAATGTACAATCTTCAATTAAACGAATTACTCATTTACTCGTTATATTATATTGATTAAACTTACTTCTACAGTTTTCCACAGAACGTAAACTGCTATGGTTGTACTATTATATTGTGAATATGCCGCTCCTGCTAGCAGGCCTGCCAACAGTGCATGCGTCGTCCTGTCCTTGCCAGTGAGCCAACGTAACAAGCAACATATGAACTGAAAAAAATTATTGTAATTTATTTACACTAGTAATATATTATTACTGCCAGCACATACCCGGAATATACCAGTAAAACCCATCAATGTAAATGGTATCGACAGAAACTGTTTATGCAAAAAAAGTTTCAACAAATATTTAGGATTTTGAATTATTTTCGACAAATTGAAAACTAAATTCATAACAGTTTGTATTCCTGTACCAATGATAAAAGATTTCTTTGAGCCCTGAAACAAATTTAATGATTAATTATATATATATATATATATATATATATATATATATATATATATATATATATATATATATATATATGATTAATTTAATGTGTTTAATTATAGAATAAGATAGTATTGATGTGACTTTACCTCTAAAATGTAATGTAAACAACTATATGAATGTGGACAAACATCATGTCTCGCAGAGTATTTGATTGTGTTTATTAATCTTCGATAGACTGCTAATATTCTATTCGGTATATTCTTTGGCCTTCCTGCAGAGGATTCATCTGAACTGCCACTGTTGCTATAGTCTGTACACGGACTGTACATTATTTCATCATAATGTTGCTGCAAATAATCTTGCTCCTCATTTTTACCAATAATTAATCTAAAAATAACAATTATTGTTAATTAATTAAAGAGTTTCGAGTTCATACCATTATTATACCTGTAGAGACTGATAATAGTATCGACTCTTTCTTTTCCTTCTGTATTTTTATTGACATGCAATCCTGCTTTCAAATACCAAAGAAGAAGAGATGTACAGACGCTAAACAAGATGGTGGTACCGTGAGGAATAGCCTTAACTAGGCCTTGCGATTTGAGTATATTCCACACCTACCGAGATAATTACAAATGCGGGAGAAATGTTTTCACTCATATACAGATATTGACTTACAACAGACCATATTTTGATGTTACGCATGTTACGTTACAATATATATTTACAGATATTCACTTACAATATGTGTCAATTCCTGGGAAACATACGATGCTAGTAGAGGCCTACGTACTTTTGTCTCTTGAAATATTGACGCTACACTTGAAATAATCAAGGGTCCTATCATAATATTGAGAATGTTGAATTCATTTCTCATTTTTCTATAATTAGATTTATCGATTTGAAAACAACTATTTCAACTAATTCAAATTTAGAAAATTTACCCAAATATGCAATGTAGACAACATACTCCTGATAGGAATGTAGTGCTAAAATGCGTAGAAATAAATATCCCTACAGCTGTTTTCTTTAAATCCTGTCTTGTTGGTATTCGTCCTTTTATCAATAAGCCCAACTAAAATGTAAACAATATTTTTATTGTTATTTTATCGAACCTTGAAATTAACTATCATAGTAAAATATTTATTAAATATTTGACAATTCCTGAAATCATCATAACTATTCATTGTTAAATTAGTACTAAGAATGTTATTAAAATTGGACTGTAATTGATTTACTTACCATATATACATACGTGTACATCTTTACACTGGTCCAGAATATGTAAGTCCAAGTCTGTACGCCCGCATACAGACAACTGTCCGTATGCGGATGCACGAACTGGCTGCATGAATCCGCAATGTTCCATGTTAAAATCTTACTCAAAACTTGCACCATATTTGTCGCATAGACTCACTTCAACTGTCACTGAACGAATGTAAAAACCCGCCAACTATTGAATAATACTTTTGTACTCTGTACCTGGCTATACCATATATGATAACCATTTATCTATAACAAGTTATTTTTTATACTTCAAATACATGCATACATTTTAAACGTGTTTGCCATGAGATTTGTTTTTCACATCTTCGTTTAGTATAAGTTTAGCTACCATGCATAAATGTGATTATGCATATATAAGTTATTATTGATCCTTTAAATGCGTAATTATCAGATTAGTGTAAATGGGCGAGGAGTCAAAAGATGAGGAGAATCCAGCATAAACATTTTGAACTGTTGTATATTTTGCTCTCAAGCATTTTTGTCAGTCTTTAGCAGCAAATCTGAAACGCAGTATTTTACCAGAGAAAATGAAGTTTACAATATGTTTATGTCTGACAATAATAACACATTTTGAACTTAAATATAT
The DNA here is from genome assembly GCA_963422195.1 of Carabus problematicus. Lineage (NCBI taxonomy): Eukaryota > Metazoa > Arthropoda > Insecta > Coleoptera > Carabidae > Carabus > Carabus problematicus. The sequence goes on from OY728585.1 coordinate 394,603, forward strand.
ATGTATATATAAACTAAAACAACAACTAATATTATGCGAGATTTAAGTTAAAACCTGTGTTTTACATTTGCCGATGAGGCCGCAAAGAAAATGTTCCAGCAAAATATACAGAAGTTCAAAGTTTAATACTCATACATATATAAATAATTTGACAAATTACTTTATTTACATAATGAATTACTCAGTTAATATGTAAACTGATGGTAATGTCATAAATTGGTTTTCTTCAGTTCAAACTACACAATGGATTTAAATAATATTTTATGCTGGATCTCCAGTACGAAATTGAACTCGAAAGGAAACGTTGCTTACCTACACATTTATGCTACTAGACAGATTCTATATTGTTCGTTTCTATTCGTGAATTAAGTTTATTATATTATGTATATACAAAAAATACTAAATTAAAAAATTAATTCATATTCCTTGTAAGATAATAAATGATGAATATATTATCGCGAAATGTAGGTAAATAATGTAGTTTATATTTAACTGGAATTGATCATTTCAGTCCCATATAATCAAATTCACCTTGTCTATGGTTAATTCATGTGTTATTCTAACGACATATCAGTACACGTACTTTAAATGGAATACATAATAAACTGACCTAGAAAAAATCTTAAAAAGTACATACGCACGTTGTGCATTAGTTACGAAGTTTGATTTTAAACAGTCTCTGGAAAAAGAATTGTTTAGGTCGACTAATATTCATATTGTACTTTTGATATAGTTAAAGCAAAATAAATAAAAACATTCGTAATTTATGTAGCATGTTACAAATATCCCCTGTGTAATTTGATCTAAAACAATAGATTTCAAGTAAATGCACTGTAACGCGATACAAATTCTACACAGAATAATAAAACTATTACTTTTCTTGTTGACATTATTGTATATCATGTAGGTACTCCATTTTCACATTGACAATCGATAAAAGGGGAACAAAACAATGCATTTAAAATATATTGATATATTTTAAATTCATTTGTAAGACAATGATATACATTTTCAAAATAATGATTTTATTCCATACCGTGATCTGGTGTTTTTCATAATAAGATCTAGTTGTTTCGCACTGTCAAGTCCAATTTCACCTAACCGGTCACGGTACATTGCTGCAAATCTAATAAATCCAATAGTATTATTAATATTTGGTATCACATGGTATAACTATCAATTGTTTAGTTAGTGTACGAACCTTCCACCAGTTAGATCATGTAATGTCTTGAAATAACCCGGCCGAAAACTATTCGGCGTCAGGAACATACACGTAAATATCATAGCAGCAACTACTGAACCTTGTAACTCGGCACCATAAGGCACTCTGGGCATGTAACCAGTATGAATACCGTGTCGATAGAATATCTATAACCAACATGCATGTCAATGTTTAATAAATATAATATAATGAGTGATTCTTTACTTGAAGATTGAACTTACTGCTATAATTTTCCACAGAACGTAGAGTGCTATGGTCGTACTATTATATTGTGAATATGCCGCTCCTGCTAGCAGGCCTGCCAACAGTGCATGCGTCGCCCTGTCCTTGCCAGTGAGCCAACGTAACAAGCAACATACGCACTGATAAAATAAATAAAAACCAATGTAATTTATTTACACTAGTAATATATTATTACTAACAGGTGATAGCACATACCCGGAATATACCAGTAAAACCCATCAGTGTAAATGGTATCGATAAAAACTGTTTATGCAAAAAAAGTGTCGAAAGATATTTAGGATTTTGAATTATTTTTGAAAAATTGAAAACTAAATTCATAACAGTTTGTATTCCTGTACCAATCATAAAAGATTTCGTTGAGCCCTGAAACAAATTTAACGATTAATTTCATATGTTTAGTTAGAGAATAAGGTAGTATTGATGTGACTTTACCTCTAAAATGTAATGTAAACAACTGAATGAATGTGGACAAACATCATGTCTCGCAGAATATTTGATTGTGTTTATTAATCTTTGATAGACTGCTAATATTCTATTCAGTATATTCTTTGGTCTTCCTGCAGAGGATTCATCTGAACTGCCACTGTTGCTATAGTCTGTACACGGACTGTACATTATTTCATCATAATGTTGCTGCAAATAATATTGTTCCTCATTTTTACCAATAATTAATCTAAAAATAACAATTATTGTTATAATTAATTAAAGCGTTTCGAATTCATCTCATTATTATACCTGAAGAAACTGATAATAGTATCGACTCTTTCTTTTCCTTCTGTATTCTTATTGACATGTAATCCTGCTTTCAAATACCAAAGAAGAAGAGATGTACAGACGCTAAACAAGATGGTGGTACCGTGAGGAATAGCCTGAACTAGGCCTCTAGATTTGAGTATATTCCACACCTACCAAGATAATTACAAATACGGGAGAAATATTACAGTAAATAGGAAATGTTTTCACTCTTATACAGATGTTCACTTACAATATGTGTCAATTCCTGGGAAACATACGATACTAGTAGAGGCCTACGTACTTTTCTTTCTTGAAATATTGACACTACACTTGCAATAATACAAGGTCCTATCATAATATTGATAATGTTGAATTCATTTGTAATTTTTCTAAAATTAGATTCATCGATTTGAAAACAACTAATTCAACAAATTCAAATTTAGAAAACTTACCCAAATATACAATGTAGACAAAATAGTCCTGCTAGACATGTAGTTAGTGCATGCGCAGAAAACCCTATTCCTACAGCTGTTTTCTTTAAATCCTGTCTTGTTGGTATTCGTCCTTTTGCCAATAAGCCTAACTAAAATATAGACAATATTTTTATTGTTATTTTATCGAAATATTTTGGAAAAATAAAAATCTTCACATAAATGTCATTGAATTATATACCTTAAATTATTGTCACTAACTAGTTAATGATATTAAAATTGGACTGTAATTGATTTACTTACCATATATGCATACGTGTATATCTTTAGATTAGCCCAGAATATATAAGTCCAAGTCTGTACGCCCGCATACAGACAACTGTCCGTATGCGGATGTATGAGCTGACTGCATGAATCCGCAAAGTTCCATGTTAAAATCTTACTCAAAACCACCATATTTGTCGTATAGACTCAACTGTCACTGAACGAATGTAAAAACCCGTCAACTATTGAATAATACTTTGGTACGCTGTACGCTGTATCCTATAATAATGTTTTTTTATACTTAAAAAACATGCATAAATTTTGAAGCATGTTTACATGAAGTTTGTTGTTTGTTTCTCTGTTCAGTATAAGTTTAGCTACCATGCGCAAATGTGATTATACATTTATGTATATATTTTGAAAAATTACTTTATTTACGTCATGAATGAACCAGTAAATATGTAAACTGATAGTAATGTCATAAATAAGATTTTTCAGTATCAAACTCCACTAGTGATATTTCAAAATTTTTTCTTTGGTAAGTTCAAACATTATATTGTATATAATTTCTTCCGTCATATTAATATAATTTAAATAATATTTTATGCTGAACTTATGAAAACGAACAATATCGAAGTGAAACTATGATGCTTACCTGTTCAATAACATTTATGCTATTTTATATTCTTCGTTTCTATTCGTGGATTAAGTTTATAAAAGTATAACCAAGTATTTATAACAAATACTGACTTAAATGTTACTTTATATTCATTCCAAAATAAACGTTATTTATTTGCATTGAAATGATATTATCGTGAAATGTAAGTAAATGCTGTAGTTTATATTTAAATGCAATTGAACATTTCGCTACCATTTAATCAGTTAACCTTGTGAGTTAATTAATGTGTTTATGTAACGAAATATAAACAACTGTCACAAAAAATTCTTTAAAAATTCTCGTGAAATTCATGCATTAATTAAGTTGATTTTAAACAGTCTGAGTCGATTATAAAACCATTACTACTGACTAGTATGAAGAGAGTATGTTTAGATCAACTATGCAGACTGTACTTTTGAGTAAAATGAGTAAAAACAATGTATAAAATAATATAAAAACTTTATTTGACATTACGTATGAAATATAAATACAAATATATTCCAGTCATGAACATACTCTGCATATAAATGTAACAAAAACCACCATCTATAAATAAAGTATACATGTACAACCAAGTAAATAATCTTGAACAAAAAGAGTCCGCCTAATAAATACGTACAGAGTACAAGAAAACCTTACAATATTTCATTAAACTCGAATTCAATTTGTACCCAAAAATGATGAATATATTCTTGAATAGCACAATAACAAGATAACTAAAAAACTTAACAGTAATATGACCTAATATTTGGAAGAATTATTCTAGAGGAATCCGCCATACACCGCACATGGACAACCAATATAAACAATAGTAATATTTAGCTAGAATTTCGTTTAGAATTTAGCGTGATCCTATATTATATGTCTAACTATAGTGTCTGTTTTCGTTTTCTTCAGCGTAATGGCAATCTGTTTCGTAGATTCACAGCCCCACACATCGAGAGCGGTACGATCCATGCTTGAAATTCTGTAGAAATATAATCACAGTGTCATGGAACAATTATAACCTATAATTATCGTGTAATATAATCATGAATCTCGTCGGTACAGACCTGCCGCCGGATAAGTTGTGCAGAAACTTGTAGTAACTTGGCCGCAAGTTGTTTGGCTCAATGATGCCGGCATGGAAGAGTATGGCGGTGCTGAAGCAGTAGAGGATTTTAGTAAAACCAGGCACCCGCGGTACATGACCAGACTCTATGCCCATATTGTAGGTTAACTGAAATATACAAGTACACTGTATTGTAGATACTAGATTGTCCAACGTCTTCAAACGCATTAACAGCGTTTCAACACTTAAATTAAACCTGACAGAAGTAAGTACAGTTATAAATTATATTTTATACCATGTAGAAGTCATCAGACGTCAAATTAAATCAATGATGCAACGCAAAAAACAGATTACTAATGTAAGATCACAGATGCAGCCCAAAATACATGCGTGTATTGCAAATAACTGTCAATAAATTAATATTACAAGTGTTCAATTGAAAATACTCGTTCGCTGGATATCAATGCGTCTATACTTACTTGAAACAACTTCCACATGACATACAGAGCAATTGTAGTGTCACTGTACTGCGTGAATGCCGTTCCTGCTAGCAGGCCTGCTAACAGTGCATAATACTGATTATCCCTGCCCGTCATCCATCGCATAGAGCAGGATATCGCCTGCAAATAACACAATCATCACTGGTTGACATGTGCTACATGCACATGTGACAATATTTACCCTAAATATCCCCGTGAAGCCTGCCAAGAATGCAGCAAGTGCGAACACATCGCGTTTGAAGAAAATCCGCTTCACAGACTGCGGTTTCGCGACGATCCGATGCATGTTAAATATTAGTTTCAAAGCGATCTGTATACCCAGACCAGTTGTGAACATTTTAGTCGTACCCTGAAATGAAACGTCATACAATATTAATTATCAGCCGATGGATTAGACAATTAAATAAAATTAAACTGTCATTGCGAGTTCATGTTTAACATAAATCATTGTGTGCACGACTTTCTCGATTAAACGAATCTAGAAGGTTGTGATTGTGTGTATGCACCTGCAACGTGTAATATAAACAACTGAATGGATGTGGACAGACAAGATGACGTCCGCAACACTTGATCTTGTGTATAAGTATACGATAGACTCGTAGTGCTTGGTTGACAAGATAGAAGACTTTGTTACTGGGCCTGTACCGTTGTCGGGCCGACGGGTAACTACTCTGGGGCCCCGTGTCCCCTCTGGAAGGGCCTTGGTCACTTGTGCTAGCCTGCTGCTGTTGTTTAGTATACTGTGACATTTGCTCCGACCGTTTCTGGACATATTCGTACTCTTCGTACGGTCCGACAACGAATCTACAAAGAAGTGAGGTTAATATTACAGTAGATATATGATCAGCTGTACATTATATTAACGTTATATTTCTGTACAAGGATTATTGAAACACTAGAGCAGACAGCTCACCTAAGTAGGCCGAATATGCTGTCGCTTCTTCCATCTTTTGTCTTGTGCTGACCACCCTTGTAATACATGAGCAGCAGCGCTATACTTGTGCTAAATATAATTGTCGGCGCGTACGGTACATTCCGAACCATCCCTCGGGATTCCAACATATTCCAAACCTGTAAATCACCCCTGTCAATTCGTCCAGTATCTAAGTATCGAATCACCCTTAGAATAAACTATTATAACTTCGTTTATAGTAATAAACTACTATAAACGAAGGTATTGGATCCAAAAGGTTAGCATAATTGACAGTAGTTCAGATGGTGCGAACTATATATTAGAATAAATTCTTCGTTTACATTTTCTACGTTCTCAAGAAAAATACATCGCTGTTTTTGTTAGCTTCGTTATGAAAATTTATGCTAATACACAGTTCACACCATCAATTATTCTAACCTTTTTTATCCAATAAATGCTATATAGGTTATACAATTGTCTCACGATTTTCTCAATTAAAAATGTGCACTTTAAATCGAGAAGCTCGTGAGTTGTTGAATGTTGATCACTTACGGTTTCCGTGGCAACATTGCTCACATACAGACATAACAACGGTCGTCTAGATGGCCTCTCGAGATGGATGGCAAGTATACTAGATAAAAATACGGGCATTGCCGATACAGATAAGATATTAAAGTTGCCACATAACCGTCTGAAAGACACATTTCTAGATTATTAACGTTATTGCTAACATGTCTTGAATATATTTTACCTCAGGCTACACAAGAATGCAGAATAACCTAATCCTGTCGCACTTAGAAAAGCAACGGACTGCAGTAAACCTGCAAATGTCCGCCTAATATCTTCAAACCTAGGAATACGGCCCTTCATTAGAAGAGCCAGCTGGAATCAAACATTTTTTTTAAGGACTTCTGCTTTTTTAAATTTCTTCACTACATTTTAATTGCTTCGGAATATATTTTGCGCACCACTAATGGCAATTTACTGGAATCCATTAGAATAAATTGGTTCGCTAATAAATGTTTCATGTGTACATTTGATAGTAACATAACATTACTCTATACCATATATTTAACACTAATAGACATACCTGACCTCGTCCTCTTGTCAACATATATTGTCTTTATACATTTACGTAAGAAATGTCAGTGCGTTTGTTACGTTACATGTCAAGGAAAATTTTTAAACTTATCAGACCCGTTTGTTTTTAGAAATAAGTATTTAACTAGTTTATTACGCACAGCAAAAATAAATTGTAAAGCGAAATATGTTGATTTTGAGACTATTCAGTTGACCAATTAATTATCACTGACTTAATATTTATTTAATTTCATAATTTTCTCGTTTATGAACATAAAATACTACTCCTATTTGGATTTTATTTAAATGCGCATTTACATATGAGAATAAATGAATAAATAGTTTCTGAAGTTATACGTAAAAACATTAATAATTGACATAGTATTTTTATCTGACGTTTACGAAAGTTGTTTTTTTTTAACAAAGTAATTTAATTATTTTATACATAACATGCATAGATAAATTCCACATAAACATGTACTTTGGAAAAGCGCGATTGTACTATTTTCTGTTATCAAAACTATTATAATTTCGAATTTAAATAAAACATTATTTTTTTTGTCCATTTACGTAAAAGCACTTGACATTTATGTCAGAAATAGTTACTTTATATATCATTTACTATTATCATTTACTTATATATATTTATCTATAACGTATTGCCTTCTTGTGAATATTTACTTTCGATGATGTAATATCAGTAAAATATAGCTCAAAATGTAACAATTTCCTTCAGAATGCTGAATCATGTGAATAATGCGCTTATATGCAAATAAAGTGCACACATGTTTGTATTATGTTGAAGGCATATAATTGATCAGTATGTCTCTTTAGATTGACCATTTAAATAGAATTAAATACAGAAATAGATTCTGATTTATGAAGGACATGATAAAATTACAGTATTGCAAAGTGCTTAAGTATGTAGTTATCTGTAAAAAAATATCATACAGTAATCGTTTTTTGGAATAACTATTTTATATTTGGCAGCAATAAAAATCTACAGATATGTCAACACACACGCACATAAGATTTATGAACTAGTAAAGGCGTAAAACAATTGCACAATTAAAATGACAGTTTATCCAATAAAAATGTTAATTCACCGTAGGAGTGTAAAAACAAAAGATGATCTCTGACGTAAATAAATAAATCTTACCATGTATACCGTGCCATATATTCTGAAACTGTCATATATACAGTGCAGATAAAGACCTGCCGAAGCTTCCAGACAACTCTGTGTCCAGGGATGGACATATTCAATGCACGAAACATGTACGGGAGATAATTTACTTATCACCTGCACCATGGTTATAGGTGCACTTGATTCTTTTAACACAACGCACTTTCAGAAACTAACTAAACATTATGGATATTATTGTACAAAAATCAGTTTTTGCGACTCATATTGCGCACGATACGTTCCAGTATTTATGTGACAGAATTATTGATATATGCACAATTTACGACGTGCACTCAAGTAATATTTTCAAGTACTGAGATAAAATTACGAAAGTTGACTTTGCTTCGTTGTTGTTGATAATCGTGTCGTCCAAATGACGTTTACATGTGCAATTATGACAGTTCACAGTAAGCAGAGAACTTAACCTACTATTGTACGAATATCACAAAGAAGAAGCCTCATTTTAAACACTAAAATATTAGGATAATTCTGGAAGTCGTAAATAATACATTAATATTAATTTTTACTTGCGTAGGAAAGAACATTATTATAACAATTCCAAAACAATGTCAATGTAAAATCGCTTAATGACCACATATAAACGAAGCTTTACTTTAACTTTGGTATAGATGTCACTAGCATGCGGCGAAATGAAATGTCAAATTGAGTTTGTCTCTAACCTAGGTTTCTTATTTATTTGTAGGAAAATAAAATCTCTAGAAAATGACTGAACATGTGCTGGATGCAGAAAATTGGTGTTTAGAAGCAGACGCAGTTATAAAAGACGTTGAAAATCATGTACAGTATATCAAGTTATCAGAATCACTAGTAAGCACCGATCAGCATATTTACTTGAACATAACGACGAAAGAAAATACGGACTATTGCATTGAATTGTCTGGCTTAGGATTTCGAATTGTTGGAAGACAATTTGATAAAATAGATGCAATGGAAGAAGAATGGTTTGAAACACCGTACAGTTTATTAAATCGAATAAGCCCGATGTTCAGTAACTCATTTGGAAATGCACTCCTCGATAAGCTCAACGATCTTATACAATAACAATTTACTACAGCATAATTTATTTTACCATACTGATATTATTATCTAGAAATCACATGTACAAATAATTGTTACTTTTATAAAATATTCTCACATTTGTATATTTTAAATAAATCGATTAAAATTATAATCATATGAACAAAGAAAATCTGTATGACAATTTTATCAAGATAAAAAAAACCTAAAAATAATTTGACAGTTCAGTGGTATGAAGTTAGGCAGTGTGCAATATGAATCCATAATGGATTATAGGTGTAGTGAAGGAATAGTAGATATTTTTGATTTAAAATGTTTTAACTATTTCTAAAATTAACGGAATGCATTTAACATATGTTATTTTACATTTTGTTTTCATAATAAAACACATAAAGGCACAGAGGAAATTTTATTGTATTTATGTAGAGACAAGAGCCACATTAGATGGTAGCACGGACTGGCTAGTATCTCATGACCTTGTTCATTTGAACTCAGCAACTTCATACCGTTTGCAAACCAATGACAAATTCTTTCATGGCACATAACAATACCATTGTTATTTACGTAAGAACTGTGAGAATAAATAAGTAATTTCAAATAAAAACATTCGTAGCGGACCTAGTGTGTGTGAATTGTGTAGTATAAAGTGCAATCGGTGTGAATTACCGCCTCGAGTTTGTGAAAATCTGATGGAGTTGTGTTTCCGTGTTAAATATCGGTGCAATTTTTCCAACTCCTCATATACTTTGTAGGTAAGTTCGGCAATTTGCATTGTAATAGTCAGTGATTGTCTATTATAGTTAGGAAATGAATTTGCAAGTTGTTTTGTCATTCGGGGGTCCTATGTCCAGGGCCGGCGTCTGCTATTTTCGCCCGCAGGCCTGAATATTTGGTTAACGAACATAATAATCTGTCATATATTGTGTGCGATTTCAGTAGTGTTTTGTGAAACTAGAATTTATATGCATTGTAGGATGTTAGCTAGTATCGTTACATCTGCGTCAAATATAATGTGTCATGTTTTTTTCGCTAGCTGGTTTCTAGTCAGAAATATGATATAATTTATCGTGTAACATGAATGAAAATTATATGCGGTGGTCTGAAAGGAAATGCGTGTACTGTGATTTTCCACATTCAACCTTGCAAAACTAACATACGAGATAATATTACTTGATACATTTATTTGCTGTTTCACCGGTACAGTATTAATTAGTGCAGTTATTAGAATCATTATATGATATCCGTAACCTGAAGGTGAGTGTTACTATTTTCTTGTACGTAACAAACCAAGATGCTGTATTTCAATTTAAATCTAACATTCTACGCAATTGAAACATACCATAATGTTATTGAAATTATTCGCTAAAATCACATAACAACAAACATACTTAAGCATACGATTAAATATAAACAAATAATGTACATTTAGTGTTAAACCAATGTGATGATTAATTACTTGTATGTGATTAAATTTATCATATAAGTCCATATGAGATGTGGGTATGGAAAATACCATGAACTGCTGCTAGTTCTATGCAAGAATGTGTAGCTCGGTGCACGTGTACCCGCTGGGTGAGTCCTGCCAGTGCACTTGCACTCGGCGAACTCCAGTACCGTAATCGATAGATTTGTTAAGCCACTAGCAAGAGCTTAAATAATGATTTTTTTACGATCTTTTCCAGTTAAATTGATGCATTAGTGGTTTCAAAGTTATATAAATATATCATGTTGAAATTTTGTAGAACTAGTATTAATTTTTTTTTTTTTTGTAAAACGTAAGAAAACAACACGTATTCGTGACATTTCCAATTTAATGCTACAGTTCAAACTTCAAGTACATTTTTTCTTAGCGCTCATTAATATTAAAATATTATAAACATGATTTTATTTTGTTTTTTTTTTACTGCAAAAAGTTAATGTGAAATTTTTCACTTTAATTCTTATAAATAAGTAAGATATTATGACATTACATGTTCAATACGATTTGTATAACAGATTGTAGGATATTTTACCATTATTTTGATGGTGTTCTCGTTTGGTTGCAATATAAATGAACATGCTGTACTGTTTCTACTTTAATATTGAACACTACCATTTGAGATGAAAGTAACTGACTTGGCATTTGGCAATGGTTCATACATATTATATACATTCGTGCTTGAGAGTCGTGTGTTGTATTGCTTGGAATTGAAAGAATAAACATCGAAAACAGAGTACAACAACGTAATTTGATCGGCGGATGACTGTTGCTGTAACCCTATTTATCATGTTTAGTTTTGCACTATTAGTTTCTATAACTTATTTCAATTATTCTGTTTGCATTGGCTGATGTGCAAGGTCTGTCTGTGTGTTGATAAATAATTTGCTAGAACATACACGAACATATGTACCACTTATTACTGACTGTGTGTGTTTGTTTAAATCAAATTGTATGACTTCGTCAATACGACCTCACCCCTCGATGTAGATAATTGTATTTGTTTGGGTATTAATGACAGCGGCTATTTTTAGCTGTAATGATGTCTCAAATGAACATTTTGCCCGTCGTTCAATATTTCCTTACTTTTTGATATTACCTTCTGTAGTTTCTCGTAATAAATCATACAGTCACACTTCGTGTAACGCTATAGATGAAGATACAGCATTGATCGAGATCATTGATGTATAATTTCCGTAATTGTGTCATTATGAAGCGCGTTATAACGAATCACTGTACATTTAGCGCTTTTTGGGGGCGTTATGACGAATTGTGATAGCGTTAACCGAATTCTTGCTCTATACTGTTCTGTGGCGTGTAGAACTGTATATCATGAATAACTAAACACAGCAAAACGATGAGCAATCAAACTTGAATTGTTTATGCTGTTTTATCCATTTTTCCTATGTCAAGGTACTCGATTAAATAATCTTTTATGTTTATTAAAGAGTAGAATATGTACTTCGTTTATCATTAATAGTTCGTGTATTCATGTGAAATTGTGTGTGTTCCGATATTTAATCAAAGTATGTTATTCATGGTTTTCAAGCAACCTTGCCATTGATGAAATATTGAAGTATATTTATATCTATTTTGTATACACGCTTGTAGAATTTAATTCAAGCGAAAATTCAATACAACTCTTTCATATAGCTAGGTGTAGAATTAGTTTTTGAAAAAATAAAACCAGAACACCTCAAACAGTGCTCCGCGGGCGCGGAATGATTAAACACTGATAATGATATCGACATACGGGTTGAATTTTTTTTTTCGCTTTAGTGATATCCTGTGAATTTTGTGATAACACAAACTGATTAGTATATCGGTGTATTCTAAAAACTGTACAGTATATTAACGGGTGTTTTTGATAATGTGTTTGGTGTAAATTTCTAACACTATATTTAGTGTTGGTCGAACTAAATTCTTGTGTTACATATATTTACGAATATTCCCGTAAAAATAGCATATTGAGCATTTCTAACGTGAACATGTAATCAGCGAAAACATATTCGTGTCTCAGGTAAATATACATTCCTTTACCTAATATAGAACGAAATTACTCACACTGGTCATTGCGTGATTTATTCTACATTTACTAAAAAAAAAAAATCTACTTATATTTATGCAAAATTATCAGCAATTTGTCTCTCTACAATAACCAGTCTAATAATACTTTTATAAAAAAAAATACATATATAAATATTTTAAAAGGCATTAACATTAAGCTAATTTTACTTGATATTACGTGTTTATTTATAAAACTAGATATTGAAAAATACAGCCGAAATTTATCTGTGCAAATGAGTTCGATTTGAAAACTATAATCATAGTTAGATAGAAGCTTTATATATCTGAAACTTCTACCTATGGTTATAAATTATTGTCGACTGTATATTCATACATCGCGCAACTGATGACAATTGTGATGAATTGCGTTGCTGACGAATGAGTCATCTCGGCTCATGCAAGTATGCATACGATCAGTGGCTTTAAACCAGTGGCACAGTCACAACAACGCATCTCTCTTGTCCCAACTGCTTTCATTTATTTGCTTCCTTGCAAATATAGCCCGAAATATAGTGTATCTCTTCATTTACTTTGTCTAATCTATCAACATACACTGATTAATATTACATTGTGGTTTATACCAGCAGTAGCCAACCCGTGACCCTTGTGAATACATGCAAAGTCCCTGTTGGTAGTAAATATTCATTAGAATAGAAGAAAGTTAACAAATATTTGTTTATAGTGGTGATTCTCCAAGAATGTTGGTCTGCAAAACCAACATTTTTCGTTGGAAACTATTCTTTGGAAACTAATAATTTATGGTGTATTTTGTTTGAAAACTTTTAGATTTTTGTCGATACCGTTCGTGTCTATAATGTTTGCCCTTTTCGGCGTCACTGTTTTTATTCTGGCGCCACAACATGAGACTCTAATTATGTCAGTCTCACCAAAATCTGATCTTATTCAAACACACACTCGATATCGCATACACACGCAGCATCTGAGTCATCATCATTGGTAAACAGTCATTCTCAAACGATCTATTCCGGGAACCATCTGTGTCTTATCACCATAACCTTAGCCTGTGTTGACCACAGAACCTCACACAGTATTAATCACACTATCCGGTAGTCATTATATGCATTGTTCGAAGTGAGTTGGTGTAATGTGTGTCATTCGTGAAACATATATTCAAATATGATGGGCGCGTTACTATTTCCAAGAACTGACAGTGTTACACTGCTTCTACACTCGCTGAGTTTTTGTGTATTCGTTGTTCATCTCGTTGACAGTTGTTCCAGCGACTAGGGATATTTATTTTTGTAGTTGCCGTCCTGGTTCGTTGTTCCCGGGTGAAGTTAGTTATATGTGCGCGTTGTGTGTTTGTTTTGTTTGGTTACATTTGAACTGTCACATTGTGTAAAATTAACTTCTGAAGTGTCAGAAAGTTTGTGTATTAATATTCGTACACTTCGTATCAACAACGGATAATATTCAAAATTAATAATGTCATTTAAATATCCTCAGTGAAATTCGCAATTTCAATTGTGTATGCTAATTCCTAGCAATTAACATTATTGGATTAATTGAATGATTTTAGCGGTTAAAATTTATGCATATGTAGAATATAGTAGTGGCAAGATGGTCGTTTGGGTAACGTACTGGTTTCCTGATCTACAAATTGCAGGTAAGACATATTTTATCAGATAAAAATTCAGCCGATGATAATAGAAAGAAATTCTATATTATTCCGTACAGTACGTGTTATAAGTTGATGATATATCACAAGATTTCCAAGGTCTCTTCTAATCAAATCTATTCTAATCAATTATTTACACAGTCGCATCGGATAAATTAATACGTACGAATGGTATTGATTGATTTGCCTAGGACACATATCGAGCTGATTTTAATAGTATATTACGTCAAACTTCCTGGATGCCATATTGAAAGTGTATTCATCAATTATGCAAGCGACATATTCTCTGTAGAAATTAAATACAGTTTTAGTTTTTCTTTGAAATATTTTGTACTGTATTGTTCGTTGTTTTCATTCAAATGACGCGCTGTTTAAATTTAACTCTGCATAATTTCAACGTTACTACGGGGAATCCCCATCTACTCACAGCGGTTATATTTGTCATTGCATATACAATAAACCGAGTTTAATCTAAACTATGTTTTAACTATATTTAACCGAAATAATGTTTTAAAAATTCCTATTTTATCTGACGTTCGATGTACTACAGAATTCTGTTCGTTAATATTTTAACCAGTTGTATCGTACATTCGAAATGTTTTACTGAAATGCCCTCTGATATTTGGAAACGGGAGAAAGGCTTTTACGAAATTTTAGCCGTAAGGAAAATTCATCTTTCTGTCTAACTTTCATATCTTATCATAATATTGCGGTTTTTTAATCTTCATGTTTGCATGTACGAGCGGTTTTTGTCAAACACGAGTCGGAATTATTGTTGTGGCAGCAACCTCTTCTCCTTTTGTGTTCGTTAATTGACATTCCGCCTGTGACATGTCGGTATGCGACAGAGGAAAATTAAAAAATAATGCTGGTAGCAGAATTTTCCATGAGTATGATTTTGCTAAAATTCTTGTTTTAAGCGTAGCAAAATTATACGCTAATGATAATCTCTTCACATTTGATTATCTCTGTCAGACTATAATCTAGATTGTCATTATCAGTTTACGAAAATTTGAAAATCATATTTGTATAAGAGGTTGATAAAATAAACTTCTGTATTTAATTGAATGTATTTAATAATTATTTATTTAGTGTAGAAGAAAATATTTGATATATAACTATATCTGTATGAGTATAGCTAGTATAATATTGTCAGAGGTTTTCAACATGCCTGAGTGATGTCAACATTTTAAATACGGCCATTGACTTCTGAATTTATTTGTATTTTACATGACGTGATCACGCAATATCGAGTGGTCACGTTTTCTCCTATATACATTATACGATTATTGAACCAGCTGCTTAAAATGGTAACAATCTGTTAAGTGCAGAATATAATTACCTAATGTCAACATACAATGTTGTTAAAACACACTGTGTAAGGTGGTTCTGTATTACAAGATCAACATCAGTATATATGTGTACCGGGTGTCCCAAGAAATCTGCAGTTTCTAATTCTGAACAACTTTTCTATTTGCACTTTTGCTTTCAAATCTATCGTTCAGAAGTAGTCATAATTTTTCTATTATTATTTAATCAATATTACTTTGTTTGACTATTGTTATATATTTACGCATACATTTCCTATGTTCCACATTTCCTGAGACACGTGGTATATACAAATAATCCAGACGTTAGTTACTAAGAAAACTTCGTACATTTCACTCCCGTTTATGAACATTGCAATGCTGCGTCTAATTTTAACATATCGTGGTGTTAAAAATAGACCAGCGACCTTGGAATACCTAAGGAAAGAAATGTTTTAATTAAGAACTCTTCGGTTGGAAAACAGTGCACTAGATGTATTTATTTCCGGTAGCGTTTAGAGTGCGGAAAATACAGAGGGAGCACCATATTTGAGCAATTTTCCAGCATGTGTAGCTGTGTGCAGTGAATTGACGCTGAGCGTAATGGCCTGGAAGGAATCCAAGTGTACAGTTTAGTGCGAGTGTAGCCTGGGACGATATAAATCGTACAACATAGTACGTAATAAGGTCGCAGCACTACCTAGTACTCTCTACAGTAGAGCTTCGCTTAAGCGCTGTCTCGAATAAAGCTGATGCGATATAAAGCGCTTTTTCCAGAAACCCCCCTCAAAAAAGCCCTAAATTGACGATGATTCGCTATAAGGCGGTTCATAACGATACAATTACGGAAATTATGGAACAATGTATAGACAATGATCCAGTATGACGATGTTTCGTAGATTTCTCAATGGTAATATGCTTTTAAACATCTGAATTTATTGGCACATTGAACAAACTTTGATCGCTCGTAGCTACATAAGGACATTTTTTACTCAAAACTCGTGTTTTTACACTGGTGGTGAATCAGTCTGTATGTGTTATTGTTTGAGAACCATGTATACCATATAATACATGTATGTAGCTGGTGTTACTCGCTGTTGAAGACGTCCATGTGTGTGTGTTCTAGATGGCATGGACAGCCTGCACGTGTGCGGCACTCCGCAAGCTAACAGCAAGACCTCCAGCAGGAGTGCGAGCCCATGTCGCCCGCGGCATTTCCAACAGCAGCAGCAGCAGCAGCAGCCGACACCTGTATCTGAGCAAGTCACATCTGGCGAAAGTGGAAAGGTGTGTTAATAGTATTTCCTTAAACTTAAACATAGAATGATTTTGTACACACATAAGTATTTCAATTTACTTGGTGATAGTCCATGTTGAGATACTTGATCTAGAGAAAATATGCTACGAAATAGCTTGCTATTCAACAAGTATACAACTCAACATACATATGAATATGTACGTCGACTTCCGATTCCTGTTTGCGAGCATTACGTATTTCCGGGAGAAAACCAGATATCGCTACCTATGTTTACATTTGATTTATTTTCGTCCTGATATCTACTGTTCTTCATACAACGTACATCAAATTAGAACACGTTTTATTAAATTTAATTCGTAAACTGCATCGTGAAAGAGAACGATTTTATTTTTTCCTTCAATCTTACATTAATGTATCAATGTGTATTGTCACTTATTTCCGTCGACACTTCTTCTGTTTATAAATAAAAATCAAGGTCGGCGCGACGAATCTGTACAGCAGATATTCAGCAATTGACATACTTATGTTAAACTCACGTTCGTAATACTTCTGTCGCACGTAAATGTATAACTGTACCGGCCATTTGAAAATTGTAACTGTACATATTATGAAACATGCATGTGTGTGTGTGTGTGTGTTTTTGCATTAGTTACAATTCATTTCGCCTGTGACACTTTTACCGAATGGAAAATGTGACAAAATGTCCTCTAGAGATAAGTATTTCTAAACATTTAATATCTAGTAGTTTAAATATAATATTACTAGCACTAATGGACTAAAGTAAATCTATTCTAGTATGAAACAGTTTCATCATTTACTTAGTAGTACATTATTTTTTAATAACTATATTAAATATCTAATATTATCTGCGCTTACGTTGTGATGGTTCATATTACAAAATTATATATATATATATATATATATATATATATATATATATATATATATATTTATTTATTTATTTACTATATTAACGCACAATCTCTAATCTTGTTGTTCTGCAGGTGCATGATGGTGTAACTCCGACAAATGTACCGCGGTCACGTCAACGATCCCCGACAAGTCGCCACCGGTCACCGACACAACGACTAACATCCACACCAGCCACCATGGAAGATCCACTGACACCGCACAAGGCCATCACCGCTGCTGAAATACCCGAGGAACTTCCTCTAGCGACGTTCGGCAGCATTGAAGCACCCGACGAAGCTGAGGCGTGTTTCTCCTCGTTCTTGAGCAACGGCAGTTCGGAACATGTCCAGTACGATGAGACGGACAACGCCGCGATCAAAATAGCCGCTGCCATCGAACATTTAAACAAGAAAATCATCCGCGTCCGGGAGTCCATACGGATGGAACAAACAATGCGCGACGGTAAGAGCAGTTGCTACAGTAGCGCCGATATATTAATAAGATTGTCTATAGGGGCTGAGTGTTGTGAATGTTGTTCTAGAAAATGTCAACGAATACCTGAAACTGGCGGCGCACGCTGACAAACAACAGTTGCAACGGATCAAGGCGGTGTTCGAGAAGAAGAACCAGAAGAGCGCGCAGGGCATCTCACAGTTACAGAAGAAACTCGACAGCTACACGAAACGGTTACGCGAACTGGAAGCGGGAGGCTCGGGTGCTGCGCCGCACCGGCCGCCGCGGGAAGTGCTACGTGACATGGGGCAAGGATTAAAGTAAGTACCACACGCAACAACAAATGATAACACATGATATTAACACACCAGTGTCATGTGGTATATAAACCGCAGTAAACACTAGCGATGACCTTGAACAGACTACACTGGTCGCACAGACTATAGCAATGCTATAGGATAATGTACAATGAACCTGTTTGTTTTATTCCCAGTTACTAATACGTGATTTTGTGGGTTTCTAGAAATGTCGGAGGCAACATCCGAGATGGAATCACCGGATTCAGCGGATCAGTCATGTCGAAACCGAGGGAATTCGCCCACCTGATCAAAAACAAGTTCGGCAGCGCCGATAATATTAACCACTTATCAAGTACGTATCGTTTGTTGTGTACATTAACACTAAGTTTAAAACTAATAGTTGGGGGTAAACTAACTACGAAGAAACGTTGTGAGCAAGCTTGAGATATTGCGAAAAGCTTTTCGCCCTAATTGGTTTTATTGTTTTGTGTACATATACTTTGTGTCAAAATCTTCCTACAATTTGCATGATATTTCACCGTTGGTTCTTTTTTGTGTGTTACATTTCCTTCAACTAAAACTACTGTGTATTGTAGATAATGTTAGTAGCGTTTGCGTTTGTACATTGAGCTTGTTTTCTCTAAAAAAAATCACCTGAAAGTGACAGACTACCGGAACACATTGTTCACCTAACCTAACTTGTGACGGGTGACGGGGGCACTAGGCATGCGGCACTGTAGAGCACCTAATATTAACCTAACAACACTGGTCGCGTAATCCGTAGCCTGGTACGTAGGGGGCGGAGCCGGCGGCCCGGCGACCAATGGCGGCGGCAGTTCGGAGGGAGGCGTGGCCAGCGGTGCAGAGAGCGTGACCAATAACGGCACTGCAGGCGCTGGTGGTGGGGCGACGCCTGGCGGCAACGGTGACAAGCAGCTGCATCACGGCTCGGCAACGCTGCCTAGCGGCTGCACACTGAACTCGGGCGCATCACAAGGCAGTGTGGGACACGTGGCCGCGTCCAAGTTTCCCAGCGACGAGGGGAGTGAATGTAGCAGCGTCACATCGGAGAGTTTGCCCGGGTAAGTTGACAGTCAGTTCAGTGACAGTTCTAGCTGCTGTTGTTTGAAGAAACAGAAGTGTAATTGGCAGCGTGTACTTCGTTAGGTACCACGGACGCAATCAGGAGACCAGTGGCCAGGATGTGTACACGCTGAAGCCCATTTTCGCCGAGCTGCAGGAACGAAGAGAAGAGTACGAGCGACTGCGCGAGAAACTGGACGGGTACAAAACGTTGCAACAAGAAGTGCAGTACCTCAGTTCAGCATTACAGGTACACACGTGCAGAACTCTACATTGTTTGTTAAACAGACACTGTTCATCTGAGAATCTTACAGAGTAACGCGGATGTAACTGTGGGATCTTTAGTAAAATGTTTTAATATTCCATGTGCATGCAGGAGGAGAGATTCAGACTGGAACGACTCGAGGAACAAATCAACGACTTGACCGAACTGCACCAGAACGAGGTGGAGAATCTGAAGCAAGCGCTGGCCGATATGGAAGAGAAAGTGCAGTACCAGAGCGAGGAACGGTTACGCGACATACACGAGATGTTAGAGCACTGTCAGACCAAGGTACATGCATCTCCAGCTACAGACTATTATCTATCTCTCATTGTATTTCCATCCTGGCATTCACATGTCAGCTCCTTGTCTTTAAGTCCGCGAATCAGCACTTGTCCGCTGGTAATTATAACTATTATAGACACACGTTATGCAGTGTGATTCTTTTGTGCATCTAGATGCAGAAAATGGAACACCAAGCGTTGCAGCAACAGCAGTATGTGACGCTGGAGGGACTGGATAACTCAAACGCCCGCGCACTGGTCGTCAAACTCATCAATGTTGTACTGACAGTACTGCAGGTGGTACTACTGCTTGTGGCTACCGTGGCCGGTATAACTATGCCGTTCCTACGGACCAGGTTTGTAAAGGACAGTCACTGATGCGGTTATACACGATTATATTCGCTTGTTTATGTACTATTTACAGAGTTCGCTTCCTAAGCACCATATTCCTGGTCTTCGCCATCTTGTTTGTGCTGAAACAGTGGCCAGAAGTGCGTGACATTGGATCGCACGTCATCCATCACATCAAGGAGATGCTCGATCCGGTTAAATAGCATCTGTGGAACTAAGGGGTGCGCGGGGGTGGTTGCGCCGAGACTTGTACTGCGCATGTGCACGCATTGCACATGCGCAGTACGATTGTCTGAGCCGCATGCGCATGGAAATTCAAGTTTAGTGCTGAGTGGCGCATGTTTAACAATAAACAAATGCAATGTACGGGGACGGGTAAATAAAAGACAGTATTTCTAATGTAACAGTGTGTGAAATGAACAGTGTGCTGCCATAAGTGAGGTTATACAATGCAACTGTCACGCGCAGAACACCTAAACAATTGTGTATGAACTGAAGAACGCCAAGTATAAGAGAATTTTATTACAAAATGCAAAACGAAAGTGATTCTGCGTAGTCGTCCAACAAAGTTATTACTAATTTTAACCAACAATATGGTGTCAGAACCGCTTTTTATATTACAAAGTTATATTATTTTAGTTTAGAGGTAGTCCGTAGTTTTATAGTAGCAGCACAAAGCAAAATTCATAGTGAATTGTGAACAAACAAATGCATTTTTACATTATCTTTTAAAATTTCAGAAATGAATGAATTGTATTATATTTATTTTGTAGGTTTTAATTTTTCGTGTCTAGCGTCGATGTAAATATTGCAAAACATAAGGCTGCTATGTAGATGCTTTTAAAAGTTATTTTATTATGTATTTTTTTTTTTTAAAGCTAAATTATTTTATTCGATAAATTACTGATTTCTGTGCAGTGATTTTCATTAGTTTTATTCTGTAAGATTGTGTATTGTAAATGGGCCTGTACAATGCGTAAACTAGTGATATAATGAAGATTCTCCTAATTATTGGGATTAATTAATCCGTGATGATTCAGTTGGAAGTTTCTATTCGTCAAACAAATGTTTATTCTAATTTGTTACTATTTTCTAGAGAATTCTCTCGGATAGTTTTATAGTTCTATAAGAATCTTTTCTTACAATTACACGAAACAAGTTGATTATTATGAAAGCTAGTCAGATGTGAACTCTTAAATAGCAGAAATTATGTGATTCTGGTACGATTCAGCGCTGATGACTGCGGCAATGACAATATTCTATTGAATCATGTTCTAGTAATTATTTGTATTAACGTTGAATTTACAGAATCCCAGTCAATGTATGTCGTATGTTTTAGATGTGGCCAATTTTTTCACAAATACCTTTTTAGCCACGCTCCATATTGATGGTAAATGTGCTGATTAGGAGATTTTAAATGCATTAGTTTTTGTCAATGGTAAATAGATGTATAAATACTATTTTTAACATTAATCCACCATTACAAATCATCATCATCATTCACGCAAATATTTTTAATTTCTCGTTTACTATTATCGGAAAAAAAGACAAAATACTATATAAGAGAATGAATATATTTATATATTGTTATATGATTTCATTATTTGTGGAATTCTATTTCGATCTGGTGTTTTTAACATGTTTTGGTGATGTTCGTTATTTTTTCAATTAAACGATTGCAAAATTAATGTTCCGTCTTATTATTTTCAATTTTTCATCACTTACAGATTTTTTTTTAGTTAGATAAATCGTACTTTATTTAAAAGATATTTAAATAAATAATTATACATGTAAATATTGATAACAAAAAATACAATTTTACGTTTAAATGAACATTTTTGAATAAAAATATTTCATTTTCAAAGTAGTACGTGCTACTGAGCGATGTAATTCTAAAATTGTATAAAAATCGACTTTATTTTATGGTAATATGTGACCGTTTCTTTTCAACCAGAACCGTACTAGAAAATTTTAATGTTCTGGATAACGTTATTGCTTCAGATTAATATTTAAATAAACTATTTATAATTATTCGGAAACTATAGTTTGGTAGATTTTAATATCAAACTTTTCTATGTGATTTTCTTTGTAAAAAGTACATTATCTGATACTAATCCCATTCTCTTTCCTAAAATAATCTTATTGTTAGAAGTAATATTATGTCTCGCTTCTGGAATTGATATACTAATCGAATTGCTGTCTAAGACTGTAAACAAAAACTAATTAGTTTATTTTATAAATGTCTCTAATCTGCTTCGTGATTCTATACCTGAATTAATGCTATGTACTACAAAGAATTCTTTCGGCTAAAATTCTAACTTTTATATATGTACGCAATGGTCAATATTTAAATCCACAATTACGTAAAACAAATTCTATAATAACAACTCGTCCACAATGTATAATAAATAAGTATGTAAGTACAGCCATAAATAAAGAATATATTGTACACTCACAGCGGTTGCGAATATGAAATAAAGTTGATTAAATGTTTGTCTTTTCCTTTCAACGCTCTGAGCTTGTAGCTATTCATTTAGAATTTCTTTTATCCTCTGATTTTATATGATGAAAAGGATCAGAATCTTTTATTAAAATCGTGATTCTAAAATTATATTTCTGTCTTTAATTATGTCTTTTACAAAATATTCTTCTTCAATTCATAGTTATTTGTATTCATGCAACTTTCTTGACAGCTGCGAATAGCTTGATCATAGTTGCCTATATCTTCATATCTACATATGTTATGTGATAATTTGTTTACTGACGAATACATTTTCAACAGTTGTGAATGTACATGACATAAAAATCCATGTCAATATTGTTTAGAAAATGCATGTGAAATCATATTTCATATACCTGTATACACCTGTTAGTAAATATGATCATTATATATATTTATTGTATTACGTATATTTATGATATTATATACATACATACATACTTCACAAAAGGACAATTACATTTCGCAACAAACAATAAATAAAATCAAACGTACGAATAATATAAACTTAAATATACAATTCAATTGTTGTATGCATTTGTTTTAAGATTTTCCAATTTTATATTCATCTAAAATCATTTTAGTTATATAAATATACGTATATTTGCGAGATTTAATTGTGCCGTTTGCTGAATTAACTAAAGAATATAGTGATATACATTAGTAGGCAGAGTATTAGCAATGCAAATATTATATAAATAAATTATTTATGTTGCAAACATGTGTAATGTATTTATACATTCTTTGTTAATAAGTACCTATAACTTGTCATAGTATATTGCCACTAAGATTATATCTAAATGCAATAAAATAGTTAATTGTTTACCAAGTGTTCCTCTATGCATAACCCAATCGTCCGTTTCTTGAACTTGCACCATTTCAGCAGAATCTATTGCTATTAAATATCACAACAAAGTAAATATTTTAAAAACAAAATCAAGAAACTGCACACATATTGCAAAATTAAAATATGATGTTTTATCAGTGTTAAAGATAAAAATTGATACGCAATACAAAATATTAAAATATGTATATGAAATAAATAAATTGATTAGAATAACATCTATTTCACAAATATATTTCTCTGTGCAAAATTAATTTACTCTAATAAGATTGCATAAAACTGTTGAATTTATCAGCAAATTCACTTTGTTATATTTTCATACTGTTCCTTACATAACCTTGCACAATTTTTAGACGGATTGTACACTAGCTGACTTGAGCTGACTGTTGTCAGATGTTCAATAATCATTTTAGCGCAAGTGACTGAAGTGCTGTAGTGTTTCTGCTCATTTCCTACAACAATAATACAATAAACAATGTTTACACTGACATATGTGATACCAGAATTCATTCTAAATGTATAATTAACCACAATACAAATCAATATTTGTTCCTACATTAAATAATCGTTACTTAACCTAACAATGACACATTAAAAATAGAATTTTAGACAACTATATACGTCCATCGATCAATATTATAAGTGAAACGGAATGTTGATTGGTAAAATATAAATTTTAAATGTTGTGTTTAGATGTGTTCGGTGTAAAATGATAGTTACATTAAATAATTTCATGAACAACGAAGGTAATATTGCTTTACTTATTTATGTTCTATACTAAAAGTTATTCAACAAAAGTTGTTAATAAATATTAAAATTTTATATCGATATTAATCATTGTTTTGCGTAATTTATTTACAAAATACGTTTAATAGTATTTAATGTTTTGTTAATCATAATCTTGTGCGTGGAAGAATTAGGCATGTTTGACATTTGTTATAATTTATTGTATATACACATTTCAGTGGAAATATTCTTGGTTCAAGGGACATAGTGGAAAGAAAATCTTCGTAAATCATAGACATTTAGTTAGGTCAACGAACTATAGACTAACACAGTGTCATACCAAGTATTGTTTGGAAAGAACTAAATACTGTTTTAATATATTTAATTATTATTATTAAATACGATTTTAATAGGAAATTTACTAGATATACGAATATACATACTTATTATTCGAATATTCTCAACTTGAGTAATACATATTTTCAAGATTATAATGTGTTATCAAGAAATGAACTTTGACCTTGTATTTACATATATAACATGTATCTGTGTGTTTCATCGTAAACTTTTACACTATACTAACAAAATTCAGTTTATTCGAGTTAAAACCATGTCCATATTATATACATGGCTACCACAATATTCACTGCCATTACGCTTGCTTCACATCTAACAATTTATCGGATATTTGTTAAACAATTTCATAATCTGCACTGCCATTTTTATCAGCAAAGATAACCTTCAGTATGGTTAGTTTATCCTCAGTATCATTTCGAACGTGCCCGATGTGTACACGTCCTCGCATATGTACTTTGAAACTGTAATTTTGAGGTTAAACTACAACTTGTCTTGCTGCGTGTGATTACAGTGCGTGGATCCAAGTGTGCGTGGCCGGTAAGAATTATTTGACCCGAGAACTGGCTACTCTGTTGTAATAACGAAGTTTCGAGTGTAATTCCTTAAGAAGTGAGCTGAGTGAAAATGTTGAAAATCGGCTTCATCGGCGGCGGCAAAATGGCGCAAGCCTTAGCCAAAGGATTTTTGGCGGCAGGTGAGGTTTATTTTTATAATTTCAAGTGTTAAAAACATGCAGTACATGTATTATGTAACCTATAAAAAATATAATTCGTTGATTACATTTTATCTCTACACTTTATTACATTCTCAGTATTTATCTCTTTTTAAAAATAAAAGTTTTATTTACATTATACATGTATAAAATGTTCGATCACAATAATAAAAATATATTTATATTTTACAGCAATCAGCTGATAATATATAATAACATTATGGGCACCAATAATTTACGACATTGACAAATATTATGTAATTTATATCTTTTACGTAATATTTTATTACTAGTTTCTTTATATATTTTTATGATATTTTGTTTAACAAACCGCATTGTTAAATTTTAGTGCATTATTATGAGGTTTTGTGCATGTGTTGTATTGTCAGAGAATTCAGAATTACAGTATTCGTGTATGGCACGTGGATGTGTAGTTATTTATACATACTAACGTTGAGTTAGCTGGGACGTATTTTGGCTAAAGATTATATATAACCCTTGAAAGTCACCTGACCTCAAGTATGGTTTGCATACATGCGATCCTGGTGTGAGTTGTCAACAGACATTCCAACTATTTAGTCAATCATTATTTACGCGTTCGACCTATATTTTAACGTTTTGATAAGCCAATCACGAAAAAAATTCCGTTGACCTATAATACACAAGATAAAAACTTCTGTCAATAAGTGATTATTTATAGCAGTATTAGTATATCTTCTTTTTACTTGTAAAAATACTAAATAAACAATGTATACTTAGTATATCCACGTGCAGCTGAAAATGTTTGATCAAACACTGCAATGGGTAATAATATTTACCGATACGAGGTCACGTATTGATAACAATAAGATGTTTAACAACAGAAAACAACAACCGAATCTACTTCAGGTGTGTCTGTTATCAACGTATCACCGTAATCTTTACTTGAAAGTGGATGTCACACACTTATATTGATTGTATATACTTGATTGTAGTGGCTAGCAAGGTCATATTGTTATTTTGTTGATCAACACAATAATTTAAAATGGACATTGACGATTATAAACATGCAAGTAAAAACCTACTTAATCAGCACTAATAATTTCAAGTATTTTCACAATCACTCATATACCGGGTGCTCCAAGAAATCTCGGACATGGGGAATTAACATGTAAATCTGGATAAATTTACGTTTATACGTGATTTTTAAGAAACCAAGGAAAAATGATAATTTTCCCTTTTGCTAGAACTAGTTCTGAAGGTTTGTTCATACTTTTCAGGCCTGACAAAGGGTGAACACATCATCGCTAGTTGTCATCCGTCTGATTTGCAGTCTGCCACAATGTTCAAGGTAAACAAACTTGAATATTTTGACAGTTGAGCGCCCAGTTGCCGCAACCCGCACAACAGTTCTGTGATGTTGGTTGCGTAGCAATAGATAAACGTCAATACATCACGTTGTTTGAAATAAATACAAATGTTTATAAATGCGAAGTTATCTTGTTAAATACACGGTTTTTTGTTTAGAGTCTAGGTGCAACTTCAACACATGACAACGCGCCAGTGGTTGATCGGTCCGAAGTGGTTATCCTCGCCGTTAAACCGAATATTATTCCCGTTGCATTAGCGGAAGTACAAAAGGCGAAAGTACGAACGAATAAACTATTTCTCTCCATAGCTATGGGCGTTCCCTTGAAACATATTGAACAGGTGCGTTCAGAATATCTGAGTGTCGTTTAGTTTCTGACGAATCTCTCTGCATGCAGGCACTGCCGGACGAAGCACGAGTAATCCGTGTAATGCCGAATACGCCCGCCCTGGTGCGTAGCGCTGCCAGTGTGTTCGTGTGCGGGGCACGGGCGACACCCCAGGACGCCACGGTCACACGGGCCCTGCTGGAGAGCGTCGGATCCTGTGAGGAAGTTACCGAGAACCTGATGGACCCCATAACTGCTCTGAGCGGCAGCGGACCAGCATATGTAAGTCATACAACCATCTCTAGTGTTTAAAGTCTTAGTTAGTGGGGGAAGGGGCGTGGCTGACTTTGTAGTCAACCAATCAGAGTATAAAGTGCGGTTCACATCTGTCAAATTCAAGGTTTAACCATGTTGGCCTTGAAAAAGGGACAGTACTGCAAACATTTCGTCAGTGCGAGATACGAATCACAATCAGGAGTTGTATTTTCACATTAGTAGACGGAACCATGCATTTGACGTTTATATTTCGATATACTTTTCAACAAATGTGCAACTAAACATTCCGTGTATTGATTTTTAATTATTGCCAGGATTATAAAATCCTATTTATAGGTTACTTTACTTCTGTACCTGACATTACTGCGCGTAGATTCTAAATTGTTGTACTGGTGTAAATTGTTTTATTTAAAGAACTTATATCAATGTCTGTTGCAAAGGCTTGTTATGTCAATGAACTGTACTGAACATATCTTGACAACTGCTGACAGTTTGCTGAATAACTTTACAAGTTGCTAGCTAATATTCCGTACTCAACTATGTATTTCAGTTTTAAACAAATACACTTGTGAGTGAAGAACAAACATAACTGTACACTCTCCGCGACGCCGAATGCAAATAAGAGAAATCAAATTTGAAATTGAGGTTAAGACAACAATATGGCGGTGACACTTCATAAGATTCAAAACAGTGTGACTCACCATCGTGTAACGTGTATATCCGCACACACAAACACGGAAGAACACCTCACAAATGGAAATCTACAGCAATAATATTTTTATTTTGGTGGAACACACGCAAAAAAAAACACACATGATTGTGAATTTGTAGTTTATGTTAATGCAGTTTTTTTTAGCGCGAATTTTGTTTTTGTTTTTCGGTGCGAATTGATTTATGGCGCGTTGTTTGAACTTTTACAAATCGCAAAACTTGTAAAGAGGTTTATACAAACCGCTGCCACGTTTGCGTAGACAATTATGTTTTTTTTTTTATTACATTTATGTGTGATATGTAATGAATGTGTTGTTTTTTTCGGAAGGTATATGTAATGATTGAAGCATTAGCCGATGGGGGCGTTAAGATGGGTCTGCCCCGAGATATGGCGTATCGTTTGGCAGCCCAGACCGTGCTGGGAGCTGGCAAGATGGTCCGGGAAACCGGCACGCATCCGGGTATTCTCAAGGATGATGTGAGTTCGCCGGCGGGCTCGACGACAGCCGGCTTGCATTTCCTTGAGATCAACGGTAAACAACAAGCCACGCCCACTGCGCAGAACAAACGCTGTAATTTTGTTTGGTCTAGGTTTCAGGGCAGCTGTGATTGGTGCAATTGAATGTGCCGCGCAAAAATGCGGCGAAGTGGCTAGCCAATCAAAATGAACCTCAGTACTGTCTTCCTTCTAGGCTGTCAGCTGATGTTGATGATAATAATTGTAATTATTACACACGTTATTGTCCTTAATCTTACGGCGTACAATTAGTACATACTTTGTTACGTTTGACATATATTATTTGGTATTTTAAATATTTTTTATACGTATAATGTGTGTGTGTATTTTTTTTGTACACACTCACAGATATTAGTGGATGATGATGATGAAGAATGTGAAGGAATTTGTAGAAATGGATGATGTAATTCAATATGAATTCTGGTATTGCAAATGGTTGGATTAATATAATTTTCTTATTATTGTACAGCTTGTGTGACTTATTTAAAACCCTGAAACATTAGATTAGTGAAGACAAAGGAATTACGACTGTGCGTGTTTCAAAGTGCTTTGTATTTAAGCAGGTGTAATGAAATGTGTGATAAATAGTTAATAATAAATATTTATCCAGAAATGTATCAGTTGAATTGTGTGTTACGCGTGTGTATGATGTCATGGGAGGTTGCACGCCACTGAATAATAGCGCCAAAGGTAATGCAATAGTGTAACGGCTATGGTCGAACATATGTGCGCGCCTCTCGCGGCTGCGCACTGCAACCGGCCGGCGCAGTCAGCTGAGCTTCTTGTCAAAGTCTGTATCGAACGTAGCCGGTTGTCAATTTCTCAAATGTAACAGCTAGCCCGGCTCGAGTACCGTGTGAAACCAGTCAAATTCTAAACAGACACATCCATTGACAGTGCATCTCACAGTTCCCGTGGCCGAATCAACAATATTGTGGTGAGTACCCTTTGTTTGAACTCTGTGCGACGGTTTTGTTAGGTTAAGAAAGTCGGTTATAGGTTTTTTCTTCTTTTTGCGCATGCATAGGCTGCTGCTGCTGCTGGAATATTCCATTGATATAATAACTAGATGTAATGAAAGCTTTCTCGCTCTCTGTGTGTGTGTGTGTGTGTGTGTGTGTTTGACCATGAAAGGAAATTTGAAGCATTTGACGTGATATTTGCTTGGATGTATCAGTGGCAGAGAATGGCTTATTAGCTCCAGTTCATTGAATATGAAATGTTACCAGAACGCCGGCCGGCCCGGCTGACTATTGTCATAACCGTCATTACCTCTAAATTACTTCAAATAACTAATCCAATTCATTGCTCAACGTATATCAACATTTTCAATGTTCATTTTCTACTCTTTTGACGGGAATTTTTTCTTTGTCTGTAAAATTCAACTGGGTAATGATTAATAAATTTCTAGAAACTGTGTTTCCTTTATTGGTTAATATATTCACGTATAGAGTGCAATCGGTTAGATAATAATGTTCATAAAATCGCTAATTATTGTGTCAACTAATTGAATTAATTTAAATTGGCTTTGGTCTTCGAAAAAAAAAAACTACATAATATGCAGTTTGACTGTAAGTAGCGGTGGTGTGATGTGGTGTATATGTTGTGTAACCTTGTTCATGATTACTCATTCAACTATAATTCCTTGTAATTGTGCGTGTATTAGATTAGAAAAAATTCCATCGCAGAAATACGAATCAGGTTCTTCCTGCTGAAAACTCAGTGTATGTTTTTATTTTGATAAGTTTCACTTTGTCAGTGCTCCGTAAAAATAAATAATGAATTGCAATTGGCTAGTGACATATTGACAAACAGCTGATCAACATGCTCTGTCTCATTCTATCGTGCGTTGCGCAAGCATAATGTTGTCTTGCTCAGTCGACATTGGTTTTTATTGCAAGAGAATGTTACCAAATATTTGGAAGTGTATGTTTCAAAATTGAACACGGTTATTGTGCAAATCTGTTAATTGTGTTTCCCGCGGTTGTTATTTGGAATTTTATATCAGGAAATACCAAACAACTGATTTAATTATCTTTTTTTAAATTTGTGAATAATCAGTTTCCACTAATGAATTTATATATACTTGGAATGTTGCTTAAAAAAATGAAGAATAGTAAAAATGTAATATTAATTTTTGTTGGCATATAAAATATTCTAACTTTCAAAATTTCTGTTGCATAATTCATAAATGTTTTAGTTATATTTATAGTAATGATTGTTTACGATTTAAATCTGTGAAAATATATATATGATCGTCAGTATTATACATTTTTTGGTTTGCTAATATTATTTTGTTTTCTTTTCCCGAATATTCTACCGTTAGTCGTATAATAAATTCATGTCGAATGCTGGTATAAGTTTTGCTACAAGCTATCGTGGAATTATTAATGATATTTCGTTTTAAAGGAATATATTTTATTTCATTTATTTATGTAAAGAAATACTGTAATGAAAAACCTTAACTGATTGTAAGATTCCAGTTTGTGTAATGCGATATTTTTATGGACGAGTTTCAGGTTACAATATGAAATAGAAATATGTAACTAAATCTGTTTATCAGTATTATTTACTGTTGCAGATATTATTCTAGATTCCGATCTGTTTTCAAATTATATTTTCCATAACAATCGCAGTTTGTTTATTGATCTATAAAAATTCATTTATTTTCAATTGTTATGGTTACAAGGTCGGAAATGAGGTGTGACCGCGGAATAATATCAATTTCACAGATCACAGCGCTTCTCAAACTTGTACACGGTAAATACCAACAGGCGCATATACCAGTGGTCCTTTAACTGTATTCCTTACCATTGTACAGTAATTATCGCCTAGTAGATAAATATATCAATGTAATGTAATATTATTTACGGGTAATACATTAGAACATTACGTGGTATAATTGATTAGAACATAATTTTTTGTAATTTATGACTCATATATTATGGTTTGTTTTTATTTTTGTTCCAGATATCCACTTGACCACATCTAGAAATAATATCCGTGACGCGTATTTACAAATAAAAACAATTCACAGTATTAGTAAAAAAAAAAGTAAAGTATTCGCCTTAGTTCCTACCACTAAATATCAAAAATTTAATATCAAAATACTATTTAACGAAAAATTCTATTTAACATAATTTCACCCAAACAAAATCATTGGACAAACAATTCATCATCATCATCATCGTACATAAATTATTACGCAAAGATTCATACACTATTTTCATATAAACAATTTTACAAGTGACTTATCATATTAACTTATTACTAAATTCTAAACCAAACCAAATAAAAAATAAAATATGTTTCTGCAAACAGGGTATGAAAAAACTAATAACAATAATAATGACTTGAGTCACTCGAATTTGAGCCATTCGCTCGCCGAATCGGAACGGTACGTTGAGTTGATGAACGATCTCGACCTGGTCAGTCGTTTCTGTATGCCGATCTGTTGTCGCGACAGTGAAACGCGTGCGTTAGCGCTCGACGTAATCTCGAAAACGGTCGAAGGTTGGTTGGACGGCGTCGGTAGTCCGCGCCACTACCGGTTAGCGCAACCGGAACCGGTACGCAATCGTCCGGTTGCACTGGGCGGGGCGTGCGCATGCGCGGACGCTGTCGGTAACACAGTTAACGGCGGTGACACTGTCGGTAATGACGGCGTACCGAAGGAATACACGGACCTGGTGACGTTGCATTTACCGATTCTTCTGCGCTTGTCTATGAGTTGTCCGTTTGTGAACGTCAGGGAGAAATGTCATCACATACTGGAGATTGTCAAGGTAAATATATAATATTTTCATATTTGGCCCAGCTATTATAGTTACATACATCTAGCTGTGACGTGAATACGATTTATTAATTTATAACTGTGTTACGTGTACCGTGATTGAAGAATGATTGTGATGTGCTTGATGCCAATGGCATATGTTTTTCTGTTCGTTTTAGGGCAGAGGATTACCTATACCCTACCCGACAACGCATGGGCCCAGCGCCTACATTGATCCTGACGAGGTAAGATTATTTACCTATTTATATATTGTCAGTACCAAAGTTCAGCGTCAATATTATGTTTAAGAAGTAATATGTCTGGTTTATGAACTCGTCAATTGTAGTTACGAAGTGTAGCGAACTCTCGTTCATTATCAAGTGATTATTTACGATTTTCGAATGGGCCAGTATGTTATAGTATATGCCGTGCTACAGGCTAAATGGAGTAGTGGAATATTCTACTAGTTAAGTAGAAACTTCAGTACTATAACTGTTGTTCTTATTTACTTGTTTGGACAGAACTGAAAACAAA
Source organism: Carabus problematicus (assembly GCA_963422195.1). Taxonomy (NCBI): domain Eukaryota; kingdom Metazoa; phylum Arthropoda; class Insecta; order Coleoptera; family Carabidae; genus Carabus; species Carabus problematicus. Next base: position 427,938 of record OY728585.1, read on the forward strand.
ATATATAAATATAACAATTTGGCAGATCTGACTAGTCAGCAACAAATATTGTGGCGAATGCTAATTAGTATGAAGTATTTTGCAAAAAAAATACAGTGTCTTACTAAACTGTACAACGGACAATACTTACAAAATTGACAGTTTCATTTTGATTGATTGAATAGAATACTAGCGCAATACAGACCAATATCGTCATCTTATATACAATTTTGCGTCTACTCTTGAAGTTTGAAATCGGATGTGTGTAATCTTGTTCGAGAAATTAACTACTTCAGTTAATATCTATCGATGTTGTCGTCTTTAATTAAAGTATATGTAATTACATGTACATAGATACTATATCCTGACGCCAATCAATCATTTGTCGATGTATTTTTCCCGAAATGTATTCGATGAATAGTAATATAGCAAGAATTCGAAGTTGATTCATTTTCAAAATCTAAAGATGATTCATTTTCAAAATCAGGTATATTTTTACCTATTTCGCATGGTCTACTCAAACCCATATAGGAGTGACGTCATACCAGATAAATTTAATTGGCGACATTAACAAAATATACTGTCTCTCTTTCGTTTTATTTCGAAATATTTACGCTTATTTACAGATAGATATATTATATGCTATATTAGAACTATTTTGATGTTTCAATGTCGAGAGCGTTCAGTTTGAGGTGGTCCACGTTTAAAGATTTCAGTTTGAAATGACGATCGTTGGATTGTGGACTGGTTGGTCCTGTGGCTGGTGGCCAAGTCCACGTGGTTTGCGGCCAAGTCCACGTTGTTGTGTCATATCCCATCGTAGTAGTCCACCAAGGCCATGGTGTTGTTGGTGGTGGGTATTCCGTACTAGGGTAGTCATATCTGTTTCTCTTCACTGGTTTTGACAGTACTGGAAACAAAGTATATTAGTATTACACCATACATACACCGATAGCCAACTACAAATATTCTAATGCCTTGTAACTCTAAAGCCGGTAAAGATATTTAGATATAGAAGACTTTCAATGAAACTCCATTGACTTGTCTATATGCATACATAAAGTGACAGCTACCTCTATTGCTATTGTAATGGAAAAACTCAAGCAAATTAATAAAATACAAGTATTTCTCTTACCAGATTGTGCCAGAACCAATGTCACAGCTACCAATATAATTGACAGGTTCATGTTGACTTGAGAATTGAATATAAACTGACGAAATCTACACCAACGCATACTTTATATACTAGTGTCTGTTTGTTTAATTCAATTTTCAATACGAACATTCAATATTTGTACTTAACTCAAGTCATTATCTCTGAGGCAAATTGGATACCTTATTTGTTTATCTTTTGAAGTTCTTGCCATTCATTTTCGAGTTTGTATTGCCCAATAGCATTTGCAGCAGTATATTTGGCGATACAATCCTCAGATGTTTGAATATTATATTTTGAACATATTCGTCTGTACCATTTTATGGTAACCTGTTATGGGATTTGAATGTGCTATTTCGAGGTATAATTATTTAATAATTAATCAATATCTGTGGATTTATCGGTGTAATTAAGTATACGTAGTTTTATTTGCACATCGATAGTATCTAGATAACATGCAATAATTTTCTTTTTTTAGTATATCTTTCGAAATGCAGTTCACTAATGTGTACATATTTACATTCTATCACAAGTATATTATTCTACGTAATTCATCGTAATTCATACCTGGATATTAATGTGAACAACAGGAGTTTTGGTACACATTACATATTATAATTAATTTTATATATGCAATATATGCCATCTATGATGCATGATTAAATGTATCAGAATAAAGTAAAAACAATTAGAAATGATCAATGGAATGATCCTAATTAATGACTATTCTGATCTGTAGCAATTGTAACAACGGATAAACCAAAGCGAATTAATAAAATATTTCTTGCCAATTTGTGGCACAAACAATGCTAATGCTACCAATAAAATTGACAGTTTAATTTTGATAGATTGACGAAATCCAGACCAATGCTGATCTTATATACCAATTTCTGTTTGTTTAATGAATTATTGTATTTTCAATGCGAACATTCAATATTTATTTTTAACTCAAGCCACTATCTATAAGGCATAAGTTGGATGCCCTAATTTTCGTTTATCTTTTTGATGTTCTTAGCATCCATTATCTAGTTTGTATTATCCAATATTATTTACAGTATATGAGGGCCTAGTAATTCGGTTTTGGAGTCTATGAATATTTGAAAATTATGTCTTTAACACATTCGAAGTTGTCATTTTATGAAACTCGCTATAGAGTATAAGTGATTTTCGGGAATGAGTGATATATTTCCCAGGATTAATACATTAATAATTAATAAACATTTGTGCATTTATCGGTGTTATTTAGTTATAATACGTGCTCTACACAATTACGCAATACTATTATAATTATTTTTTTGCTTCAATTTCGAGAACGTTTACTTTAAGGTCCACATTGATAGATTTCAGTCTGAAATGGTGATTATTGGATGGTGTAGTGGTATTTGGTGCACTGGTTGTAGTGTTGTAGCCTTCAGTAGTAGTACCATTCGTCCACCATGTCGGTCGCCAGGATGTAGTGTTGTACCCTTCAGTGGTAGTACCATTTGTCCACCATGTCGGTCGCCATGTTGTAGCGGTGTACCCTTCAGTAGTAGAACCATTTGGTCGCCATGTTGTAGCGGTGTACCCTTCAGTAGTAGGACGATTTGTCGACAATGTTGGTCGCCATGTTGTAGCGGTGTACCCTTCAGTAGTAGAACCATTTGGTCGCCATGTTGTAGCGGTGTACCCTTCAGTAGTAGGACGATTTGTCGACAATGTTGGTCGCCATGTTGTAGCGGTGTACCCTTCAGTAGTAGGACGATTTGTCGACAATGCTGGTCGCCATGTAGTAGTCACGTTTTCATATCTATTCGCTGGCTTGGCCAGAACTGAAAACAAATTATATTCACATTATAAACCAAACTGATCTTGACACCTTATAACTGTGGAGTTCAGAGTCTGCACTGACAAAACACATTTAATAACATATTTTTCTTACCGATTTCCGCCACAAATAATGGTACAACTACCAACAAAATTGAGAGCTTCATTTTGACCGTTCGAAATGAACACTGAAGAAACACGGATCAATGTTGACTTTATATATCATTCTGTGTGTGTGTTTTTTTTTTACATTGTATTTGAAATCCATACAATCAAGATTTCTTTTTCATTTTATCTATTATCTATAAGACAAATAATATACCTGTTGTCAATGTATTACTAGTTTTATTTGGATCTATGGTATGGGAGTTATCTAATTCGGAGAATTATTACTTAGGATGTGTGGATTTATCAGTTATGTGTAGTTTTATTTGCTCATGGATCACTTGATAGTGATCAATCATTCTGCGAAGTATATCGTACGGAATCCAGTTGTCTGATAATAACAAGTACATACATCCTATTACGCATTACATTTACAATTAAGAAAACTTAAAAGTTATAAATATTTGCAACTATGCGTGATATAAGCATATTGTTTTTTCTTTAATGAACCGTAACTTTGACTATAATATTCCTCTTGATGTTTCTAGTTTAATAACAATGCATGTGTGTGTGTGTGTGTGTGTGTGTGTGTGAATGTTGTTTTTCACATTATTCTGAGCATTTCGTGAGTGGTAAACTATTTATATGTGATCAACAGATGTGTAGTTTTTCAACCTTGGCAGACAAACTAGCGAATATCTGGGTATATTTAGAAGTTGTTGATATGTTGACAGTATACTTTATAATTGCCAATACCTTCTAATTACCCATATTGTAAGCGCGGCTTTGAAAGTGTATAATTTTACCTATATGTTGGTATTTTTTGTTACATATAAACTGATATCTGATTTTGTAAAACATCCGACACATCTTTGGGGTAAGAATGATGGACTGACTTTTATTATGAGTTTTGTAAACTTTTAAAGTACATTTCGCAATTTGATACGAAATGATAGCAGCGGCCGATATGGTATATGTTTCATCATGCCCGTTATTTTTAGAGCGGTTTTGTTGACTAGAATACAGCATATTGTTACGGTATTGCGTGCAAGTTTAAATAGGAAATTCTCGGACTTGTTTATATTTATATACCGAGTGTCATCATAGTTTATTTAAATTACTATACCACACGGAAAATTCCCTGATACTCAATGCACTGAAAATAATATTCTGAGCTCGCCATTTATTTATACCATTTCCAAGCACCGAATTTTGCAAAGTATCACAGCAATTTTAATTTAATGAAAACATATAAATCAAGATATCTTGATCAGCATTATTTTAAATATCATCAGGACATTATTATATCTGTAAATTGAAAGACGTATCGTATTTATTTCAAAACACTACAATATTAAATTGCTGTCATGACCTTGTATAATTGTAGAATTTATTAGTCATAAAAAAATACACTTGTTTATGCTTTTATTTTCTAAATCCGCACTGTGATTGGTAAATTTGATTGAATCTGGTAATCGGTCAGTTGGTATGATGTATTTTGTTTTGTTGAAACAGCTGACAAATCACTGCAGTGTGAGTTAACATAACCTCACAATGTTGTCACACATCTTCTACACTGCACAGAGCCGGCTGTGCTCTTTCGGGCACATAGAACATTTATATCGTTCCTTGAATCTCGGCAATGTAATAGTACATTTATATCGTACTATGAATCGCGGTCATTATTGTCAACTCTTTACTATTCGGAATCCAACTGATTAGTTGATTAATTCGCATACTGAAATTGCATTCTGGGTATATTTTTTTTTTGTATCGAAATATTTATCCGACTTTACAATTCACAGTGTACACAGTGTTATTCTAAAAATGGCTCATTGCTTTCTTATATTACTAGACAGTGTACAAAAAATCAAGCTCAGTTTTCATCAGGAAACTGAAAAATAATCGTAGAACTGGACCTGGTTTACGGCACACCTGATGTAATGTTTGTTACACATATACGCGATATGTATGTGTGTGTATTTTTTCGTGTTTCAGTACCAAGGCCTCCCTGGATAATTGCCAACCGATTAATTCTTATATCACCGCTCACGTGATCCGCCATAGGCGTACCCAGATATTTTTACACAATGTTTTAATATACGTGAATCCTTTGCTTAATTTTTAATAATTACAAGGTGTACTCTGAATTATCTAGAGAATTAAAAGTATACAAGGATGTGTGGGTTATTGATGCACACATGCAATGGGGCAATGTGTGTGTGTACGCCACTGGTGTGTGCGTTGCTTGGGGGCTTGGCACGGCCGTTGTCAGGCCAGACCGTGTGTCGCCCATGGAATAGCGTTTCACGGTCGAGGTTACTGGTAACTGCCCCGCACGCCCTGCCACCAAATATGATGAGCAACTCGAGCCCATGATTGGCCGTACGTTTCACTGTCAAGGTCAGGGGTAGGCAACCCTCCTCTCGCTGCTGTACGAGCAAAAGCAGACCGACGGCGTTTAACATGGAATTTCGGATTTTCCTCTCGCATCGGTTCCCAAATGATTTTAGACAAAAATACTTCAAATAAATGTTGTAGAGAATGAAATTCTGCACATAACTGAGCAAGCGGAATTAATTTTTCACATTTCGTAACTGAGAAAATAGGTGCGTTTATAAATAACTATGCATACATTGCTACTTTATAGATATAGTCATGATGTTTACAGATGCATAGTTATAAATACCTACACGTACACACATGCAAGTAAAGCACATCATCCACATGTATGGTTATCAGGTACAGATGTCAGTTGTATTTAGTTCCTGTACGTTGGTGAACTTATTCCAGGTCATCAGGTTTACGGGCCATATTCATCATATGACTATAAATATTCCACAGCTGTAGTTATTGATTTGCACAAATACGGTACATACTGTTAAAAATACTTTATGTTAAATAGTCCGCCTACGTGTATGGCATTTATAGATTCACAAATTATGTAGTATGTACAGTAAGACCAGTAAAACCTCGTTATACATTATTTTAATACTGGGTCATTTTCTATATAAATTGATTCATAATTTCCGTAATTGTGTGTCGTTATGAAGCGCGTTATCACGAAATTTAGCGCTATTTTGGAGAGGGGGGTGGGGGGTCACCGAAAAACCGCGTTAGATCGAATCAGTGTTACGCGAGGAGGCGTTAAGCGCGAGCCTTACTGTATATGGAAAATATATGTGCCAGGCAACCAGATGAACACTGGTGTAAAGCGGGCAGCACGATACTCAGGCGTGCATTTTAACATTAAATGATCATTCTGAAATGTGTTCATTTCTTCTCACCGATAGTTACACAGTCCACAAAATTGATCGTTGTATTCACACGTAAATTATACACGTTGTGCTCAGCAGGTGATTAGTTTTATTGTTAATTAGTAACACTTCTGATTACAAACTGACACTAAATTTGGTTTTCTTGATTGTGGATTTTAAAAAACAAAGTAATTTCCACAGAATCTCTTTTTACCTTGGGTGAATTGTTTGAGTTTATGTGTGTGTATAAAAGTATTTTCTAAAATGTATATATGACGTTTGAGTACTGCTGTATGGATGTGTATGTAAATAGGAAAAAATCACCTGAACTTTGTCACTGTATACAACGCCATTTTATCAAACGTTTCCGAACACTGCATTCAGTATGATGCATCGTGCTGATATCATAATTTATGTATTTATTTACAATTCTTACATATACAAACAGGCATGACATATGCATGTGCAATGTTTTTATTGTACAATAAATTATGTTCGTCTTATTCGTTCCAAAGTCTAATATCGTAATATATATATATATATATATATATATATATATATATATATATATATATATATATATATATATATATTGTCCACACTCATTTGTATAGGTATTACGCGATATAGAAAATAATGATTTTTTACTGAATTGAATGAAAAAATAAATTAAAACCAATGCAATACACGATTATTTGAGGTCATGCCATTAATATTCCCATGTCAAATGTACGTTAATACATATTTACGTACAAGGCATATTTTTACCGTAATACTGACGTTTTGCATATCAGAGAAAAAAAATGTGGTATGGAAAAATACAAGCAGAATTTTATATTTATACAATTTTGTTTATTAACATTCACAAGAGTACAAAATTAAATATGTAACATAGAATACATAAATATATAAATAATGCCTTTAACTATATGTATATAGCAATTGATATAATTTCACATGAAACTGTGAAACATAAACACATAATTCTGTGTGTAAATTGGAATTAATATAACCCTTATTCCCACGGTGTATTTGGTGAATCATTCTAATAAATTTGACATTTTTAATTGTCACACTGTGCTTCATACCTATATTTACAGTCTAAAACAGTTGTTGTCAATGGTTAAAAATCAAATTCCCATTAAAAGAGTGCCTCAACCTATATAAATATACTCGTTTCTCGTCCTCATATCACAGTCATTCTGCACAGATTAACAGATTCCGTCATTGTTTGACAGTCGCTACTTCATATTTCACAATTTTACCAATCTAACCAATGGTAATCAAACAACAGTTATCTCGGTATAACCAGTGGTAGTTACACGCCGATGATGTACCACGGTAGTAACACGGTTACTGCCATGCATACCAGACACGTGAGCCCCATGGTGATGCGGTCAGTTGTGTCCTCCAGGTAGAACTTGTGCAACAATTGTGGATCGGGATCGGAGAACTCATGCTCTTGACGGCAGAACTCTTTGATTTCAACATCAAAACGAAACTTGACCCTGAACAACAAATAACTTTTGTCAATACATGCGTTTCACTCTGAAACAATCTTATCAGGAATTAATATTACGAAATTTCGTTTTTCTCCATTGTGCTGACAAAGCAAAATAACTAACACTACGACAATTTTTATCAACACAATCTTCGGCTAAAATAAATGTGTTTTCAAAAAACAAATAGTCTTTTATCAGGCAATATTATTCGACTTGTTGGCAAATGAAAACAAAAATTGTTTTACTTTTGACGTCATTTATTATTAAATATGATAAATTAATACGCAAATTTAGTTTTTTTGCAAAACAAAACTTTCATAATATGATTTCAAATACGAACTCTGTTATCTCAAATGTCAAAAGCCTATAAACTGATAACAACATGTTGAGTTTGAACTGTAAGCGTGCCGTCTTATCATCTTAGGTTGTTATCATTTTAATAATAATATCTCAGTGAAAAATTTGTCCCATTTATAGTTAAATGACACGTGTCAGGATAATTTTAATACTATTTTGTTTGCAAAATATGTATACGCATTATTTTGTTTACCTTGAAAAGCATAAATAGATATTATTTATATCTGATCATAATAATCATTGTTATGGTGTATAAAAATATATTTAGACTTTACTTATTTTTATAATATTTGCATTTCTGTTGTTATTTTCCAATATTATTTTTAAATCTCGCATGTTTTCAAAATCGAGTTGTGTTAATATAACGTAATATTATTGCGTATAATGTAAAACTAATTTTGTCGGTTTGGTTGGCTCACCTGCATTTGCTGGCCGCTTCACGTCGCCAAAAAAGTTCCCCTTGCCCTGATCCTTGGCGATCTAGGATCCACTTTGGTTCAGGCACACACAACTGCTCTAAAGTAGCTGTCATTTTCACCAAATTGTTTCTTTCTTTCACGGAATATATATCTGACAAGTTGTCCTTGCAAAATACCAAACCAGTATCCACTTGTACCGATGATTTGTGTCCACTATATGGCAATCAGGAAGAACTGTTGACAATCGAACTGCTCTAATTATCTGCTACAATGTACAGATACAATCGCGCGCTTGAAAGATATCGGCTATTGAACTTTGGAATCTGTAAAAAGAACAATAGATTGGAATTTGTACGGATCTCTCATCGTCCTGATTTATTTTCGTTCCATGCTATCATCATTTCAATGTCACCTTATAAATTAGCTTTTCTGAAATTATAATTACCCATCAAGAATATCAAATAATGACAGTTTTTTCAATTATAATTGTTGCAGACATTATATTTTGATATATAATTAACATTATAAAAATTTTTAAATGACAATTTTATTACATTTGTTGTAAATTACATCCCAAAAAAAGTTGATTAATTTTTTTGTTGCTTATTTCGCAAATTCAGGTAGCTCTTGTCGGAATTTTTATACATAAATGGCTGATTAAGTAAATTGGTAGCCAATTGCAATGACCTTGGTGTAGAAAATAGTAGAAAATGCGAATCGGAATTACTTATCCGATCACGCACATATCACCAGCTCGGTAAATGTTGCAAAAAAAAGCAAGAAATTCTGTTATCCTCTGTAGTTTTCATCGTATGTTCCAACAGTTGTGAATTAGTATCTAATAATAATTATTAATCGCTCGAAATTAGTAACTAAACCACTGCAATTAAATAACCCGATTTATAAATTCATATTAAACCTCGTACAAAATTAGTTATATACGTAAATGGCACATTCATTAGATTTTTTACATTATATTCGTATTATGTGACTATGTTGTTTATGTTGCAAATTATAATCAAGATTATAATTCTAATGATATATATATATATACATTGATTAGCATAAATAAAAAGGCTAGGTCACCTTGAATTAGTTTGTTTACACATGTGCGAGTAAAATTGTACAGGCTGATTTTATTATAAATATCGGATTATAAAGAAAATACAATGCAATCCACTTATAAATGAACTCGCTTATAATGAACTTATCACAAAGGCCGAACTAAATACATAACATAGTAAATACGTTCGCTATAGTGTACTCTCGCTTATATATATGCCGTGGTGCTTGCCAGTTCACTATAGGCGGATTCCAGTATAGCGTGTGTTTTGGGACAAGAATTCTTGTAGTTTTCGTTTTTATATGTGATGTAACGATACTTTTAACTTGTTCACACGATGTACCGTTATAATCTATGTTAGAAGCAAGGCGTCAGTGCTCCAAGTTCAGAAAAACAGAATGTTTTATTACATTCCTGAGTTAAACCACAAATTTTAAATATTACCCAACAATTGCAGAGAGAATTAAAATGAAATCTTTAAATCTTCAATGCAGCCCATCTCATTATCTTCTAGTCTAATTAATTCTATAGAAATCTTTATATTTATCTAAACAGTCGGTAATCATATAGAAAGCTGTACATTTTGCTACATTACGTACTTGTAAGTTTCAGTAGCGATGTGAAATATCCAATATGGCGTCTATCCCCAAAAACAAACATATACACGTGTCATGTGATAGCAAAGAAAAGTTGCAACGTAATATTTATTCAAACCAAATCACCGTATTGACCTTGAACTATTGAATTACGAATGCCTCTGATAAATACTGCCATATTTTAACTATTTTTTTTTTGCCTGGATATTTTGATTTCATTACTGTGGTTCATAATAAGCAAATGTTTAATTATGCAGTAATGCTTTGTCCAGGCTTATTTATATCTATGGTTTCTGTGATAACCCCATGTGAACTATATGTTTCTGCAGATCTCACATTATCTTGTTCTGTTTTGTTTCAATATTTTGTCACAACTTCGGAAATAGAATGCATTTGTTTATATTTTGAATTGAACAATCAGTTCGTTTGCAAAATTAGCTAATAACTTTGATTAACCTGCTACTGAATATATTGTATTATTAAAAGTAAAATAAAATTATAGTTATTTTAACGTAGAACCTTTCGTTTTAAATGTAAAAACGAGGAAAATTGTATGATTGTGTTCCGAGTAATACTAGTACAATTCGGATTATATTTTAATTGTTTATCAGTAAGATGAAAGTAATAATTTACTAGATTTGATATCAGCCAATACAAGTGTGAACATCGCTACCTGAAACTGATAATTAGACTTTGCTCACCTGTAATTACAAGTGTTTAAAGTGCACGCCAAACAATTAGAGACATCGTGTTACACGAGTGATAATTATCATAACCGTTAATTATTTACATTATGTATTTTTAGAGGTCAAAAAACTATAGGAATTTTTGTACGTTTTGCATATTTTGCAAATATTATTGTGCAATATATTGACAAGTATGTAGTTGTTACATATAAAAATTTATATATTCGTTATATAGAATTAATAATTTACATATTACTAAGTTTAATGCTTTTTGTATATTTAAAAATAATTTTAATTTTATCTGAAAAGTTATATGCGTTAGAAAATTTATGGATTTTTTTACAAATAGATAAAATCCTTTTTTTTTTTTAAGAAAAACTGCAAGTAACCAGCTGACGTAAATACCGATATAATTGTCTATTTTAGAATTTATATTGAAATACGTCATTATTTATTTCAATTCTTCAGCGAATTTTAAATTATTTCCCATGTGCTCAAATCTTCACATAGTTACAAATGTCTCTTCGTACAATGGCGCAAATTATTGTCCAAAATACGGTTCGCATATAATCAGGACGCAACCACTTAAGACTGATTTATACAACATTATTAATAGACTTCATTTGATATGTTCATTTCATGTGTAGCATTTGCAACAACTAAAAATATAGTTGTACATGTTTTGGCAAACTATACATCAAACTATACTGTCAAATGATCTGAATCCCGTAGCGAGGACAAGTACATTACAGTGCAGAATTTATGTAAATTTCATTAAACTCGAATGAAACAGCCCGTGTCACGCATATTAATTCAGGTTATGTTTGAATTCAATCATCAATATAGTCAGCAAGAAAGTTGAGCATTTATACATATACATGCAGATGTTGATTTAAAATTTCATTTCATTGAGTTCAACATCTGATTGTAATAACAGTATGTGTACACTGTAAATATAAATACTAGTGTTTCACACAAACATTGTACATCTGTCAAGATATTTACTGTCTGTGTTATAGGCATACAGTCATATATAATACATACATATCTATTCATATTACTACCAGCAGTAACATCACTTATTTTATATTTGTCATTGATCATCATGTTTACTCGCAAACGGAAGTAAATTTCCGAACCGGAAGTGCCTTTTCCGCAATTTCTATCACAGTGTTCAGTTTGATTTTTGTTATTTTCGTTGTTATGCTGTTTTCAATTGAAATGGTTTTAAACTGGAAAAATATATTTGCATAATCGGTTTTATTTCATGTGGAATTTGAACAAAAATGAACTAAAAGTTCAGATTTGATAGTAAATTTAAAAACAGTATATGTTTTACACGTATTTCATACTGACAAATGCTGCTTGAAACGAAAATTAATCGTACACCGTGTTTGCTTGCATTGTTCATTTATAATAATATTACTGTCATTTTGATTTAAATAAATTACTTAAGTTTCTAAAAATATAATATACAAATAACAATTTGACTGTCAATATACCTTCTGTGAATGATTTCCCAGGTTGGCAACGAATAATCCGCACAGCAGTGTTCAGTTATCAACAATATTTGTTCACTGGCATCTGTATAAACAAACCGTAGCTGACTGTATGTTCGACTGACTTAGCCGCGCACTTTGTCCAGTGACTTAAACATGTTTTCCCGCATGGCAAATGCGCATGCGCATCACCAACTGACAACTGTGTTCCTCCGTCACCGAAACAAAATCATTGACGTTTGATTGCGTTCAATCCGATTGACTGGTCACGGCCGTGTTGATTGTGTTATGTATAAAGTTCAACCTGCATATTTTGTTGTCACAGTAACAGCATCCATCTCAATTCGTGTTGCAGTTGCTAGGAAACTTAAACAATAGCTCAGATATTCATCATTTATTAGAAGATCGTAGGATATTTCACTATCAGATAACAATAAACAAAGCATTAATGTTTAATCACAAATTAGGGTTAATTTTCTAATAGTTGGGATATTTTAGAAATGAATATTATATATTTGTATTAACTGAAATAGTTACATTGGTATGTATCATTGTCATGCATGATATATTGCATACAGACATTCAACTGGTGGATGATGTAGGTCAGTGAAAGTTGTTGAAAGTGATCGCATTTCACCTATTTTCGTTTTGTTGTACATGTATGTAACATTAGCTACACTTCTGATTATTATAATTATTTATTCAATTCTAAATATACTAAAGGTGTTTTTTAATTTATTAAGCTGCTTAATAAATGTTTAATAGCTTTGATATTTGACGAATTGCTGCGTTTATTTGTATGTTTTGTTAGTGCTGTGTGCAGTTCACCGTTGATGCATTGCTGTAATGTTGGTTGCGGACATATCTCTTTGAACATTGACAGTTCATGTATAAGTTATTCGCTATTAACGCAGATAAACTGTAATTTCCAGTGCTGTTAGCTAAACAACTGTAACTTGAATCTATGAATTTGTAATTTACACTCCACAAACTCCCAGAATTACAATTTTAATCCGCTACAAAGGTTATACATGCTTCTGTCAAAATAAATACATTTATTAGTATTTAACTTAAATAATTTACGAACATTTGCTAAATTTGTCATTTTCTATCAAATACAGTATGAATCAAGTACGAAATTAGTAAGATATATTCAAATTACCAGCAGTAAGTTTGTCGTTAAAGAAGTGTACTATACACTGTGCAGTGATATGAGTGTATTTTAGTACCGCTACTCGCTACTAGATGGCACTTGTGTCTGTGCAATGATGCCAGTCTTGTTAGATGACAGTTGTTGTTGCTCCAAGGTCTACACGTGCTAATGTTCTCTCCCACTGTGGCCTAATTTCATTCTAATTTATCGCCTTTTTTCCACACCAATGTCGGAATTAAAGTTGGCGTGAAACAGAAATACACATGTTTATTGTTATTTGTTGTTTTTGTACTCCGATTTCGTGTTTAATACACACATCGACATTGTTGTTTGACGTTTACATTGATTTAGCAATCCAAATGCTTCGTAATGTGTCGTCAGTCGTTTGGAATGTATTCTAAATTGTTATGAAATTAATCTGACTCCGATGAACATATTATTTGTTGTATTACGCATGCTAAAAGTGTGATTTTCTTCAATTAGATTCTCATTTTGTGATGGTTAGTATAATAAAGTCTCCTGCTTGGTATGTCCTTGTGTAGTGTGAATATTTACCGATTAAATAGTCTGTATCGGTATAACGTAATAGTTGTGGATTTATAGCAGCAAATGTTAGCCTGACGTCTATTTTATTAGCGGTATTTTATATTCACAATTAACTATTTTATAATATCCATATTGTTTCGCATCATGCTACATTCTAAAATTATTTATTTAAATAAAGTAAAAAGTATACTTTCTTTATACTCCCTGTTAGAAAGTAAAAAACCGTAGGTACGCCACTGGTATCCCCTGATTTGTAATTTAGTTTACAGTTGTACAAAATCTAGTATTATATTTACATTTAGCGAAAACATATTTAATTAACATATTTTACTAATTCTTGCAAATTTATTTTCTGCCAATCATTCAGCCCGTGCTCCATATTGGAATCTCTGAAAATGTAAGCATATAAGGCCACTAATATCGACCCATAAATGTGCAACTTTTGTCCAATTTAACCGTGCTTGTCTCATACTTTCGGAGATTCTATTTGTGAACAGCCTATATGTTTCGAGAATAGAATATGTCAATGTTGGTTCTGTACAACAACAAAATACACTGAGTACACCTCTGCACTTTGAATATTCCAGGTGTGTATGCTGGAATTAGCATGCAACAGTGACATTTACTTATTTACTTATAATGTCTGTAGTTCGTTTGACTATTTTCTATACACCATTAAGGCTACGTTCGAATTGGACTATTTAGTGCACTAATGTACCATGTGACTGGTTTTATAACTTAAATTGTGCACGTAAATAACGTTGGGATTTTAGAAATAGACCTTAGGATTTGTAAAAGCACACTACGCCCTGAATTGCATACCCTAAATTGTCCGGCAAGATCCAAAAATCTCCCTAATTTCGTCGCCTAAAATACTAAAATCTTGAATTCGAACACGGCCTTAGTTTTTGTACATTTACAGTTTGACGTTTGTCCTGTCGCTATCGTCATGTGACACCAGTCTAAATAAACGTATTAATAATGAACTATTACATGTTTAATGAACAGTAAACATGGTTAAAATATGGCGACGGTCTGTCAAAACTATAATCAATGAAAACAAATGCAATGGATATGTGTTTTTGTTTCGCCAACAAATACAGCACAATGTTGAATTATTGTTTCTACAATAATAAATCTATTGTTGTTTACGCTCCAGCCACAATCACGATGGAAATGTACAAAATATTAATTGGGTTTTTGTTTGTTTACAACGTGTGTATTATTGCGGTGCGATATTAATTTGATTGCTGTTTGTTCACCGCAGCTAACTTGATATTGTTCTGTAAATTAATATAAAAACAAAAAACTGTATGATAAAATTTTGTAGATTAGTTTTTAGTATCAAATGTATTGTTTATAAATACGTATCAAGAAATGAATTATTAAAAATGTACTCATTTAAACCATTTTAAATATTCACAATTTTGAATACGCAAATGGTTCTTAAAACTGTCAACAAAAATCCGTTTCCTCAAGTATAAATACTACAGTGTTATATAAAATATAACCGTTGTTTTTTTTTTGCTAACGCATAAGCAAAAAAAAAAAACGAAATTCAAAACTCGAAAACATAACTGCGGAAGTCATTTCAGCAACTACAGTTTGTAATATTTAAGCTCTGGTCATTTGTATGCTAAATAGTCTCGTACACTGTATGCTGACATCATTATGTCGAGAAAAAATACAGTTCACGCATGCGCATATATCCCTACATCATGCATAGTAAACATAGAGCAGTGCTTCTCAAACTTTATAACCACATGAACACGACGTAAACTCTTTGAAAATAATTTCACATACTATAATAGTTTTTTAGAGTCAGCTAGTTACGTTCCCTGGATTGTACAAGTTTGAGATCCACTGATGTTCGAGTACACTTTCCAAATCTGGGTCATACACTATTATCGCTTGTGCAAAAACAGATTTATATTTTTTTATTTTGCACATGCGATAAATTCGTAAACACTTAGATTAAGTTTTGTGTTATTTTTATACATATGTACGTACACACTCACATGGGCACGTGTAGGGCCACAGGCTACACTGATATTGCCAAAAATCTATCTGCACGGCTATCATTATATGTATAATTTTAGCAGTGTAACATTAACCAACTATGTACGATAATAATTTAATCCATATTTTACGCTTCGTATTATGTAAAAGTAAAGTACAAAATTAAATTTACTGTTTCATGGTGCAGTAAGGCCCGTGCCTTAAGGCTCTCGCGCATAACGCTCATTCTATATAACGCGCTTTTTCATGACCCTCTCAAATAGCGCTAAATTTGTGATGATTCGTTATAACGCGGTTCATGAAGACACACAATTACGGAAATTACGGATCGATTTATAGAAAATGACCCAGGATTAGAATTATCTATGACCCCCTCAAATAGCGCTAAATTTGTGATGATTCGTTATAACGCGGTTCATGAAGATACACAATTACGGAAATTACGGATCAATTTATAGAAAATATCCCAGGATTAGAATTATCTATGACCCCCTCAAATAGCGCTAAATTTGTGATGATTCGTTATAACGCGGTTCATGCAGATACACAATTACGGAAATTACGGATCAATTTATAGAAAATAACCCAGGATTAAAATATTCTCGTATAACGCTGTTACGGCTATTGGAACGAACGCTGCGCGTTAAACGATATGCATAAATAAATAATCCTTTTATTTGTTTGTTCTATGGTACTTCATATTTTATTTACTTAAAAATCAATAAGATCTCACGAACATACAGTTTAATTGCTGTTACTAATTAGAGTTAGCTTGTCCAGAACTGTTGAGTATTTGTGCTGTACAGTACTTAACTTGTTACTTAACCGATTACTCAACGTAATGTCTGATATGGCTTGTTGAGGCTGTGTCAGTGAATTTTTTATCGAATTTGAGTTTGTGCTGCACGAAATGTCTTCAGATAAGAGTTCAGGAAAAGTAGGGTTAGAATTACGTTGTATACATTTGCATATAGATATTCTAAATTCGTTTTTCTCTTGTTTCAGCTACCGCCCCTGGGGACAGACAATGAAAAGGTAAGATTTTTTATCCGTTCTGCTGATTTTTCCCGTAAATAAATTCGCAATATTTATCAAAGAGTGCCCCCCCCCCCCCCTAGTAAAATACACTGATTACGCGCCTGTGCACGGGTTAATATACACTTTACAACGTGTTTTGCCAACTAGATAGAATAACTGTACTATTTTCATAATAATACGCGTATATTTTATCATTTTTATTATCGCATGTTATTGTTGATTCCTTGACGCATCTAATAAAGTTAGTCTAATTTGTCAGTATGTATTCATACGGGATGTTTGCCAAAAAACGCGCCACCGAATTCAATGGGCACATATATTTTGTGTAATTTACTGGCTAACTAGATATGCGGAAATGGATGAGTCGTATGGTAAATATATATATATATATATATATATATATATATATATATATATATATATATATATATATATATATGCTGTGTGTAATTTATTGGTTCAAAGTTTTCAGTTTACATCTCCTAAACTGCCTCGTAATAACAGTTGTGAAAAACAAATTGATTTCTATGTTTCATTTTGTATATACATGTCATCCAATAAATATCCTCTTTATTTTTTATTTATTTCAGTTTAAAAAAATTCGTATATTTCACTTTAATTTGTCCCTGGCAAAAGACAAATTTGTTTTCGCAAATTTTTTTCTGTCAAAATATTCGTGTACCAAAACGATGACATTTACATTATTAATAAATTCATGCTTTTCATATCCATTATTTATTTGTATGTTTCATAATGAAAATGCAGTTTCGTCATATTTTATTGTTTTGTAATGAATGCAGTTCAGTGCAAATGTGAATATCTGTCATGTGCTAGAGAATTTCATCATTCTCTCATACACTCTAAGGCCCCTCTTTCGCCTCTCCGAGAGCAAGACTTTATCGAATGTTTTGATTATAAATAAAAAATAATAAACCTTGCAAATGATATCAATGTCATTATGTAATGTACGTAAATATTTTCGCAAAGATGCTATACATGCTCTTGTATGTATAACACAGCTTTATCAGTGACATGGGCGTCCCATTGGGGGGAGTTTAGCTAGTGTTACTTCCCACTAGTTTAAAGCGATACAAATATTAACAAAAATTAACATTGTTTTCTAAATAAAGAAGATGAAAGTTCAATTTATGTAACGTTGAAATTTTTCAACGAAAAATATTTTTGGTAGTTGTTTAAAGTTTGAGGGGCACTGGGCTAGGTTAGTCATTGGTGATCCAGTCACAGTGTTTGACCCAATTTCAACAATAACAACCGCACATCGTGGAGACTAGTAGACGTTAATCAAATATTAAAGATTTTGCACACGGTAAATATGCTAGACCTTGGTTATGTGATAAAAATAAGACTCGCGTTTGCTCATATAAACACTAACTGATAACACAAACCGTAGAAATACATGTGCAGCGTTTGAAATGATTACAGGATTGTAAATAATACTCCGGAGTTAGATATTACCCACGTCAATTAATAAAAATACTTGCATCAGTATCAATGACTTACGTATGTATATTTCCTGGAATTCTAAAATATTGCCTATATTTACAACGTGATCGTTGATGTTATTGTCATTCGATATGTTATTAGTTTGTACGCCTTTTCCGAATAAACTTTAGAAATGCCAATGAATCACTTCATTTGAGTAAGAATATTATGCTAGTTTTTTTACCAACACTTTTTTATATGTTTAAATATGGTGTTCTGCATTGCTAAGTTATTCATTCACGGTGTGTATATCTTTGATTAGAGTTATTTGTTAATATTACGTCAGCACACGACAACAGATATGTTAATTCCGCATTGCGAATAATCCTGCATCATAATTAGTGTGCAGCATATCTTGCTCGTCGCTATCATTGTATTTTCATTATGCCCCGGGCATGACTGTCGGTGTGTGTGAGTGTGTGTGTTATCAGTATCGCACACGCTTACTCTATTGATAAGAACGACCCATATCCTCAGGTCCAAATACATCTTTACTCTTCACCTCTGCATTCACGTCTAAATACGAATAATTCATCATGTAGTTCTCTAAATAATGAAATCAACATAACTAGATACTGTATTGCTGTACAGAGTGTAGTGTTCTCTACTTATTAAACAATACACTGCAAATGATATCGTTTGGTTAAACTATACAAACCTGGTAACAGTTCAAAAGGTCAATTTCATGAAACACCCGATATGTTTCAGTGTAATTGTATTGTCCTTGACGGCATAACGTGGTACATACGTTAATTAATTATTTGTTTCATTTGTTTATGGCCGGTAATTGGAACGTCTGTTGATATTGTTGTCTGTTTAGACAGGAATAAATAAATATTACAACTATAGGTATTGTATGAATTAAGGATTAATACTTCTGTAGGAGGAAATACAGGTTGAAATGCTTTTTTATCTGTAGCTATACTACTCTTAATGAATATACAATGCATTGTGCTGTTGTTTGACACGTGTCTCTTGCAAGACCAGCCGTAATGAAATAATTAACATACTTGTCAGATGTGCTTTTAAATTTGCAAATTGAATTATGTGCTCAGTGAGGGTCTTACATATTAATCCCACTAGTTATGTGTGTCTAATATACATACTCACATACGTACGTACATACATGATGATCGTAGATTACAAAAACAGTGATGTCATGTTTGAACTGGCTTCTTCGAAAATACTGAATATTTACCGGAATCCACTTTTTTTCAATCATTTTTTATTCAACTAAATTCCAGTTTTTTTGTTTTACCTTTGCTGTAAATTGTTTTGTATATTTTGTTTCTAATTAACCATGTAGAAGAATTAGTTAGGTGAATAATTATAATAGATGGGATTTTTTTACTGCATTGCTGAGCTGATGTATAAATATGTTCGTTTATTGCAAGATATGTATTAATATTTGCAGAATTCGTAACAAATAGGTCATAGAAACAAATGTAATGTACACAGTTATATGCAAATATGCTCGCTACACAATGCCTGCTTGATTAGTATGTGTCATGTTGCTGTTTTTATTTACAATTCAGTTAATAACACATACAGTTTGGAATATTGCTCAAGTACAGAGCTGAAACATTTGAACGAGTAAAGGATTATGCTGCTTCTGAATTGTAAAAGACATGATGTAGGTATGTACTGGCATTTTGGAATGAAGAACTGGGTTAGAATATTACCAGAGTTCAATGTCTGATGACGAATATTGACATATGCTGTCGTAAACCGTGCACGTGCATTCAGGGTTACACAACAAGCAACCATAAACAAAGGCGAACTGTTTAACGAGCCACAGTGAATCATCATGCAACTGCAGCGCCTAATCAGTGACAGTTTGACGAACTAAATATATCAGGTGATAGTACACACAACAGAACAAACTACATGGAAATCTATTGTTTCATACCTGTACACACACACACACACATGACGCATATATTCCAAGCAGTTGCAAAACAAAACATAACTGCTTATCGCTTTTTTGACATAATTTTAATTTAATGAACTTCTGACGATAATAATTGCGACATAGTTGGAGTGACAAAAGAATTCTTCCCGTTTTATGGCTGGTTCAAAGTAATGACTGATAACTGAGTTTTAGCTCAAATAAAGCTGTCGATTTGCTTGTGCTGGTGTGAAATAAGTTGGCAAGTATTAATAGCAAATATTATATTATAAATACAATCGTTTATTTTCCAATTTGGTGTCTTATAATAATTTCTTTTTACATAAGTTGTATGTATGACAGCTGGCAAAACATTGAAATCTATTCTTTGGGTTTTTGACGGACATATTTTTTAATTTCAACGTTTGATATATTTTTAGTTGATATAGTTTTAATGGTAGCTAGTGAAGAAAATTCAGCATCTATAAGTGTGAATGTGTGGGTATGGGTAAAAATATGTTGATAATGGTGATGTGCAAGAGTATGTTTGCTTGTACACAGAAGTCAAGGCTACCTACGATTTGATCACTAAATAAACAGCCGCCCTAGAGTAATGACGTGAAATATACACACATACACACACATACAGTCACACCAATACATGCTCATGTGTTGTGTGGAGGAGTTAACGCCTGCTAGATTTGTAAGAAACGTGTTTCGAAAGCACGATGAATACTCGTACTATGTCACTGTATATCTCTATACATAAATATGCCTCTATGTATGTGTATGTGTGTGTTGGCTCATTTTTGGGGGACCCCAGTCAAGGCCAAGAAGAATTTACGACTAGAATAACCTTCGCAAATTCACGACTAACGAAAGTGAATCTGAATATGCTGTTGTTTTTCTTTCTTCTTTATAACTGAGTAATACATTTTGCGAAAGAAATATGTCACATTTAGAAACGATATTGGTAATAATCACATTGTCAGTTCATCGTCAATATTAGTAAGAAGAAGTAATATGTTTTATGAACTTGTCAATGTTAGTGAAGATCTTTCGTTTGAAGTGATATTGTCCATAAAGACATATTAGTTCTTATTAATAGTATCGGAGATTACGCCTTTGCATATAACCGTTTATATTTGTTACTTTGAAATATGAAATTATTTCATATTTGAAAGAGTAAATAAAAGATTAACGGCTGATAATGACAGGAGGTTTAGACAGGTTTTAATCTATTAGAACCGGGTGACTCACACATTCACAGACACACACACTTGACTGCTAGATACATATAAATGAACGCAAATAGTCATAAATGAATAAGAATAACGTATCATTAAAACCAAGGTTGTCATTAAACATTCAACACTTCAGATACACAGTAAATAGTATTGTTGTTTACTATACTCTAATAAAAATATACACGTGTGTGTAGCAATCTCAGAATCAAGTCAGTAAATAGGAAAAATGGGGTTTTAATAATAAAATTTACATGCAAAAAAAATTATGCCGGAAAAATGTTGTTCTCCAGACAAATGCATATATTATTTGTGGAAAAAAAATGTTCGTAGTAATTGTTTGAGCCGTCCACGTGGCTCATAGAAAAGGACGGTGTTATGTTGGTATTGCAGTGTGGGT
The DNA here is from genome assembly GCA_963422195.1 of Carabus problematicus. Classification (NCBI taxonomy): domain Eukaryota; kingdom Metazoa; phylum Arthropoda; class Insecta; order Coleoptera; family Carabidae; genus Carabus; species Carabus problematicus. The sequence continues at coordinate 450,151 of OY728585.1, forward strand.
AGGAAGGAGACAGATGGACATGTTGTTGCACAAGGTCAAGGTGAAAAGGATTGGCACTCACATTAGCATATGTAGCCTGTCTATACGGGAAATGACAGCATATAGTAGATATATATATATATATATATATGTATATGTATGTATATATATATATATATATATATATATATATATATATATATATATATATATATATATATAACAGGAAATCTGGGAATTAACATGTAAACATAGAAATATTGTGATCACTTCTGAAAAAAACATATCTGAGCATTAAATGTTGCATATTGGAAATTCTCATTTCAGTCCTAGTTAAATATGTATAGATACTTGTGTATGTATACATGTACATGTAGGTGTATATAGTATGTACCAACACCACTGCTCCATACACATACTCTAGTTTATACATAATAAATCGTGGGAATGGATCACACTGATTATTTCCTATTCGCATCACATATTTTGCAAATTTTGTTTTGTTTTCACGTAATCAGGTCATGGGTAGCGGGCAATTTGCATATTTAAAACGTATTTTTTTTCAATTAGTATTTTTATATTGGCAACCATGTGGATACTGTCAGGCATATGAGCTTAGCGGGATAAATAACTAAAATACACATTTACATTGGCAAAGTAAAATGTATTATCAAATATTTTTAACATTATACTTGGATGAAACACCAGCTGAAATCACATTTCGCCATTACTAATTCCCAAGGAGTAAATTTGACAACTATGTAGCTCATGAATAGGTGATTTGGAAATATTTACTGACCGCTAGCTACGTGATTAAACAGCTTTATTAGTTATATAACTAAATAGTTGCTAATGTACTGTCTATTGTCAGCCATCTTTTTTAATGTGTAGATATTGTACACTGTAAAATTTACTGCTATATATTTACTTCAAATAACATTACTGTTTGTTTATTTTTCATTTAATCATCAAAATGCCGTCACAAAACAATTGCAGTAAGCTTTATGAAATTAATACGTGACTGTTTCAGTTCTTTTAAAATCAACATCAATATTATGTACTACACCAATGGAAATTAATTTTTTTTTATTGAAATGTGTAAATAAATATTGCAATTAATGTCCAACCATGACAGTTTTTGAGAAAATATCGTCATTAATCGTATGCTTCGATATGTAAAATTGTATCGCAGATCCTTCAATTTTTTGTTACAAGCTTTCATATTTACATTCGTATATTTAATTAAATGTTATACGACATGTAAATAATATGATAATCACCTAAACTTGGTGATTAGCAATTCATTTTTTATAGTTTCCTATTTGATTAAATACTACTTACTATTATTTACTAGAAAGCAAATTGATACAAAAACGAAACAAAACAATAATATTGTTTTGTTTGTTTATTTCGGCTGTTGCTTTCTGTTGATTTGTATTTTATATTCACTGGCGTAGTAGGCTCCCTCGTAGGCAATGCAACATTTCGTGCTATTTTCAGCTACGGTTCATCGTTTGGCACATATGTAGGTACATACACCAGTGAGTTGTTAATTTCTTTCGTTTAAATCAGAGCGCATTCTCGCGTGGCTGCTTGTAAACATGTTATTCCCGCGTGTGTGCGCGGATAATGACATTTGAAAATTGAACCAGGCCACACTGTATTTGAAACAGGTTATTTCCGCAACGACTCAAGCCTGTATGTTTGTTTGGATCGCAGTTAAAACTATTATTCTATATAAAGCTTCGCATTAAACAGGTTGAATTGTACATTGGTACGTTGTAAATTAATATACAAATATCGTACGTCACAATAATGATTGTAAATTAAAGACAGTAAACAATAGATTTGTTTTTTGCTTAAAATAGTGTCAAACGATACTTGTGATAACACATTGACACAATTATGTTTTACGTATTTGTAACGAATTATATACATACGCTTTTCTTGAATGTATGTATATTTGTAAAAATGTATATTTGAAAAAAAAAAACCGTTATCATATTTTTTTCATTTCATCTGACTCTTGACATTTCTAATGGTTAATCTCGTAAAAATATGTTATTTAGTAAGTCTTGAATTATATTTAGCAAATGTGACTTATTATGTAATCCTAGTGAAATATCGGTTTTGCATGTTTGTAAATAAAATATCTCTGGACAAGAAATGCGTATAACAAAACAGAAATATATGCAAGTACGGTCCATAAACTAGAATTTGTGAGATACAAATATGTTTATCTAAAAACTTACATCAATATTAGGTGTATTGTTTGCTGAAGATAAGCTGCAATACTGGTTATATCGGAAACGATATTGTTTTAGCCTTATGTGAAGTTTTTTTGTGTAAATATATTCTGGTATTTAGTTCTTGTTTAAAATATAAATTGCAGTCATATACATTTACATACGTGTATACTGCGTACAACTTTTGCAAATTTATTTTAATTTAATTCACATATACAAATAAATTCGTATTCACCAGAATATAATTCTGTGTGCGACATTATTTCAAATAATAAGTTAACCACAGTTAATGCAAGTTAAATTCACTTACGCACTATGTTAATAACATATGATAAACTTACAAAAAAAAAATGTTTTTTATTCTATATATAGATTGTTCATATTGAATAAATAACAAAAAGGAAAAAGAAGAAGGAAATTATCTAAAATAAGCATGGAATGACCAAGACCCTAGTGGCACGTGCAGGGATATCCAAAACGTGAAAAAAAACTGCATTTGTTTCCATTATAATACAGTAGTATGAAGTTGATGCAATCGACAAATAGAATTTCATAATGCAACTCTTGTTTATACTACTAGAAAAGCATCTGATCGTAGTGACCTATGACATGTGTACCGGGCAAGATCATAACCTCAAACTGTGACTGTGTTTGTAGTGGCGGGTTGCCTACATAATGTCGTACGTACAAAATGAACGTTGAGCTTAAAATTATCCGGATTTTTCTTCGCTTGATTCCTTTGTCTATCGACATTAAAAAATGTTTGGACGAGTTCAAAATCATAGGTTGGCCATTGTATTCAATGTGGTGGGGCTATAATTTATATACAAATACTCACATGTTACAGGTCAAATGTAAAAATAGTATTCGGAAATATGCGTGGAATGTTGCCAGCACAAATAATCATAATATGTGAACGTTTTGTGTGAAATTTATTGTATAACAGCAACCATAGTCATAGTTTATTTTGCAGTTATGCAATAGGAAGGCATGGATTCAGCATTGAAGACAATTTTTTATTGAAATAGACTTTTTATAATATTTATCGCTATACAATGTAGGCAAATAGATACAAAAATTACAGATTTTTTTTTTTTAAACTTGTAGTTCTCATCGTATTTAGTTAGGCCTTCTTCATGTCTTCCCAAAATGTTGATCTTCTATTTCAGAGTTTCTCAAAATATTTACCAACTTATGCACCGGGAGGTGTGGTAGAATAAATATGTGAAAAAATCTGTTTTAATCTTAATAAAACATAGAAAAAAAAATAGGTTCGCATCTTTGAAGAATTGGTAAACAAATGATTACGTAATAACCGGTAAGGATTACAAATGGTCTGTTTTCATTTGGATGCAACGCATTTTTCGTAAATACAATAAATTCTTTGTATTCTTGATTTAGCCAAGGAACAATAAATAAACATTATATATTATTATAATAGTAAAATAACTACATAGAAACTTTTCGTGTATATATACATATATATATATATATATATATATATATATATATATATATATATATATATATATATATATATGCGTGTGTGTGTGTATCTACTCTTGAAGTGACAGTGGAGGGGGTAGTTACTAGTAGAATGTCTAAAGAGAGTGGGGGTAACACACGTGTACATATACGCATATTGTCAAGGACATCTCCGTTTTGTTTACATGTTTATCACTATGGAAACGACCGATTGGCCATTTCCGCATGATTCGCTGCGGAATGAGAATGTGTACACACGCATATATGTATATTTGCTGCCTGATGTTTACACCGAAATGGACAATTTGCCAAAAGCAATTTAACTGTAGAACCGAACCTCTGTTTTCCTTTTTAAGTTACCCAGAAATTGTGTTTGTTTATTACGCTGAAATTCCTTTCTCTTTCCTAAAAATATATGTTTTCAACTAATCTGTTGTTGAAACATAAAACCGTGTATTTATTTACGATCTCATTTATTTTCTGTAGATGTTGTAGATAGCGTTAGTTCAATATATTTTCTCTGAGATATGTAAGCAATTTTTATAGCACCAAAATTGGACTGAAGATAGTGAATTGTTAATACTGAATTGTTACCTTGGTGAATACCCATCGTAAGCGATGTCAGTTTGCTATTTCAAGGCAAACGGGGATATTGGCGCAAATTTATTACTAAAAACACTTGAAAGTGTACAAACACTATCGTGAATTGGTAATGTACAGAATTTTTTTTTGTAGGAATATAGAGGAAACTGTTACGGAAGTCTTTAGTTTCAAGGGCTATGTAAAATACAAACATAACTATTGCGTAAACTAATATTATTTATAATACAAACATGAACGTTAATTTATAATATTTAATGTTACCGTAAATGAATTGATTCTTATAATTAATATATTTTAATATAACGTACATGTTTAATATTCTGGTCGGAGGTTAAAGATTTTAACTATTATCTGTGTATGTATCTACTCTAGCTATAACGTATATGTAAGTGACTATTCTAATCATGTATGTGTGTATCTGTACGAGTGAGTGATAGCGTGAGTTTGTCAGCTGATTTCAGTTGTGACCGAGTGACCTGTCCGAAGCTCAGACCGGTTTGCCGATACTGTAGTTACTAGTAGCCAGGTTTATATACATATATATATATATATATATATATATATATATATATATATATATATATGTATATATATATATATAATTATATATATATATATATAATTATATATATATATATATATAATTATATATATATATATATATATATATATATATATATATATATATATATATATATATATATATATATATACATGTATGTGTGTGCGTGTGTGTAATAGACAACAAACAACGGTGACTTGGTACTATACATGTCTACTAAGCACCTTACCCATGATGTATTGCTAACCGGTTATTGTAGTGTCCTCTGTACTTGTACAAGACACCCAAGCATGTTCTCCAAGAGTACAAGATACTCCACACATGGTACCACACTCAACCAGCACCATTAGAACACACTGTAGATACGATTTACACAAATCTTTCGTGCAACATGAAAGAATTGTTTTATTCCAATGAGCATTTCAACAACACGTTTAAATCATTGTTTGCAAAATTACAACCGTAACACCAGACTTTGTTATACAATAACGTAGATAAATATTTACGCTGCTGGTTGAGAATATAATTTACGTCAAGATACGTTAACTAACGTGGACGCTAGATGTCTCTGATGTCGTTTATTCCGGACGCAAACCATATGTGTGTCTTAGCCGAGTCACTGACCCCTCCCGAGTGTGTGTAGGTGTTAGAATGTGTCTTAGCAGCAGAGTTACGACAGGCTATAAATGTTAGTACACACACACATATGCTAATACAGTCACAGTCTTAGGTGTATTTGTATTTGGATTTAGGAAATCTGTGGTAATTTTTGTCTAGTCAAAAACAAATCAATATTTAGACTGATTTACACGTGTGTAGGTATTGGCTGTATGTATATGTGTGGTTGTGTGTATTATTTAGTGAAATTTTTCTTATAACGGATGCTAGAATTGACCTCGCTTGACCTGACTTAGTGGGTTCCTACACAAATATACATCTAAACTAACGGAAATGCATAGTAGAGATAACGTGATTAGTCATATATGGCCTTAAAACAACACACACACACACACATTATATGTATATATATATATCCATCTAACAAGTTATTATAAATAATATATGTATTTACTTGCAGCAGACTCTTTTGAAATTTTCTATAATATTAATTTTTAGTAGCAACTTTTTTTGTGTGTTGTTGAATTTCCATTTCGAGATGAAAGTTGCACAAGAAACTCTACATATGTATTTGCTGCCTGTTCTATTCTACTGTACCGTCTTTGTCAATGCTATATTTGACTATCATCTATCACCTATCATCCGCTGTTATCGGATAAATCAAATCAAGACCTTCATTCTTCATGATCCTTCATTTCTTATCTCTTCGGGGGTATATTTGGTGTAAAAGTAAGTGTACACTGTATATTCTAATACGGATTCTGTGCAGCCCGGCGATATCATCTAGTACCTCTTAATCCTTGCTCTCAATCATTGTATGTAGTAGAAAATCAAATAGTTCCCTTACTGTCCACCGTGTAGCGCTGCGGGCAGTTCATTGACCTATGCCCGGTTAGGTTTGTGTGCCCGTTAGCGACTTTCACTAAACTTACTCGCTGTTGTAGCGCATTGTGTGCTGTGCGTGATCTAGTGGGCGTGCTTGTATAACGCGCGTGATCGATGATAAATATGCGTGAATACCCATTGACATTATGTCTTCTTGGCCATCTCATGAAATCACATTCCACACAGCACGGAACCTATACAGGAATTAGAGTCTACTGGGATTTCGAAGTGGAGAAATTTCTTAGGAATAGAGTCTACTGGGATTTCGAAGCAATGAAACTACTTAGGAAAAGAGTCTACTGGGATTTCGAAGCGCAGAAATTATTTTGGAATAGAGTATACAGGGATTTCGAAGCACAGAAATTATTTAGGAATAGAGTCTACTGGGATTTCGAAGCCCAGAAACTCACATACTTGAATCACATCGCAAGAATATACGTACATATTTAATATAAGAAAACTAATTAATACAATCGAATGTGTTATCAGGTCCGTTTACATAAAAACAATTTATGAAATCGTCATTAAATGTTTAACAATTTATTTACATAGTATTGGAAATGTACTAATAACCAGATGTTGTAATGATGGTCAACTATGAATAATGTCAGTTGCATGTGAGTCGAATATGATCTTTGTTTTTCCAATTTAGCTGCTAGCGTATCGATTAGTACACATAGATGTATTTGTGCATATGGATTATGTTTCAGCTCGTGATACAATGAATAACGAGACTGTTCTTCGTAATATTTTGCTTGTGCCATCAGCTGATCCATACTGTAATATTGTAAGGGAAATGAAGTATATATAGTTAGTGCCCTTTGTAGCTATATATGTGCGATTATAGCAAGAAATTATGCGAGATTAAAGTCTATGAACGTACGACAATGTATAGGTAGTTTTTATATGAATACATTTTATATATTTACGTTATTTTATACACGCGCAATTTTGAAACTCAGTTCTCGCGGATCAAGGTCTAAATGCAACAGATATGTTTTTATTTCAAACTATAGCGTAGAGATTTCTAACATTGTCTGAATAAAGACACTGTTATAAACACTAGAGTACAAAGACTAGAATCATACTTTCATCGTCTTCCAAGATCAAGGAATATGGAAACTGATGTTTAATATAATCTTACAGTATAGTTCAATAGTTGGTAACTGCATATACATCTGTACCAGCGATTTAAAAATACATATCTATTAACAAATAGCAACAACTATGTTTGTAGCATTAAAATTAACCATATTATCTTGCGATTAATTCTTGTTTTCCATAGAATTGTTTGTTTAAAATTTAATTTATTCTAGTCTGGGATTGTAAGGCTTCAGACTATTACCAATTATCCTTTGCTAACTAAACCTTACCTACTAATCTGTCTTAGAAGACGCTCAGTATTAATCTTATGATTTGTTCTCTATTTCTAACATTTTGCAACACAAAAACAGCTTCAGAAGTTGCATTATTTTGTCGCAAAACATCAGCACGTAATCTATTATTAAGCGTATTTGGTAAACCAGCTGGGAATAAAAATGACAAAGATTTGCAATGCACAAATATGGAACATTTTGTGTTGCTGACGAATATTGTGTTTTTATTTACATCAATTTGAGCTAAACTACGGCTACGTATATACATGTATGTATATTCTGATAAGAGACGATGGCAATTGCACATTTATTTTTGTAGTAGTTAATCTAAGAACAGTCCTTGGTCGCTATCGTATGATTACTGTATAACGAACAACCTTCAGTGATTTTGTTGTTTATAATACATCTACGTACATTATATATATATATATATATATATATATATATATATATATATATATATATATATATATATATATATATATATATATACAGTGCGAATAACGTAAGACTATACATTGGCGACTTTATTTTAGCTTTAATCAATTTGCCCATGTCAGTAACAACTGAAATTACAATGACGTTTGTTTTGGTAAATGTCACTGTTTTCAATATTGTGTTACTAATATCTGACGAGTTTGCGTAATAATTAGTGCAAAAAATGTACATCACAGAAGAAAAGTTTATGATGTATTCCTGGTATTTAGAAGGGGCGTCTTTGCGAGAAATTTCTGATTATTTCAGCTTTGAATTCCCGGGCAGGCCCATCACATGTCATCAAACGGTGGCAAATTTAGTTATCAACCCCAAGTGATTTTGGAAATGTACTGATACCAATTACAATTTCAGTACTTGAAGTGTACCTTTAATCCAATAACATGTAATAGATTTAATAAAAAATTTGAATAAATTCTGTAAATGATTTAAATAAATATAGTAGTCTGTGGACAAGTGTCTAATTTTACATTATTCAACCATAATAAATTGGAGTTTTTGTATATAATCACCATGGTAACATTAAGTAAATGCCCTATGTCTAATTTTAAATTATTCAACGGGTTGATACTAGCATAGGCAAATTGATTAACGCTAAAATAAAGTTGCCAATGTATAGCCTTACATTATTCACACTGTATATACATGTGTGTGTGTATGATTTCATACAACAGTTTTATCATTTGTTACTAAACAGTTAGCTCTGATTGGTCCCGTCAGCTAACCACGATCTTCTCTTATCAATTTCGTGTTTGTCAGAGACAAAATATACAAATTCGAGTTAATATAGTAACTCGCAATGAAATAGCACTTCCGTAAATACATTTTCTATATCACGCAGATACAGGCTTTATAGTTCAGCGATTATTTTTCACAATATGCAACATTAGTTAATATGGTATTGTTTCACGGTATTCTGCCAAGCAACGGCTGTAAAACAAATACACTATTTCATCATCTAATTTGCCATCAATAATGTTTTATCGCAATGAAGACTGGGTATTTGTAGGTTTCCATTGCCTAGAGATGATGAAATGATGAAATATTTAGTTAAGACTCTGCACATTACTCATCATTCTTATAGAGAAACCATAAATGTACTGCATTAAATACATATTTTTTATTTATTTATTTAGCGAAGCAACAGTTTTTAACCTCAGCGGGTTCTCATGCTTTGAACACAAGTATAATTTTTATAAAACTCTTACTAATTTTACATGAGATGTACATTTACATTATACCTAATAATGTTACAATGATTATTGAAGTATTTCAAACTACCATTTACAAAGTAAAAGGAAGTAACTGATTCTAGTGATCGTGGTCTACAATTTGTATATTGGTGGAAACTTACACCAAATATATCTTCGCAGTTACCGATACGATTGTAATTGCTATGTTTACTACATAAACAATTACGTACAGGCTTAATAAATTGTGGAAAATTTTCTTATTTATTTTCGTTAATCAAAAGTTAATACAATGATAAATGCAATCACGGCTGAACAATATTTATTTCGAAAAAGTTGTTTTTATAAAATGATATTATGCGTCAACAAAGTATTACCAAAGCATAATTGTTTGTCTACTTCTGTTGTCAAAATAGTTTGATTTTATAATGCGGAAAATATTTCCAGATCGCTATCTAAATTAGAATATAAAAAAATCAACATAAATTCTATTATTTATAACTCGTGTTGAACTGACAAGGACGTGTTTCTTTAAATGTACAAAAACAATATACTTGTTTTACCGATACACCTTTATTTATTAGTTTAATTTAAATATCTATAAACTTAATCTTATCGCGCGTATAAAATAGTTATTTACGATTAATCATTCAAGATTATTAAGCAAGAGAAACATCGACACACACATATATGTATTCATAATCAGTACCTACTTGATTTTTGTAGATAATTCAGCTAGTGAATATTATCATATATTATTAATTAATATTCAACCTTGTACGAAACAGACAGCTTATTATTGTTTCAATTGATAATTCTAAAGTGACTAACAGACTATGCTTTATCTAACACTATCTATAATGTGCTGGTACATTCATAAAATTATTTAAAAAAAAAACACCTAAATATTACAATCGAATTAGAGCATCTTATCGTGGTCACGTGATAGATAGAGGTTTTACTGTGTATATTTGTGTGATTGTATCGTCTTCAAAAATGAATCTGTTTCTAGAATATCTACAAATTCACAATTTTGACTACAATGCATCCGAGTTTGATAGATATTTTAAAACCACAAATATATATATATATATATATATATATATATATATATATATATATATATATATATACGTATATATATATATATATATATATATATATATATATATATACGTATATATATATATATATATATATATATATATATATATATATATACGTATATACATATATATATATATATATATATATATATATATACGTATATATATATATATATATATATATATATATATATATATATATATATATATATACAATACCATGAACCGGTACAATAGACAATATTTAAAATATAAATTGTCAGTTAAACAATTCGCATTATCGGTTTAAACCGCTTCAAATAACCGGTTTGATTCGGTTAATCGTTGTATGAAACTTTAGATATCGGGACAGTATATTTGTGGACTTTGAATTTGTTAATAATGTTTTTTTGGATATGTATTGATAGTTATATAAGTTGCAGAAATGTCGCTTTAATTTTCCTCTTTTCTATACATTGCACACAATAATTGATCATGTTCACCAGTTATATCTCCTGTTAGTGGAATTTTTCTTCATCTCTTCCTAACCTATCTTACTTTCCGTACGTTACTTGAATCGCCATCTTGTTTATCAGTAAACAAAGTACTCGATATTGCAATCTGATGCAACCAAAAGTGACGTTCAGTCAACATTGTGATTTATCTGTTAATTAAATATTTGCGATATTGTCAGTCCAGATGAATTTATACAATTTTGTTGATAGATTATTAGCACATCACTAGGAATTATCTAGAATGAAATCATTTTGTAACGGAGTAAATACGAATAGTCTTTGAAGGGCAGCTGTAATATATAGTATGTTTTCGTCATATAATTTGTTAGTTAAAATATCTTCTAACACAAACAACATTACGATAAATTAATGGTAAAATAGTGTTATTTCCATTTGTACAAAGCATCCTTGAACAGTATTTAATGGCAAACTTCTGTTTCGACAGTTACAAAAATTGAGATTAAATTTCTCAAATAATTAACATTTAGTGGAAAAACAAATTATATTTTTTTTGCACAGGAAGTGTAGCTGTGCCATAGTAACTGTCTTATTTTTTTGAACCAGTGGTATGCAAACTATTTTATCTGTGCGACCTTCCCGGCTCCAAAACAAAATAACTACTGGTCTAAATAAAACAAAAATGTTTGAACATTCTTTTGCGATAATTCATTTTGACACACAATAATGAACAGATATATATATATATATATATATATATATATATATATATATATATATATATATATATATATATATGTATGTATGTATGTATGTCAGTGAATTTTAGAATATAAAAGATTACTCATAACGTTATAACGGTTAGCAACAGGCTGAGAAAAATATATTATTATCTCAATAAAGAGCTATAATAATATTACATCGATGACGAATTTTTATCATAAAAAATAAAAAACAGATAAGGTGTAAACATATCTACCTATATTATATATATATATATATATATATATATATATATATATATATATATATATATATATATATACCGGGTGTTAATTAAAAAACTGACGATCATCTTTTAACATGTAAAATCAGTTTTTCTTCCTACATAAGTTATTTTAGACAAATATACTTCAAATAAAAGTTGTAGAGAATGAAATTCTACATCCAAGTTAGCAATCAGATTAAATTTTTGACATTTCATAATTGAGAAAATCATTGTTAAATGCCCGTGGCTAAGTTTGTAATTCACATTATATATGTACGTTTATTACTGGAATTAAAAGAATACTGCATTTTTGTCACACACTATGTAGTAAACATTATCTCTAAATGAAGTCAATTTCTGACTCATATAGCCTGGAAACTGTAATTTATTTAACTAAATTGTGTAGTAGAAGATTGGTGCGTTATTAGATACATATAATGAGGCGTACGTGCCTAATTTCACGACTCATATACGGCCAAGTAAAAACTTATCAGAAAAACTAAATGAATCAAGCTTTTATATTCACGCAAGACTACATAACATATGTCACGTATTAACAAGCTTTTTATTATGTTAAAAATATTAGACGAAACATATGTGCTTTATCAGTTACTGGAATTACAGCCGGAAAAGTTTGTTAGTAATTGACAGAACTAATTTGTAAACGCAATTATCACTTATTCTGAGATTCTGCTTTTATTTATTTTCCTGAACATCAAGCCAATGCATGATGCTATGCACATTGTGTATTATTATCTTAGTTTAAATTATGTTGTATTGAAAATTAACTCATAATTTCTAATAAAACATGTCGTTATAGATTGTCATGTTCGATGAGTTTCATACTTGTAGTTTTTTCGTGCCAAATATCACTTGATTTTTCCTTATCACATTCTGTTAGTAATTATTCACATTAATTAAGTTACATAGTCTACGACGAACTGTCGTAAACTATTTTTTCCCGACGTTTATCTTTATAGGATATTAATAACTGTCATGTGTATAGAAGCTGTTGCAAGTGTAAAATAAAAAAAATACTTTTATCTTCATTCGTAGCTACAATCTTATGTGAATATGTTGGTTCAAAGTCATCTTATGCAAATATTCACGATATCTTGAAGAATAAAAGTTGCTTATGCAATATTAGCAAAAAATCGCGCATACCAAATATATAATTTATGTAACTAAAGAAAATTGGCAGTTTTAGAAATTGTTATAGTATATTTTACACTGTAAATTTGAACGTTAAGGATGGGGAAAATCAAAGAATCAGCTAAGTTTTTTATTGCATATTTTACTGAAACAGTTTAGATTTTATAATTATATTATTGTCGATATAAGATATGGGAAATTAATGTCAGAATTCAATATTTGCGTATTCATAACAATTCTGTTGTATGTATGTTTTGATATCATTGTTTTAACTTTAATATTTTGCCTGATCTAGTAGCATATATGTATTAGGCTATACGTATTGATATCGATTGCACAGTAAACATACTTTTTTTTATTGCAAAATTAGTTGATTCACGGTAAACGCCGTTTGTGATGTAAATTTTATTAAAACCATAACCTAATGAAAGCTGTTGACTCATAAGTCATATTTATTTGCACAAAGGAAGACATATATGCTGATTAATGTTTACCAAAAATGTAACGATAATTCTCGATAATTATAGAAAATATTTCCTCCTGGTACTGATAACGAACTTGACGTGACTGTACACATTTTGTTGTTGGAGAATAATGACAAGGAAATATATTTGCAATACGTAGTCATAAACGACGTATTACATTATCTAGATCTGTGATGTACAGCTTGTAGTGTAAATACTGGACTGTGTACAATACCCGTCATTTCACCCTATGGCTTGACATTTGAACTTGAGGTTTCCAATGAATTAAAGTAATTAACACATGCTTGCTTGCACTAATACACCATTAACATTATATCTAGTTATTAGCGCCAATGACAATTAAATTTCATCATAACTAGACACAGTATATATATATATATATACCGGGTGTTAATTAAAAAACTGGCCATAGGCGTTTAACATGTAAAATCAGTTTTTCCTCCTGCATTAGTTACCAAATTACTTTAGAGAAAAATACTTTAAATAAAAGTTGTAGAGAATTAAATTCTGCATCTAAGTGAGCAATCAGATTTAATTTTTGACATTTCCTAACTGAGAAAATCAAGTTTAAAATTTCATGAAAACACATAATATATAGGAATAGCCATGGAATTTAAACAAAATTAAAAACAATTGTATGACATTGTAACTGTCAAAAAAATTTGTGTTTCGTAATTTTCGTTCAATAACAGATATTTCTAAAAGTATGGAACAGTTTTCACATGGAGAAAAGCTTCAAGTAATAAAATGGTTCTATTCTGGACAAATTTATCTAAATATTCGTGATTTAATAATTTTTTTGACAGTTACAATGTCATACAATTGTTTTTATTTTTGTTTAAATTCCATGGCTATTCCTATATATTAAGTGTTTTCATGAAATTTTAAACTTAATTTTCTCAGTTATGAAATGCCAAAAATTAAATCTGATTTCACACTTAGGTGCAGAATTTAATTCTCTAAAACTTTTATTTAAAGTATTTTTCTCTAAAGTAATTTGGGAACTAATGCAGGAGGAAAAACTGATTTTACATGTTAAACGCCTATGGCCAGATTTTTAATTAACACCCTGTATATATGATTAAGAAATAAGTGTAATTTATATTGTGTACAAGTTTAACAATATCTTTTAAAACTACGACGCTATGTATTCCGACCTTGGTGTACAAATAAATATAAAATACATACGTGTGTGTATGTATTTATGTATGTCCATTGTGGAATAATACCACATACCTTGCAAGAGCAGTTTGTATGTAAACTAACTAACTGTTAGTTATTAATATTTGTTTATCAAAGTGAACACACACACACAGAAATATGATGTATGTATTATTCTACCATACACCTAAACATCCTATACATATCATATGACATATTGCGGAAAAAATCAACGAATATTGCATCATACAATCACGTAACAGGGTTGCCACTACATTGACATTAAATTATCCCTAAGCGGATATATGATATTCGGAAAAAAAATCTCGCTGTAATATTTTTGATGAATTTCGTCATCATTTTTTTAACATGTACACCTCGGATGTATTGTAGGAAAATATTTTTGTACTTAAGATTGTCTGATTGAGATTTAAAATGAGGACACATGTAATAGTAAAAATATATAGAGATATACACACATGCAAGGTATGTGTACATATAAATGTTGTTCACGTTCCGTAGTTTAGATGGCACTGTATGTCCTTGTCAATTCCTTGTACATTTTAACATATTTTTATTCTAATCGTACACAAGACAGGTATCGATGATGATTATAAATGCGTAGCCGATAAACCATTGTACAATTATTGATTTCCTTTCTTCATTATTGTACAACATAAATACAGCATTCTTTCTGAGTTTATGTTGTAATAAACAAATATGAACAACAACAGTGTGTACAATACTCGTATTGTTACAATCGTACGTAAACAAATTTGTAATAACTGACTGAATTTAAAAACAAATCCATTTATGACACAGCAATTTATTCTATTTATTCTCTGAATATTGTAATTAATTTCATTGAAATATCAACAATGTTTTGTAATTAGTTGTAATGAAAAAAACTACGTGTTTGAAAATTATGTATCGGGATAAAATTGACGTGATTGTCGAATGTTCTAGAAATTTGGCAGCTGCATACTTCGGCTTAGTTGTGCCCTTTGCCAAAAATATAATCTTGTATTTACATAGAGAATGTAGTGGTTTCAGGCCAAAAGTCTTAACTTCAGAGTTCAAACGTTCTACAAAAATATTTACCTCCTATTTGTGAGTGAAAATATGTGTTTGTTTACGTGTCATATCATTACAATTGTACTGAATTTCTCCGAATTCATGGAACTGTGCGTTTATAAGATTTACCTGCAAGGTTTAATTATAACAATGCTTGATTATAATACAAAATGGCCGTACTAGAGATATAGGTTAGTTATAAAAATTACTGATCTCAAATGATATCATCATATTTCATAGCATACTACTTGAGATTAAAGTAAAAATAATGATAAACAAATCATTCTCGAAGCATGATCTTATCATATTATTTATTAGATTAAACAACAGATTTAGTAAATAAGATGATTAACAAATTTAATTGACCTAGAATTAAATAAAATGTGTATATGTATTAGATACAAAGAAATTAACTCAAATCACGGAAAAAGCGCGGTATATCAATTACCTTCTTCTTTTAGTTAAGAATTAACATTAAAATTTATTTTTACATTATGATCAACATTGCATCAACAGTTTCGGATACATCAAATGGTTAGTTATTAAAACGGTTATCGTTTAACGGAATAAGCGGTTAACCAAGGTTAATCTCTTACGTTTTTCTTTTCATCCGTTCCGTTTGACCGTTCCGCATTGATTATAAGTGTATATACTATAATTTAATAGCCGGTATATTTATAGATTCAAACCACACAATTCTCATTTCAAAACAAACAAACGAATACATTTGGCCCAATGAAAAGGGAATAATTGTTGTTCTTTTTTTGACACGCTCACACCTACGCCACTGATAAAAATAGTGAAGTTACACGTCCGTCAACACTGATTGGTGAAACAACTGCAACTTCGTAACGTCATTGGTTCAAATAGATCGTTTGTCGTATGTTTTTGAGTAATGTATTTTGCTGTAGACATGCTGTCTACAACTGTATAATTTAGACATTTCAACTAGGGATGCTCCTAATATTTTTCTAACAGTTGATGCTGTGACGTATGGTGTTGTTGCCAAGCAGCTTTATTGTTGATCAACTGACGCAATCTTTGGAACAGTCGACAATCAACCAATCAGCGCGCTCGTTTTCGTTCCCCCACCACCGTTGATTTCGTTGCCTAGAGCTTTGTTTGCGTTGAGCTGTGCCGGTGTTTCAGTTACTGTTCAGCCGTGTAAGCGTGTGGTTCTTTGGTACGAGTAAAACTGTCATACAGAACATCTCTTGGTGTGCAGTGTTTTATATAACCTATAGAGAGAATATTACTGAATAACGCAGTGATTCCTTGCAAGTAAATAACTGTTTTCAGTGAACGTTACAGTTGTTGTGGTTGAGAAACGGTGAACATTTGCTGTTTGACGTTGACGCGTGTGATGAGCACAAATTATTTGAATTATATTGATATCAGTGAAACATACCGCAGTGACACTTGCAGTAGGACTGAGACCAGTGGGTTTTCTTGACATTAGCGGTTCCGAAAAGCACGAAAATTCCCGTTGCAAAGCACTGCCTTGGGGTTCCTCACGAAGGAACCACCATGGGCCAAATTGGACACGATGTAAGTACATATTATTCCCTACCGATGTCTCTGACCTCGCCCACTTCTCAGTTACCGGCTGAAAAGATGTCGGTGAAACGTGATTGTCGGCATTCAAGATCAGTAATCACCGAATTGATTAGCAATTATTATTGTAAGATTGAAAAATTGTATTGCAAATGCATGTAGGTTAAAAATTGGTCAATGATGGTTAATTATACAAATGATTAAGCGCGGTTAACTGATTGAATCTGAAGGTAATATTATTCTAGGTTATAGTACATTAATATTAATTAAATAGATAACTACAATGCCAAATAATGTAAGAATGTGAAAAATATTGTTTGAAATCAGTGCCGGTAAAATTTTTATATTTCTGATTAAATTCATTAATTGGAACAAAATTTCTAAGAAATTGCGGTAATTTTGTGATCACGTAATAGGAAAAAGTTTTTTTCATAAATATACAGTATGTACAGGGTGATATCATTAAATATCGTTGATACATTTTCAAATATTCCGTCAAACTTTCGTATGTACATTCTTGCATCATACTTTTCACTATCTGACTAGCGTTCTTCATTCTATTTCATCATCTTTCGTTTGGGAAAATCAATAATTGTATATGCGAACTTCATCTAGCTGAAACTATTCCTATAAACGATACTTTTGTATGACTTTAGCTGCTAATCTGAGCCTATAATTAGGACATAATGAGTGGGTATACATAATTAACTTTTGAATGACACTATTAGGAAGAAATGGCCTGATTTGTCCCGTTCGTTTTTAACTAATATTGATCACTTATTACATGTTTTAATCACTTATCTTGCTTTGGAGAAAATATGATGTAATATCGTGGTAGTTGATCGTAGTACGTAATTCTATTATTCAATTATAAGAACTTGTTGCTGCAGGTTTGATGAATAAATTAACATGTTCATGCCTGTCTGTTCATTGTGCATATCGATATATGCAGCCACTGACATATGTGCATATATGTGTGTGCCTTGTTGATAAGAAACGGGAGGCCTATACATGAATCATAGCCCTTTGTAACATGATAGAACATGTTCGTAATCGCATATATTAATTTTTATGTAATTTTTATTTAAGATTATTTTTTTCTTTACAAGATAACACACACGATTGTAGCGCTTCCTTAAATAGAGGTTATTTTTTTGTATAAATCATAATGCGCTTGTCTAGCAATTATAAAAATCCACACGAGTCTGATTATAAATGTGGTTTAATTTATATGCGTGCGGCAGTCACATGTATAATTAGTTAATAAAAAGCTTGACCTGTGTGTGACCCAGAGCAAAGAAAAATGTTTTAAAGCGATAAGTACATTTCGTAGAATTTGTCAGAAGCATCTGTGATCTTTGTACTGTTTTATATACGAGTACCTATATGTGATATACGCACAAGCAATATTATTTTTACATTGTGTTTTATCAATTTTATTTTATAACCTTTCAATATAAAAATCCAATAATTCCTTGTTTGTCAAAGATATCAATACGTTATTTATTGAAATAAAATCATATTCGATATGTGTGAGCGTTTTAAAATAACAGACTATTAAAAAAATACAATTACTATGTGTGTAATCAGTATATATATAAAAAATGTGCAGTAAGTATTATATTTGCAAGTTGCGGGACACTCCAATGATTAGGTCGGCTAACGTTTAGTTGATAATGGTTTTGTTTTAAATGATGTTTACTTGCATTTCAACTTATGTATGTGTGTGTGTGTGTAGTCATTAAATAGCTTGTTGTTTTTGCTGCGTTGTTATCAGTCAACGTTCCCAATTCTTGGTTCATCGTCTTCATATCGACATTCTTTCAAAAAAAATCACTCACACACATACACACAGACTATAATGGTGATTTGATGTTGAAAAATCGTGGTATGGATGACCTATGTTCCACGATATGAGCTAGCACGGCCAGACAGGGCATTAGTAGCCGAGTGTGAGTTCAACACTGAATGTGGAACAGACTATACTGCACGTGTACATCACACAGACATATATACAGTTTATCCCAAAAATTACAATAATTATTATTGTTAAATAATGAACGATAGAAGGTTTATCTGCAACTGTAAACTGTCAATTTGTATGAAAAGTCACAGAACTAGGCGTATTTTTAAAATATTTTAAATATTCACTTCAGATTGCAAGAGATTATAAATTGTAGTTAATTAAAATGCCGGTATATTTTCTCGATTTTTGTACAGCAAAGGAGTTTTTATAGGAATTAATAACCCGGTAATGACTGGTTACCGGTCAATTATAGTACCGATATAACCATCACGGTAATCTATCACTGCATATGCTGATTTTGTAGTAATTATTCAATTTAAATATTGAAAAACATACAGCGATATTACATAGTAGGTAAACTGTGTATAATATAAGATAATGTTGCATTAAATACATACAAAGTTATAAAATAATAATATATTTAAATTTTACAGTCACTAATAATCTGTAGTATATGAAAAAATACGATTAAGCTTATAAATTGTGTACCTTGTTTTATTCTTGTAGAAATTTACCAATAACTAACAGTGTCAGTTTTACTCCTTAATACGCTACTGTTGTGGCATTTTGTTTACATTAAACATGTATCTTCAGGTGCAAAGACATCGGCTGTATTTGCATATGCCATTGACCAAATCGGCATAATTTTAGTATCACTTGCAATCGCCACTGAATTTGTCTGCTATAATTGGCGCTGTTGCTATGGAAATGCTATACAAACACGCCATTTTCCATAGTGTTATACTTAGTAGCAACATTTGGTTGCTCCGTGAGTAGCAGTTGGTATTTTTCATAGTTTGACCTGTGTTGTAATATTGTTTACTTGCAATATCCCGGCATATTGACTTGTCTACACCTATACATATACACACACACACTCATACACGTGTAGAATAATTCCATGGCCAATAGTGATTGGTAAATTGGCGCCTACTCTACCCACACACTCAAACATGTACACATACTTATTATTGCTTGTGTTTTTACATATAAACACATAATAGCACGCGCGCGCGCGCCAATGATTTATCAATGAACGTAATTAAACACTTTTGTAAAATACACCAATGACCAATTCGGATCGTACAGTTTAATTTATGCCGAGTTTGTTAAATATTTCACATTAATGTTTCAATGTTTGATTATAGAATTAACAATAAATATACTTATAGTGACTTTCATTTGTGGTATAACAATCTCGTGTGTTTAGTACTTGGTACAAGCCTGTGCAGTTTTCACAATTTCTCTGCAAATATTTTCCAACCGCATATTTGCTTGTACAGATGTTTCAAATGACATACATATATGTACACATACATAAGTATGTTGTAAATAGATTTCCTAGTTTTTTTCTTTCTTAAACCGGTATTTGCACTAACAAAACATATTTACACACACGTGTATCATTAGAGTTGACTGTTGCATTCGTAATTTGTTATGTTGTTCTGTTGGCATTCAACTCGTAGTTGTTACTAAACATTTATTATTCTGTAGTAAGTATGCTAATAAACAAGCTACATTTAATAAGCTTAAAGATCTCAATTTACTTTTATATCAAATGATTGTTTAAAATTTTGTAATATTTTCTTTAGACCTTGTATGAAACTCCCTTGTCGGTTACAGTAAGTTGCTGTAGCTGTATGTACCAGCTGTATATGTTAAGTTATAATGTACATGGTCAGTACTGAGTGTTGAAATGAAATTGTTTGCTTTGCAGATCAACATCGTCGTGTTAACTTTCTCAGTACATAAATGTCTGGCCTCTTGTTACTTTATTAGAACTTTCTAAAGAAAATACACACACACACACATCACACATACACACATACATGACAGGGACAGTGAACTCAAAGTTCACACTATGCTCTGCCAACAAAGATCTTGGCAATTTTATATTCACTCCAACTATACGGTGATCTCTTGTCAAAAACAAAAAAAATTAACTTGTTTTTCGACATACATATGTGTGTGGATGGTTTTTATGTCACTGTATTAATAGAAAAAAAAGAACAAGGTCAGAAAACAGATGTTTCCCTTTCCTGAAAAACACATGCAAATTTATACGTCATTATCAACTTGGAGCAGAGAAAAAAATTGGTTTTTTTAACAGTAAAAATTTGGAGTCAACGAGTATTACATAAATCTTTATCCACCAAAATCTAGTTAAAATATATTTACATTAATGAGTTTAAGATTCTGTAAATACAGTAAAGTTGCGATTTAGTGAACTCTCGATTAAATGAACAACCCGATAGAGTGAACACTTAAATTTTATCATTGCGTCCCGATATAGTGAACAACTGTAAACCCCGATACAGTAAACTATGGTATTTGCGATACTTCTCTGGGGGATCCCACTAAATATGAATCTAGATGGAGCGTAAACGAAAATACTTGAATTTAAAACAAAAAAATTAAATACTTAATGTCTGGGTAAAGGAGAATGTGTGACCGTGTTTGCTAGTAGAATATTGCAGTTTGCTCGTGCTACATGATTTACGACAAAAATTAGTACAAATTAACATGAAAAAAAGCGTAAACAATCCAATATTACTTAATTTTTTTCGCTTCTGCAATAAATAACCTTTTATATGTACCTTCCCATTACATAATATGTACACGTATACATAATATTATGTAATAGGTACATGTATTTTTTTTAAATTATTTTATTGTAGATTTTTTTTTGTCAATTGTAGATCTTGAGAAGAAGAAATATTGAATCCAAAATGATTGGAATAAATGACTATAGTTCAAGATGATAACAGATATACGACGTTTCGACCAGATGTTTTTTGGTCATTTTCAAGCAAATCACAAAATTCTAGAGGAAAGAAATATTCTCTAATATTTTTCAAAATATTTTTGTACTTTTTGAGCGTAATTCTCAAGAGATTTTGTTTATGATTGTTTGAACTAGAATTTTGTTGATTTAGGTACAAGAATATAAGTTGTTTCTCAAAATATCTGAGTGAGACCAGAACCCCGAAAATGTAAACACCCCTAAAAAGTGAACAGGCTTTGGCCGGAATTAGTTCACTAAATCGCGACTCTACTGTATGTAGAATTATTAGTCAGTTAGAAAACTAATATATTTAATTTAAAAGTTAATGCTTGGTATTTGAAATGTTTTCTAAATACATCTTTCACCATATTTGTTGAATATAAAGCTACGTATTACTTCTTCTTCTTCCCACTGTTTGTCGCCTTGAATGTAACCGATAAAATTGTTTATTTTTGTTAACGTTTGGCATCGGCGACATATTATTGCCATAACACCTTCGAAATATAAAAATTGTTTACCGTTTTTTCCAGTGATTTATGCGGTATTAAAACATACGGCTGTATGTACATAATATATATGTATGACCTTGTACAATGTTTAAAGTACATACATTCCTGGCACAATGAAACCAGCGCCTTCTCTATATATTTTTAAACATCTTTTGTCCTGTTATAAAATTAGAAAAACACAATTTGGCTGCGTGAATCTGACTGTTGTTAAATTTAACACATATTAAAATTAAGTTGTATAGCATTCAGTGTTCTTAGCATGTATCCGCGTAAATCATAACGTACTTTAAGTCAGATTTAAGTGTAAAATTAACATGTTGGCACCTGATGCCGGGGGTTTTAGGTAAATATACCCGAAATACCCATCGAGTGCAGTCATAAACTTGATTTTATTTCATCCGACAAAACGGTTGTTTTACGTACCCAGTAATATGTGCAGTTAATCATATTTGTTTTCGAATAATGTAACTATTCTGGAACCACCATTAAAACTATTTTATCTCTCACAAACACGTATAATTATATAATCTGTTACGTATTGTCATTGTAACTATAGACGTTGTAGCTGGGATAACAGTACAGCATCCGAAATAGATTTATTGATAAATCAGAATAAGTTATAGGATTTCGTAAATGCCTATTTGGTTAGAGATGATAAGAAATTATGACATGTACAATATTTGAACATGTTCTGAGAACTCTGTTCATTGGTATTATTTATTATAAATTACAATACGGAAATGCAGAATATAGATTTGAAACATGCTTCTAAGCATGTGGAGAATGTATCAATAAATAAGCAAATGGCTGTTCCAATTTAAGTATCGTTAACATTCCTATATACATACATGCGTACATGTATATAGATATATAGTTTAGTATCTTATCTATTCAAAAAATATCAGACACACACACAGACTGAATGCCTATGCTGAGAATATTTTCTCTAAATATAAACACGTGATACGAACGTGATTCTGTTCTCAAATCAAAAGTTATTAAAGTAGGACATACAAATACTTACATGTGTGTGTGTGTGTGTGTATGTTGGTAATACAATGCTACCAGTGTTTAATTACCCAGTGGCGTAGAGTTTCTAAAGACACTTACTGGAACACATTTTAACATTCACTGATTTTGTCATCAAAATTGTCGCTATATTTTTGAAACAAATGTAAATAAATTTCTATATTTTATTCGATTCATTGATTACACTTGAATCAAATTGATCTTTTATACCAGAACTATGTGTAAGATAACATATATACATGTAGACTAGACTAGCCTTGTTCAAAGGTAAATTTTTTTAAACTAAAAAGGTTTAGATAAGAAACAAAAACAGATCTTTTTACTGAAAAGTAACTAAATATAAACGTGTTGAAGATTCATTGGAAGTACAGTTGAAACAAAGAGCTTCTAAATTAAATCCATGCGTAATTCCCGAGTGTGTGTGTGTTCATATATTTATCATTCTGCACACTGCAAGATCTTTCTACTGTCGACTGGTGCGACAGCTGGGGTCTACTAAATATAACGTAAAATATATTCACTACAATACGGCTAACCTAGCACCGGGTTATACCAGAAACATGAATGTTACTCATCGCTAGCGAAATAGATATCTCTATATAAACTAACATACGTAAATATTAACTTATATACCTCGTATGTACAGAGAGTACATGGAGATGTATGTGTGTAGCATTCGTGATTATACAAGTGCCAGTATAATTAACCAGGCAAAGACCAGGTTTTGTGTGTTGTGACAAACGGTAGCTACAACCAGCTATATTTACCGGGTCGTTGCACCGTAACGCAAGCCTGACCTACGCAACATACATACATAGAAAGCGCATATGGACAAAATCAAACGATAAAATCATTTTCTTCCTTAAAATAATATATGTAATAGTGTTTATTTGATTAAATATATGATTATATCAGGACTAATGCTTACAAGTATATATATATATATATATATATATATATATATATAATTTTAATGTTTGTTTGTGTGTAAATTGATGCTGGAGGTTTTCTCTTGTTTGAGAAGCCGTTGAACCCGGCTGGCAAGTGTTTATTTGGGAACACAGCGGGAGTGGAACCAGGCATAGTTCCCCACACGCACGTACACCCATGATATCACACGTAGCCACACTGCACGACCAGCTGGCTCCTTGCACTATGCTCAGATTCACTTCCCTTTAAGACATCTTTATTAAACCATCAAATTGCACACACTGTGCATTCCGCCTCGGGAGATTTTATTTCAGGCCGAAAATATAAATAAATAGTCCGTTGTTTATATCTGCAAAGTCTTCGGTCCTCCCTGGAAAAAAAAAAAAAATGTAAAATGTATTTTCAGAATTTTTTTCCTTTGTGTGTATTCCAGATGTAATCTGAAGACTGGAAAATCATTTTCCAGTCTTCTTAATGTGTCAAGGAAAGCACAGTATAATTTCATCAATTGACGTTACTCTTGAACAACAATAGATCAATAGATAATGTCAAGGAGAAATGTATCTTTTCTAACTAGCAATTAGAAACTTTAAAATCTCTATTAATCCGTCAGAGAACTCTAATAATAATATAAATAAAACACATGTATATATGTATACGTAATAAGATCTATGCGTATATAAACATTGATCTAAACCAATAGATTCACTTATGCAAGATCGTTAATTCCATTTTGATTCTCTTCATAATAATATAGTGATTGCTATTTTGAGAATCATTCGGCCCAAATACCTTCCGCAGCGGTCCGAGTTATTTTCAATTTTGAACAACATCTTACACACGTATCTGTATCATGTACATGTTTCCTGTATTTTATTTATACTTGTGTGTGATTATTTATTTTATCTTACATTTCCGGCATCAAGCAATGACTGCTCTCTCTCCCAAGAACCGATAATCCTGTAAGCACATATTTTATGACTTTGTGTTCATTTTAAGCTGTTTAAATCGGGAAATACGAAATTGTTTTTAAAAAGTGGTTTTCGAGAAATACTCTATTTAACATCGTTTTGAGTTAGACCGCCTGCATTGTAGATCTGCATTGCTGGTTGCAGATGCAATGTACAAGTATTGGTATTTATTTTTTATCACAATCGTTTCGAGAATTTGTCCAGTTAACCGGATTGAACTGGACTTGAGCAGTGGTCTGACTTGTCTGTGTGTATTTATTGTTTGATAGTATTTACATAACTTGTATACAGCGTTAATATTTACATAGACTTTAATATATCAGACGCTGTCCTCGAAATATCCATATAGATAGTAATCATTACGATATATTTGAAACGAATAATTTCTGACAAATTGTTTACGCAACACACATTATATAAATTAGTATTTTTTATGTAAAATTTATTTACGATTTCGTCTGAACTTAATGTATTCATATTATGCAGTAAATTTGGTAACATATACTGGGTGTATCAGTTAACACACATCGTAAATAAATGTTATGACGAAACAAGAATAGTTTTGACGGGTTTTTTTCTTATTAAAATTCTAGATTTCAAGTTGTACACTGTAAAATCTATGCCAGGGACATAATTTCATTTACACTGTTAAACATTAATGTCTGTTAATGAATAATATTAGTTTACTTGTACATATTAATGTAATATACGTTTGAATTTATTATGATTATGTTTTTATAATTTTCTTGGTATTAATTCTGTAGGTAACTCAGGATTGGATTGAGATAATATGCTAATATGAAATAAATTAGAATTGTTAGCCTTGCGTAATAAAATGTGACGCTTTTGTCCTGAATACAATACTGACAAGAGTACTTGGTTCTTAATTAGAAATTTTTGAAAAGTAGATAACGCAAGAATCAAACGGAAATCAAGATATACTTTACGTGTTTGTCGCGTTAACTGTACTATTTAATCAGCGACAATTATAGGCTAAAAATACAGCCAGTTTTTGCTAGACATCAACAAAAAATTCAAGTACACTTTACCTTCGAAACCATTCTTGAAATGAGTAAATTTGACGTCATATCATCATTATCTTCTTATTATTACAATGTAGTTAAGCGTTATCAATTAACATTGCATTGTTTTCAAATAACAAAACGAAAAAATACTGAATTGGTCAGTGACACAACACGATTGCCGTAGAACATTCCAAGCATCTGTTTGTCTTTTTCTTACACATGCAAGTCCATATACACTGTGTCTGACGAACTTGAGACAGATACAAAATGCATTTGTAGTATATTTCGAACAACCATTACGTATGTACATAGTGTCAAGCTCGTTAGTGATAGGAAGCTTTATCATGTTTACAATAATACAAACGCTCCACACAAGATGTATTTTGAAGTTCATTATGTAGCGTATCGTTGTAGCAACAACATTACCATCGTCTGTCAGTGTTCTCAGTTCTACCAACTGTTCATTGTGTGTGATGTTTAGATAACTATAGATCCTCTCGTTGATTAATACATAGTGTCTTGTGGCATGGAGTACTTTGATTTCTGTCATTATTCCGCATTCAGTGAAATGACGGGGTTTGAAGTGTACAATAAGTTTAAAGAAAAGGTTTGTAAGAAGAATCTAGTGTCGACTCTTAAGTATTTCGAATACATGGTTTAACAAAACGCTAAATTCCGTGACTTTACATAAATATTTTCTAATACTGGTAACATTTCTTATCGCGGAGTAAAATGATTCACTAATGTACAAATATTTACGCCGCTATGTTAGTCATCGCCGTTTCTGTTGTTCTGGAATAGCTTTTGTGTATTGTTACTCCAAGGAGTTTACGGCGGCTTGTGGAACTATAAAGTTAGAACCAGCTGACCTGATTGTAAACGCTTCACAGCAACACATCCGTGTAGTGCTGTTAAGCCGTAATGGAACGCATCCAGAACTCGTAAATAAATACAGCTTGACGTATCATACTCTTGGTGCAACACATGTGTGCTTTATTTTGTACATTCTTTGTTCTATTCTCTCGTATGCACAGTTCTACTATAACTTACTAGTTTCTATTAAAGTATAAAATAGATAAACGTGCTTTATAAATAACTTAAAACCGTACAACGAGATATTAAACTGAATATCATTGAATTAGTTTCATTCTTGTTATTTAAGGTTATAGTTAATTTCAAGTGTGTGTGTGTTGTGTGTTCAATGGTTGTGTTTTCGTTTTCCAGACGCATACGTTATTTATTGACGCGTTCCTGCAGAACAATCGGCTGGACCATGTAAGTCAGGTTATGGGATACCACCCGTCGTATCTGGACCACTTCCTGAAGACACAGAACTTTATAATGCGCGGTGATGGCCCGTTGCCGTATGACTATCGACACTTTATTGCAATTATGGTAAGTACCCGGTACGCCCCCAGCTGTAAATGTTCCAAGTGTCACTAATGTGAGGTTATGCTTTGTAGGCAGCCGGACGCCATCAATGTAGCTACCTGATAACGCTACAGAAACAAGAGTTCCTCCTGCAAGGCGGCGATCACACTTGGCTGAAGGGTCTGAGTTGTATACCGAAGAAACTTAGGAACTTGTACGATATCAACAAAATCCTCGCACATCGACCTTGGCTGATCAACAAATCACACATAGAGGTACATATATTTACATCTAGTGTTCTCGTGATAGTGCATAATCATTTTAGAAAATATTTATTCAAGATCCGAATTCTAAGAAATACTTGAATTTTTCTAGCTACTAAAAACTAGAACGAAAAATTGTTATGCTTGATAAAAAAAAATGGAGTGTCAGTGTTGATAATTAAAGTTATACGTGCTCAGATTTTACAGGAAACATGAGTTTACAATAATGATCGCGCGTTAATTAATAACGGATATGTGACGATAAAAGTGACATTGGCTATAGCTCTACCATGCATATATACACGTGCGATTGAGGTTAACTATGAATATCGAGGTCGCGCTGCTCATTTTCTTCATACTCATTCATTTTGATTTTATTTATTTAAAAAGAAAAAAAAACGTATTCTCGAGATAAAAAGAGCTTAAGAATTTTTTTATTCTATTTTTAACATCCCATCCCACACATATTAGTTAGAAAATCACTCACCTACTTTCCAAATCCACTAGAAATAATAATTATTACTCCAATAAGCCAATTAAAACGGAATTGGTTTATATTAAACTGCGATCAATGTCGAAAAAATATGCGCGATGATTGATATCGTATTTCTGTACGATTAATTACAATTATGGTAGTTTATTATTACGCGGCTTTGGTTAGTAATTTGTAGGTTAACTAAATTAGTAAAGAACATTATTCTATTAATTTATAATATCGAAATGACAAATATGAAGGTTTATAATATCGAAATATGAGCAAATACGAAGATTTATAATATCGAAATGAGCAAATACGAAGATTTTGTTTGTGATCTTTCAGAAACTGACAAAAGGCAACGATAGCTGGTCTTTGGCTGAAGTTGTACACGCTATTGTCATCCTGGCGCACTTCCATTCACTCGGCTCGTTCGTGTTCTCGTGCGGTGTCAACCAGGAAGTCGACCAGTCCGGTGGTCACGTGTACCATCCGCAATGTTGCGGTGGTGGCAGTCCTGATGTGTTCAACGGCATCACACTGACTGCTGCTGGAGCTGCTGCTTCCTGGGATGCAGTGGACGGGCCAGCCATGAGCGCTCCGAAAGATATACCACGTGTGAATGACACTAGGCAAGGTAAGAATCAAACAACATCCCGCCTTTACCATTACATTCAGTCTCTCACAAATTAAGAAATATTACAGGATTTATTATTAATAAATACCAAGTAATATAGTAAGCAATACAGTATAAGTATGAGGTTAAAATAATGTCGCCTTTACCATTGCATTCAGTCTCTCTCAAATTAAGAAATATTATAGGATTTATTAATAATAAATACCAAGTAATATAGTAAGCAATACAGTATAAGTATGAGGTTAAAATAATGTCGAAATTCGCAAAAGCTAGCAGCAGAGATGGATGGCTAGGAGCCGAGACTTGGACACGATGTTCATCAATAGTATCCTGGCTTGTTCTAGCTACGAATCTTTCTGCTACCAACAACACCTCATCTTCTTCGTCGCCTACGGAGCCCGAGGTCGGTATCACCACACTGATGCAACGCATGAAGACACTGTCTGAACGTACGGAACAGTGTACGCCCATTGAGTTGACGAAACGTTTCGAACACGTCGAATCACAGAGCGCTGAGCTTGGCGCCGTGCCTGATCAGCCACCGGAGATGTCCGCCGACATTGGACAGTTTGTGGAGGACCCGACGTTCCTGTACCAGGACTTTGCGCGTCGCGGTGAAGCAGAGATCCCCACATTCCGCGTGCAAGACTACTCGTGGGACGATCACGGCTATTCGCTGGTTAATCGGTGAGTGTGTATTCTGTTTTGTGCAGTGATGAAATGTATCTAACATATGCGTTCACAGTTTGTACAATGATGTTGGCAATTTGCTCGATGAAAAGTTCAAGACTGCGTATAACCTGACGTACTACACAATGGGCGGCCGGACTGACGTGGACACTTCACGGTTCCGTAGGGCAATATGGAACTACATTCAGTGTATGTTCGGGATCCGGCATGATGATTACGATTACGGCGAGGTGAATCAGCTGTTGGAGCGAAGCTTGAAGACGTTCATCAAGAGCGCTTGTTGTTATCCGGAACGGGTGACTAAAAAGGACTATGACCGGGTGCTGCGTGAATTCAAACATAGCGAAAAGGTACATTGACACAGAAATACTTGCAGCTTACATAACCTTACATTAAGTCAACCAGCATTAACATAGGTTATTTTACAGAATCAATGATCTAAACTGATGTTTCGTTATAGGTTCATGTAAATCTAATGGTGTTGGAGGCCCGTATGCAAGCTGAACTACTCTATGCGTTACGTGCGGTCATGCGTTATATGACATAAGTGTCACTCATCATTCAACAATCACTCATCCGTCAGCATTACGCGATGTATGTACAGCCACGAATGCAAGAAGCAGCAGCAGCAGCAGCCAATATTCAGGTGGGAACAAATAAACACGATTCGATTACGGAATTTCAATCAATTTTACATATTTGTTGTACAGCAGTGAGTGCTCTTTTCATATTGAAAAGGCAGTTTTCTTCAAACATTTTTAGGAACCATAACAAATTTTTAACAATATTCCGCACCTATTGTTTATATTGTCAATTTATCTAGGATTTTTGTTTTAACTTCTCAAAATTACAACGGCTTTTAAGCATTGATCGGGGATTTTTGATTCTGAACGAAATGAAAAATTTTTTGTGAAGAAGCAAAGAGTGGCTTTTTGTAAATATTATAAATATATTACTATATTATTATGATTACTAGTAATAGTAATAATAGTCCTATGAAATAATAATAAATATATAAAAAAATATCTAATATTAAAACAAAGTACATATATTCTGTTGCAAACAAACAAACACATACATACATAATAATACGTTATATATATATTTACAGCGATATGTAATTTTTGTTCTTATTTTCTAAATAGTTGTTCTCTTCTTATTGTAATCATCGATAAACACCCGCCCACCCCTACCCTACCCGCGCGCGCCATCATATCATTCATTACGTCATAGTTACATTGTATCGTGTATAATTCATTGTCAGATTTCCAACAGCGCGAACTGACCACACTGAATAATCGGTACCATCGTATATTTTATAAATCCACGTAACATCTCTAAGTTATTGAACGAGAAACATTGAAAATCAAACAAAGTTTTATCGATGTTATGTACAGTCTCCATCTTGTTTTTTTTGTATATATTAAAAGTTGGTTAGTTTTTAATGAATATGTCTGTCCTCCCCACAATTTGACTGATTGAATAAATTCATACAGAGATTTATAAAAAAAAAAGGAAAGATATATCTATAGTAATAATATATTTACAATGGCGCCGACCACGGAATCAACGTTATTTCGTGACATTTCTCTAAAAATATCCTTTCGTGATTTATTATTTGTCGAAAATAATGTTGATTATTGTGTGTGTACCATTGCCGAGACAAATACAATTTGTTTAGAAATAGTTATCCATAGAGAACAGGGACGGCACGTGAATCTTTCTGCTATCAAAATGTTCCTCCGTACAGAGAAAATCTTTGGCTAACTGTTTTTTTCTTCTTCTGTAAAATGTGATCTCAGTATTAATTTAATTTAAATGAAAACGGGAAAAGTTGTAAAAAAAAAAGTTCTAGTATACGTCACATTTTCATTGCAACGTCTCATATACACGTGTATAATTGTTATTCACTGCCATAATAATTCTACTTTCGATTCAATCTATCCTGAATAATATGCCTTATCATTTCGATCGATTGATAACCTGGATGGTGAAGTTCTATTTCATATTACGATATTAATTAGCTCCCTACATAATTTGTAATTTCTTTGTAGGTTTTTACATAAATGTATTCTGTGATGTTTAAAATATTATTAAAACTTTGTATTTATTTGAAACAATGTGTTATCTACTCTTTAACGGCATCAGAAACGATACGATCGAACATTTATATCGTTAAACAACAATAACCAATAATCATTTAAACAAACCTAGAATTGTTGTGTATTGTTGAATGGCCAAACAATTACAACATCCGATGTACGAAATAGTAAAACAAATTATATTTTAGTTCTTTGATGTAATTAGAATTGTCAATATACTGTCTATGAGCAAATATACATGTCGATGTTTGACAATCTCTAATAAAAATATAATTTGTTATACTATTATTCTATGTATTAAGTGTCATGTATAATTTCTTTTCTTAATCAATCTGTACATTCAAGTTTAAACTATTTGTTGATCGCTAAATTCTAAATATTAATTTTCTGCAATAATGACTATGTAAGTTTTCTAATATGACATTTATACATAAAGTTAGGTTAGAACATCAGTACGAAATGTTTGTTATGAAAGAGAATCATATATTTATTAATATATGTATATATATAGTGTTACGATCGTATATGCTGATTAAATAACCACATGCAATTACACAATTCTATACCAAAATATTGAGTTCAGCTTTGTACCGTCTGAATAATTTCGTATAGCCTTAGTAAATCGGTAAATTGCAGGAGTACAAACTATCATAAATCCTGTATGGATTTCATAACATAATGAAACGTAAAGTAAAGTAAAAAAACACACACTAGTACTTCAATATTTTAAAATATTGTCAGACTGATTGTACAAAAATGTGTTTTACATTTTGAGTTTTTAGAGATATATAAATGTAAATGTACGACGAAGATGACCATAGCAAACTATGTATAACAAATAAAGAGTATATAATATTTAGAGGAGTTTTTTGGAAAACAGTCACAGCAAGATGATGATATTTTTACAAAATTTGACACGTTCTTTGCGGTACTTATTGCTACAAATGTACAAGTGTGCGTGCGTGTGTGTGTGTGTTGATATGTTTCAGTCGCTTTAAGTACGTGATGTGACAAAAGAATAAATTGATCAGATTTTCACAAAACAAGAGTAAACCACTCACAACATGACTCACGTGTCCGTTCTGTGAGAATTTGATTATGAATGTGCTGGAAAAATGCACACAGTGTTTGCCATATCGTAATCATTTCTACAGCGAATGAATATTTTGAGGTTATTTTCTAACCAATTATCCTCGTCGTCTCTAACTAACTAGCCCCTGGTTTTTGTTTGGTTTGGTTTGGTATGGTAAATATCTTGCAGTGTAAAATGTTGTAAATGATAATCAGTTATGGAATCCTGTCGCACATGGAAGAGTCCAATGTGCGACCGTCACACAGCTGAGTTGTTGAAGGGGATTTAACTATCCAATTTGTGATATCTATCTTAATGTGATCAATGTATATGTTTATATATATATAGATTTTAGATTGTTTCAATTGAATACAAATATGTTCTGTTGATGTTTAACCATAGACTTTTAGTGAGATGATTTAATTTAATCTTCTTTCATTTCAATAAAATGTTTAAATGCTAAAACTCTGATGTCTATCATTTCATTATCTCTGCCCCTGTCACAATCCTTTGTATAATATTACTAAATTATACAACATTTAAAACGATTACCGACCTCTGGTGGAGGATAATACAAATGCTGAAGTTGACGATGATAATATTTGTTCATTCGGGTAGGCAAACCCGCAATATACCGATGTAATATTGGTCACAGAATACAGTGTCAACAAAAAATTAAAAATCTGTTAGAAATGCGCAGACATGCGCAATGGATTATTTGAACTGTCAACTGAACACGTGCATCATGGATCTCGTTGAGGATATGGAAATTAAGGAAGAAAGCGACGAAGAACTGCCAGAAAGTAATAAAACTATTGCACCAGCGTTTCCTATCGAGTCCAAGTTTGGCGGTATCAAGAATAAACTTATCAGAAGTGCAAAGTTTCAGAAAGAAAAGCGAGAATTGAAGAAGGTAAGATTATAAGGTTAGGTTTGCATGTATTCACGTTCTTTAATGCACGTTATACTTTGTTGCAGGCTAAACGAGAGGCTCGCAAAAAGCGACAAAAGGATGGCGAACCCAAGCAGTTACCGCATACAATTGAAAGTCTTCGTTTAAAAGATGAAACTACAGTTGGTGATTTGAACACCGAGGACAATGAATTGGTTCGCGATGAGCTGGAGTGTGATGAGTTTAGTGAATACTTCAAGAATACGTATGAACCGAAAGTGTTGATCACATATTCTGATAATCCAATGAAGGTATGTCAAGCAAATTATGTTATAAGTGTGATACTAGAAATGCACGTTTCATTTCAGAAAACCCGAATATTCGGTCGTGAATTGACACGAATTATTCCGAACTCGTTGTCGCGGTATAGAAACCGTTCTGGGGTTAAGAAGATCGTGAAAAGCGCCTTGCGAGAAGGATTCACCGATGTGATGGTAGTGAATGAGAATCGCAAGGAACCGAATGGTTTATTGGTGATTCATTTACCAGACGGACCAACGGCGTATTTCAAACTGAGCAATGTGAAAATTACCACAGAATTACGGAAGAATCATAAGGATATAAACGATCATAAACCGGAAGTTATACTGAACAATTTCGGTACAAGATTGGGCTTGACCATTGGCCGAATGCTGGGAGCATTGTTTCATTACAGACCCGAGTTTGAGGGCAAACGGGCCGTTGCTTTTCATAATCAGAGAGATTACATATTCTTTAGACATTATAGGTAATTGTATTTATTATGTACAACATCAAGCTTTGGTATTAGTCTTGCATAAAAAGGTTACAAATGTCAAATTTCTGATGTTTGATTTTACAGATATAAATTTGACGCTGAAGGCAAGAAGACTCGACTCAGAGAATTAGGCCCCAGGTTTACTCTAAAACTACGGTCTTTACAAAAGGGCACATTTGATAGCAAAGCCGGTAACTACATTTGGATTGTGGATGGTAAACGACATGAAGTTCAGTCTAGCAGACGCAAATTCTTTTTGTAAATCATGTAAAATTGTTAATTTTGCTGAATAAATATAAAGTTTCATATATTTTCACACTCACAGTTACATTTGTTCCAAATATAAATACACATTACAATTATTCGTTTTGACAGATGATTTTTTTTCACATTTTTGTTGGTTAGTTCAGAGATGAGCACATAGATGTCTATAGGTGTCAGGTTTTCGACAAAGTTTCGAAGATGGCGACGGCAGCTAATATACGTCCGTGTTTTGCGTTCGCCTATTTTATGTGTTACGTGTGCCCATGTAAATTTTAAAGTGTTTTTAAATGTAATCATTGCTGGCCAGTGCCTTTTAATATAAATTTTATAATCGGGAGTGTTTGTCCGTGTGCGTGTTACTGTCAAGCGTAAATATTTTAGGCGTATGTTACA
The DNA here is from genome assembly GCA_963422195.1 of Carabus problematicus. NCBI lineage: Eukaryota > Metazoa > Arthropoda > Insecta > Coleoptera > Carabidae > Carabus > Carabus problematicus. The sequence continues at coordinate 485,792 of OY728585.1, forward strand.
TCTCTCAGTCAGTCGGGCTCAGTGTTTTGACAACTTTATTAATTATAACTGTTTAACAGTGCTGTAGAGATAATTAATAAACAACGTACGTGCAAGGTGAATGTAATTATCGGTGAGTACAGTTTATTGTACGTTTCATTAGTGTTTTAATCCGTCTGCCGAATTGTCGGTCGCTATTTTTACACTGCACCGTCGTATTCGCTTGGTTTGCCTGCTGTGTGAATTGAACACAGTCTTGTCTCTGGCTGTAACATATACGCAGGTAAATCAGGGACACACACGCGACCGAAATAAAATTACGCTCTCGTCAAGTTTAGGCCGTACTGCTAATGAAAATTCACTGTTCTCACGGTTCCGCTTCACGTGTTTGCTCACTGTTGTTCTATGAATTCGTGTGTCCAAGTAACCGGATTAATTTGTGATTTGTTCAAATTTTTACCAGCTAGACTTTATCTTACTGTATTTAGTTATAAACTTACACCATTGTTAAACATGGCACACTATTCTATAATGTATATCTGTCAGATTGATTCAGTTAGGAATCCTATACAGATAACTAATGTAATGAAATAAGACCCTACATTGATATTCCCGTTTTCAGTGTTTGTATTACGTGTATGTTGAAAGCTGTATATAGTAATAGTAGTTTCACAGACTGTGTTCACATATAATTTTCATATCTTCACTCTATGCTCTGTTGTGCATAATTCGCCTACGTTTACTCTATGTAAAACGATTTGAATATTTGCATGTCTGAGTAGAAACATCATGTCGACATGGCCATACACAGCCAGTTAACCATCTATTGCATACATATTTATGTATCTGTAATTAAAACCGACGCTGGTAAAGACGAATGTAATACATTGTAGTTTGATCTACAGACTTGTCTAAATACGGAAATCAAGTGTAATGTTTTAATCCGAGTTTGCTAACATTTATATTATTATATTAACATTTATAATATTAATGATCCAGCTCTGTTAATAGATATATTACTTCTGAATCCACTGTTCACTGTATAGCAAATTTGATCAGAAAAGTGATCGAGTGAACGGATAATATTTGGATTTTCAGCAACACTATATTGTTAATATAAACTGATAAATCAATGGATGTTAGATTCAAACTAGACCTGTATTTATTTATCTTATTGGATTCTTCTTACAGCAATAACACGAATACTTGGTCTCAGTATTGTGTAATGTAGTTGGGAATATTTGCTAATCTTATAAGCTGAATTCAATATCGTGGCTGGAATTCTTACATGCACAAAATCGGTCATACAGTCTGTGGCCAACGGAAATGTTTCATTCACGATTATATGTTTCCTGACTTAATAATTACGAGGTCACCTATTTCAGACACATTACAGATGAAAATACTCGCACAAATACATTCCTTACGTAACAGTATTCATTATAGTTTTTCCAAAACAAATTATAGAAGCTTATTTCAATCCAGCGTTTCAAGAAATTATACTCCATTGACTATTATATGGGATTAAAACTTATAATATTAAAGAAATAAATAGAATTTTTTACGTAACATTCGATATATGTATTAGATTTGTTAGTTGTACTCAAGTTTAAACTCAGATTACGTGCTGCATTGGGATGGAATGCCAATGCTAGTATAAATAGTACCGGAATCTATAAACACTAACCAACTTTGCTCCGTTAAAAGTTAAGTTGTATTTTTGTACCTAAATCTGTTTTACATGTACACGCTTTCACGAATGTAACTCTTATTGATCTAAGGTTTGTCGAAATGAATTTTTTCGTCAGTCTTACGTTTTCCTTGTCAACTTTTATATTTGAATCTTTATCAGTATCTGCTGTTTGTTTTATTGCCGCTGTAACTTGGTACGGAGTAACACCAGACAATGATTTTATTCTAGAGTCACATAAAAGCACATTCACTCGTCATGGCAGGCGAATACTAACTACTATTCGATACTAACACGGCTACTAACTATTTCTACTCTAAATTAAACACTATTACTATGGAAAATTGTGTGTTTTTATAGCATTACTATATGCGGTCTCAATGTTAGTAAAAAATCTAGTAATTCTTAAATTTAGCCGTTGTGACTATCAATAATTTATATCCGTGTTCAAAAATTGTGCTAAAATAATATTTGCGTTTTAATCTATGTCAAAAAAAAGTATATATTCTGCAACTATAAAGTTCAATATTTGCACTGCGTAATTCGTGTTCAAACATCAATTACATGAGCTATTAGTTCTCTTCTATTAGCACCCTAGTCACTTCTGTCAAGGTGACCTATATTTCTTTAAATATACTCGTAAATAGTGCTCAGCTTAGTGTTACAATGGCTGATACCGAGAATTAATTGTTAATTATTCAAACGCTGTACGAATATATACAATGCGGTCGACATACAAGGGTAGGTTATCGCGTGCAACCAGACCATAATTACACACCCGGAACGGTAATGTAGAGCGCGTGCGGTTACCGACAGAATATGGACGCTGGTCTAGTCTAAGGACGCACCCTAGCAGCTCAAAGGATGGTTGTCCGGTGAAAAACACAATTTATACGCTGTACAAAGTATTTTCTCATTTAATTTTCATAAAACCATGATCACGATAGGTCTGCAATAGACTAAAGAATATAAATCACACCGCTTATAAGTCTATAAATACCTATTAAATACTCCAATTCAACAAATATTCACGTTTGTTAATTAAACTTCAATGACGATGGTAAAAACTAATCGTAAAGTTGTGTTAAACACACCTTGCGTTACAGAAATAAAGATGTTTGCCAGTTCATGCTGAACAATATCAATTAAAACTAATCAATATAAACAGCGTGTTCTTAACCTAACATCTTACACCTGTAACACAATGAAGTCATCAGTAGGACAGAAAAAAATGTTGACCGCAAACCAGAACACACAAAAAAATACACACAAAATTGAATTCTTCGCGCTGACGATTCAAATATTCCACTCCATTAGACGAAAACAAAAGGAACATTTGACGTGTAACAGCGAGGGCAGCTGCCATGTGCAATATGGCGTCTATGGAGAATTTCACGCGCCACTAGCGACACGCGGTGGCCAGTGGAGAAATCACGCTTGAACTGTTTCAATTACGTCCTCGAGAAGAAAAACATCTGCCTAGAGATGTTTATAAGTCTGAATAAATAATGTTAATGCAAAGGTTTTATTTTAAAACTAGACTAGAACCAATGTGTAAATGTGCACGGCTAATCTGACACATCTAAATTAGGTTATGTTTTCAGGGTAGTTGAGCAAAATGCCGCAAGGGTTATGTCGCTTGTACGCACTTTGATCTTGTGTATTAGATTGCTCGACTGATATTGCTCAATTGTGTGAACTGAAAGGGTATTTTTTGTAGGAAAAATAATATACCTACTTTTATTTATGACACTTTAATCGGCTAATAACGTTTTTTTTTTCTTCTGGTAATTGTCAGTGTACGCCACTGTACTGCGCACGGGATAAAGCTGTGACCATATACTGACATGGGCGTAGGTGTGAGGCGGATATGCGGGAGCCTTAATCCAGTAGCAGGAAAACCACGGTGTTTAATATATGTTCATTTTTGTATTTGCATATTCTTAAATCGGCGAATTTTATATCAGTACATATATACACACAGGTATATATATATATATATATATATATATATATATATATATATATATATATATATATATATATATATCTGTGTGTGTGTGTGTGTGGGAATTAGAACTAGAAGTGACTTATTACTAGGTTAGTGGGACGCTAATCACACGTGTTATAGTACACCGTTACGCGGGACACACACACACACATATATGAATACATGTTGTGCAATATTGCGTGGACTATACTCTGTTATATATATATATATATATATATATATATATATATATATATATATATATATATATATATGTATTCATGCCGGTATTTTACTAAATCTCAAGGTAATGTAACACCATATGATTAAATATGTGTTAATATGCTATTCGAAATTGTCACAAATCCGTTTTTAATATAGCTGTTCTTGGTCCAAGTTTAAATTATACATTATATATAAAGAACAACACAGACTTCAGTTCTGTTTGCCTGCCATGTAGGTACGTGTAATGTAACAGATGCAAGTAGTTATTTCGTTACAGATGATGTAATTCTGCCTACCACATATCATGCATGCCCATATACGATTAGTTTGTTCCTCTTGCTGAACGTATTTATTGATTTACACAGTGGCGTAGCCGTATAGTTTTTCCCTATATGTTCTTTTGAAACACTTTGTTTAAATTAAATTATTACAATTTTGGACTTTCATCGTGACTTTAAAAGTGAACTTTATATTCTTACATTTATTACATCATGTACAGTAAGACTACGTTTGGTTATATATATATATATATATATATATATATATATATATATATATATATATATATATAATGTATATGTATGTATGTATGTGTAATGTATATTTTTAGCCATCGTCTGTCTCCGTCTGATAGTTAGTTGAGCGTAGCATAACCGTTCTGTTATCGGGTCCGCTACTATTTTAACCTCGCGAGACTATGCAACGACAGTGAGTTCCGTTTCTTAGTAAAATAGCCGACACACACACACATATATACACGTACACGTACACATATATAGCACCTTCATATTGTAAACTACACACACACACTATGCTACACGGTCGTCCTGTATGAACATCTATCACCGCGTATTAAGCTGTATTTATAACACCACAAGAGACGACACGAAGTATCCTAGCAGTCTCCGACCCGTACTCCCCTTTCATATGTTTCACCGGCTTCTTCTTTTTTTTTTCGTTTGTCTTTATTTATTGTCTTATTTGTGTCAAGTGTTCAATACGTTCTCCTCTGTTGTTTCAGACTCGAACGAAACTGAAAATACAACATGAACAAGAATTTAGCAGGCGACAGTCATAAGGTGAGTACATTTGTGTTACAAATTCACTGCTTAATATTCAATGTTATTTGACACATGATTGTCAAAAGCAGAATCATTTATTGAATTTCCAGAATTGATTGATTAAAAAATTTAAAATTAAGGTTGATTAACCAGGTAACATTTAAAGACAGCTGATATATGTATATATTTATATATATATATATATATATATATATATATATATATATATATATAAAATATAGGTGTTTACGCTTGTAGTACAACTTATGAGTCACTGTTGCGAGTGCAGCATTCATTATTTGCGAGTTGTGTGCTGGGCTAGTCCTCCACATAGCCACACACATACTACTTATTATTTACATACATACATACAGCTATAGTCCATTGATAATACCATGTACGTGTTTGCACACCTACAAACACACATCTACGTCCACACACGTGTGTGTGTGTGTGTGTGAGGCTGTCTAGGATATCCGCTGTCGGACACTACGTGGCGGTCACTCTTGCTTTTATGACCGTACCACGCTGATAGATGTCACGGTTAGCGTTGTCATCGTGTGCATATTACGACTATATGTATCGGATAAACCACGGAGACTGGAGTCAATCAAATTACCGCACAGTGTACATGCAATTAGTGCAAGAATGAATGACAATACATGCAGACTTGTTACTAGTTTACACTTTTCTATTTTCTACTTTTTGTCTCATTGAATTGTTGATCTTCATTGGACCAGCCGTAGAGTACAATGCGCCAAAAACACTATTTTGTTGCTAATGTCACAAAAGGAGAAGTACATACACCGTAATTTTCCCGCGGCAAATAAGTTAAATTGTTCACCCAACCTGACGTTGTATGACGGAGCACTTTCTGCCCACCCCGTTGACAATGCCGGTTGCTACTGGCTCGTTAATTCGATACCCAAGTGTAACGTTGTGTTCGATAGGATACTGCAGTAAATTATTCATTTTCTGCTTCATGCCAAATGAGTTAGTAACTTTTAATAATGCAGTTAATTTTGTAAATTACACGATTTCTATACCAGCCGCTTAATCATCGTCAGTAGAGTTTGTGTTTACGTAAAAAAAAATATTTTAATAGAATTTTTTTTGCATGATATTTAATTTACGAAGCAAGGTGTAAAATATTTAGTAATGTCACACGAACAAATTCAGCTTTTTCAGTATAACGCTAACTTGTGTAGGAGCGCATCTATAGAGTTAAACGAAGTTTGTATACTAGCGGCAATGCTAGACTATACATATATATATATATATATATATATATATATATATATATATATATATATATATATATATATATATATATATATATGTGTATATATGGTGTATGCCAGTAACGTATTTAATTAACGCTAAACAGTCGTTAACCTTAGTGTAATTAATGTGTGTAACAACAGTGGTACGGCTCTGACCGGGATCTGCCGGTAATTGCCGTTAATTATAAGCTTGCACTACATTCAATGTCGCACACGCACACACACACACATATAGATATATAGATTGATGGACAGATATAAGTAGTTGTAAATCCTGATCTCGGCGACCCTACACCACATGTCACAGCACTCAACACAATTTAACACTTGTCGTTAACGATATTAACTTATTATGAACCCATATCAGCATCATGTCACCATCGAATCATGTCAATCATGTGTCACTTTCATTCTAACTATACCGGGACAAGATTGGTGTTTATTTCAACTATACTTATCTCTGTTTTCGCTGTATTGATCGTGATCTCATTCGAGTGAATCTAACAGTAATACATCGAGTACATGATGCGGTATTTTCGGGGACCGTTAACGAGTAATAAATCGATCCACCGCGCCTCGTATACCTTACTACATAACATTCACTCAGTTATACACCAAGCAAGAGAATATTCTACTCTTATTATATAGATTAACTATAAAGTCCTGTGCAATTCATACTAAATGGTACATTCTCGCCGGCCACTGTACACATGTACATATATGTGTGTTGATCATTACTGGCTGCTGCAGCATGGTAAAGTTATGCAGATCACGTGGTCCCGTCCGTCCGTTTGTCCGTCTGTCTGTCGACGTCTTCCGCTCGTTCACAACCGAAAAATGCCTGTCCGGTCCCGTTCGCATCCTGTAACACACACACACACACACACATGTACGCTGATGTACTGACGTCATTGTCATCAACAGCAACACTAACATCAGACAGAGTCGCTAGACAGAAGTTTCAGGAAACAGCCGTGGATTTCGTGGAATTCTGTAACTCGATACGATGACGTTTATGTTTCATTCATTAGCCGCTCCATCAAGGGTTTATTAGTAGTTGTACAAACATACATACATACGTATATAAATTCAATGCTTAGTATTCGATATTATTTGACACATGATTGGTTATATGTATATACATATATATATATATATATATATATATATATATATATATATATATATATATATATATATATATATATATAGATATGTATGTATGTATGTATGTTTGTGTGTATGCACTAGCAATATCCACAGTATGATGTATATTCGTTCCAGTTCATTATAAAACTACTCGACTTCAGTCTACATCGCTTCTAATAAATATCCATCACAAATTCTATGTTAAACAAACTAGGTATTTACTAGAATCAAACATCAATTATAGAAATCATACTACAGAAAATATCGTACATGATTATTTTCGCAACCGTGCTTATTTGAAAACAACCAACGTATTCTATAATTTGCACAAGTGTGACACGTGCCGAAGTTGAAGGGGATGTTGCACAGAAGTCTGTGTAAATTGTACAAATTGCGAAGTTTTAAAAGCAATTTCACGTAACCATACGGCAGGCCGGTGGGATATAAATCAAATTGTCTCCGTGAAACATGTGCTGCGTCTGCCAATTTGAATATCACACACGGAGGGTGGATATAAATCGTGCACTTTGACAAATGTACGCCCGCTACCTATGTAGAATACCGCCATTTCTTACCGTACCAGGCCCGGCTTTACCTATAATTTACCATACCCGCTTGTCCATCGCTCTATGACGTTTTATAAATGTTGTTAAAATTGAAATGATTCATTTGTTGAATTACATAATCAATGCTTACAGTGCATACGGTTTGCATTGCAGGGTATTGCTGTAATTTGAGATTGAAATACGTTTAGTACGGTGCTGTACGGGTCAGGTAAGGAGACTGACACGTGTCTCATCCTCGCATCTGCTCACACACACATACGTATATCGTGTGTATCGTGTGTATGTGCATGGGGTAGTGTATGTATGCAGCACATATGTGAGTGTTGTGTGTAGCTATTCGGCAGGAGCCACTTATGATGTTTATTATACACGCCAGATTGGAAACACACACACGCACCACATCATGCACGTATCATTGCTAAATGGTGCGTGTACCGATATTTCAATTTATTGCAGTAATTTATTGTGTTCATTTCCAACGCGTTGTCATATCTCAAAAAATCTCTAGCAAATAAAATATCATCACTTGCAATATGTGTTGCAGATCAAAGTTATAATATTTTATGCACTAGAGATTTTATATATATATATATATATATATATATATATATATATATATATATATATATATATATATATATATATATAAAGTTTGATTTAATATAACGCGATTTTGTCGTAGCGGTCAATTCACAATGATTCGTTACAACGCGATTCATGAAGACACAATTATGGAGCAATTTATAGAAAATGGATCCAGTGTTGAAATTACTTGGTAGCGTCTATTGCGTTTAAAAGAGGTGTTAGTGTACATATATGATGAGTACAGTGCTGTCTAGAATGTGCCAGCATGACGCTGCAATTCGTATCTGTATGTTTAGACGCGAACATATCACTAGAATAATCTGAAATGAGATCAGGGCTGTACCTACCCCACCTGGTGTTATTTATAATAAAACACGCTGCACGCTACTGAAAACTAGACCTTGTTCTAATAGCATCCACCATCTATTTACCGCGGTGCGCGCCGCTTGTCACGAGTACGTGTACACGTGCCTTAACAATACACCCATCGTATGACCAGCTATATTTACCCATTGTCGTGATTATTTCGATTAATAATGAAGATTAGGACAAGGTTAAGACGGTCATTAATTGTAATTAATAACAGATGCTAGCAGAAAAAATATATACGGAATTGATAACGTAATTGTCAGAATGAATATTTCAAGCTACAAATGACAGAAATTACTGTCTATCTGATAGTGTAGCAGCTTTAGTTTCACGTATCCATTATTTACTTGGACAATACGACTGTATAACCTTTTTTATACGCGCACTCGGAAAATTATGAAACCTGCATGTGTGAACGAAACATGTGAAAATGATCATGAAATGGAAGACACTTGTCTATTATATAGAAAAATACAACGTTTATGTACATAATATATTATTCTCTAACCGATTAACAATCTCAATTTTCAATGTACACTTTAAATATAAATAACTATGATTGTGGATTTTGAAAAGTATATCATTATTTACCGAGCTCGGTATTAGTATCATTTACAAGAGTATTTTTTACCGAAGCGTGGTTTTAGAAATGTATTCGGTGCTTCTGAAATTTCAGATGCTGACAAAATATTTGTGCTAATTTATTTCTTATAAGAATACCTTTGAATTTCCAAATGACTGTTCGAAGCAATATTTCTGCTAACTGTACCATTAGTTTTCGAGTACATATCTTGCTCTGTTTATCTACTGTGTACACTACCTCTTAAGGTACCGGTGTACTGCAAGAACATTCAAAATTCCGTTGTGTTGTTCACCATCGTCGAATAAAACGTTGCATAAAATCAGGGAAGATTGGAACATCTGCGAGAAACGGAAGTAGGCGTGCAATTTCTTCCAATGAAAAGAATAACACATACATACATGCACAGAAACACGTAGTATATATGTGTGTGTGTGTGCAGACAAAAAATCTCAATTCATACAACAACACTTCAAGTGGTACCATACCAGATTCAGACCAGCCCTCTTATCAAAGAAACTTGTCTAAACGAGCCTAGAAGCTAAACTCAACAAGACGAAATATTCCAATTCGACTAGGAAATACTGTAATATACAATGCAAGAAATATATTTATCAAACGCTAAATGTTCTATGTACTATTTAAAATATGTATGTACCCATTTTTTTTTTTTTTTCATATATAATATATGCGACTAAATAAAGCCTTGTACAAAAAGGCTTATGTAAATACACCGACAGCAGGAATAAAAAATCCGCTGCATTATTTATATCATCTGATTTCATTCCGACACTATCGTAACAGGAAAGGAGTTACTTAATAAATTTACATTTATCGATTTCAACCAGTAGTTATCAAAATGTTACCACACGCATTTGCCACGTATCTTGGTAGTTAATGAATGAAAAATATGGTTATTTTCTGGGTGGGGGCTCTAGACGAAACTCCTGAATGTCATTTGGTGTTTTAGCGAGATGCCCCAAATTCAAATAGACGACATTTCCTTAAAGACGCAGTGTGCATCCATCACGTACTTGATAGCTAAAAGGGTGTTTCATACCAGTGGCGTACGTCCATCCAGGGGAGCTATGACGGAACAATATTAATTTTAATTCAATAATTCACACTTTCAGATCATCAAATCTGAATATTTTCTATTCTGATCATGTATTTTTATAGAACTGCTGCCCCCCTTTTTTTCACTTATCGCCGTGTGCACGCCACTGGTTAGGGCACGTGCTGCCTCTTTCAGGAAAGAGGAAATGGACGCGATTTCGAAAACATTTTAAATCTGCGTTAACGAGTTGTTTTTTTTCCTTCTGCTTCGACGGCAGATTCTCTTAAGGAAGTCGAAAGTCGGCCAGAAATTATGCATACCACTGTTATTAGGGGGATGTGGAGGTCTTGTTTCAATCCAGTTTTGTGGACCACATGCAGCTGTTCCACATTGCAAAGGGTGCTCCCTGAATTTGTGCTTTTCTGAATATTCGTTTCATATTTGTCTCACGTGAAATGACTTGGAACGAATGATGTATTTTTAGCATCTGCAAAAAATACATCGTATTATAATTTGTCACAATATTCTTCCAATTTTGAATATGAAATATAACTTTCAGTGCTTTATAACGTTGTTCTGCCCGAAACACTTTTAACTAAAGTCCTTTGTTTGTTTAGACGAACATGTTTGAACAAGATTCTGGTAGTATGGTGCGACAGCATGCTACATTTGAAACAAACACGATCTCCGTGTTGAGTAGACAGTGCAATGAAAGTAACTACATAGCAAGTTTAAACCAACGAATCTGCGAGCAAGATCACGAATTATCAGCGTTAAAAGATAATCACCAGCATCTGATGCAATTGTACCTGGATTCACAAAATCGGGCGAAAGTATTACTGCGACGATTAGCTATTAAAGAACGTCTACTCCAAAACTGTGCCACAAATGAGCCGAATAGTGCCGAATTCTCCAATTCAACACTATTGGATCCATGCGTGAATCTAATAATACAACTGCTTTGCAAAGAAGTGCATGAATTGAAGACTCAATTGAAAGAAACTCGGAATGAACTAGCTGCATGGCAATTCACACAAGATTCAGTGACCGGCAAACGCTTGATGGCTAGATGCATAAAGTTGCACAAGGAAAACGAAGAATTGGGTAGAATTATAAGCCATGGTAAGCTTGCTAAACTGGAGGGCGAACTGGCGTTGTACAAGAGTTTCGGTGAAGAAGTTAAGAAATCACAAGGTGAATTGGACACGCTTGTGCAAGATCTTGATGAAGACGTTGAGACTATGCAAAGTACAATACTCTCGCTGGCAGAGCAACTAGAAAAGCGAGATGCGAGAATTAAAGAATTAGAATCGGAGAATAAAGAATTGCAAAGAAACAGGACGAAGCTGGAACAATTACGAACAGGGAATGCAGAATTCACGGCCAGGATTGACAAAATGGAAACGAGAAAATTAGAGACAACAGATGGGAAATCAAAAGCGATCAAAAAGATCGATGATAAAAATAGTTTGACAGTACAGCAGGAGATGCAGAAATTATTGGAAGATTAAAAATTACCTATAGAAGCTCATGACTGCTATCTATCAATAAAGAAATGATTGTTTTATTAAAATGTACATTAGTAAATTATCCAGGAAGAACCTTAAACTATAAGCATTTAATACTGAATGCATAGAAGTATTTATTTACTTGAAACAAAAAATGATATACATTTTCATTAGTACGTTATGTCATTCACAACTTTTCTAATTTACACTAACGTCCTTGTAGGTTATTTGTAAGAAAACGCCTGCTGATTCGGATGATCGTCGACGTCGTCGTTCGTGTTTTGAAAACGGATACGAGAAATTCGCTAGTTCACTTCATTTTGCCAAGTGGTTAATGCGTTAATCGCGCCTGTTAATATCTTGCCACTTAGGTTGGTAAAGAGGATGTGCCACCTACAACTGTACTAGATGTGTGTATTTCGCGGACAATTTACCAATCACACCAACAGAACGCCAAGCATTAGTCATACCATCACAGTTTCACATCGTATTTGTCCATTTGTATTTCCTTCAGCTACAAGATCCATACATGTAATTCATCTAGAATTGTTTTCGTTCCGCTATTATTTAATATAGTTTCATCTCAAATTCAGAGGGAAAATTCGTCGAAACATTTCATATCGTCCAACAGAATTCTCAGATAATCACGGAGCATATTTCAAACTGACTTGGCTGGTATAAAATCCGATAAAACAGTCAGAATCGAGTGTCGCATCAATTTCGGAACCATCAGATAAGACGACACTTTAACCTGGGGAAAAGCTCGCGTGTATACAACACCTCCAAAAGGGGCACGCCTAAGCATTTATGAAATATTCATAAATGCCCAGGGTACGTAGAAAATACAGTTGGTTCTTCCATACTTGTGACTGATGGCTGATGCGATAACCAGTTCTCTTTATCCGACTACTCAGAAGCGACTGTATTCTGTCTCTTTCGTTTCTGTAAAACTGGGGTTGTGTTTGAGGATTTAGTTTTTTTTTTGGCAAGCTAGGCGCGTGCGGCCACGATAACGGCATTCTTATCGCTAGACATAATTCTCTTATATTTTGATGGATGACGCTAAGATGTAGCGTTCTTTTTCTTCATATATTTTCTGTTCTATTACAAGTTAGTGTAACTTTCTGGACGTGTGCCTGGAGAGACGATGATGTTTAAATTTGTAAGTAAACATAATTCCGATGGATTTCAAGCATGTAAGCTTGTCTAAAAATCAAACGCCTTTAGGAATTTATTAGAAATTTGTCTCATCTGTCATCAGTGTGTTTGTCCGCCTTGTGGGGTGGGTAAATAGCGTAAATTAGGCACTATCTGTGTGGCGTACAAACTTGAATGGTCAATGATGCTGAGCTGGGCATCTGTCAACACTGGTCAGTATATTATATCGTATTCACTTCACAAAGGACCAACCCCTCGAAAATATCCGTATCGGGATGCGTTTGGATGATAAAATACCGATATTTTATCTTCCAAATTGATGGTATTTACCGCTACTACAAAATTGCGAAAAATATCTTTTATTTTATCAATTCCTAGTAGTTGAATCCGCTATATAGTTTTGTGTTTTGCTGCTGCATTTTTCACAAGTATATCCTCAGAACTAGCGACACCTGCTCGTTGGATGTATGCTTGCAGTATGGCAGTATACATACTGGTCTCGTGTCATGTATCTTTACATCCCAATGCTCGGCTCGTATTATCGAATTATCGGATTTGTCAGATGAGCTTATAGACAGGGACGTGTGACGTGTCGATGGCTGGTCCCCACTGGCCAGATGCTACACGCTTATTTTTAGATAAACAACCACAAACTATCAGTATCGATTATCTTGATCACATGAATGCATGTCGAATATTTGATACATTATTTATATTCTAACTCGTGTTAGATCATTTAGAAATTTGTGTTATTGTAAATATTACATTCAATATTAGGTAGTTTTAACGTCATATAAAGGTGACCGGGTACACTTGCGGCACACACGAGGTCAAAAGGTTATCAAGTTGTGTATTTGTTTGCTATATATAGGACCTTATTACAATTAGATAAGATTTTTATCAAATATAAACACAAAATCAGTATCACAACTTAACTATGAGTTGTAACTTATGAGTGAATTTTTGTTTATTCATTCTTATAATTTTTAAAATACGTTTTACATTTACTTTAAATAATAAAATTTTACCATGCTAAAAAAAAAACAGCCAATGTTTTCTTGGCTTCATCAAATGTTCTGCTCGAATCAAAACAAGGACAAAAATGTTGTTGAAAATGTGCAGTTGAAAGTATGATATGAAGAATATATCATATTGCAAGAAAATCATTTTTGGCCAAGTACTTCTGTTAGTATGAATGATGTTCTCTGTGGATGGTGGATGCCGGAACACCAGCGATAGCTTGCATACTTTGCAGCGAGAGGAAACGATAGTCTACGCAGGTCATAAACTCACTTTTATTGCCCTGTTTGTACCCGCCATACAAGGTAAACCATTACAACACCACACTGTTGCGACAAACTGCTTGCTTGTGTGTGTGGTGTGTGTGGTGTGTGTGTGTGTGTGTGTGTGTGTGTGGTGTGTGTGGTGTGTGTGTGGTGTGTGTGGTGTGTGTGTGTGTGTGTGTGTGTGTGTGTGTGTGTGTGTGTGTGTGTGTGTGTGTGTGTGTGTGTGTGTGTGTGTGTGTGTGTGTGTGTGTGTGTGTGTGTGTGTGTGTGTGTGTGTGTGTGTGTGTGTGTGTGTGTGTGTGTGTGTGTGTGTGTGTGTGTGTGTGTGTGTGTGTGTGTGTGTGTGTGTGTGTGTGTGTGTGTGTGTGTGTGTGTGTGTGTGTGTGTGTGTGTGTGTGTGTGTGTGTGTGTGTGTGTGTGTGTGTGTGTGTGTGTGTGTGTGTGTGTGTGTGTGTGTGTGTGTGTGTGTGTGTGTGTGTGTGTGTGTGTGTGTGTGTGTGTGTGTGTGTGTGTGTGTGTGTGTGTGTGTGTGTGTGTGTGTGTGTGTGTGTGTGTGTGTGTGTGTGTGTGTGTGTGTGTGTGTGTGTGTGTGTGTGTGTGTGTGTGTGTGTGTGTGTGTGTGTGTGTGTGTGTGTGTGTGTGTGTGTGTGTGTGTGTGTGTGTGTGTGTGTGTGTGTGTGTGTGTGTGTGTGTGTGTGTGTGTGTGTGTGTGTGTGTGTGTGTGTGTGTGTGTGTGTGTGTGTGTGTGTGTGTGTGTGTGTGTGTGTGTGTGTGTGTGTGTGTGTGTGTGTGTGTGTGTGTGTGTGTGTGTGTGTGTGTGTGTGTGTGTGTGTGTGTGTGTGTGTGTGTGTGTGTGTGTGTGTGTGTGTGTGTGTGTGTGTGTGTGTGTGTGTGTGTGTGTGTGTGTGTGTGTGTGTGTGTGTGTGTGTGTGTGTGTGTGTGTGTGTGTGTGTGTGTGTGTGTGTGTGTGTGTGTGTGTGTGTGTGTGTGTGTGTGTGTGTGTGTGTGTGTGTGTGTGTGTGTGTGTGTGTGTGTGTGTGTGTGTGTGTGTGTGTGTGTGTGTGTGTGTGTGTGTGTGTGTGTGTGTGTGTGTGTGTGTGTGTGTGTGTGTGTGTGTGTGTGTGTGTGTGTGTGTGTGTGTGTGTGTGTGTGTGTGTGTGTGTGTGTGTGTGTGTGTGTGTGTGTGTGTGTGTGTGTGTGTGTGTGTGTGTGTGTGTGTGTGTGTGTGTGTGTGTGTGTGTGTGTGTGTGTGTGTGTGTGTGTGTGTGTGTGTGTGTGTGTGTGTGTGTGTGTGTGTGTGTGTGTGTGTGTGTGTGTGTGTGTGTGTGTGTGTGTGTGTGTGTGTGTGTGTGTGTGTGTGTGTGTGTGTGTGTGTGTGTGTGTGTGTGTGTGTGTGTGTGTGTGTGTGTGTGTGTGTGTGTGTGTGTGTGTGTGTGTGTGTGTGTGTGTGTGTGTGTGTGTGTGTGTGTGTGTGTGTGTGTGTGTGTGTGTGTGTGTGTGTGTGTGTGTGTGTGTGTGTGTGTGTGTGTGTGTGTGTGTGTGTGTGTGTGTGTGTGTGTGTGTGTGTGTGTGTGTGTGTGTGTGTGTGTGTGTGTGTGTGTGTGTGTGTGTGTGTGTGTGTGTGTGTGTGTGTGTGTGTGTGTGTGTGTGTGTGTGTGTGTGTGTGTGTGTGTGTGTGTGTGTGTGTGTGTGTGTGTGTGTGTGTGTGTGTGTGTGTGTGTGTGTGTGTGTGTGTGTGTGTGTGTGTGTGTGTGTGTGTGTGTGTGTGTGTGTGTGTGTGTGTGTGTGTGTGTGTGTGTGTGTGTGTGTGTGTGTGTGTGTGTGTGTGTGTGTGTGTGTGTGTGTGTGTGTGTGTGTGTGTGTGTGTGTGTGTGTGTGTGTGTGTGTGTGTGTGTGTGTGTGTGTGTGTGTGTGTGTGTGTGTGTGTGTGTGTGTGTGTGTGTGTGTGTGTGTGTGTGTGTGTGTGTGTGTGTGTGTGTGTGTGTGTGTGTGTGTGTGTGTGTGTGTGTGTGTGTGTGTGTGTGTGTGTGTGTGTGTGTGTGTGTGTGTGTGTGTGTGTGTGTGTGTGGTGGTTTCATTGATACATACCGCCACCGAGCCACGTGCCATTAACCGATAACCGTGACTTACAACCATAGTTTTATAGCTTGACAATCCTGTAAACATATATAAGTATAACAATCGTTACGTCGTCGGGAGCAAAATACACACAACCGTGCATATTACATTATAAACGTATTTTCGTTACAAATATTGTAATAAGAACTGAAGCTATGATCAATAATTATTAATACTATACTAGGCATTAGTACATTCTCGTTAATATTAATAAAATAACTATTTGCACGTATTTTAAGAACCGTTACAATTAGATTCTCTTGGAATTAGAGTACGATCTTAAATGTTTTGTGAGAAGGGAAAAAATTCGTACGGTCTTGTAGGTACCGCTACTTGAAGCCCTGCAGGCCTGATGGGGCCAGGTGCCCCTAGGTCACCCCTGACCTCCAGTGGGCCGTGCCAGATGTTGGACACGCGTCCACACTACATCACACTCGCACATGCAGTCTCTAGACGTCAGTCTGCAAACACCGCTGTCGCATCGCGTTACTCTAAACTACCAGACAAATTTGAAACCCCACCGGAATATAACCAAACAAACAAATAGTGCAAATTAAAATTCCCTAGATGATTTTGTAACATTCTGTTTTGGAAAATCTACATGAAATAAAGCGTTGAATTACGGAAATTATGGATCTTGAAACCCCATGAAACCTAACCAGGAATATAACCAAACAAACAAATAGTGCAAATTAAAATTCCCTAGGTGATTTTTTAACATTTGTTTTTGGAAATCTACGTCAAATAAGGCACTGAATTTATGAAACCACAATTACGGAAATTATGGATCAATTTATAGAAAATGACCCAGTATGAAAGTGCACTCGTCTAAGACTGTTTTGTTTAGCCCTTGGAGTGTATCCTACCAGCGTTAACTGGGATCTTACTATAGTTACAATGTACGATTTGAAAATACAATACTATGTATGCATAGATTGTATTTTACTCCATGTCAACACATTTTCCAGACTCCACTGTTCCTTAGACGCTAGATTCTGATGTCAATTATCTATCGTTCAAAACACTGACACGCATATCGTGCATTACTCTTGAGAGAGTCTGGTGTGTGTCGGTAGACGAAACATCATATCAAAAATGTGTTAGGACAGCATAGCACCCGGTCACATGTACATGTATTATCAAAAATGTGTTAGGACAGCATAGCACCCGGTCACATGTACATGTATATCTATAGATATGTACATGTATGTAAGAGCACACAAGTGTATATGTGTATATGTGTGTGTGTGTGTGTGTTCACCTTCCGCTACCTGCGGTTCCCCTTAACATCACCAGCGTCGTCATAGCGCTCAGGGTCCGGAAGTGACGCGTGCGACAGCTGCCACCACGGGGGCGGCTCAGGTTACACATTACCACTAAGCACACACACACACACACACACACACACACACACACACATATATATATATATATATATATATATATATATATGTGTGTGTGTGCGGAGGTTATAGAAAGATGCCGCCACCAAACACACACACACACACTGACGCACTTGCATAGAGTATCCAGAACACAGCACATACATACACACACTTGCAGACAGCATCCAGAACACTGCACATACATACACACTAGCATCCAGAACACTGCACATGAACATCGTTTAACGCTTAAGGCTAATTCGATATAACGCGATTTTTCCGTGAACCCCATGAAAAGTGCTTAAAATTATACAATTCGTTACAATACAATTACGGATTAATTTATAGAACATGACCCAGTATTAAAGTGCATTCGTATAATGCTGGTCTTACCTAAGCATTGATTTCAATATAAGATATAAACATTAAAGAAGACTGCATTTATGTAAACTGCATGGTTGAAGATATAAACTATGAGCACCGCTAGGCTATTATGTGATTTTTTAAGGGCGGTTAGCACCCTGTGTCTGTGTGCAGATCTGCGCGCGTGTGTGTGCGTGTGCACGTGCTTGCTTGAATCATGTAGCGGCCGCGTGCGTAACATTTGGCAAGCGCTGGCGTACGGTGTACACGAGCCTATACAAGCTTGCCGAATCAATGATCGGTTTAATAGTCTGTTAAAAGGGCACGAGCACACGGGCTGCCAGCCATGTAGCATGCTTCATCTGTCATGCTGGAAGAATTTAATTACTGTCCTCTGTCACTTCCAATACGCCGTTATATTTCCTTACAATAAGCGAGCCTGATAAGATAATGAACCACTCGAAATATACTTGATATGTAGTAACAATATGGATTTGCAAATAATATCGTATGTTGTAATTTTGCAAAGAATAATATTAGTGTATCTAATATAATTATATTTTAATATCTTCAAAGCTAAATAACGTTTCGCACAATGTTTTTCTTTTCAAAGTAACCCTTGCAGAAAATCGGTGGTGATTCTTTTGAAACCCTTTTCACAAATGTCATATACTTGTACAAATATTTTAAATACAGTACAGAATCTGTAAGTTCAGATACAATATAGAATTCTATTCATCTAAGGGTTTGGTGTATATCCAATAATATCCACACACCTTCTTTCTTTATATATATATATATATATATATATATATATATCTGTGTGTGTGTGTGTGTTTGTCATTCCATGTATAAGTGTGTCTCTATCTCTCTTTCTAAGCACTGGAATACAAATACAGCTTCACCACCGTAAATGTAAGATAAATTGTGCACCCCCTGACATATCCCATATTTGGTGGGTGATACCTGGTGACAGCTGCCCCCAGACCACGTCCTCCGGGTGGTGTGCACATACACCTGCCCAAACATAAGAGGTGCACAAGCCACCCTACTGTATGAATGACTTATGGGAAGATCCGCGCGCACGACAATATCGAGTGCGTATGTTGCTGAGCATGCGCGATTGCACAAGCCCGATAACGGCCCAGCGCTATTTAGTGTCTAGTTTATGGACTGGTGAGATTTAAGGCCAAAAAAGGTGATTTTTAATGTGTAAAAAGGTAAAGGAAAAGATTAAAAAATACAACTAGTTGTCGCTGTTTCATACTACATTCGTAATGCTTTTTAAATTACCTAATAGTAATATATATATATATATATATATATATATATATATATATATATATATATATATATATATATATTTGGTAAATTATAGCTGAATATTTCACATTCTAATTTACAATTGGACGAGTAAAGATACTTATATAGTCTGTAGTCTTCTCTGATAGGTGTATAGTACACGTACGTATTTATTTTAGAAAATTGACCCAGTTTTGAGACACGTAAACTGTCAACGAAAGTTGTTAAAATACAGTAAAACATTTTATGTGCCCCAAAGTAATTACTGGTACTGTTAATTAATTATTTAATAATCAGCACACGGTGTATTTGTTTACGTAGTACAGTTTTAAATGTAACGAGACATTTTATTACTTGCACGTATATCGACAGTAAAAGATGTCTGTTGTAATTCACATAAAACTAGAATTTAAATGTTCCTAATACAAGTGAACATTTGTATTGGTAGATAAATCAAATATAAATAGTTTCAAACATGCATTTAGAGAGAGACACATTGTTTCTTGTACAAAATATATTTGCATGTGGTTATCTGATATTGGCACAAATTAAACACCATTTTTCACAGTTTTTTTTGTAGCAAATTAGCGGTAAAATGCTGTGCAGTGCGGATGAATATGTTTTCCACGGAATAAGCACGGTTGCTGACCTGTTGTGTATTTAGGATGTAATCAATTTGAAGCTACCAAATGTGTTAAAAACACTGTTGTTAGTCATATCCTTCTCTGCTTGTCATTTGTCCACAAACATACTTCCGAACTGGATATTAAGATTAACATAACACATAAGGTATAGTTTTTGCATAAGATCTACATTATGTGAAAAAAATAGCCTACAAAATACATTTTTTGTTTCAAAATATTCACCTTTAGATCGCGATTATCGTTATTATACTACTAATATATATGCAGAATATTTCTTTAAAACTCTAGATCTACACTATCATGTTTCTTTACGAATTCTGTAGATTCCTGTGAACTTAGATCAAGTGTAGCTTTGATGTTACTGTAAAGAACAAACTAGCTTCAGTTCTATTCAGCACTTGTTGTGGATTGACCGTCGTAACTGACCTCTACCACCCACACACCATACATATACACTTACACACATATGTACATTGATGTTTGTATAATTCGTCATTCTGTTGTCGGTGTCCGAATGATTGTGTATATGAATGACTGGTTGGATGGGGCGTGTATTCGCTTGTGCCAGCACCGATTATCCAAGTACCGGACGTGTCGCCTCTGTCAAGGTCACCACCACCAACACCGGATACACACACATATACAGCTATAAGGACATGTACATACTTGTAGGTACACACTATATGTATGTCAATATTTCAGCTACAGCTACTTAAGACTGAAAATAGTCTTGTGTATAATAAATGCAGTTACTAACAACAAGAATAATATTTTCCCTTCAAATAATCACATATAGGATTTATTTTCTTACAACAATGGTGCATCTAGCTTGTTTTTAGATAAAACAATGCAATAATTCACTAAAGAATCCGTCAATGAATTTAGTAGAATTTGACCTAGCATTTATTGTAATTTAGTTTAGTATTTATATTTAAATTCGTGTTATATAACGCATATAGGCATATGCGAATGGTAAGGATATGTACTAATTAATCGCCCTTGCTAACCCAAGTAAGCTATTGTGATTTGGCGGATGTGAAATTTGCGCCACAAACGTATGTTTGCATACCTGTGTTACATTGTGTGAATGACAGTGTCGGTAATGATCATTAAGTTTGGCAAAGTCGCCTAATTTACCAGTCAATGTCATCTGTTTGCTTAAACATATATCCGGAGCAACAGTATCGCATTAAGGAGGGTGGACTGTGGGCCCCTTGACCGTGTTCAAGGTCTATCATACACACACGTGATTATGAAAAGGATAAATTTTCATTCGCAATATTTATTTAAGCATCTGATTCAAATATATAATAGTATCTTCACTTACTTTGCGATTATTATAATGACGAATATATTATTTTATTTATCATTATTGTATATAATTACTGTTATTTTTGTAGATATGGTTGTACAAAGTTGTTACTTGATTTGCAGATAACGATTTTTTATTTTACTATTTTTAGTTTACTTAATATTACATATTTGACGTCACTATGCAAAAAAAACACACAGGACATGGAATGTTTGCAATAATGGTATTCAAATATACGTAATGTATGTTAGTGGAATGTATCAGTTGTATGAATTCACCGCAAGGTGAATATTTTAATTAAATGTACATGGTATATAGTTGTATGATACTACATTACTTACATGTTAATTCATTAACACGAATATAACTTACCCGTGTTTAATGTACATACAGTAGCCAATTAAACTAATACATTATGTACATCCTCAACAGATTTGAACATTTCGATGTAATATTTTTTTTGTCACGTTTATATAACAACATACTTACAATTACCACTGGTTACTCTACCAATGGTAGTGTAACCAGTGGTAGTAATGGTAGCCTACCAACAGACATGGTATCATCTATCTGTAATATGTAAATATCTATCGTTTAACATAATTTATTATAAATGCCTAGGTTAAGAATTCCATATCTATTTTTTTTTTAATAAAAGTGCAATGATGGAAAAAAATCAGTGCACGCCACTGGTACATTATTATATACAGGGTGGTTGCGAATGAATGACGATTGTTAGTGTGCACTTGTACGTGAACACACATATACGTATATTATTTTTCATTTCTTCTATGGATTTATTTTATCCTTGGTTAGTAACGCGCGATCTAATTCTGAGTCATTTTAATCACGTCTCGGGACATTAAATATTTAGCAATTGTCATTTAATTAATGGTAGCTACTGTGATAATTACTACAAGTGTTACTGTGCACATGCAATCCATTTGAAATGGAACTACATTAATGTTTAATGCCGTGTACATTACATTATTTACTCGTACGTAATCACTTGTTAATCACTTATGCAGTCGTCTGTGTATCTCGCGTGTAGAACTATTGGCATGCAATGTCGTGTTACAGTAAGTTCAACAAGTTACAAGCATATGCAGCGGCGGTGTGTGCACCAGACAGAGTCTGTATGCCATCCGTGACGAGTCAACACCTGCGTCAACCAGCACCTGCCCCTAACCCTACAAATGTACACCCTCTAACCCTATGTGCAATATCCGATATTACTCTGTATCACAACACCAGCATTCTACACTACATCTAGAACACTTCAATAGTCTAAACTTCTACTCATTTAACATTAATAAAACAATATTATTGTTTCATAACAATCTCCTCTCTGGATATGGAATAAAATATAAATTTTATTGTTAGAAATCAACTCTACCAGTGACGCTGTACCGAGCAAGTTCAATGTTTAATTAGACATCCACAAAGCGTGAAGCGGAACTGGTATACTGCGCCGCCACCGGCAATCACACGTACTAACCAATGTGTCTAACGTCAGCGCGGGTGAATGCACAGTCCTACCGTCCAAGTACATGATGTTAGATACGTGCTGTACGCTTAGACTGTGCGCGCTACGGAGCGATTGCTGTTTTCTTTCCATTTTTCGCGTTCTTAATGCTGATTTCTTTTCGGCGTGACCGCACAAGACAACGCGCGTGCCATAAGCCGTGATAAACACGGACAGAGCACAAGCAGTTGAACAGATCTACTGAGTATGTTTTTTAAGGTTCTGTTTTTCAGCTACCACTTTTACTAATTACATTTGCACAATGAGTTTTTATCCACTAATGAGCCCCTTTTTTTGCTCCGCATCTTGTTCTTGCTCAGCTGCAGAGGCGTAACATGTTTTTTTTTTACTTTAGAACTTAAGAAAATATATCGTGCAAGTTTTGTATTTACACTTTTGCTCCCAAATGTACTGTTTAGAAATTGTCACGATTTTGCAATATTTACATGTTAATTCCCCGTTGTTCTAGATTTCTTACGGTCATTTGTAATTTTAAATTTAGAAAACTAGGTTTTCAGACTATGTGTGTGTGTGTGTACGCCACTGGTCCACCGCCGACGCACGTCTATGAGTAATTATAACATTTATAGCACGCATTCTGACTGGATGTGATGGATTTTACACGTTTTGTTATTCGATGCGTGCGTGTGTGCGTGCATATTTAATCTATTACGCCATGAGACAATTTCGACACTCGAGTTCTGGTCTCAAAATGACGGAAGTCTTTATAAATACATACGAAATGTTAAAAACATTCAAATAGAATTCAAACATAACAATAATGCTATTTGTATTAACGATTAAATATATTCTGATTTATCAAATACCATTATTCGTATATGGCACCGAGACAAAAAGCAAGTTGTATTGACTTTTAATATATTTATGTATTCTGTTTTCCCAAGTAGGAATAGATTGTTTTTGTGAAAAGTTCTGAGACACCTGCTTGTAGTATTAATGTGTTATTTTAAACTTGTAATTGCGAATTTCAATTACTAATAATCACGAGAAGAGAATATAACGTTGGTTATTTTGTAAGCTCAGTGTAACATGAGCGTTCTCGTGGTGTACAATGTTTAATTAATTATATTATCCCGTCAGGACGGTTCAATTAATTAATGAAGCTGATGTGGAATGTCTACCGAATCTGTTTCACAGCATACTATGTTCTTACAGTGTGTATATAACTGTCTGTGCATGTGAGAAAGCAGTCTCTTCCGTATACGGACGCATGATGCATTCATTCGCCTGGTTTTCATAGTAAAAACACTCCAAAAATTCCTGTGAGAATGTTTACAATAAATATTTTCTGCACGCCGTTATAACAGGCCGCCAATTGGACAACAGCACGGCCTAAGCCTGCTTGATCACAATGCACAATGCACTTACACACACACACACACACCAAGGAAAGGTGCGAAAACCGTCTTTGGTTCATTGACAACCATCCTGGTGGTGCAAGTGTCAATGAATTTTGTACAACCATTCATTGACACTTTCAGGTACAGAATCGTACTCGTGAGAAACGAGACACAATGTTTTAAGGGGCTAATATAATTTTTATGATCCATATGAATTGAATCTCGAAATATTTATGTTAAAAAGGAGTTGTATTTACACCTTGTAAAAATATAGCTAAGATAGTTTTTAAATTTATAAATGCTACTATGAAATATACATTTTTCGTTTGGATACATAGTATGTTTTGTTAAAGCGATACCAAGTTAAGCAGACAGCTTTCAAATGCTTTTCATGGTAACTGCATTAGTTCATAGAAAACGTCACACTTCTTTATACAATCGTATTAACATTGTAAGGCAGGGCTTTTCGAAAATAGGTGAAATTCTTTCCTTAGGCTAAGCCCTGATGTTAAATAAACACTAAATAATACTCTGCACGTATATTCACAATTTCTTGAATACCAACCGCATACCAGCGCCATTTTCTTTTGAACTTATTCGGTCACCTTTGAGAACCATGTGTATTTCAATTGTACTGTAAATTAGCAAATGTGGTTTAAACTTTTTCGCCATATAGTTTTGGAATTTGAACAGAAATTCAATGTATTAGTTATGTATATTTATGTATGTATGTATGTGTGAGTGTGAGCTATTGTCGCGAGAAAATACGCACACGCGCACGTGGAAAAGTGGGTGTTAAAATGAAAATATTCAACACGAGGTTGTTGAACCGATGTGGAAAAACAGCTGTTTTGTTACATCGAGCTGTAAAGATTTGTAGTTCTCGCCCGAGAGACGCGATTGTTATATTATGCAAAGTAATATCTCTTACGAACATTTAAACAACATACAGATTTCACAAGTTGATGCACACAGTGTACCTACACTGTACGAACGAATGTTACTATTATATGAACATTTAATAAGTATAAAATACAGTGTTAATTCATGTTAACATATAAACATCATGTCTATGCATTAGATCTCAATTGGTACTAATATTTTTTCTAGAAAAGCACGATTTTATTTATTTATTAAATAATTTTGATAGACAGCTATTAAAATGAACATCACTTTTTATGAAAACCCGACTTTGAATCTATCTTATACTCTTACAAAATAATTATTTTATCTATAACTCAATCTAGTTTAAATTGTAAGTAAAATTTAGAAAATAATTTTGGGAGTATTTTTCACATACATTTGCCCATGTCCTTTAACATTTTTCTTGTCACTTTATTTCCCAAATTCCAGAATACATATACACAGATATATAACATTCATGGGTCAGCTAATACTGTATTTTCATTAACGGTCACGTACGTCAATGGTATGGGAGCTCTCTGGGTGTCCCTCGGATAAGGCCCTTTTTGCACTTCCAGGTGAGCACCGCGCATTGTCAGGCCCTAAAGCTGAATATTTATTTATTTACAAAATAATATTCTCTTCTGAAAATTTGAAAAACTAGATTTTCGCTTCCCATAAAGTTACAACTATTTTATGGTATGTACATTTGGACAGACCGTTTGACCTTGTACATTACGCTAAACAGCTATTAACTGACTTCTTATGCAAGCATGTATTCTAGTAAATATGCTGTATGTAGCAATTTTTTGTTCATTTTGTTGACGATGCAGTTTTTCAAATAACTGCAAGGGAATACACAAATTCTAACCTACACATAATTACACTCTGATGTGTGAGAAAAATTCCTCTGTCTGCTGCATGACAAACACACGTACATACATTGTTCATATTCTGTGTTTTTTTTCTCTGTGCAAAGTAAATGACAATGTATTTAATTAAATGACAGTATAAGAAAAATTATGGTTGTGTATTGTAATCTTTATACTTTAAGGAATATCACTTTACAGTAATATACCTTAAGGTTTAATGTAAAAAAATTACATTGTAAGTGGATGATAGTTGACTGTAGTATGAAGTTGAGGAAAATACAGTGTGTGTTGATCGTCTGTAATTTAAAATTAAATTAAATAAACACCATCTGGTGTCAGTTTGCTCAATCACATAATGTGTTACAAGTGCATAAACGGTGGGTGATTGAGGTTATGTCGGCGCCTCACGGCTTACCAGTGCGGTTATAACCGTGATATGACGATTGTATATTTTGGTAGTTGAGTCAAGCAATCCTTGGCGTGTGTATATGGTATTATTGCTAGCGTATGCTGGGTGACATCTCGGCTTGGTACTGTGCTAATCTTCTCTGTAGTGGCAACACTTGTGATTGAACAATTGCATCTCCCATCTGGGAGTTTTTATCTAATTTATTATTTCACAACCAGTGATGCATTTGTTAAACTATTATGTTGTTGCTTTCGTAGAAAATATGTTCAAATTGCTAATATGTACACAAAATAGATAATAATAGACTGTCTTATCTTGATCTACATTTGGGTGAGCAAATGTCGTACTAACAATTACTCGTACCTGTCATTGTCAATCGTACGAATCGGTATTTTGATTTTTGAATAAATGCAATTAAAACGTAAATGGTATTATGAATTCTTTACTTATGATCTGTGTAAGTGTATGAATACAGCTGCATGTGTTTGTGTATGTAATAATGATTCATGTCGGAAACAATTGTTGATCAGCTAACATTCCATTGATAATCTAACTGTACAGGTAATCTTCCGCGAGTGTCCTTGCCAATTCGCTTCAACACACATACATACACACACACATACATACATGCATACATACACAATTGAGATATGAATAGACATACATACACAGTTGAGATATGAATAGACAAATATAAGAGATAAATACTTGCAGATAAACATATGTTTATATATATATATATATATATATATATATATATATATATATATATATATATATATATACCATATACAGTATGTTCTTTGACATAGATAAAGCTATATCTGCAGGTTTGTAGTACATACAGACTATCTTCTAAGCAACAAGGAACAGCTTAGCAGGCTGTATAACCTACGTATGTATGTATGTATGTGTGTGTGTGTGTGTGTGTGTGTGTGTGTGTGTGTGTGTGTTCGCGACCTTGCAAGGCAACAAACACCACAGTGTACAACATTCGCAACAAAGCATCTGTGTGTGATGTCAGAATCTTGCGCAAAACCTTACAAATGATTGTTTTCCACTTTTATTACCCACCAACGGAAGAAAAAAGAGCACCTAGTTTATAGAATGTATAAAGAGTTGTTATTACTAAATGCAGCTGTAATTATCACTGCTGGAATTCGTATTGTAATAGTTTATATTCATATATACTCTTATGTCTGGGACACTATTTGTGCTATTTTCATCTGTGGCACTGCACATCACTTGGTACATTCCAATAAAACCAATCATTTCCTGGTGTCGTCTACACACTGTGTTTTGGGTAATTCTGTGTGGAATGAGTATTGTCGTAGGTGTAAAGTTGCACTCAAATGACGCGACTCGCCACCGAATTGTTCGAATTACAAGCGCGAGTATTTTTAGCACATTATTCAATAGTAAATGTTTATTACCATGTCCATGTTCCGTTATATACCATGCATAAATACATCTATATATAACAATATACATGTTTATATAGCTACAACGTGTCCCAAAACGTATCGACATTATTACAACAATAATTTGTTCATAATCAATTAATTATATATATATATATATATATATATATATATATATATATATATATATATATATATATATATTTAATTGAATATGGATTTTCACAAAGTGAATGAAAATACTATTTTATATTTGAATTTGTTCATAGTTTCTTTCAAGATATATGTCTATAAGGACTTTTACATTCTAAACAAGGCCTGGAATTCTTTTTTGGAATATTCCCGGTACGTTTTGGAACAGCCTGTATAGTTGTAGATAGATTTACAGGTGCATACATATCAGTTATTGATTGTGCACGTGATTGGATGTGTGAACACGTGCTCCCGTGTATGCAGGTGATGCGAATTTATAAAATGGCGGCATTTTATAAAGATACAATAACTGATTCAACACGTTCAGATCAATCAGTCTAGTATGTGCAATTATTATTAAACAAATAGTACGTCTATGTACTGTCATAGATATTACAAATTCTGCTTACATACATTACAAGAGAAATTTTAATAAAAAATTCACAAAAATTATGAATACGGAAGTATGTAGATGTATGTGGAAAAAAAAAAGCAGTAATTTATTCAAAATTACTGATGCAAATTACTTTCACTTTTGAAATTCTCAGCCTAAATCTACATATTCTTTTCATTCACCTGACTATATGTTACGCGGTGATAATTGTCCAATATCATTTGTCTATAATGATTCATTCGCTTCGGAATAATGTGGTGGTTCATTGACGAATTCGGGACCGCTCCCGTCTCTCATAAATACCCGAGAATGTTGAACAAATTGTGCCGAAATATACGTCAGATATTGTGCATTGGTATGCGAGCTATTTACAGGTAAAATTATCGTACCGGACATGTGAAAAGCGACGAGCACAGCCCGCTTGCCTGACAAATTCCCAATGTAGCCCCACAGCGCTAGCTTCGTGCGCGCTCGGCCCCGTTCGGCACGCGTCGTGTTTCAGCGGCATGCGACAAGCGACACACGGTTTAGTCGCCAGCAGTACGTCGTACGTTACGGATGTGTTTGTTCCGTATGTCGTGCGCGACATCGCCTCTACGTGAAACTTGCATAGTGTTACTATTTATTATTAACAATCGACGGTGCAAATGATTGTGTTGGCTGGAGTTCATGTGTGACAGTGTGTACAAGTGCGAGCAACATTTGTGTTTGACGCGCGGCGCCGATTTGAAAGATTACTAGTAGTGTTTAATTATGTATCGCATCACTTGAACCTGTTTTGTTTGATTGTTGGTTTTTATTAAGAACGATGATGGTCTATTTGGCCTGGTAGACGTATATTCGCCACAGCGGTGTGCCTACGTTTGGTAGTGTTTGTGAAAGTGTCTGATTCAAGGGATATTGTTGCAGACAATTGAAAACAACCGGAAATGTGTTACATAAAACTGAATCCGTAACTACTATTCAATGCAACACAACGGAGAACTTGAATGTAAGTGAAGTATCTTCAGTAAATCATGCTCTTCCCTTACGTTCTGTTAGTATAAAGATTTCATTTATAAGCTAGCGATGACCGAAAACAAAATGTATTTCTCTAACTTCGTACGTACTGATAAATACGTAATCGAATATGTTTTTTAAGTTATTATACTAAGTGTTTGCAATTAACACATTACAACACGTCATGTTAATACCATTTTTGCACAAGAATGAATAACTAATCAATATTGATAGTATTATCTTTATGATTAATATGTACATTAGCACTTGTAGATAATATTTTGTGAAATATGCTATAAAATAATTACTAATCGTAATACTTTTTTATCTCACATTTATCATTGTAAATTCTGATTTGTTATCTCAAACTAAACAAATGATCAATTTTGTGAACGATTGTGAAATACGAATTATCAAAAGATTTTCATTAAAATGGAAAATTTCACGAATAAATATGGTATTTTGACAACCAGTTAACATAGATTGTTGTATTCAAATGTAAGTTATGCGTCATGGCTGTGAATAGAGAAAAGTTTCTCAAAAAAAAAAAACTGTTCTTATGAAGGCGGACAAATTTGCATGAATTTTATTGAATTTTATTAAAATTCCTTAGAAGTTTTTTTACGCAATTATTTTTTTATGGTTTATTGCACCATATGTACGTATACTATGTATATAAAATTTAATCCAAGTGCTAATTTATATGTAGAATTACATTCTGTGCAACATTTATCTGAAGTATTTTGCACTAAAATAATTTGCTGATTTTAAATGCCTTAAATGTGATGATATTTGCGTTATTATAGTGTTTATATTTTTGATAATTTACGAAACAAACTTCGTATTTTTTTAATATCATGTCTATAAGTATCTATACGATCTACTTTCACGATTAATTTTGCAATATATTAATGTATTTAATGGTTGTGAAATAAATATTGATAAATAAATTCGAACTATGTACTTAGTATATGTCAGAAATGTCTTACAAATAAGATTCTTCTTTAGTTTTTTTATACTACTCATAACAGGTAATGCTTCTAATATAATTTCAAAGAAATAAAATCAATTCATCCAAATCGATCGTTCATTTGTTCCTCTTAAAATCGCCATACAAGTGTCATGTCATTTTTATTTGTGTTTTCAAAATCTCTCGCACGTTTAGATAACGTAAGTGCCTTTACTTATATTTTCAACAGACATTACAAACATAATAATTATATTAGGTACCAATACATATATGATTATATTTACAAAATATCTTATTTTGACATTTGCTGTCAAAAACTTTATTTATCTAAATAGAATTCTTATTGAAACATATTTATTTACTAATCTATTTAAATCTGTATAAGTTTGACCTAGAATCAATATACGATAAATTGGCAAATTATTGTGCAATACTCACCTATAATGGAGCAATTAATATGATGAAATAAAAATCACAAGAGGCGAAAAAAAAAATCAAATTATAAAAACACATTCGGTTATAACAGTTTTATAATCGGTAAGGCAGTGCTCCGTTTTTGTGCCATTTTTTTCACGGTTTTTTTTTTCTTTCGGCGTGTGTGTGTGTCTGTGATTTTTTCCTTCATTTTGAAGCAATTTGCGTAGTCAGACGTTTGCTTGAAGCACGTGACGGTTCTGGCAACTACGTGTGTGTATGTGTGTGTGTGTGTTAGCTATGGTATGCCTAAATATACATGTATACATACACGTGTATGTGTGAGTCTAGACATCATGTTATTTTTAAAGCTATCGCCGTTTTTACAAACACCTATATTACATTTTCATCATTTATTTTTTTTATATACACAATGTAGGTGAGGTCCACCGTTTCAGATCACCGTGCGGCCTGACCCATTTAATGACCCAGATCACACTAATTCGCCTCGTAGGATCATGTAGTTTTAATAACTTTATATATGTATTAATATCTAATGTAGGAATTATAATTATCTATATTAAAGTATATCCTTATATTCGATGTTCAACAGTCGTGTTGCATGTTACTGATATAGTTTTTTTTTTCTTACTGTCTCAATGAATATTTTAATTGTTTATTTATTATTTTTAATTGAATCCGCAACCATAATTATTGCAATTAATTTTCTGAACACTATTCTAAGTTCCGTTGTGTTGGACAGACTGTCTACTTGTGTGTATAATGTAGACACAATGTGTGAATTGTTACTTTCACATGATCGTCGAGCGCCGCTAGAGGGAATTTCCACGGGGGCAATACTTCCGGTATAACAAATACTACATGCATTACATACATGAACAGCCTATCTATAATATAACGTCGTATTTACGTCATGATTTAAAATATATGAAGCGTATGAAATGATTTAATTATTTATTATTGTTTCTAGTTAGGATAGAATTAAGTACTGAACGTCGAATCTGGGGTTTAGCTTCAGTAGGGTGGGGGGCTTACAATTGAATTGTTACTGCCTCTGTTGTCATGCATCAATGGACAGAAAAGTTATTGTTTAAAAGTCTCCTTTCTATTTCAAAATACGAATATGTTCTACGATTTCGCAAATTGCGTTTAAATACATGCGATTGGAACAAATCTATTGTTTACTGCAAAGTAGATATTTCGATAGACAATTCGAATATTTTTTTTTTTTTTTTTTGTTCGTGAAATCGCCTATTTCCATATTGGTGATTTTTGTCTGAATGTGTTCTATTTTGCATAGAATGTTTTTTTCATCGTGTATTGTTATTGATCGTAGATGTCAGCTGATTTTAAAATAACCATATTTGCATAGCAATTATAGATAAATAAAAACTTGTGTGATTCAATGTGTACAACATTGTGTCATACTATTAGTGTAGTTTACTTTCTGAATATTTATAGAACACGTTTTGTTTTTACATGCAAAGTGAATGACTATTAGACGGTATTGATTTGAAGTATGTAAACTGTGCAGCAAGTAAACCTAGTTTGTAAACTATACTCGCGTACAAGCACACATAAATCACATTTAGTACATGTTTACGTCGGACAGTCGTATCAATATAAGTTTCTGTATATGTTCCAGTGGCGCACGTGATGTGGTCGCGGAGGCGGCCCACGGGCGGGGCGGACACACAACAGCCCCCACATCAGACACCGCCTGCCACACAATGCGGGGCAGCGCTGCCCCTTCTTGTCCTGCTCACTACGGCACTGGCAACCGGCTTTTACAGATTCCTAGCCAGATTCTCAGGTCAGTAATAAAATAATTCTCCATTCATATGTACATTGTCGCAATACTTGATTATTTAGAATTGGATTAAAGACACCGGAAATAGTAGATAAATACTGTAATTATCATTAAATATGTTTTGATAGCACTTTATCAATATCTGTGTAAATATTTATTTTTTGCAAATTCATTCATTATGATGATAGGAAAGTTATAAATTTTCCCAATATGTATATGTTAGTCACTAATAAGTAATTTGGAAAATTATATTCATACACTGGAATCCGCTTATAGTGGACTAGCATATAGTGGACACTCGCATATAGTGAACATATCTCTGAGTCTCAACTAAATACATAGCATATTATATACTTTCGCTATAGTGAACTGTTCATGTTCACTATAAGCAGACCCCACTCATATCTTAACCGTTTATAGAATTTTTATTGCACTTGCATCATTATTAGAATATGTTTCGCTACGTATATACTTTTTATGATTCACCAATAGATAAATATTGATTATCGCTAATTTCTGCAAATAATTATTCACTGCTGGAATGGGAATCCCATACAAAGCACTGAAAAAATTACTCATTCACTGAGAAAACTATATGTTATCTGTGCATCGGTACATTATAAGTGAATCATCATTAATTAGCCCGCGATTGGCTAATTAGTATATTGTGTAATTATGCCGTTAAATTAGCTGTAATCTGTGTGGACGTGATGCGGGGATTGATTTCAATATTACGAGCTGTGTTCGTAACCACCCTCTACTGTATGACTGGTAGTGTGTAAGGCTGTATACCCTGTTCCACTATCATATTCCTGACTTCTTCACTTGTAGTAGTTAGTTTAGTGCGCGTGCTATATCCGTAACAGTAAAAGTTCTGTGAAATATTTCCATGGATAATACGACGAATATTATATTGTAACCCTGTTGAGTTGAAGAATGAATCTCAATAGTCCTACCGCGTTTGCAAAGTGTAGTAGCTTTATGATCATTTCCTGTACGCCTACATATACTGACCTAGTTTTTACATCAGTAGAAGAACAACTAGCGAATCTTTCTACCATTCCACAGACAAAGATTTAGAACAGCCTTAAATATTTCATCATACTCTTTGTCAAATCAACTAGTAAATCATTTCTGAAAACATTTATATTCGTAGCTCTCGATATTAATAATACCCTGCTAAATGTTTGTCCGTATAAACTGGTAAATTTTCAGATGATTACACTAAGATTTTCTGCTAAAATTCTAATAAACATACACAATTTTCTCCCTAGTAAATAGTGTAAATTTTAATGATCTCACTGTATGGTGTTTCGTTACGCGGGGTCCTGCTGTATAAATATGATAAATATAAATTTCCACACACACGCAATAATTTTAGTAGTGTTTGACAAACAATTATTCAGGAAAGATGGACACCGGCAGTTGTACTGGAGTGTATAGACTCTATATCTGTACTACCAGATACCAACCACTGTTACCAATCGTACGTACCGCTATGTGTATGTATGTATGTGTGTGTGTAACAGTTGTTATATAAATATCGGTGACTGAAGACTGAATTGCACTAGTGTGCTATTTGACACCCGTACCTTATGTGTCCGCTGTAATCCTCTCATCGCATATACGTATATATATATATATATATATATATATATATATATATATATATATATATATATATATAATCGTCGTAGTATATTTGCGAATTTAGCCAGGTTTTTTTGTCCTTCTTCGCTTAAAAAAATTATTCCGCCTTAAACTGTATTAGACCAATGTCTGTGCACAAGACAGTGTGTATGATGTGTATTCTGTATGTGTACATGTGCATATTAGCGTAAGACATATTGCGCCCACACTTAATTTGGTCACTTCCTTGCCGGCAACATAAACACTTTAGTTTATTATCACACGCTGGACACACACACATACACGTATCATTCATATGTGACCTGCGTCTGTAAGTGAACCTTGAATGCACTCCATACGTACTAGAAGATATGGAACGGACATTGCGAAAAACCTACACACATAACATGCATACGTAGCGTCTTAGGAACGGTAGATAATATCATAGTACAATTATAGAAAGAATAGTCTAATTCAGTGCCTATTCTCAAAATTACAAAATTCTTATCGCAAATATAACGACTGCTATGCACAGCTTGATACGTCGCTACTAAAAAATACTAAATTTTTTTTACTAAATATGCTAGGAAAAATTGTGTCTTTATAGCATTACTATAGCAAATTACTAGAAAAATTGTGTATTTTTATAGCATTTTTATAGTAAGTTACCAGAAAAAATGTGTCTATAGCATTGCTATATAGCAACAGTATCCATTTTAGTATAAACTTTTAGTAGCGCTATTAGTATCAAGCTGTAAATAGCAATCATACATATTAAAATATTTTTTTTACGGGCAGACCACCTTGTATGATAATTCATTAAAATTACCAATTTTTTAATTACCCTCATAAACTTTAAATTTTACCAAATATGCACTACTGTAAAAAACCAACATTGAAGTTCCATTACGGAAAAAGTAGTTCACTTATATAAAAATTTATGCGCGATATTTGATAAGCCAAATGTGCGAACATCGTTCTCGCTATTTTTCACAATGTATTCATATTTTTTTATTACGTTTTATTCATTTTTCCATTTTGCATACCGTATTTGCCATGTCAAGGTCAGTGGTTAGTTTTCGCACTGGTCCCCGCTGCTGCCGCTGTTGACGAGTCGACGCTGGGTTCAATGGTCGACCTTGTTTCACATGTATCTATATGGGATCCGAAACTGATGGTTTTTCTCGTATGAATTAATGCCGCAAATACTGTTATATATTAGCATAGTGTACATATGAGAACAGTATGTATCTCTAGACCAACTTTCTTCCATAATGGAATGCCGAATCAAACATATATATATATACATATATATATATATATATATATATATATATATATATATATATATACCGGGTGTCCCAAGAACTCTGGAACATAGGAAATTAACATGTTAATATAGAAAAGCTGTGATTACGTCTGAACAATACATTTAATTTATGTTAGCATCAGAAAATTACATAGATTTAACATTTTTACGTATTAAAATACATTTACATCGGTTTAAATCCAATGCAATAGTTTTAGAAATACTGGTGTACATTCGTATCAGATACGGTGTATAAAAAAGTTCCCTCATTATTTTTCTTCAACGTCTAAAAACATGCACATTAGTGTATGTTAACGATAAAAGTTTGATATCTTGATTTTAGACTACATTCATTCTAAGTGACATTCACGTGAAACATTCAATTAGAATGTACAACAAAAAACGAACAAATACATTGGCGATAGTAGTAAGCAGTGGCGTGCATGAACACGCGTGTGAATTAGGGGTTGATTCGCACGGTAACCAGCGGTGTACGTCATACTCTCTCCGTTGTGGCATGAGCAACGATAGACTTTGTAACAGCCTTTTTTTGTAGAAAACTGTTCATTAAACATTTATACGACTTGCATGTCAGACACAGAGCAGGTTGAAGAATGAAATTTAATCAACAATCGGGGTTGGAATTAATAGCAAAACTCCCCCTAACCTTACTAGCATGTCAGAGTGCGTGCGTGTGTGTATGTGTGTGCCAAAAATAATGAAGTTTAATTTCCGCATCAGATCACGAATGCCCGCCTCCATTATTAATTGCTATTTAATTACTTTCGACTTTCATTTCGAGCTCACGGTACTCATTCAGATAAGTCTACGGGTAGCCAGGCAATGGCTTTGGTACCGGAAAACAGACCTCAAGTCTAAACGTCAAACATATTTCGGCTGTGTAATCATACACACACACCGTGTTAGGTACAACAATGGCTTTATTAAATATTCATATTGGCCTTATTCATCTACAACAACAACATTCCTCTATTTCTCTATCTCTTTGTCTACTCGTGTTTATCTCCGTTTGATTTGCGTAGATATTTTATCCAAATATCTTCCCTCTCGTCATCCACGGTATAATACACGTTTGTTGCGTGCGAAAATTCCATATTGTTGAATTAATTCGTCAAGGAAAAAAATTGTTTAGTTATGTGTAACAGAGTAATGTGTAAAAGTAACTTTCTTTTTTTTTCTAACAATGTACAGTTTGTCGCTGACAATTTATATATTCATATGAATAGTACAGCTATGTTTAATATTTCTCTAGCTTGGCAAGTATTCTTATCAGTATGTTTAAATACGAATCATGGAATTAAAACAGCAATGTTGTACATACATTAAGCTCTATCACATTCACGAGACTTCTATATTTAAATCATTACATATCTTTAAATTCTCCAGGTTTGGTAAAAATCATATATGAACTAAATATTAGTACTTATAGATTATTATCAAGTTTAAATTTTAATATTCTGATGATAGAAACACGAAAATTTAAAAATATAATATAACGTAGTAAAAACAAAGATATTTTTATTGTTTTTTACATGTTTATTGAAGTTTAATCGTATTGAATATAAATAATATAATTCGGAATGCGTATGTAAAATGCTGCTTGAATCGTAGTTCTCTGATAACTGCTGGTGTAGTTACTGTAAGTTTACAGGTGAACTACAGGTGACATCGTTGTTTACGCGACACACTGTAAATGTGTTTTTATGCTTGTAAGTTCGGTCGTGGGAACGTCCTTGCTGGGCACACCTACACACTGACCCACGCACACGCACACACACACACACGAAATATAAACACATACAAGTGTACGGGGAATTACTTATGCTGTAATCGAATTTATAGTCACGTAACAAATGATTTTAGTAATAAATTATATTACTAAAAGCATTTGGGCTAACACGTTACAATTATTACTAATAATAGTAACGCATTATCTAATCTATAGTACGCTTTAGTGCTAAAACAGTGTCTATATATAAGTAGGTTTTTACATCAGTAGTTAATTATATTTAATTATTATTATTATAAGTATTTAATTATAATCAATTTTTATATTCACACTTTTCTTCTACTTGTTCAGAAGTAATCACAATTTTTTCTATATTTTTGTTCCTTATGTCCCAGATTTCTTGGGACACCCGGTATTTATATATAATATTGCTCGTTTTTAGTTTTTTTTTCTGTATATCTGTGTATGCATTGAGTACAGTGCAACGCTGAATTAGCATATAAGGGTATATATATATATATATATATATATATATATATATATATATATATATATATATATATATATATATATGTATATATATAATATGATATGTTTGTGTGTCTAATACGGCACTCACGTGGCACTTAGCGCCACACTAATTACCGTGTCTGAATGCCGTATGTAATTTGTACTAGCTGTAACATTACGTCACGGCCTATTCAGAAATGTCTTTCAATTTCACTCACCTCATATTCAGCTATTCACTATTTACTAAACTACCGCTCCGTAAATCACAGTGTCTGTATAATATGTATTCACAACATGAAACACACAACGTTATCTACACATACAACCACATGAAATCGTGTAATATTACAACGTACAT
This sequence comes from Carabus problematicus, assembly GCA_963422195.1. Classification (NCBI taxonomy): domain Eukaryota; kingdom Metazoa; phylum Arthropoda; class Insecta; order Coleoptera; family Carabidae; genus Carabus; species Carabus problematicus. The sequence goes on from OY728585.1 coordinate 524,249, forward strand.
GACAATAACAGATATTTACATATATATATTTAATTAATAATATTCCTATGCGTGATCAGTTTCGTTACACACTTCTACCGCGGCTAATTGAATATCAATCAATCATTCTGATCTATCAACAATCACACATTGCAATTGTCAACAGTGTATTTATTCCTTTCACTTTTATCGTGCATATCATTAGCTAATACTCGTGATAATGCAGTTACAATTACGAGATATAATTCAGCCAAGTATCTTCGTCCGTAGCCTCTCTCATATTCATATATCTTGTGTAGATCTAATCTTATAGAAAATCGTGTTGAAAATGTTGCTCATTTACAATTATACCAGGAACATTTATCCGACAGTCTGATCTGCAAACCGGCTACTTCTTTATTCATGTTCTATGGCTAACCAATTATCTCCCATAACTACGTACCTACATATATATATATATATATATATAGGCTGTTCCAATATAGTATAGTAAGTAAATTCTCACTTTTATAATACTCAAATTTGTATAATGTTAAATATATTTATTCAATTAATTTACAGAATGTGTGGTCAGTATGAAATGTTTAATTTTTAATATAGTACCAATCTACTTTATACATATTCATACACATATATGGATGGTTGTGATTTTAATTATTTGTTTTGTGATCGCTGTTCACTGAAGTATTAAATTCCACCGTAACTCATAAGTAAGTTGAACGATATTAAATATGTGTTTGCGACTAAGGTCGTTAGTTCGTACATATACGCACACACACGCACACGCATATATATATATATATATATATATATATATATATATATATATATATATATATATATATATATATATATATATATATATATGAGTTCCCATACAGTCATATACAGATTCATGCGATGTTCAAACTATGTAGATACCATAAATTTAGTGAGAAACATTTAATTAAAATTATATATATACCGGGTGTTAATTAAAAAACTGGCCATAGGCGTTAAACATGTAATATCAGTTTTTCCTCCTGCATTAGTTCCCAAATTACTTTACAGAAAAATACTTTAAATAAAAGTTTTAGAGAATTAAATTCTGCATCTAACTGAGAAATCAGATTTAATTTTTGACATTTCATATCTGAGAAAATCAAGTTTAAAATTTCATGAAAACACATATATAGGAATAGCTATGGAATTTAAACAAAAATAAAAACAATTGTATGACATTGTAACTGTCAAAAATATTTGTGTTTCGTAATTTTCGTTCAATAACAGATATTTCTAAAACTATGGAACAGTTTTCACATGAAGAAAAGCTTCAAGTAATAAAATGGTTCTATTCTGGACAAAGTTATCGAAATATTCGTGATTTAATAAATTTTTTTGACAGTTACAATGACATACAATTGTTTTTAATTTTGTTTAAATTACATGGCTATTCCTATGTATTATGTGTTTTCATGAAATTTTAAATTTGATTTTCTCAGTTATGAAATATCAAACATTAAATCTGATTGTTCACCTAGATGCAGAATTTAATTCTCTACAACTTTTATTTAAAGTATTTTTCTCTAAAGTAATTAGGGAACTAATGCAGGAGGAAAAACTGATTTTACATGTTGAACGCCTATGGCCAGTTTTTTAATTAACACCCGGTATATGTCCCTTGCGTGTGTATACAGTGCTTCCAAAACTGTATGTCTTTTATAACATACAGTAGAATAAGTTCCAGCGTTATACTCGCTCATTTTCTATAAATTGATCCATAATTTCTGTAATTATGTGTCTTCATGAACCGCGTTATAACGAATCATTGAGCGCTATTCGGGTTCATGGTAAAACCGCGTTACGCCGAATTAGCGTTAATTAAGGCCTTACTGTACATCGCTTATCAGTGAAATGAATAAAAATAGTATTAAAATATAATTGTTCGTGTTCTTGTATATTTATCGATTCTTGTACAGGCGAAAAATGATTTCTACATAAGTGGATATTAAGCAGAAGGATATTCTGAACATTATTTATGTGATTAGTAATTATTGAATTATTGATTCATAAGTTGACATACAGTTTACTATGTTGCGATGTTTCTTGGGATTTGTTATTTTTCTTTCTGTTTTATGAAATAATCTATAAAGTCGAATAAGTTTATACTTGTATAAAGAATTTTATCTGAATTAGAAAAGCTTCTAATTTAATAACCCTTATTACGTAGTTTAATATATTGATTTACTTGAACTATTTCGCTAATAATCGAATGTACTGTTTGGTACATTCCTGGCATGTATAATGCATGTGTTAGTAATACATATCGGGCCACACAATCTCATGTATTACGCCTCTGGAGCAACGCACACGTGTGCCCGTCGTATTCCGGGATTTTTACTGAATACTGGTTCTGCATCCTCTTGGGAATACATTCACACACATCGTGCAACAGCAACCGATATCAACCAACTACATTATGCACTTTACACATATGTGAATTCTAACCTATAAATGACACACACAGGTATACATATAAGCTAACCTATAAATGATATACACGTGTAAATATATTGTCCCTAATCTCACCTTAAAAATATATATTCGCTACATTCTGTATTCATTTACAGCGCACATTTGTACAAAACTATATCTAACATTTATGTTTCAAAATGCAAACAATTACTAAAAGTTGTAGAGCATTCATATATCGTTGAATGCATATGAAGCAGATGTATCTATGAATGCAAATATGCACTCGCTAATCGGTAGATATACGTTGAATTATCATAACTAGGGGCATTTCTGTCGTAGATCTCTGTGTATGTCGTGAATATTTGCTACACTTGTTGACTATCAGCTTCCATATGTTGCGTCCTGTACTATATTCGTGCATGTGTGTGTGTGTATCGCGTGCCCAGGGCCCTCTAGATGCCAATTAGAGACTCCTGTACATTGACGTGAGAGCCACCATTGGCTTAGGGACGTCCACGTTGCTTAATTAACCCGATACACACACACACATGCACGCCATGTACATGTGTGTATGTGCGACAATTCATGCATGCATTCGTAAGTGTACACTCCGCAGACAACCTGTCTATGCCAGTCTGCATACATGTGCTAATAAGCATACTGGCTTATTCCACCTGTGATACAGCACTAGATATACCAGGATAATGCCAAGGGGATATCGAAAATACAAGCATATTAAGAGCGCTTTCAAATTGAGCTAATCATTGCACATTAGATTTTATAATCGAGTGTAATAAAATTGTTAATTTTGGCAAAATAGAGTTCGTAATTGGTACATGTTATGTTATAACATAAAACTGCGTGTGGAGTCCGCTTATAGTGAACTTGAAGAGACCGGGAATTTGGTGTGCGGAGTGTACACTATAACGAATGTATTTATTGTGTTATGTATTTACGCAGTACGTTTATTATAAGCCAGGTTCCACTATAAGTGCATTGCAATGGATATATATATATATATATATATATATATATATATATATATATATATATATATATATATATATATGTGTGTGTGTGTGGTTGTGTTGTATGTGTGGTGTATGATGAGTACATTTGATTGAAGTCTTACGGCGGTATGCTTAGATCTGGGTCACGGAAACACATAATTACACTTGACAATTATCTAGATGCACATTTTACCTTATCCGTTACATCCCCGCTGCTATTACGGTAGTTTTAATTAGATTAATCGCGCTGATAGCATACACATGGGGGTGAAACTATCACCCTATTGTACATGTTCTATTTTTAAACATTACAATCAGAATAAAAGTCACACTTTGCAATGATTTCTACGTGAATTTCTTCCTATTTAAACATCTTGACTACTGGGCTATACAGTTTGATCCTGATACCTTATAGGTAATGATATATAAATACACAATTGTCCATAGTACTAGTGTCAAATTTGACAGAACCTTTTTAGTAGTTCCGTTATTGTATGTTCGTTATAATTGTGCAAGCTTTAAGGATAACAGTACATGTGATTGTCACGGTGTATTGGGAACATATTTTGCTCTTGTAAATAGCTTTACTCTGTAGATACAAATATATAAATATCTAAGTATTGTGTGTGTGTTAGCATGAAATGATTTTCATCTACACTTGGTGCGAGGTCACGCGTGTACGTACCCCGTTACATGATGAGCAAGTATGGCGGCCATTAGCACCGTGCGGCACCTCTAATTAGGTTCATTCTTGTTAATTAATTAGTAGGAGGATAGACACACACACACACATACATAACACGGATGTTTAGCTAGCACAAGTGAACCAGCAAATTTGACTTCAGTAATATATGGACACTGTACAGACCATTAATTAATAATTACCAACCTTTAAATCCACGTACAGATCTCAGAATTAAAGCTAGAGTAAATAGGTACACCAAGACTTCGTTGAGCGCTCTCTAGAGCCAGCGTTACACGACGTCAGTGTAATACGGGGGTCATTTTCTATAATTCGATCCGTAATTTCCCTAATTGTGGCTTCATGAACCGCGTTATAACGAATCAGAAGTAAATTTAGCGCTTTTTGAGGCTTCACGGAAATCGAATTAGCGTTCAACGAGTGAGCGCGAAGCGCGGGCCTTACTGTATTACTGGTTAATAGAAATAATTCGTATATTTTACGTACTTTTATATTTTACTAATATTTTAGTCACGGCATTCTGAGCTGTAGAATTTTCGGTAATTATTTTAATTTATGACTAACGGAATTTTATATGTAGATATATATATATATATATATATATATATATATATATATATATATATATATATAATGTGTGTGTGTGTTAAATTTTAGCAAGTGTCGACAAGAGCACATCAAGATTTTTGCACCGATTAGCCACCAACCATATCAAACATTGCCCTCTCAATTAAATTATTTGTATAAATGTATGCAATATGAATATTTAATTATCCGTGCATCAAGATAATGTAATAGACCCACGCCGAACTACATACCATGGGCGTACGTAACTCTAGGGTAGTGAATACAGTCTGAGGTTATTTTTCAAAAGAAATATAAAACAATCATGAATGTTACAAATTGATAAGTAGCCCAAGAAGCAATGTGAATATACTGTTTTAAAATTACAGACCAGCATTGATATATGTAGGTCAAGCTTGTGTCTGAAGTTCTGTAATTACTTTGTAAATTAATACATAATTAATCATCAAAATTGATTTGATGTGAGCAAATACTAATTCTATTAAGCTGTTTCAAACTTTGAATACTGTTATGTGAATTAAACAATTACTTAAATCATATTCGTATCTCATGTTAAAACCATTGACAGTTTCATTCTTCTTGACAGGTGAATGTTAGCATTTTGCATTCGTAATGATGCACTTTAATAAATTACTCCCGGTTATTATAACCGAATTTACAATGAACCATTTTGTGCGCTAATGACCGAATCTCAAATCTAGAATTACTAATGTATAGAAGTCATTCACATCAGTTCACAATTAAAATTTAATTTAAACTAATAATGTTCCCAAAATACACAGTTATTATATACGATTTTAGCTAAACGCTAAGAAAACATACGGCCTTTCAGATAACCAACAGGGGCATTGAATCGATTTGTAAAGATCCTGATAGCCATTTGGCTACAGGGGCAGGTGGTAACTTAGAAAGGGCTCCCTCGGCCTGTGATTATAGAGCGAGTATCGCGTGCTCCTTGGAATTACCCAGAATGCGCTAGGCATATGCGCGCGTGCGCAGTACTGCTTAGCACGTGATCAAGATTATGCACGAAGCTCATTCAAAACGCACTTATTTATGGCTATTAAACGTGGATTTCTACAAAATATGGTAAATATTCATTACGATACGTAGTGCAGGAATATAGGAAAAATCTTATCGTTGATCAAAAAACACCATAATTATTATTAAGTACACAATTAAGCATTACTCTTGTGTCCTGATGTTAAGAGTAACCAGGTTTATTTTTATACATAAGGAAGTATTATCTATTTCGGAAATATTGTTCCCGAAAAAGCACATCTTTCTTCTGGGCAAATTAAAATATTTGAACTAAATTTTCCGGAAATCGTAGCTAAAGTTTCGTGTTAAACTGACAATAATTTTATTAATTCTGTGATAAAAGCACAATCATATTTCAGACTTTTTGGATTTGCCAGATTTTTTTTCATAGTCTGTTTAGAGAATGTATTTATATTAAAATTCTATCGTATAATGATCGCATTTCACTTGGGAAACACAACACACAATACATACATACTTACATTAGCAACATGTAGTAGTGTTAGTAAGCTAGGTTATGTTATATTTGCTTTCTTCTTTCTCATTTTTTTTTTTTTACTCACCTTTGCATGTGTACACACTTGACGAAACAATCACACGTTGTTCTCATTTATTTAATTAATGTATTTAATAATTAAGCCACAATTATTGTCGACGGTCTGTAAAAGTGTCTGGTGTTTTATAATTAATGTGATTCTCACAGAAATTAAAAGATTTTTTTATAGGTTTTATTGTAATAAAATTTAACAGTTGATTCTTCGAAATAATTGCATCACTTGCATTGGTAATTCTTCCCGATATTAAAAGTGTGAAATTTGGTAAGTTCAAGATAGTTTTATTGAATTGCTTGGGATCATTGAAAAAAAGTTTGATATTCCCTGTATGTATACCCTGTTCCACTGTTATATTCCTGACTTCTTCACTTGTAATAATCATTTTATTGCGGCATGCTATATCCTAACAATACATATTCTCTAAAAAATTCAATACATTATAAGACTCTAACTAAATTGTAATCCTGACTATTGATCTCAAAAATGAATTCCCATAGCCGTACCACAGGCTTCCAATTTTTCAGCGTTATTATTTTCTTTGCCTCTTATTTAGCTATATTTCACAGAATTTGTATTATTTGGATATAGCACCCCGCACTAAAGTAATTATTACAAGTGAAGAAGTCACGAATATGATGGTGGAATCGGGGTATATCGTGTGTATGGTCATTGACTGGTTCAATGGGAGTAGTGAAGTCGGTCTGCTCCAGAAATCGCGTGCAGTAACGCTAGTCGCACAGTTACTTCATAAGAAATTCCTAATTACATGGAAGACGCTCCAACCGGAACAGCACTTCGCTTTATGTGATACACGAATTACAACGTTATACACAGTGAACAATAAGGGTTAGGTTCGTGTAGCTTTCGACCAATAATAGTAAAGCACACGAACATACACACATACATATATATATTTGTGTGCGTATGTGTTGTTGCAGAGAAAGTAAGATATCAGGTGAAATGTATCTGTATATGTGTGTGCAGTTTAGTATAACTGTATATTTGTATACAGCGTAATATATCACGACAGTGGATTGGTAGGTTTATTTGCGAACAGTTTTTCGTTCATTTCTAGTTGTATACATACACTTCTTCTACGTATGTATGTGTAGTATGTATGCATGTATGTGATGAACATACGTCAGGTTGTTCAACTCGAATATTATGCGTATGCACTACCGAGTGCTGGTTCGGAAGTAGCCGCTAAAGAAATCATTCTCTGATCGAGAGGAAGTATATAATATCTGCAAATACACCCATCATTCTACAACTTCAAATATACAGTATTGAAGTTATACTCTCAACATAACACGCATAGTTTAAATAAAATAACACCGAATGTCCAAGGCTGATTTAAAACAAATCACATCTTACTAACACAGAAAAATATGCAAATATAATACCTTATATGGATAAAGATATAGTCAACATTGTTTTAAGATATCAGTAGATATTGTAAAAATAAGCGTATTTGAAACAAATACTGCGGTAATTGTAATTGTTTTTGGAAAAACCGTTGAAAACGTCAGTGTATGGTCGCGTGCGTATCTAGAGCCCTTTGCCAGACGCAACAACAACAACAACACAGTCTAATAATTTCACAAAACACACACACACACACACACACACGCACATATTATACAAGCACATGTGTACATTGTAACGTAGTTAATTATTATTACACGCTCCTTGCACTAATTAGTTTTTGCAGACTCACTCAATACATGTATATACTTATTTTTTCAACCCTTTCTTTAATTATTATAATTAAAAAGCAACACTGCAAAAAGCAGCTTGAAAAATTGTCATTCTAAAAGAGTCACAGATAGTTGTAAACGTAGGTTTAATATAGTGTTAACTTTTCTTCTTCTTTCCGATTAAATATATGATGTAATATTTTTACAAAGCTCACTGAAAGTCCAGTGAAAATATTCAGTTCATCGTCAATGTTACTTCTGATTAATATAGCGAAAATGTTTAGCAGAAAACCTATGTAAAAGGGTTAACTAATTGTTTGTTTACAGGCAGGAGACGAGCGTGGTCACTGTTGTCACGAAGGTCACGTCCTCCATGGGCGCTCCTGGTCTTAGCAGCAACCAGCCTACTCCACATAACCGGTAAGTACATACATACTAGTACTATATCTCTTACTATCTTCGCCTCAACATTTATTATATTTTCACGCATTTTTACCTAAACTCTTCGTGCTTTTAAAACGTCTACGGTTAGTTCTAGTATCGTCCGTTGCTAATCGAAAGCGCCACTTGTGTTTGCATAACACTTTTAAATACAAATCTATGTAGACAGACTTGTGTGAAGAGAGATTCTTGGTAAAATAACGTTGTATCTTAACGAGCTTTGACCAACGACGCTAGGCGTCTGCTTGGTTTCGGTAAAAGCGTCCGTGCTTGACGTCTAATCGGCGGATGTGTAGCTAACCTTGTCTTGTACACACACACACGTACAAACATACATGTATGTACGTGTATGTGTAGTGATGTGTTGCTATCTTATTGTGTCTAGCCATGCAACGTTCGTCTTAATGACGTACCGCCTTCTGACTGGACGCCCGCCAGACTACTAACGTCCCGACGTCTAGTACACGCCCCCGCCACCCTCCCCATGTGCGCCGCCACTGTCGCCGTGAGCCGCTGTTTCCGAATACCACAAGTGCATCGTGCGCAGTATTAGAATATTCTAGCTTTCGTGGGATTTTTAAATCGGCTATTCGGTTCTGTTTTTTTCTCTCGCGATGGTCCCCAAAATAGACGCGTTTGTTATGTTAAGTGTAACATTCATTCAAACAATACACTTGCCCGGCTTGATGTAATCTGATTTCTGGATTATAGTATTGCCTAATGTAAACTAACGCTTATTATATATGTGTTTACAATCAACTGGATGATATCGCGATGAAAGTTACTGTCGTATAGTTCAACAAACATATTCACTTACACGGATATCTTAAAAGCACAACATAACCTAACAAAATGTACGTAACAAGACACGCAATTGTTGGGTTTAAAAAGATCGTTATTCATTTAAAGTTAACGATATGGAAAATTATTAAAAGTAAACAAAAAAATGTGTGCTGGGTTTAGCAAAAAGTACCGTGTCGTTTTGCCCCTCTGTACGTCGTGTCCTTGACTCTGAATGACAATCGTTAAGTCCATAGTGACGGTGGATGTCTGTAGAAGGGGTGTCCAGTACTAACCGCAATACCTGATCTCTAAGGGGAAACATTCACACGTAAGCTAGTATATATATGTATGTATATGCACACATATGTAATGGTGGAGTTGTATTGGTTCGTAGCAAGACACCTCATTAGTCTAAAGCGGTACGGATATACTACAAGTGTCGAGAATTTATTCCCAGTAACCAGACCAATAGTAACAGGAATAATTAATAAAAAATTACTGCGTAATTTTATATTTTTAAACATACTTGTTTGTATTTTTGAACTTTTAATTTCTAATAATCTGCTAAGGGAACAGTTAAAAATGTACTGAAAACCAAGTAATTTTTATTAATATATTTGTTAAAAAATAAAAAAACAAAGAAACTATTTCATGCGTAATAGAATAATTGAGAAATTGTTGAATCATATTCATTTATCAGAAAAACTGTAGCCTAGAATTGTTCAAGAATTAATGTTCATTGGCAAAGGAATATTTGTGGATATATTAAGACCGTTGCCAGTATACCGTGACACTGACTATGCCTGCTTGGTAAATTCAGATCTACCATTGGAGGGTTTCCCAAGCTGGTTCATAGGGAACGTTCCCGCCAAGGGTACCAACACAATAAGTTCACGTACACTAGTTATGTTTTAAGGAACAATAACACACACACACACATCCGTGCATACCTACATACATATATCTTATGTTTATTTCCATTCGCTTCACTGAATCGAACTCTGATTCGATTCGCTTTCTTCCTCGTCAAGTTTGTTTGTGTGCAATTTTATTGTGAATACCCCGGTATTATTCGCTATTTGAAGCACTGATTAGCGATCATTTGACTTGGTTCACCAAGGGGTCGATTCCTGAATACACCCTGCGATATCTTTAACCGATATCTAGCTTCAGTTTTACAAGGCTGGAAAAATATTTGTACAAACGCATTACCGAAATAGTCAATGTAGGTTTAAAGCAAAGTATATGGTTTATAATAGATCCTGGCAATGGATGTTACTGGATTAGATAATAGATCGCTGGTAATCTAAATCAGTAAGGAAAACCAGCAGGTAGATAAATATGAACAAGCTGACGTTTTGCGTAAATGTTAGTTACCTATGCTGCAGTTGTACCTAAACGACATCATTTACCGCTGTAGTTTATCGATATTTAACGAGTTGCTAGAGATTTAGACATTAGTGTATCACATCTGCTCAACATTAGGACAGACTTGCTAATATTACAGTCTGCTAATGGCAAACAAAATATAACCCCTACATTATATATATATATATATATATATATATATATATATAAATTCTAAATCATTGTTTTATATTGTTCCACAATTGATTTTATTTAACGTTGTGCAAATATATTGAAATGACACAACTCTCTCCTATTTGAAACATGAATGAATGTCACACAGTGGCCAGTGGCGTAGCAGGAAGTATTTCCTGTCGGGTGCACACGCGACCTTCCCGGTGCCCGCATCTGGGAAAAAATTCACGCCATTTTTTACCAGTGACAAATGAATGGAGATTAATTAATTCATTAGGCGGTTTTACACCGTTTGAATTTTAATCGTGCGACCTCGTCGCTGCTGCTGCCCTCCCACTGGGAGTTAATTGTATCTCCTCCCAACTCAGACACACACACACACACACATTGACATACATGCATACGTGTACTAAACAAATTATGTACAGTTTGTCACCTTTTTATCTAATAACATTACACAACACAGACACATGCATTTATACTGGCAAGTGTATAACGTTATATTTTTTTAATTTGATCAAATAAAAATTACAGTACGGCCTCGTTCAGTGCTTTTGATGCGTCATTCTAATGCTTTTCTATAAATTAATCCGTAATTTCCCCCTAATTGTGTGTCTTCATGAACCGCATTATAACGAATCACCATAAATTGAGCGCTTTTTTCGGGGGTCACGATAGATCCGCGCTATATGAAATCGGCGAGACTGTACTGTATAGTATAGCAAGAGATGTAATGTTTTGATACTAGCTGTGATGATCATCAGTAGTGCTCTTTTCCACTGTACTCTCAAATGTTCTAGTCGCGTACGGTGCAATGTTCGTGTACCGTACGGTGTGCTACGGCGGTGTCTGGCTTCTCTTGTACATACTGTGCGATGTCCGAGAGAGACTGGTGAACTTCCGGCACGGCGACGGCGTCTCCGGCTGCTATTTCTGGTGGACGCAAGGTCGCCGGCGGCACGACGCGATCTAGACGTCTGCGTACAGTGGCTACCAAACTGTTTACCATTGCGTACCAGATCTTCCGCTGCCGCGGTATAAACATATCTCGACAATGTCCTATCGGTACGATTACAATGTACAATATCACACACACGCTGCGTCTGTATGTTGGTAAAGTATCGTGGTATAAATACAAATATGTCGGGTCTGACGGAAATAGTAGCAGTATGAGCAATGTGTTAAACAAAAAAGAACTAAATTGGAACTTTGCAAATCCGCGAAGGACACATGCAGTTATGAATGGGTGTAGTTGTTACACAAAAATAGGGTAAACTAATGTTCGCAATGGTTGGTGTAGACTTTCTAGTCACTAGTCTACCACAGGCAACAGACGTGTATGTGTTGTGTGTGTGTGTGTATATACACGTGTGTGTGTGTGTCTGTGTATGAATGTTCTACTGCGGTGCCGGCTAATGCACCCGTCGCCTCGAAGATGCACCGGCCAGTTGGACGCCCGGCGTCCGTGGAATTTCGTATTTTATGTACCAGCGTCGCCGCCAAACACGCGCGCACGCGCACACTTGAGATACAGTTGACAGTGTGCGCTCAGGTTGAACACAAAAACTACTGCTTTCAAACTAAATTACTAATAATTTTATTAATAACATATATCTGTTTTCTGAACTCGTCAGTTTTACTTTTAGTGAAGACCTTTCGTTAATTATCAACTTGACAACGCATTGATAATGTTGACTAGGAACTTCGCAACTGACAGTATAATATTTTACTAACAATTATTGTATATCATTTGTTTACACAATAGCTGTTTTATTTTATTTTATTTATTCAAAACAAAAAGCGAGCTAATAATCGTAATGGAAAATCTTAATAATTATAATATATAATGGTGACGAACTGTACATAATTTGTACACGTATTGTTTAATCATCGTATGACATCGGAACAGCCCCGCTAACTGTGTATGTATGATTGTGAGCCGTTATATTGATGGTAAACAGAAAGAAAAACTGCATGAAACGACAGATTACAATACGCGCTAGATACAACTATTTCAATGCATTGTTCCAATGTGTCTGGTGTTTGTGTATCTGCTGCTAGTTCCCACACACACGTTCACTCACTCACTGAATGTGTATGTATATGTGTGTGTGTGTATGTGTGTTGCAATAGACAACAGTGTTCTTCTTACTACTATTCTTCCGTACACACGGAAGTACATACATACATATGGTTGCTGTCAGGTCCCGCCAGGCGATATTTATTATACGTTTACGGTTACACGGGATATATGTATGTAAATAATATAAAAGCCAGTGAAAAATTGTGCCATCATCATCACGGCGAATACACGGCAATTTTCATTTATGAAATCAGCAGCGTTACAATTTATTTTCGGTCGTATTACCTATTGAATATTGCACAGAATTTCTCTTGTTAAGATATAGCACCCCCCAATAAACTGATCAGAAATCAAGCAGCCAAATATATGATAGTGGAACAGGGTATACATACAAATTTGATGATCTCACGCAAGAAAAAATTCTATTATTTAACAAAAACGTTCTTAAATAAACGAATTATTACAAGTCAAGCAGTTCGGAATATGGTTGTGGAACAGGGTACATTAAGAATTTATTTGTTGCCAAGAAAATGCGTACCAAAAATATAAGTGGAACTAAATAAAAGCATAGGGTTTTGTCGGGTAAAAATGTCAATTAAAAATCTCACTTGTTAACTATTAATATACCAACTTTAATCAGTACATATTATGTTAAACATACAGCCTGATATATAAAAAAAATAAGTACAAAATAGAATGTGTCAAAACATAAAAACAATTTCAAAGTGTAACATACATATGTATATAATCTTACATCATCCTATTACGTTCGGTATATTATGTATGTAGTGCATTTTACCAGTGCACAGTTGGTAACATTGCGGATGACCGAACAACTGTGCATATATTACACAGTTGGCTGGCCTGCATACTAGTTAGAAACTTGCGTACGTTAAAGCACTTCATTTACTTTTAATAATGATTTACACTTTAATTTATACACGAAAAGAAAACAAGATCTGTGCCGTTCAACTTCAGTGATTTTTTATTAGGTTACGTACTAATTTAACGTAACTCTTGACTAAAACCATGTTCAGTAGTATTTTACTATTGGTTAACTGAATAATTTTATTTATTTTTTTAGTATTTGAAATATATACCGTAAAAATAATATTTTATAGTTTAATTTTAAAGAAACTTAATGAAATTAGTTACGCTTATTTCGTTATTAAGTATCTACAAACTTATATGTTAAAATACACTGATGATTTATGGAATATGTTTAATTTTCTATGGAATTTTGTTGGCTAAATTATTTAAAAAAAAGCTTCATATAGTGCATAAGAGATGTCACTGACAGTGTTACTTACATTCCAGTACTAATTAGTGAAAATCACAGGTAGTAATAACGGGAAAGGACCGTACTGCATATTTTTGTCCCGGTTTCATACCGATATGCACATTATCAGCTATATACAGGCTGATCCAAGTATCGTGCTCTCCATTTGTGTCTCCGAAACCGTAAACTCGGTTACATTAGCCAAAAGTTGCGTAGTCATGGGCCGAAGTTTATGCTGATTTAGCGTTTCCAAAATATTGCACGGCTCACTAGATAAAATCAAATAGTATGCACGGTGATACTTGGCTCACCCTGTATACTAACTTGGTTGCAAAATGCGAATATGATTATCAGCCAATTACCGATATTTATCGTAATATATGCAGCACTAATAAATCTCGATCGTGCACACTGGTTTTATTGAACAAAAAAAAACGCTTAAATTTGTTCCTTTTTTTTGGATTAATGTTCTTCAAATCCGGGAAGCACGTTTAGAACGTGTTAGGGCTTAAGAAAAAACACACAGCACAGGGTAATCGTGATTGCATATTCTATTTCCGACAACAGGAGAAATATATGAGCGTGGATAATTGTGATATGAAACGTGTACATATGATATTTGTATCACCGCTCAATTAAGCCACATGTATTTATGTAGATTACTCCGTGGTCATTTGAATATTGCACCTTGAGACCGATGTGCATATTTAGAACTTGCACGGAACAATCGCGTAAGTATGAAATATATATATATATATATATATATATATATATATATATATATATATATATATATATATATATATATATATATATATATCGCTGCAGGAAATACATTTCAAACGAGAATATTCATATAAATAAAGTATTTGGCACTAATAACAGGCCTTGACATTGGCCAAAAGAAGGTTGTATATTTAGATACTATATGCTAGAATACGTATTTAAAAGATTTTAAAACAATTATGATATTAATTTTGATGTATGTAGGTAGATTTTTTTAACACAGCTATGCTGTATAAAACGTTCTTTAACACCTACAACATATACTCTGGGATACATTCACCTTTTTATATTTGTGTATTGAGTATATATATATATATATATATATATATATATATATATATATATATATATATATATATATATATTAATGTGTGTGTGTGTGTGTGTGTGTGTTACCTTTGGTTTCATTTGCATACATCTGTGTACGTATATATTCCATCGTTGTGTTTTCATTATAAATACCAATCTAGACGAGCTAGTTCTTCGGTAGGTACATACTCACTTCTGTGCCTATATGCACACGTGTACACATTCTGATCTAGTTTAGAATTACATTCTCTGTCTTCATTTCTATCTTTCTTACTCTGTAACTGTAGAAATGTATAAATAAAAGCATCTATTTCTCCGGCTTCTTCCCTTGCAGCAAACACTACCTTCAAAAGTTCTTTTTAAATATCCAGTTATATTTAGATCAGAAGTTATTGACACAATTTACTCTCGCGCAAGTGCATACTCTTAGTTAGATATAAAGCTGTCTACAGACTGTATGTATTATACTCTGTAATATAGAGTTTTTATACAGCCTGCAGCTTGAATCTAGAGTCTATATTACAGTTTGAAAAATCTAGTAAAATTACTAATACTGTACGATTTTCTATACATTACGTATCTGTCATTATCTGCTATGATTTCGTGTGTTTTTCAAGAGTTCCGGTGATGTTTTTGCAACAGATATTTTGTCTCGCGAAATAGCACTACGTATGTAACTTTTATATTCAATTTTATTTCCTGCTGGGGCTGGTTTGTGTGTGTGTATATATGTGGGTCACTCAGTTCAACGGCCCATATCCCTGGAAAATGTTTTCCACACTGGCGCCAAGTGTTATCACAACGTCTGGAAAACTAAAACTGATGAAAATGCATCGGGAAAATATACGAAAAACTCCAAGCTTACGGGCGCCATACTACTTTTATGCGTGTCTCGTCAGCGAGCAAAATTCGCGTAACCTACTAGCCAATATCGTACTACTGCGGGCATAGTCTGACTATTATATATATATATATATATATATATATATATATATATATATATATATATATATATATATATATATATATATATACAGTGAATTTCGCTTATAACGAACCCGCTTATTGCGAACTTTCGCTTATAACGAACCAATCTGTAAAGTACGAACTAAAGTATCATTAAACGTGTGTTATTTTTTTCGCATATAACGAACCCGTTTATAACGAACTTTCGGGTATAACGAACCTTAATTTTTGTAATAATCGCAAAAGTTTTCGGTTATAACGAACTTCAAACGGCATTTTACCAAATAATCAGGGGATTCCTCGAAATCTTTCAACTCCGCATATGTAGGGTCGCCGTAACAGTTTTTGCGGTTCTTGTGTATATGTGGTTAATTGTATGAAAAAAAATTATCGAACCTTCCCGCGATTGGAACGGATCATGCGGAAATTTCAGCATGCTCCACATGTCCTGTCCGCCCCTGTTCACTGTATTTAATGTGATAAAGAAGTACAATTATGAGTTACGCAATTTCGAAGAAAACACGTAAAGCTCTTACTTTAAATAAATAAAAATAATATAAAATAATAATAAGTATAAACAAAAGTAAAATAAACGATTTTTTCAAATAAGATTCATAAGTGTACAATATATATGTATTACAAAACAATATCTAACTAAATTTTGAACAAATCTGGATTTGTCTAGTTTTGCAAAACAGTTCTTCATATTATGTGCCCACTTGAAACATGTACCTATGCATTCATAAAAAAAGTGAATTTCTGATGTTTATCGTTTATTACGAACTTCGCTTATAGCGAACTATTTTCGTCGGTCCCTTGAGGTTCGTTATAAGCGAAGTTCACTGTATATATATATATATATATATATATATATATATATATATATATACCTATATATATATATAAATATATATATATATATATATATATATATATATATATATATATATATATATAGATATACCTATATATATATATATATATATATATATATATATATATATATATATATATATATATATATATATATATATGTATATAAAACATTAGAAGATGCAGTCAATTTTAAGAAATTCAATGAAATAAATCACATGATCAGAGCCTTGTAATAATGAAAATTACCACCAAAAAGCCGAATAAATGTTAGGTTAAAAATCAATGGAATGAAATATATTTATAAGGGCGGCCAACGTTATAACTGATTCGGGCCCTAGCTTATCACGCTTGTACGTGTGTTACATCTTGTATAATTCTGCATGTGTACGTCTGCCCACGTGGTCGGGGGCGGTGTGAACCAGCGTTGTGTGTGGATTACGCGGGTGGCTGGATGAGTGTACATGATTAATGCAACTGCCGCCACCACCGCCCCCAGGCCAAAGCACACTGGCACCACACTCACTAACACACACATGCATACATACATACATACATAGCATGTATATGCCTGCTCTTCAATCATAATATGCACAACACGTACACACACATACACACGTGTAACTACTTATGTGTGTGTGTGTGTGTAAGAACTTTATGAATGAACATATCGGATGCTGCATAACGTTACACTGTTAATACGAAAATTTGCAACACAAAACCATTGTTCAGAATCATTGTTGTGTTTGCAAGGTGTTAGTCAGACATATTTTTAGCGCAGCTTACATAATTACACAACTGCCTGCAGAATCGTTTCATTTGGTTTTTTTTCACACAATTGGATCTATCTATCATTAGTTATGTTAATGTTGATCAATTCTAAGCTGAAATGTTTAAATAGTTTCACTGTTTTGGTATAATTGTATGTGGCTAATGTTGCTATATATATATATATATATATATATATATATATATATATATATATATATATATATATATATATATATATATATATATATTGTCACACGGCGCGGATAACATATAACCTTCACGCTGATTTGTTAATTAGTTAATTATGTACGTTTATGGTGTGTGTGTGTGTGTGTGTGTGTGTGTGTGCTATAATTAAATAGTTGGTTATATGGAAACATACAGTGTACGTTATGCAATCATACTGGTGTATTACGTGTGTGTCTGAGTGTGTAATAAATAATACTCATGTGTTTCTAGCGACATTTAGTGAAAACATTATTATTATTATGTTTACCTTCCAGTTACAGTTACGGTATATCTGAATGGTATGGTTGCGAGTTTACAGTGTACCACGGTGTACACTGTCTGCTGTAATGTACGGGCGGGTGTGTGTGTGTGTGTGTGTGTGTGTGTGAACTAGCGGTGTGATAGGTGTGAGGCTGTGTACATTGTGCGGGCGGGCCCCACACTATATCGTAATTGATTTTTACCACAACTAGTACAGTGGCGCACGTGACTAGCAATGTATTGTACGATATATTTTCTATTATATATATATATATATATATATATATATATATATATATATATATATATATATATATATATATATATTCTATACTATACTACAATATTCTACTTATTTTATACAACGTTTAAAATATCGTAATAAGTCTTATAGAAACGCCTATGTACGCAACCTGCAGTAGTTTCTATGTTTCCAATACTGAGTAAATATTCTTACATACATTCATATATACATAACATCACGCCTTTCCCATTACTGGGGTAGCAGGCCCTTAAATATTCCTAATAAGAAGTAATATGTCCGTGTTGTGTACTCGTCAATTTTGGTTAAGATCACGATGCGTTCTAGTTCATTATCAAGTAGTATTAGTACAAGTGTGTCCATCTGTCGGTAATGTTTGAAACTATACGCTAGTTGTGTCTGTCTCTGTCTGTACTGTACAGCTGTACATACACACAGGTAGGCGAGATAGGTAAATCACGGTTACAAAACGTGCACTTCCTTCCACTTGTGCTACGGTCCACCGCGATCAGCACAGCACAGCAGCGCCATCACCACACGTCACTTCCCCTTCCGGTAGTACCACCCTCACACACACACCGCGCACTCTGCGGCTCTCCAAGTACTGTCTTCATTCACCAGTCATCATAGAAAACGGAGAAAGTACATGCAAATACATCCGTACCGCCCGTGTATGTATTATATGAGAGTGGGAAGCTGCAGACTTGACCAGTACTATCTACAAGGTGTATGCACTAGAGTCTAGAGTCCAGACATATTCATATATGTGTCTATATCTTTCATTACATAGCACGAGTTTGTACATTTCATGAGCAGCGATTGATGATGAATTATTACTAGATAGTAGGTTTTGTTTATATTGCACTAGCAAATGTATATTTACATCCAAAGCCCGTATAGACTAAAGTCTTGTGTAACGCGGGTTTTTCTAAAAAAGCGCTATATTTTTCGCTGGATCCCCCGTATAATGCGGTTCAGACACAAATTAGCATTTGAGAATGCATCTAAAGGTACTAAACGAGATCCGTCGGGATTATAAATCTTGATCAACGCAGTTATAAGTAACGTTATTGCGCATTATTGCATTGCGCATTATTGCATTGCGCATATGTGTAGATATTATTTTTGGCGAATGAATTGTGCTAAAGCTTCGGTTTGGCTAAAACTATACGCCCGGCGTCCTTGTCTTCCAAACCTAGATCATCCATCCGGTATTGTCTGCACACACACACACTTGTACACGAGCTATATAGAGAGGAAGTCGCCGCATAACAGTTTTTGTTTTTCATTCACACTGGCCCCTTGCCCCCGGCCGTTTCGTCTATACTACGCGCGCCACTGGCGAGAATGCTTAATGAATTGTTTTATTTTTTCCAACTGATTTTTCTGTCACTTTTTTTCTCTCGGTTTTGTTATTTTAATGTCGATAGGTTAGATCATCATTATATAGTGTGCACTGGATGTATACATGTGTATGTATGTGTGTGTAGACAAGTGACATCCTGTCTCTCCACATTGTACATTACAATACACACACTATGCATGTACCATACGCGCTTCCTTTGCTCATGTTCATTTAATGTAGTTCCTAGATTCACCGTCATTTGTAACCCTTGTTTGTATTATTTTTGTATCTATTCTTTTTTTTTACCTCATTTCTTCCTGTCGCAACTCATGAATTGTTTGCAAGAGTTGTAAATCGGTATATGTACGTTGATTTAATCATGACGAAATGGCCTTGTCACTATATTCCATTGACAACAATCACGGGCGTTTTTTCTGCGTTTTATATAATTTTCTTTCTATTACGCGATAATTTTTTGTAAGTCGGCAATTTATGGGCTGGATATCAATTTTGTTGTCAACAGTGTGTTGTGTAATATCTGTGGACGTGCGACTTATGTAGAGATATATAGGTAGGCTTTGATTAACACTAATTCGATATAACGGTGTTTTTCCGTGGACATCTGTAAAAATCGCTGAATTTACGATGATTCATTGTGGATTCATGAAGACACAATTATGGAAATCAACGAAGTTTTACTGTAAAAACTATATTACGTAGAAATAAATAGTTAATTTTATTATTTATATATATATATATATATATATATATATATAAATAATAAAATAAATTATTTATATATATATATATATATATATATATATATATATATATATAAATAATAAAATAAATTATTTATATATATATATATATAAATAATAAAATAAATTATATATATATGCATGCTATATGTTGTTATTTGTTCGGCTGTGACCAGATGTTTTGCCGTGTGTGTCCCCGCCCCGTTTAAGGTCACTCGGTCCTCCGGTATTCAATGGCGCGTGACCTCCCCCTCAACTCGCCTTGCCCCCCCCCCCCCCCCCCCCCCGTGCACGAGCCGCCCGTCGTCGCCGCTGCCGCGATTCAATTCATTCGATTCGATTCATTCATTCATGATTTGTGATCGCGCCACTCGCGACAATACAGCCACACACACACACACACACACACACGGCCGGACACACGGCTCCTGCAAGCGTCTGAAACCTTCATTTGATTTCTACTTGTTTTGCTATTAGCGAACTTGTCGGTGCCTGTGCACACAAATAATCGCACGAAGGTTATATAGCACATATAATAGCGTTGGAATTGCGTTGTAGTGTTCGTCAAGATTTACTGGGAATATGAGTAAGTTGTATATTTCATAACTGTTTTATTTAATAATTGTAAAATTAATCTCTGATTTATTAGACAATTTAAATCTTATACATATTTGTATCTTATAATATCAATGGTATATATATAAGGTTTATAATTGTAATATATTATACTTCATTGTTGGTCATTTTTAAATTCGAGATTTTTAATTTAAACTTGTATTAATACAGTAATACCCCCGCTTAACACGAGGGATACGCTCTAGCGCTTAACGATACAGTGTAGAACGAAGTCATTTTCTATAAATTTATCCATAATTTCCCTAATTGTGTGTTCGCGATCCGCATTATAACGATTCATCATCAATTGAACTGCTTTCTGCCGATGTTCAGAAAATACCGCGTTATACCGAATCAGCGTTATTCGCGTTAAGCGAGGCCTACTGCGTGTTTCTGTAAGATTATCAACGCTCTTACAAAATAAAATGTACTTATCGATTCGTATATTTACCACTATTATTTAACATCGAAATCAAAGTAAATTATATGTTCAAGCTGTCCAAATATTATTCATACGACATATTTATAGATTTCAATCGGACATTGCCGAATATAGTCACTAATTTTACATACAGTATTGTGTGTATTTGTGTGTGTGTGTGTGTATATATTCTTTGTTCTTACCGCTGATAGGTATCAAGAAAAATATCCAATTTCTCGCACCTTTTGAATATAGCAAAAGTAAACTATGTACATATGTATCTTTCCGTTCGATTGTGCTTATCTCGACGTATATCACGTTTTTAATTGGCCGTTTACAACACAATACTTTGGCGAAATACACCATATTTCCTGGTATACCCTGTTCCACTATCATATTCTTGACTAACAATACACTATTCTCCGTTTAACCTCTGTTTGACACAGAAATTAGTACATTCCTGGTTTACATCACACACCAAAAAATCGTGCTTAAAATAATCGATATTATTATGTAGTTTTTTTTTTATTTCATTGTGGCATTGGTAATAGTTTTTTTTATCGCCGCTACTGACTTAGTTATCTGTCTAAATGGCTTTATACCCTGAGCCGCCAAACGGTTAAAAGACAATTATCTAGAATTCTAGATGCTCTGTGGGAACAGCTCGTAATTCTCGCACCAATTTCATTCTTCAGAACGCAGTTGGCCGTTCGGCACCCTATTTTCGGGCCTTATCATTCGATCTACGTACAGAATTACTGATTGAATGATCGGCTTCAACCTCCACAACTGTTTATTCAGAATTATTTCAACATTTTCTACCAAATAAAATATATTTAAATATTCTTAGTTTATTTGAATAGCTATTACCGTAACGTGAATTATTAAACATTTAAACAATATCCTGTAGAATATTTTTTGGCTCTCACGTAATTTTTTTGTCATTCTTGTTTTGTTGAAATTGTCTACGGAATTATTCAATCTCAGTGTGTCCTTCACATAGAACGTTTTCGTAACGTAAATACTGTAAATACAATACACCTATGTAGGTATATGCATAATAGAATGATGTTATTTAAAAATAACGTAAGTGTATGCAATCATATAACTGTTGTACGATGACTGTTGCTATCTGTTATCTGCCTGTTCTCACACCTTGAACCATCGCGAGCACCTGCATTTAGCACTGCAAATTGAAAATTAAACAATAATAAATACCTTGCCCAGCCGGTACATGAGCTTACGATTGTTGTAAAACCTGAGAATGACAACGAACAACAGCTTGTCACGTAGAGCAGGCAGTATATTTCTAGTTTTTACTTGTGCCAAATCCGGGTGAACGCAGGATTGACACGTACGAAGTTCTGTTGTTAAGGGTGGTCCTAATGTCAGGGTTGCACGTGATAGAATGCGTACTTCAGCCTCCATAGCCTTTTATACTTACGGCCGAAAGCATCTAAGATTAATAATATTATGGAGTTAATACGAACACATATATCTTCTATCTATCTGGAGAATGTTTATTAACTATTCAAGCAATTATACCATGGCATAAATTATTCTACATGCACATTAGATGTTGGCGTACCTCATGCTACACATCTTTAAGGTTTTTATTCATAATTATTATATTGTGGCGTGAGCGATAGTTGAGAGACGCTGATGTTGAGCTGCTGGGCGGTATAACGCGACAAAGACTGTTGTCAGTTGACGGTGTCCGTTGTCACCTCACTATCAGCGCTGGCAATCGCATCTAATTAGACCGATGGCCCTCTGTTAAGTTCTGGGAACCCGGGGCCAACATTCCAACCACCGCAGTACGGATAGAGACGTTTTGTTTAATCGATTGCTTGGGATATTGGGATTTAATTTCGAATAGATAATCACAACTATCTCACCGCTACCACTACCAGACCAATTAACAGACAGTAAGAGTTCGTTCAGTGTGTCTTCATGAACCGCGCTATAATGGACCGTCGTAAATGGTAGCGCTTATTTAGGTTCACCGGCAAAAAAGCGCGTACTATCGAATCAGCGTTAATAGAAATAGCCTCGAGCGAGGCTACGGGAAGAAAGTACAGATTCTACGCTTGACATCATACATGTTCAACATGTAGCGAAAAGATATTTGTGAAATCACTCCGATTTTCCCTGTGGCTAATCTATCTAACCAGAGTTTAAGGGCATGAGGTATTTGCGCTTCGTAATGGGGGCACTAGCGGCACTTGGCGGAGAGGCGGAGCGGTGGCGTAATTTCTAGGGATGCTACTCCCCTTTAATGGAGCGAATGACATTCTCGTAAACAGTGTACACAGACACATAGAATCAGATAACGAGACTTTGACGTATAATTCCGTGCTATTTAGCAAATAGGTTTACATGGATCGTCATCACACACATACATACATACACACATATATACATACACACATACTTACATATGGCATATATGAATATAGAAGCAAAATTTCTTTAATATTAGGCAAGTCTTTGTATATATGTATGTATCGTTCTGTGAATATATATATATATATATATATATATATATATATATATATATATATATATATGTATATATATATATATATATATATATATATATATATATATATATGTATATATATATATGTGTGTGTGTGTGCAAGTATGTATGTGTTGGTGTTGGTGGCCGTTGGCTATAGTCTATCCATAGATATAAGAACTTGACATGATTCCTTAATAGGTAGGGTGGTACCCTTCACAGCAGGAGAGGCCATAAACTACTAGTAGTGGCGGTATTCAGGTACATTTGTAATGCTCTTAGCGGGAAAGACAAGAGACATTTTGTCTATAATTAAGACGTAATAATAATTTATTGAATATTACATTTATTTATGTTAATTTGTATTATTATTGTTAAGATGTATATCATATTTTTGTTGTTATTTTTCAAAATGTATTTATAAATTTCTGAATACAGCTCTGCTTTTTATTCATTTACTGTGTCGTATAATTTGGGATAATCCTCTGTTAATAGCATGCTGCGTTTAGTCAAGTTCTTATATCTATGGATACACTATACCTGGAATACACACACACAGCTGAGAGTGACCCAGTGGTCCGGTGACAGATATACCTATCCAGGTGGGCCTCTGCGTACCGCACTGTCGGCACACCAGTGACAAACGAGCTCACCACCGATTATTATATAAATATACAGAACCACCATCGCTACCCTACCCTAGTGCAGACACTAACACACACGATGTAACAACTATTAACAATCATCTTCAACGTGGCATTCCTAAGAGCCAGTAAAAATACATACATGAATTCGATTTATTCAATATATACACTATTCAATCCTTTGCATGTTGTGTAATAGTGTTCTTTACACTTGTACTAAATACCTAGTGTGTATGTGTGTGTGTGTTTGTAGTGTTTGTTTTTTTTGTTTGGTAATCTAGATTGGGGTTGCGACAGCGGTACCTAAACAAACAAGCAGGCGGCCTGTGCACGCGCAATGATCCTCGTTAGTGTCCCGTCCGTGAACGTAGCGTCTCATTACAGGGGTGGGGGGGCGCACTGTGTGTTGGTGCCGGCCCTGTCATTAGTTCGGGGCCCCGCGATCTTGTAGGTGGTCGCCCCGCGAAAATAAACACATTCCCGCACATCACTGTGCTGTGATAATTTGATAGCTTTTGCTCTTCTAAACATACACACACACACATACACACGTACAAATTGATGCGAATCTTCTTCGGACATAAACCATTTTCGCATAGGCTATTCGGCGTTTTTTTTTTTTTTTTTTTTTTAACTATCCTCATCTGTTCTTTTCTATTTAATGTTTTTATATTGGCTACACTGTGTTGGTGGTCGCACGCGGTTTTTTTCGCAACCATGATTGTTATGTCCGTTTGACGAATTGATGTAGAATTTATTTGTTTTCTTTTTGCTTAGTACTGGTAGGCGCTTAGATAAAAACTTATAGGCAGCGCTCATGTTAAATGAAATGATTCATTTGGAATGCGCGTGAAATTTAATAGATGTCGTGGCCGTGACCGTGATTAAATACCACACACACGTGTAATTAATTTCCAATACTGTATATGCAGGTTATAGATAAATGCATTTGCACCCGGTATATATATATATATATATATATATATATATATATAATATATATATATATATATATATATATATATATATATATATATATATATTTCGTTATTCATTATATCTCTACATAACACGTATTTATAATATAATTGTACATTTCATTGTAAATTTACGTAACAACCCCACTCCACGACAAGTTTAACACTGAATGTGCACGTACGCCTATGGTGCAAGTGTCATCTGTTGGCCAGACCGGTAACTAATCGTGGAAACAGATATATTCTTAGGCAAGTGGATGTAACAATTTTTCGTCAGTAGTGATTGGTGTTTTGTGCTGGACACTTGTGTAACCATTGCTGTTGTTGTTATACGATAGTGTCACTACAGTCATTATTGGCTGGTGTGTTTTCCACACTGTGCTCTCTAAATCTTATCTAGTGTTAGTTTTTATTTATCCCCGTGTGTATTATATAGATTTCGCCACGTTTCTAACGATTTTTACGATTTTGTTGGTCGGCGCTGGTAAGATAATTTCGTTTTATTGATATTTTTTCATCAGAATATTTGTACATTTTATCAATTATTTGCACCGTTACACAAAGTTTAAATTGTTATAAATCATACACCATATTTTGGTTCATTTTAATCATGAATTAGTTTATATTTCAACATTTACAATCACGTTTTTTAGTCCAAAACCCTCTATATTATATTTTTTATAGTTATAATATGTAACAATTGAATATACATCGGAAAAAAAATCGATTACACCGTTCAGTTATTTTAATTTTCTTACGTCACATAATATTTAAATCGCTGGCTGTGTAACGAATTATTTTTAGACATTCGTTAATAATATATTCTCGTAATAATTTAATCCCTAATTCGAGTATTGTCTACAATGGTGCATTTAAATAATCTATTATATGCTTAATTAATTTGATTGCTTATTCGTTAAAAAAAACGTAATTTAAAAGTGACGTAGTATTCGTGTAATGATATTTTAATCTAACATTTAATAAATTCAATGACATATCTGCATATTTTCATACAGTTTGTGATTAAATATTATAAAAATATCTTGATGTTTTTTCGAGGTAAATGATTATTTTTTTTATATCGCTGGCAATAAAATTGTTTATCAAATAATGAATTATGTTCTCGCATTTGATTACTGGATTCTATGTATGCGTATTATATAGTTTAAAAAATAATATTTATATACATAATATGTAGTGCAGAAATCATTTCTTGAAATTATTTAAACTAGGAAATTTCGAAAATCTTAGTACCTAACTCGTAGTGTGATATATAAGCACCCTAAAGCCCCTGAAATTAATATTTTGAACTATTGGTTAATGTTTGGAAATTCCTAATTTTTATTTTAAAACCGTTTCTTATGAAAACTCATCGATTTATTGTTTTGTGTAAGGTACGGGGATGTTTGTCTGTTGACGTACACCACTGGCACAACCCCCTGTGCCCCCCCTCTGTGAGGGGCACAGCGTAGGGTATTGGCATAAATTCACTAATGCTCCTACTTAACGTCACTCTATATTTACCTATGGATAATTGGACCAGCACATCAGATAAACCGTACAACCGTATTTGACGGCCCAATACCGCCTGAACCACACAAGTCTTGGACATCCCTCTGTGTACTCTGTACATGGTTGTAATCGAATTACAGGGGTGACCAAGGTTCACGCTTTTGTTACGCGCCAAACCTCCGGAATAAATAGCCATCGGTAAAAATGTTGAACACTATAGACAGATGTCCAACGAAGAATTAAGTTTGCATATATATATATATACATTTATATATTGACCAGTTGCCGATGACATGTTGCCCTCGGATCCTATTATATCTGATCGTATTATCATTGGTTTTTCTCATGGCTAATACACGATTTGTCAACGGTTGTATCCGTATTTGTATTTTTTGTGGTTGACGATTTTCATCCGGGCAAATTGTCACAATGTTTGTGCGCGACCGAAGCGTCACTGTCCGCCAACGAACACTGCGAATTTGCGGGGTTTCTAAATCGCAATAAACTAACAACGAACGATATATAGTAAATATGTATATATATTATAATAGTTTGTACTTTTCTATGGGAAAATAATTAACCACAAACCAGATTAAAATACAGATCTTTCACCGATTTTTATTATTTTTACCTAGTTATTGTTCTTCTCTAGTAAAATCTCTTCACTTTAAACATTTTTGTTCAATTAACGACCGTGCGGTAGCAAACGAATTAATTATTTATTAACATTCCTGATGTGTTGATTAGTTTTTTTTTTCGGCTTCTCACGGAAGTTTTTGTTTTAGATTTATCTAATTAAACACGCACATAAATATTCCATGTGCTCGTAATCTACACTATTTTATAAGAAATTCATTTATGTTTCAAAAACGCACGACATTCTGTAATCGTCTGTGAGAGAAAATATTAACTAAAATTACTGTTAAATTCATACAGTACTATCTTGTTTTAGCGCTGTTAATCCTAAAGACAGCGCGTTAAGCATCATTTTCTTTAAATTGATCCATAATTTCCGTAATTCTGTCTTTATGAAGCGCGTCATAACGAATCAGAAGTAAATTTAGTGCTGTTTTTTTGGGCGGAAATCGCATCAGCGTTACTCGCTCAGCGCGGGCCTTACTGTATATAGAAGTATTTTAAATGGTACCCCAATTGACTTGTGCGCCGAATGCTCTGGAATTTCAATATAAATCTTCACCGGTGGCTGTCCGCGTGTATGGCGGCTTGTGTTTCAAGTTTTGTAAAAGGGTAGTTGTTGGGTCGAGTTAACTAGTAGCGCCACAAATCATCGTGGTCAGCACACCGTACTAATAACAGGGTACACACATGTATAGTGTCCCCGCCCACCCCTACACAAGCACCTACACATGCATGGACTACTTATGAAAATATTAACTTTTCTACCAACATTTGTAATGGCATTCCAATCATTCATTTTGCTTTACAAGAACAAGGATGCACATACTTCACTTTAATGTAATTTATATTGTGTACCAGCGGGGTGGTCCAAGAGACTTTAGTTGCTGATGTTTTAGATGCAGATAAAACACACACATAAGCACACTTATAAGCGAGCGTAACCTTATACTCGGCCACCGCGTGTACATATTGCATCACACCCGGTAGATGTGCAGATGTAATTCAACACCCGACGAGATATCGCACACCGATATCCGGCGATTGACGCGATATTATAACACGTGCCAGGCGAAAATATCTTGAGATATCTTCCCTCACATTGGGATACTCAGTGCAACAATAGATTCAGATCAACAGCATAGTTAATAGAAGATGAACTCTGAAGTGTATTAGTTCTCAATATTCACATTAGCATTTAGGACTCACAATTTGCTACATACGATGTCTGTTCTTGCGAGTGCCATATGGTCATACTAAAATACCAATTTGCACAACACCGATCGTACCTGAAGTGGGTTTTTTTTTCGTTTCTCTTGGCTTGTTTGGATCGTTTAATGCCTTTAAAATTTCATTAGATTTTCGACCCCTAACCCAAGTGTTATCGGTTTTCGTATAACAGTGTATCTTTGGGCCCTGCGTTTCAAAAACTGTTCATTGAGCATCTGTTACGTTTTTATAATACGCAACACAGAAAAAAAATTCGAAAGGAACAAAAAAAAAAAAAAACTGCTGGCAAATTGAAGTGGCGAGCCCTGTTGTCGCTGTTTACGAAAAGCAATTTATCACAAACGCACCAACATATGGTCCAATTTTCATTATACACGTTTGTCTACTTTACACGAGCGATTGGCTAATGGAAAAAAAATTAACCGTTTTCAATTTGATACGTTTTTTCAGTTAAAAACTGTTGATGTTTATAATAATATCCAGGGGGGGGGGTTGTTCGGAATATTCTCTAAGCGAAAAATGACCTGTAGAAAGTTACATTCGACGATTGTGCTAAAAGAAAAAGTTTTTATTATAATTTGTGAAATGTTTGCGATGAGCTCTGGTAGTCAACCATTTCTTTCATAGTCCATATCTACTATTAGTATAACTGTATTACACTACATACAATAAGGATTCGCTTAAAGCTGATTCGCAACAACGCCTCTTTTCCCTGACCCCCCTCCCAAAGCACTAAATTTTCAATGATTCGTTATAACGCGACTCATACAGATACGATTGCGGAATTTTTGGATGAATTGATAGAATATGGCCCAAGTATTAGAGTGTCCTAGTATAAGGCGGTTTAGTTGATCGCTAAATGAGATCTTCTTGTACTCGTACATTGTTATTTGTTACTGAGTTGTTACTGATTTTATCTGTGTGTGTTTATTTGTTTAGAGGCGTGTTCGAGCAGAACGACGCCGAAGCCTCGTCCGCCGGCGCCGACCCAGCGTCCAAACATCACATTCCACACGTACGTGTGTCCACCGGCATATGCCACGTGGTACTGCCTCAATGGAGCCACCTGCTTCACCGTCAAGATCGGCGAGAGCCTGCTGTACAATTGCGAGTGAGTAATCAACGCACACCGTAGCATTGAATCCACACTACCTATATGTAGAAACCAGAGTACCGTCAGTGTTATAATTCCTGTTGTCTTTCCACAGATGTGCAGATGGCTATATGGGCCCCAGGTGCGAATACAAAGATCTGGACGGCTCGTATCTGCGTAAGTATTATTCATTTACAATCCTACACTTGTAATGATGCTAGATCAAGTAATACTATTCGTTCACTCGGCTGTATTATTAATTATATTTGTCCGTTTACAGCGTCCCAACGTCGTTACATGCTGGAGACGGCCAGTATAGCGGGCGGCGCCACTATCGCGGTGTTCCTTGTCGTGATCCTGTGCATAGTGGTCTATGTGCACTTCAAACGTAAAGCGAAGCAATCGCGCACGGGCACGGACTGTGTCGACGGTGCCACGCACGTGCAACGAGTGCCCACCTTCGGTACCCGGCCCCATAGTCGGCCCCTGCAACGTACGGGGCAGGAGCTGCCCCTGAACGACCGGGGCGACGGCTGTAGACCGACGCCAGGCGACAAGGAACAGTTACAACACGTCACAACACTGCTACATGGAACGGCTGGCGGCGAGAATCTGGCATAGAAACACACAGATCTAGCTACATTGCCTACACCACCACCCCCAGTGATGAAATGGACTGACCCCACACACACACACACACACACACACACACCGCGTCACAATGTTTATATAAATATATTATATATTTGTATGTTGTGAAACGTCCCCCAGGCGAATGTTACCAAATAAACTATTTTTGGTATGAAGAAAATTGATGAGTGAAACGTTTTGGCATAACACATCTCTCTCTGTGTCCGCACGCGGATAAGTGGATTTAAAAACTAGTGAAGATTTGTGTTGCATCTATGACGTGGCTGGCAAATTTGGATAAAAATATATGTGCGTGTATATTTTTACGGATAAGCTTAATATGTTGGCAGCTTTAAAAAGAAAACTAAGGTTAAAATCAATTAAAATGCATAATAACCATCCGAAATTTTCGACCTCTAAATTCAATTAAAAGCTCACATTAAAAACGCGGAAATTTAAAACGAATTAAACATTGGACATCTCTATATATATATTGTGTTTACCAAAATGTAGCTTTTTGGTAGTGTAACATCTAAAACGGAAATACGGCGGCTTAAATAAAACAATATAAAACTAAATGTTCCTAAAGTGGTAATAAAATGAATTTAAAACCAGACGATTAGCGGTGATCAGTTAACGAAACTAGATGGGATTTTCGTGGAAATTGAGAAAAATATACTCACTCATGTGCAACACGTTGTAGTTTAATTCTGTGAAAACCAAATCATTGGTTGAACATTTGACAGTTCTCAATTGGTGGCCGCCATTAATACATTGAGTGCGCAGGCGCAAGTTACGTCATACGGAATCTAACCTCTAAAATAACACACACACACACACAGATACACACGTCAGAGCTGTATACATATAGATACGTATATATTGCATACATTTAATAAAAGTGTGCGGATCCAAAATAGTCAAGTCTGATAAATATGTATAGTCTGAACTGAACGAACAAAGTTATTAAATTATATTTAATTTAAATGAATAAAAGTAATTATTATGGTATGGCAGAGCAGGAAGAACGAGGAACTAGGAACGAGTATAACGATGATGATGATGATGATTGCAAATACTAAATTTTGTACATAAATGTTGTGTACCTTCTTCCTGTAAGAAGTTCGAGGAAGGTATTTTAAAATATAGTGTAGCGATTTTGTTAATATTAAAACTTGTTATTATTATCGATCAGTAAACGGTAATAATAATGATGATGATAACGGCCCTGTAACTGAGTATATAGTGGCCGTGTGTGTTAGGACATGTATCAGAATATATGCGTGTGTGCATACGAGTAACAAATGTACAACCGAATGCAGTTAAACATGTGTGCTTCACAGCTAATCGTAACATGAATGTGTGTTTTTAATTTTTAAATGGATTTGTTTTTGTTTTCTGTTTTTTTCTTTTCTACTACGTTTTATTCTGATATACAACATTCCCAATTTAATTTCTTTCCGAATGTGTGAATGAAAAGTTGTTCACTAGAGAACCGAAATCAACCGAATAATGATGATAATATATTTATGTTACTGCGTACACATTAGACGATGATATTTGTTTTGCTTTATACTGGGCAGCTAATCACACACACACACACACGAGTTAATTGTGACTGATTCTAGTTTGAACAACTTTTGTTTAATTAATATTGGTTCCTGGACAGCTACACAAGGTGATAACACACTTTTGATGAATATAATTAATGATTTACACCAAAAAAAAAAAACAAAACACCATATGATCACTCACTCAGGTTTCACAAGTTAATTTTTTTAGTGATTTTTTTTTTTTTATAATAAACTTGTCACGCCACTGTGGATAATAATAATAATTATTGTTTTTTTTTTTAATACAACATTGTAACACAAAATAAAAGAAACAAAAAAATACTGTTGTATAAATGTAGATATATTACTCTAATATTATATATTTAATAATAATAATAATTAGACTTCCAAAAAAGAAATATGCACATTGAAATTTTTTTTTTAATTAATATTCATAATTGTATAATTTAAAAATATCTCTAAGCACTATTGGTTCCTAACTTATTATTAATTATTATATAATAGTTATTACGTTTTTTTTTTTTTTGTATTATTTTAGCAAAATCCGTTTCAATAATGTGCCAGCGTCTCAGAATGGAAGAATTTAAAATTTAAAACAAAAAAAAAACATTAAAAATTATTTTGTTCTAATACGCTTATAAAGAAATGAATAAAAAATAAACTAAATAAGAGTTAATACTACTATACGTTTAAAATGAATCTTTTTTTGTTGTTATTTTTAAAATGTTAAATATATTAAAAGAATGATTATTTTCGGATAAATAAGTGATTTGTTTTTGAGACGTGGCACAATTGTTCTAACCTGTACGGCATCTAGACGTTTCTAGAACCTCTCAAACCAAAGCCTTCTAGACTTGCGTGTGTCACATATTTTATAGGTTAACTATATATATATATATATATATTTATATTCGCAAACTGATGTGTAATAATTTATAAGCTTTCTTACAATCGTTAGCAGAAAAGAAAGAGACAGCGTGGCCCCGTCAGCAGCTCTTATTAGTGTAATATTATTGCTTGTTATTATTATTAAAATATTGTCATATCTATTTATTATGAGCTCTAACCTAAACATCTGTGATACATGCAAGTTTATTCATCAAGTATTAATAATATGTTTAGTTTATTTACATTTAAAACGATTGTATTCAAACATAATCGTTGTTGTTGTTGTTGTTGTTGCAAACCATCGTCGCAACAGTGTTCCCCTTTTGTTTTTTAATCAACATTAATTTTTTATTTAAACAATTGTCAAAATTTAATCAATTCCTCTTTAAACAAAAACGATAAACCAAATGTAATTGTATATAATATCCTGCAAATGTTAGAATACACGTTTGTGTAATTTGATTCCAGATAGGGATTAATATATAAATATATATAAAACAATATTAAAGTATCATTTGTCTTAAAGTATTCTTCGATTATTTCATATCCCGTCCATGTTCCCGCCTGTAGGATCACGTGACTCCTAGTGCGCACGCGTATTTGAGAATACTTTGACAGCTCGACATATAGATGAAGATTATTTGCATTTCTTTAGTTGAATATACATTTATAATAAAACACAGGACAATGTATGGTGCAATACTTCTTTTATTATTTCGATAATGTGTATAATTTTTATATAATTCTGTTTGTATTTTCGGATGGGCAGTACATTCATAGTGGATTTGATGGTCAATTCTGGTGAACAATTGACATTTTAGAATATGTTAATTCGTTTTATTTTCGAACAAACAGAACTCAAGTAATGAATAAATAACAATAATTTAAGTTAGAAATAACTCATAATGCATTCAAAATTACTTGAAAACAGAGTAGAAATATAAGAACATGGAATGTAATAACCACAAACTAGTGAACTGAAACATTATTCGTTCTTTTTCACTTCTAGTTCTTGTGTTGTTTCACCCATTGTGTCTTCTATGCGGCTCTTGTCCACGGGGTATAACCTGAAAATAATAGTAAATTGTTTAACAACTGTCAAATTCTGTAAACGAACAGTGCACAATATAATTACGCCCGGAGATATTGATTATATGCAGTGCAAGTATGTTAGATTGGTTGCATTCATACAGGCGCAGTAATATGTACAGACTGTTTCATAATCATATTTCCGTTTACTTACCGCCGTTGGTACAAGTATATCACAAATACTACATCATCCCGGAAACACGCCAATCGGTGAGCCGTCGGCATGGTGATAATAAACGCAAAGATGTCATCAATAAACGTGGTAAATGCACGGTACGTGAACGCGCGCCATGGCAACGCAGCCACCGACTTTAGCCGATAGTTCACGAACAGTTGCGGCAGCATGAACAGAAAGCCGAATGCGTACACGCCATTGGCCAGACTGTTTATGCTCCAGGAGTACCAACTGCAACGGCGAAAACACATTTACAGGTTAGCTGTCAGTGTGAAAGTGTCATTGTGCGACGATATTTGTACCTCTTGTGCGGTTGGAAGAGTAAAGAGTACACAGCGCCCACTACGCATAGCGGATAAAGAAGATAGCTCAGGTATTTCATGCATTCTTCATCGTACTGTCTAGTTTTGGCTTCAGCTGCACTCTCGTGCCGGGCTGCGTTCAGTTGAATGCTAGGCAAGTAGCGCGTCCATTTGATCGTTGCTTTTAATACTTTTTTTACTTTCCAAAACTAAAAGTAGACACAACGGTCAATTATTTTCATCGCGACTATGTGTCAGATGACGTACTTCTATGATAGTACCAACACCACTCGGTATCAGTACTAATAACGAGGTTTGTTCATCTAGCAAATAGAAAAATATAACCGTTTGACTGAACGCCCTCCACAAGACCGTTCGAGACGACAGTCCCGCCATCGAGCGGTGCGATTTCCAGAAACTAACGTCACTTTTAAACGACAAAAAGTCAAAGAGCAACTGCAATAAACAAATATTAACACTGTGTTCTTCTTCAGTCACAAATCAAAGTTAATATCTCACATGTACACTTCCGATTAACATCGTTGCACACAACAAATAGACGTTTGTTTCTGAAAACACTCGTTTCACTTCATCGATATCTTTGGCGGTGAATCCCATCTTCAACAACTGACCCATGGCGCTTTCAACCTGCAAGACAAACCGTAACCAGCCCGCCGAACACGGATTATACCGGAGTAGGATTGTTGTGTTGTAAGTTGTACTGACAATCGGTTCTAAATCATGCACGCGCGTTTGCAAAAAGTCCTGTTGCATTATGGGTAAGAATTCACCCTTCGGATTTAACCTCAAAAGTCGGATTATCTCATAAGGTAGTCCCTCGGCGGGCAATGATAGTCGGTCAGTTAACATTATGATCGTAATCTTTTTCTTGATATGTGTGACGGGTGTCTCGTGTTGTTGTTCGATCTCTTCAGTCAGCAAGTTGAATGCTTGGTACTGTGGAATAGAGTACCGTGTCAATTTCATGCTCAACACGGAGGCTTCTTGCACGCGAATCGCGTCACCCAAGGCCAATCTAGACGGCTGGGCATTATTGTTCGACGGGTAAACGACAGCGTGAAGATACAACGTGCCGTTGTTTCGAGTTTTGGCAGGAATGTCAATGGTAAGCTCACTAGAAGTAAAAAACATTATCTGGTAGCCGAATTAATGACGAAATATCAACACTTACTTGTCTACAGACACATCGTAATTGAAATTTTCCACGTGCAGAATCTGTTTCGCCCCAGGCACGGTAGTTTTGTGAGACTCCGACGTGTACACATTGAGCGTAAGTGTAGGGTTAGTGTTAAAAAACGAAGGAAAACACGGTTCTTGGGTGCATTTCGGCGGTATAAATAAATTTGCCAACGTCCACATCGAGTGCAAGACGTATGCGATGAACAATCCCGAGAGGATTAACGTTAACGATGGTCGTTTCATGCTTCTGAATTATTTGAACACATACACGTCAACAATGTATAACTTATTTTAATGTATGCACAAAACTGGTTTCTATAATGGTGACATTGTTAGCAATCGTTGTTTAATTTGTGCACTACAGTATTTAATGGAATAACTGGAAGTTTATTTGCTACATATGCCACGGTATAACGGCCCGGTACGTCTTGTTGACATTTGTTGACGTTTACGCAACACAAATTGAAGTGGTTTGACGTGACCATGAATTGGTGTGAAGATAGGAATATTACAATAGTAGCACCTCTAGTTCAAATCATGGTTACTGATTATTAAATGTATTCTTAAAAATTAAATTGCCATGCCAATGATTGTTTTTTGTTAGTAGTTAATTAGAAATATAATTAGGTTTTAGTCATTGAAATTTACTTGTATAATTTCATGCGAATATTTTGCAACTTATAAAACATGTCTATATTGCTGGTTGCAGGCAAGGTAGGAGTATTTCGTATTTCTGAAATTCTGTTTTGAAGCCATGACATATGCTTTCTATATTTAACTGTAAATTATGTACTTTTAATTACTAATATTTTACGTACTTAAAATGCAGTAAATCAAGTAATTCTATGAACTTTCTAAGAATGTAAATAAATCGTGTTACTATTTTATTTACGACTGACTGTACTAACATATTTAAGTGCCCGTATAATCAGTTTTGTAAAGAGAATGGAAAACTACTGTTATTTACTGACCAAATGCTAATGACAAACGTACACACAAATATTTTAACTATTTATTCATTGGCGTATCTTCTCATATAGTGAAAGAATCTAATATTATTATTGAATATTAAAGTATCTTAAACAAATCATAATTTTCTTTATGCAAACAGTAGTTGTTAAATTTGATATTATTTCATTCTAGAAGCAAAACAAAAAAAAACAATCGAAAATATTGTCACGCTATGCATTAAAGTATAATTATGTGTATATGTATTTTTAGAATGTCAATTATGAATTATATTTTAACTTCTTTGTATGGATGTACCTATGAACAGTAAAAGTCTCGTGATTTTTGTCTTGAATCATTGATCACATGCCAATGGTAATCATAACGTCACCAGTATTTATAATTAATTATCCGTTAATATGACGTCACTGTTTTATAATCATGTGACGTGTAAATGTTTGGCGTTCGTTACGATGAATGTTTTCTAGTGAAATTTATTTTAAATTGTGCTGTCACAATGAGTACGTATTCACATATAGTTGTACGGATGACCTTGGAGTAAAGTGTTAATTATTCTAGAAGTTTCAGCGTCAAATACTTGGAAACGATTGTAAATAAATAGAAAAATAACTAAATAATGAATTCGTCATAGATTATTTGGTTTAAATAAACGTAAAATACGTAATTATATAGTTGATTTAATAGTTGAAAACGGTCAAATATAATTATTACATATACGTCATCTCTGAAGTATGTCCGAATTCTACATCATCAAAATACTGACACATATCATTCACGTTGATGACATAAACATTCTCTATCTTTCTCTTTCTTATAGTTTACACTTGCTACTTTGATTGGCAATGCATGAGTCATTCTGGTGACCTATGTATGTCTATTGATTGTCAGCTCTTTTCTGGAACGATCACAGCAGTTAAAGACGTCAATGTTTGCGGCCCCCCAAGGTAACGGCACGCCTATGCACTGTACGCGCAGCTAGTGCGCATGTGCGTTACGCTGCTACATTTATACCGGTTACCATCTTGCAGTCGCGCAGTTCTTCATCAGTGTCGTTAGTGTTTGTTGTTTTATCCGAGTGTAAAGTTATCCATAATCAATAAAATGGCAGCTCCTGTTGGTAAGTTACCAGTTAATTGTACTGATTTCTTTTAAACTATATATTATACCGCGATATGTAAACGTTTTTCGTAGGTTATGTTACATTTAGAAAGCTACAATTTTGAGATGAATTTCTTGTTACGTCGTACTTTGTTAAATTATTTAGTTCTACTGCATGTCTAGCTCATTTATATTATATTTAAGCATAATTTTAACAATATTTTAGTTGCATTTATACGCAGTTTGCAAGTTTAAATTAGTATTGTATTTTAATTATTTTTACCGGCATTTCCCTGCAATGACACGTATTCGCATTTAGCATACGTTAATTTCCCTGAACTTAAATACGATTAAAAACTTTTCAAACTTTACTTTCACGTACAGTTTAACATATTATAAGCTAATTTTGAACATTTTTCCCCAAATTACCCGTACTTAAATGCGCTTAAATTACTTTCTAATGACGATGAATTATTCTAGTAATTTTTGGGGTAAGTTTGATAAATTTTAGTTTTGCGTGTGACACGCCCAATGTTTGACCCCTAAAGCGAAGAAGCACTCTATATGGATCTATTTTTAGATATTCTTTCATTTCGATTTCACTTTCGGCATTGAGAAACGCGCACGAATATATTATCATTTTTATCATTACTTATATTGTTTATGATTAAGAAACCACATAAAAACATATTATGTCATCTTTGAATAATTTGTGATAATTTATGTATATCTTAGGAAAATGTTGACGTGTAAAAGAAAATAGATGTAATTCAATAAAAGAATGTTACATCACATCTATATAGTAGAATTTATTAGAATATTAACGTATTTAAAATAATACATTTTGTTACAAATTATTACAATTTAAACAAAAACTTGGGGTAAAATTAGGGGTAGTTTATTGCGCGTACGCCACTGCTTTCAAGGTTTTTCCTTTTGCTTAGGACAATACGCTAATGAGATGATACTAAAAATAGTATTTATATCCATGACATTATTTACAAACAAGAATCTATTAATAAATATGATTCAATATAATTAAAATTTTGCATATGTGAAGCGTCAAATATGAAAGTTTGATTTTTAAATGAAGATGCTGAAAATTTGTTATAAGGTATATCTAGTTATATACTCTATAAATGTATACTTTGACTTGTAACTGTATTGGTTCGTAATTTAGAACACAGTTCCTTGACCTTATGCGTTTCAAAAAACCTACAAATCACGAATGTACCAGTTAATTCTTCTTCGTGAGTTCAGAGAATTCATTATGAAGTGTAATTATCATCACACTTATATAAACTTGCCAATTACGTCTTCACAAAGCCGAGATCCTTGCTTGTGGTCAGAAACTACGCATTTTAAGAAATATAATCTCAACGTTCCTCTTACAGCGATGTAATTCTAGAAACACTGGTAATACGATCTACAGAACTACTTCTGAGACGCAATTTACAATT
This sequence comes from Carabus problematicus, assembly GCA_963422195.1. NCBI lineage: Eukaryota > Metazoa > Arthropoda > Insecta > Coleoptera > Carabidae > Carabus > Carabus problematicus. The sequence goes on from OY728585.1 coordinate 563,996, forward strand.
ATATTACATTCATTTTGATCTATGTTTAAGATTTTCTAACTGACATTAGTTTAAACAACCTCATTGCTTAAAATAATTGACAAAAGTAGATGCTTATAGAAGATTTTATACGACGCAATTGCGTTACTCATTCAATTCGCCGGACTAGTAATAACCTTTACAACTATTAAACGCAATGAGTATGATTTCATTGCAGTTAAACTACGTTAGTGGAATATTGCGCATCGGTTGTGTCGTACGCCACTGGTTAGCGCCTTGCAGGAATGCCGTTTTGGTTGCGTAGATGTGCTGAATACATGATGAAGCGAAACCCGTCACTTTAGAATATTATTGCGTTATTGAAATTCAGTTTGAACATTACGCGTTGTTTTAAATAAAAGTATATTAGGGTAATTTTCTAGTCTTTGAACTCTTGCTCTTGTAAGCGGGAACTAAAGTGAACTAAACCATGAAATTGCGTCAGCCATAATCTCCAAAATTGTTCAGTTCCGACGGATAAATTGCGGTCTAAAATAGGAAACATTTGTATGTTTTGCGGCAATCACAACCGCTACAGCAAAGTCTTCCGAATATACAGGTGTATTAAGGTTCAAACTCGCTGAAAGCCGGTATTACACGATCACAATTACGTGGCCTAGCACTGTAATAATCGTATGCAACTTTGTATGTGTACGCGTAGTGCCAAGTTTAGAAGTCGAATGTGATTTTCTACGCTGATGTCATCGGAATTCAACCGGCCAGTACAGGGGCGCCGCACAGGAGTGGGTTTACAGCGGGGGGGGGGGGGGGGGGGCTATAAAAATAATGCGGATAAAAAACTAATCAATAACTACATTGGCCCATAAATCATATATTTTATTTCCTGAGCAAATCGATATTCTAATAATTTTCTTTTTATTGCATATGTGTTGATTGTTTCTGATAAATGTTAATACGTTTTCGTAATCATGAATATAAAATTTACAGACGATGAAAACATGTTTACAAGTTACATTTGTGTAAATCAATATTTATTGTTGCAATGAAGGACTCTGCTTATAATCACTAGATGTTAATATTGATTTGAAACTTTCCATTTGATAAGCGGGTTTAGGTTTTGTTAATTTGTCGTGAGGATTTTCGTAATGTGAGAATGATGTCATATACGTCAGATGGAGAATACAATTTTCATGGACATTTCTTATAGAAATTCATACAATGCTTGATTATCTAATCATCCTGCTGGTTTCGTAACTGCTAAAGATTACAGCATTTCCAAATTAAACTACAATTAGATTTCTGTTCCACAGTTAATGGTTCATTAAATGAGGTATTTTCTCGAAAGTGTAATTATCACTGACTGTAATTAATTTGTTGTTTAAAGATTATCCAATTTACAAGACATTTCAGAGTATTCATGTAATGTAAAATGATTCGGGGAAAAATAATTAACATTCTATTACGACATATTTTAAGTTCTGTTTGTATATGCGTGACAAAATGGCCGCTTCGAAATTAGCAAGACCATATAGATAAATTGTTGCCCCATTGTGTGTGTATTGTTCATTCGTACGGCTTTATATAAAAGTAAGACTAGAAGAGTGTAGCAAGTGAGATTTAAAAATATCGTTGAATCTTGTATCTCACGGAGTTGATTATTTGTACAGTAACATTTTTAAACAGATTTTGGTGCCAAGTATACAGGAGTTATGTCGGAATGAATACGGACATTCTACAAATTGTCCCATGCGTATTCCAGTTATTTATAGTCAACTGAATATTCACTTCTTGTAACATGGCATCTCGCAGAACTTCGTCGTTCATTGCTACAGATTTTACTGGAACTAACTTAGTATGGCCGAGTGTGCAGATTGTCTGATGATATGTTGTACTGAAGATAACGCTAAAGATTTCATAGAAACGTGCTTCAAATGTCTGTGCGAGTGTGTGTGCCATTGCATATGCAGCTGTTGTCTGGGTAGTTGTGAAGAAGATGAACCAAGTATTAAGTTAATAAATAAGAATCAAATGCGATAGCATCTATAACACTTCTGAAGATATATTTGTTCTCTACGATTCTAGTACGGAAAGTTGCGCGAAATATTATTTAAATGTGACTATATTTATGTGAAATGTGTCCCATATGCTTCGAGGCTGTGTGATGTACTATTTTTAAGTTTATAAAATGGCGCGATACTGTCTTCCCTGCTTGGGCGATTGTTTTCGAACGGTCTATTGTTGTTTGTTAGATTGTTGCTGTGAAATATTCACGGATGACGATTATTATATCGAAATAGACGGTACATGTCCACCATTGTTTCATCACGAAACTTTCATGTGTTCTGACATTTCACATTTGTGTACGCATGCGCAACAAACTTGTGTTTTGTTTTTGAAAAAGTTCAGCGAATAATAGTATGAAAAGAATCGTATTCGTTATAAAAATCATTTCCTTACGCTTTATCAACTAAATAACTATCGTAATCATTATTGACGTGAGATTTGTTCATTTTTGTCTGTAGAGTGCACAACTGTAGATAAATTGGAGTACCAGTTCCATCCGAACAGCTCCGGATTCCAACAGTTCAGAGTGCGAGCAAGCAATGACGCGCATATGGCGTTGACCAACGGTCCCGGCGAGTCGGACCCCATGTACGAGATCTTCATCGGCGGCTGGGGCAACACCAAGTCTGTCATCAGGCGTAGTCGTACCAAGCCTGAGAAGGTCGAGGCTGAGACACCGGGTATCCTGAACGGAGACGAATTCAGAGGATTCTGGGTACGATGGGGTAACGGCAGTGTAGCTGCTGGACGTGAAGGTATATACTTGGACATTCCCAACACATTATAGTTCAAATACACACTTATTTCTTAAATCTCGCATCATATTTAAGTGTTCATAGTTAAAAATAACTATTTCTTTCGTGTTTTCTTGAATCTTCTATCATATTGACTGTCTTTTTTGTGATGTTTAGGCGAAGGCACTCCATTCGTTGAGTGGCAAGACCCCGAACCATTCCAGATCAACCATATTGGTGTCTGCACCGGCTGGGGTTCTTGTGGCAACTGGATTCTGGAGCAACCACGCACTATTGCCTGTAAGTAACTGTAAAAACCTGTTTGAAACGTGTATTTGAAGCCGGGGATAAACTGTTGAAACATATTTTGAACTTGTATAATAGCGTATGTGTTATTTTAGCGCATGGAAATGCGGCTGACGTGTGCTGGGTGGCGGCTGATAGTGGTAATCTACCACCTAGTGCTTTCCAAGGTGGCGATGACAACGGTGAGCCCATGTTTGTGGCCCGTGCTCACTTCCAAGGCGGCCTAATCCCAGGCAAGCTTGTCCCTAGTCATGGGTGCTGTTATGTTGCGTGGGGCGGCGCTGAGAACCCGGTGCCACAGTATGAAGTGCTCTGTGCATGCAACGGCCACTGGGTACGCATATATTTATCTTACACAGCACCTGCTGGTTGAATAAGATTGATTTATAACTGAAATATGATTTAATACATGTTGTTGACTGTGTAGGTAAGGGCTGCGGGGGCTGATATCCCTCCAAACGCCGTCGCTGGCGGTCAGAGCGAGGATGGTGAACCGTTGTATGTTGGTCGTGTCGCACATGAAGGATCCGTGACTACTGGCAAGGTCCAGCCCAGCCATGGAGTCTGCTACATCGCATACGGCGGCCAAGAGCTCGCCTTCCCCGATTATGAAGTCCTTGTAGCATAAACACACACACACATACGCTACTTTCAAACTGAAAGTACAGCGGGCAAAAACACACAAAGAATATTTATTAACTGTTCATACTATTTTTCTGTTTTGTTTTGTTAAATCTAGAAATTATATGCCCACCAACATATTTATATAAAGCCTTCCTGGCTGAATTCAAACTGTCAACGTGCTTGTTACTGATGTAGGTGCCTTATTATGTAACGTTTAATTTTTTTTTTTTTTAAAGAATTGTAATCTTCCGTAGATTGCATAGATTTAGAAATTTATGAATATTGTACGCAAGTTATTAGGTATACTGATATAATTATATATATGAAACGTTTTTTTGAATAAAATTTTATTGACCGAATCTTGGTTGTATCAAGTTTTTCTTCGAATTATAAACATGATGACAGCTGTTTGTTTATATACGTATGCATTGTTGTGTTATCAAGGTATGCGCTCGCAATATTTATAACGTGTGAATATTATATTTGATCCAGTGATTCATTCACTCTGATTAAATTGTGCCAACTGATTGGTCAAGCTACTAGTAATTTGCTAGCGATTCATTTGCACTTTTCCATATTCTGTTTCGACCCTTCAGCCATATTGGATGGGCGCGACACTAGTTGTTTATTTCAATTTGATTGTGCAAATAACTGGTAAGTCAGTTCATTTACTTCATAATATTTCTTTTGCTAACTTCTCGTGACCGTTCTTAGTGAGTTTCAAGTACAATGTCGTTTAATGTATCGTACGAAAGAAGATCAAATCCTGATCCATTCTGGGATTTCCTTGAATCTGTTGACGGACCAAAGTATATCACGCACTGTGGAGTTTGTGGCCGGACAATGTGTTATCATTCGTCCTCAACGTCAATGAATCGTAATAATATTCATCCGCGGTCCAATTTGCGGCTCCGAATGGTGCAGCCATTACCAATGCCACACCCAACTCATAACAGCGTGAGTGCACGGAACAACTATGATCCACCAACATACCAACCAGCTATCAATGCAGGTAATAATATAAGATTGAAATGTTCAAACACGTTTCATCGAATTAACTCATTTTGTTCGCCAGTTTATCAACCATACCCTAGAAGTGCAATTGATGTACCACCAATGATACGGGCTCCGAATCCAACAAACGCAAACTTAGGATACCCGACAGCGACAGTCATGAGCTACCCGCCATATTATCAAACTCCTCCGCCGACGTTTGCACCCGATATGCGTTCACAGTACAATATACAAATTCGTATGCCGCATTTCGACGATCCACTAATGCTAAATGATCCTATTGTGAGGGAAGTCAGTCCAGAAACGTCGCTAGATAACAGCAGTGATACAACAGAAGATAGTGACGAATTCGTGCGTGAAAAGTGTGATGTACGTCTGCGCAAATGGATCATCGCCAGCGGACATCCATTTTCAACGATTGCCAACAGAGATTTCACGGGATTCATGAACGAAGTCAATCCGTCGTACACTTTGCCAACGGTGGAAGCGATGAAGAGTGACTTGTGTACTGATTACTTGAAGTTTGCCGAAATTGTGCACAAACAATTGCTGGAACCCGAGTCTGTGTGCATTACAGCTGAAAGCTTGATCTCCAAGAACAACTGTCAATATCTGGCGATGACAGCACACTACATTGACAGCCAGTTCAAGAAACGTGCAATTTTGTTCGATTGCTGTGAGATGCTTCGTTACGACAGAACTGCTATTGTATCCGTCATCGATCTGGCTTTGGCGAAATTCAGTTTGACCGGAAGAGTTAGTACTTTCGTTTCGGATAATAAAGTGTTGGTGAAGAACATGTTTGCTGACAATTACAACTGGATTTACTTCGGCTGTTACGGACTGGAGCTGAAGGAAATCGCCGATGGTCTGAAACAGCTGGCTATTCAATTCTTTGCAGATTATTGTCCCACCATCCGTGTTGATGCTGATTCGTATCTTCAGGATGTGATAGAGACGTTAGCGAGAGTGCTGCCAACTCTGTCGCATTTAATTGCAGAATACAGTATCTGCGTTGACATTATCAAAGTTTTGAAACCATTCGAAGAACTGATACTGTTCGTTGGAAACAATTACATTTGGACCAGTGAATTCATGCTGATCAACAGAAGTCTAGTGACCGCATACGAGAAACTCGTGAACGAACACTTTTCCGAAGATATTAAGAAAGCAGTTCGAACAGTTTTGCAGAAATTAACGAAACTGGCAGAACACGAATACATTCAGTCTTTGGCATATGCTACGTTCTTGGATCCACGTTACAAAAATACGGTTTCCACAAATTCCGATGAAGATTTGAGCACTAGAGAAACGTTCATAGAAGAGGTGACTTCAATGTGTCGACGGAGATGGGTAATTCCCACGGCTAATACTGGAGGTAATCCTACGGATCCAGATAACATGCAACTACAAGAAATTGCGTCGATTTTCAATGCTTTCGATAGGAAAACGGAAGAATCTCAAATTCCAGGTAACTGTTCATATCATATGAATGCTACTACCTTAATATTGATGTATGTATGCATTGTATTTTCAGTTAGAATTGCCACAGATGAAGTGAATTGTTACATAGACACTACGCCCGTACCGCGTCATGAAGATCCATTGAAATGGTGGGCCGACAATGCTTACCAGTTTCCACATTTGGTCAAAATGGCCGTTACTCATCTCAACATGCAGATAACTTCGGTTCCATTCGATCAGATCTTCACTAACACGGGCGAGAACATAAAAGAGACACGCAATAAATATGACACGGAATGTCTGCCACTGATAACATTCCTGTCAGCCAATCCACAGTTCATGGATGAACTATTACGCGATCTATAATGCGTTTTTGTTGCTGAAAGAAGTTTGGCAGCTTTGTTTGATTGAATTATTAGTTTTTTATATAATATGGTTTTGTTTTTCGCTAAAATGGGTTAGAATGTAGTAACTTAGTTTGAATGATTAGCATTGGTTAGATTTGCTTTGGGTGCCATGGTATTTTGATCATTTCTAGTGTTTTTATTCAGTTTACATATACGTAATAATGATATTAGCTTGTGGGATATTGCTTTTAGTTAGAACACTTGTCTTTTTACAAGTTTAGTTTAGACAATTTAGGTTGGTAACCTTGCTTTTTTCGCCATTTTGAATAAATAAAAAATTGTATTATGTACTTATTGTGTGACATTAATAATACTGTAACATATACATGTAATATTTTGATCCAAATAAAGACATACTACAACAAATCTACAATGAATTAACAATGCAACACAGAATACGGTTTAATAAATTTATTATCCAGTTATTTACAAGTTGTTGAAGTGTGTTTGGCTATATGTATCTGTCATATTTCAAGAACTGACGAACAAGTTTAACAGAGAATGATAAAGAATAATTTAAAAATAGAACGAAAACCAGTAAAACTCGTAGTACACTTATTACGGTTGGATTAAACAAGTAATTTATTTAACAAAATCAGTTCGGATACACCAGCAGCTAACAATCAGTTACTAGAACGGCCTCGCGCCTGCCGAGCAGAGTTGGTTATCCTCTGTTTGCGACCAGGTTGAACCTGTGTTTGTCCACACAGTCGGCGAATGCTTGAACTTCCCGGGCACATCGCATTGGCTCATTGGGGTACTTCTTGTAGCAGTCCATGACGGCTTTCTTGCCGTCAATGCACACCGGATTACGGCCCCCGGTCGGCATCTCCGTGAAATGGCCTTTCACTTCCTTCATCTGTACAAGACAAATCACAACACCTGCTAAACTAACGACAACACTAAATTATTCTACCAAAATTGACCCAGGTACTAGAGAAAATTGTGTATTTTTATAGTAACAGTGTCAATGTTTAGTATCGAGCAAATAGTAAATAAACTACGATACGTAGCAAACACATACTTTGTTGATATTTTGTGCACACATTGTTATTTAAAATACGTTATGTTGTTTATAGGTTATGATTGTATGTTTACACTTGTCACTTATCAGTATCACTATGTTAATTAATAGTTTGAATGATAGTAGGCCCGGTTAAAGTAAATTATACGTTACGTGCACGCTGAATTTGTAGTATGGCGAATATCTTTGCGATATTTGGTACCCACACAAACAGGCTTTGAAATGTTACATGCATGAAAAATCAATACCAATTCTAACCTAACATATTTGCAGCTGCATTAATTATGGAGGCGAAAAGTACATTAGTATTCATGAATATTAATATTACATACACATTATATATATATATATATATATATATATATATATATATATATATATATATATATATATATATGTGCTTTAAGATAGTATTCATTTGAATGTTGCATAGTTGATAGTTATATTTCTATAGGTTAGTATTATTACCGCATTATTGTACTCCATCTCCATGATCTTGTTGATCTGACCGTGTGACTCCTCGAGTCTGTTGATTCTACTTTGCCAGTAGGCATCGTTCTTGCGCAACTGAGTCTCGCGTTCCTGTCGAATTTGAATTGAGGTTTGAGAGGGTTCATACATGTATTGAGGAAACAAAGGAGTAACAGGAGGGCCCACAGGAACCGAGGCAGGGTGCACGGACATTGTGGGTGGGGCTACTGATGCTCCTTTGTCGCCTGTATGCCTCACCGCTGAAAATAATAAAATAATCTTCCGTTACGTAACACATGTCAAATTCAACAGACACTTTAATAATACACCTTACATAATACAATCTTACGTATTGCCAATGCATATATGTATTTTAATAAGTATTTATGTGATCATAAATAGTTTTTAGGTAAAAATTGTAACTTTGAAATATCCTGATTCAAATGTCAAATTAATGACATTGATAATTCTGAATAATATATCAAATTGTTAGAACAAAAATACATAATTGAGCTTGTTAAACTACCAATGTGTACTTTACATAACAGTAATTTGTTAATTTTTAAGCTTTAATTATTTTAGGTTATGTCAAATTTCACCTTCAGATTTTCCTTTTAGTCGTTCGACGACGGCATCAGATACTTTTATCACGTTCGTTGGATCATCATTATCGAGTGTTAATTTCCTAGTGCTCTGTTGGCCTCCCATTATACCGTTAATAGATGTAATTTCATGAAAAATTTCTCATTTACTTCGCTGACACTTCAAATAGCCTAAAATATAATCGCCATTTTGGACTGCGATTGTTACATCAAGTTTTGTCAGGGCCGGCTCAGTGATGTTTCATAAATATTTATCTAGATTTCATGATACATAAATTATTTAACTGTATATTCTCTGTAAGTATATTATATAAGTATATGTGTTGTATGGTATTAATTGGTAAATAAATTATCAATTATACCATATTACCGCATTTTATTTCAAAGTAAACTTCCGATTATTTCCGAATGATTACGACCAGACACGAGGCGCCTAACAACCAGTAATTCAATTTGTTTGTATTGTTATGGAATGGAATTTGATTGATTGCATATAGTTTGTTAAAAGTGTTCTAAGAAAATATTTTGTTTCATATCTAAGTACAAATGGCTGCTCTAGATTTTGAAAAGACAGGAGATGAAGATCTTTATTCTATGTTTGATTCCGAACCTACATACAATTTGCAAGACAATGAGGTTTACCGTAAGTTACTGATGTCTGCAAATAACAACAGCAGGTCAACGAACAAGCAGTCCATGTCTATGAGACTTGGTACATCCAGTGGTGTAAGTCAGTGAACATATTCAGGTATTTACAGTGTATTTAACAATGTGGAGTTTAGTTTCAACGTCAAGGCTTGACAACAGCACGGCCTGGTACAGGCTTCAGACCGATTACAGGCTTCCGACCTGGTTCTATAATGTCTCCTGCGACAAGTTACCGTGCACCTACTGGTCGACCCGGCTCCGGTTTCAACGAACCGGGTATTAACCGGCCTATGACCGCGGTTAGAGGTGCTGGGTACACGTCGCATGGGAAGAAAATGTTTGATCCGTTGAATCAAGCCGCAAACATGCAGAATGGACTGGCAGAAGAACAAAAAGAAGAAACGTGAGTAAAACACATCTGTCAAACTATTCTACAATGATGTACTGCAATACAAGTATTGTATATAAGTGTTTTTTTGTTATATTGAACACACTTACTAGATTTGCAAGATATGTGTGTTAACTTTGTAGTGCAGAAGAGAAAATCAGAAATCTAGAGAACCGAATAATGCATTACATCGAAGAATCTATTGTAACCGGCTCAGAGGGCAAACTCCGAGAAGGTTTAGAGAAGGCAAAAGAAGCGTCTAGTAAAGAACGTGGACTTATGAGACTGCAAGAACAAGCCGGCCTGAGTGACTCACATAACCTAGATCTGACATTTGCTGTAAGTATAACATGACAAATACATATGATGCTACATTTTGTATATTGAATTTTTGCGCAGGTTATGTACAATTTAGCCAATCAATATGCACTGAGTGAACTGTATTCAGAAGCATTGAACACTTATCAACTAATAACACGGAACCGTATGTTTTCCAATTCGCATCGGCTGAAAGTGAATATGGGAAATATATTTTTCAAACAGGGACATTTCCACAAAGCAATCAAAATGTACCGCATGGCATTGGATCAGATTCCATCTAGTCAGAAAACATTCAGGTATGTAATGAACGTGTAATACGATGGAACAGTTCATTGAATTAGTTGGTTCATATGTGTTGTAGAATTAAGATTATGCATAACATTGGTATGGTGTTTGTTCGTATGGGCCAATATTCGGATGCTGTCGCTAGTTTAGAGTACATTATGAGTGAACATGCTGACCATCGGTAAGAATAAAAAAAAACATATTACAATCCATTGTGTAACTTAATAATAATATAAATATAATTTTATTAAAAAAACACATTACATGACGATACAGTATTACACAATTTCCAACGAAACATCTAACGCTTACTAATGTGACGTTTACAGATCCGGGTTACATCTGATTTTATGCTACTACGCGCTAGAAGATAAAGAGAAGATGAAACATGCATTTACATTACTGTTAGACGTACCGTTAGAGGTGTATTTTGAAGAAGACAAGTACAAAGTTAATTCTGTAAGTGCACATGTGACATTTGGTACTTGTATGAAATGATACACAATGATGTTTTAGGATGATCCTGAAGAAATATTAATAGCAGATGCGATCAGAAACGACGAACTGCACAAATACGAACAAACGCAGAAATCCGAAGCCGAGTATTGTATATTGACAGCTGCAAAGTTAATATCTCCTGTCATAGAGGTGTCTTTCAATGCAGGTAAAGCATCGATCACAGGAAAACACACTGATGCTGGGTTTATGCAGAGAAAATTTCAACTAACACTAAGCTAAGAATTAACACCAAGAAGATAAAAGTATGTAGATGTATGAATACGTTTATGCGGGAAATTAGGAACTAACGAATTTAACAACTAAGCTAACAAGATGGCCAACTTTTATCTTCTTAGTTTAATTGTTAATTTTGAGCATGCGCAAAGCATTTCATTTCGACAGTATTGTGTGCTGCCTTGGTGTCTCTACTTGGTGTACTGTCAGATATTGGTCAGATATATATAGGTTAATTGAGTCTAAAACAATGGAAGACAGGTTTGACAGTACATTAATTGAAATTGTACAAAAATACTGAATACTGCTTGTTTGTAAAGGTTATGTAGGATGACAGCTACATGTATTTGGTGCGCATGCGCTACTTTAAACCTGTTAATTTATGTACAGGCTGCGTAAACGCCATGTCTTTACTCTTAATGCTAATATAAATTTAGTGTTAGTTTAATGTTAAATTAGTTACTAATGTTGTCCTGCATAAACCCAGCATTATATTTGCTGTGTAAGAAGTAATGGTGTCTTCTTTTAGGTTATGAGTGGTGTGTACAAGCGATCAAGAGCTCTATGTTCGTGCAGCTAGCGGGTGATTTAGAAATAAATAAAGCAGTGATGTTCCTGAAACAACGACAGTTGACTGAAGCCGTCGATACGTTGAAAGTCTTCGAGAAAGAATCAAATATGGCCAGTTCAGCCGCTACGAATCTGTCATTCATTTACTACCTGGTAACACGCTATATAAGCGTTATGTTCAGAGAAATAAATACATGTATTATTTGTAGCAAGGCGATTATGAGAACGCCAACAAGTATGGCGAAATGGTGAAACATGCTGACAGCTACAACGCTGGTGGATTCGTGAACCTGGGTGCCTGTGCCATGATGGCTGGTGACTTGAACAAGGCCCGGGATTACTTCGAGACCGCGCTCGACTGGGATCCATCCAGTGTAGAAGCATTATACAACCTCGGTACCCATTAATGTTCATTCGCTGTCGTGTGCTGTGATTGTAAATGATCTATTTCCACCAGGATTAGTGTTCAAGCGACAAGGCATGTACTCAGAGGCGTTGGAGTGCTTCCAGCGGTTCTCGGGAGCGCTATCCTTGCTACCAGAAGTGCTGTTCCAGCAGGCATCCATGCTGGAGCTCCTCGGCGACTCGGAAGCGGCCGCCGAGTGCTACCAGCAGCTGCTGGGCATCGTACCAACAGACCCGGGTATCCTGCAACGGTTGGGTGCGCTGTACGACCACGAAGGGGACAAACAGCAGGCGTATCACTTTCATTACGATGTGAGTAACTGAATTAAACATTCCTAGAAACATACCTACGTATTTACAAGACAAATGTAGTAATTATGTTCATATATTTCAGTCGTTCCGCTACTATCCAGCCAACTTAAACGTGATCAACTGGCTTGGCTCGTACTTCATCGAGCTGCAAGTGGTAGAGAAAGCTCAGGTTTACTTTGAGAAAGCGTCCGTCATGCAACCGTTGGAGCCAAAATGGCGACTGATGGTTGCTGGGTGTCATCGGCGCACTGGTAACTTGCACAGAGCACTGACGCTGTACCAGGATATACATCAACGGTTCCCTGAGAACGTGGAATGCCTGAGGTTCTTAGTGCGGCTGTGCACAGACCTAGGGCTCCGTGAAGCGGCCGAGTACACGATGGAACTGAAGAAACTGGAGAAAGCCAAGGAAGTACGAGAAAGAGTCAGCAGTTCAAGACCGGGAACAGGTAATAACATGTTGTACATTAATTTACACTTTACAATGTGATTCTCTGTAGCTTCTAGACGTAGTGGAAGCAGTTTATCAGCCCGATCAGCTGGTATGAGTCCAGTGCATGAACAAAGTAGCAGCGCCCACCGTATCGCAAGCCCATTGGCTGGCGTGACACTGTCTAGCTCCGCCCCGTTGGCGCATCCAACCAATCGGGTGACTGCGAGCAGAGCTACACGGTTGGCAACACTGCAGGACAGTATGGACAGTGAAGAGAGCATGTCGGGTAGTTTTACACCACAGAGCAGAGTCGGTAAATGGCGTATAACGTGTATGTATTTTTACTATTATTCCTGTATAATATCATGTGATACACAGATGCCAGTTATGCTGATCCCCTGGGACCACTGGCGGCACGACCACGGACTTCGGCAGCGAGAAATCTAGACGATGATTTCGGAGACGAACCAATAGGAGATGATCTATTGCCAGAATAAAGTCACTATATTTCTAATAACTGTACACATGATATACATATAATAAATAAATGAATTCGATAAAATATGATACTTTTTCATTTTTTAAAAAGATACCTCTTCACATTTTTAGACATTAATTTTCAAAGCATTTTTGTTATTCTTTTTTTTTAAAAATACCTCTTCGCATTTCTGCTCCCCGGATACATTTTTTGGTCGTTCATTTTCAAAGCATTTTTTATATTATTCGTTTAAAAAAAATACCTCTTCGCATTTCTGCTCCCCGGATACATTTTTTTGTCATTCATTTTCAGACCATTTTTTATATTATTCTTTTTTAAAAAAAAAATACCTCTTCGCATTTCTGCTCCCCGGATACATTTTTGTCGTTCATTTCCAAAGCATTTTTTATATTATTCTTTTTTAAAAAATACCTCTTCGCATTTCTGCTCCCCGGATACAATTTTTTGTCGTTCATTTTCAAAGCATTTTTTATATTATTCTTTTTTAAAAAATACCTCTTCGCATTTCTGCTCCCCGGATACAATTTTTTGTCGTTCACTTTCAAAGCATTTTTTATATTATTCTTTTTTAAAAAATACCTCTTCGCATTTCTGCTCCCCGGATACAATTTTTTGTCGTTCACTTTCAAAGCATTTTTTATATTATTCTTTTAAAAAAAATACCTCTTCGCATTTCTGCTCCCCGGATACATTTTTGTCGTTCATTTCCAAAGCATTTTTATATTATTCTTTTTTAAAAAATACCTCTTCGCAGTTCTGCTCCCCGGATACAATTTTTTGTCGTTCATTTTCAAAGCAATTTTTATATTATTCTTTTAAAAAAAATACCTCTTCGCATTTCTGCTCCCCGGATACATTTTTTGTCGTTTATTTTCAGAGCATTTTTTATATTATTCGTTTAAAAAAAATACCTCTTCGCATTTCTGCTCCCCGGATACATTTTTTTGTCGTTCACTTTCATAGCATTTTTTATATTATTCTTTTGCTAAAAAAAATTTCTCTTTGCATTTCTGCTCTTCTGATACATTTTGGAAAAATTTCTATCGAAATCGTTTTGATTTAATAATAAAGATTCAATACGTAAATGTCAAAATATTTATTAAACAAATAGGAACGTACAATATAATGCATATTATAGTGCTAACATTGCAATAAAAAGATGTTATTTATGCAAATATTATAATAATCAGTACAAGGATATAAGCATATTACAATAAATAAATTATATTATTGATACAAGTACATATTAATATAACAATATTTGATAAGATAAAGGAAGTATTTCGCGATGAATGTCACTGAAGACAAAGTCCAGTTTATGGTCCACTGTAGTCAACTGAAGATATCCTGGCATCGATGTATTTGCAGTTGGCGGAAGTCCTGGGCGAATGATTATTGCCAGGGAGGATTCATTACCTAGACACAGAGATCATATGTTAGAGATTGCCAATTATTATGTATATACGTGATTATATATATCATATATTAATACTGTATCATAATATGATAAAATTATTACTCTAATCACAATTGTAATGGGCAATGACAGAGTTACATAATTATATATTTTGTTTCTTGTTGCATAAGATTTTATGCTGTAATAGCTTATACATTAGTAATGTTATAGTAAATGTTCCATATTAATTTATGTGACATACACATGTACTTACCACAGTAGGTATATCTCTCCACGACTGATCAACACATCAAAATAATTGCATCCCTTTTATTTTGAAGTATTCTTTCTTCTCAGGACTTGTAATGGCACTATTTTCAAGTTAAAAATAAGGAATTGTTGTTACTGAAATGTTGTACAAGATTCTCTGTTATAAAAACTATTAAAATATGTTTTAAATAAATAATTAATCACTTAAAAATATAATTTTAACCTATACTAAACCATCAAACTTTTAAATCACGTTGTTGAAATGTGTATGCAGTATCAACATATTTTTATTCACATTGTTCACAATTTTATTACAATAATTATATTACATTTATAACATACATACATTCATTCTGTTAGTTTAGCATACAGTTTTATACAAAATCTAGTGATACATACATACATACTATCATACACTTTGTATTTAACAATGTTTCACAAGATTTAATTTACTGAAATACATAACACTATATAGAGCAAATACTTTACAAGATGGCTGCTGAATTCAGATAGAATTATTTGTAAGTACAGTCAGGAATATTCAGTTAGTCGCCATATTATTTCAGTATAACTCTACAAGACATGTCAAAAGCATATGTGTTCTCTTATATACGCATTCATTTTCAAATTAAAAATCACTGAGAAAATATTACGTCAACACTGGATTCTAATAATATGACAGTTTTGCAAAATAGATAAATATTCTAAGAATAAAAAACAACTTACAGCAAAGCATTTAATGTGTGTTCGTGTCTAGAATTCTTGATATGTGTTCCATTATTTTATCTTACAAATATTAATACTCATCAATAGAAGTGTACGATCATTCTAATCAAAGTGTGTTATCAGACCAACAATTTAATCGCTAAAATAATCGAATACAATAGAAAACAATTACATTAATTGATTTCGATTTACAATGTAACTAAAATTCTTATATTATAGTTTCAATAGTCTTTTAGTTTCGCATAATCATTCGATTTACTGGTCTGTCATTTGCAGTACATTTATTTTATTTCGTAAATAATATTGTTTTATTCAATAACGTTACTTATGAAATAAGTATTCATTTAGACTAAGCAACAGTATGATTCTTAAATAATACCAAACGTCAAACTGTAAATATAACATTTAGGGTGCGTTCAGTACATTTAAGAAACACAGGATGAAATTTGAATTAGCCTGTACATTGTTTACAATCCTAGTTATGCATTATATCATTTACTATTTGTTTACAAAAATAGTCTCTGATTTCATTCTTAGAATTGTTGCGGGAATATATTTGTGTTAAAACATTTAACTATTCATTTGAAACAGTTATTGGCAATAGTTAAAGAGTTCAGCATTTTTATTCAACTTTACCATCGATATTTAAGGTTATGTTGTATGGACTTAACCAAATGGCATAAACAAAAAGAAAAACATATCGCACACCTCTACATTGTACACTATAAATACTAAAATTAGTTTAAAAAAATCCATCACAAATATAGTTCATTTACAATGTTATTTAACGTATTATTTATGGATAATAGTGTGTGTAGGCGATATTGGATAACGTAATAAATAATAACGGGTATTATATTAATGCTACATGGTAAGTGATAACTATAACATAGTTGCTGCCGACGTTTGAGACGAGTTATATATCTAACCGTGCATGCGTTACTCCGTGTACCTGCCCAGCACCAGGGCTCGGAGCAGAGGTCCCACTTCTTTCGGATCCTGCAGCGCTTCGACCAACATCTTCTCAATGTTGCGCATTATCGCTACTTTCTGATGATCCCGTAGCGGGTATGTTATTTGCCCAGTAGGCCCAGCCTAATAACAAAAGAAAAATAAGAATCTACACTGCCATTTTAGTGAAAAATAATCACGAAATAATATTTACCTTGTACCAAAACGTAATGGAGATCGTAGGTCCACCACGCATCAGTGATTCCACATGATGCCACCAATAAATAGGTATGTACAATACTTCTCCCGGTCCTACAACGCCCTCGAAACCTTTGGCTTCTTTAAACTTGGGAAATCGCGTATAATCCGGTCGTTCAAAGTCAACCTGAACAGCAAGAAACACAGAATTAAATCTCTAATCTGTTTATTAGTATATTATATATTCTATACATATTTACATACCTGACTCTGTCTATCATGAGGATGATGCACTGGGTACGGATACAGACAATCAAAATGCTCCGGTGGAAACAGTATGAACCGTTTATAACCTTGCACTTGGGCAAACAGATTCTCCTGTTCGTCGTAGTGACACGGTGTGACATTGCCTTCTTGCGCGATCAGCAACAAATTCGATGTGAGCTGGCCCCAATTATGTTTACGCTGTTTGCCATTGCAAAACTCCCAATCAAACTGCACAAAATCTTGCACTATCTCAGCACCAACAGTTGAGTTTAACGACTGTTGCAGATACATTCTAAAACACGACTGATAATAATATTTTATAGCTACACGTAAGACAATTATGCACATGAGGTAATCAATTAACGTTTATAGTTAAACGATAATGTCAATAAATACAGGTATTATGTAATTACACAGTACGCAAGCATTGACGCAGTGAATAAACATTTAGACAAACCTCTCTTCGCCTCGTTTCCATTCCCGTAATCGTTTCATGAATTCCGGTAATTTCATGTCAACTCTTTTTGTCGGTGGTGTAAAATCAACTCTATTGTCTTTGCCATTACCGATCTTTTTGTCATCGAAATATTTGAACTTGTGATTTCGCGATACGTACACTGTAAAGTCTCCATTGCCCATATGTTTCTCTAAATAATTTAACGTCCATTTCTCCGCCGATTTCACGAGTTTACAGCCAGTAATTATAAGTGGTTTCTAAAACAAAGACAATACGTTTTTCTGATCTTTGATCTCTGCTAATATTCTAGAAGGAAATCATTGATTTATTAACATGTAACAAGTAGTTGTTTTCCTTGAATAAATGATTCATGTACTTACATTTTCCTTGATCACGTCGTCAATTGCCGGATCGTTTTGCTCCAACCGAGGAATTTGTTCCAAATTCAAGTCGTATTTCCGTAACTGACTGGGATCCCACGATTTCTTCTCATCTGTCATCTTTGCGTCGATAATTTATTGTGCTTTCACAGTGCACCCATAAATATTTACGTTGTTGTGAAGTTTATTTTTAACCTCAACACGATAAGATATGAAAACGGGATTAAACACGACGCATGATGTGTTGTTTCACTGAGAAACTAATTGGTGATGTGTGTGCAATAAACTGTTCAAATATCGTCGATAAAACACCGATAGATATGCTGTACTTTAGAGCATAGTTTTCCTCGACCAGACAACAGTTGACATAACATGAATGTCAGATGGCACGTACACCGTGGCCGGTGTTTTCGTAGGTTATGTTACATTCCAAAACGCAATTTTCCTCGGTTTATTTACTGATTGCACAGAAAATATCAAACAGACGAATGATGTAATTTACAAACAGCAACTTGCAGTGAAAAAATTCCTGGGGTAATTCCGTGTACATTCACATACGTCACTTTTTATTATAACCTATTTTGTGCAGGTCAGTATTCAGGTTTATTCTCAAGCAAGATTATCACGAAATAGACAATTCTCGTATGTGCATGTGCAAATAATACACCGTATAAGACAATATTTTTTTTTTAATTATACTTCTATATTACACTTGGCTCTTTGGCAAAAACTTTCAGAAACTGACAATAATTTTGTAAAAAATAGCCACAGTTTCTGCATTACGTATATACACACAGCGTATCAGTTCGTTTGATGAATATAAATACTTAAAAATACAATGAACTCACAGAGTAAGGAGGTTGCTTTGTTAGTTAAAAGAACATGATTCGAATCAAATACATACATAATAAATATCTACAATCAAAGTCCAGTCTGTTGTTTTCTCTTTGCACTCGCAATGTAGTACAAGAAATCCCATACTGCGTAAACACAATTCGTTTACACAAGCATTTAGTGTTCATTATGATTCCTTGTAGCACATTTAGACGTGTAAATGGTGATTAGTTTAAAAATACGTATCGCATTGTGTTATACTGTTGTGCCTGGTACGTGTTTCTTCCGATGCGACATCATTGTCGACCGCGATACGAACGTTTTGCCGCAAACTTCACATGTGTACGGTCGTTCACCAGTATGCAACCGTTTGTGAATGGCCATGGGTGAAAATTGCGTAAATGTTTGTCCACATACGTCACATCTAGAAGCAACATTATTGTTAACAAAACACAACAGAATCTGTAAGATCGGTTACCTATACGGCCGTTCTCCAGTATGCGACCGTCGGTGACACCTCAACGCATCTTTCCGCGCAAAAGCTTTGCCGCACATTTCACACACAAAGGATTTCTCACCAGTATGCATTGTAGAATGAATGCGCAAGTCTACCCGTGTCAAGAATCCTTTGCCACATACCTGTTATTACATTAATATTTATTATCCCATACACTATTTACCAATAAACTGTCGCTTACCTCGCACATGAAAGGTTTCTCACCAGTATGTATGCGCACATGTGTTGCCAGGTAACTTTTGCTGACAAACAGCTTCTTGCACACTTCACACGGGTACTGTCGATTGTCTGTGCCGCTATGCACTTTCTGGTGCGACTTGCAGAGCCCTTTGGTGATGAATCCGCGGCCGCATACCTCGCACATGAACGGTTTGACGCCCAGGTGTCGATTCATGTGATCCAGCAGGGATTGTTTCGTTTTAAAGTTGCTTCCGCACGTGGAACAAGGGTATGGTTTCAGGTCGCTGTGTACCCGTTGGTGTACGATCAGGTAGCTCTTGCATTGGAAGCCTTTTCCGCACGTGGGGCATGCGTAATCAAACTGACCTGTGCAAATATGTGTTCAACCCGCGAGATTCAGCTAACAATGTTTACTATAAATACCTGTGTGTTTTGCCTCGTGCTGTGCCAGGCCAATCTTGCTACGGAAAGCTTTGTCGCACATGGTACACTTGTACGGTTGCTCGCCGGTATGTTTGCGCATGTGCTCTTGGAGTTTATAGTTTGTCTTGTAGCTCTTCCCGCATTCCTGACAAACTTTCGGCTCCCATCGTTTCCGTTTGCTGTTGCTGTTTTTGCTGTCCTCGTCGCCATCTTCTTCTTCATCAGCACCGTGTTCCTCGTCATCCTCGTCTTCGCTGGACTCTTCTTTGAAGAAACCATCATCAGTTACGGCGTGCTTAGCGTCTGTTTTGAGCCGGCCGCGTGATTTTGTGTTCTTGTGTGACTAGAACGAGAGCAAATATTGGTTACAAAGTAATACGATTAAATATTCGGTGATTTATACTTACTTTTGAGTTTCTATTGGGCGGTTTACGTGGATGTACTTCTTTTCTGTGATTCTTCAGTGCTTCCACGTTCGTGAACACCGCTTGACATAACAGACATTTGTTCACGTGCTCCTCGTAATGATTCAAATACTCGTCGCGGTCGTTCACAGTTTTGCCGCACACATTACAGTAGTACTGCATATTTGTCTCGGACGGACCAACCTATAGACACCAAAAAACTTATAATTGTTCGTATAATATTCGATTCTAGCTTACTCCGGAACCGTTTACAATAATATCTTTCTGTTCCTCGAACATATGATTGTTGGCCACCATATTGTCAGTTTGTTTCTCATTATCGCCGGTAGATGTCTCCAAACTCGGTTCGAAATCTGGGTCACTGCTGTCATCGCTATCGGAATGATCACTGTACATCGTATTGACAGTGTCCAGTTCGATTTGTGTTTCTATTTTAATGTCTCCTTCGGCCTATAATAATATTACAAAATACGCGGCTTGTATTTGATTTTCGTAAATAATTACCTTGACAGTGACTAGTTCACGTTGCAATTTCGTATTAACTTGTTTATCCTGCATTGTATCGTAATGTTCCGCTAGTAAACTGTGCTGTGAATGAATGAGATCTAAACTTGGTACTGCCAACTGTGTATCGGAGATCTGCATATCTTGTTGCACCAACTGTGCCATGGCTGAATCATGATGGTGTAAGTTCAATTGTTGGGTGTGTAAACTTTCGTGTGACATCGCATGCGAATTGAGTTCATTAGGCGCTATGTCTATATGCTCCAACTCGTGATTGTGCATATTGTTCAGTATGATCTCGTCTTGATTCACCAACATATTCTGTGACATGTTCGTGTGATCAAGCAGCTGCTGCTGATGGTTGGCAACCATGGTTAATTGTTGATCGGCAATTGTTGCAACGAGCTCCATTGTTGCCGGTTCGTTGAGAAGTTTAAGATCTTTTGTTTTCTCGAGGGATACGGTGCGTGTGAGTTTCTTAACTAATTCTAATAATAAACTTTCAGTTTGTAGCGTTTTCTCGCGAAACGTAAAAAATAAATCCAGATTGTACACGCATTCGCGACAGATCATTTTAGGAAGGTGATCTGCTTCGTGTACCTGAAATTAATAATTCTAGAGTTAATTATTACACTTATTCTTTTGTAAACACACTTTCACAAAACATGTCCGTTTACAAAATTGAAACTAAATATGTGTTATAACGTAGAAATAAAGTGTGATATATCTCGCGAGAAGGGTACTCAATTAATTATGGGCCTAATTAAAAAGCACTTAAAATGCCATTTTGCCGTCGAAAATAACCTTTAGTTGCATAAAAATAAAATATTTGTTAATTACCTGAATGGGCAGGCAGATGGAGATTTTTTTATTTATTTCCCTAACAGTGCCTGCACCCTCGAATATATTTATTCCTATCAGTACATTGACTTTCGATGCACAGAGTCGACACAATTCATTACAATTTTCAGTCAGATTTCCAGCCATTTTGTGTACTACCGAACTTGATAAAATAGGCACCCGACCTAACTTAACTATTACGTATTTACACTAACTTAAAAACACTCTCGACTTACATGATTATCAATAATTATTCGAAAAGCATACAATACACACCGCAAAATATACAAATACAATACAAATCATTTACTCTTCTATAAAATCAAGTGACGACGTTTGTTAAATGGCTACTTCACATTGCGAGCAAGTCTTAAGCTAACGGTGTGTCCAACTGAATAAAATTAATTTCATTTCGGCAATATACTCAAATAACAATTTAAACTTCAAACAGTTGCATACATAGATAATTTATATAATCATATAGTTAAAAGTAAAATCTATACATGGAATTAACATACATTTGCATTTATATCAACACATTAACGGGCATTTGGAATTAGTTTTCTTGCAGTTGCCGCCAATGGAATATCACGTAGGCGTAGCTCTGGAGGACGGTGATCGAATTAAGTTTTTGACTTGAATTATTTTTGTTTACAACTGTCAATGAACTATAAATAGTATATTTTTTAAGAACATGAACTTGGAATTGCTAGGTAATTCTTTCTGTACACATAAAATTTTCGTATTCGCTAACCGTTGTTCATAATTTTCTAGAATCTTTTGGACAAAATTATCCAGAGGTACGCTTGCTAACCTAGAAAGTGTCGAGTGAACAAACAAATGAATAAATCAGACAAGTTGATTGTTTGCTGGCGGTGGTACAGTGTATAGAATTTAATGAACATTGTTTTAGGAATTTGATGGTGCATTAGACTGTATCTCGTTGGCCGTAACGTGCGCTTTTAATAAAAGGGGCACGCTACTGGCTGTCGGCTGTAACGATGGCCGCATTGTAGTCTGGGACTTTCTCACCCGTGGCATAGCGAAGATCATTTCAGCTCATGTGCATCCTGTGTGTAGTTTGAGTTGGTCTAGAACCGGTCACAAGTTAGCGTCCGCTTCGACCGACAATTCCGTGACTATTTGGGACGTGTTAACGGGTGAATGTGACCAGAAATATAGGTAGCAAACATGCACAACTGTCTTGGAAGATTAATAATCATCATTGCGATACGTGCAGGTTTCCGTGTCCTGTTTTAAAAGTGCAATTTCAACCGAGAAGTCAGGAACGTATACTTGTGTGTCCGATGCGACATGCAGCTGTCATTGTTGACACGAATGGTGTGCATCAAGTGGTACCATTGGACGATGACGTAAGCGAGAATATCGTGTGTAAGTGTCAGTTTAAATCAACCTAAATTGTAGAATGCGTTTCAGGCGGATCTAAATATCGTTGCATCGTTTGATCGGCGAGGGGAATTTGTCTATACGGGCAATGCAAAAGGCCGAGTGTTAGTTTTAGATGTGAAGACATTAGAAATGCGAGCTAGTTTCCGTATAACACTAGGTACATCGTCGGCGACGGCCGTTAAAAGCATCGAGTTTGCTCGGAGAGGAGAGTAAGTGCAGTAATTCACTAATAATTCATTTCATTAAGTGCTGTTTGTGTTTAGTTGTTTCTTAGTCAATACTGCCGATCGAGTTATCAGAGTCTATGACAGTAAAGAAGTTTTAGCGTGTGGTAAAGACGGGGAACCTGAACCTATACAGAAACTACAAGATTTAGTGAACAAGTAAAGATTATTTTACAATTCCACGTGAACATATTTGAACCTGTTCTTGTTATTTTAATAGAACTATGTGGAAAAAGTGTTGTTTCTCGGGCGATGGCGAATATATTTGCGCGGGCTCGGCCCGGATGCATGCGCTGTATATTTGGGAGAAATCTATTGGCAATTTGGTGAAAATCCTGCACGGCACAAAAGGCGAATTACTGTTGGATGTTGCCTGGCATCCAGTACGACCAATTATTGCCAGTATATCATCGGGTAACACGTTATAAATGCTCTAAACTTCAGCGAATTAACATTCTTCCATTGATACAGGTGTAGTAAGTGTTTGGGCACAGAATCAGGTGGAAAATTGGTCAGCTTTTGCACCCGATTTCAAAGAATTAGACGAAAACGTTGAGTATGAGGAACGCGAAAGTGAATTTGATTTAACGGACGAGGATAAGTCGGTAGCGAGTGGTGGATCAGATAAAGAGGATACGGATTTAGAAGTATATATAGTTGAACTTACAAGGGATGATCTTGTGTTATTGTCACTTGTAACTCGAGTATTGTTTAGGTAGATGTCTGTCGTGTGGACCCGGTGGCTGCGTTTTGTAGTTCAGATGAAGAAAACGAAAATCAAGACGCACTTTTGTTCTTACCAATTGCGCCAGAGGTAAGTGGATTGTTCAATTAGGTTTCTAGTTAACGATAAATATATAAATAATCATACCTTAGGCGTCCGGGCTATAATTTCCAATGTTGAATGGGTGACTCCATTATTGAAACTATTGATCTTTTTGATAAATACCGCTGACCTAATAGAAATTCATTACTTTATATAAATACGTAACTAGTTAGATAATGTCAACGTTTAATATTACATGTTCATGGTTATATTATAGATTGAAGCTAATTAAATACTGTCAACGTTTGATATTACAACAGCGTAATGATTTGATTCTAGATTGAGGATCCAGAGGAGAGTTGGAATACACCAGATGCGACTAACCCGCCCCAGACGACTGGGAATGGCCCGCCGCCCGCGAAAAAGAAAAAATATAAATCGTATGACATTCCAATCGAAAGTTCTAGCGATGGTAATATAAATACAGTGATTTTGTTTCGTATTATTGCAATTATTTTGTTTTATAGAAATTCATCCATTACTTAGCAACAAAACGAAAGATAAACAAACGACAGGCGGCAAAAAAGGAGCAGGTAGACCGAGAAAATAATAGAAAACACATTTTTTTAGACATATCTTTTTAAATAAAACAATTTATGGCAAACTAAATGAATAATAACGTTCAAAAGTAATTTGATACAAATGCATGAAGTTATATTGTCATTCATTGCGACCATAATGGAGCATGCAAATGCATTAATTAAGAAATTACTAATCATGTGTGCAAAATATCGCTCATAATTGTATGTATAATGTTGAATCAAGGAAATAAAACAATTTACTTACATTTTAAAACACTTGTATACGGTTATGTTCCACACTATGTACTTAATTCTATGTAACTTGTTTGACAGCAACTGTTGCCAATCTCGGATAGTTTGAAAACAAAAAGTAACTACTGGGATAATAAAAAGAAAACCTTAAAATGAAATTTAGTTCAAACTACGACTTGTCAACAATATAATTTTAATTTGTATCTGTTTTACAATTATTTATTCATTATTTGTAACTATTATTTTCCATTTTGAATTACGACATAGCGAAAACAACGACTTCATTGAATTAAGTTACCATAATTTCGTCTGGAATTTGCGATCAACAAATTATCAATGCAAGGAACGGAAATGCGCGTTAAAATTATTTACATTCTGTGTCTTCGATTGCTCACCGGTTTATGTACAATATACATAACGATTATAATTCAACAAAAATCAAATCAAATTCAATTATTCAAATACACGCCCTCTAAATGTTGTTACATAATTGTTGCGTTAAAATATTGACGAGGCCTTGCATAGACAATATGAATGAATGAATATGAAACTCATGTTGGACACACTGAAATTATCTGTCAACGATCGTGATTAGTTTTTTTTTCGTTTATAAATTAAATATAAAACTATATAATATAAATTTCACCAACACACACACATACAAATAATACACATTCATTTATGATCAAATAATAGCGCTAAATCATCATATCAAATACATTCGTTTCAGCTCTCGTGATTTTGTCCAACATGATTTCTGTTCTGTTACGGCAAATTGTTTAGAGACAATGGTGTGTGTGTGTGTGAACAGGAAATTTTCTAATAGTAGTTGTGTTTTATAGTGAATTCGGAGGTAGCGTCCAGCATGTGTGTGTGTATGTGTGTGATTTATTAACCGACCATGAGACCAACACCGACACGAAACTGATTCTTATTATGGTTCATAATACCGCTCAACGCTATCGTGAATGGCATAGGGTTTAGTCGTTTCTCTAAGACCGCACCCACCGACCAATTGGAATCTACATGCCCTGTAAACAGACCAATCAACATACAATATGAACAATATGACCACGCCCACTCTGCTTACCTCTGAACACTAAATCATTCCTAGGCAAGTCGACTTGATAACCGATGGAAGCTACGGACTCTTGCACGCGGAAGTTTGACTCGAGTTCCACACCGACCTGCAGTTGTTTAGACGCCTTCTGGTAGTAACAGAGGTGGACACCGGCGGCGCCAAGTGTACCAGAGGCTGTCCAACAATCCGTGGTGTATCTGTAAACAGTCAACAATTACATTTAAGTCGCAATTGTGAATTATTAACGAACAATGTTTATCTTTAGTACGCACTTTACGTCAAAATTTTAATGACAGCTAACCTAACTTTTTATAGTGTACAGTCATGTTGAACTAACCTTGCTGCAGCACTTAAAATGGCGATTTCTCCGCCAGGTATCTGTGGCCCCGCTTGATACGCTAACTCAGCACCCAGCGCTAGATTACTCGTGATACTCTGCAGATAATGCAACACAGCCACACCAGAGCCATTGATAATGTCAGGGTTGGCAACAGTGGCTGTCGCGGTAAAATCATCACCCCGATAATCTAGTGACATTTGTGCTGCTGTGAACTTTGAACTCTGAACCTAGAAGAAACAAGAACAAGACGTGTATTAGGAAGAATATACAATGTTTGATAGTTTTTTTTTTTTAGTTTTAGAGAATATATCGGAATACTTACTTGTGCTACAAATTTGCCTTTAACTTTCGGCTGAATCTGATGTATGATCGTTGCATTTAGATTACCTGATGGGTCAACATCACCTAGTAATATGGGGTACGCCTCTGTGGGCGAGTATTGTTTGCAACCGACATATGTGGCCCCGAATCTATACCCACTCGGTGTAGACTGGCTCATGTTCAACGTATGTGAGATTTGGAAATGGTTGCTGAGACCGCGAGTAAGCATAAGCTTGGCTCCGTCAAAATTCGTAGGAAATACATCTAAAACAGTAATGATTCGAGTACATTCGACTTGACTACACAATTTCATCATTATATTTGCGACAGCAAGTAATTCATATGCAATTCTGCGGATTCATGTATGAAACAGACCTTGTTAGAATTGTATTATCGCATAAATGTACATATAAATAGAAATAATTGAGTTGAAAGATAGTGTAACTGAACCAATCAATGAATAGGTTATGTCATTGTCAAAGCATAATTGCACCTACCTTTACACTTTCTGTGCAGTTCCTCTAGTGGTCCGGGGTTTTCGACGGTCGGCTCCGTGGAGGGTTTGGTTGTTGTCTCCTCTGTTTTCGGTGGCAGATATGGCGTAAGTCCTGGCGGTGTCGTTGGAGGAGGCGGTGGTGGTGCCGATGATGCTGCATGAACGTTACCCATTTAATAATATATATGTGTGTGTGTGTGTTGTGTAGACGTGCACACAGAATTTATCCGCGTTTCTAATATAAAATAATAGTTTTCATTAAGCGAAACTCAAACTTAAAAGCACATGGGTTCCTTCTGCTATGAGCTCGCCGATTATTGATAAAACAGCGGACCAGACAAGTTCTACAGGCACTTTACACAACGCTCAAGGACATCACGTGTCACGTCATTCACAGTACATCTATGGCCGACTGACAGCATAGTTCACATGTTCTCGCATAGGTGGCACGCTTGATTTAAATATGGCGCGGGAAATATATGAAAATAATTATATGTGTATATTGAATATGTACTTACGTTTATAATTCAGATCATTGGCAACTAAAATAGGAGGAAAAGTGTTTGTAAATGAAACAACATTCGGGGTTTTTTTTATGAGACAATTTACATAAAACAATTGATACATAATGTTACAAATATCATTTATACAATTTGTAAATAGCTACAATACAACATATAATATATTTTAGCGATGCGAGCCGCTATGCTTATGTAATATGACTAGAATACTGATGAAATTAAGTCTTTTGTGTCCTTTGAATATCTACTTAGCAAGTGTGAGACCAAAGCAGAATATGCTCAATTAATTAATATTATGTATTAACATCATCATCCATTATCAACCAATCAATGTATTATGCCATTGATGCGTCTTACACACGAAATAAAAACAATTCATAATTATATAATACAATCATGTCAATATTACTGTCAATAAAAACATTTATAATTTTAATATTTCATTTGATCATATAAAATTAAAAT
This sequence comes from Carabus problematicus, assembly GCA_963422195.1. NCBI lineage: Eukaryota > Metazoa > Arthropoda > Insecta > Coleoptera > Carabidae > Carabus > Carabus problematicus. The sequence continues at coordinate 592,103 of OY728585.1, forward strand.
GAATCTTGAAATTATTATCAATATTCAGTTGTAAAAACAATACTTTAATGCAGTTAATACAACTAGATAGTAATATTTGAAATCATGCCGTAATATTATAAGTTAATTAATAGAGTATTGTTTTAATTAAATATTCCTTGATGGCAAATAACAAACATACAAAACAATGATTTAATGCCTATTTTCTATCATTTCTGCTTGCATGAATCTGTCAGTAATATGCATGAATATGTAAATGTTTTTTTTTTTTTCTTAATATGTTCTCGTGTTAAAATTTAAATACTGTTATATGTTGGTCAATATTATACGATTACATTAAGTACACAAATGCCCATTTGTATCAACAATTATTTACTATAAATATTCGTTTTAAGCATTGTGTTTAAATTCGTTGATACAAATGCGCATGATTATTATTTTTTGTAAAAAAGAAAGGTACACAATTATGAATACACGATAGTAAAAGTTATACAGAATAATTCCTAAGCAATAGTGAATAGGCCACAATAGTTTAATGAATTGTTCACAATATATTCAAAGGGAATCATTTGCTAATTGTGCATCAGTGCGTGTAATGTATGTGTGTATGTAATTGTGAATTTAGCAAAAAGTTATGTGCACAAATAATTTAGAATATAGTGCTAATGCAATGTATGTACCGTTGTGCTGTTGTATTTACACTGTTTAGTTATTTTTGACATTACGAGAATTTGTTAGGTTATAATACACATTTAAATTCATTAAAAATGGCAGTCAAAGTGTCAAAACAGACACTGTAACAATAATTTTGACAATATCCGAATATTTTCGTCAAAAGTAAGTCGCCATTTTTTCGTTAATTACGAGTGCAAACTAATTTACGAATGAAGCGTCATATCAAAAAGTTACTATATTCGTAATCGATTACAAAAGTGTAACACAATTTCTTTCGAAAAGGGTTCATAGTATATTTATTTACGGGTAAAACAGTGAATATTTTCAAACATTTGTGCAAGTATAAAAATAATTTTCACATTAAAAATGTATAAAAAGTTGAGTTGATCAATTGAAATGCGGGATGAAAAGTGTGCCGTATGAAATTATAGCCGTCAAAGTGTAAGGAATGATGAAAACGATATACAGAAAAAGTACTTTATACTTCTATAAGGATGTTCAGTTTCGCTAATTAATAAATTAATAATTATTATAAATAATTATATCAATATAGGTATATAAATAGTAGTAGCAATAGTAGTAGTAATAATGGTTGAATAATTATAGTAGAATTACCCCTCATTATAATGTTCGCAATATGGCAAAAAAATTAATAATACAAAATATACAAAATCAACTTGCGCAAAACAACACTAATGTCTGTCAGTATGTGTGTGTGTATGTCTGTTTGGCAAAAGGTAATAATTACCTATATAGTTTCCGTTTTAAAAATGTGTGGTCCAATTTCTCGATCACAAATTTTAAAATATATCCTGAATGTAAAACTTATTATAGTTCACTGAATGCTATCAATTATACATGCAGATATACAAAATGTAGAGAAATCAATCATATTATATATGGTATGTATATAGGATGATTTAAAAATAATTGGACTGAAATTTTTCACAAGAATTACATAAGGCTTCGAGTCCGGCACTGGAAAGTTACAGAAATATTCGCGCGCAAAAACCACACAAACAACAACAATAAAATAACAATTTACAAATTAGCGCCTCCTTAGAATAAATAATAAATTATAACAATAAGCTCACTGAGATTACACAAAAATGCTGGAATTCAAAAAACATACGATCATCGTAATATCTTCTTCTTCTTCATCATCTTGCCGTTGCCAACTGTCAAAACTGGCAATTCTAACCTAGCTTTTCTACAAAATAGTTTGACGTTTATACGCACACACATACATATTTACGAAACATATCATCGGCAAACGTTTGCGGTTACAAATGATTACCGTTTTGTGTAACTTTACAGTGCCGGCCTCAAATAATTTCGCAGTACCTCGGTGGCAAGTGATTCACGTTACGTGCTCAGCTTTAAGGCTTTTGCATCGTTCCCGTTCCTGGTTATTCTCGGGCGGCTCACACTCGAAACTGGCGAGGGCGAGGCCGTTCTCACTCAACACGGAGCCCCGTTGCAGTAGTGAAATGATTTTCGTGTCCTTCTCGAAGGGACACGCGACCTGTTTCCAAGCCATGAACTCCGTGACTTGTTTCGCCAGTTGCCAGAACTTCTCAAAGTTGATGTGGCCATTTGGTAATCTGAAATTATCACATTCAATCACAGCCAATCGCGGGAATTCAATTAGCCGATTCGAATGAATCGATCGTGCACAGTTCGTAGGCGGATATATTTTCAATCCGTTTAATCTAAGGTGGGCGATTTATGGAATTTTACAAATAGCGATTGTGATCTCGTGTAGCACTTACTTGTTTGAGCAGCCTTCATTTAGGAAATAAAGATCTTTCACCAGCAGACTAAAGAACGGTATGACAATCCGTTGTCGCTGGTCTGTTGCGCCTGCACTCCGCCACATTGCAGCCTTCAGGGTGCTTCTGTAACTGCTAAAGTTACTGCTGGGGTCCATCTGGTGCTCGAGGATGGAGAATTTCCCCGATTGTATCTTATTCCACTGTAAAACCATACACACACATTAATACTTTGTCTCATTATTAGTAGCATTCGAGTGTTGCTTACGGTTTTCTTTAACCTCGAAATCGGTGACATATTCAGTCCTGCAATGATCGCCATTAAACTGTTAAAATTTCCAATGTTGAAACACTCTCTTGCAGTCTCTATCCAGTATTCCACAACGCGGACTCGTTGTTTCTTCTTCGGATGCTACAAATACAACAAATGTTTAACCTATTGTCCCGTAAATATTCTCTGTGTGTGTGTTGTTTACCTTGCACACTTGTGTAGCAACGAAATAACTCAGTCGATTGAACCACTGCACATACTGTTCCAAGTTTCGCGTTTTCTTCATATCTTTGAAGCTCGTCTCAATGTGTGGATTGTCTTTGGCGAACGCCTGTACAAATTCCTCTGGTCCGATGAAACTTAACCGCTCCAGTTCCATGTGCGTCAGCTGTTGCGCAAGCGTAGACGGACTGGACGATACGTCGGTAATATCGGTCGGCTGGTTCTCGTCTAATGGCGCCGGCTGATCGAGCAGTTTCTCGTACGTTTCCAACGTTTTCAGTCTTTGTTGCAGGTTTTGGAGTAGAATCGGTATAGTACCGCGTAGTGATTGGTTCAGTGTCATGCACTGTTGCGTCACAGAGCGTACGTGTTGCATTACACGTTCATCTCTGTCAGATGTGAGCGATAGAAGTGTGAATTGTTAGGTTAAGTAACATACACAAAGCTGTCATATTTGGTATAGTTATGTTTAGCACTTTACCTGAAATCATAGGGGAATGTTTCTGTCCATTCGGCCAGCAACTGAACCAGATGTTCCGCAAATCTGGCAGTGGCGGGGCCGTGCTGGGTGCCAGCGGTACCCAAACCTTGTTGTGCCTCGCACAATTGTCGCACCCGCGCCAACAGCTCGTGCGGTTTGATGAATAGCCGTGAGGAGAGCAGAAATGCGAACAGGTACGCTCGATCCGGATAGTAAATGTCTGTGGGCACCATGTGCTGTACCAGGGCCTCTAGGGAACCTGATATTAGGTTGCCATCCCTGTAGACCAGTGCCTGTAGGGAAATTCCAAGTGTTTACTTAACGTAGAAAACATCTCACGTGATTAGATCCCCACTAATACACTAGTTTATAAATTGTGCCAGGAAGCAGAATTCCCATTTATAAATGTTTAGAAACGAGAAATGTAATATATTTTTGATTACGGCGCATTGATAATGATTATATGTTTCTCTCACGAAAAATACACATTACGTTGAGTGTAAAAAATTTCTAGGCAGTGTTGAACTTATAAGTGTAGGTTTAACAATTTATGTTATTAATTTTCTTTTGTTGACAGCCCAATGGACTAAATTCGATAACATTTATAAAGAATCCCATTATAGCGTATCATTATTGGAATAACAATAATAAAATCTCTATTTATATGCACACAAATATATTTTGTTAAAAATAATTAATCTAGCGTATTTTCGTGCTTGTTTTCAATATTACGGTAGATTGCAAAAGTTAATCTAATTTGTTAGTATGTACAGACATTTAGAACATACATTTAGCTACAATAAGTCCTCTTTTAGTGCTATTAGATGCGATCGACCGTTATAACGCTGGTCATCTTAATACCGAATCATTTTCTATAACTTGATCCATAATTTCCGTAATTGTGTCTTCATGAACCGCGTTAAAATAAATCATCATAAATTTCGCACTTTTTTTGGGGTGTTCACAGAAAAAGAGCATTATATCGAATCAGTGTTATTTGAGGCCTTACTGTATACAGACACTACACAGGCGTTAGTAAAACTGCCATAGCGAAAGTATCATAATCATAATTGTGTTAGTTACGAGTTCCTTACGTTATCCTGATGGATTTCAGAGTCAGCAATATGTTCAACGCCTTGCCCGGTATCGCCATTGTACAGTGCGGCGAAATTCTTGCTGCTCTGTGGCGTCTGTGGCAAGCTCTACACAAAACATCGATAGTCTACAGTTAGCTGTACAGTTGGAAGCTTTAGTGAAGCCGCGGCTCTTTTTTAAACGAATCAATTACTGTTAATACGGATTAGTGCAGTTTTACAATTATCCAATACAAACCGGAACCGAATTGGCAGTGTACAATCATCGACAAAAGTGGTGTGGTATTCAGTGAACGGATTACGTGATAACTAATCCACTGTATGCGTAACATTCTTTATTTTTCTTACTTTGCTTTTGTAATCGAAATAAACAAATGTGCGCTGAATTCCGCGTACTGTGATTGGTTGAACGAGCACACAGACACGCCCATTCCCCCACTACTTGGTAATAGAACTATATAGAATATAAAAATATGTTTTGACAATTATATAAAATAGCTATGATGCAATATGCACACATAACCTAAGTTATATTAATTAGTTTTTTTTAGCTCATTAACTAGTAATTGATTCGTTGACACTTGGAGTTAATCATATTGTGAAGAAAACAAGAATTTACATGCATGGTATTACAAACAGATAATTAGTATAATATTAGTTATTAACACATTTAGTTTTACACATAACAAATGCTAAGTTAATCGCATTTAATTTGACGTACGACTTACCCGTCGATTTGAGCAGTCCTTTGGTGTGAGGTCTGAGGCAACTGTTCCGAAAATTGTAGGCTGAAAAGTACCAATAATCATGTTAACACACAAACAACATCACAGGCTATGTCACAATTGCTATGTCAATTATAACGCAAACTTTTATCAACTTGTAATCTCAAAGCACGAATGAAAATATGATTGTTGCTCTTTTTGTGTCCGCCAAAGAAATAATTGCTACAGCAAAAAAAGCCACTTTCATTTTACAGCAATTGTAGTTGAATATCACGATTGCATAACGCAATTCCACTTCCAATTATTTCTGCCGCTATTATTTTTATTTGCGAAGGTATTTACTGGCATATTGTACGATTTTTAAGTGTCGCTATCACGAAACTAATTGCTATGTAATACTTACAGTAAATTCCTTATTGTATCCATTACTGTGTAAACTTGATTTGCGAAATTTGTTCACCAAGTCGTTATTATAATCCGTCTCGTCCAATGAACTCAATGAATCTGCCGAAGCTTTACCGATAGACGAACTATTGGTGAGATGTCCTGAATCCTTACTGAGACATGTTCGCGTAGTGCCATTATAAGCAGGTCCATCTGATTCGTAACTACTAGCACTAGAGCACGACCCAAATTTCCTATCGCTGCCCGTTTCATAGCCATTCTGGTGCGAAGAGTTATCAGAGAATTTGCTGCTCGTGTACTTGGTGTTAACCAGCTCGGAATTCGGTATAATCTTCACGGGTTCCCATACCTCACTGGTAGAACTGGTATAGAAGTTGTTCTCTTTTGTTTCTCGGCTGCGTTCGTCAACTATTTTGCCGTCCCTAGCAACTGTAACTTCTTCTTTTGTCACCGTCGATGTTTTCACACTGAGCGATGTCTCCAACTTTACGGGTGCTTTCAGTATTCCCGTGCGGATTAACAGGGTGTTCAGTAGATCGCAAGGCGGTACTTGGCCAGTTAACAGGGCTTGTTTTATAGCCCGTCCGTCGCGACCCTCCAACGTTACTGGAAGACCGTTAATCAGGAGGACTTCTTCCTCTTTGATCGTCGACTTTTTTTCGCAATCGACAATTTTTACATCTTTGCCCAGGATGGATTCAACCGTCTCCTGGATTTCGGGATCGTCCATTTTTGGTCGGCGGCGGGTGGCTGGATGAATCAGGGGCATTGTTACAGAGGAAGAGATAGATAGAATCAGAGATATTGGTGATTACAGGTAGATACCAATTTATTCAAGTGCATTGTCGGCAATCGAGATTAAAAACGTTCAGTTGAATCCCATTGAAGTGAAGCATTTTGCCCCCGGTTTTTTTTCCATCTATTGTGCCCGGAATCTATCGACTAGAGATTTAATATCGTACGTTCTCTTTTATACCGATTTTCAGCAGCTATTTTCAAATACAGATTGCGCAACTCATACAGATCTAAAACTAAAGATTCACTCAGCCAAAAATTACCTGCTAAGTTTCACATTCGTGTCAATTATACATTTGAATATTTTATATCAACCTTACTTTCCGTATACGCAGTATAAAGAAATGCTGTTTTTACTTTCCTATACGCAGTATAAAGATATCTTGCGGTTTTTACTTTCCTATACGCAGTATGAAGAAAACTATCATTGAAAAGATTTCGGTATTGCGATATTTTTTTCTTTTAGAAAGTGTAATAACCCTGACTATGTTATACGTTACTAGATTGTAAAATTTTTGCTTCAAAGAGAATATATATGTATGTGTAGTAAACATGATAACAGTTCTGAAGCAAAGAGATATTTATGAATGGCTGGCACGATGTCGATTACAAGCGAGTTTGAGTGGTACACGTGGTACCTAGTGGGCGCCACCTACGTAGAAATCAGCACACACACACACACACACACGCATATATATATATATATATATATATATATATATATATATATATATATATATATATATATATATACCGGGTGTCGCAAGAAATCTGGGACATAGGCAATTAACATGTAAATACAGAAATATTGTGATTACTTCTGAACAATACATTTTAGAGCAAAAGTGTAAATAACAAAGTTGTTCAGAATAAAAAACTGCCTAATATGACGACATATTCATTGCTTAAATACATTTATATATCGTGTAAATCAAGTTTGAAATATTGCATTTTGATGACATATTGGTAGGTCGTGGAACAAAAATTGCATGTGTCTTTGTTACTTACAACAACAAATAATCAAACCACAGCATTTTTGTTTCACGACCTCCTAATCTGTCATTAAAATGTAGTATTTAAAAATTGATTTACACATTATAGAAACACATCTGAGCATGAAATATGCCATTTTATCATCCAGTTTTTAATTCTGAACAACTTTTTTATTTACACTTTTGTTCTAAAATGTATTGTTCAGAAATAATCACAATATTTTTATTTTTACATGTTAATTCCCTATGTCCCAGGTTTCTTGGGACACCCGGTATATATATATATATATATATATATATATATATATATATATATATATATATATATATAACGAACGAGGAGAGACCAGGAAGTATACGATGAAACAGATATCTATACAGCATTTGTGTGTATGCATGGGCGTATCATACGGGGCACGTATATACATTTAAACATCACACAACCATACATCGCACATATATGTACACACATACACGTACGTGTATGTAAATGATGTAAAAATTATTTATTCAGGCCGATACACAAGAGAAAGTAGCACATGCAAACAACAGTATTGCATGGAAATTTCACTTGAAAAATTAGTTTAAACTGTTACGTATTATTAGTTTTGATTTTCCAAATTGAAATATACAAGAGCATAGTAAGCCCTTGCTTAACGCGCGGGATAAGTTTTAGCGTTAATCGAGATGATTTTCATACTGTGAGTTATTTTCTACAAATTCTTCCATAATTTCCGTAATTTCAGTCTGCATGAATCGCGTTATAACGAATCATCGTACATTGGTAGCGCTTTTTGCGAATGTTCACGGAACAACCGCGTTATATTGAATCAGCGTTAACCGGGATGGTGTTAAGGGCGCGCATGGCTTACTGTCCAAGTGTGTTAATAATTTGGCAAAGTTGCTTGAGAAAAGTTTGTACTTGTATTTCTAAGCATTCGGATTAGTCTTACGACTGGTATATGTACATAGTAGTGTAGTGTGGTGAATTCTAATTGCTAATGTTTATTCACTAGAGATTTCCTTCGCATTATCGTACACATACGAGTGGTCTACACGCGTATGCACAAACAACTTGTACACATTTAACACGCATTAAACACGGTGTTTATACGCGGCGCCTCGAACATCAAAGGCATAGCCGACACATCACACATACATACACACACACAGATATAGGTATATATATATATATATATATATATATATATATATATATATATATATATATATAGATATATATATAGATATATATATATATATATATATATATATATATATATATATATATATATATATATATATATATATCTATATATACCTCCAGGTGCTTTAAAATTGTAAGAATTATAAACCTTGAACTTTGCCACCCGATATAATGTTGATCTTATTTTAATTTCAGGCTTGTCTAAATACAATTCCATGTGTTAGTGAACATGTACAGTTGACCAACGTGAAATTAGCATCTAGCAGGAGCAGTGTACTGTGATGTTAGGTACACTTTAACATGTATCATCACAGCACCGGGTGGATAGATGGCTCTGGTCCACCGCTCACTGATTTCATTACACTGCGTCAGGAGTATGGTTATGTTCAATAGAATTAGACCAACGGTGACAACATTCCACTGGCATGGATATGTAGACAGTGCTCACAGTGTCACACATGATTACATCGATGTTAACACTTGAACAATTATACCCAAATACAATAAGAGATACATTATATATATATATATATATATATATATATATATATATATATATATATATATATATATATATATATTTATTTATTTAGAGACATAGCAGTATTAAATCAAGATTAGTAACGAAATTAACCAAAGATGGAAAGATGTTTAGTCAACAAAAATTCACTATTTTATGTACCTTTGTGTACTTGTAAATACAGTGGACTCAGAGATATGTACATTATAAGCGAGTTTTTACTATATACTAGCTCATAGTAAGTGAATTTCACTGTATATAAAAATTAGTACGAAATGTATGATTGGTTAAAACAGAGAGTCTCTATGATAGACACGATCCCAATACAGCATTACACAACAATTTGCATTTGCAATTCACGATAAATTGCCTTTGACCTGGCCGCTATCTGTTGTAATAGCATTAGAACGTTTCATTAAGCATGAATTCCAGTGCACATAGCGAAAATCGATATAAACGTACACACACTATACACATACCGGGTGTCTCAAGATATCTGGGACATAAGGAATTAACATGTAATACATCTTTTTATTTACACTTTTGCTCTAATATGTTTTGTTCAGAAGTATTCACTATATTTCTATATTTACATGTTAATTCCCTGTGTCCCTGGTTTCTTGGGACACCCGGTATATGTACGTTAATGGTTTCATAGCAGCGCTTACAAGTGAATATAATTGCACAGCCGACTAGTTTATTTCCGTCACATTTGTTAAACAATGTACAAATTCCACGGAATTCGATATGGTATCTGGATTATGTAATACGAAAGGAAGTGAAAGTGTACATCCTTAACTATAAATAACACTCTAATGTAAGCGAGCACAAATATTCTAGACGAATCCATATGAAACAGTCTACATCTATGTGAAGATTCAGTTTGTATTTTTTTAATAATTCCAATTGGTTTCTTACATTTTTGGGCATAGACAACAAAAGTTGACTTCAAGGTTGAAAAAGAGTAAAAAATAGTATAGCGGGCCGTGCATATAAGTTATAAATTATGAAACGTCCAGACACAACAGGCCGTTTCTTAAAAATAGCCACCAAGCACGGACCAGTACGATATTTCATTAGTAAACGAATATAAAAGTATGTATGTGTGTAATAACATATGCCGGTTCTAAAAATAGACGCGAAGCAATCAATATTTTCCATTTGACATTTGTAAATAATGGCAGCTTGTGGTTCTCATTATATCGTGAATAAAATGGGAAAAGGAATTATCATACCTGATTTTATGTACAAATACAGAGGATATTTTAACTATAAAACCCAGCTGTTAGCGACGCCACTGGATTGACAGAAGCTATTATCAAACTTCCATTACAAAAAAATACTACGTTTGATCTCATTCATCATCGGATTCACATTATGTGATCCATTAGTTTCGCAATGAATGTTCTATTTACCGATGATATAATTGATCAATCGCATACATCTGTACAAAATAGAAGCCGGATATTGATTTATTGTTATTGTTGAGCACAGACAAATGTCAATAGCAGGATACGAATTTGTACCCGATTTTTTCTGCACAGATTTAAAAAGAAATTTGAAGACATTTCCATCTGAAGGTAATATTATATATTACCCAGGGTGGATAAAAATCATGATTTTTTTAAAAAAATTTAAAAAATCGATTTTTTTGATTTAAATCAGATTTTTTTGATTTAAATCAGATGTTTTTATAAACGTATTTTTATACGTATTTGTATTGAAATTTTCAAATAATTTGGGTTAACGATATAATACAAAGTTTGTTAATGAGATATATCTGTAAAATAATAATTTTTATTTAAAAATCAATAAGTTTTAATTTATACGTTGTCTCGGGCCACCGAAGTCGTGTCCGTTATAGCAGGTCTGTGCTTGTTTTAGAGTTGTAGTTATTATATAAATAGATAAGTTTAGTTGTCCGGTAGTGTTTCTAGTGTTAACAGAGAGTGTAGATCAGTTATCATTATTAATTAATATATTATTAATATATTTAATTAATGTTGATTTAAATCAACGATTTTTTTAAAAAAATCACTTGATTTATATCAAGATTTAAATCATGATTTAAATCAACTTGATTTTAATCTCTCAACCCTGATATTACCATATAATTTATTATTATATTATTTTGATTATTCCCAAGCCAAACACGACATTGATGTATACAGTAGCATTGTAATTATTATCATTATGCAACTAATTACATAACTTCATAATTCTAATACAAGTAAAAGAATAATGGATAATATGATTGAAACCATGTCTAGCCTGTGGAATAGTCGTGGGATTTTCATTAAATCAACAATTATACTTTATGCTGCAAGGTCACAGTGAAGGAATGTATGAATTAATTAATTAATTATATTACACGCATTGTTTGCATAAGGATATTTTTCAAAATTTTAATAACAAGTAGCCATTATTAATATCGGTACAAATTACTGTATGTTCTTCGTCATCGGGCAATGTGAAACCGACGGCCTAAAATATTCTGCAAAGGCCTCGTACGAACTACGTTGTGTCGTGTGTCAAAATTTTCAACCATTTTAAATTCACGTGGCTATAAATAGGCCGATATATAGAACTGGTTTGAAGCCCAGCTAAAAGCAAAATTCTTAATGGTAGAGAACAAAACCAAGATGAACTTATGAAACCTGTGTTCTCGAGTGTAGAAAATACATTTCACAATCTGTAAATTACAGACAAATATACACTTGCTGGAGTTATAAGCAGAGTGAATTTATTCCTAACTGTAGATTCAACTCCACAAACGACTATTAGAGACACATATGTACATTACTGTGCAATTCATATTTACAGTATTATTGTAATCATAGACTTTATATATATATTGTAGTCTATTACAGTATTTTTGTAATTATATAAATACAGTACAACCCCGGTTAACCGAGTCTGAATTAACCGAGTTCCGGGTTATCCGAGCCCAACTTTATCCAAATTATCCGAGGTTGCTTCAAAAGCAATCCGGATTATCCGATTTTGCGTGATTCTTGTGTCCGGGGAATCCTCAATTTACGTGCAAGTTCCCATCACTCGAAGCGAAATAGACGCGTGTTTTCATATGTGTGGTCCTGCAGTAAATTCGAGAGTGTCGTGTATTATTAATGTCCGTTTCATCATGGCGCAAAACAAGAAGAAAAGAGTTGTCATATCCCTTTTATTAGAAATAAACTGTTATGAAGCATTTCCTTTATATGACTATAAAATTTAATCCAAAGTACGCATGTATGTGATGCATTTTACCAAAATCCGTATTATCCGAGTTTTCAGTTATCCGAGGTGGGTACCCCCCCACATTACCTCGGATAATCGAGGTTCTACTGTATATATATATATATATATATATATATATATATATATAAATATATATATATATATATATATATATATATATATATATATATATATATATATATATATATTGTAGACTATTACTGTATATACTAAGAATTCTAACAATAAATTTATACAATTTCGATAGAATCAATTTCTTCAAATAATTACAACTAATTAAATTACATTACGTTTCTTGTAATTGATCCAATTAGTTGAATAATTAGATTAGATACCAAGTAAGATATTGTTGTTATTAGTTAATACATTTATCAGCATTTATACTGCGGAATTTAATGATAACGTATCAGATGTTTTGCAAAATATTTCTCATTTTAAATACTAATAAATACACAATAGTAGCACAAATATATCGTGTAATAAATGACAATTTTCGTTTAATTTTTCTACAACAAGCATAATTATGCATGCATAGATTTAGAAATGAAATAAAGCAAAAAGTAAATATTTATTTTTCTACAAAATATAATTCGATTACAATCCTTGAAATGATCAGATTCATTCCTGCGATCTTTAACTATCAATGTTATATAAATATTTTCCAAACGAGACACTGATAAATAGTATTATTTATTCCAACGTTACGATAAAATTGTTAGAATTTAATAAACAATATTTCAACAAATGTAAACATTAAAAAAGAAAGTGTATATTTAATTAAACAAAAGTTATATATAACCCGAAAATTGTTCTACATAATATGTTTATATGAATTTTTGTGTAATGTAATGTCAAAAATGTGGGCTAGTACTGCCAACTATTCAACTATACAATTGGTACGAAAATGTGTATATTTAGACGTAAATATCGGACGTGGAATTGGAGCATATACATTGCGTTGGAATATGGCCAAACCACCAGTATCACAACTTCAAGCTGTGCAAAATTACACACACGTGCTCTATGCAATGGTGGTATTATATTGTATTTTATTAAAAATAAATATTGACCTCCCAAAGTAGACGGTTAATATTTGAAATTATTAAATATTAGAACGAAATGCATTGCAATTGTATAACAAATGTTTCACAACTTATGTCAATTTTGCTGGGAGTAAAACATAGAATTTAAAACTACGGATAGCTTAATCCATGCACGTTACTGTATTATAGAAGTGTTGATCCACTGAATATTTCCATTAAACAGCAATTTGATACTGTAAGGCGAGTGTAGCGTCTATCTACATACCATATGTACATATTTACCTTCCAGTTACCGACGTGGTTATCATACTACGGTAACCAGATCTCATACGATAATTCATGATCAATATTAGCTTGTATTTAAGCCAGTATCACAGACAGTTCACGGTATAGTGTATAGATTATGTCAATCATAATGACACATGAAAAAGGGATTATAGTAAGATACAAAATCCTGACAATGCTAAAGTTTCTGCAAAATTTAAACGTAAATATGTTCCGTGGTATATCTATTGAAATAATTCACAGACCGTATTTGATTATAACACAGCGCGCGCTACGAGTTGTTACAAAGCGAAAAGTCAGGAATATGTCCGTGGAACAGACTATATACTATAGTTTGTTATTCTTGTTCTTCTCCGTTCGTCACGCTCCAGTACTGATGTGTATATGCGGAAAATAAAATGGACAAATTCTATTAATAAACACACTTTCATTACTTGGAACGCGCGCTCGACAACAAAAAAAAACAAAAAACAAACCAAGACTGTAACTGTCCGTGCGTATGTATGCGATAATAGTTGCATCCTACAGTCAGTGGCGTATCATCTAGGATTTCCCTTACGTTTTGTTTGGGGAGAATCAACAAATACAAGCGCATTTCGGCTGGCAATTGTAATATTATTAATAATATTGACAATGAACTGACGCTGTATTTAAATAAGTAACTTTTGTAATAATAATTGCTAGGGAAAAATCATTTATTAGAGTGATATAAGGATGTATTCGAATGCGGAAGTACGGAAATCTGTGAGACGCTCAAACTGGTGTTGAGTGATAGCTCATTACGCGTGTCTCAGCTCTACGGCTATTTCCGGAGTAACCGGGAAACGAATCAGGAACGATGGTGTGTAGAAAGGTGACAGTTTTATCACTTCGAGACTAGCGTACCGCGTATAGTCTACACATAATCGAATATAAAAAATCTTCGACTAAATAATCATTACCGAAACGAAATATCACTAGCAATGAATTAAATTAGTACCTTATTTTTTTTTACTATAGTATAAAACTAAGGAATAAATATAATATTTAGTCTAGAACTATATTTCCTAGTATTTATACCATGTTTAAAAACATTTTATTGTTATTATAACCGTGCAAAAGTTGCAAGTTAAACTATTATGAGTAAGTAAATGTCTGTTGTAATGTGACCGCGTACCATAGCTCACGAACTTGTTCGTGCATGCGTGTATGTGTGTTTCAGTCATCGCGCTGGCCTGATAGGCCGACAGGGCCATGTGCGGCGTCCACCATAGACCTTGCAAACCTACTGGACGATATATACGCTTCGCGTAATATGCAACAATATGTAAACACAAATTGTTAATAGTTTTCACGAATGTAAACTAATCAACTTAAACCACCAATGAGTGGTTTAACAACTGCAACCTGGTCACGACTTGACTGTAAAACAACAATAACATGCGTTGTTTTGCCGGCACGAAGCATATTATAACATTGATGGAATATACTGGGGACGCACGATCCACGGTACTGGTGAGGTTGATGGTTCACTGACCGTACCAATGCCAACCTGATGGAGCGTGAGGTCGTGCCGAATCGTGGCGAACAGCATCCATGAACTTGTGGTAGACATACAACACACAGCTCGGCACAGTTATTGGGATACTTGCGATCGGTAGTGAACATGGCTACAATTTAGTTCAGGTCTTATTTTCTATTAATATTTTCACAGAATTTTATTATTAGCATATAGCACCCACCATTAAATTAGTTATCACAAGTCTAGAGGTCAGGAATATGGTAGTGGAACAGGGTATACAAGTAAATATCAGGATAATATATATGAGAAAGTGTAATATGGATATGTTCAGGATAGGTTATGTAAGCGACATGCAGCTTATATAATCTGTTCGTTGTATATATATATAGCACACCAAATAACGCCTCCATATTTGTTGCCCAGGCAACCAAACATACAAGGGTGCGCGCAAGGACACTCACCCCTTCTACACCCCGCAACCCGCTGGCATATTATGTAAAGCAAGAGATACAGCTTTAAAAACGTTGAACGACATTCATATGAAGAAATGAGCAACGCCATATTTTTAAGACTTTTTCCTTTAATTTCATCCCATTTTAATTAATAGCGGTGAGGTATAAAAATGGCTTTTTAGTATTCATAATTGAGGAGATTCCTTCTAGAGAAGATTAAAATAAACGCGTAATTTGTGAAAATTAATGAAATTCAGTGTGAAAAAGATTTTATTTACATTCCTACTTAGATAACAAGTATTTGATTACATTTGTGCTTGGTTTTTATAACCAAGAAATGTAATAAAATACCAGGGAAGGAAATTAAATTACACACGGAGTTATGAAATATAACGGGAAGCATTTTCTCGTTAAAATTGTTTTTTATTGTAAATGTTTTGCCATTTATTCTCACTTTCCCTGTTCCCTGTCCCATTTGTTCTTCTTACTCTTCCACGCACTTTGTGCGGTGTTGTCTGGTGACATTTGCATATTTAGTTGTCGCTGTGGTGGCAATTCCCACTAGAATTACTCTATGGCAAAGTGTCTCTATGGTTGAGAAATCTGTCTTGAAATCAGACACCGTCGCCAAAGTTCACCCTTGCACACGATGTCTTTCAGCATATTCCTCACTTCACTGCATCTGTTACCATCGCAATTCATCCCGGCACTTCGCATTCCCAACAATCTCAAATTGCCTAGTTGCAATTAAGCACTTCGCTTCGCATAATTCCGTGATAAAATCATAATTTCTATTTGAAATTAAGTACACCGCATAATCTCGTATTGCCTAGTTGTAATTAAAGACTTTGCATTAACAATAAACCTCATAATTCCTAGTTACACAAGCCAATATCATAATGGAATGGAGTGTTGTTGATTTTCAGTCTACTGAGAAACTTGAGCATGGACGCGCGCGCATGGTATTTCGAACCTGTGTGATATTACTTTGTTATTCTACCATCCGTCTGTCTGTTGTTCAGCGCGTGTGTTGCCACGGTAACAGTGGAGTATAAATACTTCAACATACGCTTAAAAATATTTGAATATGAATAAAATATCTGGTGACGAGTGCCAATGAATTCTGCTGTTTTCTAGCTGAACGAAAATAATATTTTACACGGTGAAGTGTTAGTTTTTGCACCCTCTGTGCAATATACTTCGAACCCACTACACTTTTTCATCGTCTTCAGGGGTACTCAAACCATTATCACTAGCATTGCGTTATTTTGTACTGAGATCCAAGTGAATACATACAAGATTCTGACAATGTTCTTGTAGTTACGGTAACTTTGACGAATGTTTTCTAGGGCACTTCAAGTTCTGGAGCATGTGATCTAGATTTAGCATGTACAATTTATATCAATTCATTCACCAGTTACTGTAGCGGGGCTTATAGCCGTATGTATGTTCATATGTATGTGATGTGGGCGTGCTGTGATGAAATTTAAGAAGTGTCCTGATTTCTCAATACTATAATGTAACTGGCTATCTTATACACACATACATACCTACATATATATATATATATATATATATATATATATATATATATATATATATATATATATATATATCTGCATGTATGATTGTGTAGAAGTGTTATTTAGTTAAGTGTTTTGACATTGTTGCGCAGTTAACAGCCGCGCTACAAATCTTACGTCGTTCGTACGTGCGAATTTAAACGCGTAATAGATATGTTTCTCTACCACCCTGTATGTATATATACAGGCTGTCCAAAAAGTCTACAACATAGGGAATTATCATGTAAATATATCTAAATCATGATTACGAGCTGAGCAATACATTTTAGAGCAAAAGTGTAAATAAAAACGTTGTTCAAACTTATAAATAGTATGTTCTCCATGTCGCAGATTTCTTGGGACACCCGGTATATATACATGGACGACGTGTGTGCACGTGTATATGTAATATGACCATACGTACACGGGATATATGTATCTCTAACACGATTTGCAGTTCCCACGAAGCACAAATTACTAGTTCCGTATACTGTGATTTCCATTGGGCTTATTAATTCTCAACTTTTGTAATAATCATGTTGAAGAATAAATATCCCGAGACTTCTTGTCGTCTGTTATAGATTCATCAACCAGTCTCACTTGAAACGAATTGAATATTAAGGCTATGATTTATATGATCAGAGTGTACACAAATAAATGGTCAAAATAAATTTCGCCAAGTACATCACACACAAGCAATTAAGTTCGTTATAAATTAACTCGTATATCTTGCGTTTAATCTGACCAATTAGCAGTGGAGCATTTCTGCAAAGAGGAGGAAGGAAAAAGAGTAGAAAAACGTGGCCTCTGAGTCATTATCATTTGACATGTGTTCACGCGTGCTACAGCAATTGCTACATCTGGTGTAAGACAAATTATTCCCATTTCTGATGATGATAATCCATTTAAGCAGAGGCTACATTGTATCTGTGACTGTACTTCTTGGTTTTTTGCACATTTAAATGTCAACTAACGCAAAATGAATGGAACATCGTCAATCTCACATTAACAGATTTGTAGCACAGCAAGGATAAAATCATAAAAACTAAATTTGCTAAATAAAGGAAGTATTATTAATGAATAAGGTTGATAGTATCACAGGATTAATATGGTTTAAAGTATATTTAATTAACAGTTAACGTAATAAGTGTGTACGTGATATTGTCCGGCCTTTATTTAATATAAAAACCACAGAATTTATTTTGTGGTTCCAAGATATTTATTCCACTGAATTTCAACTTTACATAAAGTATAAATATGAATGTATATATTTAAATATGAGTAACGACTTTGCATGTGACAGTGATCAGATACGGAAATTATAAAATAATAACAGTTTGAACATAAATGACATATAATTAAAATAAATATGTAATACTAGGCGGCGAACGTCATATGTCAAGTGATAAAAAAACGCAACGTATGTGTCTCAATATTATGTATGCTTCCAGGGGCGTAGACACAGGGTTTAATAACTGCGGGGGCACAAGTGAATTGCGCAGCCAAACTGTAAATATATTAGTACACATGTTTATTTATATTCTATTATTGTTTAATAATTTCTGAAAAAAATGTATACTTTATGCTTCGAAGTGTTGAATTTTTAAATGATAAACATTATTTCGTTTTCAAGCGTATTTTTTCGTATATTTTAGCGCTGTCTATGATATCCTATATAGCATGATTACGAATACGAGTTATAATGATACATAAATGGCATGTACCGTGACCTTGGACTGATTTCAATGTAGTGGGAATATAACTGAGCATTTTACATGTGTAATTGTGCAATTTACATATAATATACGCATATACACACACAGACATACTATATATATATATATATATATATATATATATATATATATATATATATATATATATATGTAGCGTGTCCCAAAAAATCTGGGACATAGGAAATCATATAAATATAGAAATATTCTGATTATTCCTGATCAGTACAGTTTACAGCAAAATTGTAAATAAAAAAGTATATTTTTTAAATACGTATTACATTACAATTGATTTTTAATTTACGTGGTTGAATTATATTTAAAATTACCGATCAGAAATTTGCGTACCATTAATAAAGTTCCACGTATCCATCTAAAGAACTACAGGGAGTTGCAGAAGACAGGCGCCTTGAACTATCAGTCGCCATGCAGACTGGCCTATCAGTACCAACCGCTTCCGTAATCATGACAGTCGAAATATTTTTAGTACATAGTTCACAAGTTACGATATTGATAAGCTACCGGGACATGATTGTCCCGCTAGTTGTAATAATATTTAGACTAAATGTATTTTTAACACCATTTCCATTTGGTAATCACCAGCAGTGGTGTGTATTTGCAGCTGTGCATAATAAACTCTAGAATAATAAACGGAAAATGCCGTTCCATTTTGCCTAACGTTACGCGGAAATTACGAATGTGTGGTTATGTTTCGTAGGTAAAATTTAATCCATTGTGGTCGAGTGCATAGAGTGCGCGATCTAATTTAACATTTCACTATTTATTCATAAGCAAGAATGAGATATTACCAAATGAAGAATCAACCATGTAATTTATTGATTTCCTGTGTCATATCATCACATATTTTTTTTTTTCGGTTGACGCATAGAAATATATCGCATCAACCATTAAAAACAACAATAGATTTCCTTTTCAGATATTTCCAGATGACGTGAAATCACGAGCGATTCCCCGATTCCGGAAGATGATTCATCCATATACGTAACACACACACACACAAACACGCATGTTATATATCGCTGTATATTAGATAAATGTCCACATGAGACATGACTATTACTAATACTACCAACCTACAAAACTGTAAAAATAAAAATTTACTGTCAAGAATCCTACTCAGATAAGTTCTGCTATAAGATAAAAGTATAATTTACTGAAATCTAACACTAATAATATAGATTCTACATCTATATTCTAGAATATTCTTCTAGATTTATACTTAATCCTTATTTGTTTAGCGACAAGAATTTCAGACGCGTTATTTAAAATATACAAGTCAAGTTACAAATGTTCTACGAAATCTATAAAATAAAAACTATAAGAAATTTGCAAGGTAAGAAAAAAGAGATTACTTGGAATTTTTATCTTGTAGAAATGAATAATATACTTGTATATTTTTTTTACTATTACTCGACGATATATTTTACCTATTTTTGCGAAACTGCTGCTAGAGATATCGAATTTCTGACCAGCACATGTTTGAACTTTGCTCGTATCTTATTCCGTTACGGTTGTGCCGTATTGTGTGGATGTGTTGTACTATTTAGTTTTTTGCCTATTTTGCAGTTTTGCATCCGGGCAAAATCCATATTGCATTCTGAAATGCTATGATTGAAAACCTGCATAACATATTTGCCGAGATTGTGTAGATGCCTGTATAGTAGTTTCTTTAAATAACTTTCGAAATGGTAAGTCTAAGAATCAGAATGTAGCATCTCTAATCAAGTTTGATACAAACTTTTCAAGATTGCAATAAGCATTAGAGGTTTCCGTAACAGAATCATTAAAATTCCTTTCGAAGTCTATCCGTTCACCTCATGCTAAAACTGTGAAATTATTATACATTTTGGTGATAGTAGCTAAGAAAAATTGTTGCGTGCCAATTCTTAAAACTTTCCATCTTTTAGAATATGTTTTCCCTCTTGCAGGATTCAATAATGCATGCTTATAAAATGAGGAAAATGTCGCTTTAGAGAACTCCATGTATGAAGTTTACACTATGAATCACTTATCACTGCGGAAACTGATTGATACTCGCCCCCATTCCCCGCTACAAGGAGTGCCACGAACCCGACAGTAACCGTTAACTGCCAGACTTTCAATCTAAGTTTATGTCTCGTGCAAGATTGCACAAACCACGTTCACGGAGATGGTACAGTGCCGGCTTGAGATCGGTTTATCTCGCTTTTCATACAAGCTTTTACAGTCTGTCTTCCACGGGTGTATCTATAAACTTATGATTGGGTGTTGACCTTTTATAGTCATGCTTCATCTATTGCATCTTCTGAACTATCTTGGCTATTTTCATTGCATGGAAAAAATTAATACTCTTTTTTCACTGGATAGCCTAGCAGAAACCGTGGACGAAGAAATTAATAATCTTTCCATTGAAATCTCACAAAGCAGCGTCTTTGAAATCAAAATTAATGAGCAAAATATACACCCAAAAGTGTAAATTCATAATGATCGTCGTTTCTTTTGATGATTAACGTTTTTTCTTTATAAAGACTATTCTTTAAACTTATCAACATATTCTTTGGACACTGTATTGACATCTAGAAAGTTCCACGTCAGCAAAAGAGATAATAAATCGAGTAATTCAAGGCTTACTAAGCATTGAGGGTAGTCTCGGATGACTCATACTAGACACCCCATACGAAAAGGACGATGGAGGGTGGTCTCTGCGAAGCAGAGAGGGGTGTACGAATAAAACCATATCGTATAGAAATGATTGCAATGGCCCTTAGCAGAGCGATGGTCGTTAGTTGAAGGGTGCCTCCGCCAGATGGCAGGGTAAACAAGGGGAGGAGAGGTCGATGGTTATTGCAAGAAGTAGTACGCGTACAATATATGTATAAGTTTCATTTCCTTCGGAAATCCTTCAGAAGACCTTCAACAATTCGTCGTACAATCGCAGAGCAAGACATCTGGTAAAGGTCCTTATCTCTTCTTCTTGTTCTTAAGGATGGAAAGTCGTGTCCAATCTGGATGAAAGAAATTTCAAAATTGTGCCGAGAATTTTGAAATTTCCTTCTTAAGAATGTGCCATTTTTTTTTAGAATATGATAAGCTTGCTTAGTCATAGAACAAGATTTGTCAGATCGTAGAAAACGTGTGATATTGGACAAATGACAAAGTATCACATATCAGGTAGGAAAAGGTTGTCTTTTTTGCACAAAGTTTTCGATTATTTTGCTCACAGATATCAGGATACTATTACTAGAGGATTTTCAAATACTTGTGGAGAAATTATTCTATAACACGAGGTTTTTGAACAACCTGAGTGTTCTACGTGTAACTCTCGACAATAATGCATCAGCTATTGTTACAGAAGTTGGATAGAGGAAAAGTCTACACTGCAACTATAATGTAATGCATACTTCAAACCAAGTCCATAACATAGGATATAATGAGAAGGAATTTATTAATTAACAAAGTTTTATAATTAACTATATAAAGTCTATATACACAAGTTTGTGCATACAATCATGAAGTTTTCCATTGAATTAAGTGAAGCTAAAATATCTATACCTTGTAAACATATAAATCTAGCAAAAATCACTGTAAAAAATACAGAGAAGATGATTTCAATTTTAGCAGAGGAGAAAAATGGTATCATATGTAAAGTATAGTGGCAAAGAATTGTGTGAAGAATAGCAGATAAACCAAATGTCAGGGGTAGGGAAGAAATAAAAAAATATAGTAATAGCGGTACAGAAGGGGGCTGTTGGCAAAGTGTCATAACGGCGTTATGGGGTGGAGCATTGGGGCGCCACAGAGACCTTTCTACCGAGGTATGCGGTGGAGAGCGGGGTGAATGGACACATCTCAAATGCACACACACGCATATAAATATATACATATATATATATATATATATATATATATATATATATATATATATATATATATATATATATATATATACAGTAGAGTCGCGATTTAGTGAACTAATTCCGGCCAAGCCTGTTCACTCTTTAGGGGTGTTTACATTTTCGGGGTTCTGGTCTCACTCAGATATTTTGAGAAACAACTTTTATTCTAGGTACCTAAATCAACTAAATTATGTATGTATATGTAAAATAATAAAAGAGAAGGAAAAATATTGAATCCAAAATGGTTAGTTCAAGGTAATGTGTGTTTGTTTCAAAACTTAATCATA
Organism: Carabus problematicus; assembly: GCA_963422195.1. Classification (NCBI taxonomy): domain Eukaryota; kingdom Metazoa; phylum Arthropoda; class Insecta; order Coleoptera; family Carabidae; genus Carabus; species Carabus problematicus. Next base: position 615,258 of record OY728585.1, read on the forward strand.
AATATGATTTTGCATTATTTTATTGTAGATTTTCTTTAGTCAATTGTAGATTTTGAAAAAGAGAAATATTGAATCCAAAATGATTGGAATACAAGACCATAGTTCAAGATGATAACAGATATACGACGTTTCGATCATATGGTTTTTGATCATTTTCAAGCAAAAAACAAAATTCTAGTTCAAAAAAACATAAACAAAATCTCTTGAAAATTACACTCAAAAAGTACAAAAATATTTTGAAAAATAAGTAATGTTGGGTTGTTTACGCTTTTTTCAGGTTAATTTTAACTAATTTTTGTCGCAAATCATGTAACACGAGCAAACTGAAATATTCTACTAACAAACACGGTCACACATTCTCCTGTACCCAGACATTAAGTATTTCATTTTTTTGTTTTGAATTGAAGTATTTTCGTTTACGTGCCATCTAGATTCATATTTAGTGGGATTCCCCAGAGAAGTATCGCAAATACCATAGTTTACTGTATCGGGGTTTACAGCTGTTCACTATATACGGAACGTAATGCTAAAATTTAAGTGTTCACTCTATCGGGTTGTTCATTTAATCGAGAGTTCACTAAATCGCGACTTTACTGTATATATATATATATATATATATATATATATATATATATATATATATATATATATATATATATATATATATATATATATATATATATATATATGTATATACGTATGCATAACTGTAGTAAGTGCAATATATTGATTACCCGAGCAGACTCAAGACCAGTGGTACAAAAAATGTCCTGGACTATAGACCACTATTATAATAATGTTTCAAGATTGCATTTTGATTTCAAGCTGAGATTCTCCACAATTCTGCAGACTGGTGCCCTTAATGTAGTATGTATGTTTGTAATTTGTATATTTGGCAAGATTCCAAATGAGAAACAACAAATCGTGTAATGAAATTACGATACATACAAATGTAATTATAGTATCGGTATTCGAGTTGCAAGTAATTACACAGCTCACGCAATTTTAACTTACACTTGTTGGCAAATATGAACTAGAGTATTCACTGTATTTATACATACATTCAGGGGTATACATTATCGCTGGGTATGGCTATCGAGATTCATCCTTACGATCAGTAGTGAACAAGACTACAATTTAGTTAGGCTCTTATTATCTATTGAAACATTTCACAGAGAGCTTGCATTGTTAGCATATACCCACCGCAGTAATAAACTAATTATTACAAGGCAAGAAGTCAGGAATATGATAGTGGAACAGCCTGTAGTTTTTTCCTCTCGCACAAGAGCAGTTGTTAAATTAGGTAACAGATGGCACTCGGAAATTAACTGATGCTATATGGCTTCATCCAACCAATACCTTCTATAATCCTTGCGTTGAATGATAGGACAATTAATGAGAATGATGAACACTCCATATTTTGCTATGTTTACGTAATGAAGACTAACTAACCTTTGATATTTTCTAGAACGAAGTAATCGAACAAGAAACATATCTTTTATTTCACGATTCTTGTTAGAATAAAAATATTGGGAGTAAACCAACCAGCATTGGTTATTCTTGGGAGGTAAATAATTGATGTAGTATTTTAGAATACACAGACGTTTGAAAATATCTACTTGAAAAACGGTTATAATCAGCAGGCATACACAACACTTATACTCAGCAAAGGGTAAACGAATGGTTTGTGCACAATTGAAGAGGGTTATTCAGTCAACTCATGTTGAGAGGGTTGACATACAGCAGGTTATTGCCTGTGCTTCAATATATGCAGCTAACCCTTTCCTATTTTATAAGTGTCAATCTAGCTATATTGCATCACACATATACATTCGAATATATATATATATATATATATATATATATATATATATATATATATATATATACATGCATGTGTGTGTGTGTGATTGCACTAGGCGTCGCTTGATTTAAGCGTCGCGACGGTTTACTCGTAAAATCATTCCGTCGAAATGTCATCAGTGAAATGCGCCTACTTGATTTCCATACGAAACGGCCGAGTCACAGTTAATGAAGTGCTTTATGAAGAACAAAGTAATTAGAAAACTGGATACTGAATGTTGATGTTTATTTAGAACACTATTAATTATGCATGCCAGTGTATTTCCCGTAAACGATACCTAGCAGATGATTATTGAAGCTGGTAAATCGTAAATATTATTGTAAATATGTAAATATTTCATTTTCATTCCAAGCACAATTTGAATTAAAGCAAATTGACATATGTATTTCCTTATTGATACTCCACGGAGTATAAGTTACTAGACAGAAATTGATGAATTATTCGAAGAGACGAAGATGAAAAGTATTTTACTTCGATTCTTGATGCTAAACAGACGTGAAAATCTGCAGTATCTTTCACATTTACAAAACTATTGCTATTACAGGTTAGTATATTAAAATCCAAGTATTTTTTCTCGACCGTAAATGCTTTATTCATTTTGGTTTTGTTGACTACACTGTGTAGGGCCTTAGAATGCGGCCTCGTCTGACTTCTAAAGCGGCCATTATTATGCGCGACCACGTATCAAAAATTATAGTGTACCAGCAGTACTAAACACTGGCAAAGGCTGAAGCCGACATTCCGTCGTGCATACCAATATCAGCAATGTGACCGGCGAGGGAAATAATTTATTTTGTAATAAAAATTGCAATTTTCCCAGGCATCGTTAAATGTCAGATAGTGAAATTATTTTTCAAATTGCGCATGTCAAATTGAACTTCTAGTTCAACTACCAAATATGTTTCAATTCCAACGCGATTTAGAATAATTTCTCGTCCATTTCTTTCTACAATGGACTGTTAGTGATAAATAACATTTTGTTCTTCAGTTTAGTTCATGAGAAGCTACAGTTATAAAGCTAGTACTAGCTCTAGTCCAAGTTTAAACTTCAGCAATCTAGTCTTAGGAGTTATAAGAAACTTATCTACTACTAAAATCACAAGATACTTAACACACCTTTTCACCATCAAAGTCCACTTTTAGTTCAGCTTTAAGCGTCACGATTAAAGCGCTTAAAAGTTAAACGCGGACTTGCCACTTTGGCTTGACGAAGCCGTAATCCTTAAACTGGATTTACAATTACGAACGTTTTAGTGTAGTGCCGAAATATTGCACAGAATTTTACAGCGATATCAATCTTGATAAAACATTAGTTTTTCCTTTCTTGGGATACCACATATTTGCCCAATATAGGGGTCGAAGCCCGTTCCATGCAGGTACAAATTGACAAATATTTCAACACCAAAACAGATATGTCATTTAAGCGTACGAAATATGTCTTCGGATATTGTAGAAATGCATCATCATACATCACTCTGGACGGGTCCAAGTAAGAGAAAGATATTGTGCACTCATTCAATCAAATTCTCATCAGATATTTATAAATTGGCCCCTTCCTCAGTCCGCCCTTGCTCCTTCCGCCGGCCCTGCAAGCAGACTTGCCGGCAAATTCTAGGGTAGGGACTTGCTACCAAATTATAGACTAACAACGTTACAGCGCCTAATTCAATCAAAGTACATTTCCTTCACATACAATGAACATTTATCTGCAGGAATCCAGGAAGAATAAATTACATTTCTTCTCCTCAGGATGAATGTTGTTTGCGATTGTTTTTAATTCGTTTTGTCCTCGTTCCATCCATTTCTTTGCGTTTGTCTTCTTCAATCAACTGCATTTAGAAGGAGAGATATTCGTAAAGCAAAAATAATTTGTGTAAGAATAACCAGATAAGATCATATGACCGGTTGAACGGTCTGGCAAAATCCCATGGCAATGATGTAAAGTAAATTTTGGAGTCCATGGAAGCCTATATACAATTCGGATACTCCGTTAGCATTTAATTTGCTTCAATGTTAATTCCCTGTCATTGTTTCCTACAAGGTAGGCCCCCGGCTAATGTGATTAGTGTGCGCCCATGATGCTGATGTGGAATTAGTGTCAATTTATTACCAATTTCACCCATTGTTCCCCAGTCAGTCGCCCGAATCATCATGGCTGAAAACAATCGCTCGTGCGCTACGGTAAGTAAACTTGTAAGACCCGGTTATTTGGTTATGTAACCGGGCCTATAATGCTGGTTGTACGTGGGTGTACGTTTGGTTAAATTATGCAATAACGGATGTGTGGTGTATGACAATGTATTACTTTCTAATTGCTGAATTACCGTGCTTCTTACGAACAAGAAATAGACGAAAATATTCTCTATTTAATGTCTATTGAACAACTTTTCGTTTATCAACAATTAATAATTATTATTTCTGAAGTCTGAATATTTTAAACCCTCTCGATGTAATTTTCAAATCACAATTACACCCGACAATAGTACTGTAATTTCCGCAGCATTATCTATTCATTCCCCGCGTCAACTAGTGCCATCTATGAATGTACATATATATTGCTGTTCCCGGTTTAATCAGAATAGTTTGGCTACGCGGCGATTTCAGATGCACAATTCATGTGTAATGGTTACGTGTGTATGTTTTGCTAGGCAGATAGGCATCTGTTTCTTATTACAATATGTAGATGAAGTTCCCCTCTAGAACTTCTAGCAGCGTAATTGTGATATTATCTTCAGTTGAAATAACAGGCCTGAATATACAATGTTATAATAGATATTAATATATTGTATAATTATGGTAGGGCATATAATTTTATTTTAATTATTTCAACTTGTTACAAGAGCATGTATTTTTTTTGTAAGAAAAGTAAAAGCTTTGTTGCTAGTTCAGTCCAATTATCCACGTGAACCCTAGGTATTTTCAGGAAAATCTTATCTCTACCTTTTCTTTGTATTTATGGGGTCTGTCTAAGTAAAAAAGTCATTATGGTATCACGAAATACCGCCTTGGCTTGCGTGACTAGATGAACTTAGACATGTGAACTTAACCTTTAAAACTAGCGATAGTAAAAATAATAATAGCTGACCAAAACTATAATATGAAAATATATATAAATGGATAATATACAGTAAACCAATGTTTATATATATATATATATATATATATATATATATATATATATATATATATATATATATATATATATATACATATATATATATATATCTTATCCTACATAATTCATGTTCTCTTGTAGTTGAACCCTTTATTTGGTCAACAATCAAAGAGAAGATACGAAGTGTACAATCAATCATTGAAAATTGATTACTCTAATCACTAACGTATAAAAACTGTTACATACAATAGCAATCAAGGCTTCATTGATATTGGTGATGCGGGTCGAATTTATACCAGTCACTTACATAAATATATACATTCCGATAACGCATAATTTATTACACATCACAATACTTTTTTTTTTAAATTCATTTCAAACACAGATTCCCTTACATGAATGATAGTTCTGATTTAATGAACAGGATAATTCTATGAAAAATAGAATTATCTGTTGAACACACTTTAGTGACATTTATTTTTTACCTTGTCTATTTTTTCTCGATTCATTATTATTTTTAACTACCGTCTGTTTCCTAGAGATACAGGAACCATTTGTGTTCAGACAAAACAATATTGTTGGTGAAATATGACTCATACATCTTTTGTCTTGATTGTTTTTTATTTCATAATGTATTGTTCACTGACAAATCGGTTAGCCAATGGTGTGCTTGTATTTGACAGATACACAGGACGGTATTGGGGTGTATTTTACAGTGCTGAATTTATCCAGACAATAATCGTTTGCTGTATCGACAAGAAACATATAAATATTATTATTACTTACTAAGAATGGACACAATAATTGCAATTAAGGAACAAAACATTTACGGCGATGTGTAGCTATTAGTCATGCTATTAATAAATGTATATAATTAGCACATACATACACATTAATGTGCGTGCTAATATTAGCAATACATCCAATGTTTTATCACGCAGAATTTTTATCCATTCATGTTTTTTTTTTTTACTAGATTATGCTACATAAATGTTTTATAATTGTGCACTGAACTCGTCCTATAATACATATTTAATAACTTTTATAATATTTCGACTTGTTTGAGAACTGCTGTTAAAATTTAGAATACCTGAAAGGTTAAATCATATCGCTTCCATTAGGGAATTACTAATATATGCATGTTGCTTTGTTCCAATATAAATAACGTGCTTTTAATGAGTTTACTATTGTTGTGTAATCTACAGTAATTAATAATAACAAATGTTAATAATTTATCACGTACAGCTGTTCAGAAAACCAGTATTGTGAATCCCATTAAGTGATAATTATATTAATAGCCGATAATTATAATTCCTATCTAAGAAATTTTTCCTATATTTATATAATTTAAATATCATTTCTCTTGCACATTCCTGATAATTTTTTCTGTATATATTTTTTTTATTTACGAATAGCAGAACAAGAAATACCATAGACTATAGTGTAGATGGAACTCTCAAATGTGTTTATGCTATGTTTCATACATGGGATTGTTTGGCAACTACTGGTGTATGTAACATGCAAATAGGTCGACGCCTACTCTATCGGTGTACAATGGAGTCCGGAACATTGGAAGGAACCACGCTACACAACACACATACAAACGCACATACATGCATACATACAGATATGTGTATAGAAATTGTATGAATACAATATGTAGACACGAATGCATTGATGCTGTATACAATAGGTACATAACATAGTACTCTATGTTGCTGCTGTAGGCTTTACAATTCATAACAGATGAATGAAAATGACAACATATGGAAACAAAGTCATGATGTTTAATTTAAAATACAGCATAGTTTCAAACATGTACACATTTCGAATTTGCACGTAACTGAAAATGTTTTAACGGAAAACAAAAATACGAAACATAACTTATGTATGTTTCCGTAACATAAAGCACCATATACACCATCCAAATACCGGCTAACAAATACACAGTATCTGTACAGTAACACATAATTTATTGTTTTTAATTAAAAAGAATTTTTCACGCAATTAATTATAAATATCAATGAAATGTATGAACATTATTTATTGCTTTCTGTATGAACAATTCATAATTATGTAACACATTCGAGGTTAGTAATTAAATGTTGTTTTTTATTGTTTAAATTAATAATTAACACTGTATACAATTGTATTTCTTTGCTATTTGAAATAAAATAATATACAAATGAAACTTTTCTATGGATAATGTATTTTGCTAACATAATAAATGTTCGTTATTACTAGAAATACAATCATTCTTATTAATGTTACATTTGCCAGATGTCAAATATTAATTGTTTAACATCTTGCTAATAAGGCACGTTCAGACATTAAATCCTTGATTAGATAAAATATAATCAGTCATAGAAACACATCAGTAAGTAATAAATTACTTCATGTGTAATTCTGATTGACAAAGTTTTGCTTTAGCATTGCGAGCAATGGGTGTGAATGAAACTGTGTTCATTGTGGGTTATCAGCCCGTACTGATAAGGTTCACAAACAGGTGAAAGGTGATAAGGGGCGCCTACAATACTGATTAAAATTCGTGTCAACTTTTCTTGCCTAAATATAGCTACCAGTAAGATATACAAAAATTAAATATAGAACAACATTTCGTCATATTTTTTTCTCGTCACTGAATAAAACTCTATTTGATATTAAATCTTGGATTTTTTGGATACTAAATAACCATTAAAAATAATCGTATTTCTATACGTAGTACCAAGGATGCTAAGCATTACAAATAATAGTATTTCCTTGTGTAATACTAAGATAGAACTCCTTAGTTTCGTGACAGACCTAGTATACTGTATGTTATAATTAAAATTTAATGACACAATAACGGCCGGCCGGATCTGATTAAATAAGAGTTAATTACGAACTGTCCTACACACGGAATGGTACATTTTAATTACGTGTTATAAAACAAAGAGACACTGCAAATGAACGAGGTACTCGTGCCTGCTGAACTGAAAACAGAATATTGCTCCAATAATTACACAGAATTCGTACTAATTGAAAACGAGCGTCTCCTTTGAACCATAACAGAGTTTTAAAATAGACCATTCAATGTTATAAAATCAAACTATATTGAATTGAAAACCCGTAATGTCCATTTTCTTGAAACTTGCTTTGAGTTTTCAATGTTTAATTAAGGCAGATTTCATTATTTATTACTAGATTTCTTAAAGTCTGATGTGTCTTGGTTTTGGAAATATTCACTAATTGTAAGATTTAAGTTAAACTAGAACAGTGATGCACAAACTTTTGTGTATAAAAGGCCGAATATAACTTCGTTTTTGAGTCGGGGGTCCCAAAAAATGTTTTACCCTATTTTTTCGTTTTTGGTTAGGATTTTTTTAACTCATTCTTATCAAAGGTTGTGCATCACCGTTCTAGAACATTATAATATATCTGTCAAATACGCAGATTATTTCGTAAAAAAGTTGTTTATAATTTCAGAGCACAACACACATGTAACCTTGAAGGAATTACCAGCTGACCAGACTCTACATACATACATATATGTATGTAACATACATGCCTTGGAGGTGGTCTATCTATGTTGGGAGTGCTTGGTGACTCATCCGTGAAGTACATGGTCTAAGGAAGGTGTGCGTGATTGTTTATTTACATATAACAAAAACGAATCGCTTTGTTTATACATTATTCAAGATGCGATGTACCGAAAAATATATCGAACGCATTAGGGGCATATGTTGTGCAAGTTTGCACGTAACCACTGATGAACATTTGATCGGCCTAATGTAGACAAGTTTGTACAAGTCACTATAAACATAGGAGACTATATAATGTTATATTAAATCAATTCTTCAATAATTCCACATAGAACTTAAAAAATTTGATAGTTTTCTATTAAATTTACACATTTAAAATTACCACTGTGTTATAAATATTTGGAAAGATAATCTCGCACTGACATCTCTGTTTTAAACGAATGTCATTTGTGATAATTTAACGCAACGGTGGGACTACATTTTGCATTTCATAGTATAAACGCGTACATTGCTGTTTTGGGTCACTTTTCTACGGACGTACTATAGACAGTTAGTGTTGCTTCTCGAGATGAATCAAAGTGTGCAAGATTGCAGCGCGTGACGTCATTGCTATTGCATCATGGGTAATAAATTAGACGGTAGGAGAAATAAGATAGACTGAGCTAAATGTACGAATACTGAGTGTACTCAAGTTGCTTATACGACAACTATTTATGTAAACGTGTATGGGACAACGGAAGTTAAAATCATGCTGTTTGTACGAAATATTTTCCTTGGAAGATCTACGAAAATATCAGTATTTATATAAACGATGGTCAGTAGAATAATAAATAAACAAGCTTATTATTATTTTAATGTTACAGATGCTAAAAGATAATAATCATTTCGGTTTATTAGCAATGTGGATAATAAAACTCGGAACTAAAACTGAGAATATTAGTCTATAAAAGTTTACCTAACTCTGGCATTTCTCAGCATTTTATGGCACATTGCCATTTAGTTTATGGGCAGATAGAATCGGAAATGAAAGCTATACTCGGCCAAAAGTTAACGATGATAATGGTATATAAAAGCCAATTTCAAACTATAACAATGACAGCTTTTAAAATTTTTATAAGCGACAATAAAAGAGTATGAAGAGATTCTGGATTATTTTAAATTCAGGTAATGAATATTACTGTTTATTTAATACCTGGTTAACTGTGTTTACAGGTAACAAAGAACAATAAACTTGGTTTCTGAGGACAAAATCTAGCAGTATGTCAATATATTTCAGTTAAAAAACCAAGAATAAAAATACTAAATTTATGTCTGTAGCGTTTAAAATTATGTAGGTACGATAACAATATTCACTTATATTTATCAGGCCGTCAAACTTGACCGAACGCAATTACCTTAAAACGTTTTAGCACCACTGGACGCTGAATTATTCAGCTGCTAAAATTTAAATGCCAGGTGAAACGAGTACATAATTTCATATACATCGATAAGAAAAACACCAGCATCAGCTTACAGATTCAACCGCATGAAAACATGCAACACTCCGCTCAAAATACATTGCCTGAAGGGTGTCCAAAATCTGTCACAGATAAATCTGACACACGCTATACATTGTGAATGATATATCGGTATGTACATCCCGCGCTGTATGCATATATGTATGGTCGTCCCGTTAAAATTAATTACTGTTCTTGCGTTTGTTTTGAAATCGATTAACTTTTGTTTCAACGTAAAAAAAAATAATTACAGGAGAAAATGGAAAATGTGTCGACGGTGCAGTTACGGGTTTATCGGGTGATTTATATTCATGGACGTGCGTCTAGAAAGGGGTCCATCGCAGAGAGAGATAGAGAGAGCCACGGAGAGAGAGACACAGAGAGTGTAGGGTGTAATAATTAGTGATTGGTGAGTCAGGCAAATAACATCTAATATATGCAATGTAACCGTACTGTGGCCGAGGTTCCATATAACTAATATGTTCTTGATAGGTATAAGAGAACCAGAAATTCAAGAATCATATTCAACATTCACGTGCAACTAACAATATAAACGATTTTACATACGATTTAAAACAGCGTTTTGATTAAAGAAAAAAAAAAAATAGTAATTTTCGTAATTTAATAATCGAATATGACGGAAGAGTATTATAAATTGTAGCTCATTATTCGAGCGCACGAGCTTTTTGATTAAAAGTGTATTCTTAGGAATCGAGAAAGTAAAGCGAATTAACATTGGCAGAATTTATATATATATATATATATATATATATATATATATATATAATATATATATATATATATATATATATATATATATATATATATATATGCATGTATGCATGTATGTATGTATGAATGTATATATAATTGACTACGATTAAAGCACAGCTGCTGACATTGAACGAAATAAATGATTTGGTAAATAATAGCAGCGATTTGAGAGGTGAATTAGAAAAGTGGGCAATTTTCGGGAACAGGAAGTGCCGTGTCAATTGTCAAAGACTATGCTTATGCGATTTTAAGAGTTCATGTACATATTGGCCTTCATGGATCAAAGCATTTCTATATATATATACCTATGTAAGTGTATATGTATATATGTATGTATGAATGTATATATGTATGTATGAATGTATATATGTGTGCATTTTATCTAAAACAGGATGGGCCCTGTTGACAGTACACAATACAAACAACGGATATAAAAATTATATATACATAGTTGTCTGTATAACCTGTATTATTTACCGGACAGAAATTAACGAAACAACAAAGTATGATGAAATAAATATTAAATAATACATTATGCAACTATGAATCAATGACATTTTCTTCAACAGCATATAAGCCTAATAACGATTAGTTTTTAAATGACATTTTAAAATGTTTAATTATAATTAATTATATATTGGAAAAATAAATATTGTATAACGTTTCCGAAAATCGTTGAGCACGGATACACATATTTAATTACAGCGTGTAATATCAATATTTAATCACGATATTAATCCATGAATATACATTTTCGCATCACGTAATACATATAGGTATATCGGGTCATCGATACAGGTTGAATTAATTTAAACTTTTTTCATTATTCGTCTCACGTATCAACCAGATTATAACCTTTGCATAGGTAGCTATTATTTACATACCTGATTGAAACCCCCCAGTGCAACCCTGTGTACCTTATTATAGTGTGCAATGTCACGTGTACAACATGCAGGTAAAGAATTATGATTTTTCAAAAATCCCGCAAAGATTTACAGCGTTCTGAAGAAAAACGGTGATTTTAGAATACTTAGAAAACCAGTAACTATTGTTTATCGATTCTAGTAACTATAAACTGTATAATTACACGAATTATTTATTATCCATAGCAAGAAATTAATTATTAAATATATTCTATTCTTAGAACTTCATTTGAGGCAAATATTTTCTGTTAAAAATTATTCTTTTTAATATTATACAGTGGAGTTCACTTATAGTGAACTCGCATGTAGTAGACACTCGGTTATAATGAACATATCAGTGCGTACCAACATAACATGTTATATACTTTCGTTATAGTGATCCCTCGCTTATAGTGAACCAAATTCCTGGTCCTTTGAAGTTCACTATAAGCGATATTATGTGATAAAATATTCATAGACTTGATCCAAGAACACAAATATAATAATATTTACATATTTTTCAAATATTTGGCACAAGTTCAAACATGTTCGTTGTGGTTGATATATATTTTGCAAACGATTGAATAATAAACTAGAGTGTAAAAAAATCACATTCCAAGAAATTGCTGCATTTAGTATAAACATAAATATATTTATAGCGTTTCATTTATTTATTAAGCTGACAGCTGTTTCTGAGAAATTCGAAAGAAACAGTTTAATTTATTTACATTAGGGTTATAAAATATGAGAATTTCTACGAGAAAAAAAAACTAATAATTATAAACTGAAAATGTTAATAATATTGTCTGTGGGAAAAGCAGTTTTCAATTTAATCTTCATCGTGTAATGAATATACTTTCTAGACAAACTGTACTGTTGTAGAGGCTGTATGCAACTTCACCGGTAAGGTACAACGGTTAACTTTGCTTTTTTTTTTCACTGTAAAACCGGCTTCAGGTATATACACAGCCTGTATCCGCAGCCAAAGAACACGAAATAAAAAAAATAACAAACTTTCTCTTACAATATCCGTACATAACCGATCTATACGTAACAATGCACTTGAATAAATCACTGATTAAAATACAGGGGGCAAGAATTGATACAAATTTAGTGAAATGCGACGCAGATTTGAACAAAATGACGAAGTAAATATAATTTAAAAACTCACCAATGAATAGATACAACACTAGTCAAACAATAATACACTGGAATTTCACTCAGAACCACATTTTCAGCAACAAAACGTCAAGAGCAACATTTTTTTCAATCGAGATGCAAGCCAAACGTTAACCAACCAATCAAATATATGCCCAGAAACACCGGTTGCTGGTCAATTGTCGCAGTGGAAATCACACAAACTCATTGTATTTTCAGACGATCAACAAAACTGTCATTGTATTTCGTTGAAACAACTAGAAGTTTTCGTTAAAAATACGAATCACTGTGCATATGTTGTAGATAAACACACGTATGGACGCTGTTAACATGACATCCTAGCACAAACGTATATACAACACAACTGAAGCTTGGCCGAGGCATCGCCAAGCTAGCTGCGCTCCTATTGGTCGACGGACACGAATAGTCTAGCCGGTGACGTTGGCGTGAGTGGTACGCTGAACCACCGGCCACCAACTTGCTTGACAACTTGTGGCATATCGTAGTTATCGTATTTTGGCTAGACTACGTGCTCGGCGTCTCGTAAAACGCAATTTTATATCAAAATATTGAATGTTTCTTTTAGATTCTTGTACACGGTATGTTTGTAATATATTATAGAGTATTTTGTTTTATTTTTCACCTAGGCAGAACCAAATGGTTTGTAGTTTTGCGTATATTTACATGTGATATTTGCTACCGAATGCGACGGCAATACATTACTGTACTGCAAGTTGCCTACATTCCCGGGAGACCATAGTCGTCTCACGCGGGCAATTCATTGTCGATCAAGTTTGCGTTATAATTGTGACATATCATGTGTTTATTTAAAAACATGTGAAAAAATAAACTTACCCGTGATTTTGGTGTATGTTTTAGACCAATGGCGGGCTGACTTCGGTTACTCTATGCAACAAAAGAGAGACAAACGATTAATTCTACTTGTATTCAGTGTGTAGCGACGGTTGAGGTTATGTACAATCAATTCTGGACACCTACATCCCAACTTTTGTTCTGTGGCAGCCGTAGTTCAATGCTTTGGATCTCTTGGATCTGTTTTACCGTCTGCTTCAAGTCTGCGTGCAACTTCTGTTGTATCTGTTTCTGCACGGCCATCTTTTGTTCGTATTGTTGTTGACTGTTCATGTCGTCACCATGCGACGACATGCCTGCTTTCTTTTGTCGTTGTTTCTCCTTCTCCAATCGCTGAGCCAGAATCTCTTCGAGCATTTTCGTCGATTGTTTAAACTGTCCGTGACTAATAATCTGCGGTTTCGGTTTCTCAGTCTTGTCGTTGGTGAAACTTGGCGCGAGATTTTGCACTAGACACTGTTGTTTCGGCAATCTACCGATCTCAGGCTTCGCCATCTTTCGGCTATCATCCGTGTCGCTCGTGCATTTCCGCTCGCAGAACGATTGTGACAACGTTTTCGCCCGTTCCGATACGGATTTCTCGAGGAATTCCGGTTGGGAGAATTTCCGCTGATGTCCCTCGTATTTCCGTTCGTATTTTCCGTTTTCCGCGTCGAGTGGGAGCTTTTTCAGCGAGTCCAATTGGATGAAATCCTTGAAGCCGCCGGAATCCGATGAATTCGAGTCGAGCGAGTCGATTTTCGTCATACTTTTCGACGTGATTTCCTTCTTATTACCCATAATGCCACAGCAATCGCTCGCACTGTTTGACAAGATGCTGCAGCACACTGTACTCGGGGAATTCGGTGCGCCTGCACTCAGCTTCTCACAATTCCTAGTGATTTCGTTCACACGTACATTGGCGCCCGTGTACTGGGGGCATTCGCCGCTGTCGCGGCCGTTTTTCACCCGTGCACGCACGTCACTGGCGGCTTCGTGACTTGAACTTTTGAATGATTGATGTTGTGGTCCGAATTTTACTTTCTCCAGCGACGATGCTCTGTCAGGACCGTAATCGATATTTTTCACGTACAAATTCGTCGTCCCATCTCGAGTTTTCTGCTCTGCAAATGCCTGTTTACCATTGGCGGCGGTCCGGGGCTGCGATGGGGTGTCATTCGGGGGTTTTGGTGTTACTTTTAAGTTTACCGGCGGTATATATTTGGGTTTTGACGCGATCGTCGGTTTAGGCCGCGCAATTTTAGGTTTATCCGACCCGGTATCATTCGATTCTAACATATTGACAAATTATGGCGAATTTATTTCGAAAATATCACATAGTAAAGTGTCGAAAACAACATTTATTCGTCGTACGTATTTGATTAGTAAATAATTAGACACTATTTAGGTGATTACGTAGGTTTCGAAATCATTTTTCTATTTTATAAAACACAATTAAATGCACGTAAATGTAATTAAGTAGGCTTTGTAGAGAACAAAATGGAAATTGCTTTGTTTACGTTTGTTTTTTTTCGCTGTGTTTACATTGATTTTTCACTTAACACTTTGCTTTACTTGTGTCACACAATTTACTGCCAGTATTTACACTCCGAGCTGCATATGTACACACCATTGTCTCTGTACTGTAATTATAATGTGACAATCAGTGTTGCCACTCTGACAGACACAGGTTTTCTTGCGCTAGTGTCGATTATAAACGTCAAACACAATGATTATTGTATCAAAACAGCGTGTCACATCACATAGGCAAACACAACCCCACTTTTCACTTTTTCTCGACAATATTCACTGTCAGAATCGTATGAAAACATTTGCGAAATGCACTCGAAAGTATCTGCAGGTCACGATTAATTAATCGTGATTGTATTTCGGTTGTTTTGACGAGACTTATCAATGTTGTTACATGTTGTTAGCGTAGGGGTAGACACCCTTTTCTAGCGGTACGTTGCACAAGTACGACGTCACGCGGCGCCACACGTCACTCTGTCTGGACGCTCGATAAACTCTGGAAGGACGAGCGTCACAAGCGGTAATGTACATTTGTAAATGTATTTTTGAATAACCAATGATATTGTTGTGACGTCGTTTGTTGAAACTTTTATTTAATATTTACTTTTATATTAAAGGAACACTGTTCAAATACACTGCTGAGCTTTCAATGTATTTAAAAGAACAATTTATAATATTCAGATAATATTTTGCATTTGTTCAGTGCGAGATTTTAAGCAAATAATTTATTAAATTAGAGTTAGATTCTTCCTGGATGTGTAAACAAATCTTATTTATATATTTTTGTACAAATGCCATGAAATATAAATGCTCAAGTATGTATCTCGTGTTGGAAATGTTCACTAGATAATGAACAGGAATGCACGCGTCCCAATTTATAATTGTAGGAGTGTGAAGAAGACAGAATGCTTTAGTTAACTAAATATACACGCCGCCTCTTCAACAAGTAACTAGTGCGCTTCTAAATTTAGCAGCCGACGAGCAAAAAGTCAATTGTATACATAATTAACTGTACATATGTGTGTAAGTAACATTTAACGTACAGTGGCGTAGAAATCCCAGGGAGCAGATGCTCCTAATCTATTATTATAACTATTAAATATAGGTTTTGAAATTTCACAATAAGTATTTGCTATTATTCCTAAACGAAATTAATATTATACAGAAAACTTAGTATGAAGAATCATGTTTTATATTCAGCCATTTTGTATGTAATAAAATAGTGTAAATAAATAAATTGTTTTACCTTGCCAGAGCCGCGTGTGTTGGCCGATAACAGCGCACCTATCGCATGTTCCCGGTACTCCTTGTCCAAGTGATCGTACTGCACTTGAATACGTCTGCAACCAACAAAGCATACTTGTATTGCAGGCATCGTCATGTTAGTTTATCGTTTCGTTCATAGATGGCACCGTGTACAAGGGTTCTTGTACACGGCGCGGCGTATAATCAATAAACGTTACAGTTCGGCTAGTACTCACGAGATGGCAATGAGCAGTTCCTGTTTTTGGTGTTCCTTGGCTTTAATTGAACCGCCTTCCGCCAAGGCGACTTGTAATTCCTTTTGTAGGACAGCGAGCTTTCTTCTTTCAGCTTCAAGAAGCAAACTTGTCACCTGTAAGTTAAATGTTACACGTACTACAACTGATTTTACCAGAATTAAACTATAACTAGCATTGAACGGAAGACAAAATAAACTCGATAAAAACCCTCAACAACATGACGTTTTAGAACCTACTATAGTTCTTCAAATTCTATGTTTTCAATTTCACATTACAACATGTTCAATTCTGACTGCACAAATAGAAACTATTGACATTTAGATAATTGAAGTGTATATGGTATATTAATAATTGTAATTGAATTGCATTCCTCGCACATACAAATAACAGAACAAGAAGAACCGATGAAGAGCTGTCACTGTTTCAAGGTCGTCCAAGGTACAAGAGATGTTATCATAACATTCCTGAAGTGTCACATTCAGTCAAATCCATTCACTGTACATATATGTCTTTGTGCAGTACGTGATTTTAGAAAAATACATAGAAAGATCTATTGTGTTTCAAATGGTAATTTAATGCAATTATAAAGCTTTAATATTTGTATATATCTCCAGATGAATCACATTACAATAAATAACTTAATTAATCTGTTACAATTTCAGTACGTATGTATTTGTAAGAATAAACTCAAAATTGTTTTTTAACAGTTCTTGCAAACTGGAATACTAAGATCTAGATATCATGACTTCAAGGATACTGAAACTAAACCACCGTGTCGAATTACACCTTTCATTATACAAGAACTACGTATGGTACCTGTATGTATATATGTGCCCGTTAATTTCTAATTAAATGACCTCTGACATTTAGCAATTTCGTTGTACATTTCGTTACATACTTTTATTTGCTACACAGGAAAAAAAAGTGATAAAATTCGTTCTACTAAATTATAGGTTATGGCGTTATGCTTCTACGTTTTATGGTCATAATAATTTGTTATACCTATATACATTTACATGTTCAACTGCTGTTAATATTCGATATCATATCATTAATATATAATGTTGTTCCTCATGCTTAACAGATATTAAAAACGTTATTATCTATGATAAAACTATACACGTAACATTTATAATTTATATTGAAAATGATTCATTTATTATCCGCCTAAGTCTTTTAATTATGCTTATCTTCCATTCTTATAAAAGTTCATTAAACTGTTCAATTCTTTTGACAGATTCAATCAAATCCGTATCTATTATGCCACATTGTGTGGCGAAAATTGTGTTTCTAATAAAGGGTGCAAGTCTGTGCCGGTGACGGCAAGGATCAAAGCAAAACCAGGCTCAAATATAGGAAAAAACATTGACAAATTACAGTTGAAAATACCGTTGTGAATTATGCCGCATAGCTACACCACTACTACTGCGCAGTAGCCTCAACTCAGGCTACTGCGCATGACGTCACCGTTTCCCCCACCACGGCTGGAACAGACTGCATTTCGGGTGGTGCTTATCAGCTGATGTTCTATTAGAACGCGGTTACTAAGCAACCGACACAAACATTACTCTAGCATTGATTTAAGACGGGCGAACCGGTTAGAACCGGTTAATAATCGATATATAAAGAGTGTGAGAGAGACAGCGAGAGACCTGGCGGTCGATATAGAAGTGAGCGGATAGAATTGGCCGTGTAATATACGCGGCTAAAAGTGGGGTTAGGTTTGGAAAAATAGGGGATGTGATGGTTGATATTTACTGATGAATTCAACTCCATCAAGAATAGTGGTTGAATTTAGGGGGTGTTAATGCATTGCTGCTACCAGGAAATTCAGTATAAAACGTTATCAGATATTATATCCGAACCACCCTGGCCTTTATCGTAATTGCTTGCAATTTAAGAACACACTGAAGCTTATTAAACAATAGTCTGCTATTCATAGGTCAATACTAATGAATATACAACATTTTTCAACCAAAATTTTACACTATAACTTTGGAAAATTGTATATGTTAAAAGCGTTACTATAAAAACTGTCAAATTTAGAAGCAAAATTCAGGAGCGTCGTTAGTAAGCAGTTAATATTATCTGTAAGAGAAGTTCATGGAAATGTTCAACTCTAATTATGCTTTGCACTCAATATAAAATTACGAATATTGATTTTATTTCTATATCCATGACAACTAGTGGTGACAACACAAATGTTCATACTTGTGAAAAGGGTTGTTCACATGATATAGGCTTTTGAAATAATGTTTAACCATTGCACAGATCCCTGATCGTAACAGGAAGAATTGTAGGACTTCCATAACCTAGATTCACACATAAATGTCAAGCGAATATCACTGGTGAAGATACTAAACGTACATTAGTTCAGATAGAAGATCTCATCGTGTACCTCATAAATCATCTTGCAATGTGATATCTACCGTAAGCGATCACTGAAGACTTTATATTGTATTTAAATTTGTACGAAATAACACTGTCATTTGTGCGTATGTATGATGACAGCGTCCGATTATAAGAACAATATTGGCCAATGAATAACAGATAACCAAAAGAGGGTTAAACAGAATGAGCTGAAAATATCGGTTGAAATTCATTAAATATAAATGACAAGAATGAAAGTATCTCATTAATATTACAGTATTTCTAGGTTAATATAGCTTTACAAAATATAATTGTTCTTACGCATATACTGTTATATTTATTTATAAATATCTATAAATAGTTTTCTTTATTTTGGCATTTAGAACATGCTGAAATAATATCAATATTGTCGGGTTTAATCTGAAGAGTTGTATATGATGTATTCTAGGTTTCAGAATCGCAATTTTTAAAACTGTAAAATATAATACTTGATATGAAAATACTCTTACATGGAATTGAAATTAATTATCGAATAAAGCTTTAAAAAAGTGTATATTTTCACCACAGACTTTAATGCTTCTACATATAGTCAAAAAATAAATTTTTCAGCCATAGCAAGTAAAGACAAATTAAAAATGTCTATTTTTACATTAATTTAGAGCATATAAGATGTTTTTCTGTCCAATTCTGTGTCAAATTACAATTTTCTATAATTAATATCCTTGAAATATTCTTTTTAATAATCTACAATATTAGTTCTTCAAAATACATTTATCTATTTGTTCCTTTAGTTATTTCAGAATCCCTTGGTTTATCATGAATTCTGTGTTAGTAGAGAAATATATATGTAGATAAAACATAATGCGGAAAAAATGATGTGAAACTCAAAAGTTGACTTGACGAATTTTATACGGCACGCTACAGTTTATTACTTGGACTAGCGACCCAATTCACCCGGTAATATTCCTTCAATGTTCGTGTTTAAGAACTGAATTTTCATTCTCTTTCTGAAACGGCCGTCTATTTTTTTTTATTAATCTACAACTCGCGTGAACGTACACGGAGTTCGGATATAATTCAGAGCTAACATAGATTATATTCAGCGATAAACACAAATGCTAGAGCTCCTACTTGCTAAGCTAAAGGGTGAGGGGTTGTCACTTGACATTACTATGGTGATCAATGAAGATACAAACCTATATACATACATACATACATACTTGTAGATAACGCATAATTCCATTACGTTTTTTCTCCTCAAAACGAATGTCAAATGAAACTTGATTTTTAGTAGTGAACAAGGAACTAAAATATTCCAGTATGCAGTAACTAATTGTTGACATTTAACACGTAATGTACCATCAATATACATATGTTAACTTATGTAATATGCATGGGAAAAACGATTTAAATGTTACGAATCGAGGCAGTTAAAAACAACGACAAATATTCTTACTAACGCGCACATTATGTCAGCGTGCGGTTTGATTTAAATGTTTATAGCTAGATGGCAGTACTTACTTCTAACTGTACGCCGAACAGATCCCTGGATCGGTTTTGCTTGTTGCCTGGTTGCACGGCGCCGCCACCAGCGTCAGCCGGCTCCGAGACCAAGCTTGGCATTACATTCTCGATTGGGCTCATCTGAAATCAAGTATCGCTATTAATATCTCAACATTTGCAGCCATTTTTTAAGTTTAAAAGAATAGAAACAATATCTAGAGTACACAGTGCACTGGTTTTAAAAGAAATTCACCGTATTTATAAATAAATCTATCTATTATATTATAAATGATCGTTGTGAACCAAATAAAAAAACAACGAAGATTTGCTTCAACTGACATTTGTGTTCATTAATTTTTTCTTCTCTTTTCGTTTCTCCTTTTATTGTACTTTCACTTGAATCTTTCTTTGTGCTGGAATGTGGCTGTTTCTATAAATATTATTTATATGTAAATGTTATGAAAGAAAGTACATTATGCACATAAGTGTGTTAATTATGTACTTACAGATAAAGAAATATAACTGCATATGGAACATATACACAATGTGTGCAATTAACACTAAGACTGAGTAACATATATAGTAATTAAGAAGATTCTATGATATTCATTTCAGTGTGACAATACAACAATTTATTTATAATGTAATACAAAAAATTAAATATCTTAGCTAGGAATATATATATATACTAGCAAAACGTACCCGGCGTCGCTCGGGGTGCTACCAATAGCTATTATTCTAAAGCTTTATGATGAACAATATTTTTTTATTTTTCATCCGGTGCGAATAAGAATAAATTTCTTGGCGTACAATTTATTAATTTTCCACTGAAATGCAGTACACTTCGCTTATAACGAACCGGTTTATTACGAACTTTCGGGTATAACGAACCAATCTATAAGATACGAACTAAAGTATCATTAAACGTGTGTTTTTTTTTTTTCGCAAACACGAATCGTTTTATAACGAACTTTCGGGTATAACGAACCCTAATTTTTGTTATAATTGCAAAAGTTTTCGGTTATAATGAACTTAAAACGGCATTTTACCAAATATTCAGTTGATTCCTTGAAATCAAATCGCGTATGTAGGGTCGCCGTAACAATTCTTGCAGTTCTTGTGTGTATGTGCTTAATTGTATGAAAAAAAATATCGGACCTTCCCGCGGCCCATGCGGAAATTTCAGCATGGCCGCGCTTGTTCACTGTATTTAATGTGTTAAAGAAGTACAATTATGAGTTACGCAATTTCGGAGAAAACACGTGAAGCTCTTACTTTAAATAAATAAAAATAATAATATAAAGTAATATGTAATAAATATAAACAAAAGTAATATGAACGATTTTTTTCACATAAGATTCATAAAAATTATTGTTAATGTACATATGTATATGTACATATTACAAAATAATATCAATTCAATTTTGAACAAAACTGGATTTGTCTAGTTTTGCAAAACAGTTCTTCATGTTATGTACCTACTTGAAACATGAACCTATGCATTAATAAAAATAATGAATTTTTGATGTTTATCGTTTATTACGAATTCGCTTATAGCGAACTATTTTCGTCGGTCCCTTGAGGTTCGTTATAAGCTAAGTTTACTGTATTACAATTATTTACATGCATAATTACTTACGTAATAAATGTTAAATTATTACGTAACATTATTAGTATTACGTACATTTATTAAATTCAGATTGAATCGCCTGGTCAACCATCAACAATACAATAACAGTACCGTTGCCATGGAAGTAAATATATAAGAACAAAAGACTTGCAATATACTATGTGAGTTGTATAGTCGGCTTTGCATATGCCAACAAAAGAATAATATTTCACTGATGACAGTTAATTATGTGCATACGTCAAATTTAATTGTATGTCCTTTTTTTCTATATTTTGCAGTAGATATCGGCGTTCCCATGTACCCTATGACACCCGCATGGTCCTAAAGAGTATCTCTGCAAATTTTTAACCCGATCGGTCGACGGGTGTAGAATTGTATAAGGAACAGACAGACAGACAGACAGAAATTGACTTTTATATAATAGATATATATATATATATATATATATATATATATATATATATATATATATATATATATATATATATTATTTCACTGTCAGTAATTTTTGTCGTAAGCTACATGTTTTTATTCTTTCCAAGCATTCATTTACCAAATTCACAGCATAATATTCAAGGTTTTCACACTTGAAAAGTAAGGTTAGTTAAATAACACTAAAACAATAGATGAGTCATCCTCGAAACTGTTTAGTCTGCTTACAAAATAATTACTTAATCCGAATCACAGTTAAACGTTATACATACTAATTATTATATAACAAACTAGTCATTTCTTAAATTACAATTGAAATAATTCTCAGGGAAATGATTACTCTCTCATAGTTCATACGAGACAATAGCTGCCGAATCATTGACAATTAAACAACGGCAAGTATGAAATTAGTCGCTCATTTCACCACGGTTACATAATGGCGCTGAGGTACCATGGAGAAGAATAAGAAGCAACCAATGGAACCGAATATATAGTTACGTCAGAAATTGTAACATGGCTAATTAAAAATTACGCTTATATTATGGTGCTGAGATTAATTATGTGATGTCTCAGGTTTAAAATGAGAAATATGAATTATTAGTTTGAAAATGTTACACTTATTTTCAAATGACTATTAATATCTAACATTCTAAGACGCTGTAGAATAAATTCGGTATTTGTTGAAAACATAATTACTTTTTCTGGTCTAGCAGAAGAAACTGACAGGCATTTACTTATATTTTATTATAAATTCGGACACCTGGTAGATGTGAGTGTGCCGGGACACCTTGATATGAAAGAAAATATAGTGAAAATAACCCAAATTACACAAAATACACGCCGTTTACGCACGGAAATCAGTTTTGATTGTCTTCCGGTCACTTTTGGAGTTAATCAAAAACCCATTTGACAATAATTATCGTAACCCAATTGGTATAAGAAATTAGTTTAATAGATATTTTCCCCGATATTTGTTTTTTACTGAACGTGAAATAGCATCGTATTTATGTATATACCAGGATGTACAAATTGTTTGACCATAAAAGAAAACAGAAAAAAATTAATAATCAGTCAATAGAAAGTCCAGTAATTTTCCAATAGCATGTACAACAAATATTAACATTTTCTAACTGCGTAAATAATCTAATTCTATAGAATATAGGCTGGAAAATTACTAAGCTAACAATCAAACCAGTCACTGGATTAGATAATCAATAATCTATGATAGAATACTTCTTCCCGCCCTTTGACAGCCCGTATAGTGGACATGGACTGTGCATTATTAAACATACATATTTAGAGACCCACGTATGTGGAAATTCCAGCATATAGGCCTGTCAGCCTGGACTGAGCCGATCCTGTAGTGTCATACACGCTTTGTCAGCGCTTTCGGCATGATTTCAACGATTTGATTACTATTTTCAGGCCAATCCAACACTAGCTATTGATTACAAGCAGAGATCTAGTCAGCACTGTAAACTTAACAGTTAAATCTTAACTATAACGTGTGTTGGTACGCCTGGTTAAGCAGTGGTACTTAACTTGTACAAACGGAAACGTATGCTTATTGACATGGATTATTTATGCAGAACATTATAAACTGTTGTTCGGTAGAAAGTAATGCTTTTTACTGGCGATTTTCGCTTGAATTAGTTGAACTGTCAAAGTCGAATGATTTTATGTTCTGTTAACAATCAATACCGTTGTACTAATAGTGTTTATTTAACATTTCATAAAGAAAGAGATTCTCTTTTAGAATTTGTAAATATATTTCACTGAATTACCTACCATTTTGGAGAAATATATGGTCGCCCACTCAAATATATAACAGAAATCCAATACGCTTTGATACGGTTACAACAAAGATATGTTACAATCATTTATTTATATTTTTTTATTTATACCAGCACATATAATACATAACACTGTAGTACAAAATATAATTACAACAAAATTACATAATAGCAATGATGTGTTATCTGTTGATTAATGATATATTTCATCCATTTAATTTTACGTAAAAAATTGTTAAATTCTGAATGATCACAATTGTACATTATTCCCTTACTAAGAGAGTAATTGAATTTGTATTGACCAGATGGTACATTGCAATAATCTTTATTTACTAATGTCGAAAGTGTGCCTTGTGCAAAATATGGCATTAAAAGAATCACGATTCTATCACAATCTGTGAATTCTTCCAGTGCCAAGCTTCGAACAGGGCCTTAATGAAACCTCCACGACGTCTACGCGCGAATTTGGCCCTTGGCGACTTCTGCAAGTACACTGCATACAACATTTTCGAAACGAATTATTACAGAAAAAAGTTTGTGCAACATGTATATATTTGTGCAACAGTGCAATATAACAAATGATATATTTTATTTAAAATCTAGCGAATGAAATACAAATCAAAACATTAAAAGCAAATATTTATCTACAGTGCATATATTTGGTTCCTTGCGTTCTAAATTACTACCCTTCGTGCAGGGGCGGACCACGCACTGCGGGAAATTGTGCCGCATAAAATATACCAAGACGGCAATTAAGTTTCCGTTGTTGAATAAATTTGTAATTAATTCGTAGAATACTCAAATAAGATTGCCCCACTATTTAGGGTAATTTTAGGGAAATTTCTACGTAATTTGTAAAGTTGGTAGCATTGGGATTTAGGCGTGTATTGCTGATAATTGCTAGTGCGTGTTATATTATATTTTAACGAAAGCGATATAAATAATTTAGGTGAAATATTAGCATAACTAAAACGGTAAACTGTGTTTTGATGTCATTGTATGAATTACAGTGAAAGAATTTAGATACTAAAACAGAATTTACATAAAATATAGATCCATTTTTCACAAAGGTTAACAGCATTTTATAATTTTTGACAAAATCAGCCTTTGAAAAATAAAACCGGATTAACATTTAAATATCAAATGTGCATTTTCCGAAATACCAATTGCCCCGTGCCGCCGCCAATGACAGCTTCCGTTCCTCAATGACCCCCTCACATCGCCAGAAAACACCGTTATTTTTTTTGTTCTTTTATTTCGTTCTTAAAAGATCCCTATCAATTTAATTGATTATTCGATCAAACTCGCGATTGTAAACGAATACAACGATACACCAAGATTCTATCGTGGCTTGTGCACGAACGCACGTGCGCGACCATGGGCGTAGCATGGAAAAAAGAACAAAAGGAGTCCTAAAGGAATGTTATTAATGAATACAGCCGGGTATAATTGAACCAGCTGGTAAATAGAAATAAAAGAAAATAGAAAATCGTGTTTGGAATGTGTTTTTTCCATTGGTAGTATTCATCGGTAAATTATAAAGCTACATTTACATGTACGCGTAGCTATATTTGTGTGTAGCTATACTGTATAACATACAGTGTATGTATGAGAATATTCAAATGATATTTTTAGAATATTTTTATTTATATTATACTATGGTTTTGTCAATGTATGTATGTTTGCGTGTGCTGACATCAAAGAGCTACGGTTGGAGGTAGGGTAGGGTAGGGTATGCTGCATGGAATCACAGAAAAAGTAAAAAATAATATAGAGATCTCCATGGCTGATATGACTACACATACTCCGTCAATTGCGTGTGTGTATGTGTTTTTCTAGAAATTACCCTGCGTGTTTGCCACGTAATTACTGCAGAGTAGGCTGCGGAAAACTCAATATTTGGTCACGTGACCATAGGTAGGAGGAAATTAATTCTACATATAACATACACCAACAACCGTACTAGTATATATTATAAATTATAAAATATTTATGTAGCAGCAAATGCATAGGTTCTTCCGCTATCATATTCGCGACTTCTTGACTAATAATAATAATTAAAAGTAATAAATTAGTTTATTGCGGAGTAGTGTATCTATAACAAGAGAAATTCTGTGAAATATTTCAATAGATAATACGACCGAAATTAAATTGTAAGCCTGTTCATTACTGATCAGTCAGTAACAGAAGTAGGTAATAGCTTGTGCTGTTTAAGAAATGAAGCCAGATGGTCATATTACCAACATCAGAACGAAAGTCAAACACGAATAAAAGTTTGTAAATAATAACCGCGTAATGATTGTTGAATGTATGTTAGACATTGAATATTATATGTGTATGTTGGTTCAATACTGATAATGATTCAAGAGTTGCCTTGCAATGTATGTCACTGAAATAAAATAATAAAAATAAACTATCGCACTTTATAAGTAACTAACATTATCACATATGTATATCGAACT
The DNA here is from genome assembly GCA_963422195.1 of Carabus problematicus. Lineage (NCBI taxonomy): Eukaryota > Metazoa > Arthropoda > Insecta > Coleoptera > Carabidae > Carabus > Carabus problematicus. Next base: position 642,162 of record OY728585.1, read on the forward strand.
ACCCCGGTTCTAGGAACTTCCGCACTGGCGGCCAGTGGCGTACCGTCACAACGGGAGCCACAGACGATTAGCCGCGCACAACAGCTTGTAGTGGGGGGCTGCTTTAGAGGGCGGCCAGGCGCTAGGGTAGGGGTGACTAACGTCATTACGGCACGCTAAGGTAACATGTTAAGTCGATAGTGCAGTTATTGTCCCGGGAATAGCTAGGTATATAGGTACGGGCTATATTTGTATGTTATTGCCCGCGCCATATTGGCTTATTGATTATTCTACGCCGCAGGGCCCCAGTAGTTTTTTTTAGGTAAATCAATAGGGTGTTTTTAGGCGACTACAAAGGGTAGATTGACGTATTTTCCTTGGCTTGGAACGGATAAGCAATGCAATTTAAGTCACATTTTTGTCGGAAGTCGTACAAATCAATTTGCAGTTTTTGACATTTAGGTTAGCAGATTATATAGTGGTGAATTGTGTCTGATTTCGTTGCTTACATTTCAAAAAGAACGCTATCATATTCTTTTAGTAGGATAAATATTTATTCTTGCTCTTGGTTCGAGATTACAATAAAAAGAAGCACATTTAACATTGAATAAATATAATCGGTTACTGAATAAGCAAATGTAAGAGAAGCAATGACGTTTATAGGGTAAAAATATTGAACTCCGAGAATTTATTGGTAATAGTTCCGGGTAAAATTAGTATCTATACCAAATACACACACACATGAGAAAAGAAACTCTATTGTGTTGCATAAACAAGCGCTAGGTGATCTGAATATTCGATCATATGTGTTGTTGAGTTTGAAACTGACATTGTACATGTATCATGACAGACAACCTTGTCAATTCGCGTCTGTGCATACGTGTGTGTGTGTTAGCGTGCCCGTCACCACCATTACGGCTACAATACCGGCCAGGTGACCTGATCAATACGAAAGTCGTCTATTATAACCTTAGATGCATTGATTTTTTGTTTGCTGAAATACACCGAGAGTTCTGACCGTGCACTAGGAACAGTTTCAAGGAAATGTTACATACATTTAGACAAATTTCGTACCATTAAAGTACCAGTGATAATTTATTATTTTATCCGACTAACATTCCAAATAAGTTTCATGAGATATTTCACGAAATGTATACCAGCGAAATATTGTTGGCAAATGAGCCGTATTAGAAATAATTATACAAGCAGATTACTCCGCAATGGGGATATTTAAATACAGCAAGAAGAGTTTTATACTCGGTCGTTTCAATACTGCGCCATGGTCTATAAATTGATCCATAATTTCCGTAATTGTGCGTTCATGAACCGCGTTATAACGAATCATCATAAATAGAGCGCTATTCGGAGGGAGGTCACGGAAAAACCGCTTTATACCAAATCAGCCTTCTTCGAAAGAGCTTTAAGCGAGATTTTACGATAAAGAAAAATTATATAACACTATGGAGATTTTAAAGAAAATATCAGTTACGAAGTACTATTCTGAAACCGATGATAATTATTTTAATTATGTTTACATATTTTACCAGCATGATAAATAACTAAATAGCCCCGACAAACCAAACATAGTCTACGTAACTGGTCGATCGATATTGGTTTACAAATATTGTGCAATAATAGTGTGCCCGTTTAAAAAACAAATGCTATTACCATAATGAAATACAACAGAACCTTGGCAAATGCAAAAGCTAGAATCAGACTTCAATCTCACAATATTTCCATAAAACAACGAAATATGCTTACGTATTTAAATTTAACATACGCTTAAAAAACAAATACCTGTTTAAGCAGTGTTTTAAATATTGTTGAGATAATATTTAAATTATCAAACATGCTTCAAATATATACATTCGTATTGTGTGCAAATATTTAGAATATAAAATATAATTTAAAATTCTTTCAGCCGTTAACTAACTAAAAGATTATTCATTTAAAGCAGGATTTATTGTGCTAAGGTTATATTCACATTGACAAAAAGCTTCAATATTGTGCAGCTCAAAGTCAGGATTGTCCATGTTGAAAGAAATAAAATAAATGTATAGCAAATCTTTCAGCATTACAGTGTAGACTACAAATACTAACCTACTGAAAACAGTGCGTCACTACGGTAACTACAAACCAAAAACAAAAACCAACTACAATGTACACTGTCGAAATAAGAGTAGTTCGGCAACGGCTGTCACAGTCTCACGAAACACTAGACTCTGTCTGCTACTTCTTCTTCTTCTTCCTCTGGTGATGGTAGGTGGTTGTAGCTGCCGATGCCGACGCCGATGCTGATGGTGAAAACCCACTGTGTGTGAAACTATACTGGCTCGAATGCGTCGAGGAAATTCGTAGCTGCCTGGTTGAAAATGTTTTGAACAAAACAACGGACACGCTCACCTTAGCAACCGTCTGTTTGACGCATGCGCAGTCGGCAATCGTTCGGCTCGCAAAGCCCGAACATCGCACCGGAAGTGCCGTCATGGTACGGTGCATTTTTGTTTTTCCAACCATGCTAAAATGCTCGTTTTTTCTCTCTTCTGTGCTTGTCTATTTGTGTAGCCGAATAGATTATATACACAACCAATATACATACACACACACATAGTCGAAAATACTACCGATTGTTACTGGAATGTACTGTCCGCGTTTGACGGAAATGATAGATTTAAAGGTTAGCGCACACACTGTTGAGGTTATGTTGTATAACTAATTTCAATATTGGAAAATGTAGCACGTCATACAGTACACCAGTTAGACAATAAATACGTTGGATGGTACAGATTTGAACTTTTGACATTTCCATTGAGGCACTTTAGGTGAAAATGTAGCTGTATTGATTTCACATTAAATCTAGGATTATTATTAAAACACTAATGACTCCTACTGCTGTTGGAGGAATAGGAACCGGATATAGTTCATATGCACAGCACGCTATGATGTATGTATCCCGACTAGTCGGAAATAGAACACGGGAATATGAATGGTGTTGAATTAAAATGTATAAAGCTATATAGAACCAGTTGTATGGCGAGTAGAAGATTGACTCAGGCTGTAAATACACACAGCATATGAGATATGCTCCTGTAATGCTAATAATCTTGATATTTAAGCAAAGTATGTTGATATTTCAACATAAATCTAGAAAATAGTACGGGATTTCTCGCAGATCGGAAAAGCTTGTACATACATATGCATGTATGAAAGTAAAAGTGTTCTTGTGCAACCACAACACATACTAGAGCAGTTGAGAGATGTTCAGTCTTGTTTTATAACACATGGGTAGGATATGAACTAATTTACGTGCAGTAAAAGTGTTCTGGTTGGTTGATCAGTCACACATGGCTGTGAAATGTGAATGATCGCATCAACACCTGCCTATACCAGCATACACTGTGTCACCTGCTTCGACCCTCAACCACATACATATATACATGGGGATATATAGACGGACATAGTTATATCATACAGTTGACCAGCAACAATCATTCATCCAATAACACAAGCACTCCATTTGGTTAATTTCAACATCAATACATCAACAGTCTCGTTTCACTTTAATTTAGGATTAGATCCGCAGCACTAAATGTTGAGATACCTTGTTAGATTGAACAGATAGTGTATATTAATAAATACTATAACTGTTCACAATTGCAAACGAAATGTTCTCGGAAACCAATTACCAATTATTGCGCGCAGAGGATAGCAAATACATAAATTATGTTCTATCGTATGTCAATACAAGTGACGGCCGTGGATCCGTTATATTCCCTACTTGTTCGGAGCCTAACATATGTCATAATGGTGACATTCTAGTGAAAGGTCAGGATCAAACAAATAAACTTCTACGGTAATAACGTAACACAGTTACATAACAATATATATTTTTCAAATGTTTCCATGCATTATGTACAATTCTGTGGCAAGTGCTGCCCTCTCTGTAAAACCCCCTGAACTACTTGTACCTGCGCACATGCATAGGTAAATAACGCGGTCAATAAAATTAACCTAATCACGTGACTGTGATATGAAGAAAATTGATCAATTCCAGGCATAAAGTACACGGACAAATTGTAGTAGTAAATCGTACACTAGATATCAAACATTTTGTCCATACTGTACTCAATATTCACGTGCAAAAACAAAGAATAAAATACTTTATTAACACCTGCAAATACATGTACAAACTTTAGGTTATCTAGGGAGACTGAGTCTGAAATAAATGTATGATATTTCTGTCACCTAATCGGGAATGTAAACAGAGTTCTAGTACAAATGCAGTGACTGCTAGACCTAGGCCAATTGTGATCAACATGAACACGCCTTGCAAATGATTCAGTCGCAGTTTCTTCGCGCCAGTTTTCTCCTGATAGTGGTACTGTGGTGCCACCTCCTTGTCCCATTTTCCAATCAACCCGCTCTGTTGCATATACAGCAGCAAGTAGTTGATCCTGTGCAGAAACGGGTAACCTCGATGTGTCATCATTCGCAAGAGATATATGAAGATGTCGTTCTTCATGGAGTAGAGTCTGTTTCGTCCATTTGGAAATAGCAATAGCCTGAAGCAAGAATTATCGTCTACAGATATTTAAGCGGTAAACCTAATGTCAAATCAACTAGTGCTCGGTGCGACATCTATCAAACGGAGGCGGTACTAGGAAGGTTCAACTGACATTTGTTTCCACAAAAAACGAACACTAACCTTTTCGTAAAATATCGAATCTGTCGCCGATTCTTCACGACGACAAAATCTCGCTGATAGGCCGCTCTTTCAATGCACTCATTGCCCACAATAGGACATGGATTGTAATTGTTATAGAGGTTGTACCCGGTCTGGTTCGCATACTCCTCGAATATATTCCGAAAGCCAGTAAAGTAGCCAAAGTTGATTTTCTCTTGGAGAAATTCCTGCTCCGTAGCAATCTGATGACCGTAGATATTCTTGGTGAGCAAACTGATAAGCTTAGATTGGTAAGCTGCCAACAAGAGAACTGAGCACAAGGTCCAGAGGAGAAATAGGAATCGCAAGAGTCCAGTTTTGGGAGGTGGTGTTGAACCACCTAGGAGAATATAATACCCCGTCAACAATGTTCTCCGAATCTCGGTGTAGTTTCTCAAATCCCCGGTTTTTCTGCCAACAAACCACCAGGAAAACGAGTTGATAAAGATGAATACAAACAGAGTGATCCATAATTGCCAAGTGAAGATCATCGCGAGGTTCTTCCATTCGCTGATCACATTTGCAGTGGCCACATGCCATGTTACCTGATCGGTCAGGTGAATAAATGTACTGTCAAAATCACTGACATAACTAGTGTTTTGTCGAAGCATCCCAAAGATCAAGTCGCCTTTGCGGGAATGAAGCAACTGGTATAGTCCCGTAAATGATCCGTCTGCCGAATATTTATAACCAGGTTCCCTGAAACTGTGTTTGACAACTGTGACAGTGAAATTGATGCGTTTTCCTAGCTCCCTGGCGATAGTTACTTCCAAACCTGGATTAACATGATCCGTAGCATTGATCACGTAAGGAGGAACTTCTAACGGCAGAAGACGTAGCTCGCATCTGTTAACATACAGCGGAACCTTTGTCGGAAATAGATCCATCCTGGCATTTTCAACATCTTCGCAATTTGCCAAATATGTTCCCTGAATATTGTCACCACATTCGCCATTTTTGTAAGGAAAATACGTGAATAATTCCATGTCAGATGTCAGTATCACAACGTTACAGGAAAAATAGTTCCAGAGTGTCTTGCATAATTGGTTTATTCTGGATAGGTCAGCAGAAACTATCAATGCTTTTGGTGATGGACGATATATAGAAGTATTATGAATCTTCTTGAATATATCGTCTAGATTCTCCACAGTATCTACCACAAATACGTAGAAATCGAAGGGATCTTGTCCATTCGCGTTGCTAAAGTTGCTATCCAAAGACATCGATGTTTTGGGGATCTCGTAACGAAGGATATCTGTCACCAGATCACTGGCGTTTGAATTGATTAGTAAGAAATTTGTTTGGGTATAACGTCTCACTATTTTCGAGGCACAACCAGATAACTTTTCGTTGCCAATGTCCGAGTTTAGAATGTCAGAGCTTACAAATACACCCAATGTAACACTTATGAGAATATAATACCATTTCATTGTAGAAAAAAAAAACGTTTTTAATTCTTGGTGACTACAAATATTTTTTTCTGTTTTGTTGATAATGTAAATCGAAGACAATAAATCTAGAATGCGTATGTTTAAAGGTGCGTGGTAGATAAATAATGTGATTTTAATCAAATTTCAATAGATTTATGGTATGGTGACATGCAAAAGTATTTCTAATTATTGTATTTACATATAAAAAAACAATTGCGAATTAATAAATAATGATTGGATGTTATCAAGTGATAGATAAGTGTATACTTGACAAATGTCTTTTAATAAAAAAAAAAACATTATTCGAGTATTTGCGGTTAGTTAGAGGACACCTTGGATAATTTAAATTATAATACGATTTGTTTACTTATTTGAGGTAAGCAGTCTGTTGTTGAACAAATAGAGTCAAACATCTATTTTAAGAGAAATGAATTCTAATGTACATGTGAAATATACAATTTGATAATTTGATATATTTGTCAAATCGGATTTTCGGCAGTATGATGTAATATAGTGAACGAATGATAACGTTATTATTATATTGATTATATTTCCGTAATATTTATCCAACCTAGTGGAAATATTTTTTTAACGTTTCATAATTCACTGCACATGATGATATTTTTAACAGCATATAAAATATGCGCACATAAATTAATTTTCATATGGACATAAAATATGATGGCTAGTTAGGCACTATTAATTTCTGTTTATACGACTAATAAACTGCAAATACACAGTATAAAGCCTAGCGGTACAACCGGTAATCCTTCATACCGATTCAGTATGTTCACGTTGATTACTATATCAATTCTGAACTGATTTGAACGAGAAATAAATATGTTATCTAAAGTTTTAGCTGCCGCGATAATTTTTGTTTTCTAGTATTAAATTAAATTATTACTAATGTAATAATAATAATATTACATGTAATATGTTACTTTTTCAGAATATTTTCGTAATAGCTTAATCAATACGGTATTTTCATCAATATTCACTGATTGCCCATGATAACTTTTGGGCACGAAGGGAAATTTTAAAATGTGATTTTAACGATCTACTGAAATCAATGTTCAGTGACAACGGATTTTATAAAGCATATCATAGTATTTTTTCAGTATCGGCAAAAACAAAATTGTAAACAAAGGAAAAACCAATTGGTATTTTGCAAATATACCTGCAGTCAGTAACAGTCCATTAAAACAAAATGGTGACCAAACAAATGAATTACAGCATTCAATTTCTTTGACACATTTGGAAAAATCAACAATATTACGTGTAATATGTTTGCTCGGCCGTTTATATGCATTTTAAAATAAACAAATGCACAGTTTAGTTCTACGTGCGTATGAAACATTAACTGAAATACTAAGTACTCGTAAGAAAACAGAAATTTCTTTTATCTGGAGAACCTACCACTATTAATCATTGAAGAAATTATTGTTTGATGTGCAAATATACGCGGTTGATAAAAAAAAATTCAGTCATTACTGGCGCTCTCTGTTTTAACATGATGTTATTACTGGTCTTTGCGTGTCTGGTGTTAAACAAATATGGTGTTAATGCAAGAATAATTACAGAAGATGTACCATCAAACAGTATTGAAACGTGTCTGAGTGATGTGTATGCACAAACATACGAATCTCGTACATTTATACTGTCCAATCTTAGACTAAAACCAAATTTTAGAATCTTCAGATCAAATCGACAATTGCAATTCATAAACTATAATAATACCGTAGAGATCTTCACGAAGAATAATTTCCAAAATGTTAAACATCAGTGGAAATTTCAAATGTTTGTTATTCTGTTGGAGAACATTTCGAATTTTGGAACAATATTCCAGCTTCTATCCCAGACCAGTTCTTGGGATATGCGAGCAAAGTTCTTGGTAGGATATTTCGGCAACGATGATATTGGTGAATTGTTTAAGATATCCTGGCAATATTATGTGGTGAATATCAACGTAGTGTCTATGAAAGATGGTGTGCCGAATATTTTCACCTATTTCCCGTATAGCAATATCTCTTGTCAGGAATATAAAGATTACGAGGTACTATCGAATTGTGAAAATTTGCAAAATAGTCACATATTTCCACAAAAAGTGCCGCATGATTTAAATGGATGCGAGGTAAATATACTCAAAAAGTATGCTTCTACTTACATTTAGAGATGAAACAGATATGTTGAATAATTATTTATCAGTGCATACCTGGAACAAAGAAAGAAAACTATTAATTATATCAAAATGATTATAAATTGTACTTTTTTTATGGTGTTTTATGTATGTACAGGTTAAGATAATGCCCTATGTCATTCCTCCGTACGTGATTGACTACAATATAACGACGGATGATCCTGGCAGAGCAGGAATTGAAGTCACCATAATGCGCAATGTGGCTAAAAGGATGAACTTCAGTATCCGGATGATCAAGAACTACTACCGTCACTGGGGTTACCGGTACCCGGATGGAAACTACTCGATGATGTACAAAGACCTGCTGGACTCTAAGACAGATATGATCTTTGGTTTCACCTATGGCAATGCCTCGTATAGCAAGGATCTGGATGCGTCCTTTTCACATTTGCACGACTCGTCTGTATGGATCTTTCCGTCGGCGATAGAGATGCCTCAGTGGAAGAACTTGATGAGTATCTTTGACCAAGCGCTCTGGTTGGCGATAGTTTCAATGATGCTGATCACAGCACTAGCATGGTATGTATGAAACATCTACATTGGGGTAGGCTAGTAGTGAAATAGATTTAAAAATATAGGTGGATGTTTAGCCGTCAAAGTGAAGATAAAACTGAATACCACGAATTGGTGATCTGCATCATGTCCTCCCTCTATGTGCTTTTGCAAGGTTCCGTTCATAGTCCACACAGCTGGAAGGTACGCTTTATTTTCCTTCCATGGTTGATGACCTGTGTGCTCATCTTCACGTGTCACCAATGCCAGTTGATCAGTATACTAACATCACCGCTCTACGAACGTCAGATGACGACGTTAGAAGAACTAGTTGACTCCAATTTGGAGTTTGGATTCTACCCTACCATAGATGAAGCTTACAAAACGCCGAGTCCTGTCTATCAGCAGATCTTGAAACGATTTCAGCCATGTCCGCTGACACCGGAATGTTTGAACAGGACGGCTTTTACAAGGAGATACGCGGTGATCAAGAATCGAAGGCAGCTGGTGTACCTGATGCCAAGGTACTACACGTATCCGAATGGTAGACCCATGCTGTATGATACGAATATAGCAGCGTTTAAAACCATGGAGCGATATAATATGCGAAAAGGCTACCCCTTATTGGACCGGTTCGATAGTATTCTGATAATGTTAACATCGGCTGGATTCATTTCGAAATGGGACAAGGATCTCTCACACTTCAAGTTTCAGAGCACGGGTGATTCGAGCCTAAAGGCTTTATCCATTGGGCACCTTCAAGGGGCCTTTATGATTTACATTCTGGGCGTATCTTTCGCTGCATTCGTACTCATTTGTGAGGTTTTTCGTAGTATATGTTGTAGAAGAAAGGCAAAAACTGAACAAAGGCAAAAATAGTATTGTTTTTTTGCTTGTTTAATTAGTAGTTTTAATCTCTTTGTATCCTTTCAGGTGTCGAGAATTTAATTAAAGAAAATATAATATAGAATATACTTATAATTATTGTAAATTTGCGTGTTTAGTTATAATATAAGCAGTAATAGGTATTTTGACAGAGAAATATACCATTTCAGTTATGATAAAACAATAATAGAACTTATAAATGATTATGTTTATTAATATTACGAATTATTCAATTTCTATATGTATACAGAAGACAATATTTATGTTATTTAATACCAGAAAAAGTGCTTATATAATAAACTAAATATGAAATAATATATTACATTTTATCATACATCAATCTACAAGCAAGTTATGTCTAAGAAAACATTACGAATATTACTAGAGAAAAAGCATGATTATCTATATAAATTCGTACATTTCATAGATAAATATCATTTACAGAATAAACTTCTCATAATGAAGAATATCCTAATAATTGTATTTATTCTGTTTGTAACGACTTCTAGCAATTGGATTTTTCAAAATGAGAAAAGCATATCTCATATACTGTGTGCTACTAGTGAATCATTTTGTGCAATTTGGTATAATTCTTCAACAAATACCAATATCGACTATATAGTTGCTGATATGTTATCAAAAACACCAGGAATAGTAATAAATTTTAATAAACAAATACTACATTTAAAACGGCTGCAAAGAAAATTTGACTGCTACATTCTCATAATAAGAGAAATCGAGGAATACGAATATATTTTGGAAAATCTTGTCAGTTTTCCAAATTGGAATCCTCGAGCTAAATATCTAATTCTCAATCAAGGAAGAAAAGATATGCTCGATATCTTTACGTTATCTTGGAAAAGATATATTATAAACATCATTGTTACAAATACGAATGTTGATGATTCTGGTGATATATTTACTTACTATCCTGTAAATAAATATGGAAAGTGTAATAATGGTATATCTATTGAAAGAATAGGCCATATTAACAATCAAACTGTCCAAGAGTTGTTTCCTAATAAAATATTGTCCAATTTAAATGGATGTGAAGTTACGATGATTGCAAATATATTTCCACCGTTTGTCATCGACGCTTTTGCAACTGAAGATAGTCCTGGCAAATCATACGGCTTTGAAGTATCCATGATGAACACATTGATGGATCGTCTAAATTTTACCCGGAAATCAAGCGTACTCCGAGGAGGATTTAGTTCCAAAATGGCGGATGGATCGTATACGGGTGTACTGAAATGTCTGGCCGAGTACAATTGCGACATAGCTTTCGGAATCATCTCACCAAACATCACGTTCGTTAACGAATTGGAAGCAACACATTTGTACTTCCAGGTAGTTTTCTCCTGGATAGTTCCAGCCGCGCGGCGTGGAAAGCAATGGAAGAGCTTGTTTCTGGTATTTGAAAAAGGTTTATGGATATCTCTGCTAGGAGTGCTGGTTTGTAATTTCTTAGTCTGGTGGATATTGGGAAGACAATCTAGGGATCATCAAGATTTTAGGGAACTATCTATCTGCATAATTTACAGTTGGTACTGCTTGCTGTGCGGAGGAATCAAGTTACCAAGCAGTCTAACCATGAGAATATTGGTAATATCATGGACTATATTTGCTCTCCTGGTTGTAACCGCTTACCAGTCGCAACTGGTAAGGGTCTTGTTGAATCCAGTGTATGACCATCAGATTTCCAGTCGTGACGAACTTGTCGAATCTGGTACAAAGATTGTCTATATTCCTGATTTTGTGGACCGACTGAACAATTCAGGACGATCCGTTGACAAGGTGATCTTGAAGAAAGGACAACTACTAGATCACGAGGAACACCGCAAAGTGAAGAGAGAATTCAAAGATGGCATCGCATATATTAGTAATGTATTATCGATGGAGTACTTGATTCCGCGGAACTACACGTGGCCAAATGGTGACCCGGCGATGTACATTTTCAAACATGTTGAATTTGAAAACCCTATTGGTATATTTGCACGCAAAGGATACCCGTATTTGCAGAGGTTCAATCAATTGATACTAAGATTCGCCTCGGCAGGTTTACTGGCCAAATGGATTCGAGATGCAATCGCATTTAATCCAGAAATAACTACAGATTCGGAACCACAAATATTTGAACTGAATCATCTCGTTGGTGCGTTCTTTTTATTGTTCACGGGACTAACGTTGTCGATAATAATATTTTTAATTGAAATTGGCATGTATAAATATCAACTTAAAATTACCAATTTAAAAATAATATAGGTTATGTATAGTTTTGCTATATTTAAACTCATACATGATAATTTGAAGCTAGTGTGTAGTGTATTATTTAGAATAATGTTAATAAATATGCAGGCACTCATGAATATGGAAATTATGGTAGGAAATCAATAGTCGAACTATGCACTAATATATTCTAGTATCTAATACAGATATAACATATATTTATAATGTTTGAAGCAGGCAAGATACAATGCTAATGTTATTGCAATTTTACAATTATTTTCTTCTCAACATATTCTTTCTCCTTGACTGACATTTGTAGTGAAATATTTCGATAATAAATGCAATGCTAGAGACCAAATATCCAATAAGTATGTACAAAAACCCGGATGCCATATGCGACATAGTTAAAGGTTGTGTAATTGTTCCAGTTGACATTATTCTACGCGATCCCTTAACCTCCTGATCCCATTTCGCAAGCAATCCGTTCGATTGTAACTGCATAATCAACCGATCAAACTGGTCCAACATGGGGAATCCTTTGAGCATAACGTATTTCGGGAAAAAAGGGTACACATCCTTGAAGCCATATATCATTGCAGTACCGTCCGGTTTCGTATAGTATTTATTGATCAAATACATGGTTTGTCGAATATTTTTCATGACTGCAAAGTCCCGTTTGAAAGCCGTTCTGTTTAGGCATTCTTCTGTTATAGGACATGTGATATAGTTAGCTGCAACTGTTTTATATAGCTTGTTTGTGCTGGAGGTAAAGAAATCTGTCACGGATGAACTGAAACCATAGGATAAGTGTGAGTCTAAGAGCTCCTGTAAATTGGTAATCTGGTGATGGTATCTAGGAGTGGTGAGGCTGCCGATAAGCTGACTCTGATGTGCCGTGTACATCAGCATGCTGTACAACGTGGTGCCGATGAAGAGAAACCGCATTACATTGCTTGTCGGTTGTGGTATAACACCTTGCAGTCCAATGCACAAGTTAGCGAATAATGTTCCTAGTAAAGTAGAGAAATGACGTGACCGTTCCTTGGTTCGTCCAATCACCCACCAGATGACAGCACTTACACCCAAGCTAGACCAGCAGCAGATCCATACTATGGGTTGATACACAAGCATTAGATTCTTCCAACCGGGTTCTTGTTTGGCTACGGGCACCCACCAGGTTAGTCCTTCTATAATGTGCATTGTGGTAAAGTCAAAATCAGCAGATATGGGAAAGTATGGTACAAGTCCAAACATCACATCCGCCTGGCGATGGTACATGGCATTAAACATTTTACTGTACGATCCGTTTGGAAAGTTGATGCCCCAGGAGGTAAAATTATGTGGTACATGCACCTCGGTGAAATTCAGCACTTTCGCTAAAGTTTTCATAATGATAACTTCCAATCCAACGTCGCTTGCGTTGTTTGCGTTACCGGAGATGTTCAACACAAAAGGAGGTAACTTGTACACCAGGAGCCTGACTTCGCATCCTTTGTACGTTCTGGGGATTTTATTAGGGAACAAGTCATGCGGCAATTCTTGGTCACAAGTCATCACCAATTCTGGTGTCACAGGATTGACGCAATCGACATTCTTGAATGGATAGTAGGTATACACCAATGGCACAATGTCGAACAGAAGAATAACGTTGATGTTGACAATGTAGTACGTCCAAGCCAACTCCAATACCGCAGTCACTTTCTCCCTGTCCAGCATTGCGATTACGAATTTCCCCTTCGGGTTCCAGAATTCAAATTTCCGCACATCACTAATCCACTTTTGGAAACTGGTGATATTATCGAGGAGTAATACGAAATTATTCATCCGCTTGTAGTGCCCAATCTTCTGTAGACTATTATTGCCCATGTACAACACAGTGGAGACGTTACGGAATTTCCAATGATTCTTGAAGCCTTTCTGACGCCATCGAACATCTACCATGATTAAATTATACGGTTCCGCCATGTTTTCCGATATCTTCGCCACGCATTTCACCATTCTGTCCGTTCGAGTATCAATCGGTATGTACTGAGTTAGAGTTTTAGTAAAATTATGTCGCGCTTCCAACTGAGGAAGGTAAAAGATTAAAAGGAACCCAAGAACTTGTGGAAACATGTTCATTGGAAGGATAATAGTGTAGTGTACAATATAAGTAATGTGTGAATGTAATGTGAATGTGTAAAAAAATGTTATTAATTAATCAAACATTAATTCATCCGCAGCACATATGTAATTTTCGTAAAATCCAAAATGTATTTTTTGCCTTTGTTGATGGTAATCTTATCGACAAGCTTTTAAAAAAGTAAATGTATTTCTAATTGATGGGTGAATATATTAATATTAGATCGTCAAATTATCATAATGTATTTCATAATGAAAAAACGAAAGTTATTAATTATCATATCGGTAGATATGCATTCCTGCATGATTTGTTCGAAACCATTAACTTTTTTTTAGCTTATCGACCTCCTGTCGAAGAGCTATAGTGTTTGGTACTGTGTCTTTAGCATCTTCCGACTTCTTGAGCTTGGAAGACAAAATAGGCCCCTTAATTCAAACTTTCCAAAATTAGTGACCTTTGCCAATTCTAATACTGTCTTCCAATGGTGCTAAAAAACGTGTTTAAACGTTCAATAACGAGTAAAATATATTAATCATATGTATACATTTATTTCTGAACAAAATGCGACACAATTCATTTATCTTCCTGTCGATTTTATCTTTGACAAATGAAATTGTATTTAATCGTAATATATTTGAATATTAATGTCGGTTACATGATTGCTACCACAGAGTTCAAAATAACCGAAAATGGCGTCAGGTACTGTTAAATATAGATAAATAAGCACGGATGTTACAATTAACACTACATGTCTTATTTAATGTTATATTATTGCACGGAATCAAAAATTAATATACTATATCTACGTATAAAGTTTATATAATTAGTTGACAAGTTGTTTTGTCTTAAGTGATGTACGGTGCAAATATTGTTTTATTTTCAAGTTTTAATACCCAAGTTTTCATTTTAAAATGCACTCTAGATTTAATTGACATCTAAACCAATTAGAAACTCTTCATAAAACACTGTGAAAGTTTAATTAAAAAACATAAGCATTCGCTTCTTGTCGTAGTTGAAATGACGTTCAAGACAAATGCATACTAGAAAATCAAACTTTATATGATTAATACTGTAATAAGGAATCATTTCTTCTTTTTTGAATAAAATGCGATATCAACTATTACTTTTACTTATGACCTGTGTAAGATATTCATCAGCAGTACAAAACCATTGGCCCGGTCTTCAAACCCTGTCGACTGAAGATAAGATTGCAGAATGTATAACTAAACATTTTGAGAGATTTTACATTCGACATGCACTGCTAATATCGACCCATACGGAAATTCATAGGAACCAATGGCTATCTGACAGTAGTGTGATCAAAGTAAACTATAATACTGGTTTACAACTGTTACCAGTATTGGAACGGTCCAAATTTTTCATCATCATATTGGATAGTGTCGACCAGTTTGAGGAGTTGTTCCAAACTCTTCAAGGCACTAAATGCTGGAATCCTCGCGGTCAATTCATCGTCCGTATCTACAATTGCGAGAATATAACCGAGATCTTCGAAGTGGCATGGAAGTACTACGTGCTACATATAAATGTGCTCAAACCGGAGATCTCAAGCGCAATGGTGTATACATATTTTCCGTTCAACAGTACCAACTGTAGTGTAAACTTGGCTTCTGAAATGTTATTCTCCTGCAACGATATACTGTCTCGAGACCTTTTTCCACGGAAAGTTCCTGACAAACTAAACGGATGTGAGATCAAACTAATGGTGTATACTATTCCGCCATATGTAATAAATACGTCAGCAAATAGAGAAGATCCCACGGCGGCTGGTCTGGAAGTAACCATCATGCATATAATCGCCCAGAAGTTGAATTTAACCGAACGTTACGTTGCTCATAATTTCACGAATTGGGGAACAAAGTTCCCGAATGGGACTCTTACGAATATGTATAAAGCCCTGGATGACGGTGAAGCCGAAATGATCTTCGGTATGGTACCGTATACTGCACCGGATGAGTACGAATTTGAAAGCACCTTGATTCACGTGACGGAATCGGTAATCTGGTGGGTCCCTGTGGCCGATGAATTGCCCAGGTGGAAAAGCCCATTGAAACTATTTCATCCCCAGGTGTGGTATTTGATCTTCCTTGCGTTCCCTGTCAATGGTTTGTTGTGGTGGTTATTTGGAAAGTCCAAGGAAACAGCCACCGCATATAGAACGTGGTACAACAGTATTATAGCATCATGGAGTGTTCTACTGCAAGTAACACATGCTCCACCAAGAACCACAGTGACCCGAATATTGTACCTTTTCTTCGCCATATTCAGTCTGCTCATGTACACCGCTCAGCAGAGCATTTTGGTGAGCACTCTGACAAAACCACATCATGAACAGCAGATCAAAACTATCGAAGAGCTGTTGGAATCCAAACTTAAGTTTGGCTTCTTCCCTCTTATGGTTGATTCGTACAATGATTCCAGCAACTGGATACATAGGAAACTCCTCAGTAACTACATAGCATGTCCCATGACGGAAGAATGTTTGAATCGGACGGCGTTTCAAAGAGACTTTGCCGTGAATAAGAACAGAAGACAGACAATGTATTTAATGAAAAAGTACTATCTGCTGCCGAACGGGCAGCCAATGATATATGGGTTTACGGAAGGTATTTTGTATATTCCGAAGTTTTTGGTACCGACAGGGTATCCACTATTGGGCAAATTTGATCAACTGATTCTGCTATTGCAAGCCAATGGATTGATAGATAAATGGGATAAGGACATAACGTACAATCAAGCATATACCGAGGAGAATCAGCTGAAGGCTTTATCTATTGAACATATGCTACTACCTTTCCTACATTTGATGATAGGTCTTACGATATCTTTCATTGTACTTATCCTGGAAATTATTCTCAAAAAACGTAAGGACAGGAAATGTGGTAAAATTAAGTTTTGTTCTAATAGAAAAAGGATTAAAAAAGGCCGTTTGCCGTATATGCAATAACCACTAAATTCAATAATCAGCTTGTAGAAAATCTTTGCTATTCCTTCTGAATCACCAGTGTATAAATATAATATTCAGTAAGTAATTTAATTATTTTTCATTATTATTGTGCGCCATAAACTTCTGTTTTTTTTTCAACCAGAATATATAATTATTGCTTTTCATTACTTATTTAATACCTGGTTATACGAACTGAGACCAACCACGGCGAAATCTTTTTATAGAGAATATTCATTTAACATATAATTTCGCAACACGATACCGCTGGAAAGAAATACAAATATCTATAATTCTATACATTTCAATGCTCAACACAACATATGATGTGTCAAGTACGATGGAAACTATGAGTATCCATGAATTATCCACCAACAAATGTATGTGGTAGCTACTTAACATGGAAGTATGAATTGTTTATGTTCGTATTTGCTTGTAAAAATCTCAGCGGTACATTATCATATAAATGTTTTACACTGTAACATATCAATCAATGATGATTATCAGAAATTATATGCTTGAAAGGTATATAAAAGCCAGTGAATATCAAGTGTATGAATGACTTGTAAGAGTAAACACTGACACGCAGAAAATTATATGATAATTTGTGTGCGTTTAGAAAATACAAATATTTCATCATTAAGAATGGAGACGCACAGGCAGATGTATAGACTACTTTTTCTGATCCAGTTTTTAGTGTTCAATATCTATGGGCGAGAAGTTGAAAACACAACAGGCTCTGAATTATTACAGGAAGTAAATGATATCTATGATCCGCTGCACGAAAATGAAAGCAATTCTGAAATGAACGACAAGTCTGAAGAAATAGAGAAAATATCTTCACCAGGACTAGAAGAGATAAATCTTCACACAAAAATAGTAAATATAACTAGTATTTATAAAAAAATTAATAAACATAAAACCACCATATTGGAAAATGATAATGGCGAAATAATTTCTGATCCTCCAAATATGCAGGATGATATAAATAGCAATAACATGATTCTACCATTGAAAAACAACAGTTTTGTCAACAATTATATGATGAAACAGAATAAGGAATTTCAAGATGACAATTGCTTAATAATGCCATACGATAAATTGTTATTAAATTGGGTATTATCATTGGTTAGAGTAAAAACAATCATATACCCAGAATTAACGCGTATTTTATTAAAAAAGCTACGAAAATTTGATACATACATCGTTTTGATCAAGACAAGTGAAGATTTAAAAACAATTCTTACTTCATTGTACGGAACTCCCAATTGGAATTTTCGAGCAAAATATTTGATAGTATACACAGGAGCCTTGGAAGATATTGGTGAAATATTTAAAATTACCTGGCACTATTTTCTACTAGACGTAAGTTTAGTAATTCAACTTGAACAATCGTTTAAAACATTTACACATTTCCCATATGCGAATGAAAGTTGTGGACGCAATACGATTCCAGCCGAATTGAGCGAAAATTCCGATGTATTTCCCGAGAAAATTCCAGGGAATTTGGAAGGATGTACAGTCCGACTTATGGGTTTGAATATTAAGCCTTACGTCTTGGACATCACACAGCCGAAGGACAGTCCAACGAAATCTGGCCTAGAGGTAACGATTATCCATAACGTGTGCAAGAAGATGAACTTTACGGAAATCTACGTCCCGAATCCGTATCCACATTGGGGATATTTAATGCCCGATGGAAATTTCACAATGACGTTCAAATCCCTGTACGAAATGGAAGTGGATATAATCTTCGGTATGATCATCGGCAATGAAACGATGGAAGAGCATTTCGATACGACGGTATCCCACATTGATACCGCCGCGGTTTGGTTTGTACCGACCGCGTTACAAATTGCCCAATGGAAGAACCTAACGGTTATATTTGACGGTGTTGTTTGGTCATCGATTTTCTTCGTTTTAATCCTAAATGCGCTTGCTTGGTGGCTCATCGGTAGAATCGAAGAATCGACAGCCGCCTACACTGAACTGTCACTTTGTCTAATGGGTTCGTTCTATATCTTGCTGCAAGGCTCCATTGGAACACCGAATGCTTGGAAGTTACGATTCGTGGTGGTCATTTGGTCCGTATCGAGTTTGTTAATATTCACCGCTCACCAGTGTCAATTAACCGGGATATTGACATCACCGCTGTATGAACCACAGATATCCACCTTAAATGAACTGGTTGAATCTGATTTAGACTACGGGTTCTATCCGATCTTGAAGAACCTGTATTCGGACCCGAATAATTTGGTGCATAAGAAAATTTTAAATAATTTTAAGCCTTGCTCGTTGACTACGGAATGCATGAATCGTACGGCGTTTAAGAGGGATTTTGCATTGGTGAAGAACAAGAGGCAGGGAGCGTATTTGATGCCGATCTATTATAGTTTTCCCAGTGGTAAGCCTAAGTTGTACACCTTCAAAGAATCCGAGTTTGTCGTGTGGTGTAAGTATTATGTAAGACGAGGTTTTCCATTTGTGAAACGCATTGACAAACTGATCATGATATTATTGGCTAGTGGCTTAGTAGCTAAATGGGATGGTGACTTATCACCTAGGGGTAAAGTAGAGGAGGATCCCGAACTGGAACCATTATCATTGAACCATTTGCAAGGGGCGTTCTTCTTACTATTCTTTGGCTACATCATATCAAGTTGTTTCTTCGTAGGCGAGAAATACTATCGAAGATTTTGGGGCAAGAAACACAGCGAATTGATTGACGATATTCCTTCATTTCGAGAATTAAATTAATGTTTAATATAAAAATTACGAACAATAAAAAGTGTAGTTTTAAAATGCAAAATTAATTTATAAAACCTGACATTTGGGTAAACATACTTTCAACGATTTAATCATTAGTTATTTACAGCTTGTACGCCGTCCAACAATTAATCAAACAGTGTCACGCAATTAATTATTAACGGAAGACAACACGACAGGTTTGTGTAAACATGACCAATTCAATTACTTATAAGTGCATACAGCAGCTGAATGTACAAGACATTTGAAAGGAAAATGTCGTCTGTATATTTTATCCAAATGAAACATATGTTGTAGTGAGAATATGATTCCATGTGTGTAGTTTTCTATTTTATATTGTATGACTTTCATTTTATTCGCTAAATATATACATCAATATTCTGTGAATTTCTCCGGATGTATATGACATTTAATAGTTTGGTATTTAGACACGATGGTATTTGCGTGTTATACTGTAATAACTATATGTACTAGTGAAGAGCAAATGGAAGACTTTCAGCTAAAATAATATGTTATAATATAGAAATGTTATAATATAGTTTACAGTAAATTCCAAGCTGGTCATTTGTAGTTCACATTATCATAACGTTCTGGGGCAAACTGGGTGTAACACAAATTAATAACACAATAAAAGTAAACTATATCCATATTTGTTTATTTTCTCAGTTCTTTTACTTATTTCTTAATATATGAAGAATCGCTTTTTCTGTTATTTTTTTTTACCTTTTAACGATGGTAAAACGGTAAGATTATATATATATATATATATATATATATATATATATATATATATATATATATATATATATACCTATATATATATATAAAGCTTGCGTTTATCGTGGTTCAAATGTTATTATTGATATTGGTCGCTTCAATACTACGTATAGAATTGTTTATATGCCAAGTGTGTACTATAAGGCCCTTGTTTATCTACTTTCTAACCTAGAAATCCGTGACACACACACACACACACACACACATATATATATGTACACTCACGCATGACAATTACTCTTGCTAAAAATAAACATATTTATCCGTGCATATACATTACATGTGTCAATACAAAACAACACGTCCTTCTCCTTTTGTAGATAGGGCAGTAGGTGACAGTGGCGTACGTTACAAGACACACATATACTGTTTGTGTTGCTAAGAGAAACCTTCAAGCACAATACTTTATGATATGTGCTTATTAATAAAATCTTATGTTTAATTTCTAGAGTCATTGGGCTTTTCAACTTAACTAATTTCGATCCTAAATAATAACAAAAAAAAATAGACTTATATGCCTTTAACTCAACAATTTTATCCCGTGACTCAATCTGTCCAAGATTTCCTTAATATTTATAATAAAATGGGTCGAAAATAACGTCAGCAACATCATTATATGTCTTTATATTGTGTCGTTATTGTGAAAACTAGGGAGGATCCTAAAGGTAAGAACGACAGCCGAATATGGCCGATTGCAGTCCATATGGAAGAATGTATAAGGACGTTTGCGCGAGACACGTACATGGAATTAAATATGCACGAACGCACGCTTGTGATCCGTAACACATGTATAAATTAAACAGTTCACCACTCGTACGTGAGTAGTGGTGCGGTCAGTCAAACACAGTTACGAAAATTAGAATTTCATAATACCACGCTACAATTCTACTTGTACTGCAGTTACCATAAACCTGACAAACACCGTACTGTTATATTTACGTAGCCCGAAATAAAAACCGCCACTTGGTAAACATTTTAATGTCACTTTGCATTTATGGGCACATGAAATTTTACAGTTAAAAATTCTTAATACGAACCTGAAATCTGATGTTAATGGGGATTAATGTTTAAATTATTGGTAATAATTTTTCGAATACAGGATTGATCTGAATTTAATATATAACGTAGTTTAGTCTCGTTAATTATATATATATATATATATATATATATATATATATATATATATATATATATATATATATATATATATATATATATACCTAAGGTACATATTTATTATCTGGGTGAATGTACAATTATTTCATTGTCTTACGTAACCAAAATTAACTTTCAATGAATTTCTACTGTCAAAAATTCTTGCCAAATTTAACAACAAAAAAAGTTAGAAAAGTGAATGTCACTAGTGTATTACTTAACGTTATAATGACTGTGTTATTTCAAGTTGAAATGCATACAAAGATCAAAGTTGACACATACCTACGTATCTACATGTGCCGAATCAACTTGAAGAACACAATTATAGAGAATCTGGCTTGGTCCAACAATTCTCTATCAAATTATGTATTTGCTAAGCGTACTAATTATACTTAATTACGAAGAAAACGGAACGCACTCGGCCGTAATTAATATCAATTAATCGACATAAACTTATGAGTTATTTAACTGTGATTATTTCTTTACACATACATTAATATATATGTATATATATATATATATATATATATATATATATATATATATATATATATATATATATATACAGTAAAGTCGCGATTTAGTGAACTCTCGATTAAATGAACAACCCGATAGAGTGAACACTTAAATTTTATCATTGCGTCCCGATATAGTGAACAACTGTAAACTCCGATATAGTAAACTATGGTATTCGCGATACTTCTCTGGGGGATCCCACTAAATATGAATCTAGATGGAGCGTAAACGAAAATACTTGAATTTAAAACAAAAAAATTAAATACTTAATGTCTGGGTAAAGGAGAATATGTGACCGTGTTTGCTAGTAGAATATTGCAGTTTGCTCGTGCTACATGATTTACGACAAAAATTAGTACAAATTAACATGAAAAAAAGCGTAAACAATCCAATATTACTTAATTTTTTTTGCTTCTGAAATAAATAACCTTTTATATGTACCTTCCCATTACATAATATGTACACGTATACATAATATTATGTAATAGGTACATGTATTTTTTTTTTTTTTAATTATTTTATTGTAGATTTTCTTTTGTCAATTGTAGATCTTGAGAAGAAGAAATATTGAATCCAAAATGATTGGAATAAATGACTATAGTTCAAGATGATAACAGATATGCGACGTTTCGACCAGATGTGTTTTGGTCATTTTCAAGCAAATCACAAAATTCTAGAGGAAAGAAACATAAACAAAAATATTCTCTAATATTTTTCAAAATATTTTTGTACTTTTTGAGTGTAATTCTCAAGAGATTTTGTTTATGTTTGTTTGAACTAGAATTTTGTTGATTTCGGTACCTAGAATATAAGTTGTTTCTCAAAATATCTGAGTGAGACCAGAACCCCGAAAATGTAAACACCCCTAAAAAGTGAACAGGCTTGGCCGGAATTAGTTCACTAAATCGCGACTCTACTGTATATATATATATATATATATATATATATATATATATATATATATATATATATCGTCTAATTGCGGCACACTTTAGTAAGAAAATTTAAAAAAAAATCACATGCATGAATATATATATATATATATATATATATATATATATATATATATATATATATATATATATACTATAGTGTACATTGGAATGTCACAGACCAGGTTCCATACATACACACATACATGCGTACGGCCATGTTAGTTGGTCAGTGCGTCTGTGACACGCTGGTTTAAACGAGGTCTTGGGTTAGAATTCTACTAACAACAACCGTGCAACAACGCAGCAGGTACAGACAAGAATGTTTACAACATGTCCAGAGGTGAAGATTTAGTTAAATCTATACATACACACATGTATCAATATATAACACACTGATAACAGTGTATAGAATTAGAGTAGATGTTTTGTTTCTTGAGAAGCATGTATCTTGACCTAGCATTGTAGTCTTCAAGAATAACAGCACGTATAGAAAAACGGTTTATAACTTTTGGAATATAAAAATTTAAACGTGTGCCATTTGACGTTTGGAAATATTAAACGATATGATTCAAGCAGATCTCAGTCGAGTATTAAATTTATTCCGCTCGCAGCGGATACACATTTAGTTATATAGCTAGCAGATATAAATGGTAGGTAATACTAATCATTTGCGATACTCATCAAAGGTCATTTCCATGGATGAATCACAATGCGCATGCGTGAAATATATGTAAAAATCATCATTCGTTATGTGAAACAATAGCTGTGCGTTTCATTATAATATTTTGTCCATTTTCCTGCATTCTGTAATGTATCTTGCTCGTTCATTGAAATCTCTATAAAACTAAGTTTTTTCTTTGAAATTGCTTCTGATTCCGCTACAGATATTATTTGTAAACCACTAGTTGATGTAAAACTAAAACATTAAAGTAGTACGTATTCAATAAACGTCTGTAACATTTCTTGACCACCCGTTGAAGTTTCTTGATTTGAAATTATTTTCTAACGTGTTTTCTGTAAGCAACGGTTTGAAAAATGTCTCTGCTGTTACTATATCTCTCCGTGTTGTTTAAGGCGGATATCGTTTTTTATTTTTCGGATACGAGACAAAATAAATGTAAATGGATGTGTCCGGTAGAAATATGTTTAATTCAAATGGATACAACAGTTGTTGCTGGCGCATACATACACAACCACAGCGAGGGGGTGATGAAGCTACAGGGGGAAGGAACAGGAAAAGAGAACGAATGACGTTAGTTCAGGGGTGACAAGAGTACTTATGCCAGCACTAGAGCGAAGATCCTCCCTATAGAGGTTTGCAGGGTGACTTCGTACTAGACCAGATCGACAACCGGAAGTGCGGACACCTGTAGAACACTTTGGCGCCAATTCACACGGTCACACCAAGCATCAGTGGCAGCTCGTCAACTGGGGCAAGTAATGTATATATAAATATATATATATATATATATATATATATATATATATATATATATAAATATATATAAATATATATAAATATATATATATATATATATATATATTTATATATATATAAATATATATAAATATATATATATATATATATTACGTTCTTAGTACTTATTTTTAACATATTTTTTCATCATTTCCAAAAGAAAGTCTAAAAACTATAGTTTTGCTTCAGTAAAGTAGAAAAATATAGGCGGTAACTGTTTTAATAGTTTTTGATATATTCTATGAAAGTTTAGAATAAATTGAATGCTTTCATTTTTATTGCGCATAGGCTAATTTAGCCCAGAAGTTATTTCCTGATTGTTAAGTAACAAATAGTATTATTACACGCTCTAGACAATAATCATTACACAGATATTACAACGCAAATATTAGTCGATTTATTACGTTAAACTCTTAATTGTACATTGAATTGTTAACTTATTAATAGGAAACAATATGCAGGTTTTACTGGTTAAATGTAAGCCTTGTTCTCATTTTGTGGTTTATGTACAACCTGTATACGTAGATTTATGTCTCAGCTCGCCTTGTTAACCTTAAAATTAGTTCATGGGTTCATATCAACCTATGTTCATGTAGGTCAATTTATCAGATTTTCTTTGTCAATTCCATTCGTATAATGAATATATTATTCAAGATTTATAACATACAAGGTTAGCTTATATATATATATATATATATATATATATATATATATATATATGCGTGCGCGCGGGTGTGTTGTTATTGTATCAATATAATACCCCGCACCGCCCACGTACACTCTACGCCCCTGACCTTCCAGACACCCAGAGTGGACAGGTCACGGGCCAGCGACACTATGTCTCACAACGTCGAATTACCACTGTGCAATTCTACACAGTTACAACAAACATAATATAAATATTATATTGTCAGTTCTCAAGTTTATCGTCAATATTATTTACAAAATGTAATATGTCCGTGAATTTTAGTTAGGATCACGTCTCTTTTCGAATTTTCATTATCACATGATAGTAATAAGTAACTACAATTCAGGTTCATAAAACGAAGTATGAAAAACATGATATACTTCCCAATAATTCTTTATAAATACGTTACATAATTGAAAAAACCCTATTTTCTACACTGTGAACTACATGTTCCAGATATATTTAAACCAGCTGAACTATTTTCTGTAATTAAATAGTGCTAGTAATTTGTGTTTATTTTGCTGGCCATGACGTCGTCAGGGTCACTGTCAGCAGGTGACTCATCCACCTTTTGTACCACGGGGCGATACCATACGTAGCGAGGGGAGTGAAGTAGACGAATCGGATACGGATATAGGATGCCTCGTTGACTCGACGTGACGGTTATTCTGCTGGACTTTTGTAAGAAACCGTAACAATATACGTATATAAATATATGTTCTTCTCTACCATATATAACTAACGGTGTATACGTATACTTTAAGTTTGTTATCGTTAATGGTAGAAACTATTTGGAACATTCGTTCTGATTGTATGAAAGCTACGTAATGCTAGCCATGCGAGACTCGCTCAGAAGTGTATTTGTATTTATTTATCAAATTGTTCCCTGAGAAACTGGTGCATAACCGTTGGTCTAGTAAGTCAATGGATGGGATTCTCGTTAACGAACAAATAACAAACACACTTTAGTTTATTATTATACTGATTGATATATAAATATATATCTGGGTAGATAAATATTATTTGGTACAAAATACAAGAGATATTATATATATATATATATATATATATATATATATATATATATAAATATATAGCATGTATGCACATATGTATGTAGTGTTGTGTTTGTTGTGTGTATATATTTAACTGCACTTGTACCGTTGATACAAGAGTGAAGTTATGTGACAGTGTTGGCCAGGTGGCTGTGTTATGATGTGTATTCCTCTACTGTCTGACCTGACTGAGCTCGTATGGTGTACATACAAATTAGTGCCGGTAGTGTAGAGACCTCTGTAAACATGGTACATCAGTGACACTACATGAATACACCACACTACACGCCTCTCCACATGTGTGTGTGTGTGTGTGTGTGTATTTATATCAGAGTACATTCAAGACTTAGCGGTACACACATATATACATCTACAGATGTATATATGTGTGTATACATACATGGATGTATGTATGCATGTATGTATGTAGAGGATGTTAATATGCATACTCAGTTACACGTTACCATACACTTTTTTACGCTTTAACTGGGCCAGTCCGGCTGCTAGAGGAAGTGTACATCCAGTCATTCATAGCCTCATACACGCAGCCAAAACTGTTGTATTTACCAGACAACCAGGATCAAACAATACCTCGGAACATATTCCCAAGCAAATATAAACATTCTTTAACAAAAATTTCGAACCATATTAAATTACTAGTTATGGTAGATATTTCACAAGCTTATTCTTAATTCTCGAATTAAATTAAACAAATATCAGGACATAACCAGGGATGAGCTATGAATGATAGTTCAATTTAAAAACAAAATTATTGTTAATTATGGTCGCAAATTGTAGAATAATTTAACAAAAAGCCTGAGCATGACTATGCTACATGTATACTCTGTTCCTCTGTCATATTCCTGACTTCTTAACAGATACATGTACCTGTAATATGATTGCTATCGGGTAGATTCAATATTTGTCCGTATGATATGAACATTTATAACGCGTGGATTATAATTTTAACTAATCTACGTAACAATCTAGAATAGCTAATTTGAGCGAGGTGATGTGAACACATAGTGCTCATTACATCACTGTAACTGTACCAGGACTATGTACCCTCTACAGTACATTCTGACGTAAGGTACATTCAAGAATCATTGCCTACTTAGCACCTCACACAGTGCCTAATTGGTTTATATCTCATTATTATCGCACCAGCCGTAATTGTGTGAAAACAGAATTACACGACGATTCATTACGTTTTGCGATTAATTTAAAACCATGTTGCACACTAATGTTCTAATTACAAATTAGAGAAAATAGTCAACAAAATTTACGACTAATATATTTAGAAAATAGTAGTTAATTTATATTGAAATACAAAATGGTTATTAAAAAAAAATTCTAATACATTATTCGAAAATGTTAAAATATCTAGTACGCTCATGAATTCAATACATTTTTGAAACAACAGCACAAAAAAAATCGCCTACTATATGACCAGTGTCAATAACCATTGATATCATATGTAGAAAAAAAACGTTACAATCGAATTTATTGTCTGTCATCGAACAAGATATATATTCTCTCGTAGTTCCTGGCGCCACCGTCAATTCTGTAGCAGATGTCAGTGGTAATATACCAGCAAGTATGGTTTTGTAAGTGTTGGTTGTAAACGGTATTTTTTATTACGCGATAGTTATCTGTCAAGAGAAAAATAAGCACTTGTTTTGCGTGCATTTTCCCTTTCTCATTACCCAGCAAGGAGATATATGATTTTCACTCTCTTTGGTTATGTTCCGTGCGTTGTTCTCCGTAGTGTATCACCTTTCCGATAGGCGCGCTGACCTACACCAGTGCCGCTCAAACTGTACAACACCCAGGCCACGCAGTACTTAGATAATAGCAGGAAAGACATATTAAATATATTGTTGTTTGTAGAAAAGTAAATGTATTTTTGCCCGGTAAAAAGTTTCTATATTTAAACTTGTTCCGGTGAAAGATATCCTGTACTAAAACAATTGATTTTTTTTATAGAGGATATATAGTGAAATCCGCTAATAGTGAACCTATATAGAGTGTACATCGGTTATAATGAACAAAGTCCGAATAAATACATACAAGATAGCAAATACTTTTGTTATAGTGTATATTCGGTTATACGGAACCGAATTCCTGGTCCTAAGACCTCTATAAGCGGGCTCCACTGAATGTCTAATTTGTTGAATCATCTATCAGATGTATATTACCATACAGTAATTAAGTTATTAACGTACAGGTATCTGATATGTGATAATACATCTTTGGATAAACTTTACATACAATCTACAAGAACAATTAGTTTATCCACGATATCATATGCATATCCTACTGGGATATCTGGGTCGAAATCAACTTCACCAAGTTCTATCCTAAATAATATCAACAAACAAGACTTATATTACATGAACAAAGATACATGTTGCAATTTAGGGAGGATCCGAAAGTTAGAAATGAGCTGAATTTGTCTAAATATCTTTCGTATTAGACCACTAAAAAATCAACTGTAACACTATTGTGTAATTGTGTAATTTTTGTTGACCAAAAATGTCTAATAATTACTAGCTTTGGTTTTATTAAATTCAGTGTTCAAATACAATTTTCACTTAGATTTCTAGTGCATCTATTTAGGGTCACAGCGGTTGAAGATCGTTGGTTTATGGGATAGATAGAGAGAAACACACACACACACAATCAGAGAGAAGCGAGAGAAGAGAGAATAAGAGAGAGGCGTTATAAATAACAAAACTATGAAACAATTTCCATCGGTTGCTATAGGAGTTGCGAGTTTAGCCAGCACATACACAGCTACATACATATACAGACACACACAGACAGAAAGTGCAGAATAGATCTACAACACTAGGTACGGGTCAGTGTCCGTTCTATACCCCCCCCCCCCGCCCTGCACACAGCATCACACACACACACACATACACACACTGTATAACACAACGGAGAGGAGGTACCGTTTCCAGGTAAATAAAAGGAATTATTGAGATCACGATTAGGATTTGTGCAGCACGGGAATATCTATCAACTGACTGTATATATGTATGGGCGTATACAGGTATATATATATATATATATATATATATATATATATATATATATATATATATATATGTATGTGTATGTATAGAAATAAGCAAGATTGCAATATGCAAAATCCTTCGCAGGGTCATTGAATTCTAAGTGTTTGGTAGAATTAGATTAAAATATAGAAATTTAACATGACATACTGAGAGACGTAATAAGTCCAGTGACGCATAACCTTTTATATATAAAGCGCCGCATATATTTCGTTTTTGAGTTGGGAACCGCAAAAGATTTTTTGTATCCAATTTTTTACGTTTTTTGATTGAAGTCCTTCTTTTTTTAGTTAATTTTATTGAGAAATATGCCGTAACAATTTGACAAAAGGCAGCAGGTTGTGCGTCACTGAACTAGGATATCTAACGATAGGAGTATGGCGAGCAATTGTTAGAAAATTTAGAATCAAAGACAGAATTCTCTGGCTGGGGTCCACGGCATTGCCGGCGAAAACTTAGCTCATCGCAGAAACGTGCGTAATGTTTTATGACGTGATTGTTGGGAAATAGAGACTCTACTACCCCTAGTAATAGGAAAGCTGTGTTATGTGCGCAATTATTAATTCGTTGTGATAAGAATACATTCGTAATTTTCAATTAAATTTTAAATACACTTCACTTATATATTTGTAACTTTTATCAACTGAGTGTAAATTTGTTGCGAAAAAATTCCATCAAAGGCGACCGATTTCAGTACATGTTCTAAAACAGTTAATTGCATTGTTTTACCTTTAAATATCACATATTGCAACATACAAAATGAGCAATCATTGAACTCGCATGTGATTGGCAAACACCAAAAGTTTGCGATTTCACCACATGTGCCTTGTGGCGCTCTATGTCGTGGGTGTAAATTAAGTACTTATACACATACATACACAGTATATATATATATATATATATATATATATATATATATATATATATATATATATATATATCTGTTCATGTGTTTATGTATTATAGATGTTTATAGATCGTACATTATATTTCGACTCTTAAAACTCGAAATGATTTATGAATATGTATTATGTAAATTTATTCGATTATTTGGTTGACCGCTTTTGTTGATAAGTCGATATTATACCGGAGGATACGCCTACATTCCGTACTGAAAACGATTTGCTCATTCATTACTTATATATTAAATAAACATAAATGTTTGGACACAAAGTATGTAGTTATTTCTAATTTGTCTATGGTTTAAATTATTTTATTTTATAAAATTTGTATTCTATATAAAAAGAATAGCTATTTTAACAGGCCTGCATAAATATAAAAATATGTTGTTCCTGACGAGACGACGATCAGCCAATCATTAGATTAACTTGAGCTTCACGATTCTTTATAAGTATATAAAAATGTACTGAAGATGAAGCAAATTGTAAACAATTTATATATTTACTTTTAAGTGTATTCTAACTGGTGAAATTTCTTATAGAAAGTAGATTTGTTCGAGTACTTTCAGTTTCGCTTAAATTTGAAACCAAATTTTGTATTTTTATCTGATTAAGAGTCTGAAATTACTACGACCCACATTCGAAACAGACAAAAAATAATAATTTTTTTAACCTCCAAACCAGTATGTAAATTTTGTAAAAACCGAAATTTTCAGTTATACTAAGTGCTAATAAAATTTTTATCGTCATTTAATAATCAGCATTTAAATGTCCTGTTTTGAGATCTGATGTTATTATAAATTATTTATTGATGGAATATTAATATTGTGCTAGGTAAATACCTATATCGAATTTATTAAATCGACTAATGAATATATGATTTCATACTTTGGGAGTGTATATGCACTTTTGGGCTAACCACAATGGTTATAATTATGGTTTAACTTGTAGCATAATTGTATCTTGCAATTGCACTAAGTGCTTGTTGATCTAATTACTAGTCCACGAATGGAATGACAGGGAATCTGATAACTTTCTATTCGTTTCACTATCTGTACATACGTATGTTTGTGTATGTGTGTTTGTTCACCTACCATTTGTGGAGATCCCTTCGCTTTGACCATTTGTTTAAGCTGTTACTTTCTAACATGCTCGTCATCGAGTTCGGTTAAGTTAAAAATACCAGCAGGCAAATAGAAACAGAATGACCACAGAGGTACATCAATTAAAACAGTTTTACTGTCACTTTTCGCGACGTAGAAAGCATTTCTCTTATCTATATATACATACATAGACTTGTTGTGATTGGGCAGGAATTAAAATCTGAGTTATGAAGTTTGTTATAGAAACGTGTAGAATCTGGGAGCGCAAATATAAAGTCACAAAATAGCAAATAGATTAAAAGCGTTTCTGGAACATATCTCTAGTATACATTTATTAATTTATGATCAAAAACAAGCGTAGGCCGTAATGTAAATGAGATTTACAGAATAGGAAAAGAAAAAAAAAACGTCTATATTACATAACGTATTAAATAACGAAAAAATATTTGTAATTATTTTAGCTACACGATTATAAAAAATATTGTTTGTAATAATATGTAATTTATATTATTTACACGGGAGATCTTGTTATCTGATGATTATTTAACTGATTTCATGATAATTAGTGATTGATTAACTAATATTCAATTTCAAGTCTCCTATCCGTAATATAATATCTAGTAAATAAGAACAAGAAAATGGTAAATTATTAATATTGTCTAAAATAGGAGAAATCAAAGTGAAGATATAGTTTTTTTGATAGCAGAATAAAAAGATGGTAATCACTTCTGTCATTAGTCACTAATAGCTATTCTTAATTTCAAATAACTGCCAATATTTTTTGTTAAAACTAAAACTACTATTTTTTGTCTATTCGCTAACGTTTCTAATTTATATAATTGGTAAAAGATAAATTAATGTTTATTACTGTAATTCACAATTTAAAAAAACATATTTAATAGCAAACAGAAGAATGAAAAATAAAAAACTGGATAAACATCTAAAACGTATAATGAACCGTATAAATTCGTTCAGTTATAATTTTTCTGCATTCACTGGAAACCGTTATACTTCCGGTAGCGTTATAATTGGGCTTGTAATCTTAATTTGTTAATTATTACGCAGCGGTATTTTTTTAATAGCTTAGCGAAGCATTTTTTTGTTTTTGATTTCGGTAGATTCAAACGAAATTCTCGAGATTATTATAATAATTTTGGTTCTTATTATCTATTGAGATATTTCACAGAATTTGTATTGTTCGGATATAGCACCCGCTACTAGTCAAGAAGTCAGGTATATGATAATGGAACAGGGTATATTAATGTTATTTTGTTTAAGTCAGAAATAATTGTCGCATCGGAATATAATAAAACTTTAATATTAAGTAACTTCGAGTTATATTTGAAAATATAATATACATAGGTAGATATAATCAATATAGAGTGCACAAGGTTGTTAAATAAGTAACAAAGTGTTAGTTACATCATATCACTGTATATTACGATTGTGAGCACAATACACAGTGTACTTGATCAGTAATAACAGGTGTATAGGTTTTATTTAGAGCGGTGTGTATGTATATACTAAATGTTGATTTCCTTGGACTATAAAATCTACACACAAACATATACACACGTACATATACACAGTATGTGACTAAACACTGTTATAGTTTATATATATATATATATATATATATATATATATATATATATATATATATATATATATACCGGGTGTCTCAAGAAATCTGCAACATGTAAATATAGAAATATTATGATTACTTCTGAACTATACATGTTAGAGCAAAAGTGTAAAGTTGTTTAGAATTAAACATGTCCCAGATTTCTTGGGACACCCGGTATATATATATACAGATAATTTAAGAATACATACATTCACATAGTTCCATGTATGTATGTTAGTTTTTGAAGAGAATGGCCAAACACCGTTACTGTTACTGCTACTACAGAAGAGTCGGAAGGTCGTTGGTAGCACTACACTATATAGTATATATGTAGTAACATTAGCAACTAGAACTATGTATACATACATGTACTTGCCTTAGAATTTAGTGTGTACAAAACACACACAGAGAAGGTGATTAAAATAATCATGATTACCTGCCTGAGACTTCGCTACGTAACGTTAAAACATACATAATTATTAACCACGTAACGTAACGTAACGTATGTGTGTAATTGCAAGAGAAGACTTCACATCCGTGACTCGATCAACCGGGAATTTTCACTTAAATTTACTGTTTTTCTTCGTCATGTGCATATAAAAATATATACAGAAATAATCAGCTGATTTTTTTGCTAATTCAATATAATAACAATCTAACCATTTCGATCAAATTTCTTCCGTTGGAAGAAAGAATCATAAATATATTAAATTATTACATAACTACACATATCTGTATATTTCTATTATGAAAAATAAAATCATGAAATATATACAGAAATAATCAGCTGATTTTTTGTTAATTCAATATAATAATAATCTAACCATTTGGATCCAATACCTTCCGTTGGAAGAAATAATAAAAAAAAAATATTAAATTATTATATAACTACACATATCTGTATATTTCTATTATGAAAAATAATAACATGTTACTGTAAGCCTTCTAGTTTAAGGAACCATATGTTCAATTATTGAACAGATGCATGATAACTTGATATCAGATTGTGACAGGCACAGTTAGATATGTAACAAGCAGTTTATCCGACAACGGAGAATTTTAAAAAATCAGATAATAATTACCACCTTTGCGCGATTTATATTTGCAAATACACAAACAGATAGCTGTGGATATGTAAAATACCACGCATGAATAAACATATGATTTGTATTTAGTATACCTTCCATTGGGATTATTGAAGAGAGACTGAAACTTAGTATTTTTATTAGTAAGATTGCGCTAACTGCTATTTAGAATCTGTATATGTTCTCTTAAGTTGAGATGGTGTTAGTTAAAACTAAATCAAGCAAATTGTAATGTTGCTTAATATCTAAGCAATACAGTGACTGGTATAAACTGGTGACTGAATCTGCTATGAACCGTAGACTACAAGAGACAATAAGGATTTCCAATTTGGCAGACCACAAAATAGAAACAAAAAATGTGAGTAAACTGATTGAACAGAGTAAATCAACCGCGTTAGGTTGTGAAAGTGATTTTCGAGTCCATAAAATCGGTTAACCACTTTCAACTATAACAAACCAACAACTACAGCAGTAACAAACGTTGACAGGCTTTATTGAGCTAGACTATTACAGTGGAATCCACTAATAGTACACCCGGTTATAATGAACCTATCTCCAAGTCCCGACTAAATACATAACATAGTAAATACTACCGTTATAGTGAACCTTCGCATATTGTAAACCAAATTCGCTTCAAATCGCGGATAAGATTGTCGCTCATATTACAAATGCGCGATTAGCTAATACTGATTGACAGGTATATAATTAGATTTGCGTTACGTTATAGTAAACAATGGTACGAAGACTAATTGTTATTCTTGTATCAAACTGTCTACAAATTTAACTTTCACTACCTACTAATCTGTATAGGTAAAAGGTAAATGGAATGCACCTCGGAATGTACTATACAGGCCATATAAGAAACATAATGAATTAAATACTTATTTCACATTTAGATGTAACCATTGAGTGTTGAAGTTCAATTAAAATGCTATTTAATATGTAAATGCATGTTAATTGTTTATTCGTGTAGTCTGATTTCGATAAATTATCTATTCAGCGATATTTCTGATCTAAAATCCGAAAGTGATTTTAAGTTATTCTCACCTTTTCAACACCATGCAGACATGTTTTAACACATTTACGTTTCATGTTTTTTTCATTAATGTATTCCGCTTTCCAGTACAGAGAGTGTCCGGGTAAAGGTTTTTATAGCAAATCCATTTAAAGTTTGAGGTTAAGTGAAAAAAAAACTATTAAAATCTAGCCAATCACATTGACCATAAATGTATCGACAAAATGAAGGTTGCCTACTGAGTCATACGCTGATGATTTTTCTAAAACTCCTTGTACACTGTACCTAAACTGAACTACTACATATAGTGAACTCGCATATAATTCAAACTCGTTTATAATGAACGTCTCAACTAAATACACAAGAAATTAAATATGTTCGTATAGTGTACACTCGCTTATAGCGAACCAAATTCCTAGTCCCTTAAGTACACTATAAACGGACCCGATTGTATATAATAGCCGCTTGTAATTATTTAATTCAGATAAAAAATAAACTAATTAATTTTTTTTTTTTCAATGGTCACACCCGATTTACTTTTACTCTTTTCGAAATCACTTTCGTTTACTATCACTTTGTGCTAAATTAAGTGTTTTTTTGAAAATACAAAATCTTACTACAGCCAAAGAAATGTGAATGTAGTAGCGTTTGATTAATTTTAATTGACCCGTACGTAATTAAACAGATTGTTATTATTCCAGTCGTGATAACGAGTGAACGTCCAGCAGAGATAGACGTGAAGGCCGTCTCACAATCACATGAGGAATCAAGGTCACGAGATCCATCGATTTGAATGAGCGGATAGCACAGAAACTTTTTATTTTTATATTCATTCTCAAGTGATAAGTATCACGTGATAATAAACGAAAGTTCATAACGCGTCGAGATCTAAAACGGATTTATTAATTCTCATTAATAATATTGACGACGAACTGACAATAAAATATTTAATACATTTGTTATCTTATTCTGGCTATAGAATAATATATGAATATATTTTCCCCAATTATTTTGACCTAAATATATACTAAACATTTATATATGCATTATAAAAACAGTTAGAGATTAGAAATAAAAAAAAAAGGTATAATTCACAATGTCTATATTCAAGTAGAATTAATATAATTCTCGTTAGCGAGATTAGACTAATAACCGCGATAATGTTTGTACTTGATAACTAAATAATCAGCTGGAACTTTAATATTACAATATAGATATTTTTGTTATGAGTAGAATTTTATATTTTCTCATTTTAGTATTAATAAATTCTTCGTTTTTCCTTTGCAATATAAACGTTCTATTAACTTTGCAATTAAACTAGTACAAAACTAATTTCAAATGGAACTAGCATGTTTAGTAAATGTGTAACACTTTTTAAAAACTTTTACCAATTAATTTTCAATGTGTATGTAACATTAATGTTTTTATTTGAACAAGAATTACATTTCCATACGTATTAGTTGTGTTTTTAACAGGATATAATTAGTACAGGTCCAATATTAAAAAACCATACTTATTTTAGGCTCAAACGGATATTGCAAAATTATTTACAAATCTATAGAAAATTAAGTACAGTTTAAATATATAATTACACGACCTTTGCGAGATTTAAAACTGTTTATTATTAATTAACATAATTTAAAAACACACAGATTAACGTAATAGATCTGAGGAATGACTCAACGAATTGTAATACTTGCTTCAGGCAGTGAAAGATACTGACAATTAACAACTAAAGTGAATGTATTAGCCACAAATGAACAGGTGGAAAGAACTAGCGATAAAAAATAGTATTTCCTTTCAACTAAATCAAGAGATGAATAGAAATTCAATACTTTTAGCAAGCCAAAAAAATATTTCATGTTTACTCCACGTGTAACAATATTTTAGACCTTTTATTATATTCTTATAGAAGATATTCTAGAATTTAAATTACAAAATATTCTCAAATACGTTGTTAAAAATACACGAAAACTGTAAATATGAGTTGAAATATATCAGGAAACAAACAGATTACATTCCAATCGAATTAATCATGAACAGTAACAATAGAATGATCGAGAACAGTTACCGTATCAATCTGTGGCTATTGTATTTGTATTTACTGATAAGCATTGATAATAAAACAATGTACAGGCGAACGCCTACACTTGCTAATAAAACACTTTTTTCTACTGAAAATACAGTCGCTGAATTGTGTTTGACTGCAAACATTAACAACACTGATTATTAGCAATACTCGTAGCTTTTCTAAGTAATATTTTCTTTCCAATAAAACAACAACTGCCTTACGTGGGTTGTTAAATAGAAAACTTATTTTTCTGTAGGTGGAGCATTTGTTTTTCGAGCTAATGTTACCTTGGAATTTGACACCTCAGTTATCTCGATTGTTTTCTTCAACAATCTAGAGTTCTGATTCGTGTTTTGTTTTTATTAAAACGGTGAATCTCGTTGCTGTTGTTTCGTATATAGTCACAAAATATAACAAACGATGTTAATTTTTTGCATTCGCGATATTATACACTATCAAGAAGGAGTACAGTGCAATGTTGCGTCTCGGATTACACCAAACCTTGGCATAACGTGGCTGCTTGTATGTCAGATTGTTGTTGATGTATAATATGACACTTGCTTACATGTGTCTTACGTGTGTTTACAATGTACATGCATCAATGCAGAATTCATTCTAGCACGTTCGATAAAAATATACATACATGGATACATGCGTGAGTGTGTGTGTGTGTTTCCATGTATGGTTCACATCCTGCCCATGTAGTATTATTTAATTAGTGTGCACTTTGTACACGTAATGATTTGATCGGCAACAGGATACGATACACATCAACAAGTATATCGATATAGATATTTATAGTTAGATAGGTACACAACAGGTACATATAGCAGGTAATTCAATATTGAACATACTATACATATCAGCTAAAAAGTCCGATGAATATTAAAACAACAGCTGAAGAGACCCCCATAATTAATTCTGTACATATGTACAGTAAGACCTCGAATAACACGGATTCGCTATTTTTTCGTAAACATTTGCAAAAAAGCGCTAAATTTACAATGATTCCTTATAACGCGGTTCATGAAGACACAATTAGGGAAATTATGGATCAATTTCTAGAAAATGAAGCAGTACAAATTCGCGTAACGCTATTTGTAAAGCGCGGGAAGTTATTGGAACGTATCTGTACATTAATAGTACGTCTCATAAGACAAATATGATTTTATATGTGCAAGTAGGTAAATATTCAGATTAAAAAATCGGAATAACCCACTCTAAAGATACAAAACACATGGTAGCTGCTGCTAATGAACACTTTTACTAGTAATATTTCAATTATTACAGATAAGATAAATAGATTAATAACGTATCGCGATAATAACCTGAAAATTAATCAATTATTTCGTGTATTCATTAATATCACATTAACGTAACTATTTCGGCAATTATTTTTATAAAATAGTTTAATAAATATCTTTCAATGCGTGTAGAATATCTTATAAATATTCTACTACATTCAATACAACGGCTTAATATCTCACGTCATAGCATTTCCGGTGTATTCTTAATCGTCTTTAGTCTTTCCGTTTTTAGTCATTATGTGTTGATCATACATTATTGTAATTAGAACATAATTCCCGTAACATACCTTAGTTCGGATTAAAACATTACTGTTACAGTAATTCAATTAATCTAAATTGTATATTAATCTATAAGAATAGTTGATATTATTCAACGTAATCTTTTCTACAGTTATTTTTCAACTTATCTTACTAGATAAAAATATGCGTAAGTCATGTTAATATATTACTATTGTTGCATAATACAATTCAAAAGACATAGACCAATGTATCAACGAAAATATTGCATAACAAATAATAAAAAATGCGTTACCTTAAACAGAAGTAGTATCCATATTTGGGCACAAAAATCCACAAACAAAAAAAGCTAGATCACTTATTATTTGTGCACAGAAAACTGAATTTTAACCTCACATTCACTCGTAGTATTAACACCGAATCGTTCACTTACAGATATTCGGTTATATTACGTTATGTGTGAAACGGTTTAATTAAGAATGTTCACTCTCATTTTTATCGCAACGAAAAACACACTGAAAATTGTTCACAGTAACAGAACAATTACGTGTTTGCTCTGAATTATATAAGATCTAAACACGTCCAAACAAATGTTTAACAATGGCTGCACACCGGGGAAGAATTGTAGCAATTGTGTTCTGACAGTTGTGCTGTTGAAATCGCCAGCAAAACGTACATATAATAACTATTATTAAACCAATACAACTTCTCAAGTCAAATATTCGTAAAAATAAAGTTTAAGATTTCAATAAAAATAAACAGTACACACTACAGGCGATAATTTTTAATTAAAAACAACCACATACACAACATGTTCAGTACTAAACAATCGTATGAATCACCACTGATAACAGACCGATTGCAATTTCAAGTGATAAACAAACATAATTGCAAATTAACTTTTTCGTACACTGCTATTACAATGCTTTGCCATGCAATGTTACCAATCGGTTCATTTGTTTTGCTAACTTATGCACTTATTATAACGTTTTATATTTGCAGTTTTTTTTCCCGGTGATAAACAAATGTTTTGACAGTAGAAACAACGGTGTACAACATACTAGGCACGCGCACAGATCAACACGAACTGACACTCACCTGTTGAATGCATCGTGATAGCAGCGCACAGCGCCGCGCGTGGCCAGTGTGCAGAACTACAAACTGCACAGAAATAAGTATAAAACTGTCAGTTTCTTGTCGTTTATTTGTAGAAAATTATTACAGAACAATTGCATAAACAAGTAGGTAGGTAAATTATTTCCTAGTTAAAGCCTTTCTTTCAGTGAGAAATGTGTGTCTTAAAACAGTAAAACCTATGTAATTCTAAATAATACTTAGTTCTGGGAGGTTAGGGAATTTCTATTATCGTTTGATGTGGAGCACGGATATGTCAAAGGAGCGATTGGAAATAAGAACTGGAATACTTAGCAGGGAATTTTGCTAATGTTTTGTACAGGTAAATATTATTGTAGACAGATTATTTTTTGCCAACTTTGGACGAAATATGGCGTCGCGGTGTCCAGCGCAATGCTGACCGGTCTACACAGAGCCGGGGACGCTTGAACTGACTGGACCGGATGTGTTCTTCCACTAGTTTCGGTGTTACACAGATCACGTGCTGGCCTTTCCAGTATTTGACCATGTTCATACTTTGCAGTGTTGAGATTATGTCAGTTTGTGTTATACTTGTCATCTGACTAGAAGAGACATGGACAGATATATAGACGCGATTCTTGCCGTTGACTAGCAGTGCATATAATGTTACTACATGCTTTTCCTCGAGCTATTTCTAACAAGCTTTTCGTTTTAATAATACATAACATCACGCATTTTCCATGACTAGGGCAGCAGACCCTTTATTTCACTTCATAAAATCATTATAAATTCAACAAAATACCCGATTAGTTAAGCTATTAAGAAATAATATTACTGTATGACAAAAACGCAGAAAATGTTTTGTTCAAATATTCGCCTACAGCTTATGCTACCGTGCACACAAGAGTGTTAAACAAGTTGCAGACTTACAAAATTATATTCATCACAACCTGGTCGATTAAAACTGTACACTGTAATCGATAACGGCGTGATTTGTACAAATAACAAACAACATCTTACCTTAAGTCCTTAATCGACAGTGTCCCTCGGAAATCCCGTAATATCTCCAACAGCACCCAACTCCAGTAACTCCGGTAACTGAGCTTGCCCAGATCACTGAGGGGTTGTTCAGGGCTGCCAACCGTCTCTTCCAGGCG
The DNA here is from genome assembly GCA_963422195.1 of Carabus problematicus. Classification (NCBI taxonomy): domain Eukaryota; kingdom Metazoa; phylum Arthropoda; class Insecta; order Coleoptera; family Carabidae; genus Carabus; species Carabus problematicus. Next base: position 683,226 of record OY728585.1, read on the forward strand.
GGACAGCTCGTAACTGAACGCTATTAACAGCTTCCCGTAGCCTTGTCGTTGATACGGCGGCAAGGTAAGTATACAGGCAACATTGTTACCATCAGGAGATTCTTTCTCCTATAAACATGACGTCACGATCATAGTGTAACGAATACAGCAACAAATACTAGTACCAACCTTTGAAAAGTAACCCACTATATGTGCACCGTGCTTGTCAACTTCACAGAGGATGTAAAACAGGAAGGGTTCAACGTCAAAGTACAAAGTTTTGTGGTCCAAGAAGAGTTTTGCAAGCAGACATAAATTTTGACAGTAAACCTGGAACAAATATACAACTACTGCAGTTATAATGAACATATCACCGAGTTTTAACTGAATACAACACGCGAAATAATATCGTTAGTGTGTATACTCGGTTATAGTGAAGTAAATGCCATGTACGAGGATTTCTGTGTATTTATATGAGAGATCTGCTTTGTAATATGAATTGCTTACCTTGTAATCTTTGCCATCGACTTCATACACTGACAGTGTTCCTTTACGATATATTTCCTTACCTAAAGGTTGCCGTAACGTGCATTCACTCTACAAACAACAAATGAACATCATATATTACAGGTTAGAACATGTTTATAACTGTTTACCATATGATAACGATAGGTTTTCTCCAATCGCATGTATTTTAAACAGTATTCACATAACCACAACTTGCTCTGACGGCCATATTCTTCCGGATACGGGCTAAAGTACCAAGTGTCTATCTCATACTTGCCAATCTGTATCCTGTCGATATACTTCACTTTTGTTATCTGTTCATGTTCTTTTTCCAAAGCGGCAGTCGTAGGATCCATTTCCGCATAACTAAAACGACATTTTCAAAGGTTATTCTGACAGATGACAAGGCAAAAAAGCACAACTTACGTTTTCTGTATATGATTAATCTCATCGTGTCGACGTTTTTGATTCCTAGTAATCTTTCTGTCAGTTGTATCCGAGAGTAAATCAGTAATAACCGGACGATCACGCCAACTTTTATCGATTTTTGAACCACCCTCGGTCAAGTTAAACCTTGCAGACATAATTCTACCCCGAGGTACCTAGCAAAATAACCACAATTTAACCAACAATAGACAATAAACAAAACAAGACTTACCCATTCATCCAAACGTCTATTGTAGCCTTCATAATGCACATAGTATTCATACTGTTGTTCTGTTTCGTTATATCGTGTCTGAATAATCTCCGCGGGATCTAAAACACGGATGACATGGAATATTTACACACTTACCGCCTAATTATCGATCAGCCGTGTTTAGAGGTTATGTTTCTACTTACGCCAAGTATCATCCGATCTTCGCACAACGTAATGTTCACCAATATCTAACGGTTGCTCTTCTAAGCTGTCGGCATCCTCGTTATCGTTTTGGTGAGCAGGTTTTGAATCACTTTCTGATTTCTTTTCGTTTGAATCAGTATTTTCATTCCTTGGCGACTCATCAGACGCCTTCTCCAAATCCGCCATGTTTAGTACTTAATGTTGCCAACCGTAGAAAAAATAACATAAAATGAAAGTTAGAAAACATCACAACTGTCAGTTTCTGTCAATTGTATTGTAGTTTGTGAGATGTTTTCTATTGTATTGTATTCACGAAAGAAATAATATACGCAGTAGTTTTATACAGTTTTATTAATATTTCCACGTTTTATTATAAATTACATGTTATTCAAAATTATAAACAACGCAGATTATATTTTGACAGTTGTTGCAGATACATTTTTGGTAAGAAATATCTCTTAACACCATTGATAATTTATTTGCAGTGTTCTTAATCGTTACAGGAACGTCACAATGCAACATGATCCCGATTTTCAAATGGCTCTTTTGCTGCAAAAACAATTTGAAGTGGAATATAACCTGGAACACCCACCGAACGATATATCGTATCAAAACTCGGGAAAATCAAGCAAAAACAATGCGAAGAGCAGCTTGAATTCCAGTAAATGTCTAACAGATCCATCCTGGGAACTGGTGGATCCAACGCCAAACATATATTTGCTGTTTGTTCAGTTCAACGAGAAGTTCTTTTGGAACAAACTGCTTGCTGTGTCCGTAGACTGGAGTAAACGAATGACCACGTGTGCCGGTATTTGTTCGTATCAGGGTCGTGGTGGGCTGTGCAAAATAACGTTAAGTGAACCGTTGTTAAAATTGCGGCCGCGTAAAGATTTGATCGAAACTTTGTTGCATGAAATGATTCATGCGTTTCTATTTGTCACGCATAATAATAAAGACCGCGATGGACACGGACCCGAGTTTCATAAACACATGTATCGGATAAATAACGAGGCGGGCACGCATATAACAGTGTACCATGACTTTCACGATGAAGTGAGGTTATACAAACAGCACTGGTGGCGTTGTAACGGACCATGTGTTCATCGGCCGCCATATTTCGGGATGATACGCAGGGCTACCAACCGTGCACCGGGTCCGTATGATCGTTGGTGGGCCGAACACGAACAGAGATGTGGCGGAAAGTTTATTAAAGTGAAAGAACCGGAGAAGAAGCAGAAATCAAAGACAAAAGAACCAGAAAAACCGAATAAAAATACACAAGATATTCGTAACTTTATACCAAATGTAAATTCCACCGGTCCGCTGTCAAATAAAACGTTTAACAAAACCAACACGAATAGAAATTTCGGTAAACAAGGTACGATTAATAAAAATGGTACCGTCGTGTTGAATCCAAAGACTCAAACTAGTGTTGGCAAAGAAAATGCACCAGCAACGATTACTAAAAATAATGGCATTGTGGGTTTCAAAGATTTGCCGCAAAATAACAGTAGTTTTGCGAAAAAATCGAATGATAATGTGCCGTCTAGTGGGAATATAGTCGGGTTTAAGGATTTAGCGCATACTTCAGGTCAGTCGAGCAGTGTGAATACATTCGCGGGCAGTGGTAACACCTTGACAAACACAAAAATGTCAAGTACGCAGAATCAAGATTATTCCGCAGTGAGAAATCATTGGTTAAATAAGTTTTCAACAAACAAACAAACATCAAAATCACCTGAATTGAAACGCAAGTCGCTTGATATTCATACGCTGGTGAGTAAAAAACAGAAATCCGATTCAATGGCGTCGTCAACGGTGATTAATGTGAATTCACCGGTAAATAAAAGTATTTCACCGCAAAAAAATATTTGTTGTCCGAATTGTAATAAGCCTGTGAGTGAAGATGAAATAAATTCCCATTTGGATACATGCCTAAACGCGGATGTCAGTATACAATCGGAATTTTCAAGTGATTTGAACGAATCTGTGAATAATATGGTAGAATGTCCAGTTTGCAATGCAGTAGTGGAACCGGAAAACTTGAATTCACATCTAGATGAGTGTCTGTCAGGTGATTCGGAAGATTTTGTTGAAACAGTGCCAAATAAAAGTGATAATAATTGTGATAATTTAAAACATTGTGAAATCTGTGACAGTTTCATTGACAGTTCGCGTTTTGATTTACACGTTCAAGAGTGCCTGAACTCGTTTTACGATAACATTGAATCAAAGTACGATCTGAAGAATCAGGACTCGTGCAGTGAAAGTGTGATGTGCCTTGTGTGTAACAAGAATATAGTCAAGTCTGATCTCGACAGCCATCTTGAAGAGTGTATGGTGTCAGTGTTTGATAAAGATATGGATTTAAATACAGGAGAAGAGGAAGAAGAAGACAAGAAGGATATGGCGGTCGATTTGAACGAATCAAAGTGTTACAATTGTCCCATTTGTATGGCGGAGATCGATGAAGAGAATATGAATAGCCATATAGATCGGTGTTTGAATAGTGCGGCAATGAATGAAGATATTTTTAACTAATTCACTGTTTTTCTTTATTACTTATTCTATGATTTATCTTATCCTATAGTTACCTATTGTTTTTCGTCTGTATAATTAACTTATTTTGTGTTTATTTCGTTCAATAAAGATTTGTATATAAATAGTATATTATATTAAAACAATCACAGTTCAGAAATTAATAATACATGGATGGTAATGTGTTCACAGTTTTGTACATGGCACGTGATATGAAGTTGTGAAGAAATAGTGATCAAAATACTAGTAAATGTGAGGTTATCGGTTGGCTATAGTTATCATCTCTAAATCAATCGGTGGCTCCGTTTTGCAATTGTGCTCTTGGTTACCTAAACAAGCGGTGATTTCTGTAGCCTGCAAGCACAATAAGTTTATATTATTATGTTTTTTTCGTTTACTAGATTTATATTTACTTGTGTTGCTCCGTTACCACATATGCAATACTTTTCCGTACACTTCAGTGCTGAAGCCACATCACAATTATGCACATATTTCCCATTCCAACAATCCTGACAGGGTTTTCCAGCCAGTTCACAGTTTTGACAGTTTTCCATATACTTTTCTGTAACAGAATTAAACAACAGTTGTTTATTTGCGTCACTTTAAGGTTAAACATGACGTGAAGTTAGTTGCAGGTTAGTTTACCGTGTATTATTGTATGGCGGGCTTGTGTTATGTCCCATCGACTTTTTCTCGGATATTTCTGAGCGACGGTCGAGTTGTACAGTGAGCTACAGGATAATGTGGTACACACAGACGGCCGTCCCTTGGTAGACCTGAAAATCATGAAATAAATAGTTTGTTGCTTAGCAACAGCGAATGTAGCAATTGTTTTACCTTGACGACTCTCTGCAATTGAAACAAATTGACAGCGGAGTTCGTAAACATGCCGAGATAAAGTTGTTTATATGCGGTTTAAGTTCGGTTTTCACCTCGCCATTTAGGAAACAGTACAACACAGCTACAAAGAAACCCTGAAGAAAACAAGTGAAGTTAGTTGTAAGTGAACAAACGTCAACAGCAAACTATTTACTTGAAATGACGCAAACAGTTGATCACAGAACAACCAAATAAGTTCGATGGTTTCATTGATGCCCATCGAATATGACATGCCGAGGAAGAGGGCGTAATGTACGCCAAACAGGGGTACCAACACCAGCGTGGACCGCGCCCATCGCCGGTATAGTTTCGCTTCTTCACTGACTGGCGATCGCAGTTTCAGGAGTAGCACCCGGGCTATGTTAATGAAGAGCACGAGGTTTATCTGGAAGAGAATACATTGATCATCAGGCCTTTTGGGGTCATTTGACAGTCCTCTGCGCTAAATCATAAATATATAATTTGAGTTACAAAAATAAATCTGGTGCTCACCAGATTCGATATCATCGTAGGTATTCTAATAATTAGGAACGTTGATGCGTTACTGTGAGTTGTCCAACAAAAATCATCGTCCAGTGTCACCCTTGCAATGATCCACGGTCCCACAACTAATGCTGGTAAACCTATAAGCACATACTTGATTATTCTAACCTGAAAAAATCAGTTTAGTTTGACACGTACCCCATCCTAGTAATATATAGTACTTTATACTACTATTAGAGTCGGAGAACAGGGCCAGTAATATCAGATTATGCAAGTAGAGTCCTTCCATCAGTATCCAGGAGTAATTTGCAGTGATAAAGTACTGCCAGATACTGGTGAACATCTTGCATTCCCAGTTGTTCGACTGTACAAGGAAAAGATTGAATAAAATTAAAGTTTAAGAGTTATAAAGTATAATTTCGTACGTTTATTTGTTGTATGAAATACGATTTGCCATCTTTCATTAACATATCCGAAGACATGCCCACGCCATCAATGAATAGAATGTCTTTTAAAAATGCAGTTGCAGCTCGGAATATGAACGAAGCGAATAAATGCATATGTAGTTTATTTCTGGCGCAGTGCAATTTCCTAAGAAAAAATAGCAATGACAAGACTGAAATCAGGAAGCTAGAACTTTATTCTGTACAACTTACTTAATCAGAAACATTATACAGAAAGCTACTAGCAGTGTGCTAAACGACACGAAATATCCTACTCGACTAATTACTTTGATGATTGGCATATATTCCTGGAATTAGAATAATTATTTTAGAACTTTATTCAACTGAATCTACATTCGCCGTACGTACTCCGATAAGAGTTGCGTTAAATGATGGCAATTCCATGACGACAGTCGCAAATTGGGTGCTGAAACATTGTGAATAATTTGTCCATGTATTATTTAATTCGGGACTGACGTACCACTGGCCATTGTTCATGCATTGTCGGGTAGCATAATTCTGAAACATCAAACAAATATATATAAAAACACATTTCGAAATTCGGTTCCGAAAATCGGAACAAATAGTAACTTTTTACTTTCTTATTTATACAATTGTGGACTTGTAATGCGTTCGCTATGATAAATATGTATTTATTTTTTCAAATATTTAAAAGTATTGATAAAATCGAATTGTCATGCGCGCCATCTCAATTTCGTACGCGCAAACGCCGCAATTCGGTGCAAGCTTCAGTTGTGTTTCTGACAGCTAGCGTCGCAGAGCCGCTCGTACAGCACGTGGTGAACTTAAAACTTAAATTTTCATGTAAAATAAACTGTGTTCTAATCCAATCACGTGAAAATGCCGAAATCAAAGAGAGATAAAAAGAGTAAGTTTACTTTCGTACAACTTTTGTATTTATTATTCAGTGTATGCTTTGACATGTGACTAACCTAGAATTCAAACGTGTTGTTCTTTGCAGTATCGTTAACAAAAACCGATAAAAAAGGTTTAGCGCTTAAACAACAGATCGTCGAAGACGTTAAACGATGCGTGGACAAGTACAAGAGTATATATGTGTTTTCGGTGGACAACATGCGGAATGTACTGATGAAAGAGTTGCGTCAAGAATGGAAACAAAGTCGGTTTTTCTTCGGTAAGAACAAAGTGATTGCGCTGGGCTTGGGCAGGACGCCGGACGAAGAAATGGCTGATAATTTACATCAGCTAGCGAACACATTGAAAGGTCAGTGCGGTCTGTTGTTTACGGACGAGACAAAAGATACCGTGGTGAAATGGTTTGAAGATTATGCCGTTGGCGAGTATGCCAGGTCTGGATTTAAGGCTACTTCTAATATTACTATACCGGCGGGTCCCTGTACACAGTTCTCACACGCAATCGAACCATATTTGCGACAATTGGGGCTGCCTACGGCACTGGAACGGGGTGTAGTGACGTTACTGAAAGATTACGAAGTGTGCAAGGAAGGAACAATATTAACGCCGGAACAAGCAAAGATTCTGAAATTATACGAACACAAGTTGGCCGATTTCAAGTTAATATTAAAATCCGTATGGAATAAGGAAAGCGGCTTCGAGAAATTAACAGAAGCAGCAGACGGAGATGAAGACATGGATGCTGCGAATGAAGACGATGAAGATTAAGTTATTTATTATAAACCTGATGATTTTCACACATGTATTTGAACAGAAATGCAGATTTTTCTTGTTTCCAACTGTACAAATGTATTTTTACCGAAAAAATAAACAAATTGTGTTACATAATATGCCATTTTATAAGTAATATGATTGTGACAAATAAAATTGTTAAAAAAAACTTATGAAATGACCCGAGGATATTTTTATATAAATACAATTGTTATTGTAAGTGCATAAGACGATTTCAATAAAATAAAACCAATGGAAATGTTTGTTTATTCTGATTATTAATAAGTATTTTTTTACTATTTAACTGTGTAGGTTTTTATTAAGAGAAAATAATAATTTTTTACACTTAATTCGGCTTTATGTATCGAAGCGAGAGAGTTTTGTAGTAACAGGAGTATGTGGCGAGCAATTGCTAGAAAATTAGGATTGAAAGGCAGACTTAGTCCCTCGCAGAAATTCCATAGTGTTTTGTTGTAAAATGTGAATATTTGATGCGGTTATTGTGGCGAAATAAAGTGTCTACTGCCACAGTAATGGGAAAGGCGTGATGTTATGCAAGTATTATGTGGCTTGTTTGCTTACCGGCCTGTCAAATCCTGCAATGTAGTGCGGGCAAAGTTGTGAGGCGACTGTGTTCGCTGCAGTGTTGCCCCAGCACAGAATTCCATCCCAGATAGCTGGACATACAGATTCTAGAAAACGTGCAAATAATACAGAGACATTAGTATGTGTAGTGCATTTTAAAGTGTAGTATTTGGAAAAATATTTATGTGAATAATAGTGACATTCATGATGAACAAATATCAGGTAAATTGATCGTGATTCCTTGTACTAGTTTCGCTGTATTTATAAAGATCGTATTAATACTAACTGGAATTGCCGATAAATGAAGAATTCAACACGTCTGGTCCGTAGTTTTTAATGCATAACGTCCGTTGTAACTCGATTTGATCATCTTGGTCACCTTCATTGTTGAAAACATGGGCTGCCATTTTGTGTACTGAAACAGAGAAGAAAGGTAAATTATATTACGTGTTTTATATCTAGTTATTATATTAATCTGTGATTATTTACATTAATATTACGTTTCCTGAAACACAGAATATTACTGTTGACTCATTTTGTTTATTTTCTTACATTTCTCTATATTTAGGGAATCGTACAGTTAATCTGGGTACCGGAATTAATTTAAAGAACCTGCTTCACATTTAAAATCAAGTTAATTATATTCTTATGTATTTCTTTTTATTTATACAACGTTAAATTAATACTATATGATATTTTATATAATCTTATAATTTGTTACATTTTTTTCTGTTTATACTGATAAAACCTTGTTGAACTTATAAAAAGTATTTTAAGCATTTCAAAAATACCAAGTTTGGGATAAAAAAAATCGAGACAAGTTGTTTACGGGTAAATATAGATAAGTCGCCAGATTTTCGACATTTTAATCATCTCGTCGAGAGCAAACTCCTACAGGAAAAAATAATAACCGATTACACAGCCAGGGTCGTATTGAATCATATATTCGCCGCTAGTGAATTCGTATTAAGATAATATTTACTCATGTTTATTTATTATACAAAAGTGTAATGTTCTTGGTTGGTTTCTGTTCTTGTTATTTGACGTTTTCCTTTCGTTAAGGTGGAATATTTCTAATTAAGATAGTATAACTAACATCTTATGTAGTATCTTTCATTTACACATTGTTGAATATGCATATTATGAAGGGAATAAACGTTCTTGAGCTGGAAACTTTCGAAGATAAAATGCAAAATACACAAGGGTGATTCAGGAAGAATAGCAAATATTTGTGTTCAATCTATAAATATTTATAAATACAATTCTGCAACTCGAATCTCTGCAGGTAAAACTGGTAACTTTATTCTATTTTGACAGCTCATGGTACTATCTTAATAATATATAGTTATATTTGGGTGTGTGACATGCCAATATATGTAAGTTTATTAGTAAAGAAACATAATACGCTTGTTATTATTACCAGGTAGATAATTGTTTGACATTGGCTTGGGTAAATATTTACCAATTACCTAATGACAGATACAAGGTTGACATTTTATTAAGTCTAATGTGAAATTGATAGTAATTAGATGAAAATGGAGCATTGATTTTTATTAATCTACACTTATAGTCAACCCAAATATATGTACCACAATAAATAATTGACTAAAATTCCAATTTTCTAAAATTAAATTATTAATATTTACCAAGTATTATTCATCCAGTAAAAATATTGTTTTTTCGGCACTGATATTTGTCAAATTTTAATCCGAATTTATGCATTTACAGAATGTGTTTTTATATTTAAACTATTTTGTTATGTATTGAGTTATTTTTCCATAAACTGTTCACTCACATAATACAGATACAACATATACGTACGCACTTGATAAAATAGTTGTATAATAAATATAGCTCAACTGTATTGACAGTAAGTTATGATTTCCCAAACCGCACTTCGTCACTATAACAATAACACACGACACACACAACACACACAGTTTTAAAATCAAGTTAACATGTGACTTTTTTCATAGATAAAACATTGATAACAACAGTCAAAACTGATATATATCCTTTCAATAAAATTTGAACTTTAAACAAGTTTACGCTTCAAAAACAAACCGCCCATTTCTCCTAATAGCACTGGGGCACAACATGTGAGAATGCTTCGGTGTATACAGAAATAGCATCGGAGTTATTATTTGCGTTACAGATAGTCTTATCATCGATATTTTAATGAGTGTGATTAACATTTTCGATACAATGGAATCTTTCTGTTTATTTCCAAAGAAACAACATTGTTCCATTCACGACTTGGATATACATATTTGTGTTTCGCAAAGATTAGACTTGTTTTCCAGGAAGTTGATTGAAAATTAACGTAAACCATTAAATGATATCATGTCGTAATTCATTATGAATATATCATCAGGTAATGATAATTATAATTTAGGCTGTCGTAATGCAAAACTGTGCCTGTTGTTTTTGTGACAGCATTTTGCGTTTTGTAGTCAGCAGAGAAGCAATGTGGGATTGGTGGTTTATTGAGTGACTGGACTTGACGTTGACGAACACAAAGTTTCGAACTTTCTGTAATCGAGTTTCAAACATTGATGGACACGTAACCAGTGGTCAACTTTTGTATCTTTCTTTCTATTTCGTTCTTCATCAGCAAGAAAACAGAAATTTGCAAGTATAATGTATCGAATTCACTTTCTTCCACAGATTCAATTCAGATATCTTATTATTATTGGTATATTTGACAGGATATTGAAAATGTTATTAAATCTTTTTCTCCAATAAGGTAATTGATATGAAACAGTATTTTTTTTGTAAAGAAATATCTTCTACGTCTGTTGAAATATATGATTTTTTTTACCGAAGTTTGCGAAATTAGTAAGGTTTTATTAAAAATATGTAACCTTATTAAAATTACTGACGGACTGTGAGGAAAAAGATTATAATTTAAATAAATTATATGTTGCGTGATAGTATTACAATAAGTTGACAGACATATTAATTGATATGTCATGTATGTATAAAATACATGATTTATATGCATTAAACGTTCTTTAATTATCAGAAACTATCATAAAAAAAAATGCTATTTATCATAAACGACATAAAATTATCGCCAGCATGTCACACGGAAAGATGAAAAATGATGTAATCGTTTTTCACACTTTCTTCAGGATTTTGCAAGAAGAATTATATTACAATTTACGTCTTACTTGTAAAATATAACATAAATTATTTAATATTACATTTCTTGTCTGCATATACACATGGTAGATATATTTATCCATGTGTAAATAAAAGAATAAACTTCACTTGCTGTTTTTTACTCTTAAGTTTGTTAAAAGCTTTTTTGAAAATACGAATGTGACATTTCTTTGTTACATGACACTTGGTAAACAAGCAGGCTGAATTGATTTTTTGTTAAAATCAATTCGTAATTTCTTTCCGACTCGTTTTTAAAACTCGTTCGATAAATATGGCATCTCATTAATCTGTTTTATTTTCATACATATTAACATACATTTAAGATATAGCCTCAGATGTTTACACGTACTTCAAATATCCTTCCTATCATGTTAGGTCCTACTAGTTTGGATCATTTACACTAGCGTAAGGATTGGATAATTGTCAAAGGAACCATAATTTAATTTCCAATACACATCCGATGATAATTTACTGCAGTAATCATTGTAATTCGTGTGAATTTTTAATTTATATCCGCAACAGTGTAGTGTACACTAATACTTTATAAAGTACATTTTAACTTTGACACCCGCCTGTCAATTCTGATGCTGTCAATGCTGGGAGATGTATTTGATTATGCGCATGACGTTGATACATAAACATACATGTACATTATACATGCATGTGTGTGTGTGTATATTTGTGGGTAGTCACTGTAACAGCAGCTAGTAGCAGATTAATTAATTACTTTGCATCATGCCCTAAAGTGCTTTTTAATCGTATTGGTTAACCTTGCAGAGGTCCCGTAATTTTTATCGCGAAGGGGGAAACTCGTATTATGATGCACGTGCATCAATTTGGTATTGATTTTTTAAATTTTGTTCGCTTTTATATATATTCTATTTCTCTATTCTTTGTATAATGCCTTCTTATGAGGTCATTTCATATTGACTTTAAAATGCTAACAATCATGTTCCTTTATGTAAATAATTCTTAATCTTCTTGATAAAATAGTTTTCATAGTAAGGACCTTATTTCGCGGTTCTGAAGACAAGAGCGCTATATAAAAGAGCGTTATTACGCTGGTCATTTTAATACTATGCCAGTTTTTATAAATTCATCCATAATTTCTGTAATTGTGGCTTCACGAACCGCGTTATAACGAATCATCGTAAATGTAGCGCTTTTTCGGGGGTTCATGGAAAAAACAGCGTTATACTGAATGAGCGTTAAACGAAATAGCACGGGCCTTACAGTATTTACAACTCTGAATAAACTGCTGGATGAAGAACAGAGAGATTTAAAATTAGACCGCATTCCATGCTGAAATCATGATGTGCAAAATATGGTTCATTACACTGTAGCAACTGTGATATTTATCTAGATTCTTCCACGCATTTATAGTTTACGTCATATGCATGATATGGACTAGAAAGATCGACAACAATTGATAAACATTTGACAAAATTAATCCATTACAAAACAATAACAACTATGTATATTATTAGAGTAACCGCATTGAACAACTTCCAATGAAAGTGCCTGCTATTAATTTTCCATTTCAATAATGTAACCTAGATCGTCCCGATATTGTCAATAATCAATTACCTCACCATTAAGCATGATTACCTATAGAATGATTCTTATCTTATTCAGATAAATGTACTTTTTTACACCTGATTACGTACCAAGAGATAAACAAAAGACATTAAGTGTTGCTATCAACAAATGTATTGTTTAGAATTTTTTCTCGATAATAAGCACACTTATACCAGTATTTTTAATTAATGTTACTTTGTATTTATACCGGGAACTATTAAAATCTGATTATATTGAACAGTGATAATAGTCCTTATAGGTTGTGCCAGAAGCCTTAAGTATGTTCAAAGTACCAATGCGTATATCTTCTTTTACCCAGGAAAGTTTTGCGAATAAAATGATTTCCATTACGTTCTAATAGTGTATGTTCACTTCACGCCTTGTGATTTCGTTACACCTTATTTGCAGTGCACGTGTGTAGTGCAAATTGACCAAATTACAGGCGCGCCTGTCGTTACATTGTTAGATTTTTCTATTGAAAGTTCTGTATGAAACTCGACTCGTTGTTAGTGCTGGGGCTATATTGAATTTTTTATCTTTCAAAACCAACAGTTTCGTTTCTGTATCCCATTCGGTTTTATTTTAATTCCGTACGGAGTATTCCATTTGTTTTTAGTTACATGTATATACGTTTGTATGGCTTTTATTGTTTCGAACATCACATTCGGAAACGTACATATTGTGTTGCCATGACAATACACTTCTACTTGTTTCAGGTAGCTCATGGTAACGTAAATAGCCCGTGCTTAGTGGCTATGTAGTGTCTAATAGTTGAATGTTCACTGGACCAGCGGCCATTTGTTTATTCATGTAATAAATGCACGTATTTATACGAAGTGGCACTCTCCTTGAACGTTGTGCTGTTGGACGATTGAACGAACAGCAGCAAATAACACCGTTAGCAAGTTCAACAAACCAGAAATATGCATATTTCTTTCAACATGAGGTGCTTTTCCAAAGTGCTACGCGACGATGTTCAAAATGAACTGAACTGATGCAGATGAAAATTATCCGTAAATGTATTGACCGTCAATATGAAGGAAATAAAATGAAACCTGGACTCAAACTAGCAACATTGAACGTCTTTGTCCGTTCTGGACAAACTAATGAACATTTTTGGCGAATGAAATACTTCTTATAATGTACTGTACTGTTAATGAGCTGAGGAATAATAATCTTATACAAAATTCAAAACTGAATGCGTTGACGGCGAGAATATATTGCTTATAATTCTATTCAGCGTGTAGCTCAATCAAATTACTTCTTCTTAGCGACAAGGAATGAATTAAAACTGCCTTTTCGAAACTAATAAACGCCAAGAAATGCATACTTGTATATAATTACGACGATGGTCGAATATGTGATGCTAAAATGATTGAACAAAAAATTGCAAGTGTCTGCTGTGAAAATGAGGAGTAATTGCTGATTACACCGAGCATGATTACCAATAAGGGCACTGGTTATTGCATGGACGACGTCTCCGTGATGGTCATTGCACGGAAATTGAGCTTTAAGTCCAAGAAAACGAGGCCTCCGTGGTCGTTAACAAAGTCAAACTAAACGAAGAAGAATGTTCATTTCTTTTCTCATATCCTTTGTCACATGATTAAGGTATTTATTACGGAACTCTCATTTTGTACTAGGCCTTTGGATTCGTAATTCGGGAACTGACTGTATTTATAAAATAGATTTAATTTGATAATATAATGATGTTGCTCAGATATGAGTTTCTATAGTTTGAATGCAAAAACAAATTCGAAAGTTGATGAATATGTATATAGGATACACTCAACAAGATTCTGGAAATCGCGGTTTGGAGTTAATTAAGAAATTTACAACTTTAGCACAAAAGTTTATATATATATATATATATATATATATATATATATATATATTCATTTTATGTACGTAATGCATTAAGAGTTAGAAGATTAAAATATAATTAACATGAGAGGTATTACATCCACGAAATCTGTATTTATTTTTAGATTTTAAAGACTTTTGATCGTTATTTATTTTTCCTCCATAACAATTGCCTAAAACAAATGATACATGTTGTTATTTTTGTATTGATGTTTTGTAATTTAAAATACACTACAATATTCACCTGTCATTAATCATTGTTTGTTATTATTCAAATGTAGTTTAAATATTATGTTAGCGGAAAAAGTTTTGTAAAATATATTGTTTGTATAACCGTTGTATATTGAAAATTGGATATATTTCGTAAACATTTGTTGTTGTCTGCACTAAAGTCAAGATATATTACTGGAAATTTAGTTTCAGCTTATTACAAGTACTTATATAGTACGTAAAACTATTACTAGCCCTGAAGCGATATATATCCCAAGCTAGACAGGACTGTAATAAGGTGTATTGCTTTTCTAAGTTGGTACATTACGAGTCTGACAAGAAGACATGTGATTCGTGTTGCAGGAATTTGCTTCACTTCATTTACTGTTACTGACATCTTCATTGGCAATCGCCCGAATACATACACAGCATTCTACACATCATGTGTACCTATTTATATACAGTTGCTTTATTCTGTACTTATCTCATTCTCAAGTGGATGAAATACACAGTGATAAATATACATTTGACACAAATAACTAAACTCGAAACAGAATTCGTAAATTGAAGCAATATGTACATTTAGTTCTGCGCATAACATTACTCGTCCTGGAAATAACCTTCATTGTAACAATATTATTCCGAAATCGTTTTTTTGCTAAATTAAAACAGAATAAAGAATGAAATTTCTAACAAAAAGTTATGAAGAATATGTCGGAAATGTAATATCGCATGTCATATTACAGGAATTCGAAAATTTCAGGGCTGCAAGGGTTCTAATAAGGACAATGAAAATATGAAATTATAGACGGATGATTCCGGGATATGTCCAGAGAAAACAGGCTGATATGAATCAGCCTTAATTATTCTTTTACTTTTCGACGAGCTCCATAATTGTGCTCGCCAGCATATTAGATATCGATCTTTTTTACAGCCGTTTGGCAGATGTTATTAATTTTTTAATTGCTTTCTGATTATTTTCAACAGCGCTTAACTTTAATCTGTCACAAGGGCTGTTTAATATTCTATTAATTTGTATTATTCCTGGGTTTATTCTCTGTGCTACTGCAGGATTGTATATCACAGTATTTTGTATTGATAGAAAACAGGGTGTTTTTTATTTTTCAAATGTTAACCAACAATCTTCTCCTGGGAGAATACTTGACCTGAATCAAATGGCCAGTCACTAGTTTCTCTAGGTTTTCCCTTCGACTTGAAGTGGTCTTATTTGTGGTTGACAGAACCACCCTTAGCTTTAGACGAAGTGGTGAAGTGTAAAACGTTAAAAATCTCCGAGAACACACCGGCTTATTATTCAAGAACAAGAAGAAGCCCATACGCAATTAATTTATAGCAAACTGTGACTGACAAATTCATCAAAATAATAAATGAAAATCGCTTTATTAAAATTTACAAAATTCCACTAAAGTTTGCAAATAAAGCTAAGGCACAATTTCATAAAACAGTTCACTGAACCATCACGGAATTGGTTTGATGAACAACAGTTCAAAGTCATCAGCGGAGGACTTTGAACTGTTGTGTCATTGCTTGTCGGTGGTAGAATGTTTGTGACGTGACATGAGCCCGCATGTCTTTGATATCTACCGTTCCTTAGACCCTGTAGCAAAACTTAAGGCTAAACAATGATCCATTCAGCAACAGAGACAGTTAAATTAACGCGCAATTAACTATAAACACATAACTGATAAGTTCCTGTGCGTTTCGCGTAGTAATAGTTTTTAAAATTGGCCGATAGATGTCAGCCCATACCAGGGGACGAGTTTGCTGCATTCTAACGTATTCTACGGGAGCTAGACATTTGTTTATGGGTGAATAACAACACAAAAGTCGATGGGCCGATTATTCACCGTGAAAAGGTGAAAGAAAGAATTGATGTGTATTTGATTTTCCACGTGGAAGCCACTAGACACAAAAATAAAATGAAACGAAACTGACAGCACAGTGAAAGAGAAGAAGAATTACTTGTTATTATTATTTATATCTTCTTGTTTGTTCACTGAACATGCTCTTCTCAATCTTATTCTTGTTTTGCAATCGTTCTTCGTCTAGCATTGACTCATTCATACATCTGTCAAAAGTGTCAAAAATCAAATAGGTATTTTATTTATCTTTTTTTGTCTAATCACACAACATAAACTCTAATCAAATAGAGATTAGTTAAATTGTATATGCCGTACGCATTTGGAAAATCTTCTGTAGTCCGAACAACATTCGTAGTTTTGATTATAATTCGTTAAATGAACTCAATTTGAACATACATAGGTACATATATAGTGAAGCCGGAGAAATCTTCGATGAAAACTTTGAAGCATTCTGCAGTCAACCAGTCATACAATAACGTATTGTGAGATAGTATTCAACTTGAAATACTATTTTTATCCTTAAATACACATAGTTATTGTGTTCATACAATTTAGTAAACAAATAAATGTTTTTCTCCCTATTCTGTGAACAATACCAATGTTTTCTGATATTCGTACCATTTTTCCTGCCCATTGGATATTTTTTTTTAAAGGGTACCGTCGTCAGCCGTGTTACAAGACAGGTTCCTTGAAGATTTTCTTGCTTTTGCCAAAGAAAATATCATATCTTTCTGTTGTATACGTTTGTATTGCTGTACATATATTCCCCGTAATTTACAGAATTATAGAACCAAAGTTAAATTTAGAAGAGAATGTAGATAAATTAGTTTTTAGTATTTGAATATGTGTATCTTTCAAGAAGGTTCCATTTTATTTCAAATTTACAATCACGTTCTTAAGGATATTTAAATATAGAAGGGGGAAAATTTCTATTTATATATACTTTTTTTATCCTCTTTAGTTCTGAAAAAGTAGCCTTGGCGGTTTGGGCCAAAATAACTTGGAGATGTGACCACTGACCTTCTCAGAAGGCTTGTCAATTAAAAGTATTACATTGATTGTTTGCCGACATTGAAAAATAATTAAATTCGCGTCTTGGTTGGGTTTCTTATGCTAGTTTGATAAATATAAATTGATAAATATACCATGGCACTTATAAATATGCATGAAATTCGATAAGAATTTTAATAGAACGTTATGAATGAACGGGCGCATTTTTTGGACCTGTGCCAAACGTAGTTTTAACGTAAAAAATCTGTAAAAAAAAAACTTACATACTCTTTTTGTTCGTATCTGAAATTTGATAAACAAAAATAGTTCGTCGTTTGTTTATTCCTTGTTGACATTACGAGCACCATAAATA
The DNA here is from genome assembly GCA_963422195.1 of Carabus problematicus. Taxonomy (NCBI): domain Eukaryota; kingdom Metazoa; phylum Arthropoda; class Insecta; order Coleoptera; family Carabidae; genus Carabus; species Carabus problematicus. The sequence continues at coordinate 701,211 of OY728585.1, forward strand.
AATACAGATATTTACGTTTGGAACGAATATTGTATGACGTTACCGGAAGTGCTATAAAAAAATCTTGAAATGCTGTGACGCTTCTTAACCACTTGCTGTGGTAGATATAACGCACGTCAACATAATTGTCAGTCAGTTCGTGAACCAGCCAAACCACGTAGGAAACTTTTACTTACATTTTGTTTCCCTAATATGTACTATTATTACACATTTGTGGTTTGTCCGATGTTCTACGAACTGTCAAATATAATAATATGCATAGTTTTGTGTAAATTCCAGTGTATTTCTTGAGAGCAAATGCAGCAAAACAGGAAATAATAAGTATTATCTTCTGTAGATGTCAGATGGATAGGCTGTATCAAATATTTGCAATGTTGTGTAAATATTTTGATGAATAAAGTAAATATTAAGTATGTACAGATGTACTCATAGACTGACAATGTTTGTATGACATTTAGAAAATAACTAAAGTATTAGTACTTCATTTGGAGTTCATGTTTTCAATTTAAAAATTAAGCATCTGCATTTAAGTCAAGCCTCAGGACTAGTGGAATGTCTTAAGTAGCCTAAAAGAATATCTAGAGGTAAGCAAATTACGGTAAACATTAATACAAGATTAAGTTTTGTTAATAAAATAAACGATAAATGAAATAGAATAGTTTATTAACCTGTAAATAATTATGTTATGTATAAATATTCTATGCGTGAAAGTTATCGCGTAATTTAGTCTTAAAATTAGTAGTTTTAATTAGAAAATTAAATGGCATACCTTCATATAATATTCTGCAACAACAACAACAACGAATAAAAAACAATAAATGCGAATGAAAAATCAATTATAAAAGTGCAACAAAAACACAAAATGAAACTTAACCTAATGCGTTAATAAGTAATAATTATAGAATCATTAATATAACTATGATACGAGAGTTTTAAGTTACTGAAACTATAATTAACTTTGTTAATTAGTATAAATAATGATTGAACACTCACCAGAGAATATCTGAGGAATATATATTTACACTTCTATAAGTACTTGGTACACTTGCGAATAAATATTACGATCTACAAGAGAAGACGTCGTGGTATACACATGCGTCGCTAGTTGACAATACCGACGCTACAACACTACTGACAGTGAACCGCGGAAGCGTCGTGACGGAGCTCTGCACTTGAGCACACGCGCGCATCTCTTCTGCGCGGTAACATATACTTAAATACTCGCACATCATCAATAAATAACAATTAATTACGCTTGATGTCATCAGCATTAACAGCCAACATGTCTAAACTAGAGTTGTACGTTTTTGACATGTGCTTGTCAAATGCGACGGCATATATTTAGATATTACTCGTTACAATAACTTGATAATGAACGAAAGTTTGAAACTAAAATTGACGAGTTCAAGAAACGAACATATTACTTCTAATTAATAACATATATTTAGGTAGCAGAATTGTATTGTATTTTAGTAACGTGAGAGAATGACTGTTCAAATATTGATCATGGTTATTGGTGAAATTATTTTTAGTAGCATTCGTTTAAGAATACAACTGAGGTCAATATTATTCGCATGGACAGGTCGACATTGAAGTTCAAATACGTTTAATTGTATTTAAATTACTAACTATAAAATTTATCGGTTACTGTAAATATATTCCAAATGAAACTGTAGCTTTAGTTGGTCTTATTAGAATTTCTATCACAATTTTAATGTCGAAGGCTTGATATGACATTTCTCGAATATAGATTCGAGGTAAACCTTTTAGCTAATTATCGTTTATTGATAAAGTTTAACCATTACTAATAACACGCTAACAGACATTGACAATGAAATGTAATTTTGATAAAATCCTATCGCTGTTTTATTATAAAGTGGTAATTCATTTAGCAAAACTTGGAAAGTGCCTCGGCGTTTTCTTTCACAAGGACAAAACAGAGACAAGAAGAAGGACAGAATAAAGTTTCAGAAGACAACAGGAAACTAATAAAAACTTTGTTTAATTTCATATCTTTTTGAAAATTAATAAGTTACAGTATTTAAGTGTTGTTAACATTAAAATAAAACGTCTATCTATTATTAAATTAATTCCAGTTATCCTAAAATGCGTAATAAAGTATCATGGTGGGAATGGAACCATTTTTTTGTTTATATAACGTTGCTATGGTTATTTTCCCTTGTTTTTTTTTTTCATCAGGGCCTGTTTTCATGTTTGTAATTTATGAAGTTCGCATGTGAATATATGAATGAACAACATGAATATTGTTTTCTCATATTATGCCGACGCAAATAGCCATCTTGGATACATATATTATATGCTCAGCCAGAGAATGACTGATTTGGATATAAAATATTAATTATACAAGTTGAATCCTTAGATTTTTTTATGGGTAATTTCATTTTATAGTTCGTGAGAGAATTAACAGAATTGTAAATTGTTGTTTAGTTTGGTTAGCCAGCACAACTGCAGTGTATTGTTGGTTGCAGATTGATAACCTTGCAGTTATGACGCCCGTGCGAACGTAAAACTTAATGGCGTAGCATAAAAAATACATTAAGATGACGTACTAATGACAGCGATGCATTTCAGCATGTCCATCGCGCTTGTTTTTTGCAATCATAGTTTTTTATTTTACTACAGCTTACAAGTAGATAATACTCACTAAGTACAGATGCTTGTTCAGCTTTGGAGCAAAGCTTTAAACTTTGTTTTTCAAGGGTGAGACTGCAGTTTGTAGCTTTGAACGAAAGCACACTTGTAACATTTACATTACCAGGGTAAACAAATTTCAGAAACTGAAGCAGAACGAGAGAAATGAATAACCTTGTTAGAAATCTTTGTTTCCTTGCCAATAAATACTGTTTTCCTTGTTCCGGTTGGCTACGGAACAATTGTCCGGTCCAAATGAGTGGGTAGAGTAACGAAATTGACAGAAATAAAACAGCACAAAGTGTCCTAACGACAGAAGAGAAATATATACCTACGTAAACTGGATTATATATATATAAAAAAAATAAAGGCTACGCATCTGTAATACTCGAAGCAAATTGAGAAAAGATTGCTTAATTTTTCTTCCAGCCAGTTGACATTTAAAAACACAAACACAAAAAAAAACATTGTTGACGTGATTATAAAGCTATTTTTGTAAATATTATATTGTCAATTCTGTTTTTTATAATGATCAACAGATTTTTGTGCTTTCAAGAGGTAATTCAAATTGTTTAAGATGATCAAAAATAATTTAATACGATGTACACGTATTGTGTATGCATAAATGTACACATATTGTCTCCATATTTTCCATTTCCAGGAAAAACGTGGCACTCTGGAGTATGCGTTCTCTACGAATTTATTCCAAACACATATTCAGGGAACACATATATGTGTGACGTAAAAATAAAAAGAGTTGCTTCAAAACGAATGTTTTAAAACACTAAAATGTCATGTTAAATAATTGTCAACACATGACAACAATGAATATCATGAATTATTGTTTATATTTCCAGTTTATATTCACTATATTTAAATTTCAATTACTGTTGTGAATGTCCAATGAAATATTTGTTAATTAATTTACAAACCTTGTACATTGTTTTATACGTCAAATATGATAGCCTTTTTCGTCTGAAGTTTTTATTCAATGAAAAGTTTTCATATGATATTGGAACTGAATTTAGTTAGAAATTTTACACTAGAAGAAACTTTAGTCACTAGAATTTGTACCTATTGTGCTCTGGGAGCTTGACATTTCTGGAAAATTTCAAGACTACGTGATATTTCAGGTTGGCTGATTGAAGTCTTACAGGTTAATCGTATGCTAAATTTCATTAGTAAACGTAATTGGCAGAGCATACACATATGTCTGTACAATTCTGTCTGGATTAGATGAGAAGAATTCACTAGATTTTGCGTACGTATCTCCATATTTATATAACCGAGTTAGATATCACATCAATTTAATTTCAATCTTCTGTCTTGACTGCTAACGAAGTTGTCTTGTCAAAGAACGAAGTTTTTGTCAGATTTCAACAAATCCGGTTAAACTTTGTAATCATATTTATTTAATATCCATAGCCCCGAGTCTATAGTATAATATATTTTTGTATGTAAATGCATCAATGCTTGATTCAACAAAAAACATATTGTATCAGCTGTGTGTATTTAATGCGATATGTCAGTGAATAAATTCAAATCAAACAGAATATTTTTCCGTCCATTTTGTATGTACTACAAGCATACATACATGGATATTATTGAATATTGTGTTAGGATTAACACACAAAGAGTGCACCTAACCTCTTTTTTCTGCTACGTGATGACGCAAAAGAAGTGAGTATTAGTGAGTCTGCATGCAATGACAGCTACTTGAGCTTGTCAATTATTCCAGTGTGACATATTGTCTAGGGTAAACGTGATGTGAAGAGATTTTAAAGCAATGGAACTCATAAACTGTACATTTTCTGGAATCTATCAGTGAATAACAAGACGCAATGTTTAGAGGTTAGGTTTTGAAATATATCACCGGTATCTTGTACAATTTACACGGTATATGGTTAGTGTTTATTCATTCCCAGACCATTACCTTGGGACACATTATCTCAAGAGTGCAAATGACCGTAATATGCATGAATGAATATCAAACGTGAGCCGTGATATCACAGAAATGAAATGACGTACGTACATTACAAAATAGATACAATTGGTTTGACTCAAACATGAAAGTATGATATATATCCAACGGTACACTACACTTATGCTCTTACTAAAACACAGTATAAACGTTTTGTAATCACTTTAGTTAGCCGAGCAAAACATGCGCTGTTGTATTTTATAGACGCACATAAAACAAATGGATTACTAATTGCACTTTGTTGTAATTGCATTGGATTTATAGTAAATTATTTGTGCGGTCCGAGCATGATGAATTCGCGGAAACAATCAATTCATTAATTTCAATTTAGTAATGCGTGTTAAATGATTCGATTAATGCCAGTCAAATTCGACAATGAGCTTTTGAAATCTCTGTCGTCACGTTGCCTCACTTCGTCGTAGATAATACGTGAAGAAGAAGAATTTATTCTCTCCAACTTGTACGTCAAGTTCCTTGTTGTTTAGTTCTCAACTATGTTGCTGTTTAAATTCTTTGGTTTTTGCGCTAATCTTCACAATAGATTTTAGAAGGCAAGTTTTCAAGAGACACGGTAATGACATAAATGTGTTTGCAGAAGGATGATTAATGGAACTTCAACGGAAAATATTGTTCTCTTCAATTTTTGTGCGCATTCAACTGAAGATATTTAATAATTTTGTACCTTGTTCTTGGGTAATTTCTTTTGACGTAACAAGAAGTATCAATATTGATCTGAGCAGATAAATATATGTAGGCAGTAGTACAGATATAGAATTAGATATATGAAGAAAATTAAAGAAAGATTTAGATTGAAAGACAAAAGGATATGTTGAACATATGATGATAATATGCTGGGGTAGAGCGTTGCTCTGTCATTAGTGATTCATTCTAGTGTCAAGTACATTACCTCATATTACCATGTATGGTCTACCTAATTAACTACTGATCTTACAGACCCTTAGTTCCCGTAAATGAACGACGCAGACAGTACACATTGTTAAATTATCCTCTGTGATCATTCTGTAGCCAGGGAAACAGTGACATATATTCCAGTCTCAAGTGTCACCCCTCAAAGAATAATATATATACTGTTACCATCTCGTGTTATTTAATTAAATCTAGATATATTCGAGAGCACCGTGCAGTAGAGAATATCAAAGTTTATTGGACAGATAAAACCGTGTTAATATTTCAACGTCTCTTGACGTTTCATTTGGCATTGAAACTTGGCACTGTGTGTTGACCATGTGAACCATGCTTTAAAGCTCGATTCAGACGGTGTGTTTTGTGTACGGACCATAATGAATAGCTACCCCCTAGTTCTAGTGGATATCCTTCAGGTTTGTGTGCACATTGACATACTTACGTGTAGTGCATGTTCCAGTTTTAACTGGGGCAAAACAACTCGAAACGATCAGCTAGCTAGTCTTCCAAATTACTTCCAACCGCCAGGATGCTGAGACTGAGAAAACTATCGATTATACATTATAGAAATCACCAGCAGATATTCGGTCCAAATACGTTCTACGTACACCACTTCTTCATGTTACTGTTGGAAAAAGCGTAGAACAGATCACTTTTCCAATTTCGTTGGGTATCATTTTGTTTTTAATTAATTTTTTTGTGGTATATTTGCATATAAAAATAAGATTTTCCGATTTCTATTAAATCTGTTCAAAGTGTACTTATATTCTTTGGACCACGACCTTCTCGATCAAAATTGTACCTACTCTTTTTATCGAGAACATTGTAAACAGGACGATAAACTATTACGTTACGTGGTTGTAGCAACTTTGACGTTTTTTCTAACAGGGTGTAATTTCTTAACCTACAAGTCATCAATTCTACTCTCTCTGTGATATTTGCTTTAAATCTACGGCCGAAAAGATTATATTTCGATTTACCTTGGTTGTGATTTTTAAAATATGCATTCAGAACGACTTAAATTGTAACCAATATTCCTGCAGGTGATCGTGAGTGATTAATGATAAATCATCAATCTTAATTGTAAACGGGCGAAAATGTTTAATTCTGAATAATGTAGATTCTACATTGTAGAACATAGTTTATAATTTACCAGATTTTGTAACACAAAATGCTCCAATCAAATTCACTAATGTACAATGGCTTGATTAAATTATCTCTGTGCTAAATAAAAGCAAATCAATGACGTGCAGATTGTAGTGTGGATGGTTCACAATTCGATTTAATACGACAGAATCCCGATAAATGCGTTTATACAGGATTTACATGTAACACATACATGCTCAGTTGTTATGTGTTCTATCAAATGTCAGAATTACCAACATATTAGATGTCAAGTGCTGCCAATTCTAACCTATAATATTTCAGTGTATCGTTTAAGTCAAAAGTACAATTGACAGTTGAGTGTAACATTTCAGAAAAATATTTTGCCAAGCGTAAATTGAATTCATGTGCATAATAATGATGAGTGTCATTAAAATAATTTTATGAGAGAGATCCTTGTTAAATATGGACGTTTTAATGAAACAAGACGAAGAAAATAATTATGAATAACTTTTCTCACCCGCTACTGTCATTATCGCGCACAAAAAAGCGTGCCTGATTCTTGTCCATTGTTTTCATTCTTTTATTAATTATAGGCTCGCGTTTGTGTTGCCGAATTTCATATAAAATAATTTGTAAAATTGTACACTAATTTTCCCCTTTGGAATTTTAGTGTATACATTTTAATTATATACTTTAACATATTATGAATTGAAATAAACGTGTTTTAAAATGTCTACTATGTGAAATAATCAAATTATGAAATAAACTTTCAACATTTCGTGAGCAACTTTATGTTATGATAGACAATTTTAATTAATTATACCATGTATGTTTAACTTATAATTTCGGTTTCGGGATCACGCTTTTAATTCAGAGCTTTGCATACAGTGCCATATGAAAGGTTTGGAAAAAAGCTCAGCAGGAGTAATTAAAAAAGTTCGATTCGGAAAAAAAATATAGAAAAAAGTATATATAGTTATTTTTCTGGGTCGTATGTTATACGAAGGGTATCGTAATTAATTAGGATTCCGACGCAGAAAACAAAATTTTATGTCCTGCAGTATATTTTGGTTATGGCATGGACTAATAGAAATATATCTTAATATAATACCATAATTTCACATTAACGATATACAAAGTTAACGTATTTCTGAAATATGGTCATATAAGTTTATATCTACTATTATAATTATACTCTCAGTGTATTTTTTACCTACTAAAATTAATATATAGAACTATTTTCGTGTTTCTGTTAGTAATACTGTAGATTCATTTCTAAATACAGTTCCATATAGTTAATTAGAATTCGAATTGTAATTAATTAGTTTGCATATATCTTCAATTTGGTTAAAATTGCGTTCAGTTCGGTTATTAAATAGGTATATTTAGTGTTTAAATTACTCCTGGTTAGGTTGGCGATACTGGTGAATTTCAGTATGCATACATGAATCCAATTTTGCCGTATTTACATTAGCTAATCTCTATTTGTTTTGTATTAGGCTGATCCTGCTAGCATTTCCTGAGCTTGGATTGTATTTGACAGTTCAGCTTGAAACTAGTAAAACACGTATGGAGTCAAACGTATCCCTCATTCTATCTTTATTACTGGTCGCAAAGAAACTGTAAAACTTTTATTTTATGACGAATTCGAGGTTAGGTTTTACGAATTTTTAGCCCGTAAACTGTGAAATCTTCGCAGTTTGTTTATTTTCGAATATACGAGCATATCAATCTGGTAACAAAAATCGTTGGCTTTTTCAAAATTCAATGCCCTACTGTACCTTTGCAGATCATTTATATTTCTGATATGAGCTGTATTAACTTATGTTGAAATGATTTCTTTATTCTATAATAAAATTATGTAATTAGATCTATTTGAGTCTGCTTCAAGTTCAGTAGAAAGGATGAATGTAGCATTGTTGCATTGTGTAACTGTTTGGTCCAATTCAATTCGTGAATTCCATATAGGAGTACATTAATCCTGCCTTAGAATTGACCATTTCTAAGCCCAGTGAAAACACGTCACCCAAGGACACCTGAATTATGAAATCTAACCTTTCAACGAATTTCCCATTACCTCGCCAATTTTCATTCGATCAACATGGCGGCCAAATGAAATTTTCAACTTGAGCATTAATTTAACCAAAGTGTGCTGTGTCAACAAACTTGTTTGAACTTCTTTTAGCAATTGTTTCAGTCTTGAAGAATTCAGTGCTGTAACTTTGTTTTGAAATTCGTCAACACAGTGTTTGTTTGTCATGGTAACAATAAAACAGAAGTGGTCGTTTGTACGTTTGTTCACTTATTGCCACGTGTCTCTTGTCCTAGATATTTATTTACGGATGTTTAGTCTGTCTGATGTTGGTCCTGTACGTTTGTGTAATATTTCATTTCCATTTACCACCCGCGCGGGAATTATCTGTTTGTGTTGATTGGCTATGTGGGGTGAAAGTAAACTATTACATACATAGCTACACAGAATAGAATATACTGTTGTGCATCAGTAGATAATACATCTTTAGGTGGGTAAATCTTCTAATTTATTGGTTCAACATCAGGAACAAGTGCCATTATTACTAACACTTCCTTACGGATTGTTTTCCGCATAAATGTGTTTATTTGTTAAGACGGAAAACAGCATTGGGCCCATAAATATGACGTCAGAGTGAACCTAACCTAAAGAGAAGATGATTAATACATAAACTTTGATTAAAAGAGAATATTATTTCACATATTTCGTGTTTATTTTCATTATACATTTCTCATACAAAATTTAAGTACATGGAACGTCATCTAACGTCAGTAAGATTCAATAACAAATTTATTATATACAATAGTGAAAAATTCCGGCAGAAAATGAAACTCGTAATAATCCTACATCAATAAAAACAACAACAAAGGTCAATTTAACGAACACGATATGACGATTACAATACGAGTTAAAATTAAATTCTTTTCTAGATTTTGTTCATACAAGTGCGAGAGTTATTGCTTTTCTTTCTCCGTAATGAGTACGGCCTGCTGCTGTTGTTGCTGTTGTTGTTGATCTTCTTTGTCTGGTTTCAGCGACTTGAGTTCGGATTCAAAGTGCGTATCGGGACTGTTCCACGGTTCCAGATCGGACTTGGAGAATAGACAGTAGGCTACACCGGATATCATTAGCATCACCACGGCGATGAGGAATACCATTTGCCATTGACCAACGGTTTGCTAAAGAAACACATGGATTAGTTAGCTGAAGAGACTGGTCAATCTGCTGACCGCGCTGTCAGAAAAGCAATACTATAACCTCACAATTCAGTGACGGAATATTAAAACGAAAAATTGTGCACCAGTTCCAAGGTTTTGTACGGTGTCAGAATTCATTCTCATGCGATAAGAGTCTATTGATTTTACGGAGAGTAAAATCGCAACTTCCATCTTAACGCCTCGCCGATGTAAAAGGATTATCTGTAAGCCAATTACAAAACCAGCTACTCGTGACAATTAACCTGGTACGGTTCTAATTGAAATTTTATGTTTGCCAGCAACTGGCGAATTATTATTAACGAAATGTAATATCTTCGAAGGAATGCTTGAGGGAATGTCGAATGGACAACGCGTTATTAAACATTGCGGTTTTATTATTTCTTGGTTTACGATGATAGTACTTACATTCTGATAGGTGAGTATACCCACGACAGCTGGTGATATGAATCCTGGCAGGACAGCAATCATACCGCAAATACCCAAACAAACACCTATGGACATTCACAAGACGATACAAGAACATTGTAGCGTGTGACAACATAAAGCTTCTGCACTCACACAGAAATAATTGTACAGCGAGCCGTAACCAGGACAATTAATTGAGCGATAAGCAATTAGCCAGTGCCATTTGTACATTGTGTGCTGGTTGACACAACTAACATATTGCTAATTAACTTATAAAATATTACACGTGCATCAATGCTGAGCCATAGCATTAAATTTATGTCAAGTTTTCGGGTAGAGAGTTCACTGAAAGGGAACAAAAATGTCTTCTTGAAAGACATAATTCTGCTTGGAATTATTATTTGCGTAGCCAGCCCGTGTAGAATGTATTATCCACTTTGCTGGACTTGATGAAAAAACCTGGAGTTTATTAGAGAAAAAAGGGCGTGATATATGACGGTGCAAAACATGTCATCGGTGTAATTCATGAAGGGGGTTTACGTAGCTTTGAGGTGGCTATTATGGGGACCGCTACTATACTAGAATCTCTTAAATATTCATATATATTTAGTAGACTGAACAATGAGACACTTATGCAGGTTTACTTTGTTTATAATTGTTTAAAAACAATTGAATTCACAAGTAAGCACCTTGAAATGCCCCTAGCAACTGAAGATTACTTTGTGCTCATTTGTTTACACAATGAATGGATACGGATAATTATATCAAAACATTATATTATTGTGTCGAATCAAATTTCTCTGCACGTGCAAATGTTCTAAAGCTTTGGCTACACCGGTTAAGCCAGTTAGAAAATTATATTAGTTGTCGTTAGTTTTTTCCTTTTCAAATATAAATTAATGTTACCGATTGAAATTAAATTCAAACAAGTTTTGCCGTAGTTAAAAATAGTCGACGCTCGTTTCCAGTGGAGTGTTCAAACATTTCGTAATTGTGTTTATCGTGTTAATAACGTTAAACCTCAATATTTAATATAATTTTCTGCTTTCACCTTCCAAATGGCGACTCGACGAATGGTTGAAATATTATAATGATGTTAATGATGTTGCTGGCAGTGAAGCGAGACGAAAAAACTGCATTGCAAGGTGAAGTATTTAAATATAGAAATGCAGCAGTTGAGCATATAAACACAAAACTTTATATTCTAGATTAAAAATATGAATGTATTTATCCATTGAACTGATTGTGAATTATCTGGTACAGATTTGTCGATGTGTAAAATAAAATGTACGCATTATCATGTCGTCATGGTTCGGGGAATGGGTACTTGAAATTTTCAATTTTGCTTCACATGATTACAGCCAAGATGTGCAGAAACCTACAATACCGACATCTTTCTGACGTTTAACTTCCTCTGTGTGACGTATGTTCATCTGATTACATATGCGCGAATTTGAATTGATTCATGTTAAATTCATTGGAATAAATTTATTTATTTTCACTCAGCGAGCAAAAATTCATAACTGCAGGAAGTGTTCATTGTAAAGTTCGCGCATTCTATTATCCCTCAGGATGTGAGGAATATTTCCAGACTAACCCGTAGGAAAGTGTCACATTATTGAATCTGTTTTTCACATATTCGGTTGCTTGTGTATGCTTCCAGTGTTTGCAGATTCGGTTTTTGCGTTCACCGCGCAAATAGAGTTGCAATTGTGGCAGCAAGTATGCATATTTGTATGCATTGCTTGGAAAATGGTTTTTCACACGCTGAAAATCCTTGTACTACTTTGAAAGTATTTCAGAATGCATCGAATGTTCAATGTTTGCATCATATTGTTCGGTACATATCAGTGGAATATAAAATATCTATTGTAAATTATTTTTTTGCCGGCATTTGTGAATATTATCAATAATATTCAGCCTGCAATATTTAGTGAATGTTTTGTTTTTATAAAACAAATATGCATTCAATGTGCTGTCGAGTGTAAAAAATCTATACACATATATTTCATGCAGTGGCAGGTAAAACATATTTTATTTTAGTGTAAAGCAACATGCATATGTTTATTACAAACATGGAACATTATATTTACCAAACCCGAAATGCGTAGTGGACGACTACTTGGTACCAGAGTTAGCTAAGAATTATTCTAGAGAAAGATTTGTGTTAGTGAGTTGTTAGCACTTACATTGTTCAATGTCAATGTACCAGCGATTATCGGAGTAATAAATCCTACCATGGCAACAACAGTATTCGCTAATCCTAGTGTAATGCCTAGAAAATATCATGCATTTGTTTTTATTACATTACATGCGGGTGAAAAAAATCTATAATGTAGTTACGACACATTGTAGGCAAAAGTATTTGGTTATTTACGTCAGATGTAGTATTGGTTGGAATACTTACTCGCATAATTCGGACTAATGTCCACAAAACTAGCCAATGGACCGCTGGATACGGTGCCGTGAATGGCGGTTGCCAATGTTAGAAATACAATGGCACTCTGATAGTTACACCCTGAATAGGCCAACGCCAACATACAGAATCCTTGGCCAATAGTACCTGTATTAAATGACACAATCAATCATATCTCAGCAACATGAATAATTAATTCATGAGATTAAACAGAAAGCTACAATTACATTACAGAGCTGCAAGGTTTTAGAGTTTGCCCCGGTTGAGGCAAGTCCGTTTGAACTGTCAAAGCGCAACCGGATTTCCCGTCTCATTTCTTATAATTACAGCTAATGAATGACACGGAACTGATTGCAGTGTGAAAGGCGCTTGGAATACATTAATTACAACAACTACTGTTCAGAGAGATCTCTGTGTTCAATATGACAATCTGGCTTTAATTGTCAGTATTGTACACGAAATTAGATTACAGTGACATCTTTGTCTCGATGGTCGCTCATTAGATGTAATCGGCTAGCAGTTAATTTATCACACATATTTGTTATGTATTTTGTAATTGAATTGTTGGAAAACAGTAGACATAAAAAAATACAATAATTGTGCTTCCACAATTACCTACATTGAAATCCCCAAGTGTAGTTTAAGTTGTTTCAGCGAACTTAAAACTTTGTAAATGTTTTAAACGAGCGATCATTTGTTCACAATTAAATTCGTTGTACAACCAGAAGCAGATTTAAGAGCTTTTATTAAAACATGAGACGAAATAAATGTCTAGATGTCATAATTACATAAGGAGGATGACTGGTATGAATTGTTTAGGCGTATTCTGTCAGAGCTAGGTACTTACACACTCCTGTTGCCAGTTTTCTGACGTTTGTTCGGCTCATCTTGTTCGTACGGAGTAAGTAGTCGCCCAGTATTGAGAACAAGTACGCGAATACCATTCGCAACATGTGCGGCATGCCTGATAACAAGCCCGTCTACAAAACAAACGACATGCCAACATAAATAAACAATCTTCAGCGAACGCTGCATACTAGGTGAAGAAACGAATTACCAACTATTAAAAAACCAACACAAAGTTTCTTTTGGGTTATTTTTTAAAAGAGAAAAAGTCTTAAGTTGTCGTAAAGTAACGTTGTACTGCTAATGAACATCATGGCCGGTAATGGTATGTATGTGAGAGAAGTGTTTGTAAAATTATTTACCACTCGTATATTCCAACCATGAATATATTTGAAATATGTGGGAGCGTGAGTCATCAAAGTGAACAAGCCCCAAATACCGCCCCACTGGGCCAGGATATTCATCCAAACTGGCACGGATGTGAGAATAGCCCTCCATGGTACCGGAGCCTGTAACATACATACATATTATAATTACATAACCTACATAGAAGTTTGGAAACAAATATTTCCCCGACAAAATCTCTTGGATCATACAGAAATTTCCAGCACACTTTAATTCAACTAACATAATCTGAAATATGCTATGATATGAATGATTGTTTCAGTCGTTCATTGGCGAATCAAAGGTCAATATTGATTGTTTTTGTTTCATTCATGATTAAATGAGTTTTAAATTACTTTTCAAGTAGACCACAATCGGGGTTAAACTTTCAAACAAGTGAAACACTTGGGCGCTATAGTTTCTTATCACCAATTGATTTTCTGTACTGTTTTAGGTTAAGTATTTCACATGCTGAACACACACATGCACGTACGCATGGTATCCGGTTCCGTTATAGACGTGTTGTAAATACTAATCGTATTTTACCTACAGCCACTCTACATTTGTGTCCATATAGGTTATAGTACAAAGTCATGTTTCAGAGGTACACTTTTTACCATATTTAACGATGTAGACATTCATTAAGATATTCATATTGTGACGGGATGTGGGTGGAAGGTTTCCGTAGGCTCAGTCGGTACTGTGAAGTGGTGGAGGGTAATGTATGGAGATTGTAATGTTTGCGCTTTTGGGCTACAGGCAAAGCCACATTTGCACTGGTCTTTGAACAATTTACTATTGAATTTCCAGTTCTCGCGAAGCTGTAGGTTTATATGTACAAACGTACCTTTCGCGTTAGCACATTACAATATGTACGTAGTTTCAGGCGAATTGCATGCGTACACGTGTACTAGCTGGTATAGAAATAGTTTTCACACATACATACGTAGCGTTTGACATATATATATATATATATATATATATATATATATATATATATATATAACCTTAGTATCCCTACATAATAAGATATGTATTATGTATATAGAAGTTACATTACCTTCTCTTTGGCTACGGTCTGTCCAAGACACTCGTGTATATAATCCCGTTCCTCGTCCGTTATCCTCGGATGCTGGGCCGGCGAGTCGAACACCAGGATCCACCAGCAGACGAACCACAAGCTGCCGAGGATGCCACTCACATAGAACACGTACTCCCAGCCCCACAGGTCGATAATGTAACCACACATGGGGAACGTAAGCGCAGCACCCACAGAACTTCCTACAATACGTCAAACACCAACCTAAAGTTAGGTTAAATACACACAACTGACGTTTCAACTTCTAGAATCGGAAGAGGATGTAGTGTATAAAAAAACGGTAATATTATTTATGAAATTCAAGGTAGGAAACAGACAGAGTACAGTTGTTTATCAGAATTTAAAGTGTGGAAAATTAATTGGATGAACACATGTTGTTCATATTATAATGTATGTATGCACAAACTACGTAGATGATATTTTAGTATGTATATTCCAAGTTGGTTAGTCTACATTGCTTCAGGCATGTTTGCTACCCTCTATTATTGTATATGATTTTTTTACTATGAAAAGTTCAGTACTCGAATGGGTAACGCTTGAATCTACTGTTAGTAGGGGATAAATAAAAAAGAAACCAGTGTATTCTCCTTTATACAGAATAATATTATCACATATATTCATTCTTCCATGGAATAATAGATTTTACCCGTTAAACAGAGCTCTCATATTGCAAATTCGATGCTTCGTTACGATGAAAATATTCCAATTAAAGTAAATACTTATAAAGAAGATTTTTCGACAGCAAAAGTGACACTTGAAGTTGTCAAAATGTTAATTGAACCAATTGTAAGTTTCTTAAATCGTCTAATGGAGACTCCACATTCGATCGAATACTTTCAGATGTGAAAATTAATCAATAGTAATTTTTTGTAGGTCATGAATAGTTGGGAAATTGAAGAGAGAACAAGTGATTTGTCATTCCCTGACATACGTCACCTGGCGTTGTTTGAATATATGAAGCGGATTAACATGACTGAGTGACATTGACTATTTACCTAACGTTCATTCGCCATTTCGTTTTTTTTTACATTAACATTTTATTAAATCAAATGATACTTCCTAACGCGACCTTTACTATTAAAAGTGTACACTTTCAATTGAAAAATCATGCTTCAAAGATTTTCGAACATGCGTAATTCTTCAGTAAGATAATGTAGTAAGTTTAGATACGTACCTAGGTATGCAGTGACGAATTTACTGCGCTCATTTGGTGGAATCCATTTGGCTGTCATGTTGTGCATTGCTGGCCACGCAAAACCCTGAACATGAACAAGTGATAAACTATAGAAACATGTTTGGAATATAAATTCGCACATGTAACATCAAAATATCAACAGCAATACTAACATTTAATGTTGTTTAACGTGCAATACTTTTAACTAGACTTACAGCTAATATTCCCTGCAGACATCTAACAATAATCAGTGCCTTCCAGCCCCAGTACGAGGCGACAGGGATCAGGAAACAGCACAGAACTCCTGTGAAATTGGACAATCCATAGATCAGTTTCGTTCCGTATTTGCCGGCCAGCAAACCGCCAGCGACCTGGGTGCTCCAGTGCAACCAGAAGAACGCGCCGAGGATCAGTCCTTGTTCGTATTCGTTCCAGTCAAAGCCCTCGAAAACATCGGCTACTGCGACGGTCACTTCGGGCGATGTATTGTTCAGTATCAGGCCTGTGAAAGATGTTGTATTGCCCTGTAAATGTCACATAAACATTAGATTGTTAACGTGTTTTGTTTAAATAGTTTCTTTCATCATTGATGTATGCATGTTTACCTCGTATATACTACTGTTATCACTCATTTGTAACAATCGTTCTTGTTCTGCAACGATATTCGCCATATGCGTCTCCCGCAAACATTCGCTAGATGTTGACAAAGTTTCAACCGAAACGGTTCTTTGTTTCACCATCGCTACAATGGCAATGTTCAAGTTGATCCGGATCATATAGTTCACACCGAACCCTACGAACACCAGGATCCACAGGACGTCCCGCTGTGTCATACATTCTTTCTTCTTGACTTCTGTCCAAGAAATATCACAATGGAATACAATATATAAGTTTTATACATACTGTGCTTTTAGGAATGTGGAATCATGTGTCGCGATTGAATTTTAATATGTTTTTCTGTGGAAATTTGAGGTGAATGTTAGGAACTACAGTGGATAACAGTCTTAGCTGAAGAGTAACTCAATTCTTCTAATGATTCCTTCTGTTACGGAACTATACGCTACAGAGCAAAGTTTATCTTGAATTATTTAATGATGCATCATTAAATCAATCTTTAATTGTAACGCGCCAGCTAGCTTTTAGTTAATGTGAAGTTACATAGTTACAGTTCAACACTGAACGCGATGAAAGTTAATAATTAATAGTATGTATAAATATATACATATTGCGTTTCAAATTTAGTTCTTTAAGGAAAGTAAAAATGTAGAATATTAAAATAATGAGCGATATTAAATAGCAGAAATAACTTTTAACGAGTTGTATAGCAATAGATATTAGTTTCATAGGAGTTATACGTAGTTGTAGCAGAACTGTTTTTTTTTTTATTTCGTGATTTAACTTTATGAAATATAAAAAAAAAAGTTCAGCATTTTCATTTACATTAGAAGGAAACGTTTTTATTGTTTCATGGAAGAAAGCATTTGTTCCGGGTGTTTAACCATGAAATATGATGAAAATAAAATATACTACTGCTAGTAATATTTCGCTGGTAAGATTTGAACCTTCTCCGGTCTATGACTTTATATATGTTTGCTTATTTACTAGTAAAAATGTTAAATGATTTGCAGGTTCACGCAAGACTATGTTATACATTAAATGATAAAATTAATTCCTGTTTATAGGAACTGTCACATTAATGTATTGTACTTGATTGAAAAATTAATGATCGATATATGAGTGCACATGTCAATAAATTACGAGTACACTCATTGCCGGTTTATCAGTTGTTATCACTAATTGTTTACGTTATTCTGAGTTTATATTTACGTCAAACAATGCATTTTCTCCTATCTGTTGTATGGACTTTTTCTCTGCCGATAATGAACCTATGTATGTACATGCATATGTAGGTTATATTCACGTGTTTAATCAATCTATATAACCGTGATTATCGTTGATACTCTTTCGAAATAATCTTCAAGTGGTTCGGATATTTTTCTTGTCTGAAGATAATTACAAAATTTTTCAATATAATAGCATTCACACCACTGTCAATGACGATTATTTACAGTTGTTCTACACAAATAATCGATATCAAATGACTATCAATTGGGTCTAAAAACTAAAGTAAATCTGTTTTTTCTATACACAAATAATTAGCAAGCCAATGTTAAGTTACATAGTTAGCAATCAATTTTCACTAATTACATTGCAGTGTAAACTTGTTTGTGCTGGTGATTTTTTACAGTGTACATTTCTATTAGAACTGTAACTATGGTAACTGGCACGTTGGATAAATCTGTCAACATGTTTGTTTTACATTAAACAAATGCAGGTGACGTTATACGTCAAAATAGTTACAAAGAACGTATATAGCAGAAGTTTGGAATGAATCCCTGATAAAAATATCACTGTTATATTCATTGTTTATTGTTGCTACGCAAGCAAACTAGTGACAATAAAAAAGATAAAATAGATAACAATTTGTTTTCAAACTATTTTTACGTTGCATTTTAACCTTAATCGATCCAGTGTACTTTTATATAATACAAATGAGTTTATATTACGATTGAATATGTATATCTATCTAAGCAGACATTATAAAGGGGGGCTAATGTATTTTCTGAACGGATAAGGGGAAAAACACAAATTATTCTAAGTCTATTATCACCAAAAAATATATTTACTTTTAACGAGAATTTTAATAACAATTATACAGATTTTATTGTAATAAGAATGCTTACTATTCTATTTTCATTGTTTACAAAATAAAATCATTAATTATTTTTGGATTGATTAATGTAGTTTCGAATGGTATTTGCCAGACATGTCTAATTATGTATCAATTATTATTTGGTGCAGGTAAGGTCAGAGAGAGATCTGACAGATTACAGACTGACCTTAACGGATCCAGATCAAAGCGAACGAAATAGTATTAGTCTAGAAACTTATCGAAATGCAATTAGACTATGCCCTGCCAATTTGCAACAAGTCACATTTAACTTTGAAACACGTTTTACTCTAGTAGTTTCATACGATGTACCTAAACTTTAGGTAGTACAGTAATACTTGCGTTAGGGTTTAAAGCATTTATACTGTACAATTTAACAAGGTATCTCTTTTCGTCTATCGGGTTCTTTGCAATATTTATTAGAACTGTGAGCTTTAACTGTTAGTATACGCAGTTCCGGGGTTCCGGGAAATGGCCCGGAAATTGTACATGTTACGATACACGGAGGCTCATTTAGTTCGATTCCTAGTTAATGTGAAACCTTCCTTGAAGATTACTTGATTCTTCTCCGTGTGTATTATCACTAGGAACTTGCGTGTCGAATATTTATACACTGTGAGCAAAATTAACTGAAGCTCACGTGACCAAACAAAGTTCGCATTGTAGTCGAAACTACCTTCCACGGAATAAAAATAAGATCAATTTTTAGTAATTTTTGACGTTTACCGACCGAGCATTCAGTTATCAGTCAGTAGCGTCGTGTCCATTTTGCTGTTATTTATTGGTGATTGTGTTTTACTTTTTTTATATTTTCTCGTACAATCAGTCTTTTTTAAGACTAATCTTATCTTTATCTGTGTTTAATAATAACGTAAGTATATAATTAAGTAATATTTTCTTGTATTTCTGAACAATAGTTTTATGAATCTTTTAGGTTACAATGTTTGGTGACGATCACGATAAGTTTCTTTTAGAAGCATATTTTCGTTCTGGCGTTCGAAATGAAAACGAATGGAAGTATTCTGTTCAAAGTTGCCATGAACAATTTTAACAGAACTACCCTAATTTCGAGGAAATTACATATGATACATTTAGGCAACATGTGGCAAGAGTGGTTGATCGTTTCCGAAACACTGGAAGTGTTGTCAAAGGAAAATCAACGGGACGACATCGTATATTAACACAACCAGTTCTTGAAGATGTGCAACAACGTCTTGAAGAAAGTCCTCATAAATCATTGCGGCATTTATCTAGACAAACAGGTTAGTAACTTATGTTCCAGTCTATTATAATTATTGTTCATAAATGACTAACATTATTATTTGCATATGTAGGACTCTCGTATGGAACTTGTCGGACAGCAACGAAAAAACTTCATCTGCATGCTTATAAAATAAGTGTTGTCCAAGAATTACTTCCATTAGATTATGGAAAACGTTTGGAATATTGTCACTGGTTCCTTGAAAATATGAATGAGGAATTATTAGATTTGACATTTTTTACTGATGAAGCTTGGTTCCATTTAAGTGGGTATGTTAATTCACAAAATTACCGAACTTGGTCTCACGAAAATCCACATGTTCATACTGAAAGAAGTTTACACCCATTGAAAGTAGGTGTCTGGTTAGCGATGTCACGCCGAAGAATCATCGGACCAATATTTTTTTATGAAACAATAACGTCCGAAAGATATATTAGAATAATTTTGCGTCCATATATTGAACAATTACATGATGATGAATTAAACAGGGGCTATTTTCAACAAGATGGAGCTACAGCACATACTTCGAATGCAACATTAAATTATTTAAGAGAATTTTATGATGAGCGGATTATTAGCAAACATCGCTGGCCACCACGATCTCCTGATGACACCGCTGGATTTCTATCTTTTCGGCTATTTAAAAACAAAAATATATGCAAACAGAATGCATACGTTAGAAGAATTAGAAGACGCAATAACAAATGCAGTTCGAAACATTTCAGAAGAGGAATTAAGAAATGTGTTTCTAAATATGCAAAGACGGGTAAACAAATGTATTGAAGGAAATGGAGGTCATTTTGAACATTTGTTGTAATTAGTCATTAATTTAACACCTAAAATGCCTGAGAACTGTACCGAAACTTACTACACCGATGAACTTCACTTATAGCGTGATCACGGTCCCTGTAATCAAAAAGCTTTGAACGTTAAATGTATATTATGCAAGTGTTGCGCACTTATAATTCTGTACTGTAACCAATGTGAATATACACTGCAACGTGTTAATGTGTGGTAATTAATACAAGTGTAAAATAGGCCTGAAATGTTTACTTCGGCGTTCATTTTGAGGAACTCTGACACTATAATTTTTGAGTAACGAGTCGACAGTACTACCTCTTGGGTGACTTGGAAATGTACTGATCTCATAAATAATGTTATAATGTAACGTAAATATTCTAAATACATAAAAATATTTTCATTTCATGGTATAAAATTATTTCCAACTTTAACTGATCTAAATTATTTTTATTATAAAAGTATTATATGTCGCAGGCCGGTATAAACCGAGAAATTCGTTGGCACGCCTATGTATTGTGTTTGTTTCAAATCGTTACTATGGTTACTATAGTTACTACTATAGTGAAGCGGCAACTTGACAATCACAATAGAGCGGCACGCTTCAGTCATTTTTGCTCTCTCTGTACAATATAAAACAATAACATGCGTCACAAACTCCACAATAAATCATATTCTGAACTGATTTACCTTCTGCTCAATGTACACACCTCATGTGATTATGATATTTATGTTTAGTGTGTGATTTGACGGTTAAAAAATCTGGTGTGGTCACCACACTACTTTCTTATACTCAGTTTAAATTGGCACATATTTGACATTTCAAATGCGTATTTCTGTAAATATTTTGTCTTTGTTTTGTTTTCATAGCATATATGGTATTTTAAATACATGCCAATATATAAATACATTTTACTCAAAATTGGATAAAGATAGAACAAAAATGCATAGAACATTTTTTCTTAAGTTTATTGTTCTCTATAACTTTTATTTCAAAACTTTTTCCATATCCCTTTCAGTTTCTCTAATAATTCTCAATGTTCGATTTTGATCTTCAGTAAACTTCCTCTTCCGGTAGTGCGATTATGCTAGAAATCTGATCAGCTCTTCATATAATCAAAAAACTTTTAAATACGAAGTTTCATTGTCCTGTCTTTGCTCGTTTTGAAGATAATGAACATACAGACACACATCCACACATCCACACACACAGACGTCATGGCGAAAATAGTCAAAACGTATTCAGGGGACTTCAAAACATGTATTTCCATCAAAATCTCGCAATCGAAATTTTTCCATGATTCCTATACTTTCTTTATACTATGTATAAGAAAGTAAAAAGCACTATGTTAGAATATAAAGTCTTACCTTTCACCATCTCGGCCATAGATTGTTGAAATGAATTGTAAAACAAATTCACTCGGCGTGTACTTGACTGTATCGGGTCATTCAACTAGATTGCTTTGTGTTCTGTCGTCTACAGCTGAGTATTTTGACATTAATATCACCAAATTGTTTTATCACAGACTGTTGTAGCGAATAGTTGTAGCGAACATGACACTGTCGCCGTACCGGGCCTAAGAACCGAACTGATATTCAGGAAAAGATAATACGAGAATAATAATCTAACCGTTTGTTTGTTGTATTCATTTGACTCTTCAACCATGGGATGTATCTACTGTCTCACTCTTCTGCCAACAGCGTGAGTTATCAGTAAAACATTTGTTGACTAGTTCATTGTCACTATCAATACATACATACACATAATGCTCTGTGTGTTGTTGTGTGTAAGAGCACATGATCATTGAAAATACCTGTATGTACTTCTAATTATACATGCTACAGTGGTACATATTAAATATCTAGCTATGCCGTGTGTGAATATTGCTAATTTCATCCTGGCAGTAACTAATTTCAGAGTTAATATTAATTAACCCCGAAAGTACATAAGGATTATTTATGTATATTGCATTATTTGACTTACATGTTTCAAATACATGCGCTACATTATCAGACAAAAGTAAATCAAACTTATGTTTGATAACAATCGATAAAACACGATTTATCTTTACATATTTATAACGCGATTATGAAACCCTCAAATGTGCTAATTGCTTGTATCAAGTAACTAGACAATACATGAAAATATGAAATAGATTCTTCTTTAACTTTGTAGTAATTCATAATATTATAATAAATTAATAAAAATTACATTGTTTTACTACTTTTATATTTTTTAAATGTTCTACATGTTTCGACATAATATGTCATCATCGGGAACAAAAATTACAAATTCAAAATACATAACAACCAGAAACAAAAACAAAAACAAGTAAAAATTTTTCTTATTATTATTTAAACGAAAACCAAAGGCAACTAAATTTAATTTAAACATTTAAAAAGAATTGAATAATTTAAATCAGTTTGTTCATTTATCAAATTGGAATTTTGAGATTTATGTTTATATATTTCAATTGCTTCTAAATAATTTAATTTTTGCCCTTTTTCTTCAATATGTAAAATTATCTCAAAATTCCAATTTGATAAATGAACAAACTGATTTAAATTATTCAATTCTTTTTAAATGTTTAAATTAAATTTAGTTGCCTTTGGTTTTCGTTTAAATAATAATAAGAAAAATTTTTACTTGTTTTTGTTTTTGTTTCTGGTTGTTATGTATTTTGAATTTGTAATTTTTGTTCCCGATGATGACATATTATGTCGAAACATGTAGAACATTTAAAAAATATAAAAGTAGTAAAACAATGTAATTTTTATTAATTTATTATAATACATGAAAAATTAAACTTTTAAACACATTTTATATTTATATCTTGGCTGATATATTTCATAATAATTGTATAAAAATTTACAATATATTCTAGTAATATTGTCTCTGTGTTAACATGAAGGAAAATTCTCTGTTGGATATTCCCAATTGGAACAAAGAAATTGTAGCTAATATGAAATGCTGAGAAAACATTCTTTTATTTTGTTATTTATTTGTTGATAAGATTTAAGAATATTTTATCAAGTGACTGGAAACCTAGTGCTTGACATGCTTATAGCAAATGTCCTAATTTACCGTCTATTATTATCTTATCTGTACATTTCTAAACAGAATGACTGAATGTAAACACATTACTGGTATATACTCAGATAATGGTATTATTTCTGAGGCTAATGAACATAGGCCTTTGCACAATTACTTATCTTTGCAAAATCTTATTGTGTACATATAGTATAATCGTTGCTAAATAAAATTATGCGTTCATATTTACCAGATCATTGTAGTAAATACCGTGAAAATCATAGCATGAATAGTATGTTAAATGTAGTAGAAAGTAGATGTTTAATAGGGGGCGAACTGACTATTTTATGTACTTTACGGCTTGCTGTAATTATATAATTAAATTTTTGCTACTTTTATAGTGTCCTCTTTTAGCAGATAAAAATATGAAGGTGAATATACACTTCTATTTTACCAGTAGAGCAGAAATATTATAGAAAACCCCACTAGATGACCAGAATAAGAATTGTTTTCAAGAATTCTACATTCTGGTTTCATCCCTTAGCTACCCATCTATAGATGGCGCTGATAGCAGTGAATACCAATCCTTACCAGTTATCCTGCACCGATAGAGGTCCTTCAAGCCGCCATATTCTCTCAACACCCATCAGTGACGTAGGAAATGGGGCTGTTGGCAGCGAGGGGGTGACCATCCCGGAGGCGTCAATTAAAAGGGCACGAATAGATTTGGGACTAATTAGTTTTGTTCTAAATGTTACGAATTTAATTATATATGTTTTAACCCTTTCCTTACCGTCCCCCGTACTGCAGTGTACATTTTTCGTAAAGATGTAAACATTTCCGTAAAGTTATTTTGGGAGAGATAATTGTCAAATGTTGGTTTGTATTGGGAGGTATTATATTTTGCGGTAGATACATAAAAAATGTACAAAAGAATTATTTAATATATGTCTACAATGCGAATCCTCTTTAGCAACTATGGTTACAAGTAAAAAAGTTACATAAAATAATATTCTGTACTCGATGTAGTGAAATTCAACGTAAGAATGTTGATTTTATTATTTACCCTTATAGTTGTACGTTTACGTTACGTTACAGAAGCACTAGTACCAGTAAATAGTACATGGATTGTAAAAATAGTAAAATGCACAGCAGTGCACACAATTATGTGATTGTATATTGTTGGAGTTCCGATACAAATCAAGCACAATAGGCGAAATCTTGTAAAGAATTCATTCCGCCAGTTCTGGTGCCCGTTTCCGTTCTTATTTTATGTTGTTAGGTCGTTTTCGTGGCCGGCATTCATAAATAAATCCACCTGGATACATACATACACCCGTACATTCAGCGTAAGATATAGCTAAACTAAAGTACAGAGAATATGTATGTAGCAAATGTTCGTTTAAAATTGTTCTTATTATATGTTGTACATTGTGCACGTGGCTAACACCAAATAGTAAAGTTGATATTGTACGAAGTAATTTTAGTGTCACGGTTTTTATTCCATAAATGAAATGCACGGACTGCTTAGTTGTTAATTATTGATTTTGACAAAGATTTGAAACAATTAGCGTTGAATGTGAATGCTTAGATTCGTAATTAGAATCGATTGCGACTAAACACACTATTCTGCACGGGATTGTTAGTGCTGCTGGTTATCATGCGATGGTTGTATTACAGAAAAAAACCTAATTGCAAAATCGATTTAACCTGAGACTGGAGTCAGTGTACACGCACTCTCAAATGAATTAGCACAAAATAGGTAGGAAGCATCCCATAGTCTTCGGTCTGTAATGAGAATTTAGTCTCGCTTACTTCTTGTAAAATTGTCCTTTGACATTTGAACTGGACTGGACGACATATGGATCTAACAGTAACATATGTACATATGTCATTTTAGAACAGTTTATTATAAATATTGTTTACATATATTGTTTATATATATATATATATATATATATATATATATATATATATATGCAGTAATGAGGCTAAAAAATGGTCCTAACATCGGCTTCATACATTTGGCAGTGTAGCTTACAGTCTAGCATAGAATATATAGAGAATTCTCCATGTCAACGAATACTACAAACATATACACTGACTGCTGTATGGCATTAAGCACACATCAAATATACACACATGCATACATTAGTACGCTCCCTAACTGTGACCTACAGGCCTATAGAGAATGGTACATACATACATACATACTGTGGTACCTACTTGCGGCCGTTGGCAATGTACATAGTTTAAGATAAAAAATATTTATCTGCAAACTTTCCCGTCACCCGAAGTTAAGATAAAAAGAAAAGAATCTAGAATGGTGCGCGCGTACACCGTTGTTGGACTGGTGGCGCTGTGTGCAATGACTGGAAGCAAAACTTCAAGCTGCCGTCTTGTTCATGATTTTTGTCGACCTGTGTGTGTGTGTGTGTGTGTGTGTGCGTGTGTGTGTGGCTGAACATTCATAAATCGTCCACCAAACTGAACAGAGACCGCATTCCAACGTCGTCTCTTTATCCCAGTGTGTAGTCCATCTGTTGTTCTTTTTTCTGTAGATGACTGTGTGTATATATGTTGGTCTATCCTCTTGCTCGCTTGCTTGCTTGTTCTATCCCATTCAATACACAATTCAATAACTTCCGAAATATGTTTTATGATTGAAAACATATTGGCTACATATTTTTTCAGGCTGGCGTGTCCTTTGTGGTTTATGCTGTTCATTACGTGGAACTGCAACAACGCAATTGTGTATTTGGCAGTGTGCGATCGCTAGAAAACTTTGGTGTTCACTTCAGTACTTTCAACTAGAAAATGGTTCTTTTTCTTCTAATTGTGTTCATTATACAACTCGTGTTATGGACAGTTGTATAGACAGCAGTAAAGATTGAAAAGTTCATTTATATTTATTTAATATATGTATGCGCTACAATGTAATAGTTGCTTCAATATGACTGCGTTGCTAAATAATATTATTTCGCAATATATATACAGGGTGTTAATTAAAAAACTGGCCATAGGCGTTTAACATGTAAAATCAGTTTTTCCTCCTGCATTAGTTACCAAATTATTTTAGAGAAAAATACTTTAAATAAAAGTTGTAGAGAATTAAATTCTGCATCTAAGTGAGCAATCAGATTTAATTTTTGACATTTCCTAACTGAGAAAATCAAGTTTAAAATTTCATGAAAACACTTAAGATATAGGAATAGCCATGGAATTTAAACAAAATTAAAAACAATTGTATGACATTTGCTGTCAAAAAATATATATATATATATATATATATATATATATATATATATATATATATATATATATATATATCTAAGCTAGTGAATGTTAGTTGCATGTTCAAATGGCCGATGCTAATTAATGGATCTAGGCATTAGTAATGCTGTTTACAAATCGATGAACACGAATATTAGTACAGCATACATAATTAGATGTACATACGTTTATTACACGGTCAATATAATTATTTTTAACTTTGCTCCCTTCATATATACCATATATTAGTAGCTATGTATTCTGTTGATGTACCTCGTGACATCATACCTGACTTGTTTTTGTTTAACAAGTAAACTTGGTTACGTCACTTACAAAGTTACACATAAATGTTATATCAACTGTCAATAGATATCAACTGTCAATAGTATAGACATTTATTTATGCTTATCTATTCATATTTAAATAAGATAAATAGAAGAAAATCGAGGATAATCAAGGTAGTAATACAAATATAATAATTACGAAAGATTATCAAGTTTCATATCAAAATTATTGTCAAGAAAATTGGTAAAAAGAAACATTTGGTAAATAGAGATATTGACACTGAGCACTGTGTATAGAGCTTCATATAAATATATAAAAAAAAAACAGATAACAGAAGTCTGTATTTGACAATCCACTATACACATACATACCATCATAGTACGGTGTTCGGTTCATCTGCATCCAATGGTACATATATTTCTTTTTCTATATGTACACGCCAGGCTCCTTGATTCCTCTATCATACATTCCCTTTATCCGTTCTTCAATTCCACCTGAACATATCTGTGACACATCCTGTTCGTCACGTCTTTATACATTACATTGTTCGTTGTTATTTTACGTATCGTTCAACAACTTCATTTTGTGACATGTATCATTAATAGCATAGCTGGTGCTATGCATAATGAATAAATCTACTTTTAATCAAATTTTCATTACAAATTTGCGATAAATCTGAATCCATATCTGATTAATTCTGTTACGGATGCTTTTATATTGTCGCTGTTCCTTATTGCTGTTGTGCTCATGCATGGCTGTAGGATATGAAGAGATCAGTAAACGTATGAAAGCCAAACAGTTTTCGAACTTAAAGTGTATCTTGTGTATGTGTGTGTATGTATGTAATGGTGCCACTTACTTCCGGCGAGGTGCAGTTAGATGTTGTTTAGGAAACATGTCGCGTCACACCGCGGTGAGTGTAGGAATTACATGGTTTTACGGCAAGTAAACTAATTTTCTCTACTCTATACATACATACATATGTGTACCATCACTAAACACACACACACACACATATATATATATATATATTATATATATATATATATATATATATATATATATATATATATATTATATTATATATATATATATATATATATATATATATATATATATATATATATATATATATATCTTTACCAGTTTGTAGACAACTGCTTTCCTCGTACATCGTAATACACAGGGAGTTAAGTAAAGAAGAATAAGATTTAAACAGCACCGATTCGCCCGCTATCGGAATTTAATTTGTAAGTATGTGTGCACACGCGTCACGTGACCAGCATACAACGTACCGGTAGAATTTCACTTGAACCGATAATATCCACGACTCCCGGTACTTAATGTTGTGTTTGCCAGCGGAAATATAAAATATGTACTTACCTGTTTTTATATTACAGGCTGTAAGTACCCGGTACAAGGCGTAGAGTATGTATTTATGCCCTTTGACTATTATTAGTTATATCAAATATGTTTCAATCACAAATTGTGTGAAATATATAGTTGACAGCTGAACTATCACGGATAAAAATCATTTTGTAATGAGCATTAGTTCTGTTTAATGACGGTAGTGTGTTTGTTTAACCTAAAGTGTTATTTAAAAGTACCATCATGGCCGCCACAGTCACGTGGTGTTACCGTGCTGGTAATATATCCTAATAGAATACGGCTTATATATATATATATATTGGATGAAGTAAATTAATGAATCGCCTACACCGTGCTGGTGGGTTTTTTTCCAAGACTATACTGTAGAATTCTACTGTCTTTGTCCACGTTGTTTCAACCGTACATGCGTACAGAATTCTTAGAACAAATAATATCTCTTCTCTGCTCATTAAATACGACTTAGTATGTTTGTTCTTATTAAAACTCCTCTTATATTTCTACATGTACATTTCATAAATAATTGAATATAAACAAACAAAAGTTAACATTGTCCTGCGTCATTACATTTTATTAAAATGTGTCCAAGGTACGATAGTTATAATTGAGGATCTTGCCAATTAATAAGTGTAGACAAATCTGTATATAATTGTATCCATATTGTTATTTGCGTTTTGTATCAATGTGAATGTTCCTCTGGTATTAAACGTACGGTTGGGTTACGTGTATTTGTGAATGTGTTTAGCGTGTGTACACATTATTATATGATTTAACGCACGTGCCTGGCCGCGTATAAATCAATGTGTAAACCTGTTTATATTTAACACATTTATTTATAAAACATTTCCAGTTACACATTGGTACGAAATATTCACCGCGGCATCTGTAGCATTCATGCGTACACTGACACTCGTAATGCATCAATATTTTAAACGTGCTTTTAACATCAAGCAATATTTCTTCAGCGAGAGAGTTTACGCTTCATTTGCGCATTGAAAGAAGCACGAATGTATGGCGCCACGATGAGGTGGGGTACACGGAGGGGGTAATTGTCAAAGAGAAATTTAAATCGCAGTGCTTAGATAATTTTCACGCATCGGGGAATTATAGAAACCGCCCGCAGAGGAAAATGAAACAACTTCTTTATCTGCCAAAGCATCGAAGGTAAATTACTTGGAAGTGCTATCTTGTACAAAAGCGTGAACTTATATTGGGAAAAGTTAGATTGCCGATTTAACCGGAACCTCTATTAGCAGAGTATAAATTTATCTTAGCCAAGAACACCACCAGATCAGGCGAACTAACAATAGCAGACACAAGGCTGGAACACGCGGATTACAAGGTGAACACAGGTACCTAGCCCATAGTGTAGTTAAATCACCTTCAGGGCACCTTTACAGGACCTCTGGACCTACTCCTGGCGTCCTTGCCAACGGCAAATCACGTACAACTAACATTCATACACTATCACCATCTGTTACAAGTCTGGAACAATACACTAAATCACAAACTAGATAATAATCATTACACTGTCATAATTTATATTTCTTGCTGTACATTTTGTCATATTTTAACCTTTATAATAATTAGGAACACCTGCTAATAATTGTAAATGTAAATAAACTAAATAATTAATTGTAAATGAATAACATTACAGTAGTAATTAACATTAGAAACTATTGAATTCGACTAAGTTTCAGATCATTTATGACAGATTTAACAATACACTTGAACTTCAACAATAACTGACTGGACGGGCACTCGGCAAATTATCTGTGCTCCATAGATCAAGCGCGAACGGTTCAGTTCACTTTACGGTCAGTTCACATGCAGTCCAAGACATGTATAGCATTGAAGTCAATCAGGATCACCATTACAATGGCATCAGTGATCTGTATCAGAGTTTCCCAATATTACCTTATATCAAAGCGAGGAATTAATATGGCGAGTTGCGTGGCAAATAGGTTGAGAAACGCTGATAGCTTAGAGAGAAGTACAGCGATATATTCACATTATTAGTCTCGGTACTGGTATTATCAGTACATTTATTATTCTCTTTGAATCACATAGCTACTTAACCTAGTCTGACATACTTGCTAAAACGGTATTATATTCTTTAGTAAAGTTATATCTACTTATGCGTAATTTCTTACCAAGAATTTTAGATAATGTACCTGCGTTCAGTATAGATAATATCGAACATAACTGCTTCAGAAACCAGCTACACATTTATGTATTCCAGGGCAGTATAACTGTTCATAATAAATCATTTTGTTTCGTTTTGATTTGTGAAAATATTGAACATAATGCGTACATATTGTTAATTTATTTGTACATACAAATATATACCTACCTATTATGTATACTGATATACGCGTCGCTTTTATATTCCATTTGACCATTGATTAAAATAACACACGACAACTAATTACAGCCGGAATATTAATTAATTGTGTTTTCACACAAAATTAACAACGGCACTTTACAAATACCTACAATTGCACTGCGTAAACATAAATGAATAGTGGAATTAATAAACATATCCGATACATTGAATTTATTGTGCACAGCAGAGATAAATTATTCTACTGAAAATATTGCACTAATAATAATATATAATCATATTTAATTTCTTAACAATATTGAATTATGCGGATGCCTTATTGTTTCTTAAATAAATATTATTGCTATTATTACCTAAATAATTCCGTGGAACGAATGTTGAAATTATTTACAGATGTTGAATGTCAAAACAGCAGTTTTGCAAATGCTACTACAGTCCCGGAAATCAACCAAAAATTTGTTTCATTTTCAAACAAAACATATGTAGGACGATTTTATAAATATGACAAGCACTTTTCACTTGTCCAAAACGCAGGAGAAAACTGCAAATGAACAGAAACAGTATCAATTATTAAATTTATAGTTGGCACGCTGCGTTTAAAATTCATAGTACACAAAAAAATGGATAGAAATTGCAAGCACACACAGAGTGTAAAAGCAGAATATGAAATGAATGACAGAGACGGAGGGAATGGAAAAAATTCAAAACAAACCGTACAGTACTGTCTCATTAGGCATCAAAGCAAATGCAGAGAGCCACCAGGAATACTAGCAGGAATAGACTCCAGAATTGCTGCAGCAGTACTCAGAATGGCGCGCTGTCAAGTTGAAGTTGACAGGAACGTGGTAGTGTGGGTACATCTAGCGGCCACTACTAGAACTACATCTGTACATAACCTAGCATGGAATGACAGCAAGTAGCAACTATATTTATATACGTTCGTAACGGTTCTTTCTACAATGTGCCTGTGTGTGTATGTGGTGTATTATTTTAGTTGAAAAGTTTTATATTTTGTACGCTGTATGCGAACAGTCGGACGTGTGGTGAATTATTCAAAATACGACTGTGTGTCCCTCGGGCGCAATGGACCCAGTGCCAAATGTACCACCTGGCTGCCGCACTATATTATAAGCTTCGGTTTCATTCTGTTGTTCAGTGCGCGGCCAATAAATATCCACACAGCTATGCTGCTCGGGAGTTGTGCAGCTAATACACTTCAAACCATACATATATATGTGTGTGTATCGGTACAACTTTCAGTACATATCACTAGCTTTCTACTCCATAACTTCCATAACATTTTCTACATAGTTTGTTGCTTGTCGCTTAGCAACTTTGACATCTTTTCTAACTAGTCTTTTTTCATTTATATCTCGACAGGAATATAAGAGATCTACGTTTGATTAATCAAATGTCAGACTCTCCTTCGAGGAGGGTTAAAGGACGAAGGTGTGTGCAAGTATATTTTAATATAGCCTAAGGATGACACAATGTCTGTAGCCATTTAAGTATCTCTCCCTTGGGAATTCTGTATTTGACTAGACAAATTATCGATTCACTAACGTTCGATTTGAAACAGAAACATTCTACTGATTGTGGAGCTGTATATTTATCATCTTTATTTTGTACTGTGTAGTGATTTACTGTAAGATATTAATCATGAAAGAATGGTATCCGTTCCAAATGTTGTCGATCTATTTATATCGGAACCGCATTATTCAAAACGAGTTTATCTTCTTGATAAATAAAAAAAAAACGTTGGAGAACATAAACAGAATGTCCAATGTTGAAATAGAAAACATGAATACACCAACAACATGAATGAAATGAGTCAACTCTTTGATATCATCATGGCAAAGGACCTGTCCTGCACTGAATAGAACTCGCAGATACACAAAAAATCAATGTGAACTATTGCAGTTTGCATTCAGGTCATCCACGAGGTATATCATTTACTTTTACACTACATTATTATGTTATTAAGCGACAATTTCTTAGAACAACTATTCGTTATGATGATTCTTCGTCGGGTAATATTTGATAGAGATTACCGCATGGGTGCATATCTACTTGTAATTCAATCACTTCCACCAGCATTCGCGCGACTAAATACAATTAAAGCTGCAAATGCAGATTTAACTCCTGTCGGCATCTCTGTGAGCACGTCTTGGCTGATGATGTTCGTCTGTCATGTAGTTTTACATTGCAAATTAGATGCTGTGCAGGAATAAGATATTCGGCAGGATCTTTCTCCACCGAACCGACGACTGACATGCGAATGATAATTGCTCAAATGGTTCCGTTTAAAAGCGGAGAGAAAAAAGAAATAAAATGATAAAAAAAGTACTTCTTTACGCTGCGGCATATGCATCGGAGTCTTGTGTTGGACGCTTGGGAAACGTCACGAGAGCCCTTGGGGAATTATTTGTTCGGTCAGTGGCGCCGCGTGACGGGGGGTAATTTCATCAGCACCTCCCCGGCCCCCAAGTTGGAACTGGAAACAACTAACTTTTGTTCTTTGATTACAAATCTTCGGGGAACAACTGTCCTAAACAATAACATATATAAAATAGGTTTTCGCGTTCATGGTTTTTGATTTTATTATCCTTTTCAATGTACTGCTAGTCGTGTGTACATGTCTCTCTGTCCCTCTGAAGTATATAGCACGACAGAGAGGACGAGTTGTTTGTGATTAGTTGTTTTATACACGTAGAAACTGCATGGACTCTTCAAATTGGTCTACTCTTTCTGTAGATTCCTTCTGCATTCATTCCCATTTCTATAACATGTGTTAGAGACAAATAACACTTTTTATAATCGGATAAATAGGACGGGCTGTGCAACGTATTATGCATGTCGAACTCTTGCGTATCATGTTGTTTTACTCCACGTGTATTCACAACGCAGACGGAACATTCGACAAGATGCACACAGTCATGTAACAACGAGAAAAGTTTTACAAGTACGGCGTGATATGTGACGAACTTACAGAGACAAAATGAGTTTGAAAAGTATATTTGCTGCTGGAATTGAAGACAGACAGCATGTGAAAACTATGTGTGTAGCCTAGTTTGAAAATTAAACATCGAACGTTGAGTTTACAAAACAAAATTCACATTTCAATATTGAACGATAATACTTGGAGTAGAATAAAAAAAACAAAATTCTGCAAACAGTGTACTCTACCGAGCAGGTATAGGATTATTAAATTATTCTCCTAGCTGAAATTGAAGGGATACCTAAAGAAAAACGGTATTGTTATTCTTGCACGAAGGTGAAAAGAGATACTTGCCTAGAAAAAACATGAATAGTCGAGGAGCTGCGGCAGAAAAATATATAATAAAGAAGAAGAAGAAGTAAGCGACCGCAAAGCCCGATTCCCAGAGTGAAGTATTGTCTTGCTTCTAATGGGATCGGATTAGGCATTGCATATTTATTGTATTTTTTCTTCATCACGGATTAAGAACGAAAAACGGATGATAAAACAACAACTTGCCACAAATGAAAAGATTAGTGACAAATCCTACATGCATTTTTGTTTTACCTCAACTGATTCGACTGACGAAAAAGTACTCTTTTTTTTGGATTATTATTACGGAAATCTCTTCTGCTATATCAGATGTTTTGATGACAGTAATAATCAAATGGATACCATCAGTCCTCACGTACACTTGACAAAAGATACAATTTCAGATCGCTATGGTAACGGTGTGCTGATGGACCGGTGCTTGGGCCGTTATAGAAACACGAATGGGTGGGCAATGGAAACGGATTGTCTACGCCACTGGGGGGTTTCGCTGTTCGGAAAGAACAGGACTCGAGTCGTTTAAAAAACAACGTTTTTAATTTATTCACAAGCCGCAGAGACTTCCCATTCGTTGAGGGACGGGGCGCGGGGGGGGGTGCTTTGTGTTGCCTCCAGAGGTACGTACGGGTGTGACAGAGATGGTCGACGGAAGAGAAGAAGAAGAGGTGGAGACAGACAGTGAGTGTGCTGGATAGTAATTTGTTTCTTTGCAAAAGATGAATGTTGAATATTGATAACGAGTATGGCTTGGCGTGGATGCGTATCGAGAGATGCGACCGGAGGATTCGAGTATAATCCTCACACACACACACACACACACACACACACACACACACACACACACACACACACACACACACACACAAACACACACATATTTGCTTAATTCAAACACAAATACACTCACAGCCAAGGCAAAAATTTTTTGTTACCCAACTTCAGCTCATAGATGTATTTGTGTATGCGTGTGTATATACACATCTTGTTCCCTCATCCTCTTACTGACACTCATTGTGTGGCCCCTTTTGTCCACCTGTCACTTCACCACCCTACCCTACGCCACTGTGATATTCGCGTGCGCTTGTCTAGTGATCATGCATTATGGATTTAATTTTCACCCCGCATGAATATTAAATATTTTCGGAATTTTTCAATATGGAAGCCGGACATTTGATTCACGATTATTGTTTAGTACATTTGCATACAAAATACGTGTACACCTAGCTTTACTTTCGACCCATTCCACCATTTCCGCACCCCCTGTCATGCGCCAATTCTGTAGTGGATGAGTGGTATTTTTACATTTGACAGATTTTCCAGCACCGTTGACGACTGAAGTGAACGAATGTGCAGGTATTTTAGTTAATTTCAGGGGATATTTCAAATGTAACTCTGTTGTTTGTCAGTACATTCTGTACAGAATGTACTCACAATGGTATTTCTAGTAGAAGATGAAATATTTGATTTTTAGTTTATTTGTTTTAAACTTGGTATCCTAGCAAATACCTAGCTAGAAATTATTATTTGTTTACTTAGCATGTCTAGCGCTAAATTCCAACGATGATTAGCTTGGAGAAATCTCAAGCATTGTAACGTCAAGATAAAATAAGAAGACATCATGTTACTCTTAAAGCAAAAACTATGTAAGAGCTTTTATATAACAATGTAACTTCAAGTAAGTGCTCATTATACATGCAGATATTTGAATATTCTCCAAATGTGTCATTAACCTAATTTTTTAAACAGAAATAGACTACTAAGATGCACAATTGTGCATAAACGTAATTAACCATATCTCTTCTGCTTCATATACGCCAATATGGCGTACTTCAGGTTGGTTTTTATCGTTGAAAGATATCTTTCATCTTTCGTGATGGATTATTCAATAGAATCTATCAGTTACCTCTGAAATTCTGACTTGATGTATCAATAAAAGTATCATTCACTGCTTTGAGAAACATTTATATTTATTCTTGTATAAATATAACCACAAATAATATATATATATATATATATATATATATATATATATATATATATATATATATATATATATATATATATATTTGCTTTTTTAACATGCAAAAATGTGTTTGCTAGTCATTAATCTTTGCTTACGTCATCCAAAAAGAACATGAGATTTACATTTAATTGCCTTTTGACATTTTTAACTCACTCAAACGTGATAGTCCGATGTAGAAAACATTTGTTGCTTTGCATGGACCTGGCGAATCATTTCATTGTAATTGGCGTAGAAGTATCTTGCTATGAAACTTACTAACTTTGTGTACATTTATGTCTGTGCGCATGTATATATAGTTAATGTATGTTGGACTGTATAAAAACTGAAAGAGACGGAGCTACACTGAATAATAGAAGAAATTCCAAGTGCACGCACGATAAAAACAATGAAAGAAGAAACAAATGTTGTGCAGGAGCCTGCTCTCTGACAGCAGTGGCGTGTTCCACTGGCCGACACTGATGTGACATTCTCCTGCAAAGGAACAAAGTCATTCGCCTAGCGAACGGAGGACAAAAACAGCGCAATAAAGACCGGGGCAAAAAAGAAATGAAGTTATTTCTACCAAGTAATTAGTGCACTGTATAACAATGATAAGCGAACTGTACACACATACGCACGGAATACCATCCTGGCGGGAAAACTAGAATGCATCTTTCGATTAAAATTGTCGACCACGGGTGAATATAGCGGGAGTAGTTTACATATTTATGACATTGCATCGTGTAACATGTAAGAATCCAATGATATGGAATAAAATTCGCTTATGCGACAGTGTATGCAGCTGGATTATATGTGTGTGTGTATACAAATATGCTATGGTAAATAGATACATCCCAGGTAACTGTTCAACATATCGTATATATATATGTTCAACTGTGCCCCCGGGGCTAGGTAAATGTAAATGCGAATGTAATATCAACAAAATGGCTTCTCCCACTCACTTCACTCACATACGTACACAGATCTGTTGTAAAATTGTCTACAAATGTCATGTCACCTAGAATTGAACGAACAGCTACAAATTACATGAATTTTATTTCACTAAAACGAACAATCTTCGTAAATATCTACAAAATATCGTGTCCGTGTTTGACATTCGAGAGTGCGAGAAACGAAAAGATATTGAAATGTCCTGTGGCACGTTTGTGTGATGATGACTACTTGTATTCTTTGAATTTCCTGTCCGAAAATCCCCGACTATTCCTGCTAGCGAGCAGCTGCTGTTCCTGCTGGTGATGTGGCGGGGGTTCTCTGCTGATATTTCTGGCCGCTTTCGCAGCCGATGAAGAGTGAAAGATAACCTATACACTACTAGAGCACGTACATCTCCACATCTGCCATAGACCTGTCCTCTGCACACCCTCGCCCCTCCCTTAAGCCGCTTTACCCTCTTCATACTTGTATATAAGCATCTAGAATATTCTACATACCTAGGGGTTTCTTGTAATTCTCTATTAATTATGAGCATTATTGATGACAGTGAACAACTTTTTTAGCTATACAAGGTTTTGAACAAATGCACTTTTTTGCGGAGTATATATATATATATATATATATATATATATATATATATATATATATATATATATATATATATATATCTCCTACCTACACACAACCAGGTAGAGACATATATGTCTCTACGTGAGATGTCCCCGTGGTCCGATGTAAAGCCCCCAGAATTTCACACGTCAACTGGCCTCTAGTCGTTCACGTTCTTCTCCTCGTTTCTTCTTGTTCGTCGCGTCTTCTATTCCACATCTCCGGCCGGCACTGTTACCTGTGTGTACGCTGTGCTCTTTGCTGCTTGATTCCCTGTACACCGAAACTCCGTGACACAAGATTGAATGCTTTTCTCTTGTTTTTAAACTTAAAACATGGTGATGGATTGTTGTTCCTGTGATACGTCTTACTGAGCAAACACCAGCGCCGCCGGCGGGAACAAGGAGAAGCCGATTTACTACATCATGTGACACACGCACGCACAGGTAACAAAGACATGGAACCCTTGTTGCCGAATCTCGGGGATTATATTTTTCTCCAAAGAACAAGTCTACATCATTGCGTTACGCATGAAGGCTGCGTGGAAGAGATGACACCGCTGGCTGGCCTGATGGAACACACTGAGTGATCGTGTCAACATGTTTATACACAGCAAGACACTGTAGAGTACAACGAACATTGATATAGTTATGTCGATCCAGTTTAGAAGCACCAGTGTTAATATGCATTACTTATGTAGTCTTTCAATTATTACTATCTATGGTATGTATTAGTGTTGTTGTTGTTGTTGTGTTTTATAGTTTGTGATGTGGTGCGATGATTGTCATGGTGAACTGTGACTGCTCGGTTCTTTAATGTGATTGACAGTAATGTTACATTTCATAAACCTACACGGGCATGTTTGTGTGAGTGTTGATGAATGTTCGTTGTCGAGTTGTGTCAGAAATCGCGTTTGCCAAATAACAGGGATGGGAACAAATGTGAAATTAAAATTAATGGATACCAACACTCGAACGCCGCGAAAAATCTGTCATATTCATTTATTCCGCTACGGAAATTTCGTTCAACAGCAGGAATAGGCGCAGGTGACACAGGAAAACTGCAGAACTGATGAGAAATGTTATTATAATTTATTTTTCGAATATTTCTCGTGACATTAATACGCCGGCAATTTAAATACTATCCATCCTGCTTATCGGCTTTACTGCCCCTAATCCTGCTGCTCGTATTGTTTACATTATTAGGGAACTTCGGTTTCATGCAATGATTTCATTTTTAGAATTATTGGTTTTTATCAGCTTATTATTATACGATCTTCAATGTGTTCAGCGATTGCTTTCATAGGTTAATACTGAAGGAGCTAGTAAAATATTCTACTAGATTTGATACTATTGCTATAGTAATGCTATAATAATATACAAT
This sequence comes from Carabus problematicus, assembly GCA_963422195.1. Classification (NCBI taxonomy): domain Eukaryota; kingdom Metazoa; phylum Arthropoda; class Insecta; order Coleoptera; family Carabidae; genus Carabus; species Carabus problematicus. The sequence continues at coordinate 740,812 of OY728585.1, forward strand.
ACATAGTAATAGTGCCAAATTTAGAAGAAATATTTAGTAGCCGAATTGAGATATTTGTTGAACTGGCTTCGACAATTTCCAAGTCCAACACGGGTTAGTGTTAGATTAAATGCATCTAAGAATGATGTGCCCGCTCAACTATCTGGCATAAATGTAGGAGTGTGATAAAGTATGTAATATTCGAAAGTAAAGAATAAAGAGAATTGTCTGGGAAGATCTACGACCGGACGATGCATGATACCGTTTGTAGCGTGCGATTGTCAAAGTAACGGTCAACGGTATATATCTCCATTTAGAACCGTGGATAGTCTAGTGACATCATTAATAATTATGTACATTAAGATCATACAGTTCAGTTCTGTTGAAAGTTCCAAGCATTAGACATAAATTACCACGTGTGAACGAATGTTCACTGCGCTAAATATGTTGTAGAGATACACACAACCAGCAAACATGCGTGAATATATTATCAGGGTAAACTGTAACTCATGCGTAAGGTAAATTAAGACGTAGTGATTGTATTATTTGGCAAAGTAAGTAACGCTGAATGACAAATATATTTCACATTAGCTCACATACTCCCGCCTGTTGGCTTGTGTGTTGCTATTTCTGGTTGCTTTCGCTGCGATTTCACACGTACACGTGTAATATGATTATTTCCGTTGCGCTGTCTGTCGCCTTGGGATTAAAATGTCCCAGCACCAGGTATGTGACAAATTTCAGCGCTGTATCATACACACACAGTGGCTTTTGGTTGCTCAAAATGTTTCACAAACATCTGTTAAGATAGTTTTACTAAAGTTTAATTGTACCAAGAATGTCTCGGAAACAAGTATTTACCAAGTTTGCATGCAGCTGGTTGTTCAGCAATGCGTGGAATTGAAAATAAAACTGTTGTTGTCTCATGAACTGTAGATTTTTAAGCTCTGGGGCCAGGATGTTTGACAGTAATTCTTTCAGCTCTATGCGGGCATTGCTACTTTATCCTAAGCCGTGTTGTATTGGGAGTAGATCATTGAAAACCCGATTGAGGAGATACGTTGACGGAATAGCACACGCATCAGTTGAACAAATGGAGTTGTGTGGGACGCGTGTTGTTCTGCGTGCCGATGAGATTGTCCCGGATAGCAAACAAACGTACAGACATAGAGCTCCCGTCTGTGTATGTGAAATCTATTTTCTCAATTACACACAGGATTACAAAGTGTAATGTGATGTGCAACGGCAGTCTACAGAACAGGAGATTACAAGTTGCAGACTGTTTAATTACACTGCAACACATAACTGACCATATTCATGGATCTATCTGTTGTCACGACCTGAATAATTCTTGTTTAAACTATAATCTATTCAGGGGTTCTGACACATATACCTGTAGTTGTTGTAAATCATGGATTACCCGCTGACGGACAGTTTGAGAAGCTGCGATTTAATATAATGTACATTTTGTGCTAATTCAACGTCTGTTTGTCTCGGATTCAACTCTGTTCAAATACAGCGATGAGTAGGGTGCCGGCAGAGGACGGAGCGAGTCTTGCAGCGGACGTGAACAACGAAGATAGATAGAAACGATACTGCAACATTCACCCAACAAGTATTGCATCAGTATGTTACAACTACTCTTGTTACTATTCCACTAGAATATACGTACGTACGTACGTGTGTATGTATGTATGCGGAAGCCTTGTCTCGCTGATTTGCAAGCGCAAAATCCGCAACGGAATTGCGATGCGGAACATTGCAAAATAAAAATCAAAGATTACGTGAAAATGTGGCAAATGTTTCGTTCAGAAATACGTGTGTTCTGGACGTTAGCATAAAAAGAGAACGAATGAGAGACAGACTACGACTGTGGATGGTTTGAGACGGTGCTGTGCATATTCTTGGAAGGCGCTCGCCAAGCCGCTTCTCGACATCTGGACATTTAATATCGCGGACGAAGGATTCCCGGTGTTGCTATGACAGTTGTGACGTTTCACCATCAGTGATATAACAAAAGCAAGCGAACACCACACTCGCCTACTGTATAAGGTGTATAGCTATTGCACTACTACCTCTCATTCCACTTTTTCATCATTTCCCCGTCACCGGCTTTCGAGGAAAAGTCGATCTGCCCGATTCCTGCCCTTTTACTCTTTCCTTCGCATTTTCTTTTTTCACTGACTGGTTTTTCTGCTTCTTGCCTGCTAGCTTGTTTGTTTATTTGTTGGTTGGTTAGTTTGGTTGACACAATGACAAAGTTTACAAGTCAGAGTTTATAAATATACAGAAATGTACCACAAGATGGCGTTTGTCGTGCGCAAATAACACCAATGCTTTTCATCAATCAAATAAATCAAACAAGTTATGAGCTAGTACGGTGTGATTCGCCAGCGAGTGAAGATTTTCTAAACAAGCATTGTACAAAGTTCAATAAATAATCCCCGTTATTGATCTATAATTTACAAATGGAAGAACACATTTGTTACAATTGATAATACACAATGCCCCAGGCTGGGGTCTATTCTTTGACAATAATCAAGATCAGATTCGATGTGGCTTGAGTTGCTCTCCTTAGAAAAATCTACAGACTAACTTTTTTTCTTGACTCGAACGTCCACCAGTAAATCTTTCAGCTGGACAATTGGAATTATCGATAATAAATAGCGTCTGGAGAGGGCAGGATGTAGACGGGAGTTTTGCTGATGTTCCACTATCTTCCCATAAGGTACAAAGGTCGACGTTCGATTCAAGTTGCATGGATGGTTACGTCCGCTTTTATATATATGCATGTGAGTTTTCTTTTCCGCAAATGAGAACAGGTATAGAATTGCATTGCTGCTATGTGAAAGACGAGACATCAAACAGTAACAACATGCATGCCAGAACACAATCAATCAAGCACAATCACTCACTAACCTATATTTGCAGAATGCAATACGATTATGCATTTAGCAATCCGTGTCTATAATATCGCACAGTATGTATTACAGTTTTTACATATTGAATTAAAGATTTCTGCATAAAATTGTTCTCATAAAAGCAAGTGGAATATATTGATTCTAAATTATATTTAATGGAATCCGTCGGGAGAACTTAGCATGACAATCTCAATGAGTAATAGTTAGCATAATTTTACCTCGGGGAAATGATAGATTTCAAGGACCATAAACTAAATTAAACATATAATATCATCAGTATGAGTTTATTTTCTACTAGCGGTCACTTACATCAATGTATTTATTTATTAATTTTAAATATTCTACTAACTTTTCTCTTGAATCTGACACTTTGTGTGGCCTTTTTCTTTTGCAGGCTGTTGATGATCTGCGATTTCGGCACAAACTTGCACGTGTAACACGTTGTGTATACATCCTCGTCGATGCCGTTATTCACCAGCGAGTTCTTACTCTTCGTCAGTCGGATCTGATATATCTTGCCGACATAATTATCGTTGCAGCATTGCTGCGCCGCCGAGCACGACGGAGCATTATCTTGGCCCGTGCTGTTGGTGGAATATTTTAGCAAATTGTTGTTGTCGAGCATAAGTTTCATCTGGTTCTCGAACATGTGTTTATTTGAGTTATTTATGTTGTGCCGGCATCTTGTTAACGCGGAACTGTAGGTGCTGTACTTGCGTCGGCCCGACGAGAATGTCGAGTATTTCTTGCTTGTGCTGGCTTGTTTAGATGATGAACTACTCGATTTTATGTTCGCGCAGCAGGGTGATATGAAATTCGTACCACTTTTGCCCGATGTTTTCTTATCTGTAAGTGTATAAAATACAGCAGTTAACATAGAAATGGCGATCTGTGTTTAATACGTTGATGGTTGATTCGTTTTAAATGAATATTATGTTGTGATCGTGTATGGGATGAACTTTATGAAGTGCGGAATAAACTAGGGAATGTGTGTAGGTGTTGTATAGTGTTCCTTAAATGACAGGAGTAACAGGTTGCGGTGGACCACGGTGCGTAACCGGGTTAGTCTAGTTGCAGGACGACACGTTGGATGAGTGTAGCTGTCATATGTTAGAAATGCGCGCACATACACAACACAGACAAGCATGCTCCACAGATCACAGCACATACAAACACAACAACTGACCTTCCAGATTTAGAGCAGAAATATCGTCATGTAGTAGTGTCTAATATTACCTGATTTAGACTTTGATTTCTTCATTGATTTAGCGCACGGATCTTCCGTGCTGGTAGACTGCGTTATTGTTATACTGCTCTTCTTATTCTTGCACGTGTCCACTTCACACAGTTTCAGTCCAGCTGCAGCGGCTGCCTTTTCAGCTCTTCGTCGCAGTTTCTCTTTCTTCCAATCGTCCGGTGCAGGACAATTGGGCCGTGCGCGGAAGAACGCGCAAATCTTACACCATAACGACCCGCATGCAGCAGAACACGCGCCCGTACTCTTCTTCTTGATCACTTGTGACTTCAACTCATCTTTACATTTCGGAACAACCTCTTCAGCTTTGGTTGTTGTTGTGGTGGTAGCGCTTGCTGCCGTTTGTGCAAGTTGCATGGCGTGTTTCGTTGAACGACAAATTGGTACCGGGAATTTCTTCGAAGCATCTGCTAAAGATTCGCAGTGACAACATTTAGCATGCATAAAACAATCATCTTTCTTACCTTGTTCCTTTGAAGATTTCTTTTCCACAGCTTTACCTGAAGCAGCTGCTTCTTTGCCGTGTTCCTCGTCTGCACCTGACGCTTTCGCTCGTTCTAATTTGCTCTTTTCCTCGTACTCTTCTCTTGCTTTGTTCGCCAGGATCTCTGACATTTCACACTCGTCCAACTGCAGATCGGGAAACTGGGGACACATGTCCGTGAAACTCTCGTAGGGCGCTTCTAGTTTTGTACACGATGGCATGTCCATCAAGTTGCAGGTCTGTCGAGCGCGTGGCTTGCACGGCGGTACGGTGCAATGAGGACATGGATTCACGAAAGGTATTTCATTCGGTTGCCATTTCACCTCTTTCAGGCCTTTTGCTAGACATTTCCTCTCCAGATCTGGATCGACGTGTTTGACTTTGGGTGGCGGTGCTTTCTGGACTATGATCTTCGCTACTTTCATATCCTTGGGCTGAAGATGTTCCGCCGTTGTGTCCACACATTCCGTTGGATACGGTTCGTACCACCCGTCGAAGACGTCGCCGAAAGACTTATACGGCGCCTCCTTTTTCCTGCATTGCTCTTCGGGCAGACGATCACAAGTTGTACGCGCTGGTTTGCAACCCTCCACAAAATATTTCTTGCATTCAGGCCCCTTTATCGGTTTTTTCTCGTTGCATTTCAAATTCGATTGGTTTTTGTGTACTTTACTGGATACAGCGTATTTTCTAACCTGCTGTACATCTAATGTCTGTCGATTATTTAAATGTGCATAGTTATTAAAATTCGAACCGTTCTGTTGATAGTAGCTGAATAATTTTGCCGGATTGGAGATCTAGAAAACAATATTTGTTTTTTCATGCTCAGCTGTCAAATTTATATCGAATAATATGCGGTAAATATAACGAATATTTGTATTATGATCTACTGTTACTTACATATAAATTTAAAACACGGGAAATTTGGATTGTTGGCCGAAAAGTCATACTGGACAATTAACACGAGAAATTTTGAAACATTTGACTAATAGAATGATTTGCTGACAAGCCCTCTGTGATTAAAATAATAAATAATTGGTACTGTTTTAATTAAAAACCGTCAACAAATTTGGACTTACTAATTATTGTGTTATGTAATTAATTAAACTTTTTGATTCCATTGACACATTTAATTTATTGAAAGTTAACATTTTAATTTCCGTTAATGCGTATATAAATTGGTTGTCAATTTGATGATGAATTTACAATCAAATGCGTATTGCTTACGAAGTTATTGATGGTGTATGAAAACTGAGAATTACATAAAGGAAATACATATATTTAATTAAAATTTAATCATAAAATAAGTAATTTATTGCGGCATAAAATAATGGATTTATATTTTGAAACTATTACATATTTAGTTTATGGTATTTGATTGTTTATTCCGAGCTGTGAATGATTATTATCCATCCCTGTCATCTGCTGCCATCTATCTTCATATAACGGATGTTAATTGCATTAACAAAACGACGGTAATATATTTTTTGTCGGTTCCCAGCAGTTAATGTCGTCCAGCCGTTCCGGATCAATATTGCACTGGGGCCCTCTACAACCTGCATCATCTCGTTTCATCTTGGTCTGATCATATGCTTTTTTGGGCCGCACCAGTGGCGGCGCTCGCGTCGGGATAATCTCGCACTCGATACAATCACTGGGCTTGGTCATTGCTGGCAGTGTCTTCCTTAGAACGGGCTTCAGATTTTCGTCCATTCTGGGCGCATAGTATGGACACGGTGCTTTCGGACAATTCGTATGGTCCCATTTCATTTGTGTCGGATCATAGGCACGTTTCAGCCTTTGCAGTTTGCAGTCCCTATACTGGGGTCGATCCACGCACTCTTCACACTCTTCCTTGGTCGTTTGTCGAAACACGAGTTGCTTACCTTGTTTCTTCTCTTCACACTTGTACTTCTCCCGGATGATTGCACTGTTCCGAGCAGCTTCTGTCAATGTACGTTTCTGGCTGTGATCTAGTTGTCGAGTTGTTAATAAACTCCCCGTTCTACCACAGTTTAATGGCGCTAGTGTCGGTTGATTCGTAACCGTTTTAATGCTGTTATCTCGGAATGGTCCTAGAAGATGTTATTGCACGAGAAGATAATAAAACGTGTAAGCTCATTGACGAATAGAAAATAACAGAGAAAGATTAATATGCGCTTACCTATGATATCCTGTAATTGACCACGTTGTGTAATTTGAGTATGAAGCTGATCTGCGACAGGAGCCGAGATCTTAGATGCCGCAGGTCCATGTTGATAAGAAAGATGACGGGCGCTGCCGGAATTTTCAAGCTGAAATCATTTAATTAATGTGAAAGCTTGCTGAAAAGGAAAGTGCACACGTATATGTACATCAATGGAGTAAATGGATTGGTATGATTGAAATCTAAGGATTTAAATAATATATTAAAAAAAAAACATCTCATTAGCTATTGATACGGATATTCATGTTAATAATTGCGAAAAAAAAACCGTTGGTAATACAGTTACAGCAATATATACTTACAATTGGTAAAATATTACGGAGAATTTTGAACGGGGATCGAAAAATCATGTTTATATGTCAAACAAAAACAGATGAATGCAACATGGTAACGAAACATTTGACCGTTCTTGATTTTATGGAGGTTAACTGGATTATTCGAATGAATATTCTGCACTAATTTATGTTTGTGAATGTTATGATTGCATTACACACTATGTATATGTATGATTAAATAATTTTTGCATGTGTTTCTCTTGATTCAGGTTGTAATACATAAAGTGTGAGTAATAATTACTGTACGATAAGTGTATACATGTATGTATGGATGGCTAATTATTCTATCATTGTGCGCTGATAAACAACCACAAATACCAAATGTGACCGTGATGTAGAGTTATTTACAGAAAATGTTGTTCATTTCAGTAATTGCATTCCGGTTGTAATTAAAGTTCGTTGCATTACCGACCTAGTTACGCATGTATGTATGCACGTATATCAGTGTGGTTTGTCAGAATTATTTGTTCATTTGCCATTCTAATTTTAACAGCAGCAAATCGGTTATAGAACATTATAATCTAAACATATGTGAGTGTAGATTAACAGTGATATTGATAATTACTGTTGTTATCTCATTATTGTACGTTATAGAAGTGAGGTTAGTTGTCACTTTGACAGATATACCTGTGAACACACACGACAAATACAGCGTTACATTTGGTGGCAAAGAAAAAAAAAACTAGGTAGGGTCGAATTTCAAGTTTGTGAACGTATTTTCTTGATCTGCCAAATACCGATTGACAAGTCCTCTGGGAAATACCGACCAATCTGGATGATGTATACGAGCAGTAGCTTGGTGGGGCGCGGGGACCTAGTGTGGTTACCCCCCTTGGGGGATATGTTGCTAACGGCAACATCAAATAGCGGAAAACTATAATTTTAGACTCTAACTTCTGTGCATGAAACTAACAAACACAAAACAAATGCATGAAATGAAAATATTTCTACAAATTCGTGTTACTCGAATATGCATTGTGGGTTAGCCTGTAATTTTTGTCCAGCCATATAAGTGAATGTACACTGGCCGTCGGGTTGAATTTTATTGCGAAATTTCAACGAAATTTCTTAATTAGTTTCTGAATTATGCAACATCGCATGTTTCGGCTGTGCTGGTCGGTTGCCGGACGTTGTTAAATTGTTTCCGATTGATGCTATCGACCGGGTATTTGTCTTTGTTATGTCGTAACGTATATGGTTATGTCTCCAAGGAGAAATGCTCCTGCTGAACTGTCAATGTATGGGGTGTTGTGATTTATTGTTTAAAACGAATATTTAGATTTATATCCCACCCAGTGCAACCAGGACAGTTAATGGTGTACATGTGTGTATATGTTATGCTTGGCTGTAGATGTAGATGTTGGTAACATTTTTTGATAATTTCCTAATGAGTTACAAACAAGCATATGTTGTTTGCCTTGTTGCGCGCTGTGCAAACTACATAGCATTACAGTGTTCTGCCGTCTGTATTCCATGCCTACACATTCACATGTATGTATGCAGGCTAAAGATGTATGTTTGTATAAGTTGGGTTATACATACATGAATATATATATATATATATATATATATATATATATATATATATATATATATATATATATATATATATGTGTGCATGCGTGTGTGTGTACACGCGGACTCTGCTCGTATTTCTCCAAGGACTCTCTTGGTTGCCCACAAATAATAGATATGCCCTTCCTTACTCCATGTTACATGGTCTGCAAAATTACGTCGGCTACTCGGCTCGCTCACTGCTGCTGTTGTTAGACTGGACCTTGGCCACAACTCTCCCCCCACCGTACGCCAGAGTGTCTCTCACATTCTCTCTGAGGAATATACACACCATCCACAAACATCACCATCACCCGTCAAATTTAAATAATTTCACCTTCGTATTTGTTCTTCCTTGCACGCTGCAAATGTTTATCAATTTCTATGCCCTGCACGGCCTGGAAAATGCATTCAAATGAACACGATTCGTATGTGTAGTATTACCAGGAATGCATTTAGATAAATACAGTGTGCGCGGATCATCAAGACGTATTCTTATTACAGAAGATTCAATAAAACTTATTTATTCAATGAAATAATCGTCACTTTGACACTGATGTACTGCATGTGATGAAATTAGATTTAAAACTGCACATATCCAGAGAATATGTGTGCGTTTGTGCATGTGGTATAATAGCTGTCACCCTTCAAACTAACTTTGTGCCCGTATTATCCCTGTGTGAGAGAGAGCTGTATTACTCGTGCTATTTCACTTTGGCTCCAGGTAATATCACCAGCTAATAAATATTCGCGCACGGCCGTATCTCGAATGTAAAGAGCGTGCCACATACACAGGTACACCACCACGCCCGTCTAGTTATACCAATATTTCTTTCCCACTTTTACAACTAAGAGAGTTTACAGAACTAAACCAAAACTAGTTTAAAAGCAGCGCAAACTTCAAACCGTCGGAACAAAAGCCCAGCGTAATCTAAATCTGAATTGCATTGTCGTACATACATGCATACACCGGCGTTATGTAGAGGTATATGATGGTAGTATTCGGTGTAGTAGTGGTTGTGGTCTCATACTTCAATCGCTGGTATCGACTTTCATATACAAGAGAACAACCAACAGAGTTCTAAATAAATGTACATTACATGGGTATCTACATGTTAACAGCACTTCTTCGATAAACTTATTATTACAAGTCAAGAAGTCAGGATTATAACAGTGGGACAGGGTATACCAGTATACTATTTATATACACAGTTATATTTATATTTGAAAACAATAGTTTTAGGTTATGTGTTCAATAAGAATGAATATAGTCATGTTGAAAATATTACTTGTTTCTTGGTAAATCTTCATACTGTGTATGTGTTGGCATACAGGTACATAATCTGCCCGTTATTTTGCATTTTCATACCGCGAATATTTAATTCTGAAGCGTGCAGTGCAGCATGACAAGAGCGGTTCTCTGGTTTGAGTCCGCAGTAATATGTGCACGATGAACATGTGTGTGTTTATGACCGAGATGGTTAAGTTTCTCATGTTTTAATATTCCGTCTTGAAGGAACACACACATACACACATACACCTGGTGACATTAAAGGCAGAGCTAAGCATTTCATTTTCTATGAAATAAAATGAGACCGTCTTATAGTTGTAGAAGACAAACTCAAAGAGATTTTAGTTGCGTTCTGCAGATTACGTGTTGTATAAAGCAAGCAAGCTATGAGCGGAGCTGAAGCACCCGTAATGTGCGCTAGTCACAATTCCTAGGGTTGGGGAGCCACTATACGCTATACGGCTTACCGAGTTAGAAAACAGTGCATACTGGCCGTATGCAATCCGTATAATTTCAGAACTTTATGGCACGCAAATGATATTTGCAACTAGAACAATATATATATATATATATATATATATATATATATATATATATATATATATATATATATGTATAAATTATATCTGGTATCGGGCTGAGCTGCTGTTCAAACTTTTATACTCAAAAAGGTTAAAGTTCCCCGTTTGTTTCCAAACCAATTTTTCATTTTGACAGCTGATATCACAGTATAGAGCGGTGAGGTTATGTGTGACACTGCACAATTTCCATTTAAACTAAAAAGAAATAGTTTTCATACGAGTGACGGCGGTGTTGAATCGCTTGAATAGATGAATTCTAACAGTGTATTGTCCCAGCTGATGATATACAACTAACTGTGGCACATGCACGATCCATACAGGATATATTCGTAAATGAAACACATTACAGGCCGTTATTGTACAACAACAGTGCCGTGGGGGACGTTATTTGCTGGTGCTCACAGTGCTAAGTAAATAATTAAAACCACGTAATTCATAGTGCAGCTTACCGTGAAACTTGTTACATTAATGGGTCAGTAAATACTTATAATTTTTATACAGAGATAATTTAGTGCGGTATAAAAGAATATACACGTACAACACTAAAGCTAGATTCACAGTTAACTCAATGCAGTTCAGTATTATTCTGTCAAATGTTATTGAATATATTTGCATTCATTCTCTGTTAGCACAAATCCTGTTTCAGTCATAAATCGGACCAAATTTGATATACAAATCAGTTGGAATATGAGGAATTATTGAATGGCGTGCATTTGGAGGGCAGTTTTGAAGTTGCAACAGCCGTAGTACTACATGATTTAAACAAATGTACATAGTCTTTATCGCCACAGTACAGACTGACGAGCCGGATATCACATTAATAAAATCGAATGAGAATTGCTGCTTTTAAATAAAATTGCTCCGATAAATCAATAGGTAATAACCACCAATCTGAACGGCAATTAAATAATTTCCGCGGTTAATTTCAACGGTAAAGCCCCTTAATAAAACCGTAGTTTAAAATGCCTGGTTGTCGAGAGAGATAGAATAAAATTGCTACAGGAAAATCGTTAATAATTTACCCATCGCCAATCACATTATCGACTGGTGTTTTACTTCCGTTTGTTAATTTCATTTTCAATGCGAAATATTAACGTATAATGTCGCATATTGTAATTGCAGAATATCTGTCATGTACCTTATGTATATAATCACCTATCGATGTCATTGGCGTAGTAACGTGGGAGGGTTGCGGGGGCCAGTGGATAATAACATAACAATACAATCGTGAACATTTGGTACATTCAATAAAATCGAAGTTTCATTCGATAAACTTCCAAGTTGATCAAAATTGTCCCGCATTTTGTAAATCAATGACAGAGTATGAAATTGAATTTATATTGAGTATAATTCGAAAATAATCATACCTAATTGACGGTATGTACAAAAAAAAAAAATGTGATTCAGTGAAACAAAATTGAAATAAATTAGCGACATTACTAAGTGTGATATTCGTTATTAATTGTGCATATTTAATTTTAATGTAAATCCAATTAATTCATTATTTTAACATTTACAAAATAATATTTACTGTTCGTTTTTGGAAATTGAATGTTTATTATGGAAATTTGTATTATTCGTCGTAATGGTTTTGTGAAAATTTGTGAAAAAAAAAATATATTTAATCGAAAACTAATGTAGTTAATAGTCTAAGAAATTAATATCAATATCTGTGAATAATAATCAATATATATTTACACAACTAATTGGTCTAATGACATTATTAGTTTACTATATGTACGTAAAATTATCTATAGATACAAAGTGAAATGTATATTGAATTTTCAATTAGTTTCTAAAATGATTACAGCACATGATGTGATATGTATGTTGCATATATCTTTACATTACCACACGATCATTTACATATACCCACACACACACACAGATACATTGTACGTCGTATGTACTTACATTTATATACAGCGTGTTTCAGAAGTAACATTCATCTGACATTGTACAGGAATGAAAACAATTTTAGTTTAATTCAATACCGGGAATCTATGTTAGAGGATAAAGATCTCGATCTCCAAATACGCATTATCTTTTTGGAAAAAACCCCGTAATACTTACAAGTATGTATGCATTTTCGGTTCAGCCGTTGTAGTATACATACTGTGACACATGCATGTTACATTCCACATGCATCATCGTCATCATGCTCGGATTATACCTAATCAGTATCGATTGAACCTTGAACTAACTCCGTGCTAAATGGACACAAAGCCCGTGTCCATACTCGAGTCAAATTATACCTCCGTCGACAAGCAGGCAGTAGCGACAGGCCAGTAGTGTATGCTAGTATAGTTCCAGTTCTGTAGTACAGTGAGCGGCTTGTGACCCTTTCCACGGACGCTCACCGTATATACAACTCCGTGTAATAGGCTCTGACGGGCACCAGTAGAGAGGCAAATACCAGGACCGTACTCAACGTACAAACCAGGGGGGAACACACACTCCGACACACAGAGAGATAGTAGGAGAGAGCCAGCCCGGTGATGGGTTTCATTAAACAAGATTCTCCGTCGGTATAAAGTGCTCCCACTAATGTACAAATGTTCGGGTACGTTAGCACAGCAAAAGGATTAAGAATTAGATTGACTCTGGAACATGGACATAAAGCGATAGATGCGCCCCCCCCCCCCCCCCCTGCCAAGTGCGTATGAATAGAGAAAAAGATGAAAACCGCTGAATACACGTTGGAGTCTTTTTGTGTGTGACGAATATCGTTTATTTATTTGAGGTTATATTGATGTTTTGGGAGAATTCCATGACAGATTGTCACAACAGTAATACTGTATAATGTTTAGTGAACTAGGCTGTGTATTATTATATTATTCCCGCTGTATTTATGTAAGACAATAATTTTGTACCTCATAACCTGTCAAATATTCATTCTTTCAGAATATAGGTGGCGTTGTGCAACACCTTCGTTTGCAAACTGATCATGCAACAAAAGTACGGTGTAGTAAAAATATTACTGCCTATCGCCGGCGCTGTTGTCGATGTATTTTCCTGATGTGCCAATGATGTGTTGTGCACATAAAGGTACTGTTTGGTGACCGCTAGCATTCGCGGTGGATGTTGGAAGAGGGAAGAGCAGCGAGTTCAGTCTCGTGTGTCCGGATTATGTCTCTGATTTATGTGTAACCGAAGGCGCTATTCTCTCGTGTCAATATTGTTTCCAAAGATTTTCTCTGGCGCTCTGCGTGTTACTTTTATTTTTGTTACGGACTTTACACAACGAAATATATTGCTTCTTGCACGTACTATTGATGGTACGTTAATTTATTAGCTGCAACGCAAGTACAGTGTCTGGTTGTGTTTTAAATTGTTTTGCGATGAACACGATTATACATGTATGCAATACGAGTATAATGCGCGTGTATGTGTATGTGTTAGCTACGGGTATATGTACGATTTGACATGTTGTGTACTCCGGACACTAATCCCTGGTTTTTGTGAATATGTAAACAAGCTTATACGTTTCACACTGGCTTCTCATACTGTCCTGTTGTATTTTAACAAATGTTGTCGCACGCCCTTACATTTTTCCCGGCGTAATCCACAGCAATCCACTCACATCAGCATCAACGAATGGTGTTACATTGTTCATTAGCCGTAAAGAACATCACACATCTCTGTAATCATCTCTCGTAATTAACCTAATAGAATGTTTAGGTAATGTGTTTTATTGTAACATTGTAAAGAGAATTGATTAAACATGATGATGTGTGACAGTAAAGTTGAACCAGGACATGGTCACGGAGCTTTGAGAAGAATGTTTTCTTCTGCTGCTAACTAGTAGTTCCATCCGGAACTAGTGACAATGGCTGCGCACGATTGCGAATTAATGGTTTTGCCCGTCACTATCTTATACCAGATTAGTGCGTGCATATCCATTATATTCAGAGATTAAGTACTGAACGAAACGTCAATAAAATTTACATTTTCATGATTACGGAGCGTAGCATTTGATTAATATTTTTCCCCCTGTTGTCTGGTGTAAAGTTTTTATTATATCCATAATTATATTCACATTTAGCCAAATGCTATGTCCGGTCAACACAATATTAAGTAACGTCATGGCTGTTCGATGCACGGAGGTAAAATATAAGTCCGGCACTGAACTTATGCAAATGTCATCCCTCTTCTTTGATATAATTACGCGCTCTTGTAACACGTCCCATGTTTGCAGTACCTTGTAATACACTTTCAGCCGGACCTGTATGCATATACGGCCGGTGTTTGCACAATCTGGTCTAATACAATTCAAGCCAAACCTGTGCACTTCACAGGACAGACCAGATCCACATACACTTCACTGGCATATTAATCCAGAGAACATCTATACTCATAAAGTGTGCTGTCATAAAAACATCCGCATAAAATGTTGCTCTAAATATTGTGCTTGCTGTGCTAATTGCCAACATGTATATGAGTGTCGTTTATCATATTTACCTGATGTATTTCTCCCCGGTTGAGCCAGGTTGAGCCAGGTTGAGCGCTGCGTTACTGTGAAGGTTGCGCATAAAAAGTAATGAACAAGGCGACCGGATCTTTTCCATATTTAACGCGGGTCTTCCTTCTGTGTTTGTAGTGTTTTCCTTCAGCTTCACGTGAATATAAAGCATCGTCACGTACCTTACCAGTTGTACCAGTGGTCTCTACCGACGACCAAAGTGGCGAACCAGCTGGTTTCAGTATTCAAAGTGGCCTCTACTACTCACTGAGCAAACTAGTAACATGCACTTACTATGTATATGAGTTTGAAGAGAATAGAGACCACTCCATATATATATATATATATATATATATATATATATATATATATATATATATATATATATATATATATATATACAGGCTGATTCAACAGTAAATATTTTCCAGTAATTAGAGTAACGAACCGTGTTTTTAAACATGCGTTGTGTTTAAAAATATATTGACAACCCCGTGAGTATTTTGCATAATATTCTCTTCTACACATTATTGATATTATTATTAGTTAATTTCGTAAGATTTTGTTACTGTTGTTTCTTATTGAAACAACCTGTATACGTGTGTACGAGAATACGTACTATAATGTGTATCTGTGTCTGTTTATTTATCAGTATGTGTGTGTGTGTGTTCTTTTATTCTATGTATACATCTTCACATCTATATATAGACAGGGGAGTGTGTGTGGTGTGCTTGTATGCGGACGGGACACGAACTGAGAATGAATTCGTATGGGTCAAGTGTAAAACAATGTGAATAATTCACACCTGGCAGAAAGCTCGTGTACAGCAGTGCCCTCGACTCATTTCTCTTCTTGGTACGCCATTACGAGGTCACCTACCATTCTTCCAACCCTTATACACACATGTAGACACACACACATTACATATATATATATATATATATATATATATATATATATATATATATATATATATACATTATATATATATATATATATATATATATATATATATGTATGTATGTATGTATGTATGTATGTAGTGGTCGGCCGGCAGTCACCCTTGTCGTTGCTATTTCACACATACCTAATCGCCCCCTGTCTGTCCGACCGTCCGTGGACTGGTTCGTGCGTGTACCCCAAGCAACACTGGCTTTAATGGGGTAAGATGTATTACCGGGCACCCCCACGCCCTTCTAGCGCCGGACTATCCAGGTGAACAGCATTTATTTATGTGACATTTTCATTTGGAAGAAATCTGTCCTTGGTTTTAGAAAGAATTGTTACCTATTGGGTCGTTTTGTTTACAAATTACATTGTTTAGCCCGCAAACATTAGTTATATTCTGTCTCTCTCTCTCTCTCGATATATATATATATATATATATATATATATATATATATATATATATATGTAATTGTGTATAAGAAAGTAAAACCATATGTTTGCTATTTGTTGTTTGACACAGGAGAGAATTGGTAACTAGTGGGTAATATAAATATGTCGATAGGACGCGCCCGTCACCAAGTCAATTTAATGCGATTTCGTTCGGTTTAATACGATTTGAAGCGGTGATCCGGTTTGGCGCGAGACGTCGTCTGTCGCGCTGCAACATTTCTCCGTCGAGAAATGTTTACCCACAACGCACTGGCTATTTTTACACAAATATATTTAAATTTACCGACGCCGATTAGCACACGAGAGTAAATTATACAAATATCAGTGTATTTTGCTTCGGTCTCGCACAATAATAATCATGATATTTACATTCGGTTATTTTCATTACATTACACATTCTCGCGTCACTGGCATTTGTCACAAATTGTTTGATGTTGTTTCAACGAATCAGGTACAAAAAAAAGGTTATGTACCTTGGGGCACTATCAATAAACGTGCATTGTAGCTTGTAGGTATTGATATTGTTTTTGGTTTTTCCTTCGCTTCTGATTCACAACATATCATGATCAGTGTCGGTTGGACAATTTTCTTTTTAAATCCATTTCTGACATTTCTCGACTAACACACAATATAAACGTGAATGTAAACCGGCTATTTTTATGACTCTATCACACATATATCATTTCGATACCATTCTAAACAACAACTTCATATCGTTTTAAAGAGATGTAATTACAAATATTACGTCGGTAATATTCTGCAGTCAATCGAATAGAATTTACAGTTGGAAGTACAATTATATCAATTAATATTCTTCCATATTTATATTTCTGTTCATTTTATACATCGTTTTGATGTGTAGATCACGCAGAAATCACGATAGATACATACACGGATGAGAATATATAGTTTTTGCATACTTTTTGTCAACCTGTCACACAGACAAAACTCATCCTATATTATCATGACACTGATGCAAGAAATTTAATCAACTCAGCGTGTTAGTATTGACAAGCACACAAGGATTCATATACGAATACCGTCCGTCTGCATAGCATGACGTTGGGGGGTAGTGTATACAACGCTACTTAACAAAATCGATCGATCGAATTATATTTTCCAATATCAATTTGTACTTGTTTTGTTAGGCCGTTTTTTATTTGCAGTTAACCAAATTTACTTGTCGTTCCTATACGTTATTTTAGCAGGGGTATATTTTTAATAGAAGAAAAACATTGTAAGGATATACTATGAATATATATATATATATATATATATATATATATATATATATATATATATATATATATATATATATATATATATATATATATATATATATATATATACAGGAGTTTTCTATTTTATGTATTTTAATAGTTAATACTATTTTATATTTTATAGAAGTTATTGTTGATTAGCAATACCCATTTTTCAGTTGATTTTCATCGCCAAGTTTAAATTGATGTAGACACTGGTACAAACTTTGTGCTTTCTTGTTCTCAGTTGCAAGATAAAACATACACACACGTTATGAAACTTGAATCGCGAAGGATCAGAGCAAAAAAAAGAAAGAAATACTTCTTCACTACCGCTCATAGTTCAGGTGCACGCCGCACATTGGCGTTAGCGCTCCTGTGGTCTCACACTGGTAGAGCATCGCGTTGCAACACATTTAATGCAAAAATAACAATCTTCAAAAGAGCACATGAAAAAAATATCCTCGCGCGTTCTAAATCTATTTCTCGTCTGGCCGTGTGCGCGTACATACACTCTGCTAACAGTTCCAGCGATTGGTATACAGGGCACACGCATATATCTGCATAGATATTGGGCCTGCGCGCGATACTTTGTGAATACCGAGTGAGTGATGCCCAAGTCAACCGCTAGGTGCACTAGTAGACGTGGTAACGGTAGCGCGCGCCCTGCACAAGACACACAAGTATAACTTTATGCGGCAGAATACCAGCAGCACCTTTGGGATAGAGACGGGACTTCCTGTCTCTGTTCCTGCCAGCATGTATGTGTGTGTGAGTTCTGGCGGCTTTGTCCAATTGGCATGCGAAACGTAGCCGATCACTGCGAGGTTAGTTCTCGTCTGTTCGACCGTATGCATATAATATAAATGTGGCGGGACAACCGCACAGAAGCCATACGTATGAAACCACACCACACGTCTCTGCTGCACACCCAGGCAACCGCTGCTATTAAATGTGACTTTACATGGCGATTTCATTTAACTTTGTATGTTTCAATAGTTGCCGATTCCGTGAATTTCAATGCGATCTCCTTTGCAACATGTGTATAATACACAAACTTACTGACACTTCAACACTACACAAACTGCGATACGATGTTCGATAGATGCCAGTTTGTGAATATTAATTCCATACAGGCAAATGTGAAGTTTTAATCACATAATTACCCATAACTACCCCTAAGAAGGGTTGACGAACCAATTAGCATCAGACTATACAGTATTGAGCAGACAAGAGCAACTACTACATCGCTTCTATACGACTGAATTACTTTCTGAAGAGTTCCTCTAGGTTGCTTGGTGAAATGGAAACAAGCTTATTTTATCAGGCCGGCTAGTACGAAGATTCTCCACCTCTGGCAGTCGTAATTCGTAACCGATTTTATTCGGGTTTATTTTAAATAATAGCCTCGCCCGAGCTTTATCTTTGAGTTGTACAAAGTTTCAGGCAACGAGAAAAATGGGAGGGTCACAGCGAGGAGATATAATTTTTTTCTTTTGTACCGAAGACGAACGTAAGAAAACATTTGTATTCCAGTGCGTCTTTGAAGTTCCTAATTCAGTGCCGTGTAAATCAATAAATATAAAGCTACTGTCACTGTTCGACTGATTATCGTCCAGAGAATTGTAGAATCACAGAAGAGTTACAAATACTGGTTGTCAACAGTTTAATAGAACATTCTTCATCATTAACTTTTCGTTGTACATGTCTAGCGAAATAATACATCATACCAAATTAACGGGGTGGTACAAATTTGATACGGGCCGAGTTAAAGACATGCGGAACAAGGCGAGCAACGAGCAAACGAGCAGTTACCAGTCATTAGACATACATTACAACAAAGGACCTGCAGCTTAATCCTGCTGGAAAGCTGAGGATAGTGTTTTCATAAATTCACTCCCGGCTCCGTTACAAAGCAACGGAACATCAAGTGGACCGCAATACATTAACAGCCCCAGCCCCTGCCCCCTCGCACTATCCATACGCACGAACCCCCCGTATGTATATATGCATGCGTAACGTTACGTTACGTCCAGCTCAACCAGCCGTCTGTCTGTTGCTGTGCTATGCGTTACGCTTAACGTTACTGACAACCATAATTGCGGGTATCATCGTTTTTCATCCGAACCCCTTTAATGAATAAATAATAAGAGGTTATATATGTACGGGATGTTTCATTATCAACGCTACACTAAAACCAGCGCTTAAATACATTGTACATGTAAAAGATATGTACCGAAGTTGCTCATTATGTATTCACACACACACACATATGTATATTCTAAAAGATGATAGTTATTCATACATTATGTATATGTGATATAACAAGCAGTTCCAGCACATTTATGGTGTATTTAGTTCATACAAATCAATGAAGGAGTCGACGATCGAATGATTCCTGTTTTTTGTAGAAAGCTCCAAGCAATTAAGCTTCACCGTTTTAGCGTCAGGTGATAATGCCTACTTTGGTGCTGTATAATCATACATCATGCGGCCTTTTATTATATACCAATTACCCGTGACTTTACTTATTGAAATATTATTACCTGCTAACCCTACCTGCTAAATATATGATACAAGTTTTTTTACTTATTGATATTGCTATTTCCGTGAGCAAGTGTGTCAATGAGACCCACCCTGTATATGATATATGTTCCTAATGCACGTGAAACATCACCTTCTTTGATCATTGGTTTGTGGTTTTCCCTTGCGTTACGTCTATGTGTCACCTCGGTTGCGCGATACGTTACGTTCTACCTGGCGCGCTTTGTAATGGAACATTTTTAGATAATTTAATGAAATTGTGTAACGTTAACGAAACGTTTTCGTTTGATAAATGAATGCATATTTGCAAACAAAATCCTTTCTTTGAACATCCAGTTATTTGTGTTGCTGTTGTTTTTTCGTAGATGTTTCATTATTTAAAAATGCACGGTTTAAATCGGTTACACTTGAAGTATCTTTGTTTCCGTCATTTTCTCACACAGATTACTGTCATGGCAACCTCACTGGAAACAAACAGATACAGATCTGCAATCTAGAGAAACAATATGAAATCTTGTAAATGGCCAGCTGCACTTTATTTCAAAGAGAAGTGGATATTTTTATTATTCAAGAATACTTTGTTACAAGTATGTATGTCCTTGGCATTTGTATTCTCAATGTAACGATTGATATTTGATCGAATCGATACTGTGTCAAAACTATATAATAATGACGGATTATTACGTCATTTACAAATAACAAGCACACAAGTATTACTCTTCACATGCAATGCCAGAAAATGTTCTAGCAATTTGGCATTATTTTCTCAGAGTGGACATCAATATTTTAAACTGAAAAAACTTAATAAAAACAATAGAAGTTTTAAATCAAACACATGCAGTAGAACAACACAACTATTCAGGGATAATTATCTCTTGCAAACTTCACTTTCATCGTGACTATTAGACAGGGCGACTGGAAATTTTTAAATAAACATATATGTCAGATTAGTGTGCAAATATAACCTGTACCGGAGGCTGTGTAAACAACCAGGTTTATCTGCAATTTAGCACCGGGGTTATAGGTTATCACGGTCGACCGTTGCTGCGTAACCGCGTGACCAAGAATCAAACAATGCTGGAGGAACATATGCCAGTGGTAGTCATTGGAGGAGTGCAGCAGGAGGTTTATATTATGGGGGGCACTGGGGGGTGAAATGACAGTTTGAACTATCATCAACCATTATTAAGCGCATGAATAACCCGGTAACAATTATGTACACCTTCTAGTGTTGGTTATGCTATAGTTTATTCATTTTATCACCAGCTACAGATTGGTATTTCCCGAATTCGATCGGCTAGTTTTATAAAACGAGTAAAATGTACGTGAATTTCTGCTGGAACAGTAGAAATGCCAGTTTTGATATGCGATAGTTGCGCAAAGGTAGCTAATCAATTGCCTTGGTAATCTGGGAAAGGGGCACAGATAAAACCAGTGATGATTGAGAAGGGTAAACAAAGGGGACGTCAATTAAACTACTTGCCCTCGCACATATATCGTCACCTATTCCCATTCTAGTTATTTACAGATTACAGATTAAAAGCCCACGTTGAAAGAGTAAAACATACATTATACTCAAACCGAACTTACCTGCTGTTTTGAAGAAATCTTCTCAATATGATTACGTGTCTTTCGTCGTTTATAATAACCAATTGCAAATGACCATGTCTAAAAAACAACTAAATAGTAATAGTAATAGTATCTTTAATAATATGTAGTAAAAATGTATTGCAAAACTTTCATTTTATTTATAGTCTGAACTTACATACTTGTACTAACATGTTAAATGTTAATGAGCAATTATTGTAGCATAAACAATAATACTATTGTGAAATTAAATTTTAATACGTAATTTTAATTGTTATGACGGGGTTGTGACATTTCTAGAAACAGTATTGTACAGTTGCATAACGATACAACAGTTGCAACTGTAATCTGTTTAAATAGTTTTACACAACAATTCACGAGATATTAATTATTAGTGAAAGCGCGGTGTACATTTTATTCAATACTTCAAAAGCCAAGAACTTGGTAATTAAAAGTGAGAAGAAAGCCAACGTGTAATTAAATTACGCGTAATTAAATTGATTCGTACCAATTACCTCAACGATCCATATTCACGTGAAATTGTTCAGATTGTAACATAAGAAATAAGACAATGTGGGATATTTGGAAATAGGATAAGAAAATAAAATACATGTATGTTTGATATATACAGTTGATTTATTTATTTCTTACTCTCGTATTAATGAATATAATATTTTACAATATATTTTTGAAATGTACTCACAATTATTCAGTATTATTGTTCTTTTTCAACAAGCACAAGTTTTAAATTAGAAATTGCAGCCGTAGATGATTTTTTTTCATGATGAAATGCCATATTATCGGAAATGATTGTATGTATAATTATGTATAATATATACAAGTGCAGAAGCAATGATAGTATTACATATTTAGTTTAAATACATAGATTAATATTTTAATTTAGTGTTAAAAATACAGCATTTCTGTGTGTGTGTGTGTATGTGTGTTTTAATTAATTACTGATGGTAAATCATTTTACAAATACGATTATGAAAATCCATGACATCTGTCGATAAAAATGAACAATATATCTTTACATATGGTCATGGGCATCTGTGTTCTATGCATTATACAGATTCATGTGTTTGCTAAATCTATGAAAAATTGCGTATTGTATTACATTTTAACAAATTCAC
Organism: Carabus problematicus; assembly: GCA_963422195.1. Taxonomy (NCBI): domain Eukaryota; kingdom Metazoa; phylum Arthropoda; class Insecta; order Coleoptera; family Carabidae; genus Carabus; species Carabus problematicus. Next base: position 763,804 of record OY728585.1, read on the forward strand.
CATTTGTCATACACAGAACAGGCATTGGCCAATATTGTAGTTTACATTATTATTATAAATTTTTCAAGCCTGTTCTGTGTATGGATTCAGTGCCGCAGTAAGACCCAATCGCACTAATCGGGGGGCGCCCAAATATTAGCTAAAAAAAACCTCAGCTAGAGGCGCAAATTTGACATTTGGCTCCGGGCGCAAGAATTCCCCACTACGGTCCTGCATGCATTCATATGTACATATAGTATTTTCCGAATATTAATAGTAATCGTTTTAGTATGTTTCATTTTTCAACTCATACATTTTACATAATATATTCGGAAAAATACTACATGTACATAGTTTTCTATACATATAGTTCTGTATACATAGTTATTTACAAAAGTTATATTTCTAGTAGAATACCTGACAGGAGGGGGCCAGGGTAGTATTTATTCAAAATATACCTAAGTATGTATTAATGAGAAATATATTGACATCCTCTCTCAGTCTCTTAACACAAAACGAAAGCAAAACATATAAAAAGTTTTAAACATTTATGTGGGAGGATAATACATATTTTACGAGACCAATATACACTGTATGTTTGTTTGTTTGTATGTATGAATGCATGTATGTATGCATATATGTATGTATGTATGCAGCGTTTGCCAAACGAATTTATGCTCAATACATTTTTGTTCATGAATATTGATGCCGAACGATTATATCATTTATGTAGTTTGGAAATATCGATAGGAAATACGTATGTATAGGTTGTTCCACTATCGCATTGCTGACACTTTTTCACTTGTAATAGAAATTAGTTTATATATGATATTATTTTCTGTTGCAGAAGATGACGTACAATTTGAGAAACACTGGCTATTCATACACACATACACACACACACGCATATATATATATATATATATATATATATATATATATATCTACATACATATACGTGTATGTAGAGATATAGTCATGTATGTCAGATACATGATACCCATGGGGCCGCTTACAATACTCGATGCGATTCGCATATCGAGTTCGCCTGGTCCAATTATCCGTCGGATTAGCATTAAAACTTTACTACTACAGTCTGTTTATGAGCTTTTTAACATCACTTTAACATCACGGCGATATTTACGAGTACCTACACATACGCCGGTCAGTCTGTCGGGTCTGGTCGGTTGGTTGAGCGCTCTGAAATACACATTATTTACCGTTCTATTACTGTTGTAGCCAGGGGTATCCTTGTACGTATATCGGTGGCCAATCACACACACACACACACACACACACACACACGTGTACACACTCGACTTACACCTTTATTTATTCCATTGAAAAACGCAAGACTTCGTGCAACAAACTCGTGTTTCAAACGTTGTAAAATAATCTATAATTGACACGGTGAATTATCTTCCTGAGCTACAAACACCCGTGGATAGATTAGAATAAAAATTATAACGTTTTTTTTTTAATGAAGTATTTCATATTCGCCCATTGTAGTTGTTATCTATACTTTGGGTAAAACAAAATTGACAGTTAATTATCTGGTAAATGAGAAATAAAATTACTAAAAATAGTAGTAATCAAGTATATTAAATACAATGTTTACAAGCATTTCAATGTCAGTGTAGGTGATTATTAATGTTTGATAATATTGTCTATAGATTTAGATTTTCTACCGGGTGTGCAAATATTGTCCAAGTAGTTGACATAATTTCTTTTTGTTCGGTAGCGAGTTAATGTTTTTATTTATTACATGCTACTGAAACACACATTTATTGACAGAAAGAATCATGATTGTACGAAATAAATAATAGATGAATCTTTATTTATTATGGATGATTTGTTTGAATAATGTTTGTAAACAAGATGGCCGCCTTAATGTGAGTATGATTGTAGCGCATTGAACCGCTGTTAATACAGCCTGCCAATAACTTATAACAATGCCTACCAGAGCAACATCTGTCTGCATATAAGTGTGTGTGTGTGTGAGATCACTTATTGTTCCCGTAGTAGGTCAAGAGTAAATTGGTCACTAAATTAACCCCCACCCCCCGCAACCTGGTTAGGCCATAAAACTACAAACATAACATATATATACTCTATAATATCTTGACTTTTCTCACACAAGTTCCACGAGCAACTCATAACGATGCACAATATTTATTAAGAATAATGAAACTTGTTTTGTTAAGTATTGTTTGACAATATGTTCTTCTGTCACAAATGAATGAGTGAATGAATGTTGTTCACGGTATTAATTATTGGATGTGTAAGGTTTACAACATCATGTAAAGCAGCAGTTCTAGAAGTAATGCAGCGCCACTGTAACCAGTATGGTTGCACCCGGAACTTTTCACTGAAATCGAAAACATATTCGTTAGACATAACCATAGAAATGTATGCACTATAATACTAGTTATCTCTTTCATTTTATATTACAACAGTTGTGAATGTTTTCATTTTATTCAATTTTCAATCGCGTCCGTTACTAAAAACACATTTTATCATCTTAATTTGCATTTGTGCCGTTTATTACTTTGAGAAATTTCATTAAAAATTGCAAACTGCTACAGTAGAAACGTAAATTTAATACGAGCGAATGAATTTCAGAACAGCATCATAAATATAAAGACATTGTGTTAATAATAACTATTGCGTATACAAATAATAGTGCAGTGAGCTTTATTTGGACTAGAATAGTTAGATTGTACATCATGTTAAATTTCATATTTTACACCATTAGCAATCACTGGCGTGCACAATATTTTTTCTCTTTGAAAAATAATTATAAATCTATTGTTTCGTGCCCGTGATAGTGAGTGTGCAACATGATATGTTAATTGCTCTGCGCAACACGCAACACTGCCAGATTAGGAGGACGGACAGACGGACGGATGTCCGGACAGACATTGCTTGAATTGATTATTCGCCGCAAGGCTAACGGTAAGTCGCGTGCACTGTTAATTTAGAATGCTAGTCGATCAGCGAGTGCAGCACGATATTTATTTACGAATCATATGAAAGTTTGACGTACATTTACGCCAAAGTGTGCCAAGGAAATGAATACAAACCATCCAGCCTTATACATTATGAATTAAGAAACGAAAGACAGCATGGTTCGAGAAGAAAGAATAGCCATTATTGATTCGTTGACATTTGAATGGACTGGTTGAGTCAACAGTGTAACAGGTCATTTACTTTTCATTAAATCCTGTGACACTTTGGAGCAATTTATTAGTCAGGCATGGAAGATGCTTTGTACCCGATGTCCTAGTACATGGATGGCACTAATAGTACGTAAACTTTTCAACATATTGCTGGGAAATTGTTCGCCGGTAACTACTTAAACAGTTGCTAATGTCTAGTGGTCTGTACGCATTAACTAGTGGCGGGTGCCATTAGTAGTTCTTAATTCTCCAGGTACTATGAACACGGATAGTACATCAGACTTGCTCAACTCCTAGCAATGGTATAGTTAGAATATCTAAGGTATTTTACATTATACCTATCTACAACGAGATACTTCTTTGTAAGACTTTCTTGATGCGCCAAACATAATGTACCTAAGTGATTCAGCAGGATGTGTGTGTGTCTACTTACCAAGTAACAATGCTTCTCTGTTGTCTATCAATGGTGAGAGACGCTGTACGACGCTTTCTCGGTCGCCTTGCCACAGTTCCGGCGAGACGGCCGCCACACATTTCACCCGCATGGAACCGCCGAGGAAATGGCGACTGCTCAGGATGAACCGGAGTCCCAAGGTGCTGGAGACCAGACTATGTCGGTGGATCACTGGCGGGTATCTGACCAACGCCTCCGCACTCACAACCTTCGACACACAAATGGAACACACCTATTATGATTAACTATCCTCCAACACCACCACCAACACCACCACCATGTGGGTTACTCTCAAGGGGGAGATGGCGAACGGCGAGATTCCAACACCATCGCTGGACTTATGTAGATTCGGAGAGTTGTACTGTAATTTTGGATGGTGGAATCCCCAATAGTGTAGAAGAACATTAGGAGAACTTGCCTGGACTTTCCGAAGCAAGATAGTCGAGTGCGAAAATTAGTTACATATGATAATATATGAAGATTACCACGAAATATCCGCACCAATCTCTACAAGAATTATTATATTATCGCATCGACACATGACCCGCTGTTTGTATAGAAGAATCTTCAAAGTATTTCTCCACTTCCATCGCAGATACCTTTGATACGTAATATTTCATTTGATATTCTCTCTGAGCGGAGATGGGATAACGAAAAAATGAAAATACAGAACACATTTCGCCTTTTATACAGTCTCTATGTGCTCCCGTTGTATGTAATACATTCAAAGCTAAGGTTTATAGGATTTTGCGAAAGGAATATATAATCGTATGTAAGAATTTCCATTGTCATTTAGTTCCGTATACTTTGGGATGGACGCAGGGTACCATTTTGTTGTAAAACAAATTTTACTACTCATGCCAGGAATGATGTTCATTTAAACTCATTTATTTTTGGAAAGAATTTAAAAAGAAAGCTATGGCATTCATTTAAGATCTATCGATTTAAAAAATTGGATGACATCTCTGAGATTTATGTATAGATATACTGTGGACAATTGTATATGTATCAATATATATATATATATATATATATATATATATATATATATATATATATATGTATATATATGTATATATATATATATATATATATATATATATATATATATATATATATGTGCGATTGCACAATGCAATTTTCAACTACCGTGAGAATTTCGTTACCATGGCAATGTACCAGATTAGCGACAATACGGTTTCATCCGTGTGACCGCACACACAGTGACAATATAAATATATACTGACACTAAAAGCACGGTAAAATACTCGACGGTTTTTTTGCCCTATGCATTGCGACGAGACGAGAGATCTCTAAAAACTTATACTATTAACTAACAAAGCGTTAACGGCTCCATAAATGTGCTTTGTGTCATTAAATTATATTTTTGACGCCCCAACTATTCTCTATATGATGGCTCATTCCAATAAAGAATAAAACAAACTCTATCCTCGTAACTAGGAAGATAATATACACGGTTGTCATAATAAATAATATTCTCATATTGAACCATCAGATTGATTATAATCTTCTCAGCTAGTTACTAATTCAGTCAATGATTAACATAAATAGATGATGCTGATCATGCGAATGTTATGTTTTATTACGCACTCTGTCTTATTTATGAACCCGCGCGTGTGTTGGTATGTTTTCGTGCAACACCATTTTTCTCTCCCAGAACCACACCTTCGTTCACGCACAGTCAATCTGATGCGATGTGCGTATATCTTGTTCAACAATGATTAATTTGGCATTCTTTCACAGCATGTAGCATGTCTAATACATTGCAACCTATTTCAACCCTGGCACCAGGAATTTTTCATCCACTACAAGCATGTTCTCTATCATAGCCAATCCATTCACACACCCCTTGGCTGGTCACACACCCTGTAAATATAGCTACAGTAAATACACACTCGTATATCTACATTTTAGAAAACTCAAACAATAGATATACAATATCTATCAACAAAAAATCGTACGAAAGATTGAAGATTCTTATGAAACGATGTTTATATTTCAAATACACCGTTATAGTTATATTCTATATTTAGAGGTCATTATTTGCAGACTGATGTATCTAGCTAGGTATAGAATATGAATAAATGGTTTCAATTATTTATGTCATGTCTGTAGGAGCGTAAGGTTGCTTGATTTAGGACGTTCAAACATTCTCCATTGTTTTTCAATCTGTTACAAAACAATACACACACACACACACACACACACACACACACACACACACACATAACAAACATCGTCACGAACAAACCAGCAATACAATAAAAGTATACCGCATTCTGGTCTTAACGTCGGTGTATGTGTGCACGTCGTGGAATGTAATCAATAATTCAGAAATTAATCTTACAAAGTAGCTATATTTCTTCTGTAAACAATAACATTTCTGAAAAAAGGACGGTAATGCCCTTGACAGTTTACCAGAACGAGCAAATAAATATCGTGTACGTTCGTGTATATATATATATATATATATATATATATATATATATATATATATATATATATATATATATATATATATATATATACCTGTGCAGGAGCAGCAACAGGAATAGCTTCAACAGCAGGACGAGCAGAAACGGTGAAATAAATTCTGTTCTTTGATAATTAGCAGTAGAAGAAAATACACAGATCCAACCGGGAATGATTTATAAAATACTGTATTTGAGTTACTGCATGAAATATAAACATATGAAGCTATTGCAATAAATATATAATTATGAGCGAAGAGCACAGCGGATACACAGGGATTTAATCCCAACCGTACTGTATGAAATAATATTCGACGAACCAATTGACCAAGCTGGGACTTGGTGTACCCCTAGACAATAATAAAATTTGTAATTAATTCCAGCGATACTATTCCAGTAGCACAGTGGATGGTGCGTGATAATTTATAACCGAAGCTGGTGCCTGGTTGTTGCTGGTGTTATTACGATGACACGTAGGTTCATACACGTACGAGGTTATGATTAAATAAATCAGTAAATTAACCAGAGCCGGTAATTGTGACGGGTAATATATAATTTACCTGTTGCTCATTGATGTACCAGTGAAGTATTGACGCTGGATGAGATTTCCCCGATGTACAATTTAGATTAATTTCATCTCCAATTTGGTACTGCAGTTCCACGCCCGTTATCAGTGGATCCTCTTTCGGTAAATCTGTAACACTCAATTGCATTATACAGCGAATACAGATGAATGTATAGGGAATATATATATATATATATATATATATATATATATATATATATATATATATATATATATATATATATTCATATTCCGCTGGTGCAACCAACATCAATACAATGACAGAGATTCTGCTCATTTCAAACACGGATAATGGCACTAAAGACACGGACCATTGTTTGCTGCCGAATAATATATTAGAAATGAGTTGGAAATTCAAGTGTAACTTTCGCAAAATTGTATAACAGAAGTTTATGGTTGAATAAATATCATCAGACGCGGTGTGGTACGTACATACGACCTCCAGTCTGGCTTCGCTCTGCGCGGATGCGAAGGAGGGCGCTTCTGCTGACACCTCACACCGGTACAGACCGCTGGACTTCAGGTTCAGAGCGCGCAGTACCACTTTCCTGCTGTCAGACAGCGACAACTGAAACATGAGCACACGTTAACATTGCATCGGTACGCACCAACATGAAGGATTCTATCGCAGGTTTGTCAAACACAAGTTGTAACGTGTTGTGTTGTGGTCACCTTGTGCATATGACATCTGAGTAGGGTGCACGTGTAAAAAATCACGTCGGGCAAAACCAAACTGTACTAAATTAGAACATTGTCGCGGAGCGCGCAACCGGTGCAACCGATTTGTGAACAAATTACCCGACACACAGATTTTCAGGCTGAACAACAAAATATGATTGTTATGGTTTGGCAAATCTATTGCTTGCACGTACAATATCGCACATAATGAAATTGACAACAGCACAGATTTCTCACAGATTAATTCGATTATTTCGAGAAGAGCACATTTTATGAGACAGTTCATTCGGTGCCAGGTTTTCCGCCATTTTTATAGTGATTTGGTACACGGAATGCTGATGATGCATGGCCGTTGTGAACGTGGTAAGAAATTGATTATAGTCCCCAGCATAACGGTGGAGCTTAGCGGGGACGGTGTTCAGTATGCACTGCACGCAGTACTGTTCACACTTCTGTATTCTAATATTGTCGCCAAAAATTAACAGAACTCTGGGCGACAGTACTAGCGTTAGAACCAACGATTAGATTAGTATCTGAGACGGCACACCGAATGATATATGACTTGTGTATGCAGTGAATTAGATATTGACAGTATCATTCACAGTAAAAGTATTTTGTCTGTTCTGTAAATTAACACTCTTTTAATTTTTAACTTCATTAAACTGTATGGTATGTTTGTTACTGACTGGAGTGTATACCTCCAGCCCTGTCAATCACATGAATGGCCGCTTCCTCATTCCCACAACTGACATGTGTATTGATACATAATCGCTGCCGATATATTTTCATGTACCACATGTCCATTCATTCATTCCGACTGACACGTTATTATGTATAAGTAACGTAAATGAATACGGACAGTGTCAGTCATAATTACAGAACTTTGTCAAAATCAAACATCAATAATATTTATTGGAGAGTTTCGATGTTTCCCGATAAAATCCACTTTGGTCGTGTCACTTCAGATCAAATCTACACATACATGTAATACACATTAACCTCAAAATATACCTGCAAGTTTTCGAAATGAAAGCGCAGTATAAAATAATGCTAATATTTGCAAATATAATAGTAGAATAAAATTAATTCATATTATTATTGTACGTTCTACAGAATATGTTTTCATCCGGTGAATGGTCAGCATGTACGAAACTCAGAACCAATTTTGCTAGGGTTCATTTTATAGTAATAAGTTTGCTCTTAGCTTTGCCCATTTGTAATTTCAGCTTCGGGGGATTACTGTGAAATCTCGTTACAACGGATGTTCCGTGCGATATGTAGTTTTGTACGGGTTGCACCGACTACAAGCGCAACCGGCAGCCAGTCAACATTGCCTCGATACTTCGTGTGGTGGTGCCTGAATACATCTAAATATTGTGGGAACAAGCCATGCAAGATACCGGCTCATAATGCTAGCGAATTTTTCATACCGGTTATTCAATATGCAAAATCAAACTTAACCTACATGTAAATATCAATTCCTGCTGTTTTTCATACATTGTATAGAAGTGCGAGTTATAAGACGAATCATTTTTGCTCTTGATCATTATATTCAAGTTTGCTAAAAAAGCCGACGTGTTACTTCTGACATGACAGCTCCGAAAACTGACAGGAAGCAGGTGTTGTAATGGCGGCACAGTGCTGGTTGAACGCCGAATATTTAATTACACAGCATTAGCTTTACGTTACACTCAAGTCTTACCGCTACATACACAAATAGTCTTAAGTCTTACCACTACACAGACAATCTGGGTAAATCACAGTATGCTTGTGATGTATCTCCGTGCTAGACGTAACGTAACGTTACATATGTGCGTATGGTGTGGTGTTGCGCAAAGTGCAAGGATGGATGTCAAAGCTTTCAGTGTAATTAGTTTCATAAGTGTTAATAACTTACGTCAACGTGTAATCCTTCAAGACGATAGCTGTGCTGGGGCGGGCGGGACTTCGGCATATACCTGTAGAACTCCTCGTGGTCCTTGTACCATTTCACCGAGTACAGTGTGTCCTCGCCAAGCTCGTACTCGCACTCTAGATGCGCCATCTCACCTGGTACCCGGTAATGGGGCACGGATACACGTACCCACGACAGTCCACCAGACACTGTACACATCACGGATCAGCAACGATGAAGGTAAAAACCTTCACATTAATAACTAATCTACACTTTAACATCAGACACACTCAGAATACAAGTGCGTAGGTACTGAGTCACTCAGTACGCAGTTGTTTACGTGCTGCCATGAAAACTGCCGTGTCAAAACACATTTTTACGTTGTTCCCAAAGTTTTAGAAGATTATAGAAGCTTCTATTTAATCGTAACGCTATCATTTTGTAATCTATAATCATGAACATTGTTATTGTCTGTTAGAAGACAGACACGATTGCCAAGTAGTCTGCTAAATCAACTTGTTAAGTGTTTGTTCATTTGTGCAAAGTGTACCCCAATAACAGTCTGCTGTAAAATGTGTACAAAGATATCTTTTCCGCTTATACTGGAAGTTTAAACGAGTTAATTTCAAAAGGAAATGTAGAAAAACTAAAACAACACAACGAATTTAATGTTATGCGTTCCGCGTTAGGCTAAGTGTTTACGTTTGTGTGTTGTGCTAGAATGTAGAATCGACTGTATGGAAGCCACGTAGAGTAGTAAAAGGTAGAAGTTATTGCATCTCTTTGTAGTGCGGTTACCGCCTGTTCCCTGTCTATAGACAACCGACGCTAATTTGATTCGTTATTGTTTAGTCTAAGCAAATTGTAACAAAGTTTTTCATTCATCACTGTCACTGGGTATGAAATGCATGTGTGTATTTATAGAATGACACGGGTAGCGTTAGGATAATTTATTACATTAAAACAACTATCGGAAAATGTGATTAAAAGACAAGAATATGCTTTTGATAAACACGATACACTAATAGAATATTGTGTGAAGATAATTATATACATTTTAGTATCAAGCTATTTTTTAGTTAATGTCAAATAATTGAAACAATATGATTCTCTGTTTAATCTGCAACAACTTCAAAAATAAACTCCAATAATATTTCATTATAATATTGTACGATATTTTATTGTTAATAGAATTGGTGAAAAATTAACCAATAAGAAACTAAGTAGGTATTACTGGTTCAGACATTTGGAAAAAGATGTCGCCATATACCAGGGCGGTTAAAAGTGATATATCCACGTGAAATGGAGGGTACACTACGGAACAAATGGACTGGAATAATAGAAAAAAGAAATCGAATCGCGTACAGAACAAAGAATATAAAAGAATCCTTACAATGTATACGTAAATATTACTTTTATTATTAAGAATAACTGATACACGTATATTATATGAAGTGTATCTTTATTTATGGAATAAATAGAAGCTCTGATTTCACAGCCAGAAACACATCAAAAGTTTGTTCATAATTTCACCAGACAAGCATATGATATACAGCAGCCTCGCAAAATCCGCATCAGAAGACGTTGAATAACTTCTGCATGACTTGGGGAAACAAACGTCAGGGTATATACCTCATAAATAAACCCTGTCACTTCAAGCGACCACGCCTTATTTAAGGTAAGAGAATTTTTGGTATCTGTACATTTATATACGTTAGTATTATTTCAACGTCTGCCGATCTCAAGTAAGAACTGTATATATTTTAAATATGAACAAGTGTGTCAGACTTCACGGACTTGTAACCATTGTGATATTATTGATTTTCAGTATTTTCTGAATACATTAATGTTGTATGAATGCACAATTAAAACCTGTTTCGTTCAGTGCTTATATTAGAATTTAAAATGGTGAAATTGTTTCAGAAATCCGTGGGAAGTTTTCAAATACCAGTTTGGAGAAAACAGTAACGATAATTTTATACTAAAATGGAAATAAATAAATGCTGTTTACCTTGTATGACGCCAGCGATGATCAGATGAAAGAAAATGTGTACCCAGCATCGTGACATCTTCGTATCAGGCACTCTGCATACTTAAAACTTGAACTAAACACCACGCAATCGCGAAAACAGTCCCAACATTTCACAACTACACTCTACAAGACTTGGAACATGATTATCGTTCGTTTAAAAATAGCATTCACTTGAACTGAGCTTGATAGCACAGTCCCACAGCGATTCTGCACAATTCACAGTATGTTGCCATTCGTTAACGTAAGGCGTAACGCTACACATATACGTACAATGTCTGCGAGTGTTGAGACAGACATTAATTAAACCAGAGACAATCTGCAGGCGTATCTGTCATGTTGTAATTGCGTCGGAATTCTGAAAAAAGAAATATGAATATTAATAATAAAATTAATGTACATTCGACTAGAATGAATTCAAGCATATAATTAATAATTAAAAACGAGTTTATATAATATTCATAACGATATTGCACGCGCTAAGAATAGAATGAAATGAAGTTTTGTACTGCGATTTAATTAAAGAATTATCTAACATGTTAAGAACAGTTAAAGAGAGCCAACGGCAAACAAAATGGCGTAGTGCAAGACAAGCACTGTGAAGTACCGTTAAAAGCTTCCGGTTGGGAAGCAACCGAATCGGTATTGATGGAAAAAGAACCGATTCGAGATGGAACAGTCGAAAATTCAACATTGAACTAACAATCTACATATCTATTTGATTATTAAGATATATGAATGTTATATAATATAATTTTAGACATTTATACAGAAGTGAGACAGAAGGACAAAATATATATTTACATAGCACTGGCTGAAGTAAACATTTTATTCTAATTAACAAACGTAATCCTCGGTCGTTTGTGTGCTCAAAATTATAAACACAATTTAACTTTTTTCATTGCAGAGCATAAATTTACAGACTGCGTTTGCCGTGACAAATATCTATGTTGTTTGTTAGTAAAAGAAGTTACAAAAAAAAAATACATTGCCGATATAAATTTCGATATAAACTAGATGGTATACAGTGGCATACGCTTGGAAATTACAAGGCGGGGGCTTTGAGGTTTTTCTTTATTATTTGCAATTATAATTGGTGCGCAGATAGAAGATGTAGAATATAATCTATAAACTATCACAGTATCCGGAACACATACATGGATGGTTAGGAGTTAGCTTATATCGTCCCCTTATTCTCTTCACCCCCTCGGCCCACTTCCGGTACCACCTAACTGCTAGTATGTTTCAGTGGCCGGAAGGAAGCAGCTTTATAACTCAATGTTCGCTCACTTCCGTTCAAAGTTTAAATATGTTTACTCAACAATGGTATCATTAGCGTAGCCAGTTGGAAGAAGTTTGTCGAATCCTTTCGTCTTCCCTTTCGTCTTCCCTTCCGTCGCCATTTTCTTCTAAATCAAAACATTCTTACGACACTTTTTACGGATTCCCGAAACTTTCGCCTGTCGGGTGCATTTGACCGTTCGTTATTGCGCAAGCGCATAGTCAGTAGCTCGAGACAACGCTAAATATTTATTCCCCGTGAGACGCAATTTTGTCGCCCCCAAGAAACATCTTCTTCCAATTCCGCTCCTACACTACCAGTGCTGCCGCTGCTGATGTTGGTGGTGATTTTAAAAAGTTCCGTTTGAAATGTAAATGATTAACGCGAGAGTGTTGTTTTATGTATATCTGTGAAATTTAAGAATCACTCTGTTCCAGATAAAAATAAACACGATCTCTAATGGTGTCTGTGCGAATTTGCAACGAGCAGACGTGCGTCGCATTCCCCGAAGATCTTTCCGAACAATATTCTACGTATCTTTCACAGTTATGTAAATCTATATATACGATAAAAATACACTTTTTTCATAGCTTAGTCTTTGTCAATCAGTTTGGTTATTGGCGGAGTATTCTACAGTACAGATAGCGTACATGTCCACAGTGTGCATTTTTCTTGGCACGTTTTACTCCGTTTTTGTGTTCCAGGAGTCTCGAATATTCTATCAGACCCGCATTGCTTGAAATATTAAGTCCACTGTACTGTACATTGCCCAACAGTCCTAGAATCTCATCCATATTTAAATACACGACGAATATGGCTGCTTTTCTTCCAAAACAATGCGAAGGCCATTTGTTTATAATATTTACAGGATTTTAGCTTAATATTGCTTGTTTATAAACAGCCTACGTTTAGATAAAACCGAGTGCATCATTTCAACTGTCATGTTGGGCAGTTTGACAAGCGATATGTGTGGTTATGTTGCACTGAAGAGAACATTTTTCTCTTTACTGCTAGTGGACGGGGCAGCTATGAGTTGATGTGAAGTGAAGTATATAATATCTGGCACTAGGGAAGATGAGTTATAGCCCGATGAAACGTTGTTGCTTCTACTGTAGAACTTCCACTGCTAGGAGTAGAGTAGATGTTGTTATTTGCTGTTGTGTAACATTTATAACTTCTTACTCTGGACGACATTCGTGGTGGGTACTTGAGATTGAGTGCTATATATCACTGTTTGCTTCTGGCAACATGTCGGAAGGACACTTAACGCGAAATTAACCGTATATATGTCTTGAACATGTACTGCACGACATACATATATACTTGCGAAGTATATAGGCAATACAATGTTGCCTCGCACAATATTACTTACAGTGCATATATTATCAACTCCTTTGTACAAGGCTAAATATCAGAATACACCTCTAGATTCACACATGTCTGTATAATGCTGTTTAGTACTTGGCAGAGCTGAACTTTCAAGTGTGCTGCCATCTCGTATCGTGAACTACAGATCTTAGACACGAGATTGTGGTTATGTTGTGTGCAGTGTCTGCTTCTATAAATGATATGTGTTTACGAGGGTGAACACTGTCAGCCACTCACGGCCTAATTGACCTCAAATCAACGCAAATAACGTATCAAACCAGATTGGAACAAGTAAAGCTTCTTACGCGGAACTCCAAGTGACAGCAGCCTGGCCAAGCCAACAAGTCAGACTAAAATACGAAAACAATTACTACACAGCACACTCTAACAATAACACTGTTATATTAACAATCTTCATTACGGGAAATATTTTATCTTTGTAGTTGATTACACTTGACAGAAGAAAGTGATATACTTAGCGAGGTTATGTGATTACGTTGGCTGTTAATTTTTTAACTAACGAAGCGCATTACAGAAAGTTGCACGGCACGCGTTAATGAGCGAGTAAATTTTAATCACTGATGAATTTGCTGCAGGTAATTTGTTTTGTGCACTTTGAGCAGGTAAAGTTTCTAATTATGAATCGTCTGCATGTAAGTGCATATTTAACAAGAAGTTATATCTGCCTCTTACGTCAGTTACACGTAACACAGGTTAACATAACCAAACATATGCATATCCTCGTTATAACTCGGTATTCGCACAAAAAAAATCACGGGCTAGAACAAAAATAAATTCATTTTGCTTCGTCAAGGAACCGAGTTAATTGTTAAATAGACTTGGGTTTTTTCTGGTACGTTTTTTTTTCTTTAATATTAAATATTACATTACACATTATGTTCGTTGAAAAATATTTGACGACTAGCATAATTATCTTGAATGCGCAAGCGTATAGTTACAGAAAATAAGATGTACTTGTCAAATAGAAGTCAGAGAGACGTGTCTGTGTGTCTGATTGGTTGAGAGGTACAGACAGCGTTGCTATTTTGTTCTCGGACGCTATTTATAGGAATTTTATATCTCTATAGGGAACACGGGAACTACGTGTAAGTTATACAAGTTTCATCAGCTTGACCCCACACTGGTCCCCTTTAAATCTCACATTGCCAGCTCCCCAAAGGGGCCCCCACACCTACAACACTGTCTGCGACATAAATCTTTATTTTACCATAATACACAACATAAAAAAAGAGAACAACAAAAATAACTAATTTTTTTTCAGCTTTCATTGAAATTTCCAACCAACTTCTATTGAGAAACATATGTTACGGACCTGTCTCTCCTCCTAGTGTCGCATGCTGAAGCTAAGTGTGCCCAAGTGGACCGTACTTGCAAAATGTAAACGCCGATATTTCATATTTATAATCGTGTAATTTAAATGCGAAACCCGAGTTTTAATTTTCACAACTCGGGAAATATGACAGATCTTACATAATTATAAATACAATTCCACGTTATTTGTATTGAAGTCTCAATTGCAATTGAAATAATTGTTTCTTCCATGGCTAATACATTGTATTTTACAACGCTAAACATAGAATTATGGGTACATTGTGGTTATGTCGGACGGCACCACAAGATTCCAGTCTTTATGCAGTCGTGGTTCTGTTTAACTATTAATAAGTAGCACAATGTGAACTGTTTTCATGTGCGGATGTTAGTGTATTGAAAATTTACATAACACTCGATGTTTTCGATCGATAAACTATAATTTACTCATATCCCAGCAGTGCCTTGGCCCAGCCGATAATACAGCATGCAAACTAACGAACTGTGCATGCACTCAGACCGAAACTAGACCTTACGAAGTAGCGGGCTTTGGTTAAAATATTAATTGAACAGTTTGGAATACGACAGCTGTCGAGAAAAAGATCTAGATTTTGTAATCAATATTATTACCGCGACTAGACCTTTATAATGCAAGCTGCTGTATGTTCAGCCAACACGAGTTTGAGCGGCACTGTAGCATTCTGCTAGTTAATGCAAATTACCCAACTTGATTGCATATATACATACTTAAAGAATCCATCTATACCGACCGTATCATCACTACCTATGCTAATACACAGCTGACATACCTACCTGGCATATTATATCCAGTTGCCCAAATATATAATGCAAATATCAATTAGTGTATAGCCTGTACAGTGTTCGTTGGTCCGTAATTCCACCTGAATACCACCCCTGTATGTGTGTGTGTGAGCTTGCATGAATTAGTTCCTCGTACACCTGGGAAATATTGTGCGAATTTTTATGTGTTTTCCCGTAATTTTTACCGACGAACACGTAATAAACATGCAGTAAATTAGTTACTTTATATTCTATTTAATATTTCAACATCATCCGGACCCAGTTATTATTGTACATGTGCGCATGTGCAGAGCACCACGACTGTTGTTTCAGTTGCTGCTGTACATTCCAATTCACATGCCGGACCTCTTAAAGAGTAGGCAATGGCCGAATGGGGAACTTGACTGCAGAAACATTTAGTCCAGAAATGTACTGGACATAACCGCAGAATCGTACACCAAAATGGTGGGTCTGTTAAAAAATGTTACCATTCAAATATACAGTTTCTAGTTGAATTCCATACAGGAATGTCTTTAGAATATATTTGCTTTGCGAGTTGTAGCATTGAGCAGTTATTCCAATAATGTTGATTGACAAAGAAATGTGAATTCCACTACCGTTTGTAACAGTTCAGTAAGAATATTAATATTGTAATATAAAATATATTTATTTACGTGGTTTTATATATTTTCTATTGAACTACCTGAAAGTATGCGAAGATACTATTATACATTAATATTGTACATATGAAACTAAATATTTGATATTCCTTCACACGGAATCAAGCCCAAGTAGTGAATGTTCATGAATTTTTTACCGAACCAGACATTTTATTTCTTATATAGAATTGTGTCTTTTGCATTTAGTGCTATTTTATAATTGAACACAAAGTAGAAGGAAGAAAGAGGACGAAAACACACCCGGAAGAGTGTGAGAAGGCAAAGAAGAACGGTAGCGCCCGTCTGTAATTCAGTATTATCTCGTAAACGTACTTGGTTGCAGTTTTAAACATTTTATCGTCGCACAATAACAGCTAAACTTCTACCAACCCCACGTATGCTACGTAAATTTCTATCTCTAGCTATTTCTATAAATAAATAAACCTACACACTGCCTGGTTTCTCGTACGTTACATACATACAACTAATTGGTAATATGATATGCACATGTAAAAACTGAAATGACCAAAAGCACATTTTTTATTCAAGTCTGTTTTAAAACAGCCAATGTCAATTTTATTTTTGTTTAGTCGTAAATGCAGTTCATTTCGTGTAGTTACTTTTATTTAACTACTTTCATGCTGTACTTTACTTCGTTTAATCTATCTATGTATGTATGTATATATATATATATATATATATATATATATATATATATATATATATATATATATATAAAATTATATACAGGGTGTCCCTAAAATGCGTGGACATCGCTTAACCACAGATTCCTGGGTCGAAAATAAGACGATTTAACTAAACTTACCTATATGCAATTACGTTTCGTTTAGCTGGTATTCTGCTTCAAAGTTCTTTAAAAAAAAAGTGATTTTATCCATAACTACAGAACGCTTGGATCGATTTGGATAATATTCGGTACTGTACTTCTTACGGATGTAGATCATCTTTTAGGGTGATATTAGTTATTATCAGTGGACCATTAGTGTACGAAACACGGGTAACCCGGCATAAATCAGTCAAAAACTTTTTAATGTTAAGGTCAATAACTTTCAAAAAAATAGTTTCAGAAAGAGACATTCAATAGTAATTTTTTTGTTCTTGTTATCTGTACTGATATCTGTTAAGGTTTAGACACAAAAAAATAAAATCTGAGGGACCGCGCACTGCATTTCATAAAAAAATGTCATCTAGCAGTCTGGTTTTTTAAGAAATAAATGACGATATGATATTTATTAGTGCAATTATTTAGATTTCCTTATAAAAAGGAATCGCAAATATTTAAATCAGGTGAACGAGGTGCCCATTTTGCAAAAATTCAAAGGAAATCTAAATAATTGCACTAATAAATATCATATCGTCATTTATTTCTTAAAAAACCAGACTGCTAGATGACATTTTTTTAGGAAATGCAGTGCGCGGTCCCTCAGATTTTATTTTTTTGTGTCTAAACCTTAACAGATATCAGTACAGATAACAAAAACAAAAAAATTACTATTGAATGTCTCTTTCTGAAACTATTTTTTTGAAAGTTATTGGCCTTAACATTAAAAAGTTTTTGACTGATTTATGCCGGGTTACCCGTGTTTCGTACACTAATGGTCCACTGATAATAACTAATGTCACCTTAAAAGATGACCTACATCCGTAAGAAGTACAGTACCGAATATTATCCAAATCGATCCAAGCGTTCTGTAGTTATGGATAAAATAACTTTTTTTTTTAAGAACTTTGAAGCAGAATACCAGCTAAACGAAACGTAATTGCATATTGGTAAGTTTAGTTAAATCGTCTTATTTTCGACCCAGGAATCTGTGGTTAAGCGATGTCCACGCATTTTAGGGACACCCTGTATATATCCATCATTTTTACGTACACTGTAAAAAAACAACGCTTTTATATTCTGGATGATTTTTTTGCGGATTGCTTAATTTTATGTTGTGTCTGATAAATGTGAAATATTATAGCCAGTATTTTTAGCACAATATACGCACATACATACAGTATTATATCTGTGGTGCATTGTTCATGTTATATTTAAATTTTCGTCATTATCTTCAGCACCTGAAAACAGCTATGCCTGGCCATATCCACTGATTAAATCTTTTTATTTTTGTCGCGAAACGTATCTGTCAAATGTAGCTTTTAAATTAAGATTTAGGTCATACATTTCGGTTCTTGAGCCCCCGGTTTGTTTAGATTTAATTAGATACATATATTAGCAAAATAAAAAGTCATTTCGCCCACTGTGCATAAAAAAAAAAAACCAACAAACTATACATTAAAATGTGTAGAATTAAAAGTAGAAAGTCATGTTGAAGCGCATGAAAATATTTGTATTTTTATAACAATGTAAATTCGGCTTCATTTGCTGTGCTCTGCTGTGTTCGCCTGTCAAATTCGCGTTCAAAACGCAAACAAAATGTGGCATGTATTGAAAAGTATAGCTACAAATGTTGAGTCAGAATAAAAACAAACATTTTATCACAGTTACATATCCGTATCTATAGTTGTAGTAAATATACTCGTGTATATTTGAATTTAAAAATCCAATATAATCACATCGACACGATGTTGATACATACTCCACGTACGTACACATAATGAAAAGTAATACATGATTTGAAAGACTATTACTTGAAATTGATATAAAATACTTGCTGCAATTGTTTTATTATGTAAACTAATGTCACATCGTCATCGTCATTCTGTACTACGGAATCTGTTTCTTTTTTGACAGATGTATTCCTACGGAAAACAGAACCTAACCTATAACTTACACGGCCCTAGTACACTAGTGCCATCCATTGTTGTAAGTGATTACTACATTATATCCTGTTGAGTCAGCAGTACCATCTATGATTGAAAACACTACAATGTAACATATTACAGGAATAAAACGAAAGATGCGTTGTGAAAAATGTGCTCGCAGGCGTTCAGACATGGTACGGCAGTATCTGTAAGTTATCGCAAACTATAAGGCTAACGTTACACTATTTGTCACTTGTGAGCAATTGAAATATTGAATTTCACACATGCACAAGCATGCTGTTACGAATAGATCGGAACAAAATGGTGATGCAAGTATCACATTACGAATAAAATCTGTAATAGATTACTACTAGTAATATGTAGCTTAATAAACCAAAAATCTACATTAATAAATAATACATTTTAACATGTAAACATTTACAATAAGAAACATGAAGAAATATTGACTTTGTCCTGACAATTTCATTCCCTATTTAATTCATATTTATCAAAGGTTAATTATTAAAGGTTTACAATTAATTATTCCACCGAGTACGGCTCTGTCTTCTTCTCTTGCAACCTCCACTTGAAGTCTTGCAAAATGTAAAGTAAATATAAAGCTATCTATTAAAATAAACTCGATTAAAATTGGTTATGAATTTCCACTGCAAATCGTTCCTATACGACTGTCGTCTGTCTTGTGTAGTCGACTGTTCCTTTCCAAGAGATAAGGTAATTTCATAAGCTTGGGTTCATGGAAAAACGAGAAAAAATCGAAGCTGTTTTTTTTAAAAGAAAAACGACAAATTGCGGAAACTTTATTCCGTACAACTTTTCATACTTTCATACTAAGAATTTAATTAAACCAACCCTGTATACCACTGTATCGTTTTCTGATAAATTTATTTCACGCATAATATAATCAAGAATGAACAAAAAAATATTGAACTTTTCATATAGTATTTGTGTTAGTATATTTCTATACAGATATTCATGATTGCTGAATTATATGATTTGATTATGTCTTCCATTCCTTTAGGTATATACTTTTTAACAATCTTAGTGAATATATGTAGGTAGTAAAATACTTACTGAATATATAACAGCTTCAATCCAACGCGACCAAAATTGTTTACATCGGGATATTACCCAATAACACTGCGTTTTATACGAATTTTATTATTTTCACTGATCAATTTATTCCTGTTTGTTCAGCCTTCCAAAACGGGGTTACATAATCATACATACAAACCTCTAAACATTTTTGAGGAACACCCGTGCTCGTAAAAAAATTCCGATTTACGACAAAAAACACGAAAACAAAACACACGTATAAAAATTGAAAAATAAATAAAACTCGCACAAGGGCCCTCTTCTGGATATAACACTTATTACATTTGTGAGCCGTAAAAAGCAAAACAACGTATTATTTGTTTATTTACGAATGTAGGTCATTAATTCCGTCAGATGATAAAATTGTACAATTTTCTAGTGGTGATATCTGTAAAATGACACACGTAGTTAACGTTTGCAGTGTACCAAACACTGCAAGCTATAGAATAGAATATTGATCACAACGGGTTGAATCTTGCAGATGTCTTTAAGCCGGAGATAAGCGCTAATTTCCATGGTTACCTGCTGGTGACGTTTGTTTATCTAACAATACGTTTATATGCGTACACATAATACGAGAACTCGTTGTTTTGGCAAAGATTATTCGTTATTTGGAATTATTTCCGCAAGGGAGCTTGCTGCTTCTGATAAAACAAATAATCAGTTTCCTTTCAATGTGCAATCCTTGTAGAGAAGTTACATTTCCTTTATAATAACATGAAATACAAACAAATAAAATGGCTGATACATTTTAAATATGTATTTTGACAGAAATATACAACCGAGTTAGTTGTGAATGCAACACATCACTATTGGCACATGCACAGAGAGAATATATAACTACATATTCAGCTTGGAGTAAGTTTACAGTCGTGGAATGTATGACGAGGTTGCACGACTATTGGAACTGATGTTTTTTTAGTAATAACTCTGGATTAGCAGATCTTGGTCGGGTGCAGCTTAACGGAATAGATGTCCTCAGCAGTTTTGCGTCGCTGTAACATTCGTACTTACGTACGGTACACTGTGCTGAATGTGTGTGTGAACAGCTATCTGTTTCTAAGTGGACGGAATTGGATCTGATTCCAATCTCTCTCAATTTTGCTAGGCACCGCCCGTAACGACCCTGGCTTTTTTTACAGGCAAATTGTATTTTTACTTTGAGTAAAAACATCATCAGGTTTATTTGACTTTTATTCCTCATCTAGTCGTTTTGCTTAAATGAGAGTAACATTGAAGAACTATAGATATTTAAAATATATTTTCAGTACCTTCCGAGTTATAAAGAACAATTAAAATTCGAACAAATCACAATTTTGTCATTATCTAGGGCAATATTTTCAAAATATGAAATCGCCATCCAAATCGACGGACTTTTGTCTAATTTAACCGCCTTTGTATCTCTTATAGTTCTTAGAGATCCCTGTAGTGGCCCGTTTAAATAGGACACCCTGTCGTATCATTTATATATCATGCTTATGACATCACATTAAACGTGTGAAATACAGCACACATATGTACCATTATCACCGAATAATACATGAATAGCCATACATATAATGTCACACTATGTACTAGAATCTATAATTGTAATCTACATAAAGCTGATTACAATGTATAAAACAATATCGCGTAGTTCGTAATCGACACACACTTTATTAGAGAGCGCTGTAGTCGAATATGAAAATAGTCACGAAACATTCGGTCAAAACGGACGGATTTTTAAAATGTTTATTTTTCATATTGAAAGTCCACAACTCACAACTCCATTGATCCGTATTGGAATATTCAATTTTTTTTTTTATAACGAAATTTGCGTTTTCAAAAATTTATAATGGTTGTGTGATACATAAATCAAATAATTTATACATTGATGAGACTGTTTATAATTCAATTTATACATATATAATTTCTAATTGTTATAAATAAATTTTAGCTAAATATTTGAAAAACACTAAAGGTAAACTATATTTTTATTAAATTACAGATTTGTTAAAATCAACATTTTGGAAACTAATTCTGAATTCTGCTAAACACGCATAGTATTAGCAGAACTATTTGAAAATACTAAAAACGAAAAAAAAAAAAAAATCGCTTGTCATCAAAAATATTCTAAGGGTCGTACGTAGTATATGTCTGGACATTTTGTAAACGGCTGGTTTAATATATAATGTCTCGTTACACTAATGACGCATAATTTAAGTGTAATTAAAACGATTTAGCCCAAGTTGCATCTAGCAATAATATCTGTAATATTTATTACAAATATTCCGTATTGTAATTAACACAACAAATTAATTTAATGTAAATATCGTTAATTTTTAACGATGACATTTACAACGATAATATCAATCACATCAGATTGGTATTCTAACGCAGAGTAAACAAATTAAGAACATACTTGTTAGTGGAGTTAATAAATAAGTAATTGCGAGGAACGGATATTAATAATGTGTTGAGTTCTCCAAATTTTGACATATCCAGGCCACGTACAGAAAAAATATATCGTGAACTAATAAATTATATACCTTCAAATAATGATGATCCCATTATATTCTTATAGGTGTCCCATTTAACACACACAAATCACACACTCACACTAAACTGTTTATAAATAATTCGGAACATATTTCAATAATGTTAGCTTTCGTTTAAATCTCGCGCGCAATCACATAATTGGCGCAAACTTATGCGCAATTATAGTCGACTATGCTCGCGTCTATATTTGACACCGTTCGCGTATATGTTCAACAACGTTCCCGGGTGAATCCTCCTGTGACAAGCGTCGATTTTGAACTGCCGCATTCGAAAGACGCCGGCGTTTCCCGGACACTGGCATTAGACGCACATGCGCTCATCATTTACACATACACGCACGTATGTCTGCTCTACGTCCGCACTCTGTGTGTTTATAACCTATATGTTTGTGTGCGTGTGTTATCATTAGGAAATCTGTTGCTTAAATACCATGTGCCGTGTTCCCTCGCCCCTCGCCAAGGTCCCAGCACTTTGTGAAAGTGTTTTTTGTGATATTTGAACACAGTTCTTCATCGTGCGGTTGTCTCGATAAATTCGTGCCGAACAGTTTTGACACTAGAATGAGGTTATGTTCCATGGTTTATGAATCGTGTGATTCGGCGTTTGATTTCCTATTTTTCGGTAGGTTTGTTTGTGGTGAAGTAATTACAGAAATGCATTTGTTTCATTTCATGCCATTACGTTGATGATGTAAGTGTATAAAATGTGTTTTTAATAGTTTCTAATCGTTTGTTTAATTCACCTTGCAGGTTGTGTATCCGGATTATTTAAATAGTATTAGGTGAGTAGGAACTATATTAATATTAGAGATAATATTAATTCATTTAATCGGCTTGTACATTAATTACAAAAGATCCTTGCATTGACAAGTAAATATTTCATCTTTGAATAGCTTTACGGTTCGATGGAGCTGGAATTTGTTGAATTGTTTACTTGTATTGTGCTACGATTTTTCTCTTCGTACACTTGAAGATGCCGAAACGATTAGGGACTGGTGTCTGCTTGTGAAATCATGGGAACAAGCTTAAGAGAATTACGACAAGATCTTATATACGCACCAGCTACTCTTACTTCGCTCCACTGCCTCCACAATACTAAACTGATCTAATGCGATTACGACTGCGAATAATTTTGTATGAATGTATGTTTCGTTTTTACAAACATCTCATAATAATGTTTCTCGTTACTAAACAAGACAAATTCGGCCGGCCGGATTATAAGATGTATATTATGAAAACATTGTTTTTGTATTATTAAATTCCAATGCTCCTTGGTAATCTGTTTTAAATATTGATTTCTTGTTAATATTATTTCAAAAAGAAAGTATTACAAAAAGGAAATATATTCTACAACAATGATGCACAACCTTTTATGTATAAAGGGCCGTATATAACTTCGTTTTTGAGTTGTAGTCGGCATATAACTTTGTTTTTGAGTCAGAAGCCGCAAGAGATTTTTTTACCCTTTTTTTTCGTTTTTGGCTGATTCTCTTGTGAAAAATGCTCAACCGGGCCCTCAAAAAATTGAAAAAAGGCCCGCGCCTTATGCATCACTATTCTAGTTAAATAAAATGCAAGAGTTATGAATATCTTTCATAAGTATGAAGGTTATATGAAACATAAATATTTGTGTTGTGAACTGAGCTACATGTATTTTCAATCCTAGAAAGTTATCTAAGATAAACAATCATTATTAAATATACAAGCCCTATCAATTCATATATTTCTTAGTTTTATAGTAACTATATACTTGAATAAATCAATCATAACATTGCATTATTTATACAAATACATGTAAAATTACATATGTGTTTATTTTACTTAGCTTGTCGGACGGGAGCGGGGTAGTACTTAGCGAGGGGAGTACACAGGGGTGTACCTTGCATACATTAACCACTAGCAGGAAAAAAGCCTCTTTGTTTCACGTGTTTGATTTGATTGATTTTGCATTAACATAGCTTAACAACATAAAAAATTCATGACGGGCACACATAAAACAATAGCCACAAACAGGACGAGATTGAAAAGTGAATTATCGATCCGGCAATGTGTAATTTGTATTTGTGCAGAAAAAAAATCTACGTGTTCCGTGGCATAATGATCATTTAATCGGATTCACAACGATACTTGACAAATTGTACCGTATTTGTATTGTACTGGTCGCAGGAATTTGTTTAGTACGGTCCATTGTCACTAGTATAGCTAGAGATGTTCTTGGAAATATTTCTAAAGTTCACGCTGCTCTTCTTGTTGCCGTGTTCAATATTGTTCTATCATTTGTGGCTACAGTTTGTATTTTTGTCGTAATGCATTCGTATTTTGTAAATAAAATTGTTGTATCGTCACGGGGGAAATTGAATATGGAAAATTCAACGTTTTAATCAAAATTACACCATTTATGTTCTTTTCTCCGCGGACTCGTAAACATCCGGTTATATAGAGAGAGCAGTTTACGAGTTGTTAGATCGTAAACTATATAGATTTGGTAGTATGTACTCGTACAAAACATACTACAGTTATACCTACATTCGACAACTTTCAAATTACCCACCATACCATACCGTATCCCGTCGTGCCGTACGAAACACCTTCCCAGAACGTCCCGGTTCCTAATTAATTTTTCTCTATGTGTACGTTACGCTAATTGCTCGGGGCGTATTAAATTTTAAATTGTTTTAAAAGGGTTTGTTAATTTTCGTTGTAATAATAATCTTCAGGAAAATGTATTTCAGGAATTACATGAAATGGGGATGGTCGATTGTGAGAAAAAGGGGACAACAGTTTCAACCTAAATGTAATGTATAATGCAGTTTATAAAATGTATACTAAGTACATCGATATTGACGATAAATATAGAGCTATGTGATTTTAAAATGCATTATTACTAATCCATGTTCTTCGGCTTGGCTAACGATTTGTGGTCCCATGGACTCCATACAGTAAGGCCATGAATCTTCGCTTCGACTGATTTTGCATATATGTCCGTGGTCAATTCCTCAAGTCCAATCTCCTTGTCCTCCTTCGCCATCCTCGTCGCATCTTCAATTATCGTTTTTATATCCTTTTCCATTTTCTGCAAGCACAAGAAGAAATGCACATGGGATGAATGAAACGTATAAATGATGATAATAAGCATTTTTAGTCCACACATGTAACAACATTATATAAAGATTAACAAAATTTCGGAAGTGGATGGACTTGAAGATATATGAGGTGCATGTAAATTAGGTTCTAGGTGGCGGATATAAAGGCGCAGAAGAGGCGTAGCGTGTGATTGTCAAATAAAGTCACTGGCCGGCCGCTATATGGGATTATAGCGTGATAATATGTACTGACTGTAAATACGCGTCAACATGATGAGTCAGTTGTTTTGCATATTGCACAGCGACCAGCAAAAGGTTTTCTACGGTTACACCTTTCAATAACAGGTAATTATCTGCTCAAACTTCTCCTGAGTACGTGGATATCAAGCGTAAGAAACTGTATTGTTAACTCTTTGATCAGCCAAGTGTGTAATTGTATATTTAGAAGAACAGCGCAGCACAGTGCGCGTACAGAACATTATAATGATACGATGGTGAATATAATTCGTTGGTTCTACTTTGCTTTGCCCTAGATAGGTGAAGGTTTGCTAATAAACCGACCAACAAACCGCTTGATGTTCGCTGGTTGTATTCCTTGTTTCGAGACTGATGGATGTGGTTCGAAATGAAGTTGGTTGTTGAGTGAGTACACGCCGACCGGATTTTATGCAGCTCGGATGATTTCAACTCGTGATAACTGCTGCTAATCGCCCAGGTGACCATGTTGAAAGAAGAACTAGAGGACTTATGTCACCAGTATTAGACACACAAACCGTAGCACTTAATTCATCCACTTAAGCAGACAATGTAACGAAATTCTACAACTCAAAGGTTTGAAACACTGAAAACTACACCGGCGACGCAAATATTCTATCGAGTGTGAAGTTCAGCACCGGTGTAGTGATAATGTATGAAAAAAACTAACAGCCAAATGTATATTGTATTCCCGTCATCCCATTCGGGTCGAACTAAAATGGAATAAATGAGCAAATATACTTCTCAAAACACGTTCGCCGTTAAATGTTTCCAAACCATTTCGCCATTTTGACAGCGATAACACGAAGTTAGTCACGACGTTTGATGCTCAGCCGTCACACCGCAAATGCATGTTGATAAAATATGATAATGTATACCTGAATCATATATCTGTAATGTCGACTGAAAATAGCTATTTCGGTTGAATGTTATTTCATTGTAATAATTGTAAACGCTGTAATCGAAAATGATATATATATATATATATATATATATATATATATATATATATATATATATATATATATATATATATATAATATTAAAAACTAATTAGTTACTTTGACATCATATTATAGTTGTACATTTAGATAAAATCATGTTGTGTATATTTCTGTATGTACCTTCATATCCGGTTCGGTTATTAGATTGGCCGATAGGATCTTCTCCTTGTATATTGTTATGGGGTCCTTGGTCAGTCGCATTTCTTGCACCTCGCCCCTCGTCCGGTAGCTGGTGCCCGGGTCAGACATCGAGTGACCTGAATATCTAAGAAGTCTGTATTAATCGCCGAATATAATTTAATTAACATCTAACGATGCATAAGTAAACACTACAGAAAACTATCTCGTACATTCAGGTATTTGCAGTACGTGTATGTGTAAATATTC
This sequence comes from Carabus problematicus, assembly GCA_963422195.1. Taxonomy (NCBI): domain Eukaryota; kingdom Metazoa; phylum Arthropoda; class Insecta; order Coleoptera; family Carabidae; genus Carabus; species Carabus problematicus. The sequence continues at coordinate 791,682 of OY728585.1, forward strand.
TGATTTTACTGACACACAGTATAATATATTATATAAATGATGTAATGCGGCGTGTGTATGCATGTACACGTATATATATATTTAGTAATGCACCGGATATACACTGCACTGAATTCCTCCAAATGAGTTTTACAGTAAAAAGTCCGCTGAACTGGGACAGTGGCTAACACGTAAATGACATTGATAAATACTGGTATAAAATTACATTTCATACATACATAGTTACAATATATCCCTGTATGTACATACATATAGCTGCTAAGTTAATAAATGTATAATTGTACAATACATATTGAGTTCTAGATCATTTTGCTTTCGCTACATACGTATAAATACTAAAAATAACCTGAATATAGTTGCAAATATTACAGATTAGTTCCAGCTAGTCGAAGTGTCTGTGTATGTGCTAGTGTATTTGCTGAGCTCAGCGTTAATGCCCATACACATGTGTGTGTGTTTGTGTTATTGATTTTGTCGTTTGGTTGGGTGGTGTACGTACCTGTATGTAATTGTCTCCATCACGATGGGACCTTTACCGCTGGTACAGTGATCTATAGCATATTTAGTAGCCTCCCGTACCGCCAGCACGTCCATTCCGTCAACCTGTGAATTATACATCACGATTACATACATACATAACACATATATAGAGTTCACAAACATCAACAGCCGCAAACATCAGCAACAGCAGCAGCCTGTAGAAGATGTGTGGAAATACCACGGAAGATAATTAAATATTAACACCGGCATTCTTCTGCAACTGCTGGGTCAACGATGTGTCATGTGTATGCTAATCATACACACGCACATACGTACACACTTCCAAGTGTTGTTGTACAGCTACTTATCTTGCCGCATAAGCTACATTCACAGCATATACGTGAATGTAGCTATCTTTGCATGTATTTCTTTTATACCAACTAATCTCCTGCTGTTATTCAGCACATTCTCTGTCATTCTCGTTCACTATTTTCACCGTACTTGCCATTCACCTTGCAATGCACCCAGATGTGTATCTAACCTTTGCAGAGGTTATAAAATATGCAGCATTCTGATGCAACACTGGTTGCTAACTAATTTAAACTAGTATTTACTTTCATTATTCTCATTACAAACCCCCATTTCAGCGCAGCTCAGGTCGGGCAAGTAAATGTTCTGGGAAATGATATAAAAATTACACAAATAACCATTACCGACAACTGACAGCGGTAACAATTACCACTACCAGACATTAAGCTACAACGAGCGTGCCAGCAGCATTAACCGCTAATCTGCTACCGCGAAGGCTGGTTGCTGGTGCAACCAAGGTACAAGTGAAGAAAAGTTGTAATAGAACCGTGTTCTAGACTATGTTGAGCATTCAGGTAATGAAATATTCGTAATAACATACATCTGTGACGGTATTAATTTTCTAGCAGGCTGATGATTGTCTAACATAAATCTTACCTTATTAACATGTATTCAGATGGGAAAATTGTTTAAAAAATACTACAGAATCATGTATTAATGTTGTTGTACTGGCTTTAGAGCCGACGTAAACAAGTTTTTGTCGATCTTACTGCTGTTTTTTTTTCCAACATTACTCTTTAATAAATGCCACTAGAGTCGCTTAGTATGGTTGAGTTCAGACTACACAATCTGTCCTATATACAGTGGCGCAACCGAGAATTTTAAAAGGTGGGTGCAGAAAATATTTGTTACTAATTTGTAAAGTTTGATTTACATTAATTGTCTACATCTGGGTCCAGTAATTTCTTAAAACAGTTCAAATTAAATAACAAAATACTGTTATTAACTTACGTAATGTTCAAGTATTAAAAAATGTGACATTTGCCAAGGAGGGTGCAACCTCTTTGGTTGCGCCACTGTTTATATATATATATATATATATATATATATATATATATATATATATATATACATATATTCGTGCACGTGTGTGTGTACGTACCTGTATACCTGGTATGTAATCGCCTCTAGTGTAGTACGCGGTGTTGCTTGACGAACGTGCTGCACTCGTACCCATGCCGTAGCCATTGTTCTCGCACACGAATATGCACGGCAACGACCATAGCTTGGCCATGTTGTATGCCTCGAACACTTGGCCCTAACAAAACAAAGCCAATACAACATACAAACATACATACGCACAGAGTAGATGACAATTATATTCATACACAGACGACATACAGCAATGCTAGAAAGAAGTGAACCAGAATAGATGTTAGTCTACTTACATGTGCACACATAAGTAGACTACATATGTGTGTATGTATATATGTTCATCTCTGTACAATTACTTGTATGTTTGTATATTTATATATGACCATATCTCTGTGTAGAAATTCGCACATTCAATTGTATAAACGTATTTAAAAACTCCTTGCTATTTACATAGAATCTATGTATAGTCTCTGACAATATGCATGCATGTGTAACTAGATTTGTCCAAGATAAAACCTCTAGCTATAAAATGAAAAGTCAATATTTAGTTTCTATTCCACTGTTTGTATTTTCATTTACCTACAAACTTCAGTTTATATCCAACCAGCAAATGTTGTTATTAAAAGTAATACACAATTTGCGTTATTTTAAATTCCTGCCGGTATTATTTAAATTGTGAAAAAATTAATGCTGAAATTTAATCTAAATGATTTGTGTTGGTCTGTGTGATGTATGTGCGGTCAGCACGCTTATTGGTCAATTGCACAGGGGCCACGTATGTAGATGGCGCGCTCGTAATTCACCGGCACAAGTTAACTAACCCCGATAGGTACATAACCTATCTGCTAGTTTAAATTTTTAAACGATATCCATTCATGGCAATTATGTTATACTAGCATCTAGTAAATTGTTTAGTTGTTATTTATCGTAAGATATTATCGAATTATTATCATAATGATACGTTATATATATATATATATATATATATATATATATATATATATATATAAATATATATAGAGAGAGAGGAACTGTTTTGAAAAGGATTTGGTTCACATCAATAGGACATGCTGTCAAAGACTTTGCTATATATATATGTGTGTATTTATGCATGTATTTATGCATGTATATATGCATGTATATATGTATGTATTTATGTATGTATAGATGTAGGTATGTATGGTATCGATACGTTTAATTTGTGTCCCAATAGAATACTGTTGTCAATGCCGTGTGACACTGATTCTAAATGGTGTATTGATCTATATGACATTTAATTTCACCTGATTGCTCGCCCCGTCACCGTACAACGTCAAACAGACGCCACCATCTTCGGAATACTTGTGTGCGAACGCCAGACCAGCACCTAGAGGTACCTATCAACAACAACAACAACATTCATTAACCATGGGCGTCCGCTGAAATTTGTCCTCTGGGGGAACAAAGAAATTTGTCCAGGATTTTGTAATGTACATTTGATGGAATGATAAAAACATTGACGTAAATGCATAGAAATACGTAGTTAGTGATAGTAAAATCGTAATATTTGCACGGCGACAAAATACAAATATTTGAGAAAAACACAATTTTATTAGATAGTTTTTTATATACTATCTTCCAGTATACGCCTATGTTATTAACACTGAGAGCACACACAGACACACACGCAGATCTCTACGTGTCGTACAAGCAAAGGCAAATAATTAACATCATGTACATAAAGGATCAAAAGAATTCACTGCTTTCATAGAACTGGAGCTGTTTAAAAATATTTATTCAAGTGCATGGAATTAATTTGTATCTTTGAAATGCAACATTTTTATGAAGTATATATATATATATATATATATATATATATATATATATATATATATATATATATAAAGCATATATATTTTTCTTTGAATGATGTTATATGTTTATGCACACAGAATGCATCAAGAGAGATTTTACCAGTATTAATTTTGAATCCATCAGAAAGACGTATAATATTATTGCACAATGTAATGTTGCACGATCATACTGTTGTTGAATATTAGCTGATAATGCATTCAGCCACAATATCTGAACATTTGGAATTGAAGTCTGATGCGCATATAATTACCAGATGACCCGAATTGCACGGACTCAAAAATACAATCGATTTGCAACAGAGAATCTGCTTTCGTCCATCTAGTCTACGCCTATTTGGAAATTGACACAATATAATTGCACACATTGCAACACACGCCTCCACCGGTTCTCATTATGATCCATAACCATTTAATGGCGCCATTGTTCAATGCATTTTCGTTTGTTTTTTTTCGGGGGACATTCATGTAATAGCGTTCATTGATTCACAATGACACAGAATTGTCATAAAATATTATTTACGATCTGGCCAATGCTGTTTTACAGTGTGCTTTAACGGGTGCACATTAAAATTGCGAATTCAAATCCATCGTTTTATCGCTAGACTTTTTTTTATAATTATTGAAAAGTGTGCACTTACTAGTCTGAGTGTGTATTCAATGGTATGTCATAGTTTTTATCGATGTTTGAATTATTCATTGTTATCAACTGTATAGTTTTTAACTACTGGGAGATTAATTTTACATTTTTGAGTTTTACAATCTCTACTAAAGGGGGAGGGGGGTCAAATGATCCGGGTTCCTGATCTGTGGGGCCCCAATCCTCGATATATGCAAGCAGTCTAATAATTAATGAGCTAAAAAAAAACGGCTAATGATTGTTAGCTAAAAAATAATATATAAATAAGTACCCCCAATACTATAACTGACCTGGGGCCCCATCTCCCCACCTCTAGAAGGGCCAGATTATAGGTAAATGTGTGTTAGTATATACCTGTGCGCCTACGATACCATTTCCTCCGTAGAAATTCCGACCGTACATGTGCATAGAGCCACCTTTGCCCCGGCCTACACCGCCTTTTCGGCCAGTGAGTTCACTGAGTACTGCTAGGGGGGTAGCACCCATCAGGTAGGTCCATCCGTGTACCCGATACGCTGAGATGACAGAATCAGTGGGTCGCATCGCGGCCTTTATACCAACAGCACATGCTTCCTGGTAAATTAATTTTATATTAAAACACACCACCAACATCATTTATAAAACAGTTTGCTCTCTTAATATAGCCAAGTACAAACACAAATAGATTCATATGTGCTTGACCAATTTTCCAAATAATATAATTACAGTCATTAATTCTTTCTATGAACTATAAATTCAGAGTATTTTCCGGATCCTTCACATTCTTACATTAACAAATGTAATTTGTAATTTTCATTCTGGATGAAAGCTTTCTGCAATATAGACAGCAAACGGGCATTATTATTTTTTGTTTCTCGTTTCGTAAGGAGAATGCGTAAACCTAATGAAGAATCGTCTTGTTTTACTAGGTATTTCAAAGTTTTTATGGCGAGGAATAATTCAGTATATAGATGCGGAGCCTTCAGAGCAGTAGAAAGTACACATAACCTAAGGTAAGGTACGATAGTTTGTTGTCTTACGGCTGCAGTTGTAAAAAAGAACTAACTATACTTGGCGAATAGTGCTTGATGCTTGCTAATATTCTATTATTAGTTATTACACACGATTATGGTAAAAAGATCAACAAAGACGTGCTTTTCGAAACTCCTTTTCAGTGGTATTCCCAGATAGATATTCTCACCAGGCACAATGGCGCTATTGTGAAATGATATACGCGACCGCTCATTAAATAACCCGTACGAGAGATGCGCAACACACAATTGAATCGAACAGGAACCCTTAAATATATACGCCAGCATAATATTGCGACCGGCGAGGAGTATATTCTGATGCGACGGTACAAGTGAAATAAATTTACATTATTTATACCATAACGGAGTGGGGTAGTGTGCAAAGTAAGCGACGCTTTTCTCCCTAACCTAGAAATTCGATATTTCATGTATGACAAATTGTTGCGGGTAACTTCTTCACGGATCTCAGGTGTCATTGAGCACGTTTCTACATCTCTTCTTTATCTTCCTTGTCCTTCGCGCCCCATGCTTTTATGGTTTTGTTTGACATTTGCTTTTATTTATGCTAATCAAACTGAAGATCGCGTTGTATTCGGTTGTCTTATATGAAAGGTTCATACAGAATTAAATCTATACTCTTACCAGGTGCATATGAATGTTTATTGGAACTTACCTGCCCACTGTACAGGTGACAGAAGCCTCTGACGAGTTTCTCCTTGTACAGGTTACCGGCCGCAGTCTCTAGACGTCGAATGATCTGCATTTGGTTGAGCATGAGCATTGCATCGGCCTTCGTTAATCGTACTTCGGTTGAGGGACCGTCGTCTAATTTATGTAGTTTAAATGGCTGCAAACACACACACACACACATAGTGGCCGACGAACATTTACGTAGTCATGGTCATTAAGAGGTTGCCGTAACCAAGCTATTCGCTTACTCTCTAACTACTGTCCTTATTTTTAAATGCACGTATAAATCCCACGGAATATATTCTACATTACCGTACGCTGCATTTAATTTACAACTAATTTAAACTATTCTCTTTACTTTATTACGAGCACTTCTTTCAGCACGACGTTCTACGGATTTTATACAGGTAGTAGTAATTGTCATTTCAGACTGTACCAATCAATATATACTACTAGTATTTTAAAATAAGTTACAGTATTCTTGCAATCTATTTTCAGTTTAATAATACTGAAATGTTTCACATCAATAACTGTTTTATTTTCAATGTTTATGCACGCGTTATTGCTGTTTCAAGTTAAACAATGATATTATTAGTTCAACATGTTCATTGTACACAATTGGTGAAACTGTGTTTGTTTTGCATCGTTTTATATTTCAACATCTATTTGAAAATACAACTGAATGCATGCGCATAGAATTCTATATCTGGTTTTGTGTTTTTTTTTTATTCGCGTCCGTATTTGAAGATGTTCATTACTGGGAAAATGAATTGAACATAATTAGTGAGTACTCAGGCAGGTATTAGAATGCTCAGGCTTGCTATTATCAATGTCCAATTTCACGAACAATGAAGATTAATTTTTCAATCAACAGTTAACTTTCCATTAACTAATTACTGTTTTAAGCAAGACACGAACGAGAAGAAGAAGAAGAAGAATTTGTAACTTTTCCTCTTGATGGAGCGTAGCGTGTAGGTGGAAGAAAAGCCTGATCGATAATTAAAGTTTTAGTTCGTAAACGATAAAATTTCAACGCTTTTATGTAAAACTGCAATGCAATCTATTCATTGTTGCAATCCGGAACGGTAAATGTTTTAAAAAAGTTTTACAATACGGTAAAAACCAATACGTAGATGACTCTACCCGATACTAATACTAATGCTAATACTATTGTAGTTTATAATATTGTATGCGTCCATGTTTGTATGTATGTAAGATAAAAGTTGTTGGATATTTGAAACTTTTTTCTAAAAGCCATTATTGTATTTTCCAAAAGGATTGAAATACGAGTGTCCTACTCACATTTCATGAAATTTAATTTCAGAACTGAAAGGCAAACATCACAAGATGTTGATAACATAATTTATTCTCTTTATACGAGGCTTGACATCCTTACATTAAATGTGAATGTATTATTTCTACGGCCAAAATCGATTGAAATACAACTGTAGCTAAGGTAATTTTATTACTGCATACTAAAGTATTAAATTGACAGTTAAATTATTACTTACATGAACTGTAAATGCAGCTTCTGTAGAATATTTCACATATCCGTTGGGTAACGCTTGAAACAGCTGTAAAAATTATATTCCACGGAGTTTAATGTTGGCTAGAATTTGTCACTATATTCACTCACCTTCTGACTTGCATTCCGTAACATGACCACTAAGTTATTAACTAACCAAGCTATGATTTATTCTAGTGCACCGCTAGGCTATTGATCTTGAATATTTCAATGTCGTTATGAATGTTATTTGAAATGTCTCAGGGTTTTAGACGACACTACCAGACATGTTGTTTGGCAAGTAACATACAAATACTCAATGACTGTTGCTAAATTTACATGTCACTTTGAAACTCGTAACATTTGCCGTCTAAGTTCATTTGGAGGTTAAAAAGTTATTCACCAATAATACGAAACATCCCACTCATAATCTGTATTGTGCACGTAACTATTGTGTGATTATATTAGTAATTTGTTTGTACTCAGATTTGTCAAATGTTTAAGTTGATATCTGTTCATTTTGAATCAAAACATCGACATGTTATTTATACTCAGTAGTTCTTTTTATTTAATTTTTGTAGTGTCCAAATTTACGGCGGCTGTGAATAAACAAATTCTATGTTCAGGTCTGTGTGATTGTGAACAGATATAGAATAGTAATACCCAGTATTGGGAAGAGTGTCTTTTCAATTTGCCGGCGATAACAAAATATGCGATGCATAGAACAGATCGATGTTTTACTGTCAGTAGAAAGTTTTGCTATTTAGATAAGAAAGTTTACTTGCATCAGTGATATGTGTGTTCAACCAGTCATATAGTTATCGTGTGAAGTGAAATTTATATAAAAATACACTCGTATTCAGATAATATCTTGCATGTTTACATATTACTATGTATACTTATCATGTGTTGTACAAATGTCACGTTTCTGTAAATAAAAATATAATCTCAATTAATATATCTCGAGTTTCTTTTAAACGTCAACCATACATAAATATATAACAGTTACCTAAAAGTGATATTTATTGGAAATATTATGTTAATTATTAGTGTGTAATTGTTGCAAGAGAACATTCTTTACAATTCGTAAAGTAAATTTGATAATATTGTAAGAAAAAAAATCAAGCTCATTTCTCTAATGTTTAAGAGAAAATTTAGGATCAAAATAAACTACTTTTAAGTTTTAAATTTCTGCGAGATAAACATATGAATATGATTCTCATTAATGAATGTCATTGACAATTTTTCTAGATCATTTATTTCCGAATGTTACGTTTAATTTTATGATTTTTACAGATCTGATTCAGGAAAGAATGTTTTATATAAATAAATATGTTATCTATCCCAGTTTATAAGTAATCCTGAAATAATTACGGATAAGTGCAATGTGAATTAAATATGAAATAAAACCCGATAAAATAATGATTGGGTATGGTGTTGGTAAGAAATATATATTTAAATATTTGGAAAGCTTTATTATATAATATATTCCACATAACCGTTAAGTTATACATAGATAAACATGTTTCACATGAATTTAAATGTTCTCATAAATATATATATACGTAGGTACTGTAGATTGTGAGTTTTGTTCTGTTTTATTAAACCTTGTCCAGTGTGTAGATGTGTGACATGTACAAGAATTAAGCATAGAGCAAGAGAAGGATTAACCACAAAACCTTCAGTCTTTCTACAGACATAACCTAACTTGCACAGTCAACACACCTGTTATTGGTCAAGGTTTATAATCACATGATAACTCGTTGAGAATATTGTAAGCTAAATATTATCCATAAATAATATTCCATATCCAAACTGGAACCATTCCATTCACATAATGTTTCCAGTAACATCCTTACGTAACTAACGTACAGTAATCAATATTGCATACAATAAGACATTTTGTATAATTGTTTCTGTATACAAAGAATCGTACTAGCATAACTATGTTTCATTTTTCGAAATACCTAATAAAAATATATTACAGATATATGTATGTAATTTGTTTGCACAAAATTTGAATTATTATTATTATGTTTATCTCATTATTTAGACACATTTTACGTTTTAAACATTTAACAAGTTACAACTTGTCGTTTACAATTGTAGCTAATTTATTTACTTGGATAGTAATGCAGAATACAATTGTTTCAAATGAAAATTTATCCCAACTGAAACGACGAAATCATCTGTCATCAAATGCGCTGCCATCTTTAAACTTAACCTCAATCATAAATGTACACAACACTTTCTAACGTTCAGAAATGGAAAACAAATGTAACATGGAAATGCCTAAATAAAACTGATTGAAATTAAGTTTAAACAGGAATTATGTGTTCGCATTTGTTGCTATTTCGATTCGTTTCGTTTTTGTTTTTATTCTCTCTCAATTATTTATCACATTACATTTGATATTTCAAACACTGTATAATCCTTAATAATTGTTTATCTACACAAATGAAAAATCCCGAAACAGATATTCGGCAGGAATTCGTGCTTTTTGCATATGGACAAGTAGCTTGCATGAGCACAGAAGTATGTAAGTGTAAATACAGCATTAGTAAGTGTACCAGATCCGCTTAAAGCTGCAATAAGTTCTCTAGTGAAATGTCAAGCGTCTACACAGGTTCACCGAGTACAGATCGGGTACATTTACCAAATACTAGCGTTTCTGGACAGTTGCTTAAATATTTATAAATTATTTTATGTAAATTGAGCTTACCATTGTATCTCTGGGTAAAAATAAATGGTACTCTTTTTGAATTTCATTTAACTTATGTCCTTATACTTATAGGGTGTTGAAGCCAAAGCTGTGTAGTAGTAAGCAAAGTTGGTAGGGTAGCATTTTAAGCTGTACAACAATATTTATCGTATGACACTTCTGTTGTTTCTATAATAGTTATTTCATTGTCGTATTGGTTGTAGGTAAGTAGGAATTTGTCTCATTATGGATCGTGATGTCTATGTTGATATTTTGTCGATATTTGGGTACTTCTTTACTGAGTTTTTATTGTTTAGAGTGTTTCTCCATCTCGGCCAGAAGATCCTTCATTTCGGATGAGAGTTGATGCAAGTCGGTAGCAACTCTGAAACAGAACAGAAATAATATAAAATACACAATCAATCAATTGCATTAAAACTTGATAATAGTGTTAACTAATTCTGTTAGTTACCTTTCTGGGGTTTCGCCTTGTCCACTCTCATCTGTTGTAGGCGGGGGTCTGTCTGCAGAAGCTGTGTCTTCTGAAATGAAAGTAGAATGTCTGGATTAATATACACGTTTATCAACTATGTGTTCATGCCGTAGGAGTGCTCAACACCGAGATCATAAAAAGTGCAAAATATATTCAACATTCCACTGGAGACACAGATTAGTCAGGAATATCAAATAATTCTGTAATATAACTAGGTAGTTATACAGTAAATATGTTAAGGAAATGTAGAACAATTCTAATGTCATAAGAAATGTAGAGGATAAAAAACATGAAAATGCAACATAGAATATGGTAATAATAAATAGGTAGGTATTTACATAGGAAATTCGCTTTTTTCCACACTTTCATTCATTCAACAAGATCCATCCATCATGAACAAGCAGTAATACAAAACAAGAACTAGTAGATCGTTAGAATGAGTAGAGTATTAGGTCGACAGTATTTGTACAAATGGGAGAGAATGGATGAGTACCAAAACTATTTACAAGTAAAGTAATAGAAAAGAAAAAACTGAAGGTAGCACGGGGTACCAATGAGAATTGAAGATTGTGACAACCCTTTACAGTTTGGATGACACAGGAAAGTAAATGTTAGCTACCACCGTAATGAGGCAAATTAAATCTCCAATCGTGTTCTCTCGGGTCAACCTCCGTTTGATCGTCAACGCTGATATCAAAGCGTAGCGGTTTGCGTCGAGCTCCAGCAACTACATGAAACCCAACGTATTTTGCAAAACGAAACCATAAATAACACATATGAAATCATAAGCAATCAACCAGAAGATGATATGAGCACCATCAGTTTCTGCCAATCAATGGTTGTCTCAACAGAACGTCGTTCGATTCAAATAAACTGGCGTTTGCATTGTATTTCAATAAAACGTTGAATGGAATACATCGAACATACCTTTGCGTGTAGTGGAAGAGGTTGCTCCATCTCCAGTTTGCTGCGCATGCCCGCTTGTTTCTGTTTCGGAAAAGAACAGAATACAATTATTAGAAACATATTCCACTAGGCCCCCAGTTTGGTAGTTAGTAGTTTGATTAGTGAATGGCATTTTTACATATATATACATTGGGTACTTACCCCGTTTGGCAAATTCATTCACTTTACTTAGTGTTCTACCATGCAACAGTATAAAGCATTGAACAGACACACGGAACGCATGCAGTACTGTTTAGCAACTGAACTTGTCAACGAGAATAAAGAATCATACAACATAGAGAAATCATCAGGTTCTGAAGAATTATGACCAGTTATGTAAACAGTTAATGAGAGAGAGAGAGAGATAAGCGTATGTTATTTTCTACCTTGTTGATTATCTACATGACGTTTTAATGTACTCGTTAGTTCTGCATAAGTGGAACTCTCTGTCACATCACTTGCAATGGATGTTAACAATTCCTTTAACGCCGTTTCCTCGCCACGTTCACCAACAGAGTATGTTGTGAATTTCTGTCCGTAAACTGTTTTCGTACCGTCCGCGTCTGTGCGTGTCTGTTTCGTTAGTCCAAATTCAGTTGGGTCTCGGTAACTCAGGTCGTACTCGTCCCGCGGATGTGATACTTGTTGCAAGTACGTTTCCAGCTCCGGACCAGAGATACGCTTCTCTTCACCGGCAGGATCAGATTTCACAATGAATCTCTTCTGTACGACACGTTTCACATGAATGTTACCGTCTTTATCGACCTCCTGGGTCTCTTGTACATCTTCACCCTCGCCAAAGTTATCGATGTACTGTCTCAGTTGAATGTCAGCGTCAGGACCCTTGAATGTGATCTTTTTAATCTCGGGCGGTAATTCAACTTTGCGATGGATGGTATGCGAGTACTCTGAGTCATCCTCGCACGGTTCTATTACTTCCGTGACGAAAGGTTTCGATCCGTCGTCAAGAAGTTCTGTGGTAAAGTGACTACCGGCACCGAAAGCATCATCGTCAAACCATACTTTCCTCACAGCAGTTGCTAGATCTACACCATGTGCTTGTGATGCCAGGGGATCTATGGTATCAGTACTAGAGACCATCGTATTAGATCCACCACTTGTGAAACTACCCGATATAACCGAGTCAGTTTCATATTGATACGTGGCGTGCGTCGCTGTTGAACTGGATGGATCTAGACTATCAGTGCTTCCTAACAAGTATTCGGCACGTTGATCTTGTATTTCTACATGTTCTGCTTGATCGTCTCTACCAAAACTGAACTCATCTGCTCTACTCCGATCATGGGTAATTGCCTCGCCAATTCGTGATCCATCCTCGTCAATTGAGTCTGAGTGATGCGTTAGATTAGCTAGTGCACCTGGTGTCAGTTCCAGGGAATCACTAGTAATCATACAACTGCGATCTTGATCGGCGATTTCGATGCTATCAGTCATAATGTTTCTGTCACCAGATTTAGATTGTATTTGGAATTCGATTGAATCAGTACTAGTTGTCATTACGTCGCCCGCAGTTGTCTTAATGTCTAAACTGTCTGTGCTAGCATGATGACTTGGTTTCAAGTCAAGACTATCCGTTGATGTTTGCATTACGTCGTCCGTTCCCCATTTAACAGTATGCACTGTAGACTTTACAAGTGGTTCGTCCAGTTCCAAGTCAGGAACCTTGGCAACTTCTTCCAGAGAATCGCCTCGTCCCATAGATTCAGTTTTATCAACTAAATCTTTCATTTCGGTGAATTTCTCAACGTTACTCTGAGCTTGCTTGATAATTTCATCAATTTCAAACATACGTTTCTCATAATCTTCTTCCTCGGATTCTGGCATGACTTTCTTGTCAGTGACGGAAATTGATTTACAACTTTCCGATTCCGACATTAAGTTTTCTTGTGCTTCGTCGATTTGTCCCAATAGAGCTTCTTCTTCTTCGGCTTTAATTTCGATTTTGTGTGCTTCTATGCATGCTGTTTCGAGGCCTTCGAATTCTTTCAGTGATGACATTGAAACGTCGTCTCCTTGTCCACTTTTGCTAGTTTGATAACGTCGCGTAAAACTACCGTTACTCGACGAATCTTGTGATCCTTGATGATGGCGTCGGTTTTCCAGTGAAATCGCCTGTTCTAAATGTTCAAATTCCTGTAAACTTGACATTGAAACATCGTCGTGTTCACCAGACCGTGTGAAGAACTTGCGACCAGCCAGTACGTCATATTCGGGAGTGCTCGAAAACGAATCTTTCACGCTACCCAGACTTCCAATAGATTGTTTTGTCGAGTCCAAACTTCCAATGCGACTTGATTCAAAGTCAGTCGCTTCCTCTTCTTTGATGTCTTCCAGAGGTCCACGTTCAAATTCCATTTCGTAACCGTACGTGGTGTTAATGGTTGCAGCTTGTTCACCTTGGAACTGCATTTCAATCCACTTTTTACTTGCTTCCAATTCTCTGTCATATTCGTAAGCATAGCTACGTGCACCTGTCACTGTAGTTGTTATTGTTGTTTTAGTTGTTCCACCTTTACCGTTTGCTTGTGGTGGACTGTCTTCAAAATCAAACGGTCCTGCATCGTCGCTAGTTGTTCCATCTGGATAATATTTCAATTCTGTCATTTTAGTGAGTGGTGTTGGCGCAGACCGAACCAGATACTCTTCCACTTCTTCATCGTGTTTACGGATGTATCTTGTTGATTTAATGTGAACACTTTTACCTTCAGTGTCATGTTCAGCCGCTTCTTTTGCAACTTCTTCGATGACAACGAAATCGTCGATTATATCTGGTTTTTCCAGCATTTCAAACGAATCGCTGTTCGGCGAATCTGTAGTCGATGCGATTTCTTTTTCCTTGCCATCGGGTTCATAAACTGTCTTTTCTTCTACTGTTGAAAATGAGATTTCACTTTTGCTTTCAGTCATTTGTCTTTCCTCTACACCTGATTCAGGCGTTGGGTTAGATTCTGGTTCAGGCGTTGGATCAGATGTTTCTTCTGCTTTTGATTTTAGTTCTGGTTCTTCAGTAATTTCCAGAGGACCATCGTCCAGAACATATTCTCTGCCTAGATCAGTATCTTCTGAACTCTTACTGGAAACTGAAGCAGGAGTTTGTGGAGCACTCTTAGCTAATGCTTCTCTCTCTTCTAATTCTAAATCTGGATAGTGGAATTCACGATCCACCAATGGCGTCATATGTTCCGTTACCATGATATCTGGAATAGATCCAGGACTTTGCTCCTGAATGATTTTAGATTTCCTTATCTCTAGTTCCTTTTGCGCGCGTTCTCGTGTTTCCAGTTCGTGTTTCTCTGCGTCTTCGTCTTCAAGAATAGGGCAAATAATTCCCTTTGTTTTGTGTGCCGGTGATACATGAGCAACCATACTGAAAGCAGCTTCAGCTTCACCTTCTTCTATGCTTGACTTCTCACTTAAAGACATACCAGGTTTCATTTGCCGTTCATGTGGCATTTCTACCTTTTCCATTGCCTCCACGAATTCACGTGGTGTTCCCGGTATTGATTCGTCAATACTGTCTTTTATTTCATACTCTTCCCTTGGTTCGGGAGATTCAGGTCGTTCAATGGGTTCAATCAGTGCGTCAATTGAACTTTGAGTCATAAGATCTGCTAGTTCAGAATCTGGTCTGTCTTCTGACATTATCGGGGACATAGCTCGCTGATCTTCCGAATCTGTTTTACTAATACGTGAAGCAGGTCTAGAATGTTCGGTATCATCCATTTCTAGCAATATATCATCTACATCATGATCCAATTCAGGTTCATATGTGTCCTCTGTTTCATCTACATCTTTCAGCTCATCACTGTGAACCTCTTTTAGTGTCAGTTCAGCGCTGGTTTGTTTAACAGTGTCACTTACTTCTCGGTCAGTTACTTTGAACGTATCTGTTCGTGCTGTAAAGCCCGGTATCATTGACGGCACGAAGGTGCTTGTACTTTCCTGTCGTCTATGTCCACGTACCTTCTTAGTTTCAACAATATCGTCATATTCCGGTATGTAATCTACTTGTGTAGGTCCGTTTAATATCTCTTCACTTGCAGGTTCTAACTGAGAAGTGACTTGTGTACTGACATTTTGTATGCCATTCTCTTCCACTGTTGAAGTTGTAATTGTAACGGAGCTCATGATCACTTCTGGACCATGTGAGCCGGTAGAAGTTGACGTATCAATGCCAGTGGTTGGTGTTCTATCCAGCGATAGATTAGACGATGACAGACCGTCTTGTCGACTGAGCAAGCTTGTTGCATCATCGAGACTCATTTGTTCAGAGTGGACGCTTCCATCCACCCTATCAGAATCACGTCTCGCCATTTCAATGATTGTTCGCATAGCTTCAGCACCAGATTGGCTTGACAAGCTTACACTCAGTACACTGCCATCTTCCAAGCTTGTACCGAACCGTTCATCCATTTCCAGATGTTCAGATTGTGGTGAATCGGAAATTATTGCTTTTGGCTCAGGTTGAAATGTCATTTCTTGCGATCGTTTCATTTTACCAGTAACTTCTCCACTCAGTGACAGTGCCTTGTCTTGAGCCGAATCTTCTTCAGATATATCCATGGACTCACCTTGGATATCCGAATCGCTTATGGTATCAAATGAGCTCTTTTTATCTTTCATTGTCAACTCCCCACGAATTACATGTTCTGGTATTTCTCTATCGTATGGTTCAATGATGTCACTTTGTATAATGCCATCCACTACTTCATCTTCTAACAGTTGTCCAATAACACCATCCATAATGTCACCATCTCCTTCAAAGGTAGATGGCACTAGAGTCTCAGAAGCTTCAGACACTTCAACACTTGCCATATGACCAGAGCTTTCGCTGTCCAAGCTCTTCATACTCTCTCGAGAACTCAAACTACTTACAGCCGTGTGATATTCCGTAGAAGTCAAATGTGACCGCGCCGATCTGGATGATAGTTCTTGTGAAGTCAACGCACTTTCATATTCAGATGAACCAGCGGCCAATAATCCTTCAACATCCGAAGAACACGGTCTGCTTCTCGCACTGTCTTGTTCAAAGCTATGATAATGACTTTCTCCAGAACTGGAGTAAGCTTCAAAGTCCGCGCCTGATTTTCTATCTGTTTTCAGATTTCCGCTACTGCTACTTGTGTCTATATCTCTGTATAACTTTGTTCGTCGTAGGATTACCTCTGGTTTCTCAATTATATGTGATGAATCACTGTCATCTTTCCTTCCAGATGAGCTAGATGATAACTGATCCATCAGCGATTTGGCTGAATCGTACGGACTTGATTTCGATTCGTCACTGTCAAATAGTGGTGTTTCATCCGTTAGTTCTCGTACGAATGTTGTTGTTACGCGTTCTTCCCGTTTGTGATCAACTATCTGACTAGTACTTACAGTTTTCGATGATTTGTGTTCTTTACTTTCTTTACTAAAGATCTCCGTACCATCGTCCGTTATAGTTTTCTCTTCAGTCTGTTCTAAGGTGGCTGCAGACTCTTGTTCTACTCCTCCAGTCACTTTGGACTTTTCCATAAGTTTCGTTTCCATTGTGCCACCTACAATCTCATCTTTTGTGGTTTCCAGTATGTCACATGTTCCTGCAAGCTGTACGCTTGTCTTGCTCTTCTCTTCTAGCTCAATTTTATCAGATTCTGCTGTATCTGTTACTGTTTTTGTTATGCTAGCCTTAGTGGTGTGTTCTTCCTTCTCATCGTCGAGTAAATCTGTGCTGACTTTCTGAGTAAATACACGTATGTCTGTTTTAATCTCAGTGTCTGTCTGTAATTCGGTTTTCTCTGTACCACGTTTGACATCGGTATGTTTTTCTGTTTCCGCGTGAGTTATTTCATCATCTGTGCATATTTGTTCTGCTTTCTTTACAGTTTTCGACTCGCCTTCCAGTGCACTTTCAATACTTCCCATCGTCTCAGATTTGTATTTACTAAACGAATCATCTGCAAAAGATTCGTCATCTTTCTGCGAGTGAATTACTTTAGTTGTTGTACTTTTAGTCTTTTCAGAATATTCTACTTCCTCGACAATTATTTCGTCTGGTTTTTGCGATGTGTATTCACTTTCAAATTGTGTAACTTGTTCTTTAATAATGTCCGCGGGTTCTTCGACTAAGATTTGTTTCTCCTGTACCTTATGTTCGGTAACGATTTCTTCAATCAGAGTCTCCTGTTGCAGTGGAGATTTATCAGTTATTTTTTCGATGGTAGTTGATTCCTTGACTTCTGAAATTACATGTTCAGTTGCTGTCTTGATAATTTCTTTAGTTTCGGAAAACTTTTCCTCAACAATGCTTGTGTCGATTGTTTCATATGTAGTTTCTTCAGATACATGTTCTTCAAACGTAGTACTAGTTACATCTTCACTTTCATCTAGTAAATCGTCTTTTATTGGTTTATCTGTCAGATCGTCGTCTATTTTCTGTTTGTCTTTATCCTTAACTTCAACCAATTCCTCAACTTCTAATTTAATATCAGGTCTCGTGTATTGTAATTCCAGTTGTTCAATTTGTTCTTCCAGAATGTGCTCGTGTCTGTCGGGAGAGGAAACATCACATTCTGCTCCACTATATTTCAAGTCTTCATCGGTGATTTCCACGCTGGATGTATCGTGTCGCGCAAGTTTTGACAACTCGTTCTGTTTCCTCGCCAGTACTGATTCAACTAGTTCTACCTCTTTAGCATCGAGACCTTTGCTTTCGGCCAACTGTCTTAAGTAATCTGATATTTGATTCCTAGCTACCTCTGGATGAGGTACTGGTGGTTCAGCACTGCCTGATTCCTGTGCCGCCAGAAGTAAGTTTCGTCGTTGTATTTCTGTTTCGATATCATCAATTAGTTCAGCAGCTATTTTTCTCGCTTCTTCTGGATGGATTTTCTGATGGTACAAGCTTTCGAGAATCAGTTGTTCTACCTCACTCTGACTCTGAGATCGAACGCGATCTGATTCACAAGATTCAGAATGATCTTGGTGAATTTCTGAACCAAGCTCAGATTCATCTCTAACGCTGCCACTTAGTTCCTCGTCTTTCTCGACGATTACCTGTCTTTCAATCGGTATCTCTGTCACGGATTCTTCAATTTCCGTTATTGGTTGTGATTCAATTGACACTTCCCATACTGTATCGGGTATGTGTTCTTCGTGTTGTTTAATTTGCGGTTGTTGTTTTGCTGTCTTTTCTAGTGCCTTAGTTTCTGAAATTTCTTCAGGTTCAGTAACCTGTTGTTCTATTACTTCAACTACTTCATCCTTTATATCGGCAATGTCTTCTGTTTCTGAAACACTTTCTTCAGTTGCTTCAGTTATAGCAACTTCTATATTCCCAAGTTTAGTTTTAATCATTTCTATTTGCGTAGGTTTCATTTCAGTTTCATCTATTTCTTTTGTGAAACTAATGCCATCTGTTGTCTCTTTTGTTTCGGTAATTGCATCGGTTATCTCTGTCATTTCTGACACTTTATGTTCTGGTTCTGCAAAATCGCTCATTTGTTCCTCAATATCCAAAGATTTAGTTTCGACATCTGTTCCGTCTTGTTCAATGTCAGTTACTTTCTCGGAATCTTCAATTTCGCTTTTATCAACGTGTACTTCCAGAGAATCGCTAGGTTTAGAAATACTATCAGACTTATATTGCATGGCTTCCGCTATTTGCGAAGGAATCTCTTCCACTGAACCAAGTTCAATACTTCGTTCTGATGAAATACTTTGCTCAGATTCAGTGGATGGTTGTTTCATTTTAATGGTACTTGTCTTTTCATCTACCGTAGCAATATGTTTTTCTGTATCATCCAGTTGTAATTCTGCAATCTCAGGTATATCCATTATTACTTTCTCAACTGGTTTGCTTACATAGTCTTTTGTTTCAGGTAACAATGAAGCGGGTTCGTCCAATTCTTGGGTTGAGATAAAATCATCAAGGAGATCCATATCATCCTCGGTTCCATCAGAAATTAAGCCTGGCTGATAGTACCTGGTTAAGTCTTTCACACTTGTAGATGTGTACTGTGTAATATCATCTTCCGTTCTGGTGTCTTGACTGCTCGACGATGAAATTGGGGACAATTTCTTTTCAATATCTTTCACGTCCCTGTCAAAATCTTTGTCAATTTCTTTTACCACCGGTTTAATAGTATCTAGTTTTAGTTGTTTCTCTTCTGGTGAAGTAAGTTTCTCAGCGGAAGTTGTGTCTGTCAGTGTTTTATATTCTTGCGGTTCTTCTTCCTCGAACTGTGTCATCAATTGATCAATGACCATTTCGTTCTTTATCTGTTGTTCAAAGAACTGTTTGCGTGCTTTTACACTCGTCTCATTGACATCACCCAGGTCTTCTGCCGGTAACGAGAGGGATCTTTCGAATATCGTCTTACGCGTCGCAGCTACGGGTGGTTGACTGATACTCATCTGTCTTCTCTTGATTTTTGGCACTGGTTCAACTTTAGTCACCACTTTCTGGCTCTCTTCCGACTCATCGGAAATGTAACCGGAATTGTCATACATCCGATAATCGCCGCATTTCATGAATTCCGCCTCAGAGTCAACGCTTTCTGATTTTTCAGTTATCTTTGTGTCTGGTTCAGTTTTGGCAGCTGATGCTACCGTTGGTTTTTCCTGTGGTGTAGACACAGGTTCTGGTACTAAGGTCGGATCTTTGAATGCAGCTCTGTATTCAGAGACTAGTTCATGTTTTCTCTCAACGACAGTCTCTTTAATCTCTTGTAGAGTACTTTCATCAGACTCAATTGTGGTAGATTTTTGCACTTGTTCTTCGACGGTTGATTGTGTCAATACTGTGGATCGAGGTTTAGGAACGGGCGGTACCATTCCTATCTCATGAACTGACGTACGTTTCTTAATAACTATACTATCTTGGATAGGTTGTTTATAGATTTGTTCCTCGAATAGACTCATACGTTTTTTCACAGATATTTCCGGGCGTTCTACTTCCTTCTTTGAGGAAGCTACACTTTCCCAGAACTTCTTTCTGTCAGAGTATGTTTCTGTCGAATCCTCTGGAGGAAGAACATCAGATTTCTCTGTGTCTTCCTCTGGCCCTACTATTTCATCATCTTCCTGCGATGTGGTTGGTGATTTCTTTTGTTGGCTGTCAGGGATTTTGTCAGCTCGTGGTTTAGGTTTAGGTATAGTAGTCATTTGTTGATCAGGTTTGTCAATGTTAGTCATTGTTAGAAGAGTTGAGGCATCGGGTGTTAAGTTAGTTAGAGGTCCGCCGCTGGTTTCTAAAATAAATGGGGTTAGTCTGTTAGCAGGGAACTAGCGATATATTTATATATAAACACAATATTAAGTAACGCTCAGAAGCGTAGCGTGATATACATATATTACAATGCGAGTAAAATTCATCGGTTAAGAATAACTCAACAGCAGATTATAAGTAGATAACCCATAAAACAATTTCAACTCAATTAGTAATTTTAATGTTATATGGAACTCAATCAAATAATATATAATAAAACCATTGCGTGTGCTCATCAACTCTCTGGTCAGTCAGAGCGTAACTTACATGGAACAGAAGCAGTATCGTGTTGGTGTGTCTGTGTAGTAGGTAGTAGTTACCAATAAACGCATTCCATGCAGACTTACAATCATAAGAAAATGCAATATAAAGGTGGTAAGTCAAACATATCGGGCCCTAAGTTAAAACAGCCGAACATGGCTCTAATAAGTACGAGAATAAACGAATAACATGACTAGTCTATTCGGGATTTGGAATTACCTCCCAAACGTGTTTGATCTAGATAGTACCGAACTCTTCTCTTATCATCATCGTCATTAATATCGTCATCTACATCGTCTACGTCGCCGTGAATATACGTATATTTGTCACGGAATTGCAAAGAATCGTACAAGCTCATTGATGCTGACGTTAGTTCGTCGCCATTATACACGTGGATGTCGGGTATTGGATTATCAGATCTGGAGCCGTCACTTTGGGTCGCGTGGTCTGACAACATATCGATCGAATCGATATCATCATCGTCGAATATCGAGATGGTTGTGTCGGCCAGACTATTCGCATCGGTGACACTTCGTACGTTCTCTATCGAACCGAATGGAGTAGATTTGGCCATCCAATCTTTGACCGCGCTGATGACCGTGCCTTTCGTTAAGGATTCTGTACTCTTTCTCCTGGAGAATCGTGCGTCCGTGTCGAGCGCGTTATAATACAACAACGAACTAGTACTGTTAGTGGCCGACGTGTTTTTGAGAATGCTCGGTTCGAATTTAAGGATTGCCGTCATGATAGGACCCTTCTGTACATGTTGTCGGTGATGTCGGACGTCCACCACTTTTCCTGTACTCTGCAAGTCGGGCAAACTGCCGCGTTCGTCCACTTGCTTGTCATGGTAGAATCCCATGGCGGACCGGGCTCGACCTTTATGTTGTAACTTGCGCTTGGGTGCCGGAGACACGCATAGACTACGCTTAATGGGGATAACGTCTACTTCTATGCCAGCTTTATTGACTAAATGATCTTTGTTAAGGGTGACAGGCGCCATGTAAACAACTTCACCTACGGAACAATACGTACGTAGTCTACATATAAGTATTAACACAACACAGTTGGCTGGCCTGCACAACAGATCTGCATGACGGGGTTCCCGATATGTTTGAAAGTGTGTTAGGAACTAGACAGTTCTGTATTGTTTTGTTAGGGAAAAGAATCCGTGCATCACATTTAAGTATGCGTTACACCTAAACTCACTGTAAACTAAAAACATATTGCTAAGAGTTGTATTTGTGTCAGTGAAAAGTTTGAGAATATAAATGGAAGGAACGAGAACACAGATGCTTATAAGCTACTATATACCTTGTGGCAACTCTTGTATATCGTCCGGTTGACTGTCCGGCGTCTTAGAGTCCCATTCCTCACTGGGTGTGAACGTTGCTTCGTCCCACAATGTCGAATATAATCGCTGGTACTCGGATACTTCGTCCTGACTTAACTGAGATACCATTGTACGGTATTCCTCTTCCCTTTTAGCCTCTACCTCCGGTGATGTCATTTGTAGATCTTTCGCCTCTTTAATATCTTTTTCCATTGTCTCTGAAGCCATTCTCTCGAATCGCCTCTCAACTCTTCGCAACTTTCGCTCAGCTTTATCGTCAGACTTCCCTTCCTGTTCTGCACTGTCCAAATCAATACTTGCCTTTTCCAAATCTTTCATTACTTGATCCAACTGGACTAGTTTGTTTTCAATCAATTCGAGATCTGCTTTCGCGTCTGCTTGTAATGTACTAATAGGTTCAGGTAAATTTACATCATCAATACCGATAGGGGAATGCATGCTTTTCTCTACTGTTTTCTCACTTTTATCGCTCGATTCTATTGAATCCTCGTCGCGCGATCCTATATGAAACAGTGGTCGTCTCTTTGATTCTGAATCTAGTGTGTCTTTGGTAGTTTCTAAACCATTTTGTGTTTCTTGCTGCATGTCCTCGATTACCATAGGTGAACTACATGTATCAGATTCATCTATGGTTGGAGGATGCAGTTTGTCAATTGGTTCTGTGACGATATAATCATCTTCATCACTGGAAATGTCAATAGGCATATTTGACACATCTAATGGAGCTGGTCGTTCATCTTTGGAAAGCCGTTGTGAGCCACCAATACCTCTACGTTGCATAGTCGGCGTAGTCACGTAGCAAACGTAATCAGATTTCTTACTTGCATAAGAAGGTAATAACTGTTCACTAGTTCTTCTCTCCTCTGCCATAAATGCATTAATATCTTCTTGTATTTTGTTAGCTTCCTTTTTCTCGGCAGGAGATTCTATAGACTTCTGGGCTCCCTTCTTACCGTTTTTGCCCTTCTTCTTACCTTTTTCTCCTTGTGATTCACTCACTTGTTTTTTAAGTGCACTAAAAAACCCACCAGATTTATCTGCTGTTTCTTTTAAATCATTAGTAGTAGATCCCGTCTTTTTAGTTTCTTTTGTGGAATCTTTTGTTTGTTTACCAAGTTCGCTGTAGAATCCATCGGTTTTATCCGCTGTTTCTTTTACTACTTCTTTCACTTCCGAAGCTGCATGCTTTACTTTATCAGTGGCAGCATCTTTTACTGCTGTAACAGAATCATCTGTGTCTTTAGCGCGGCCTTCGATATTCATTTCAAGATCACGAAATAATTCTTCAGTTTTATCAACTGATCCTTTAATAGTTTCTTTCAAATCAGTTGCGGTTTTCTTTCCTTTCGCAGCACCAGAATCTTTAGCTGATGCAATTGTATCTTTTGCTGTATCCTTTGCTTCTTTGCCAAGCCCATTAAAGAAACCGCCTACCTTATCAGTTGAATCTTTAACGACATCTTTAAAATCAGAAGCTGTTTCTTTTCCTTTTTCAACACCAGAATCTTTCGCAGCTACAACAGTTTCTTTTGTATCTTTAGCAGAGTCTTCAATCTTCTTTCCGAGTCCACTAAAGAATCCTCCAGTTTTGTCAGCTGATTCCTTGACAACATCTTTAACATCAGAAGCCGCTCCTTTTACTTTTTCAATTCCAGAATCTTTTGCAACTACAACAGTTTCTTTTGTATCTTTAGCAGAGTCTTCAATCTTCTTTCCGAGTCCACTAAAGAATCCTCCAGTTTTCTCAGCCGATTCCTTGACAACATCTTTAACATCAGAAGCCACTCCTTTTACTTTTTCAATTCCAGAATCTTTTGCAACTACAACAGTATCCTTTGTATCTTTAGCAGATTCTCCAATCTTCTTTCCAAGTCCACTAAAGAATCCTCCAGTTTTCTCAGCCGATTCCTTGACAACATCTTTAACATCAGAAGCCGCTCCTTTTACTTTTTCAATTCCAGAATCTTTTGCAACTACATCAGTATCTTTTGTATCTTTAGCAGATTCTTCAATCTTCTTTCCAAGTCCACTAAAGAATCCTCCAGTTTTCTCAGCCGATTCCTTGACAACATCTTTAACATCAGAAGCCGCTCCTTTTACTTTTTCAATTCCAGAATCTTTTGCAACTACAACAGTATCTTTTGTATCTTTAGCAGATTCTTCAACCTTCTTGCCAAGTCCACTAAAGAATCCTCCAGTTTTCTCAGCCGATTCCTTGACAACATCTTTAACATCAGAAGCCGCTCCTTTTACTTTTTCAATTCCAGATTCTTTGGCAACTACAACAGTTTCTTTTGTATCTTTAGCAGAGTCTTCAATTTTCTTTCCGAATCCACTAAAGAATCCTCCAGTTTTGTCAGCAGATTCCTTGACAACATCTTTAACATCAGAAGCCGCTCCTTTTACTTTTTCAATTCCAGAATCTTTTGCAACTACAACAGTATCTTTTGTATCTTTAGCAGATTCTTCAACCTTCTTGCCAAGTCCACTAAAGAATCCTCCAGTTTTCTCAGCCGATTCCTTGACAACATCGTTAACATCAGAAGCCGCTCCTTTTACTTTTTCAATTCCAGATTCTTTGGCAACTACAACAGTTTCTTTTGTATCTTTACCAGAGTCTTCAATTTTCTTTCCGAATCCACTAAAGAATCCTCCAGTTTTGTCAGCAGATTCCTTGACAACATCTTTAACATCAGAAGCCGCTCCTTTTACTTTTTCAATTCCAGATTCTTTGGCAACTACAACAGTTTCTTTTGTATCTTTACCAGAGTCTTCAATTTTCTTTCCGAATCCACTAAAGAATCCTCCAGTTTTCTCAGCCGATTCCTTGACAACATCTTTAACATCAGAAGCCGCTCCTTTTACTTTTTCAATTCCAGAATCTTTTGCAACTACATCAGTATCTTTTGTATCTTTAGCAGATTCTTCAATCTTCTTTCCAAGTCCACTAAAGAATCCTCCAGTTTTCTCAGCCGATTCCTTGACAACATCTTTAACATCAGAAGCCGCTCCTTTTACTTTTTCAATTCCAGAATCTTTTGCAACTACAACAGTATCTTTTGTATCTTTAGCAGATTCTTCAACCTTCTTGCCAAGTCCACTAAAGAATCCTCCAGTTTTCTCAGCCGATTCCTTGACAACATCTTTAACATCAGAAGCCGCTCCTTTTACTTTTTCAATTCCAGATTCTTTGGCAACTACAACAGTTTCTTTTGTATCTTTAGCAGAGTCTTCAATTTTCTTTCCGAATCCACTAAAGAATCCTCCAGTTTTGTCAGCAGATTCCTTGACAACATCTTTAACATCAGAAGCCGCTCCTTTTACTTTTTCAATTCCAGAATCTTTTGCAACTACAACAGTATCTTTTGTATCTTTAGCAGATTCTTCAACCTTCTTGCCAAGTCCACTAAAGAATCCTCCAGTTTTCTCAGCCGATTCCTTGACAACATCTTTAACATCAGAAGCCGCTCCTTTTACTTTTTCAATTCCAGATTCTTTGGCAACTACAACAGTTTCTTTTGTATCTTTACCAGAGTCTTCAATTTTCTTTCCGAATCCACTAAAGAATCCTCCAGTTTTCTCAGCCGATTCCTTGACAACATCTTTAACATCAGAAGCCGCTCCTTTTACTTTTTCAATTCCAGAATCTTTTGCAACTACATCAGTATCTTTTGTATCTTTAGCAGATTCTTCAATCTTCTTTCCAAGTCCACTAAAGAATCCTCCAGTTTTCTCAGCCGATTCCTTGACAACATCTTTAACATCAGAAGCCGCTCCTTTTACTTTTTCAATTCCAGAATCTTTTGCAACTACAACAGTATCTTTTGTATCTTTAGCAGATTCTTCAACCTTCTTGCCAAGTCCACTAAAGAATCCTCCAGTTTTCTCAGCCGATTCCTTGACAACATCTTTAACATCAGAAGCCGCTCCTTTTACTTTTTCAATTCCAGATTCTTTGGCAACTACAACAGTTTCTTTTGTATCTTTAGCAGAGTCTTCAATTTTCTTTCCGAATCCACTAAAGAATCCTCCAGTTTTGTCAGCAGATTCCTTGACAACATCTTTAACATCAGAAGCCGCTCCTTTTACTTTTTCAATTCCAGAATCTTTTGCAACTACAACAGTATCTTTTGTATCTTTAGCAGATTCTTCAACCTTCTTGCCAAGTCCACTAAAGAATCCTCCAGTTTTCTCAGCCGATTCCTTGACAACATCTTTAACATCAGAAGCCGCTCCTTTTACTTTTTCAATTCCAGATTCTTTGGCAACTACAACAGTTTCTTTTGTATCTTTACCAGAGTCTTCAATTTTCTTTCCGAATCCACTAAAGAATCCTCCAGTTTTGTCAGCAGATTCCTTGACAACATCTTTAACATCAGAAGCCGCTCCTTTTACTTTTTCAATTCCAGAATCTTTTGCAACTACAATAGTATCTTTTGTATCTTTAGCAGTTTCTTCAACCTTTTTTCCAAGTCCACTAAAGAATCCTCCAGTTTTGTCAGCCGATTCC
Organism: Carabus problematicus; assembly: GCA_963422195.1. Taxonomy (NCBI): domain Eukaryota; kingdom Metazoa; phylum Arthropoda; class Insecta; order Coleoptera; family Carabidae; genus Carabus; species Carabus problematicus. The sequence continues at coordinate 818,852 of OY728585.1, forward strand.
TTGACAATATCTTTAACATCAGAAGCCGCTCCTTTTACTTTTTCAATTCTAGATTCTTTGGCAACTACAACAGTTTCTTTTGTATCTTTAGCAGAGTCTTCAATTTTCTTTCCGAATCCACTAAAGAATCCTCCAGTTTTGTCAGCAGATTCCTTGACAACATCTTTAACATCAGAAGCCGCTCCTTTTGCTTTTTCAGCTCCAGAATCTTTCGCATCTACAATAGTTTCTTTTGTATCTTTAGCAGAATCTTCAATTTTCTTTCCGAATCCACTAAAGAATCCTCCAGTTTTGTCAGCAGATTCCTTGACAACATCTTTAACATCAGAAGCCGCTCCTTTTACTTTTTCAATTCCAGAATCTTTTGCAACTACAATAGTATCTTTTGTATCTTTAGCAGATTCTTCAATCTTTTTTCCAAGTCCACTAAAGAATCCTCCAGTTTTGTCAGCCGATTCCTTGACAATATCTTTAACATCAGAAGCCGCTCCTTTTACTTTTTCAATTCTAGATTCTTTGGCAACTACAACAGTATCTTTTGTATCTTTAGCAGATTCTTCAACCTTCTTTCCAAGTCCACTAAAGAATCCTCCAGTTTTGTCAGCCGATTCCTTGACAATATCTTTAACATCAGAAGCCGCTCCTTTTACTTTTTCAATTCTAGATTCTTTGGCAACTACAACAGTATCTTTTGTATCTTTAGCAGAATCTTCAATTTTATTTCCAAGTCCACTAAAGAATCCTCCAGTTTTCTCAGCCGATTCCGTGACAACATCTTTAACATCAGAAGCCGCTCCTTTTACTTTTTCAATTCCAGAATCTTTTGCAACTACAACAGTTTCTTTTGTATCCTTAGCAGATTCTTCAACCTTCGTGCCAAGTCCACTGAAGAATCCTGCAGTTTTGGCAGCTGATTCCGTGACAACATCTTTAACATTAGAAGCCGCTCCTTTTACTTTTTCAATTCCAGAATCTTTTGCAACTACAACAGTATCTTTTGTATCTTTAGCAGAATCTTCAATTTTATTTCCAAGTCCACTAAAGAATCCTCCAGTTTTGTCAGCTGATTCCTTGACAATATCTTTAACATCAGAAGCCGCTCCTTTTACTTTTCCAATTCCAGAATCTTTTGCAACAGTTTCTTTTGTATCTTTAGCAGAGTCTTCAATCTTCTTGCCAAGTCCACTGACGAATCCTCCAGCTTTGTCAGTTGATTCTTTGACAACATCTTTAACATCAGAAGCCGCTCTTTTTACTTTTTCAGTTCCAGAATCTTTTGCAACTACAACAGTATCTTTTGTATCTGTAGCAGAATCTTCAACCTTCTTGCCAAGTCCACTGAAGAATCCTCCAGCTTTGTCAGCTGATTCCTTGACAACGTCTTTAACATCAGAACCTGTTCCTTTTGCTTTTTCAACTCCAGAATCTTTCGCAGCTAAAATAGTTTCTTTTGTATCTTTTGCGGAATCTTCAGTCTTCTTTCCAAGTCCACTAAAGACTCCTCCAGTTTTCTCAGCTGATCCTTTGACAACATCTTTAACATCAGAAGCCGCTCCTTTTGCTTTTTCAATTCCAGAATCTTTTGCAACTACAACAGTTTCTTTTGTATCTTTAGCAGAGTCTTCAATCTTTTTTCCAAGTCCACTAAAGAATCCTCCAGTTTTCTCAGCAGATCCCTTGATAACATCTTTAACATCAGAAGCTGTTCCTTTTGCTTTTTCAACTCCAGAATCTTTCGCAGCTACAACAGTTTCTTTTGTATCTTCAGCAGAGTCTTCAATTTTCTTTCCGAATCCACTAAAGAATCCTCCAGCTTTGTCAACTGATTCCTTGACAACATCTTTAACATCAGAAGCTGTTCCTTTTGCTTTTTCAACTCCAGAATCTTTCGCAGCTACAACAGTTTCTTTTGTATCTTTAGCAGAGTCTTCAATTTTCTTTCCGAATCCACTAAAGAATCCTCCAGTTTTGTCAGCAGATCCCTTGACAACATCTTTAACATCAGAAGCTGTTTCTTTTGCTTTTTCAACTCCAGAATCTTTCACAGCTACAATAGTTTCTTTTGTATCTTTAGCAGAGTCTTCAATTTTCTTTCCGAATCCACTAAAGAATCCTCCAGTTTTGTCAGCTGATTCCTTGACAACATCTTTAACATCAGAAGCTGTTCCTTTTGCTTTTTCAACTCCAGAATCTTTCACAGCTACAATAGTTTCTTTTTTATCTTTAGCAGAATCTTCAACCTTCTTGCCAAGTCCACTAAAGAATCCTCCAGTTTTCTCAGATGATTCCTTGACAACATCAGAAGCCGCTCCTTTTGCTTTTTCAATTCCTGAATCTTTTGCAACTACGACAGTATCTTTTGTATCTTTAGCAGAATCTTCAACCTTCTTGCCAAGTCCACTGAAGAATCCTCCACCCTTGTCAGCTGATTCCTTGACAACATCTTTAACATCAGAAGCCGCTCCTTTTGCTTTTTCAATTCCAGAATCTTTTGCAACTACGACAGTATCTTTTGTATCTTTAGCAGAGTCTTCAACCTTCTTTCCAAGTCCACTGAAGAATCCTCCAGCTTTGTCAGCTGAATCTTTCACAGCATCTTTAACATCTGATGTAGTGTCTTTTACTTTTTCAGCACCAATATCTTTAGCTGCAACTACTGAATCTTTAGTGTCTTTAGCTGAACCTTTAATTTGTTCGCCGACTCCACTTATGAATTCTACAGTTTTATCGGAGGATACTTTTGCAGTATCTTTAACATCTCCTGCAGTTGCTTTTATTTTTTCGGCACCAGAATCCTTAGCTGCGATTGTAAAATCTTTTGTGTCTTTTGCTGTTCCTTTAATTTTTTTGCCAAGACCACTGAAAAAGCCTTCTGTCTTATCGGCAGTTTCTTTAAGTGCATCTTTAGCGTCTGCAGCTGAATCTTTCGTTTTTTCAACACCAGCATCTTTTGCGTCTTTGATTTGTGTTCCATCGCTACTAAAGAAGTCTCCTGTTATATTGATAGAATCTTCAACATCGGTAGCAGCGGATTTGGTTTTTTCTACCCCAGAATCTTTGGCAGACATTACTGTTTTTATAGCATCTTGTGTTGTGTCTTCCATTTTATCTCCGATTCCGCTAACGAATTCTCCAGCTTTCTTAACTTGTTCTTTTGCAGTATCCTTAACGTTTACTGCTGTGTCCTTTGCTTTATCTGTTTTATCCATCACAGTTTCTTTCACATCTGCAGTTGTATCTTTTACCTTCTCAACACATGAATCTTTAGCCAAAATTACTGTATCTTTTGTGTCGTGTGCAGTATCTTTAATTTGCTCTCCAAGTCCGCCGAAGAAGCCCTCAGCTTTCTCGGTTGTATCTTTTGCCGCTTCTTTGGTATCTGAAGTTGTGCCCTTTATTTTTTCTACGCCAGAATCTACAGTTGAGATAACAGAATCCTTTGTTTCTACTGCCGAGTCTTTGATCTGTGCTCCGACTTTACTAAAGAAGTCACCAGCAGTGTCGATTTTATCTTTTGCCGCATTCTTTACATCTTCAGCCGTATCTTTCACTTTCTCTACTCCACTATCTTTAGCAGCTACTGCAGAATCTTTAGTTTCTTGGGCAGTGCTTGTAATCTTTTTACCAAGGTTACTGAAATATCCATCAACCTTTTCAGCAGTATCTTTTGTGGTAGATTTTACATCTGCTGTAGTATCTGTTATTTTTTCTGTTGCAGAATCTTTAGCAGCTACTGCAGAATCTTTAGTTTCTTGGGCAGTGCTTGTAATCTTTTTACCAAGGGTACTGAGATATCCATCAACCGTTTCAGCAGTATCTTTTGTGGCAGATTTTACATCTGCTGTGGTATCTGTTATTTTTTCTGTTGCAGAATCTTTAGCAGCAACAGCAGTATCCTTTGCATCTTTCGTTGAATCTTTAATTTGTATGCTAACATCACTAAGGAAGACATCTGCTTTATCGAATTTATCCTTCGCAGATTCCTTTACTTCTGTAGCAATAGCTTTACTTTTAGTAATAACAGAATCCTTAGTATCTTTGACATCAACAGAGATCTCCTTTACTTTTTCAGCACTGCTATCTTTCAAAGTGACTACAGATTCTTTTGTATCTTGAGCAGTGCCCTTGATCTTCTTACCAAGGTTACTGAAAAAGCCACCAGCTTTATCAGCTGAATCTTTTACAGTTTCTTTCACATCTGCTGTAGTATCTTTTACTTTTTCAGCTCCAGTGTCCTTAGTAGCAACAAGTGATTCTTTAATTTGTGTACTGAATTCAGTTAAGAAATCTCCTGCTTTGTCAGTTGTATCTATTACAGCTACTTTAACATCCGCCGTAGTTTCCTTAGCTTTATCAGCGGCGGAATCCTCAGCATCTATTATAGTATCTTTAGTGTGTTTAGCAGATTTTTCGATCTTTTGCCTCGATTCGCTGGCAAAGTCTCCAGCTTTATCGGACGATATTTTTACAGTATGTTTTATGTCAACAGTAGTATCTTTCACCGTTTCAACAGCAGAATCTTTAGCTGCAACTGTAAAATCTTTTGAACTTTCTGCTGTTTCTTTAATGTGTTCTTCAGCTCCAGTTATGATATCTACAGTTTTATCAGAAGATTTTTTCGTAATATCTTTAACATCTGATGCTGCTACCTTTGCCTTCTCCGCGCCGGAATCCTTAGCAGCGACTACTGTTTCTTTAGAGTATTCTTGTGTGTCTTTAATTTGTTTGCCAATTCCACTTAATAATCCAGTTACTTTATCAGCAGATTCTTTTGCTGCGTCTTTAAAATCTACAGCAGTGTCCTTCGCTTTGTCGGCTGATCCTTTAATAGATTCTTTAGCATCTGCAGATGTATCTTTAATTTTGTCAGCTGTTGAATCTTTAGCAGTAATTACTGTTTCCTTAATGTCTTTTGTTGTATCTTTCATTTGTTTACCAAGTCCACTGAAGAATCCTCCAGTTTTCTTAGCTGAATCCTTTGCAGGATCTATTGTGGTATCTTTAGTAGTGACATCTGAATCTTTTGTTTCTTGTGCGATGTCTTTAATTGGTTTTATTATCTCCTTCACATCTTCCTTTACATCTGTAGTTGCTTTATTTCCTTTAATTTCTGCAACATCAATCTTAGATTTCACATCTTTACTTACTTTTTCGAATTCTGGTGGTAAGTGACTAGTTTCCTTATCGCTTTCTTGAGATGAACTACCGGAGAATTTCTCCCCGATTTTACTAAAGAAACCTCCCTTTTTATCCTTCTTCTTTGTTTTTTGTTTGGATTTATCCTTCTGATCTTTCTGTTCCTCTGGTTCTTTGCGATCTACTGGCTTGACTGAGAATTTCTCGCCAAGTTTACTAAAGAATCCACTTTGTTTTTCCGTTGGTTCAGATTCGTGTTTTTGTAGATTTTCAATCTTTTCGGCACCTAGTTTTTCGGTTGTAGATTTAACTTTTTCAGTTACTGGCGAACTAATAAGCGTTGCTGTTGTTTCGGGTTTGGTTCTGACTGGAGACGTTACTACATTTACTGTTTCTGTTACAGCAGTAGGCTTCGGTTGCTCTTCTTTAATATATTGCGGCATGACATCTTCGAACAGTTCCACTTCTCGAAGCAAGAAATGCGCAGAGTCTACCATTTGTTGTTGCACTTCTTCGGACAATTGACGACCATATTCACCAATTTCAAGTGTTTTGTCTGCATTTTGATCTTCTTTGCTTTCATTCTCTGCGTCTAGTTTTACAACAGTACTCTTTTCAGCTTCAGCGATTTGTTTCGTAACTTCTGGTGGAACAATTGGTAGTCGTGGTTTCACGTCGTCAAACATCTCTACTTCCATGTTAAGGAAATGTGCTGTTTCGATCATTTGCCGCTGGACTTCTTCAGAGAATAGTATAATTTTAGGTGGTTCCACAAATTCAATTACGCTCGCTTGTTCTTTTTGTTCGGGCGACTGTTGTACTGGCGACTTTTGTGCTGATTGCTGAACTGCTTCTACCTTTTGTGGCATGACATCGTCAAATAATTCTACTTCCCTAAGTAGAAAATGTGCTGAGTCTAGCATTTGTTGCTGTACTTCGAGCGAAAATCCTTTCGGTTCAATATCGTCGTGTTTCTCTTGATCACTTTGAACATCTTCGTCGTCTTGTTTTGATTTTTTACTGAATAAACCAAAGAATCCGCTACTCTTTCTGTGTTCTTCCAGACGTGGCGGTTTTTCGGGAACATCTTTTAATTTGTGTTCTTCGCCGTGCATCTCGTCGTCAGATTCTTTAGATGAATCTTTCTTACTGAAGATTTTCAAGAATCCAACTGACTTTCTGGACTTTTGATTGTCAGCTTTTCCCTCTGATTCGGGATCACTAAGTGTAGCTTCTTTTCTTTCAAGCGTGGATTTTCTAGATTCGTTTAGTGTTTTCTTCTCGGGTGATTTAGTTTCGTATGGAATTTCTTGAATATCTTTGTACAAAATTCCAGTTTTTTCGTCATAATATGTGCTGTCACTTCTTGGTTCAATAACAACTAAGAATTCATCTTCGTTGATAATGATTGGTTCAACGGACTTTCTCACTTCTTCCGGTGTTACCGTACCTTCCAGGTTAAACTCTTGCATTGTTCCATCCATTATTTTCGAAGCAGCTTGTTCGCCATTAGTGATTACGTCGTTAACAATTGTGGTGGCTCGCACTTTCACATCGTCCACGGTTTGTGGTTCGACATCCAAGTCGGTAATTTGTAAATCGTTACTACCTACATCATCAATCGATGGTATATTGTCAATATCATTCGTTTCGTACAGTGCTACAACTTTCTTTTCTTCTTTCGGCGTTGGACATTTGGCTTTGCCGGTAGCCACTGGCGATGTTGGTGGTAGTTCGTCTATTTTCGGCGTCTTCTTTCCTTTCTTTGGCGTACTCTTGTCTTTCTTCTTTTTCTTTTTTGGTGTTTTCTCTTCTTTCGATTCAGAATCAGAACTGTCGAGAGACTTGTGTACGAGTGATTTTAATGAACTGAAGAAACCCTTGCTCCCCTTGTTCTTCTCTTTCTTGTTGTCGAGATCTTTACTTGCCTTGTCGGGAAGGTCTGACTGAGCGGTTGCCGTTACTTTAGCTGGTGCCTGAGGCTCGGGTGCTTTGGGAGATTTATCGTTATCTAGCATGCAAGTTGCGGGCGCAGTTGGGACGATGATAAAATCAGGCCGTGATTCCATTTGTATGAAAGCAGATGTTTGATCAATGACAGGTTTGATGTCTTTGGACATGATGTCATGAATGATAGATTCCCCAGTTACGGGTGTGGGTTTTCTATCTATTGTACGCAATGATACACTATCTTCCCTGCTAGCTAATTGTATTGTAGGTGAGCTCGATATTCCTGAAATAACGTGCACTGTCGAGAACAAGCTTAGCATACGTATTACCTTTACCACTATTATGACTGCCCGTTCGGGAGGAGTTTTACTGCAGTTGTTGTTTCATTAATTGTGACTTGAGACAATCGCAAAAGAAAAAAAAACATAGTTAGTTAGTTCGGAACTAACTACAACACGACAAAATAAACACCAGCACAATCCATGCGGGTAAGTGTACTCGCATTGGTGGAAATACTTGTTACGTTACCTCCGATTGATTCTTCCGGCTGCAAGAGCCAATCACAGTAAGCACGAAATTGGGAGGAGGCATTAGGTGGTAGACTATTGGTTCTGGAATAGTCTACACTAGGTAAATCATTGGAATTATACGAATCGTAACAGGGATAGAACGGTCTGTTCGCGTACAAGTCTACGGGTTTGTGTTTATCAGAAGCCGCACTCGAATCGTCTAACTTTTCCTGACTCGACATACTCGAATCGTACTGCAACGGATATTGAACATTCGACGCAGCTACCAGTTCCGGGTAACTCTTGGATAGTTCCTTTGGCGACGGAGTTTTACATGTTAACAAACCATTTTCATATTCCGGACATCGAATAAATAATCTCTGTAATGTGAAACTTGGTTGTTTACCCTCCGTGCCAAAAGATTCGGATTTATTTGCCGTTGCAGGTTTAGTTTTCTTTTTGTTTTTATTCCTGGGGAAAGTATGTAACAACGATGGAAGACCACAAAACATATCCTTTTTCTTCGAATGAACACTTTCACTTCTCTTAGTCGATTCTGCAAATTCTCTTACAGATCTAATTTCTATATCTTCTCTGCCGCGATCCAAGGTTTTAACCAGTAATTTTATTTCTGCTTTCACTGGTTTAGCAGACATTATTCCGTGTTCCATATCAGATGTATCGTCACATTCATCGCCCGTTGTTTGTGAGACATCCGAACTACTATGATGACTAAAAGTATCACAATTTTCCTCACAAATGTTTCTAGGATTTGTAACCGCCGAACTCAATAACGTAACTGGTATATCCTGTTTCTCTTGTTTTATGTACTTGTATTTTTTCGAACTGATCACACTAATGTCATCTTCATCTTCTTCTGGTACTATACTCAAATCTCGATATGTTCCTTCCCACCAAATTTCCTGATCGTCGCTGAATCCTAAGTTAGATTCTGCTGTACAGCTTTCTCGGGGCTCCACAGGTTCATAAACATGCTCATCATCGTTGTAGACTTGAGCAGAAGATGATGTATTGTCGTCTAAACTTTCATTCGAAGCTTTATGCTTTGGTCTTGTGACATTCTCCAGGAAATATGTGTCTGATATACTCTCAAATGATAACATGCTGTCAGTGTCAACGTTTTTATTCGGTTCGCTAATATTATCAACATCCTGTAGAATGATTTCATGTTTTGTCTCGTAAATTTTCGGTTTCTTTGGCGAAAGTGGTATGGGAATTTCTATTATAGCATCTGTCGATGGCATGAGTTTCAAACTATTGATACAAATCGGTTTTAAAGTACTTTGTGGACTCTCAGATTGTACCAATTTCTCTTGTTTATCCACCTCGGCTAACATGTGATCCAGGATCTCATCAATCTGATTATACGAGGATAATCGATGCACGGAATTACGCGTAGGATTACCGATAGGAGTTCTGATAGGATACACAGGGGGCTTACTGCAACTGGCATCAAAAGTTCTTTGGTTTCTGACGCCCGAATCCTTATGTTCCGATCCGGAATCTAATCGCACAAAATCCTATATGGTGCATTTTGCTAACAGTACAGGTATCTATAATCGGTACATTTAATCACTTGCAAGAACTGCAGTAAAAAACCTCGCACAGAACTACAATACAATATGCACTACTGAATCTGGGCCAATGGTCATGAACGACAACTAAAAATAATAATTTTCTTTTTTGCTACTTTCCAAATATGCATTTTCCAGTCGTTTAAAACCAGGAATGCTAAGCTGAAGCTTTTGTTAGAAGCCTATAGACGAAGCGTACAATTCGGTGCGGTTTAATTGGATGTGTTATAATAAAAAAATCGCATTGGAAGACAATGTTCTCAAACTGGATAATCATAATATTCTATTGATGTTATACAATACATCTACATGAGAATGATTTACGGAGAGTAGCAAGGAATATTGTCTTCCAATTCTTAGTGATTACATTTCTAACAATGGATATTGTCTACACATTGGAACTACATTGATATCTGTAAGTAATTTACTAATTTTGTGAACAATTGATAACAATAATAAATGTTTAGAATTTTTGTTTTATTCCAAATTGAAGGCAACAATTTTAACATATGTTTTTAGCATTTTATTACAATTTCATCGACTTGATCAACAATCATGCATCCCAAATGTAAATACAATAGCACGAATAAGTTATATGTGTATTCGAATGGCATTGCAATTGACATAATATTGTTACTGAGTGATATTATATAAAAATCATGCTTACTTGAAAACATGCAATGTGTTAAAGTAATTAATTCGTAATGAGAGAGAGAGAGAGAGAGATAGAGTTTTAAAATATAACGGTTAGCTCAGGAATGACTGATATTCTTTGCATAATGTACATCTTCTAGTTTTCTCTGACGATTCCAAATGATTGATTGTAACTATATTATGCAAAGATTACACACTCCATATGAAACATATTTCTGTTACAGAAAAAAAACCTTTGATTATTTCTTTATTTATAGAAAGTTCGATTGGAGCTCCAATGAATGAAAATCAAATATTATGACTAGTTATTATATTGTATATGGATAATCAAATATGTTTTTTTTTTTCTGTATATGTGACATAAACACTTATACAACTGTTTTGCATATGTTCCAGTACAAAATGGCCGTTTGCAAGGGTGACACACTTCACGTAGGTAAGAGTTTGCTTATCGTGTTATAAAGGTAAGGTAGGCCAATCATATCACAGTACTTATGCTGCACTCTGCAGGAATGGTAGAGTAATTTTGCTTGTAAGTAGTTTAGTATAAGTCTAGATTATTTGCTTGCTGTTACAATTAGTTTTTTTTTTGGTGAGCACACACAACATTACCTGGGCTTTAAACGAACGTAATATTTAAATCGAGTCGACACAGATGTACACAGAAAAACAAAATAATCCAACAGAAACAAAAGAACGGCATGAATCATGAAAATAAACAATAACAATGGATATGCTCCTATCGTGTAACGGGTAATATAGGTCTGGTTGAGTTGAGTAGAATGTGCACAAGGCCTGTACTCCGCAATACACTTTCTCAAATGCAATTATAGAAATTCGTTATTCATGTCATAAGAATACAGGCCATATCTCCAATTCTGTATCATTCACAACTGACGGGATTTATCTTTATTTAATTATTCTCATTTACATTTAATTCTACCAAGTGTAGTGTTCACTAATAGAATTTCTTTAAAATTTTAACTCAATAGTGAAATTAATGATGGCAAAGCATCTCGAAATAGATATGCTTCAAGCTAATGTTGATCAAATTCAAACTGTTGGCGATTATACAGAATTGGAGGACATTGTTTGTAGTGTATTTCTGTCAAAATGAATATACTACGATATACAATAATAATTATTGTTACGCGTATCTCGACAGTTTGAAATGATAGCGTCCAGACTTGAGTTACAGCTACGCGATTTAGCTGACACTGTATATTGCACATTTGGTCAATGTACAAATGAAGAATGGAGAGATAGAAAGAGATTAAACAATCCTACCTTGTTGTGCCGCGTCCTTCTCATTGTCCAGACCAGGTTTCTCTCCAATAGCGGACATGTCCTCTGAAGGACCCCATTCTGCAAGTCGAAACAGAGATGAGTAAACCCTTCCATAGTACATAAGAGCCTTCTGATTTATCAAGCAACAGTTTGTGACCATACCTTATATAGAAATACTTGTGTCCACAGCGTAAACAGAAAACGTTAGTACAACATTTGCTACGTAATGTGCTTCACGTGAGCAGCAAATATTGTATTAATGTTTTTTATCTGCGGTATATTACCTTATTGAAGTAAATGTTTACATAAATATATACTGTTTTCACAAGAATCTGTAAGTGCACTTACGATATTGATGTTTCTCTATGTTATTTTACGAATTAAAATAGCATGCATTATGACAAACACTGAAGCTGTACCAAGACATTCTATCTAAACAAATATCAAGCTAGGAATTACAATGACACTACTAAATCTTCAGAATCCTATACTGTAATCTAACTAAATTGGGACATATTTCCTCGATGATTTGTGTATATATTTCCTTTACCACTAGTTTTTCCATCACCATGAATTTCCCAAATTATAAAGATTTTCTACCTTTCCTTCGTTTCTCTGGCATTTCCATAGTTCTTGAATATCTGCTCGTTTCGACGTTTGATCGAAACAAACTTTCGAAAAGCTTCTTTTTCTCCGCAACACTATTTAATTTTTGTTCTATTCGAACTGTTTTTTCACTGTTTATAGTGTTCGTCTTCATTGCTACAATCTTGCCATCTATATTAATTTTTAAACTCAATGCATTTTGACTTTTTCTCTTACAATCTCTTTCATAATGCTTTTCTTCATTCTTCATTTTGCTTTCATTATCATTTATAGTCTTTGTATTATCTTCTATACTTTTTTCATTTTCTTCGTCATGATTCTTTGGTTTGTACATTATTTCTTTCTTAAGTTTATGATCAGTAATTATGCTTTTGTCATCAATGTTCTGTACTGCTGGTATGTATTCGTACCGCGTTATCAGTTTTGATACACTACCACTAGAACCGCGAATAAAGTGTGCATTTCTTCCAACAAGTGATGTTTTACGTATCATTCCAACGACAGACAACGATTTCGACACAGATGTGTTCATATCAGTAACATTTGAATCCGATTCCACATTAACCTGGCCAAAATCCAGTGTAGAAGTCATTCCACACTGAACTGGTACTACTTTGGGTCTATCAATGTAACAGATAGCTATATTCTTCGGTATAATCATCACACTCATTTCACTCATATACCCAATCTCCGTTCTACATACTGACATGTAAATCAAAACTGTTGAACTGGCGGTTTTCTGATTATTACTAGTTACGTTTTCTAGCAAACAATTACTAGACGACGACGTAAGCAATAACATACCTTTTGATGTTTTGTCCCTTGACGGACTTCCCCGATGCCACGCTACTGACATACCGGCATTTTGTTTCTCTAATGATATTTTGCCTTGACCATTCTGATGCGAATCAATGCGAACACTAATTTTATCACCGGCTTTATCGCTAGCAGAGAAATACTCTTCATCTGAAACACCCATCTCTTCCGTGTCAGTATACACCTCCGACATGAATCCGCCTCCCTTCAAATACATCACTTCGTCATCTGCATCCAGATTTATCTTCTTCACATTACTGCTGAGCACTCGAACCGACGATGCTTCATCCAGTTCCTGTCGCACGTGAAGTGGTGTTGCAGTTTCTGCACGTGAATAATTATCATCATCCGCAGATGTAATGAATTCATCTGTATGCGTAGGACTCGGTGGTTCATCTATAAAACTGATGGAATTACTTCTTTCATTCAATCTCTGTCGTTCTTGCATCGAGAATTTGCCGTCCCCTTCCTTGAAACAGATCGTATCGCCTCCCATTTGTCGCAAGATATCAGGGGTAACTGCAATTTCTCTCACTTGCCTACATTGATCATCATCAGAATCTTCAAAATCTTCAACATCAGTTTTAGCTTCATACAAGTTGGTACGTATATTTGGTGCCAGGGTCATTCTGCTATCACCCTTAGTTTCATTATCACTTAGATCAAAATCTTCTAAATCCGTGATCACAGCTTCATCTCTGGTAGCTACGTGAAGAAAATGTTTTGAAGCTATATGTTTGGTGGGTTTTCTGGGTACATCGATCTCCTCAACATCTGTATCTGCTTCTGATTCTATCTCTGGTAGTTTTATACTATCGCACTGGTTTACATTGGCTTCTTCCAGTTCTATTTCGGGCATTTCATGTTCATCATAAGAATTCTCCCTTGAAACTTCATCGTCGCCAGAAAAATCCTCAAGATCAGTGAGTGCATCGTTGTTTGTATTTAGAATGGTAAGTTTATCGGGTTCATCTTGCATGAGTGTAACTGTTATTTCACATGTACCATCATCTTTCTCCTTCTCTTTGACAAGATTCCGTGGGCAAATTGGAATAAAGCTATCGTTCAGTTCTTCATCGATTCTATCTAGGTTAATATTTTCGTCAGCGTCATCAGCATCACCTATTGAATCTGAATCTGTGGGATTATCATCCTTATTAACTATTGTCATTGGAATTTCCTCCTTATCCATATCTTCTTCGTCATCATCGTCTGAGGATTCTAAATTTTCTACATCAGTTAACACGGAGTCTTCCATTGCATTGCTTGCAGTGAGAGTATTGCTCTGTGCCTTTGTCTTCACCATTTGTATCTTTCGTTGCTTTCGTGGTTTTTTCTTTGGTGTAAAGTTAAAATCAATAGTACTCTCCTGTATATCCGTACATTTTTCACCATTCATCATGTCTGATTCATATTCCTCCTCGTCAGTATCCTTATCATCACTGGCTGTTCTATTTTTTCTTGCGACAAAGGTCCCTTCTAGTCTGTACAGGTTCTGAATCTTTCTGCTTGAAACTTTCTCTTCCACAACGCCATTGTACGATTCAAATTCTCCTGTGAAATTCGTTGTCGAATCGTCAAGGATAGTGTATAACTCTTCCTCGGCCATATCATCTCCATCAATTTCTTCCGTATCTGTTAAACCAATATCCAGATTCTCTGTTACTTTCAGATGATGCTTCACAAATCTCGGACGCTTTTGTTCAAGTAATTTAGAATATATATCTTCATCGTTCACTAATTCATTCAGCATAAATGGCAATGACCCTTTTGATGTACATGGAGGTATCACTTCCGTATTGAATTTAGTGACGCCTATAACAGTCATTCGTCTCAGTTTCATCTGATCACAATCAGGGAATTCCATCTCTTCTGTATCTGTTATAGCGAACGCTGAGTTCTTACGCAAAGAATTCTTCTTGGTTCTGCTACATCTGGACTTTTTCATAACTTTCAGCTCGTCGTTTGAATCGTACTGCAACAGTTCACAATCTGTCAAATCACCTAATTGTGGAGACATAGATAGTGGACGTAAACGGGAACTCTCTGCAAAACTTTGTTTCGATCTACTCTCATCACCTTCAGATTCATCGTCTGATATGTCATTTACTGGACTTACCATGGGTGATGGTGCAGTTCGTAGGAATTTCTTTACATTTTCTGCAATATCGACAGTGCCAGCATCATGCAGTATTTCATTCAGTAAATCAGTGTCCGGAATATCTGGTTCTGATTCTTCATCATCAGCACTAGAGTTGTCAAAATCTTCCACATCTGTCAAACCCTGGTTGAATTCATCTTCCAGTATCTCCAGATGTTGAGGATTCGTGGTAGTGGAAACTTGTGACCTTAATTTCGGTTTACCACGTTTGTTTTTCTCATCTAACTTATACGTTTCCTCAATTGCGGGCGCATCCGCCTGTTCCAGTACGTCATCTAGTGAAATTGGATTCGCATGTTTTGCTAATGGCACTACATCGTCATTGTCTGATCCTTCCAGATCTTCTACGTCGGTTGCATAAGGATCTTTCTTTGGCACGTGGTGTTTCTTGGTTTTCTTCTTCCGCTTCTCAGTGCTAAAGTATATATCTTCCGTATCTGTAGCAACTTCGTCGATATTCATATGATCATTATCATTGTCCATATCAATGTCGACATCGTCATCTGGTATGATTGATATAACTGGTATATTGATATTGTTGTACGACATGATGTACTGTTGAGATTGGAGTGGTAAATATGTTATGATTGGTTGGTTTAGTACCTAGTAAATTTCAAACAACAAATAGAAAAATATAAACACAAAACTGAGCCCCTAACTGTGCGATATCACCAATAATGGTGGAAGAGTGTTATTTGTTGCAAACTTACCTGACATTTGTGCTTCAGCGGAAGTGAAGTGAGCTAGGTGAAATGAAATATACTTATTCACAAGTGGCATGTACGCAAGTGTATCCTATTTCTTAGACAACAACATAAACTGGCGCGTCTTTGTTCGTAAATCGTCAACAGTGTGCAAGACGGTACCTGTGACTGAACCAATATTAACGTGTACCTCGTCAAGTAGAGTTTCTAACTGAGAAGCCATGCTATGAATCGACATTACAGAAGCGTCAGGCGACACCGAGTACCGAGTGTTACCTTCACTATCGTCCGTCGGCTTTGCTTTATCATCGGCTGTAACCTCTGTGGTAGATTTCCCTTTGACCTGAACGCGAGTGTCTAACACTGATGATAAACTCTCCTCTGACGTGTCTGTCTTTCGTGACAGTTCACTCAAATCTCTGTTCAGTTCAGCAACAAATTCCCTTTTACTGATTACTTCTCTATCGTCTGGAGTAGTAACGGGTGGTACTACTGCAGCTTCGGCTGTGGTTGTAGTTGTACGCTTGTCAGTTCTTGGTACTGTTCCGGTGTAATGTGAAGTTGATGCTTTTCTTGTATCTTCACCACCAAATGCAAGTGCCGACAGCTCGTGTAATGTTTCGCCAATAGACTTTTTCACTTGAACTTCGCTACGAGTCCCATATGAAATTTCAGTTTCATTTTCGGGAACTATGGAACAGAGAACCAAATCAGACACTCTATACTTTGATTCGTGAATAAGCTCAAGTGGACGTTTACTTGGCTTTGGCGAGGCAGGTGATCCAACGGATTTCAGCCGTCCGTTTGCTTCAGAACTGACATCGTGATCGGATGACGAACTCGGCAGCGCGACCGATTCCGATAGACTCGAATCGGTTGTATCAATCAGGGACATTTCCATTTCAGGTTTACCATGGGAGATCTTACGTAACGTCTCCGACGGTTGTCTGTAGATAACCTCAATGGATCCACTCGAGTCTACGGTACGAGTAAAAACTTCGGAGGTGAGGACCTGTGTACCACCTTGGGTTGATCGAATCCTACTGGGACTGGAGGGTAACGATGATGGAGTGATACTTCGCTCGATTGTTTGATGTTCGGCTGAACGATCCCGATTTGACATCGGAACCACAGATTGGCTTCGCACGCGATCGGCAAATTGGACGGTTTTTTCTGATTCTACTGACGGTTTTGTGGACGGCTTCACTTTCATTCTTGTGGAAACCGGAATCTCTTTGTCCTTACTGACAACCTCTACTACGGGTTTTGCTTCTTCAACCATCGTCACTACCGGTTTAGCCGGTTCCTTGCTAGGCTGCGTTGCCAGTAACTCCAAGTCAGACTTGGGAATTAATTCTACTTTCTTAGCCGACATTCCTGTCACTTCACTATGCGTAATTGTCGGCTCGCCTTTATGCAATTTGATCACTGTTTTAGATGCCGCTACTTTAGTGATATTTGTCGCTTGTGCACGTGTAACTGTTGCTTTCGACCTTTCAATGTGTGTTTGACGGGTGGTTGAACGTCTGGTTGTGGATTCTGTTTTGCTGGCTTGCACTTTCATTCCAGTATGGTCACTGGTCACTGTGCTTTGCAATGCACCCTTACCAATAACCGACGTGGTTGTCATAATGTACTTCTTCTCTCTTCGCGTCTCTCTCTCTTTCGATTCTTTGTGTGTGTGTTGAGTTCTTGTTCTGGAAGATTTCTCTATTTTAGGTGATTTGGATGGTTCTCTTGGTGTGCGACTTCTACTCGGTGTAGTTTCACGTGAATGTACTTTACTTTCTGTCGATGTACTTCTCGTTCTGTGCGATATTTCTGTTACTTTTCTTCTCGTATGTTTCTCTTTAACTTCTGTCGTTTCTCCTTTAGTTTTGTCAGATTTCTCGCTATGTTTCACCAACTTGTGTTGCTTCTCTTTCTGTTCTAGTTTACGTCTGTTGATGCTGTCTTTGGTTGATTTCTGTGTTTCGTGTTTCTCTATTTTCAAGTCACGTGACAATGTTGACTGCATGTATCCGAAGACACGTTTGTCCGATTTGATCATGCGATGTGGCGGTGTGAATTGTTCCTCGGTTGATGTTTCTGTCTTTGTGGTTTTGCGACTTTGTCCAGTCCACCGATCGTCTATTCTCTTCGTGGCGCTTATCTTCTGTTTCTCATAACGAGGCAATTTTGACGTTCGCGACTCATGTCGCACAGTGGAATATTCGCTACTAGTACTCGATGAAATTTTCGAGCTTGTAGTCGCAGTTTTCTTGAATACTTTTCCCTTTAACATTTTCTTACTTGCACCGTCTTTCACCCTCTCATCATCGGAACTAACGTCTGCATCACTGTCAGTCTTAACAGTCAATAAGCGGGGACTGGACAAAGACTGCGGAGCAGAGTATGCAATAGTTTTCTTCATCTTCTTCTTGGTAATTGCACCAGACTTAGTACTGCTGCTCACATCACGATCTTCTCTAATTACCACCCTATGCTTTCGTTTCTCTGGAGACGACTCCGTTTCACTTATAAATCCTGCAGTGTCAGATATCTCCTGACTCGCATATTTGCGAGAAACACTAACGTCAGTCTCCTGCATTTCCTCATCGCCTTGGTTCACTGTAATTTCCAACACATCGTCACGCATTACAATATCTTTCGAGGTGACTTCATATCGTCTAGGAGGGATCATTGAATCGCCGGACACTTCGACATACGAGATGTCTTCATCATGACAGAATGATGTCTCGGCTGCTGATTCTCGCAACGACATACTGAATTCTGTTACATCACTATGAGGTGACTGGACTTCATAGGAGGCGCTACGAATACTATGATGTGCACTAACCACGCTTCTGTCAGACGTGGTTTGAATGTCGAAACATTGTGACGATTCCGTCTCAGATGGCTCCAGACTTTCCGACCCGGAATACCGAATGAATTCGTGTTTGGAAACCGATTCGGGTGTTTTACTTTCCGACTCTGATATAACCGATTTCTCGCGACGTAACGGATATAATACCTGCGCATCTGCATGTTCGACCGTAGTTTTATGTTTGTATATTTCAAGATCACCTACAGTCACTTTCTTGCCTCTAGTGATTTTATCACTTGCCCGTTTGTAAATTATAGGTTCATCTAATTTACTTTCCTCATCGGATGATCCAGTTTCCTGTTCCTTTTGTTCAGACACGATATCTTCTTTTGATTTATCAGTTTTATCTATAATTTCAAAGACCGTGACTTCTTTACCTAGCTTCTTATCTTTAAGTTCAGACATAGCGACTTCTAGTTCAGGTGTTTTCTCTTTAATTATGGTTTCTTCAACAATTTCAGAATCCGCGACTTCCTCTTCAGGTGTCTTTTCTTTAAGTTCAGTGACCGCGACTTCTAGTTCAGGTGTTTTGTCTTTAATTATGGTCACTTCAACAATTTCAGAAACCGCGACTTCTTTTTCAGGTGTCTTTTCTTTGATTTCAGTGACCGGGACTTCAAATTCAGGTGTTTTCTCTTTAGTTATTATTTCTTCAACAATTTCAGAAACCGCGATTACTTTTTCTGGTGTCTTTTCTGTAATTTCAGTGACCGCGAGTTCTAGTTCAGGTGTTTTCTCTTTAATTATGGTCGCTTCAACAATTTCAGAATCCGCGACTTCTTTTTCAGGTGTCTTTTCTTTGATTTCAGTGACCGCGACTTCTAGTTCAGGTGTTTTCTCTTTAGTTATTGTCTTTTCTACAATTTCAGAAACCGCGACTTCTTTTTCAGGTGTCTTTTCTTTGATTTCAGTGACCGCGACTTCTAGTTCAGGTGTTTTCTCTTTAATTATGGTCGCTTCAACAATTTCAGAATCCGCGACTTCTTTTTCAGGTGTCTTTTCTTTGATTTCAGTGACCGCGACTTTTAGTTCAGGTGTTTTCTCTTTAATTATGGTCTCTTCAACAATTTCAGAATCCGCGACCTCTTTTTCAAGTGTCTTTTCTTTAATTTCAGTGATCACGATTTCATGTTCAGGTGTTTTCTCTTTAGTTATTGTCTCTTCAACAATTTCAGAATCCGCGACTTCTTTTTCTGGTGTCGTTTCTCTAAGTTCAGAGATCGCGACTTCATGTTCAGGTGTTTTCTCTTTAGTTATTGTCTTTTCTACAATTTCAGACACCGCGACTTCCTTTTCAGGTGTCTTTTCTTTAATTTCAGTGACCGCGAGTTCTAGTTCAGGTGTTTTCTCTTTAATTATGGTCGCTTCAACAATTTCAGAATCCGCGACTTCTTTTTCAGGTGTCTTTTCTTTAATTTCAGTGACCGCGACTTTTAGTTCAGGTGTTTTCTCTTTAGTTATTGTCTTTTCAACAATTTCAGAATCCGCGACATCTTTTTCAAGTGTCTTTTCTTTAATTTCAGTGATCGCGACTTCATGTTCAGGTGTTTTCTCTTCAGTTATTGTCTCTTCAACAATTTCAGAATCCGCGACTTCTTTTTCTGGTGTCGTTTCTCTAAGTTCAGAGATCGCGACTTCATGTTCAGGTGTTTTCTCTTTAGTTATTGTCTTTTCAACAATTTCAGACACCGCGACTTCCTTTTCAGGTGTCTTTTCTTTAATTTCAGTGACCGCGAGTTCTAGTTCAGGTGTTTTCTCTTTAATTATGGTCGCTTCAACAATTTCAGAATCCGCGACTTCTTTTTCAGGTGTCTTTTCTTTGATTTCAGTGACCGCGACTTTTAGTTCAGGTGTTTTCTCTTTAATTATGGTCTCTTCAACAATTTCAGAATCCGCGACCTCTTTTTCAAGTGTCTTTTCTTTAATTTCAGTGATCACGATTTCATGTTCAGGTGTTTTCTCTTTAGTTATTGTCTCTTCAACAATTTCAGAATCCGCGACTTCTTTTTCTGGTGTCGTTTCTCTAAGTTCAGAGATCGCGACTTCATGTTCAGGTGTTTTCTCTTTAGTTATTGTTTTTTCAACAGTTTCAGAATCCGCGACTTCTTTTTCGGGAGTTTTTTCTTTAATTTCAGTGACCGCGACATCTAGTTCAGGTGTTTTCTCTTTAATTATGGTCTCTTCAACAATTTCAGAAACCGCGACTTCTTTTTCAGGTGTCTTTTCTTTGATTTCAGTGATCGCGACTTCTAGTTCAGGTGTTTTCTCTTTAATTATGGTCTCTTCAACAATTTCAGAATCCGCGACTTCTTTTTCAGGTGTCTTTTCTTTAAGTTCAGTGAACGCGACTTCTAGTTCAGGTGTTTTCTCTTTAGTTATTGTTTTTTCAACAATTTCAGAATCCGCGACTTCTTTTTCGGGAGTTTTTTCTTTAATTTCAGTGACCGCGACATCTAGTTCAGGTGTTTTCTCTTTAATTATGGTCTCTTCAACAATTTCAGTAACCGCGACTTCTTTTTCAGGTGTCTTTTCTTTAATTTCAATGATCGCGACTTCATGTTCAGGTGTTTTCTCTTTAGTTATTGTCTTTTCAACAATTTCAGAATCCGCGACTTCCTTTTCAGGTGTCTTTTCTTTGATTTCAGTGACCGCGACTTCTAGTTCAGGTGTTTTCTCTTTAGTTATTGTCTCTTCAACAATTTCAGAATCCGCGACTTCTTTTTCTGGTGTCGTTTCTCTAAGTTCAGAGATCGCGACTTCATGTTCAGGTGTTTTCTCTTTAGTTATTGTCTTTTCAACAATTTCAGAATCCGCGACTTCTTTTTCTGGTGTCTTTTCTTTAATTTCACTGACCGCGACTTCTAGTTCAGGTGTTTTCTCTTTAGTTATTGTCTTTTCTACAATTTCAGAATCCGCGACTTCTTTTTCTGGTGTCGTTTCTCTAAGTTCAGATATCGCGACTTCATGTTCAGGTGTTTTCTCTTTAGTTATTGTCTTTTCTACAATTTCAGAATCCGCGACTTCTTTTTCTGGTGTCGTTTCTCTAAGTTCAGAGATCGCGACTTCATGTTCAGGTGTTTTCTCTTTAGTTATTGTCTTTTCTACAATTTCAGAATCCGCGACTTCTTTTTCTGGTGTCTTTTCTCTAAGTTCAGAGATCGCGACTTCATGTTCAGGTGTTTTCTTTTTAGTTATTGTCTTTTCAACAATTTCAGAATCCGCGACTTCTTTTTCAGGTGTCTTTTCTTTAATGTCTGTGACCGCGACTTCTAGTTCAGGTGTTTTCTCTTTAATTATGGTCTCTTCAACAATTTCAGAATCCGCGACTTCTTTTTCAGGTGTCTTTTCTTTAATTTCAGTGACCGCGAGTTCTAGTTCAGGTGTTTTCTCTTTAATTATGGTCGCTTCAACAATTTCAGAATCCGAGACTTCTTTTTCAGGTGTCTTTTCTTTAATTTCAGTGACCGCGACTTCGTATTCAGGTGTTTTCTCTTTAATTATGGTCGCTTCAACAATTTCAGAATCCGCGACTTCTTTTTCAGGTGTCTTTTCTTTAATTTCAGTGACCGCGACTTCTAGTTCAGGTGTTTTCTCTTTAGTTATTGTCTTTTCAACAATTTCAGAAACCGCGACTTCCTTTTCAGGTGTCTTTTCTTTGATTTCAGTGACCGCGACTTCTAGTTCAGGTGTTTTCTCTTTAATTATGGTTTCTTCAACAATTTCAGAAACCGCGACTTCTTTTTCAGGTGTCTTTTCTTTAATTTCAGTGACCGCGACTTCTAGTTCAGGTGTTTTCTCTTTAGTTATTGTCTTTTCAACAATTTCAGAAACCGCGACTTCCTTTTCAGGTGTCTTTTCTTTGATTTCAGTGACCGCGACTTCTAGTTCAGGTGTTTTCTCTTTAATTATGGTTTCTTCAACAATTTCAGAAACCGCGACTTCTTTTTCTGGTGTCTTTTCTTTGATTTCAGTGACCGCGACTTCTAGTTCAGGTGTTTTCTCTTTAATTATGGTCTCTTCAACAATTTCAGAACCCGCGACTTCTTTTTCAGGTGTCTTTTCTTTAATTTCAGTGATCGCGACTTCATGTTCAGGTGTTTTCTCTTTAGTTATTGTCTTTTCAACAATTTCAGAATCCGCGACTTCTTTTTCTGGTGTCTTTTCTTTAATTTCAGTGACCGCGACTTCTAGTTCCGGTGTTTTCTCTTTAATTATGGTCTCTTCAACAATTTCAGAAACCGCGACTTCTTTTTCCGGTGTCTTTTCTTTAATTTCAGTGATCGCGACTTCATGTTCAGGTGTTTTCTCTTTAGTTATTGTCTTTTCAACAATTTCAGAATCCGCGACTTCTTTTTCTGGTGTCTTTTCTTTGATTTCAGAGTCCACGACTTCTTTTTCAGGTGTCTTTTCTTTAATTTCAGTGACCGCGACTTCCAGTTCAGGTGTTTTCTCTTTAATTATGGTCTCTTCAACAATTTCAGAAACCGCGACTTCTTTTTCAGGTGTCTTTTCTTTAATTTCAGTGATCGCGACTTCATGTTCAGGTGTTTTCTCTTTAGTTATTGTCTTTTCAACAATTTCAGAGTCCACGACTTCTTTTTCAGGTGTCTTTTCTTTAATTTCAGTGACCGCGACTTCTAGTTCAGGTGTTTTCTCTTTAGTTATTGTCTTTTCAACAATTTCAGAAACCGCGACTTCCTTTTCAGGTGTCTTTTCTTTGATTTCAGTGACCGCGACTTCTAGTTCAGGTGTTTTCTCTTTAATTATGGTCTCTTCAACAATTTCAGAATCCGCGATTTCTTTTTCAGGTGTTTTCTCTTTAGTTATTGTCTTTTCTACAATTTCAGAATCCGCGACTTCTTTTTCTGGTGTCTTTTCCTTGATTTCAGTGACCGCGACTTCTAGTTCAGGTGTTTTCTCTTTAATTATGGTCGCTTCAACAAGTTCAGAATCCGCGACTTCTTTTTCTGGTGTCTTTTCTTTGATTTCAGTGATCGCGACTTCATGTTCAGGTGTTTTCTCTTTAATTATGGTCTCTTCAACAATTTCAGAAACCGCGACTTCTTTTTCAGGTGTCTTTTCTTTAATTTCAGTGATCGCGACTTCATGTTCAGGTGTTTTCTCTTTAGTTATTATTTCTTCAACAATTTCAGAAACCGCGACTTCTTTTTCTAGTGTCTTTTCTTTGATTTCAGTGATCGCGACTTCTAGTTCAGGTGTTTTCTCTTTAATTATGGTCTCTTCAACAATTTCAGAAACCGCGACTTCTTTTTCAGGTGTCTTTTCTTTAATTTCAGGGACCGCGACTTCTACTTCAGGTGTTTTCTCTTTAGTTATTGTCTTTTCAACAATTTCAGAAACCGCGACTTCTTTTTCTGGTGTCTTTTCTTTGATTTCAGTGACCGCGACTTCTAGTTCAGGTGTTTTCTCTTTAATTATGGTCGCTTCAACAAGTTCAGAATCCGCGACCTCTTTTTTAGGTGTCTTTTCTTTAATTTCAGTGACCGCGACTTCAAGTTCAGGTGTTTTCTCTTTAGTAATTGTTTCTTCAACAATTTCAGAAACTGCGACTTCTTTTTCTGGTGTCTTTTCTTTGATTTCAGTGACCGCGACCTCAAGTTCAGGTGTTTTCTCTTTAATTATGGTCGCTTCAACAAGTTCAGAATCCGCGACTTCCTTTTCAGGTGTCTTTTCTTTAATTTCAGTGACCGCGACTTCTAGTTCAGGTGTTTTCTCTTTAATTATGGTCTCTTCAACAATTTCAGAAACCGCGACTTCTTTTTCAGGTGTCTTTTCTTTAATTTCAGTGATCGCGACTTCATGTTCAGGTGTTTTCTCTTTAGTTATTGTCTTTTCAACAATTTCAGAATCCGCGACTTCTTTTTCTGGTGTCTTTTCCTTGATTTCAGTGACCGCGACTTCTAGTTCAGGTGATTTCTCTTTAATTATGGTCTCTTCAACAATTTCAGAAACCGCGACTTCTTTTACAGGTGTCTTTTCTTTAATTTCAGTGATCGCGACTTCATGTTCAGGTGTTTTCTTTTTAGTTATTGTCTTTTCAACAATTTCAGAATCCGCGACCCCTTTTTCAGGTGTCTTTTCTTTAATTTCAGTGACCGCGACTTCTAGTTCAGGTGTTCTCTCTTTAATTATGGTCTCTTCAACAATTTCAGAAACCGCGACTTCTTTTTCAGGTGTCTTTACTTTAATTTCAGTGATCGCGACTTCATGTTCAGGTGTTTTCTCTTTAGTTATTATTTCTTCAACAATTTCAGAAACCGCGACTTCTTTTTCAGGTGTCTTTTCTTTAATTTCAGTGACCGCGACTTCTAGTTCAGGTGTTTTCTCTTTAATTATGGTCTCTTCAACAATTTCAGAAACCGCGACTTCCTTTTCAGGTGTCTTTTCTTTGATTTCAGTGACCGCGACTTCTAGTTCAGGTGTTTTCTCTTTAATTATGGTCTCTTCAACAATTTCAGTAACCGCAACTTCTTTTTCAGGTGTCTTTTCTTTAATTTCAGTGACCGCGACTTCTAGTTCAGGTGTTTTCTCTTTAATTATGGTCTCTTCAACAATTTCAGAAACCGCGACTTCCTTTTCAGGTGTCTTTTCTTTGATTTCAGTGACCGTGACTTCTAGTTCAGGTGTTTTCTCTTTAATTATGGTCTCTTCAACAATTTCAGAAACCGCGACTTCTTTTTCAGGTGTCTTTTCTTTAATTTCAGTGATCGCGACTTCATGTTCAGGTGTTTTCTCTTTAGTTATTGTCTTTTCAACAATTTCAGAATCCGCGACTTCTTTTTCAGGTGTCTTTTCTTTAATTTCAGTGACCGCGACTTCTAGTTCAGGTGTTTTCTCTTTAATTATGGTCTCTTCAACAATTTCAGAAACCGCGACTTCTTTTTCAGGTGTCTTTTCTTTAATTTCAGTGATCGCGACTTCATGTTCAGGTGTTTTCTCTTTAGTTATTATTTCTTCAACAATTTCAGAAACCGCGACTTCTTTTTCTGGTGTCTTTTCTTTAATTTCAGTGACCGCAACTTCTAGTTCAGGTGTTTTCTCTTTAATTATGGTCGCTTCAACAAGTTCAGAATCCGCGACTTCTTTTTCAGGTGTCTTTTCTTTAATTTCAGTGACCGCGACTTCATGTTCAGGTGTTTTCTCTTTAATTATGGTCTCTTCAACAATTTCAGAAACCGCGACTTCTTTTTCAGGTGTCTTTTCTTTAATTTCAGTGACCGCGACTTCTAGTTCAGGTGTTTTCTCTTTAATTATGGTCTCTTCAACAATTTCAGAAACCGCGACTTCTTTTTCAGGTGTCTTTTCTTTAATTTCAGTGATCGCGACTTCATGTTCAGGTGTTTTCTCTTTAGTTATTGTCTTTTCAACAATTTCAGAATCCGCGACTTCTTTTTCTGGTGTCTTTTCCTTGATTTCAGTGACCGCGACTTCTAGTTCAGGTGTTTTCTCTTTAACAATTTCAGAAACCGCGACTTCTTTTTCAGGTGTCTTTTCTTTAATTTCAGTGATCGCGACTTCATGTTCAGGTGTTTTCTCTTTAGTTATTGTTTTTTCAACAATTTCAGAATATGCGACTTCTTTTTCAGGTGTCTTTTCTTTAATTTCAGTGACCGCGACTTCTAGTTCAGGTGTTTTCTCTTTAGTTATTGTCTTTTCAACAATTTCAGAAACCGCGACTTCCTTTTCAGGTGTCTTTTCTTTGATTTCAGTGACCGCGACTTCTAGTTCAGGTGTTTTCTCTTTAATTATGGTTTCTTCAACAATTTCAGAAACCGCGACTTCTTTTTCTGGTGTCTTTTCTTTGATTTCAGTGACCGCGACTTCTAGTTCAGGTGTTTTCTCTTTAATTATGGTCTCTTCAACAATTTCAGAACCCGCGACTTCTTTTTCAGGTGTCTTTTCTTTAATTTCAGTGATCGCGACTTCATGTTCAGGTGTTTTCTCTTTAGTTATTGTCTTTTCAACAATTTCAGAATCCGCGACTTCTTTTTCTGGTGTCTTTTCTTTAATTTCAGTGACCGCGACTTCTAGTTCCGGTGTTTTCTCTTTAATTATGGTCTCTTCAACAATTTCAGAAACCGCGACTTCTTTTTCCGGTGTCTTTTCTTTAATTTCAGTGATCGCGACTTCATGTTCAGGTGTTTTCTCTTTAGTTATTGTCTTTTCAACAATTTCAGAAACCGCGACTTCCTTTTCAGGTGTCTTTTCTTTGATTTCAGTGACCGCGACTTCTAGTTCAGGTGTTTTCTCTTTAATTATGGTCTCTTCAACAATTTCAGAAACGGCGACTTCCTTTTCAGGTGTCTTTTCTTTAAGTTCAGTGACCGCGACTTCAATTTCAGGTGTTTTCTCTTTAGTTATTATTTCTTCAACAATTTCAGAAACCGCGACTTCTTTTTCTGGTGTCTTTTCTTTTATTTCAGTGACCGCGACTTCTAGTTCAGGTGTTTTCTCTGTAATTATGGTCTCTTCAACAATTTCAGAAACCGCGACTTCTTTTTCAGGTGTCTTTTCTTTAATTTCAGTGACCGCGACTTCTAGTTCAGGTTTTTTCTCTTTAGTTATTGTCTTTTCAACAATTTCAGAATCCGCGACTTCTTTTTCAGGTGTCTCTTCTTTAATTTCAGTGATCGCGACTTCTAGTTCAGGTGTTTTCTCTTTAGTTAATGTCTTTTCAACAATTTCAGAAACCGCGACTTCCTTTTCAGGTGTCTTTTCTTTGATTTCAGTGACCGCGACTTCTAGTTCAGGTGTTTTCTCTTTAATTATGGTCTCTTCAACAATATCAGAAACCGCGACTTCCTTTTCAGGTGTCTTTTCTTTGATTTCAGTGACCGCGACTTCTAGTTCAGGTGTTTTCTCTTTAATTATGGTCTCTTCAACAATTTCAGAAACCGCGACTTCCTTTTCAGGTGTCTTTTCTTTAAGTTCAGTGACCGCGACTTCTAGTTCAGATGTTTTCTCTTTAGTTATTGTCTTTTCAACAATTTCAGAAACCGCGACTTCCTCTTCAGGTGTCTTTTCTTTAAGTTCAGTGACCGCGACTTCTAGTTCAGGTGTTTTCTCTTTAATTATGGTCTCTTCAACAATTTCAGAAACCGCGACTTCTTTTTCAGGTGTCTTTTCTTTGATTTCAGGGACCGCGACTTCTAGTTCAGGTGTTTTCTCTTTAATTATGGTCTCTTCAACAATTTCAGAAACCGCGACTTCTTTTTCAGGTGTCTTTTCTTTAATTTCAGTGATCGCGACTTCATGTTCAGGTGTTTTCTCTTTAGTTATTATTTTTTCAACAATTTCAGAAACTGCGACTTCTTTTTCAGGTGTCTTTTCTTTAATTTCAGTGATCGCGACTTCATGTTCAGGTGTTTTCTCTTTAGTTATTATTTCTTCAACAATTTCAGAAACCGCGACTTCTTTTTCTGGTGTCTTTTCTTTGATTTCAGTGACCGCGACTTCTAGTTCAGGTGTTTTCTCTTTAATTATGGTCGCTTCAACAAGTTCAGAATCCGCGACTTCTTTTTCAGGTGTCTTTTCTTTAATTTCAGTGACCGCGACTTCTAGTTCAGGTGTTTTCTCTTTAGTTAATGTCTTTTCAACAATTTCAGAAACCGCGACTTCCTTTTCAGGTGTCTTTTCTTTGATTTCAGTGACCGCGACTTCTAGTTCAGGTGTTTTCTCTTTAGTTATTGTCTTTTCAACAATTTCAGAATCCGCGACTTCTTTTTCTGGTGTCTTTTCTTTGATTTCAGTGACCGCGACTTCATGTTCAGGTGTTTTCTCTTTAGTTATTATTTCTTCAACAATTTCAGAAACCGCGACTTCTTTTTCTAGTGTCTTTTCTTTGATTTCAGTGACCGCGACTTCTAGTTCAGGTGTTTTCTCTTTAATTATGGTCGCTTCAACAAGTTCAGAATCCGCGACTTCTTTTTCAGGTGTCTTTTCTTTAATTTCAGTGACCGCGACTTCTACTTCAGGTGTTTTCTCTTTAGTTATTGTCTTTTCTACAATTTCAGAAACCGCGACTTCTTTTTCAGGTGTCTTTTCTTTAATTTCAGTGATCGCGACTTCATGTTCAGGTGTTTTCTCTTTAGTTATTGTCTTTTCAACAATTTCAGAACCCGCGACTTCTTTTTCAGGTGTCTTTTCTTTAATTTCAGTGACCGCGACTTCTAGTTCAGGTGTTTTCTCTGTAGTTATGGTCTCTTCAACAATTTCAGAAACTGCGACTTCTTTTTCAGGTGTCTTTTCTTTGATTTCAGTGACCGCGACTTCTAGTTCAGGTGTTTTCTCTTTAATTATGGTCTCTTCAACAATTTCAGAAACCGCGACTTCTTTTTCAGGTGTCTTTTCTTTAATTTCAGTGATCGCGACTTCATGTTCAGGTGTTTTCTCTTTAGTTATTGTCTTTTCAACAATTTCAGAATCCGCGACTTCTTTTTCAGGTGTCTTTTCTTTAATTTCAGTGATCGCGACTTCATGTTCAGGTGTTTTTTCTTTAGTTAATGTCTTTTCAACAATTTCAGAAACCGCGACTTCCTTTTCAGGTGTCTTTTCTTTAAGATCAGTGACCGCGACTTCTATTTCAGGTGTTTTCTCTTTAGTTAATGTCTTTTCAACAATTTCAGAAACCGCGACTTCTTTTTCAGGTGTCTTTTCTTTGATTTCAGTGACCGCGACTTCTAGTTCAGGTGTTTTCTCTTTAATTATGGTCTCTTCAACAATATCAGAAACCGCGACTTCTTTTTCTGGTGTCTTTCCTTTAATTTCAGTGATCGCGACTTCATGTTCAGGTGTTTTCTCTTTAATTATGGTCTCTTCAACAATTTCAGAAACCGCGACTTCTTTTTCAGGTGTCTTTTCTTTAATTTCAGTGACCGCGACTTCTAGTTCAGGTGTTTTCTCTTTAGTTAATGTCTTTTCAACAATTTCAGAAACCGCGACTTCCTTTTCAGGTGTCTTTTCTTTGATTTCAGTGACCGCGACTTCTAGTTCAGGTGTTTTCTCTTTAGTTATTGTCTTTTCAACAATTTCAGAATCCGCGACTTCTTTTTCTGGTGTCTTTTCTTTGATTTCAGTGACCGCGACTTCACGTTCAGGTGTTTTCTCTTTAGTTATTGTCTCTTCAACAATTTCAGAATCCGCGACTTCTTTTTCTGGTGTCTTTTCTTTAATTTCAGTGACCGCGACTTCTAGTTCAGGTGTTTTCTCTTCAGTTAATGTCTTTTCAACAATTTCAGAAACCGCGACTTCCTTTTCAGGTGTCTTTTCTTTGATTTCAGTGACCGCGACTTCTAGTTCAGGTGTTTTCTCTTTAATTATGGTCTCTTCAACAATTTCAGAAACCGCGACTTCCTTTTCAGGTGTCTTTTCTTTAAGTTCAGTGACCGCGACTTCTAGTTCAGGTGTTTTCTCTTTAGTTATTGTCTTTTCAACAATTTCAGAATCCGCGACTTCTTTTTCTGGTGTCTTTTCTTTGATTTCAGTGACCGCGACTTCATGTTCAGGTGTTTTCTCTTTAGTTATTATTTCTTCAACAATTTCAGAAACCGCGACTTCTTTTTCTAGTGTCTTTTCTTTGATTTCAGTGACCGCGACTTCTAGTTCAGGTGTTTTCTCTTTAATTATGGTCGCTTCAACAAGTTCAGAATCCGCGACTTCTTTTTCAGGTGTCTTTTCTTTAATTTCAGTGACCGCGACTTCTACTTCAGGTGTTTTCTCTTTAGTTATTGTCTTTTCTACAATTTCAGAAACCGCGACTTCTTTTTCAGGTGTCTTTTCTTTAATTTCAGTGATCGCGACTTCATGTTCAGGTGTTTTCTCTTTAGTTATTGTCTTTTCAACAATTTCAGAACCCGCGACTTCTTTTTCAGGTGTCTTTTCTTTAATTTCAGTGACCGCGACTTCTAGTTCAGGTGTTTTCTCTGTAGTTATGGTCTCTTCAACAATTTCAGAAACTGCGACTTCTTTTTCAGGTGTCTTTTCTTTGATTTCAGTGACCGCGACTTCTAGTTCAGGTGTTTTCTCTTTAATTATGGTCTCTTCAACAATTTCAGAAACCGCGACTTCTTTTTCAGGTGTCTTTTCTTTAATTTCAGTGATCGCGACTTCATGTTCAGGTGTTTTCTCTTTAGTTATTGTCTTTTCAACAATTTCAGAATCCGCGACTTCTTTTTCAGGTGTCTTTTCTTTAATTTCAGTGATCGCGACTTCATGTTCAGGTGTTTTTTCTTTAGTTAATGTGTTTTCAACAATTTCAGAAACCGCGACTTCCTTTTCAGGTGTCTTTTCTTTAAGATCAGTGACCGCGACTTCTATTTCAGGTGTTTTCTCTTTAATTATGGTCTCTTCAACAATTTCAGAAACCGCGACTTCTTTTTCAGGTGTCTTTTCTTTAATTTCAGTGACCGCGACTTCTAGTTCAGGTGTTTTCTCTTTAGTTAATGTCTTTTCAACAATTTCAGAAACCGCGACTTCCTTTTCAGGTGTCTTTTCTTTGATTTCAGTGACCGCGACTTCTAGTTCAGGTGTTTTCTCTTTAGTTATTGTCTTTTCAACAATTTCAGAATCCGCGACTTCCTTTTCAGGTGTCTTTTCTTTGATTTCAGTGACCGCGACTTCATGTTCAGGTGTTTTTTCTTTAGTTAATGTCTTTTCAACAATTTCAGAAACCGCGACTTCCTTTTCAGGTGTCTTTTCTTTAAGTTCAGTGACCGCGACTTCTAGTTCAGGTGTTTTCTCTTTAGTTATTGTCTTTTCAACAATTTCAGAATCCGCGACTTCTTTTTCTGATGTCTTTTCTTTGATTTCAGTGACCGCGACTTCATGTTCAGGTGTTTTCTCTTTAGTTATTGTCTCTTCAACAATTTCAGAAACCGCGACTTCTTTTTCAGGTGTCTTTTCTTTAATTTCAGTGACCGCGACTTCTAGTTCAGGTGTTTTCTCTTCAGTTAATGTCTTTTCAACAATTTCAGAAACCGCGACTTCCTTTTCAGGTGTCTTTTCTTTGATTTCAGTGACCGCGACTTCTATTTCAGGTGTTTTCTCTTTAATTATGGTCTCTTCAACAATTTCAGAAACCGCGACTTCCTTTTCAGGTGTCTTTTCTTTAAGTTCAGTGACCGCGACTTCTAGTTCAGATGTTTTCTCTTTAGTTATTGTCTTTTCAACAATTTCAGAAACCGCGACTTCCTCTTCAGGTGTCTTTTCTTTAAGTTCAGTGACCGCGACTTCTAGTTCAGGTGTTTTCTCTTTAATTATGGTCTCTTCAACAATTTCAGAAACCGCGACTTCTTTTTCAGGTGTCTTTTCTTTGATTTCAGGGACCGCGACTTCTAGTTCAGGTGTTTTCTCTTTAATTATGGTCTCTTCAACAATTTCAGAAACCGCGACTTCTTTTTCAGGTGTCTTTTCTTTAATTTCAGTGATCGCGACTTCATGTTCAGGTGTTTTCTCTTTAGTTATTATTTTTTCAACAATTTCAGAAACTGCGACTTCTTTTTCAGGTGTCTTTTCTTTAATTTCAGTGATCGCGACTTCATGTTCAGGTGTTTTCTCTTTAGTTATTATTTCTTCAACAATTTCAGAAACCGCGACTTCTTTTTCTGGTGTCTTTTCTTTGATTTCAGTGACCGCGACTTCTAGTTCAGGTGTTTTCTCTTTAATTATGGTCGCTTCAACAAGTTCAGAATCCGCGACTTCTTTTTCAGGTGTCTTTTCTTTAATTTCAGTGACCGCGACTTCTAGTTCAGGTGTTTTCTCTTTAGTTAATGTCTTTTCAACAATTTCAGAAACCGCGACTTCCTTTTCAGGTGTCTTTTCTTTGATTTCAGTGACCGCGACTTCTAGTTCAGGTGTTTTCTCTTTAGTTATTGTCTTTTCAACAATTTCAGAATCCGCGACTTCTTTTTCTGGTGTCTTTTCTTTGATTTCAGTGACCGCGACTTCATGTTCAGGTGTTTTCTCTTTAGTTATTATTTCTTCAACAATTTCAGAAACCGCGACTTCTTTTTCTAGTGTCTTTTCTTTGATTTCAGTGACCGCGACTTCTAGTTCAGGTGTTTTCTCTTTAATTATGGTCGCTTCAACAAGTTCAGAATCCGCGACTTCTTTTTCAGGTGTCTTTTCTTTAATTTCAGTGACCGCGACTTCTACTTCAGGTGTTTTCTCTTTAGTTATTGTCTTTTCTACAATTTCAGAAACCGCGACTTCTTTTTCAGGTGTCTTTTCTTTAATTTCAGTGATCGCGACTTCATGTTCAGGTGTTTT
Source organism: Carabus problematicus (assembly GCA_963422195.1). Taxonomy (NCBI): domain Eukaryota; kingdom Metazoa; phylum Arthropoda; class Insecta; order Coleoptera; family Carabidae; genus Carabus; species Carabus problematicus. The sequence goes on from OY728585.1 coordinate 851,422, forward strand.
CTCTTTAGTTATTGTCTTTTCAACAATTTCAGAATCCGCGACTTCTTTTTCAGGTGTCTTTTCTTTAATTTCAGTGATCGCGACTTCATGTTCAGGTGTTTTTTCTTTAGTTAATGTCTTTTCAACAATTTCAGAAACCGCGACTTCCTTTTCAGGTGTCTTTTCTTTAAGATCAGTGACCGCGACTTCTATTTCAGGTGTTTTCTCTTTAGTTAATGTCTTTTCAACAATTTCAGAAACCGCGACTTCTTTTTCAGGTGTCTTTTCTTTGATTTCAGTGACCGCGACTTCTAGTTCAGGTGTTTTCTCTTTAATTATGGTCTCTTCAACAATATCAGAAACCGCGACTTCTTTTTCTGGTGTCTTTCCTTTAATTTCAGTGATCGCGACTTCATGTTCAGGTGTTTTCTCTTTAATTATGGTCTCTTCAACAATTTCAGAAACCGCGACTTCTTTTTCAGGTGTCTTTTCTTTAATTTCAGTGACCGCGACTTCTAGTTCAGGTGTTTTCTCTTTAGTTAATGTCTTTTCAACAATTTCAGAAACCGCGACTTCCTTTTCAGGTGTCTTTTCTTTGATTTCAGTGACCGCGACTTCTAGTTCAGGTGTTTTCTCTTTAGTTATTGTCTTTTCAACAATTTCAGAATCCGCGACTTCTTTTTCTGGTGTCTTTTCTTTGATTTCAGTGACCGCGACTTCACGTTCAGGTGTTTTCTCTTTAATTATGGTCTCTTCAACAATTTCAGAAACCGCGACTTCTTTTTCAGGTGTCTTTTCTTTAATTTCAGTGACCGCGACTTCTACTTCAGGTGTTTTCTCTTTAGTTATTGTCTTTTCTACAATTTCAGAAACCGCGACTTCTTTTTCAGGTGTCTTTTCTTTAATTTCAGTGATCGCGACTTCATGTTCAGGTGTTTTCTCTTTAGTTATTGTCTTTTCAACAATTTCAGAACCCGCGACTTCTTTTTCAGGTGTCTTTTCTTTAATTTCAGTGACCGCGACTTCTAGTTCAGGTGTTTTCTCTGTAGTTATGGTCTCTTCAACAATTTCAGAAACTGCGACTTCTTTTTCAGGTGTCTTTTCTTTGATTTCAGTGACCGCGACTTCTAGTTCAGGTGTTTTCTCTTTAATTATGGTCTCTTCAACAATTTCAGAAACCGCGACTTCTTTTTCAGGTGTCTTTTCTTTAATTTCAGTGATCGCGACTTCATGTTCAGGTGTTTTCTCTTTAGTTATTGTCTTTTCAACAATTTCAGAATCCGCGACTTCTTTTTCAGGTGTCTTTTCTTTAATTTCAGTGATCGCGACTTCATGTTCAGGTGTTTTTTCTTTAGTTAATGTGTTTTCAACAATTTCAGAAACCGCGACTTCCTTTTCAGGTGTCTTTTCTTTAAGATCAGTGACCGCGACTTCTATTTCAGGTGTTTTCTCTTTAATTATGGTCTCTTCAACAATTTCAGAAACCGCGACTTCTTTTTCAGGTGTCTTTTCTTTAATTTCAGTGACCGCGACTTCTAGTTCAGGTGTTTTCTCTTTAGTTAATGTCTTTTCAACAATTTCAGAAACCGCGACTTCCTTTTCAGGTGTCTTTTCTTTGATTTCAGTGACCGCGACTTCTAGTTCAGGTGTTTTCTCTTTAGTTATTGTCTTTTCAACAATTTCAGAATCCGCGACTTCCTTTTCAGGTGTCTTTTCTTTGATTTCAGTGACCGCGACTTCATGTTCAGGTGTTTTTTCTTTAGTTAATGTCTTTTCAACAATTTCAGAAACCGCGACTTCCTTTTCAGGTGTCTTTTCTTTAAGTTCAGTGACCGCGACTTCTAGTTCAGGTGTTTTCTCTTTAGTTATTGTCTTTTCAACAATTTCAGAATCCGCGACTTCTTTTTCTGATGTCTTTTCTTTGATTTCAGTGACCGCGACTTCATGTTCAGGTGTTTTCTCTTTAGTTATTGTCTCTTCAACAATTTCAGAAACCGCGACTTCTTTTTCAGGTGTCTTTTCTTTAATTTCAGTGACCGCGACTTCTAGTTCAGGTGTTTTCTCTTCAGTTAATGTCTTTTCAACAATTTCAGAAACCGCGACTTCCTTTTCAGGTGTCTTTTCTTTGATTTCAGTGACCGCGACTTCTATTTCAGGTGTTTTCTCTTTAATTATGGTCTCTTCAACAATTTCAGAAACCGCGACTTCCTTTTCAGGTGTCTTTTCTTTAAGTTCAGTGACCGCGACTTCTAGTTCAGATGTTTTCTCTTTAGTTATTGTCTTTTCAACAATTTCAGAAACCGCGACTTCCTCTTCAGGTGTCTTTTCTTTAAGTTCAGTGACCGCGACTTCTAGTTCAGGTGTTTTCTCTTTAATTATGGTCTCTTCAACAATTTCAGAAACCGCGACTTCTTTTTCAGGTGTCTTTTCTTTGATTTCAGGGACCGCGACTTCTAGTTCAGGTGTTTTCTCTTTAATTATGGTCTCTTCAACAATTTCAGAAACCGCGACTTCTTTTTCAGGTGTCTTTTCTTTAATTTCAGTGATCGCGACTTCATGTTCAGGTGTTTTCTCTTTAGTTATTATTTTTTCAACAATTTCAGAAACTGCGACTTCTTTTTCAGGTGTCTTTTCTTTAATTTCAGTGATCGCGACTTCATGTTCAGGTGTTTTCTCTTTAGTTATTATTTCTTCAACAATTTCAGAAACCGCGACTTCTTTTTCTGGTGTCTTTTCTTTGATTTCAGTGACCGCGACTTCTAGTTCAGGTGTTTTCTCTTTAATTATGGTCGCTTCAACAAGTTCAGAATCCGCGACTTCTTTTTCAGGTGTCTTTTCTTTAATTTCAGTGACCGCGACTTCTAGTTCAGGTGTTTTCTCTTTAGTTAATGTCTTTTCAACAATTTCAGAAACCGCGACTTCCTTTTCAGGTGTCTTTTCTTTGATTTCAGTGACCGCGACTTCTAGTTCAGGTGTTTTCTCTTTAGTTATTGTCTTTTCAACAATTTCAGAATCCGCGACTTCTTTTTCTGGTGTCTTTTCTTTGATTTCAGTGACCGCGACTTCATGTTCAGGTGTTTTCTCTTTAGTTATTATTTCTTCAACAATTTCAGAAACCGCGACTTCTTTTTCTAGTGTCTTTTCTTTGATTTCAGTGACCGCGACTTCTAGTTCAGGTGTTTTCTCTTTAATTATGGTCGCTTCAACAAGTTCAGAATCCGCGACTTCTTTTTCAGGTGTCTTTTCTTTAATTTCAGTGACCGCGACTTCTACTTCAGGTGTTTTCTCTTTAGTTATTGTCTTTTCTACAATTTCAGAAACCGCGACTTCTTTTTCAGGTGTCTTTTCTTTAATTTCAGTGATCGCGACTTCATGTTCAGGTGTTTTCTCTTTAGTTATTGTCTTTTCAACAATTTCAGAATCCGCGACTTCTTTTTCAGGTGTCTTTTCTTTAATTTCAGTGATCGCGACTTCATGTTCAGGTGTTTTTTCTTTAGTTAATGTCTTTTCAACAATTTCAGAAACCGCGACTTCCTTTTCAGGTGTCTTTTCTTTAAGATCAGTGACCGCGACTTCTATTTCAGGTGTTTTCTCTTTAGTTAATGTCTTTTCAACAATTTCAGAAACCGCGACTTCTTTTTCAGGTGTCTTTTCTTTGATTTCAGTGACCGCGACTTCTAGTTCAGGTGTTTTCTCTTTAATTATGGTCTCTTCAACAATATCAGAAACCGCGACTTCTTTTTCTGGTGTCTTTCCTTTAATTTCAGTGATCGCGACTTCATGTTCAGGTGTTTTCTCTTTAATTATGGTCTCTTCAACAATTTCAGAAACCGCGACTTCTTTTTCAGGTGTCTTTTCTTTAATTTCAGTGACCGCGACTTCTAGTTCAGGTGTTTTCTCTTTAGTTAATGTCTTTTCAACAATTTCAGAAACCGCGACTTCCTTTTCAGGTGTCTTTTCTTTGATTTCAGTGACCGCGACTTCTAGTTCAGGTGTTTTCTCTTTAATTATGGTCTCTTCAACAATTTCAGAAACCGCGACTTCTTTTTCAGGTGTCTTTTCTTTAATTTCAGTGATCGCGACTTCATGTTCAGGTGTTTTCTCTTTAGTTATTGTCTTTTCAACAATTTCAGAATCCGCGACTTCTTTTTCAGGTGTCTTTTCTTTAATTTCAGTGATCGCGACTTCATGTTCAGGTGTTTTTTCTTTAGTTAATGTGTTTTCAACAATTTCAGAAACCGCGACTTCTTTTTCTGGTGTCTTTTCTTTGATTTCAGTGACCGCGACTTCTAGTTCAGGTGTTTTCTCTTTAATTATGGTCGCTTCAACAAGTTCAGAATCCGCGACTTCTTTTTCAGGTGTCTTTTCTTTAATTTCAGTGACCGCGACTTCTAGTTCAGGTGTTTTCTCTTTAGTTAATGTCTTTTCAACAATTTCAGAAACCGCGACTTCCTTTTCAGGTGTCTTTTCTTTGATTTCAGTGACCGCGACTTCTATTTCAGGTGTTTTCTCTTTAATTATGGTCTCTTCAACAATTTCAGAAACCGCGACTTCCTTTTCAGGTGTCTTTTCTTTAAGTTCAGTGACCGCGACTTCTAGTTCAGATGTTTTCTCTTTAGTTATTGTCTTTTCAACAATTTCAGAAACCGCGACTTCCTCTTCAGGTGTCTTTTCTTTAAGTTCAGTGACCGCGACTTCTAGTTCAGGTGTTTTCTCTTTAATTATGGTCTCTTCAACAATTTCAGAAACCGCGACTTCTTTTTCAGGTGTCTTTTCTTTGATTTCAGGGACCGCGACTTCTAGTTCAGGTGTTTTCTCTTTAATTATGGTCTCTTCAACAATTTCAGAAACCGCGACTTCTTTTTCAGGTGTCTTTTCTTTAATTTCAGTGATCGCGACTTCATGTTCAGGTGTTTTCTCTTTAGTTATTATTTTTTCAACAATTTCAGAAACTGCGACTTCTTTTTCAGGTGTCTTTTCTTTAATTTCAGTGATCGCGACTTCATGTTCAGGTGTTTTCTCTTTAGTTATTATTTCTTCAACAATTTCAGAAACCGCGACTTCTTTTTCTGGTGTCTTTTCTTTGATTTCAGTGACCGCGACTTCTAGTTCAGGTGTTTTCTCTTTAATTATGGTCGCTTCAACAAGTTCAGAATCCGCGACTTCTTTTTCAGGTGTCTTTTCTTTAATTTCAGTGACCGCGACTTCTAGTTCAGGTGTTTTCTCTTTAGTTAATGTCTTTTCAACAATTTCAGAAACCGCGACTTCCTTTTCAGGTGTCTTTTCTTTGATTTCAGTGACCGCGACTTCTAGTTCAGGTGTTTTCTCTTTAGTTATTGTCTTTTCAACAATTTCAGAATCCGCGACTTCTTTTTCTGGTGTCTTTTCTTTGATTTCAGTGACCGCGACTTCATGTTCAGGTGTTTTCTCTTTAGTTATTATTTCTTCAACAATTTCAGAAACCGCGACTTCTTTTTCTAGTGTCTTTTCTTTGATTTCAGTGACCGCGACTTCTAGTTCAGGTGTTTTCTCTTTAATTATGGTCGCTTCAACGAGTTCAGAATCCGCGACTTCTTTTTCAGGTGTCTTTTCTTTAATTTCAGTGACCGCGACTTCTACTTCAGGTGTTTTCTCTTTAGTTATTGTCTTTTCTACAATTTCAGAAACCGCGACTTCTTTTTCAGGTGTCTTTTCTTTAATTTCAGTGATCGCGACTTCATGTTCAGGTGTTTTCTCTTTAGTTATTGTCTTTTCAACAATTTCAGAATCCGCGACTTCTTTTTCAGGTGTCTTTTCTTTAATTTCAGTGATCGCGACTTCATGTTCAGGTGTTTTTTCTTTAGTTAATGTCTTTTCAACAATTTCAGAAACCGCGACTTCCTTTTCAGGTGTCTTTTCTTTAAGATCAGTGACCGCGACTTCTATTTCAGGTGTTTTCTCTTTAGTTAATGTCTTTTCAACAATTTCAGAAACCGCGACTTCTTTTTCAGGTGTCTTTTCTTTGATTTCAGTGACCGCGACTTCTAGTTCAGGTGTTTTCTCTTTAATTATGGTCTCTTCAACAATATCAGAAACCGCGACTTCTTTTTCTGGTGTCTTTCCTTTAATTTCAGTGATCGCGACTTCATGTTCAGGTGTTTTCTCTTTAATTATGGTCTCTTCAACAATTTCAGAAACCGCGACTTCTTTTTCAGGTGTCTTTTCTTTAATTTCAGTGACCGCGACTTCTAGTTCAGGTGTTTTCTCTTTAGTTAATGTCTTTTCAACAATTTCAGAAACCGCGACTTCCTTTTCAGGTGTCTTTTCTTTGATTTCAGTGACCGCGACTTCTAGTTCAGGTGTTTTCTCTTTAGTTATTGTCTTTTCAACAATTTCAGAATCCGCGACTTCTTTTTCTGGTGTCTTTTCTTTGATTTCAGTGACCGCGACTTCACGTTCAGGTGTTTTCTCTTTAGTTATTGTCTCTTCAACAATTTCAGAATCCGCGACTTCTTTTTCTGGTGTCTTTTCTTTAATTTCAGTGACCGCGACTTCTAGTTCAGGTGTTTTCTCTTCAGTTAATGTCTTTTCAACGATTTCAGAAACCGCGACTTCCTTTTCAGGTGTCTTTTCTTTAAGATCAGTGACCGCGACTTCTATTTCAGGTGTTTTCTCTTTAATTATGGTCTCTTCAACAATTTCAGAAACCGCGACTTCTTTTTCAGGTGTCTTTTCTTTAATTTCAGTGACCGCGACTTCTAGTTCAGGTGTTTTCTCTTTAATTATGGTCTCTTCAACAATTTCAGAAACCGCGACTTCCTTTTCAGGTGTCTTTTCTTTAAGTTCAGTGACCGCGACTTCTAGTTCAGGTGTTTTCTCTTTAGTTATTGTCTTTTCAACAATTTCAGAATCCGCGACTTCTTTTTCTGGTGTCTTTTCTTTGATTTCAGTGACCGCGACTTCATGTTCAGGTGTTTTCTCTTTAGTTATTATTTCTTCAACAATTTCAGAAACCGCGACTTCTTTTTCTAGTGTCTTTTCTTTGATTTCAGTGACCGCGACTTCTAGTTCAGGTGTTTTCTCTTTAATTATGGTCGCTTCAACAAGTTCAGAATCCGCGACTTCTTTTTCAGGTGTCTTTTCTTTAATTTCAGTGACCGCGACTTCTACTTCAGGTGTTTTCTCTTTAGTTATTGTCTTTTCTACAATTTCAGAAACCGCGACTTCTTTTTCAGGTGTCTTTTCTTTAATTTCAGTGATCGCGACTTCATGTTCAGGTGTTTTCTCTTTAGTTATTGTCTTTTCAACAATTTCAGAACCCGCGACTTCTTTTTCAGGTGTCTTTTCTTTAATTTCAGTGACCGCGACTTCTAGTTCAGGTGTTTTCTCTGTAGTTATGGTCTCTTCAACAATTTCAGAAACTGCGACTTCTTTTTCAGGTGTCTTTTCTTTGATTTCAGTGACCGCGACTTCTAGTTCAGGTGTTTTCTCTTTAATTATGGTCTCTTCAACAATTTCAGAAACCGCGACTTCTTTTTCAGGTGTCTTTTCTTTAATTTCAGTGATCGCGACTTCATGTTCAGGTGTTTTCTCTTTAGTTATTGTCTTTTCAACAATTTCAGAATCCGCGACTTCTTTTTCAGGTGTCTTTTCTTTAATTTCAGTGATCGCGACTTCATGTTCAGGTGTTTTTTCTTTAGTTAATGTGTTTTCAATAATTTCAGAAACCGCGACTTCCTTTTCAGGTGTCTTTTCTTTAAGATCAGTGACCGCGACTTCTATTTCAGGTGTTTTCTCTTTAATTATGGTCTCTTCAACAATTTCAGAAACCGCGACTTCTTTTTCAGGTGTCTTTTCTTTAATTTCAGTGACCGCGACTTCTAGTTCAGGTGTTTTCTCTTTAGTTAATGTCTTTTCAACAATTTCAGAAACCGCGACTTCCTTTTCAGGTGTCTTTTCTTTGATTTCAGTGACCGCGACTTCTAGTTCAGGTGTTTTCTCTTTAGTTATTGTCTTTTCAACAATTTCAGAAACCGCGACTTCCTTTTCAGGTGTCTTTTCTTTGATTTCAGTGACCGCGACTTCATGTTCAGGTGTTTTCTCTTTAGTTATTGTCTTTTCAACAATTTCAGAATCCGCGACTTCTTTTTCTGATGTCTTTTCTTTGATTTCAGTGACCGCGACTTCATGTTCAGGTGTTTTCTCTTTAGTTATTGTCTCTTCAACAATTTCAGAAACCGCGACTTCTTTTTCAGGTGTCTTTTCTTTAATTTCAGTGACCGCGACTTCTAGTTCAGGTGTTTTCTCTTTAGTTAATGTCTTTTCAACAATTTCAGAAACCGCGACTTCCTTTTCAGGTGTCTTTTCTTTGATTTCAGTGACCGCGACTTCTAGTTCAGGTGTTTTCTCTTTAATTATGGTCTCTTCAACAATTTCAGAAACCGCGACTTCCTTTTCAGGTGTCTTTTCTTTAAGATCAGTGACCGCGACTTCTATTTCAGGTGTTTTCTCTTTAATTATGGTCTCTTCAACAATTTCAGAAACCGCGACTTCTTTTTCAGGTGTCTTTTCTTTAATTTCAGTGACCGCGACTTCTAGTTCAGGTGTTTTCTCTTTAGTTAATGTCTTTTCAACAATTTCAGAAACCGCGACTTCCTTTTCAGGTGTCTTTTCTTTGATTTCAGTGACCGCGACTTCTAGTTCAGGTGTTTTCTCTTTAGTTATTGTCTTTTCAACAATTTCAGAATCCGCGACTTCTTTTTCTGGTGTCTTTTCTTTGATTTCAGTGACCGAGACTTCTAGTTCAGGTGTTTTCTCTTTAATTATGGTCTCTTCATCAATTTCAGAATCCGCGACTTCTTTTTCAGGTGTCTTTTCTTTGATTTCAGTGACCGCGACTTCATGTTCAGGTGTTTTCTCTTTAGTTATTGTCTCTTCAACAATTTCAGAAACCGCGACTTCCTTTTCAGGTGTCTTTTCTTTAAGTTCAGTGACCGCGACTTCTAGTTCAGGTGTTTTCTCTTTAGTTATTGTCTTTTCAACAATTTCAGAATCCGCGACTTCTTTTTCTGGTGTCTTTTCTTTGATTTCAGTGACCGCGACTTCACGTTCAGGTGTTTTCTCTTTAGTTATTGTCTCTTCAACAATTTCAGAATCCGCGACTTCTTTTTCTGGTGTCTTTTCTTTAATTTCAGTGACCGCGACTTCTAGTTCAGGTGTTTTCTCTTCAGTTAATGTCTTTTCAACAATTTCAGAAACCGCGACTTCCTTTTCAGGTGTCTTTTCTTTGATTTCAGTGACCGCGACTTCTAGTTCAGGTGTTTTCTCTTTAATTATGGTCTCTTCAACAATTTCAGAAACCGCGACTTCCTTTTCAGGTGTCTTTTCTTTAAGTTCAGTGACCGCGACTTCTAGTTCAGGTGTTTTCTTTTTAGTTATTGTCTTTTCAACAATTTCAGAAACCGCGACTTCCTTTTCAGGTGTCTTTTCTTTGATTTCAGTGACCGCGACTTCTAGTTCAGGCGTTTTCTCTTTAGTTATTGTCTTTTCTACAATTTCAGAATCCGCGACGTCTTTTTCAGGTGTCTTTTCTTTGATTTCAGTGACCGCGACTTCTAGTTCAGGTGTTTTCTCTTTAATTATGGTCTCTTCAACAATTTCAGAAACCGCGACTTCTTTTTCAGGTGTCTTTTCTTTGATTTCAGTGACAGCGACCTCCATTTCAGGTGTTTTCTCTTTAATTATGGTCTCTTCAACAATTTCAGAAACCGCGACTTCTTTTTCAGGTGTCTTTTCTTTGATTTCAGTGACCGCGACTACTAGTTCAGGTGTTTTTTCTTTAGTTAATGTCTTTTCTACAATTTCAGAAACCGCGACTTCCTTTTCAGGTGTCTTTTCTTTGATTTCAGTGACCGCGACTTCTAGTTCAGGTGTTTTCTCTTTAATTATGGTCTCTTCAACAATTTCAGAAACCGCGACTTCCTTTTCAGGTGTCTTTTCTTTAAGTTCAGTGACCGCGACTTCTAGTTCAGGTGTTTTCTTTTTAGTTATTGTCTTTTCAACAATTTCAGAAACCGCGACTTCCTTTTCAGGTGTCTTTTCTTTAATTTCAGTGATCGCGACTTCATGTTCAGGTGTTTTCTCTTTAGTTATTGTCTTTTCAACAATTTCAGAGTCCACGACTTCTTTTTCAGGTGTCTTTTCTTTAATTTCAGTGATCGCGACTTCTAGTTCAGGTGTTTTCTCTTTAATTATGGTTTCTTCAACAATTTCAGAAACCGCGACTTCTTTTTCAGGTGTCTTTTCTTTAATTTCAGTGATCGCGACTTCATGTTCAGGTGTTTTCTTTTTAGTTTTTGTCTTTTCAACAATTTCAGAGTCCACGACTTCTTTTTCAGGTGTCTTTTCTTTAATTTCAGTGACCGCGACTTCTAGTTCAGGTGTTTTCTCTTTAATTATGGTCTCTTCAACAATTTCAGAAACCGCGACTTCTTTTTCAGGTGTCTTTTCTTTAATTTCAGTGATCGCGACTTCATGTTCAGGTGTTTTCTCTTTAGTTATTGTCTTTTCAACAATTTCAGAAACCGCGACTTCCTTTTCAGGTGTCTTTTCTTTGATTTCAGTGACCGCGACTTCTAGTTCAGGTGTTTTCTCTTTAATTATGGTCTCTTCAACAATTTCAGAAACTGCGACTTCCTTTTCAGGTGTCTTTTCTTTAAGTTCAGTGACCGCGACTTCAATTTCAGGTGTTTTCTCTTTAGTTATTATTTCTTCAACAATTTCAGAAACCGCGACTTCTTTTTCTGGTGTCTTTTCTTTGATTTCAGTGACCGCGACTTCTAGTTCAGGTGTTTTCTCTTTAATTATGGTCTCTTCAACAATTTCAGAAACCGCGACTTCTTTTTCAGGTGTCTTTCCTTTAATTTCAGTGATCGCGACTTCATGTTCAGGTGTTTTCTCTTTAGTTATTGTCTTTTCAACAATTTCAGAAACCGCGACTTCCTTTTCAGGTGTCTTTTCTTTAAGTTCAGTGACCGCGACTTCTAGTTCAGGTGTTTTCTCTTTAATTATGGTCTCTTCAACAATTTCAGAAACCGCGACTTCTTTTTCTGGTGTCTTTTCTTTGATTTCAGTGACCGCGACTTCTAGTTCAGGTGTTTTCTCTGTAGTTATGGTCTCTTCAACAATTTCAGAAACTGCGACTTCTTTTTCAGGTGTCTTTTCTTTGATTTCAGTGACCGCGACTTCTAGTTCAGGTGTTTTCTCTTTAATTATGGTCTCTTCAACAATTTCAGTAACCGCAACTTCTTTTTCAGGTGTCTTTTCTTTAATTTCAGTGACCGCGACTTCTAGTTCAGGTGTTTTTTCTTTAGTTAATGTCTTTTCAACAATTTCAGAAACCGCGACTTCCTTTTCAGGTGTCTTTTCTTTAAGATCAGTGACCGCGACTTCTATTTCAGGTGTTTTCTCTTTAGTTAATGTCTTTTCAACAATTTCAGAAACCGCGACTTCTTTTTCAGGTGTCTTTTCTTTGATTTCAGTGACCGCGACTTCTAGTTCAGGTGTTTTCTCTTTAATTATGGTCTCTTCAACAATATCAGAAACCGCGACTTCTTTTTCTGGTGTCTTTCCTTTAATTTCAGTGATCGCGACTTCATGTTCAGGTGTTTTCTCTTTAATTATGGTCGCTTCAACAAGTTCAGAATCCGCGACTTCTTTTTCAGGTGTCTTTTCTTTAATTTCAGTGACCGCGACTTCTAGTTCAGGTGTTTTCTCTTTAATTATGGTCTCTTCAACAATTTCAGAAACCGCGACTTCTTTTTCAGGTGTCTTTTCTTTAATTTCAGTGATCGCGACTTCATGTTCAGGTGTTTTCTCTTTAGTTATTGTCTTTTCAACAATTTCAGAATCCGCGACTTCTTTTTCAGGTGTCTCTTCTTTAATTTCAGTGATCGCGACTTCTAGTTCAGGTGTTTTCTCTTTAGTTAATGTCTTTTCAACAATTTCAGAAACCGCGACTTCCTTTTCAGGTGTCTTTTCTTTGATTTCAGTGACCGCGACTTCTAGTTCAGGTGTTTTCTCTTTAATTATGGTCTCTTCAACAATTTCAGAAACCGCGACTTCTTTTTCAGGTGTCTTTTCTTTAATTTCAGTGATCGCGACTTCATGTTCAGGTGTTTTCTCTTTAGTTATTGTCTTTTCAACAATTTCAGAATCCGCGACTTCTTTTTCAGGTGTCTCTTCTTTAATTTCAGTGATCGCGACTTCTAGTTCAGGTGTTTTCTCTTTAGTTAATGTCTTTTCAACAATTTCAGAAACCGCGACTTCCTCTTCAGGTGTCTTTTCTTTAATTTCAGTGACCGCGACTTCTAGTTCAGGAGTTTTCTCTTTAATTATGGTCTCTTCAACAATTTCAGAAACCGCGACTTCTTTTTCAGGTGTCTTTCCTTTAATTTCAGTGATCGCGACTTCTAGTTCAGATGTTTTCTCTTTAGTTATTGTCTTTTCAACAATTTCAGAAACCGCGACTTCCTTTTCAGGTGTCTTTTCTTTGATTTCAGTGACCGCGACTTCTAGTTCAGGTGTTTTCTCTTTAATTATGGTCTCTTCAACAATTTCAGAAACCGCGACTTCTTTTTCAGGTGTCTTTCCTTTAATTTCAGTGATCGCGACTTCATGTTCAGGTGTTTTCTCTTTAGTTATTGTCTTTTCAACAATTTCAGAAACCGCGACTTCCTTTTCAGGTGTCTTTTCTTTAAGTTCAGTGACCGCGACTTCTAGTTCAGGTGTTTTCTCTTTAATTATGGTCTCTTCAACAATTTCAGAAACCGCGACTTCTTTTTCAGGTGTCTTTTCTTTGATTTCAGGGACCGCGACTTCTAGTTCAGGTGTTTTCTCTTTAATTATGGTCTCTTCAACAATTTCAGAAACCGCGACTTCTTTTTCAGGTGTCTTTTCTTTAATTTCAGTGATCGCGACTTCATGTTCAGGTGTTTTCTCTTTAGTTAATATTTCTTCAACAATTTCAGAAACTGCGACTTCTTTTTCAGGTGTCTTTTCTTTAATTTCAGTGATCGCGACTTCATGTTCAGGTGTTTTCTCTTTAGTTATTATTTCTTCAACAATTTCAGAAACCGCGACTTCTTTTTCTGGTGTCTTTTCTTTGATTTCAGTGACCGCGACTTCTAGTTCAGGTGTTTTCTCTTTAATTATGGTCGCTTCAACAAGTTCAGAATCCGCGACTTCTTTTTCAGGTGTCTTTTCTTTAATTTCAGTGACCGCGACTTCATGTTCAGGTGTTTTCTCTTTAATTATGGTCTCTTCGACAATTTCAGAAACCGCGACTTCTTTTTCAGGTGTCTTTTCTTTAATTTCAGTGATCGCGACTTCATGTTCAGGTGTTTTCTCTTTCGTTATTATTTCTTCAACAATTTCAGAATCCGCGACTTCTTTTTCTAGTGTCTTTTCTTTGATTTCAGTGACCGCGACTTCTAGTTCAGGTGTTTTCTCTTTAATTATGGTCGCTTCAACAATTTCAGAAACCGCGACTTCTTTTTCAGGTGTCTTTTCTTTAATTTCAGTGATCGCGACTTCATGTTCAGGTGTTTTCTCTTTAGTTATTGTCTTTTCAACAATTTCAGAACCCGCGACTTCTTTTTCAGGTGTCTTTTCTTTAATTTCAGTGACCGCGACTTCTAGTTCAGGTGTTTTCTCTGTAGTTATGGTCTCTTCAACAATTTCAGAAACTGCGACTTCTTTTTCAGGTGTCTTTTCTTTGATTTCAGTGACCGCGACTTCTAGTTCAGGTGTTTTCTCTTTAATTATGGTCTCTTCAACAATTTCAGAAACCGCGACTTCTTTTTCAGGTGTCTTTTCTTTAATTTCAGTGACCGCGACTTCTACTTCAGGTGTTTTCTCTTTAGTTATTGTCTTTTCTACAATTTCAGAAACCGCGACTTCTTTTTCAGGTGTCTTTTCTTTAATTTCAGTGATCGCGACTTCATGTTCAGGTGTTTTCTCTTTAGTTATTGTCTTTTCAACAATTTCAGAACCCGCGACTTCTTTTTCAGGTGTCTTTTCTTTAATTTCAGTGACCGCGACTTCTAGTTCAGGTGTTTTCTCTGTAGTTATGGTCTCTTCAACAATTTCAGAAACTGCGACTTCTTTTTCAGGTGTCTTTTCTTTGATTTCAGTGACCGCGACTTCTAGTTCAGGTGTTTTCTCTTTAATTATGGTCTCTTCAACAATTTCAGAAACCGCGACTTCTTTTTCAGGTGTCTTTTCTTTAATTTCAGTGATCGCGACTTCATGTTCAGGTGTTTTCTCTTTAGTTATTGTCTTTTCAACAATTTCAGAATCCGCGACTTCTTTTTCAGGTGTCTTTTCTTTAATTTCAGTGATCGCGACTTCATGTTCAGGTGTTTTTTCTTTAGTTAATGTCTTTTCAACAATTTCAGAAATCGCGACTTCCTTTTCAGGTGTCTTTTCTTTAAGATCAGTGACCGCGACTTCTATTTCAGGTGTTTTCTCTTTAATTATGGTCTCTTCAACAATTTCAGAAACCGCGACTTCTTTTTCTGGTGTCTTTTCTTTAATTTCAGTGATCGCGACTTCTAGTTCAGGTGTTTTCTCTTTAGTTATTGTCTTTTCAACAATTTCAGAATCCGCGACTTCTTTTTCTGGTGTCTTTCCTTTAATTTCAGTGATCGCGACTTCATGTTCAGGTGTTTTCTCTTTAGTTATTGTCTTTTCAACAATTTCAGAAATCGCGACTTCCTTTTCAGGTGTCTTTTCTTTAAGATCAGTGACCGCGACTTCTATTTCAGGTGTTTTCTCTTTAATTATGGTCTCTTCAACAATTTCAGAAACCGCGACTTCTTTTTCAGGTGTCTTTTCTTTAATTTCAGTGATCGCGACTTCTAGTTCAGGTGTTTTCTCTTTAGTTATTGTCTTTTCAACAATTTCAGAATCCGCGACTTCTTTTTCTGGTGTCTTTTCTTTGATTTCAGTGACCGCGACTTCTAGTTCAGGTGTTTTCTCTTTAATTATGGTCTCTTCATCAATTTCAGAATCCGCGACTTCTTTTTCAGGTGTCTTTTCTTTGATTTCAGTGACCGCGACTTCATGTTCAGGTGTTTTTTCTTTAGTTAATGTCTTTTCAACAATTTCAGAAACCGCGACTTCCTTTTCAGGTGTCTTTTCTTTAAGTTCAGTGACCGCGACTTCTAGTTCAGGTGTTTTCTCTTTAGTTATTGTCTTTTCAACAATTTCAGAATCCGCGACTTCTTTTTCTGGTGTCTTTTCTTTGATTTCAGTGACCGCGACTTCATGTTCAGGTGTTTTCTCTTTAGTTATTGTCTCTTCAACAATTTCAGAAACCGCGACTTCTTTTTCAGGTGTCTTTTCTTTAATTTCAGTGACCGCGACTTCTAGTTCAGGTGTTTTCTCTTCAGTTAATGTCTTTTCAACAATTTCAGAAACCGCGACTTCCTTTTCAGGTGTCTTTTCTTTGATTTCAGTGACCGCGACTTCTAGTTCAGGTGTTTTCTCTTTAATTATGGTCTCTTCAACAATTTCAGAAACCGCGACTTCCTTTTCAGGTGTCTTTTCTTTAAGTTCAGTGACCGCGACTTCTAGTTCAGGTGTTTTCTCTTTAATTATGGTCTCTTCAACAATTTCAGAAACCGCGACTTCTTTTTCAGGTGTCTTTTCTTTGATTTCAGTGACCGCGACCTCCATTTCAGGTGTTTTCTCTTTAATTATGGTCTCTTCAACAATTTCAGAAACCGCGACTTCTTTTTCAGGTGTCTTTTCTTTGATTTCAGTGACCGCGACTACTAGTTCAGGTGTTTTTTCTTTAGTTAATGTCTTTTCAACAATTTCAGAAACCGCGACTTCCTTTTCAGGTGTCTTTTCTTTGATTTCAGTGACCGCGACTTCTAGTTCAGGTGTTTTCTCTTTAATTATGGTCTCTTCAACAATTTCAGAAACCGCGACTTCCTTTTCAGGTGTCTTTTCTTTAAGTTCAGTGACCGCGACTTCTAGTTCAGGTGTTTTCTTTTTAGTTATTGTCTTTTCAACAATTTCAGAAACCGCGACTTCCTTTTCAGGTGTCTTTTCTTTAATTTCAGTGATCGCGACTTCATGTTCAGGTGTTTTCTCTTTAGTTATTGTCTTTTCAACAATTTCAGAAACCGCGACTTCCTTTTCAGGTGTCTTTTCTTTAAGTTCAGTGACCGCGACTTCTAGTTCAGGTGTTTTCTCTTTAATTATGGTCTCCTCAACAATTTCAGAAACCGCGTCTTCTTTTTCAGGTGTCTTTTCTTTGATTTCAGGGACCGCGACTTCTAGTTCAGGTGTTTTCTCTTTAATTATGGTCTCTTCAACAATTTCAGAAACCGCGACTTCTTTTTCAGGTGTCTTTTCTTTAATTTCAGTGATCGCGACTTCATGTTCAGGTGTTTTCTCTTTAGTTATTATTTCTTCAACAATTTCAGAAACCGCGACTTCTTTTTCTGGTGTCTTTTCTTTGATTTCAGTGACCGCGACTTCTAGTTCAGGTGTTTTCTCTTTAATTATGGTCGCTTCAACAAGTTCAGAATCCGCGACTTCTTTTTCAGGTGTCTTTTCTTTAATTTCAGTGACCGCGACTTCATGTTCAGGTGTTTTCTCTTTAATTATGGTCTCTTCAACAATTTCAGAAACCGCGACTTCTTTTTCAGGTGTCTTTTCTTTAATTTCAGTGATCGCGACTTCTAGTTCAGGTGTTTTCTCTTTAATTATGGTCGCTTCAACAAGTTCAGAATCCGCGACTTCTTTTTCAGGTGTCTTTTCTTTAATTTCAGTGACCGCGACTTCATTATCAGGTGTTTTCTCTTTAATTATGGTCTCTTCAACAATTTCAGAAACCGCGACTTCTTTTTCAGGTGTCTTTTCTTTAATTTCAGGGACCGCGACTTCTAGTTCAGGTGTTTTCTCTTTAATTATGGTCTCTTCAACAATTTCAGAAACCGCGACTTCTTTTTCAGGTGTCTTTTCTTTAATTTCAGTGATCGCGACTTCATGTTCAGGTGTTTTCTCTTTAGTTATTATTTCTTCAACAATTTCAGAAACCGCGACTTCTTTTTCTGGTGTCTTTCCTTTAATTTCAGTGACCGCGACTTCTAGTTCAGGTGTTTTCTCTTTAGTTATTGTCTTTTCAACAATTTCAGAATCCGCGACTTCTTTTTCTGGTGTCTTTCCTTTAATTTCAGTGACCGCGACTTCTAGTTCAGGTGTTTTCTTTTTAGTTATTGTCTTTTCAACAATTTCAGAAACCGCGACTTCCTTTTCAGGTGTCTTTTCTTTGATTTCAGTGACCGCGACTTCTAGTTCAGGTGTTTTCTCTTTAATTATGGTCTCTTCAACAATTTCAGAAACCGCGACTTCCTTTTCAGGTGTCTTTTCTTTAAGTTCAGTGACCGCGACTTCTAGTTCAGGTGTTTTCTTTTTAGTTATTGTCTTTTCAACAATTTCAGAAACCGCGACTTCCTTTTCAGGTGTCTTTTCTTTAATTTCAGTGATCGCGACTTCATGTTCAGGTGTTTTCTCTTTAGTTATTGTCTTTTCAACAATTTCAGAAACCGCGACTTCCTTTTCAGGTGTCTTTTCTTTAAGTTCAGTGACCGCGACTTCTAGTTCAGGTGTTTTCTCTTTAATTATGGTCTCCTCAACAATTTCAGAAACCGCGTCTTCTTTTTCAGGTGTCTTTTCTTTGATTTCAGGGACCGCGACTTCTAGTTCAGGTGTTTTCTCTTTAATTATGGTCTCTTCAACAATTTCAGAAACCGCGACTTCTTTTTCAGGTGTCTTTTCTTTAATTTCAGTGATCGCGACTTCATGTTCAGGTGTTTTCTCTTTAGTTATTATTTCTTCAACAATTTCAGAAACCGCGACTTCTTTTTCTGGTGTCTTTTCTTTGATTTCAGTGACCGCGACTTCTAGTTCAGGTGTTTTCTCTTTAATTATGGTCGCTTCAACAAGTTCAGAATCCGCGACTTCTTTTTCAGGTGTCTTTTCTTTAATTTCAGTGACCGCGACTTCATGTTCAGGTGTTTTCTCTTTAATTATGGTCTCTTCAACAATTTCAGAAACCGCGACTTCTTTTTCAGGTGTCTTTTCTTTAATTTCAGTGATCGCGACTTCTAGTTCAGGTGTTTTCTCTTTAATTATGGTCGCTTCAACAAGTTCAGAATCCGCGACTTCTTTTTCAGGTGTCTTTTCTTTAATTTCAGTGACCGCGACTTCATTATCAGGTGTTTTCTCTTTAATTATGGTCTCTTCAACAATTTCAGAAACCGCGACTTCTTTTTCAGGTGTCTTTTCTTTAATTTCAGGGACCGCGACTTCTAGTTCAGGTGTTTTCTCTTTAATTATGGTCTCTTCAACAATTTCAGAAACCGCGACTTCTTTTTCAGGTGTCTTTTCTTTAATTTCAGTGATCGCGACTTCATGTTCAGGTGTTTTCTCTTTAGTTATTATTTCTTCAACAATTTCAGAAACCGCGACTTCTTTTTCTGGTGTCTTTCCTTTAATTTCAGTGACCGCGACTTCTAGTTCAGGTGTTTTCTCTTTAGTTATTGTCTTTTCAACAATTTCAGAATCCGCGACTTCTTTTTCTGGTGTCTTTCCTTTAATTTCAGTGACCGCGACTTCTAGTTCAGGTGTTTTCTTTTTAGTTATTGTCTTTTCAACAATTTCAGAAACCGCGACTTTCTTTTCAGGTGTCTTTTCTTTGATTTCAGTGACCGCGACTTCTAGTTCAGGCGTTTTCTCTTTAGTTATTGTCTTTTCTACAATTTCAGAATCCGCGACGTCTTTTTCAGGTGTCTTTTCTTTGATTTCAGTGACCGCGACTTCTAGTTCAGGTGTTTTCTCTTTAATTATGGTCTCTTCAACAATTTCAGAAACCGCGACTTCTTTTTCAGGTGTCTTTTCTTTGATTTCAGTGACCGCGACCTCCATTTCAGGTGTTTTCTCTTTAATTATGGTCTCTTCAACAATTTCAGAAACCGCGACTTCTTTTTCAGGTGTCTTTTCTTTGATTTCAGTGACCGCGACTACTAGTTCAGGTGTTTTTTCTTTAGTTAATGTCTTTTCAACAATTTCAGAAACCGCGACTTCCTTTTCAGGTGTCTTTTCTTTGATTTCAGTGACCGCGACTTCTAGTTCAGGTGTTTTCTCTTTAATTATGGTCTCTTCAACAATTTCAGAAACCGCGACTTCCTTTTCAGGTGTCTTTTCTTTAAGTTCAGTGACCGCGACTTCTAGTTCAGGTGTTTTCTTTTTAGTTATTGTCTTTTCAACAATTTCAGAAACCGCGACTTCCTTTTCAGGTGTCTTTTCTTTAATTTCAGTGATCGCGACTTCATGTTCAGGTGTTTTCTCTTTAGTTATTGTCTTTTCAACAATTTCAGAGTCCACGACTTCTTTTTCAGGTGTCTTTTCTTTAATTTCAGTGACCGCGACTTCTAGTTCAGGTGTTTTCTCTTTAATTATGGTTTCTTCAACAATTTCAGAAACCGCGACTTCTTTTTCAGGTGTCTTTTCTTTAATTTCAGTGATCGCGACTTCATGTTCAGGTGTTTTCTCTTTAGTTATTGTCTTTTCAACAATTTCAGAAACCGCGACTTCCTTTTCAGGTGTCTTTTCTTTGATTTCAGTGACCGCGACTTCTAGTTCAGGTGTTTTCTCTTTAATTATGGTCTCTTCAACAATTTCAGAAACTGCGACTTCCTTTTCAGGTGTCTTTTCTTTAAGTTCAGTGACCGCGACTTCAATTTCAGGTGTTTTCTCTTTAGTTATTATTTCTTCAACAATTTCAGAAACCGCGACTTCTTTTTCTGGTGTCTTTTCTTTAATTTCAGTGACCGCGACTTCTAGTTCAGGTGTTTTCTCTTTAATTATGGTCTCTTCAACAATTTCAGAAACCGCGACTTCTTTTTCAGGTGTCTTTCCTCTAATTTCAGTGATCGCGACTTCATGTTCAGGTGTTTTCTCTTTAGTTATTGTCTTTTCAACAATTTCAGAAACCGCGACTTCCTTTTCAGGTGTCTTTTCTTTGATTTCAGTGACCGCGACTTCTATTTCAGGTGTTTTCTCTTTAATTACGGTCTCTTCAACAATTTCAGAAACCGCGACTTCTTTTTCAGGTGTCTTTTCTTTAATTTCAGTGATCGCGACTTCATGTTCAGGTGTTTTCTCTTTAGTTATTGTCTTTTCAACAATTTCAGAAACCGCGACTTCTTTTTCAGGTGTCTTTTCTTTAATTTCAGTGACAGCGACTTCTAGTTCAGGTGTTTTCTCTTTAGTTAATGTCTTTTCAACAATTTCAGAAACCGCGACTTCCTTTTCAGGTGTCTTTTCTTTGATTTCAGTGACCGCGACTTCTAGTTCAGGTGTTTTCTCTTTAGTTATTGTCTTTTCAACAATTTCAGAATCCGCGACTTCTTTTTCTGGTGTCTTTTCTTTGATTTCAGTGACCGCGACTTCTAGTTCAGGTGTTTTCTCTTTAATTATGGTCTCTTCATCAATTTCAGAATCCGCGACTTCTTTTTCAGGTGTCTTTTCTTTGATTTCAGTGACCGCGACTTCATGTTCAGGTGTTTTCTCTTTAGTTATTGTCTCTTCAACAATTTCAGAAACCGCGACTTCCTTTTCAGGTGTCGTTTCTTTAAGTTCAGTGACCGCGACTTCTAGTTCAGGTGTTTTCTCTTTAGTTATTGTCTTTTCTACAATTTCAGAATCCGCGACTTCTTTTTCAGGTGTCTTTTCTTTAATTTCAGTGACCGCGACTTCTAGTTCAGGTGTTTTCTCTTCAGTTAATGTCTTTTCAACAATTTCAGAAACCGCGACTTCCTTTTCAGGTGTCTTTTCTTTGATTTCAGTGACCGCGACTTCTAGTTCAGGTGTTTTCTCTTTAATTATGGTCTCTTCAACAATTTCAGAAACCGCGACTTCCTTTTCAGGTGTCTTTTCTTTAAGTTCAGTGACCGCGACTTCTAGTTCAGGTGTTTTCTCTTTAATTATGGTCTCTTCAACAATTTCAGAAACCGCGACTTCTTTTTCTGGTGTCTTTTCTTTGATTTCAGTGACCGCGACTACTAGTTCAGGTGTTTTCTCTTTAATTATGGTCTTTTCAACAATTTCAGAAACCGCGACTTCCTTTTCAGGTGTCTTTTCTTTGATTTCAGTGACCGCGACTTCTAGTTCAGGTGTTTTCTCTTTAATTATGGTCTCTTCAACAATTTCAGAAACCGCGACTTCTTTTTCAGGTGTCTTTTCTTTGATTTCAGTGACCGCGACTTCCATTTCAGGTGTTTTCTCTTTAATTATGGTCTCTTCAACAATTTCAGAAACCGCGACTTCTTTTTCAGGTGTCTTTTCTTTGATTTCAGTGACCGCGACTACTAGTTCAGGTGTTTTCTCTTTAATTATGGTCTCTTCAACAATTTCAGAAACCGCGACTTCTTTTTCAGGTGTCTTTTCTTTAATTTCAGTGATCGCGACTTCATGTTCAGGTGTTTTCTCTTTAGTTATTGTCTTTTCAACAATTTCAGAAACCGCGACTTCCTTTTCAGGTGTCTTTTCTTTAAGTTCAGTGACCGCGACTTCATGTTCAGGTGTTTTCTCTTTAATTATGGTCTCTTCAACAATTTCAGAAACCGCGACTTCTTTTTCAGGTGTCTTTTCTTTAATTTCAGTGATCGCGGCTTCATGTTCAGGTGTTTTCTCTTTAATTATGGTCTCTTCAACAATTTCAGAAACCGCGACTTCCTTTTCAGGTGTCTTTTCTTTAAGTTCAGTGACCGCGACTTCTAGTTCAGGTGTTTTCTCTTTAATTATGGTCTCTTCAACACTTTCAGAAACCGCGACTTCTTTTTCAGGTGTCTTTTCTTTAATTTCAGTGATCGCGACTTCATGTTCAGGTGTTTTCTCTTTAGTTATTATTTCTTCAACAATTTCAGAAACCGCGACTTCAAGTTCAGGTGTTTTCTCTTTAGTTATTATTTTTTCAACAATTTCAGAAACCGCGACTTCCTTTTCAGGTGTCTTTTCTTTGATTTCAGTGACCGCGACTTCAAGTTCAGGTGTTTTCTCTTTAATTATGGTCGCTTCAACAATTTCAGAATCCGCGACCTCTTTTTTAGGTGTCTTTTCTTTGATTTCAGTGACCGCGAGTTCTAGTTCAGGTGTTTTCTCTTTAATTATGGTCTCTTCAACAATTTCAGAAACCGCGACTTCTTTTTCAGGTGTCTTTTCTTTAATTTCAGTGATCGCGACTTCATGTTCAGGTGTTTTCTCTTTAGTTATTGTCTTTTCAACAATTTCAGAAACCGCGACTTCCTTTTCAGGTGTCTTTTCTTTGATTTCAGTGACCGCGACTTCTAGTTCAGGTGTTTTCTCTTTAATTATGGTCTCTTCAACAATTTCAGAAACCGCGACTTCCTTTTCAGGTGTCTTTTCTTTAAGTTCAGTGACCGCGACTTCTAGTTCAGATGTTTTCTCTTTAGTTATTGTCTTTTCAACAATTTCAGAAACCGCGACTTCCTCTTCAGGTGTCTTTTCTTTAATTTCAGTGACCGCGACTTCTAGTTCAGGTGTTTTCTCTTTAATTATGGTCTCTTCAACAATTTCAGAAACCCCGACTTCTTTTTCAGGTGTCTTTTCTTTAATTTCAGTGATCGCGACTTCATGTTCAGGTGTTTTCTCTTTAGTTATTGTCTTTTCAACAATTTCAGAAACCGCGACTTCCTTTTCAGGTGTCTTTTCTTTAATTTCAGTGACCGCGACTTCTAGTTCAGGTGTTTTCTCTTTAATTATGGTCTCTTCAACAATTTCAGAAACCGCGACGTCTTTTTCAGGTGTCTTTTCTTTAATTTCAGTGATCGCGACTTCATGTTCAGGTGTTTTCTCTTTGGTTATTATTTCTTCAACAATTTCAGAAACCGCGACTTCAAGTTCAGGTGTTTTCTCTTTAGTTATTATTTTTTCACCAATTTCAGAAACCGCGACTTCCTTTTCAGGTGTCTTTTCTTTGATTTCAGTGATTGCGACTTCTAGTTCAGGTGTTTTCTCTTTAGTTATTGTCTTTTCTACAATTTCAGAATCCGCGACTTCTTTTTCTGGTGTCGTTTCTCTAAGTTCAGAGATCGCGACTTCATGTTCAGGTGTTTTCTCTTTAATTATGGTCTCTTCAACAATTTCAGAAACTGCGACTTCCTTTTCAGGTGTCTTTTCTTTAAGTTCAGTGACCGCGACTTCAATTTCAGGTGTTTTCTCTTTAGTTATTATTTCTTCAACAATTTCAGAAACCGCGACTTCTTTTTCTGGTGTCTTTTCTTTAATTTCAGTGACCGCGACTTCTAGTTCAGGTGTTTTCTCTTTAATTATGGTCTCTTCAACAATTTCAGAAACCGCGACTTCTTTTTCAGGTGTCTTTCCTCTAATTTCAGTGATCGCGACTTCATGTTCAGGTGTTTTCTCTTTAGTTATTGTCTTTTCAACAATTTCAGAAACCGCGACTTCCTTTTCAGGTGTCTTTTCTTTAATTTCAGTGACCGCGACTTCTAGTTCAGGTGTTTTCTCTTTAATTATGGTCTCTTCAACAATTTCAGAAACCGCGACTTCTTTTTCAGGTGTCTTTCCTCTAATTTCAGTGATCGCGACTTCATGTTCAGGTGTTTTCTCTTTAGTTATTGTCTTTTCAACAATTTCAGAAACCGCGACTTCCTTTTCAGGTGTCTTTTCTTTAAGTTCAGTGACCGCGACTTCTAGTTCAGGTGTTTTCTCTTTAATTATGGTCTCTTCAACAATTTCAGAAACCGCGACTTCTTTTTCAGGTGTCTTTTCTTTGATTTCAGGGACCGCGACTTCTAGTTCAGGTGTTTTCTCTTTAATTATGGTCGCTTCAACAAGTTCAGAATCCGCGACTTCTTTTTCAGGTGTCTTTTCTTTAATTTCAGTGACCGCGACTTCATGTTCAGGTGTTTTCTCTTTAATTATGGTCTCTTCAACAATTTCAGAAACCGCGACTTCTTTTTCAGGTGTCTTTTCTTTAATTTCAGTGATCGCGACTTCATGTTCAGGTGTTTTCTCTTTAGTTATTATTTCTTCAACAATTTCAGAAACCGCGACTTCTTTTTCTAGTGTCTTTTCTTTGATTTCAGTGACCGCGACTTCTAGTTCAGGTGTTTTCTCTTTAATTATGGTCGCTTCAACAAGTTCAGAATCCGCGACTTCTTTTTCAGGTGTCTTTTCTTTAATTTCAGTGACCGCGACTTCTACTTCAGGTGTTTTCTCTTTAGTTATTGTCTTTTCTACAATTTCAGAAACCGCGACTTCTTTTTCAGGTGTCTTTTCTTTAAGTTCAGTGACCGCGACTTCAATTTCAGGTGTTTTCTCTTTAGTTATTATTTCTTGAACAATTTCAGAAACCGCGACTTCTTTTTCTGGTGTCTTTTCTTTGATTTCAGTGATCGCGACTTCTAGTTCAGGTGTTTTCTCTGTAATTATGGTCTCTTCAACAATTTCAGAAACTGCGACTTCTTTTTCAGGTGTCTTTTCTTTGATTTCAGTGACCGCGACTTCTAGTTCAGGTGTTTTCTCTTTAATTACGGTCTCTTCAACAATTTCAGAAACCGCGACTTCTTTTTCAGGTGTCTTTTCTTTAATTTCAGTGATCGCGACTTCATGTTCAGGTGTTTTCTCTTTAGTTATTGTCTTTTCAACAATTTCAGAAACCGCGACTTCTTTTTCAGGTGTCTTTTCTTTAATTTCAGTGACAGCGACTTCTAGTTCAGGTGTTTTCTCTTTAGTTAATGTCTTTTCAACAATTTCAGAAACCGCGACTTCCTTTTCAGGTGTCTTTTCTTTGATTTCAGTGACCGCGACTTCTAGTTCAGGTGTTTTCTCTTTAGTTATTGTCTTTTCAACAATTTCAGAATCCGCGACTTCTTTTTCTGGTGTCTTTTCTTTGATTTCAGTGACCGCGACTTCTAGTTCAGGTGTTTTCTCTTTAATTATGGTCTCTTCATCAATTTCAGAATCCGCGACTTCTTTTTCAGGTGTCTTTTCTTTGATTTCAGTGACCGCGACTTCATGTTCAGGTGTTTTCTCTTTAGTTATTGTCTCTTCAACAATTTCAGAAACCGCGACTTCCTTTTCAGGTGTCTTTTCTTTAAGTTCAGTGACCGCGACTTCTAGTTCAGGTGTTTTCTCTTTAGTTATTGTCTTTTCTACAATTTCAGAATCCGCGACTTCTTTTTCAGGTGTCTTTTCTTTAATTTCAGTGACCGCGACTTCTAGTTCAGGTGTTTTATCTTCAGTTAATGTCTTTTCAACAATTTCAGAAACCGCGACTTCCTTTTCAGGTGTCTTTTCTTTGATTTCAGTGACCGCGACTTCTAGTTCAGGTGTTTTCTCTTTAATTATGGTCTCTTCAACAATTTCAGAAACCGCGACTTCCTTTTCAGGTGTCTTTTCTTTAAGTTCAGTGACCGCGACTTCCTTTTCAGGTGTCTTTTCTTTAAGTTCAGTGACCGCGACTTCTAGTTCAGGTGTTTTCTCTTTAATTATGGTCTCTTCAACAATTTCAGAAACCGCGACTTCTTTTTCAGGTGTCTTTTCTTTGATTTCAGTGACCGCGACTACTAGTTCAGGTGTTTTCTCTTTAATTATGGTCTTTTCAACAATTTCAGAAACCGCGACTTCCTTTTCAGGTGTCTTTTCTTTGATTTCAGTGACCGCGACTTCTAGTTCAGGTGTTTTCTCTTTAATTATGGTCTCTTCAACAATTTCAGAAACCGCGACTTCTTTTTCAGGTGTCTTTTCTTTGATTTCAGTGACCGCGACTTCCATTTCAGGTGTTTTCTCTTTAATTATGGTCTCTTCAACAATTTCAGAAACCGCGACTTCTTTTTCAGGTGTCTTTTCTTTGATTTCAGTGACCGCGACTACTAGTTCAGGTGTTTTCTCTTTAATTATGGTCTCTTCAACAATTTCAGAAACCGCGACTTCTTTTTCAGGTGTCTTTTCTTTAATTTCAGTGATCGCGACTTCATGTTCAGGTGTTTTCTCTTTAGTTATTGTCTTTTCAACAATTTCAGAAACCGCGACTTCCTTTTCAGGTGTCTTTTCTTTAAGTTCAGTGACCGCGACTTCATGTTCAGGTGTTTTCTCTTTAATTATGGTCTCTTCAACAATTTCAGAAACCGCGACTTCTTTTTCAGGTGTCTTTTCTTTAATTTCAGTGATCGCGGCTTCATGTTCAGGTGTTTTCTCTTTAATTATGGTCTCTTCAACAATTTCAGAAACCGCGACTTCCTTTTCAGGTGTCTTTTCTTTAAGTTCAGTGACCGCGACTTCTAGTTCAGGTGTTTTCTCTTTAATTATGGTCTCTTCAACACTTTCAGAAACCGCGACTTCTTTTTCAGGTGTCTTTTCTTTAATTTCAGTGATCGCGACTTCATGTTCAGGTGTTTTCTCTTTGGTTATTATTTCTTCAACAATTTCAGAAACCGCGACTTCATGTTCAGGTGTTTTCTCTTTAGTTATTGTCTTTTCAACAATTTCAGAAACCGCGACTTCCTTTTCAGGTGTCTTTTCTTTAAGTTCAGTGACCGCGACTTCTAGTTCAGGTGTTTTCTCTTTAATTATGGTCTCTTCAACAATTTCAGAAACCGCGACTCCTTTTTCAGGTGTCTTTTCTTTAATTTCAGTGACCGCGACTTCTAGTTCAGGTGTTTTCTCTTTAATTATGGTCTCTTCAACAATTTCAGAAACCGCGACTCCTTTTTCAGGTGTCTTTTCTTTAATTTCAGTGATCGCGACTTCATGTTCAGGTGTTTTCTCTTTAGTTATTGTCTCTTCAACAATTTCAGAAACCGCGACTTCCTTTTCAGGTGTCTTTTCTTTAATTTCAGTGACCGCGAGTTCTAGTTCAGGTGTTTTCTCTTTAGTTATTGTCTTTTCAACAATTTCAGAATCCACGACCTCTTTTTTAGGTGTGTTTTCTTTAATTTCAGTGACCGCGACTTCAAGTTCAGGTGTTTTCTCCCTAGTTATTGTCTTTTCAACAATTTCAGAAACCGCGACTTCCTTTTCAGGTGTCTTTTCTTTAAGTTCAGTGACCGCGACTTCTAGTTCAGGTGTTTTCTCTTTAGCTATTGTCTTTTCAACAATTTCAGAAACCGCGACTTCCTTTTCAGGTGTCTTTTCTTTAATTTCAGTGACCGCGAGTTCTAGTTCAGGTGTTTTCTCTTTAGTTATTGTCTTTTCAACAATTTCAGAAACCGCGACTTCTTTTTCAGGTGTCTTTTCTTTAATTTCAGAGACCGCGACTTCTAGTTCAGGTGTTTTCTCCCTAGTTATTGTCTTTTCAACAATTTCAGAAACCGCGACTTCCTTTTCAGGTGTCTTTTCTTTAATTTCAGTGACCGCGACTTCTAGTTCAGGTGTTTTCTCTTTAATTGTGGTCTCTTCAACAATTTCAGAAACCGCGACTTCTTTTTCAGGTGTCTTTTCTTTAATTTCAGTGATCGCGACTTCATGTTCAGGTGTTTTCTCTTTAGTTATTGTCTTTTCAACAATTTCAGAAACCGCGACTTCCTTTTCAGGTGTCTTTTCTTTAAGTTCAGTGACCGCGACTTCTAGTTCAGGTGTTTTCTCTTTAGCTATTGTCTTTTCAACAATTTCAGAAACCGCGACTTCCTTTTCAGGTGTCCTTTCTTTAATTTCAGTGACCGCGACTTTTAGTTCAGGTGTTTTCTCTTTAATTATGGTCTCTTCAACAATTTCAGAAACCGCGACTTCTTTTTCAGGTGTCTTTTCTTTAATTTCAGTGATCGCGACTTTATGTTCAGGTGTTTTCTCTTTAGTTATTGTCTTTTCAACAAGTTCAGAAACCGCGACTTCCTTTTCAGGTGTCTTTTCTTTGATTTCAGTGACCGCGACTTCTAGTTCAGGTGTTTTCTCTTTAAGTATGGTCTCTTCAACAATTTCAGAAACCGCGACTTCTTTTTCAGGTGTCTTTTCTTTAATTTCAGTGACCGCGACTTCTAGTTCAGGTCTTTTCTCTGTAATTATGGTCTCTTCAACAATTTCAGAAACTGCGACTTCTTTTTCAGGTGTCTTTTCTTTGATTTCAGTGACCGCGACTTCATGTTCAGGTGTTTTCTCTTTAGTTATTGTCTTTTCAACAATTTCAGAACCCGCGACTTCTTTTTCAGGTGTCTTTTCTTTGATTTCAGTGACCGCGACTTCTAGTTCAGGTGTTTTCTCTTTAAGTATGGTCTCTTCAACAATTTCAGAAACCGCGACTTCTTTTTCAGGTGTCTTTTCTTTAATTTCAGTGACCGCGAGTTCTAGTTCAGGTGTTTTCTCTTTAATTATGGTCTCTTCAACAATTTCAGAAACCGCGACTCCTTTTTCAGGTGTCTTTTCTTTAATTTCAGTGACCGCGAGTTCTAGTTCAGGTGTTTTCTCTTTAATTATGGTCTCTTCAACAATTTCAGAAACCGCGACTCCTTTTTCAGGTGTCTTTTCTTTAATTTCAGTGATCGCGACTTCATGTTCAGGTGTTTTCTCTTTAGTTATTGTCTCTTCAACAATTTCAGAAACCGCGACTTCTTTTTCAGGTGTCTTTTCTTTGATTTCAGTGACCGCGACTTCTAGTTCAGGTGTTTTCTCTTTAATTATGGTCTCTTCAACAATTTCAGAAACCGCGACTTCTTTTTCAGGTGTCTTTTCTTTAATTTCAGTGATCGCGACTTCATGTTCAGGTGTTTTCTCTTTAGTTATTGTCTTTTCAACAATTTCAGAAACCGCGACTTCCTTTTCAGGTGTCTTTTCTTTGATTTCAGTGACCGCGACTTCTAGTTCAGGTGATTTCTCTTTAATTATGGTCTCTTCAACAATTTCAGAAACCGCGACTTCCTTTTCAGGTGTCTTTTCTTTGATTTCAGTGACCGCGACTTCTAGTTCAGGTGTTTTCTCTTTAATTATGGTCTCTTCAACAATTTCAGAAACCGCGACTTCCTTTTCAGGTGTCTTTTCTTTAAGTTCAGTGACCGCGACTTCTAGTTCAGATGTTTTCTCTTTAGTTATTGTCTTTTCAATAATTTCAGAAACCGCGACTTCCTCTTCAGGTGTCTTTTCTTTAATTTCAGTGACCGCGACTTCTAGTTCAGGTGTTTTCTCTTTAGTTATTGTCTTTTCAACAATTTCAGAAACCGCGACTTCCTTTTCAGGTGTCTTTTCTTTAAGTTCAGTGACCGCGACTTCTAGTTCAGGTGTTTTCTTTTTAGTTATTGTCTTTTCAACAATTTCAGAAACCGCGACTTCCTTTTCAGGTGTCTTTTCTTTAAGTTCAGTGACCGCGACTTCTAGTTCAGGTGTTTTCTCTTTAGCTATTGTCTTTTCAACAATTTCAGAAACCGCGACTTCCTTTTCAGGTGTCTTTTCTTTAATTTCAGTGACCGCGAGTTCTAGTTTAGGTGTTTTCTCTTTAATTATGGTCTCTTCAACAATTTCAGAAACCGCGACTTCTTTTTCAGGTGTCTTTTCTTTAATTTCAGTGATCGCGACTTCATGTTCAGGTGTTTTCTCTTTAGTTATTGTCTTTTCAACAATTTCAGAAACCGCGACTTCCTTTTCAGGTGTCTTTTCTTTAAGTTCAGTGACCGCGACTTCTAGTTCAGGTGTTTTCTCTTTAGCTATTGTCTTTTCAACAATTTCAGAAACCGCGACTTCCTTTTCAGGTGTCCTTTCTTTAATTTCAGTGGCTGCGACTTCTAGTTTAGGTGTTTTCTCTTTAATTATGGTCTCTTCAACAATTTCAGAAACCGCGACTTCTTTTTCAGGTGTCCTTTCTTTAATTTCAGTGACCGCGACTTCTAGTTCAGGTGTTTTCTCTTTAGCTATTGTCTTTTCAACAATTTCAGAAACCGCGACTTCCTTTTCAGATGTCCTTTCTTTAATTTCAGTGACCGCGACTTTTAGTTCAGGTGTTTTCTCTTTAATTATGGTCTCTTCAACAATTTCAGAAACCGCGACTTCTTTTTCAGGTGTCTTTTCTTTAATTTCAGTGATCGCGACTTCATGTTCAGGTGTTTTCTCTTTAGTTATTGTCTTTTCAACAATTTCAGAAACCGCGACTTCCTTTTCAGGTGTCTTTTCTTTGATTTCAGTGACCGCGACTTCTAGTTCAGGTGTTTTCTCTTTAAGTATGGTCTCTTCAACAATTTCAGAAACCGCGACTTCCTTTTCAGGTGTCTTTTCTTTAATTTCAGTGACCGCGAGTTCTAGTTTAGGTGTTTTCTCTTTAATTATGGTCTCTTCAACAATTTCAGAAACCGCGACTTCTTTTTCAGGTGTCTTTTCTTTAATTTCAGTGATCGCGACTTCATGTTCAGGTGTTTTCTCTTTAGTTATTGTCTTTTCAACAATTTCAGAAACCGCGACTTCCTTTTCAGGTGTCCTTTCTTTAATTTCAGTGACTGCGACTTCTAGTTCAGGTGTTTTCTCTTTAATTATGGTCTCTTCAACAATTTCAGAAACCGCGACTTCTTTTTCAGGTGTCCTTTCTTTAATTTCAGTGACCGCGACTTCTAGTTCAGGTGTTTTCTCTTTAGCTATTGTCTTTTCAACAATTTCAGAAACCGCGACTTCCTTTTCAGGTGTCTTTTCTTTGATTTCAGTGACTGCGACTTTTAGTTCAGGTGTTTTCTCTTTAATTATGGTCTCTTCAACAATTTCAGAAACCGCGACTTCTTTTTCAGGTGTCTTTTCTTTAATTTCAGTGATCG
This sequence comes from Carabus problematicus, assembly GCA_963422195.1. Classification (NCBI taxonomy): domain Eukaryota; kingdom Metazoa; phylum Arthropoda; class Insecta; order Coleoptera; family Carabidae; genus Carabus; species Carabus problematicus. Next base: position 882,222 of record OY728585.1, read on the forward strand.
CGACTTCATGTTCAGGTGTTTTCTCTTTAGTTATTGTCTTTTCAACAATTTCAGAAACCGCGACTTCCTTTTCAGGTGTCTTTTCTTTGATTTCAGTGACCGCGACTTCTAGTTCAGATGTTTTCTCTTTAAGTATGGTCTCTTCAACAATTTCAGAAACCGCGACTTCCTTTTCAGGTGTCTTTTCTTTAATTTCAGTGACCGCGAGTTCTAGTTTAGGTGTTTTCTCTTTAATTATGGTCTCTTCAACAATTTCAGAAACCGCGACTTCTTTTTCAGGTGTCTTTTCTTTAATTTCAGTGATCGCGACTTCATGTTCAGGTGTTTTCTCTTTAGTTATTGTCTTTTCAACAATTTCAGAAACAGCGACTTCCTTTTCAGGTGTCTTTTCTTTAAGTTCAGTGACCGCGACTTCTAGTTCAGGTGTTTTCTCTTTAAGTATGGTCTCTTCAACAATTTCAGAAACCGCGACTTCTTTTTCAGGTGTCTTTTCTTTAATTTCAGTGACCGCGACTTCTAGTTCAGGTGTTTTCTCTTTAGTTATTGTCTTTTCAACAATTTCAGAAACCGCGACTTCCTTTTCAGGTGTCTTTTCTTTGATTTCAGTGACCGCGACTTCTAGTTCAGGTGTTTTCTCTTTAATTATGGTCTCTTCAACAATTTCAGAAACAGCGACTTCCTTTTCAGGTGTCTTTTCTTTGATTTCAGTGACCGCGACTTCTAGTTCAGGTGTTTTCTCTTTAGCTATTGTCTTTTCAACAATTTCAGAAACCGCGACTTCCTTTTCAGGTGTCCTTTCTTTAATTTCAGTGACCGCGACTTCTAGTTCAGGTGTTTTCTCTTTAATTATGGTCTCTTCAACAATTTCAGAAACCGCGACTTCTTTTTCAGGTGTCCTTTCTTTAATTTCAGTGACCGCGACTTCTAGTTCAGGTGTTTTCTCTTTAGCTATTGTCTTTTCAACAATTTCAGAAACCGCGACTTCCTTTTCAGGTGTCCTTTCTTTAATTTCAGTGACCGCGACTTTTAGTTCAGGTGTTTTCTCTTTAATTTTGGTCTCTTCAACAATTTCAGAAACCGCGACTTCTTTTTCAGGTGTCTTTTCTTTAATTTCAGTGATCGCGACTTCATGTTCAGGTGTTTTCTCTTTAGTTATTGTCTTTTCAACAATTTCAGAAACCGCGACTTCCTTTTCAGGTGTCTTTTCTTTAAGTTCAGTGACCGCGACTTCTAGTTCAGGTGTTTTCTCTTTAAGTATGGTCTCTTCAACAATTTCAGAAACCGCGACTTCTTTTTCAGGTGTCTTTTCTTTAATTTCAGTGACCGCGAGTTCTAGTTTAGGTGTTTTCTCTTTAATTATGGTCTCTTCAACAATTTCAGAAACCGCGACTTCTTCTTCAGGTGTCTTTTCTTTAATTTCAGTGATCGCGACTTCATGTTCAGGTGTTTTCTCTTTAGTTATTGTCTTTTCAACAATTTCAGAAACCGCGACTTCCTTTTCAGGTGTCTTTTCTTTGATTTCAGTGACCGCGACTTCTAGTTCAGGTGTTTTCTCTTTAAGTATGGTCTCTTCAACAATTTCAGAAACCGCGACTTCTTTTTCAGGTGTCTTTTCTTTAAGTTCAGTGACCGCGACTTCAATTTCAGGTGTTTTCTCTTTAGTTATTATTTCTTGAACAATTTCAGAAACCGCGACTTCTTTTTCTGGTGTCTTTTCTTTGATTTCAGTGACCGCGACTTCTAGTTCAGGTGTTTTCTCTTTAATTATGGTCTCTTCAACAATTTCAGAAACCGCGACTTCTTTTTCAGGTGTCTTTTCTTTAATTTCAGTGATCGCGACTTCATGTTCAGGTGTTTTCTCTTTAGTTATTGTCTTTTCAACAATTTCAGAATCCGCGACTTCTTTTTCAGGTGTCTTTTCTTTAATTTCAGTGACCGCGACTTCTAGTTCAGGTATTTTCTCTTTAGTTAATGTCTTTTCAACAATTTCAGAAACCGCGCCTTCCTTTTCAGGTGTCTTTTCTTTAAGTTCAGTGACCGCGACTTCATGTTCAGGTGTTTTCTCTTTAATTATGGTCTCTTCAACAATTTCAGAAACCGCGACTTCTTTTTCAGGTGTCTTTTCTTTAATTTTAGTGACCGCGTCTTCTAGTTCAGGTGTTTTCTCTTTAGTTATTGTCTTTTCAACAATTTCAGAAACCGCGCCTTCCTTTTCAGGTGTCTTTTCTTTGATTTCAGTGACCGCGACTTCTAGTTCAGGTGTTTTCTCTTTAAGTATGGTCTCTTCAACAATTTCAGAAACCGCGACTTCTTTTTCAGGTGTCTTTTCTTTAATTTCAGTGATCGCGACTTCTTGTTCAGGTGTTTTCTCTTTAGTTATTGTCTTTTCAACAATTTTAGAGTCCACGACTTCTTTTTCAGGTGTCTTTTCTTTAATTTCAGTGACCGCGACTTCTAGTTCAGGTGTTTTCTCTTTAATTATGGTCGCTTCAACAATTTCAGAATCCGCGACTTCTTTTTCAGGTGTCTTTTCTTTAATTTCAATGACCGCGACTTCTAGTTCAGATTTTTTCTCTTTAGTTATTGTTTTTTCAACAATTTCAGAATCCGCGACTTCTTTTTCAGGTGTCTTTTCTTTAATTTCAGTAACCGCGACTTCATGTTCAGGTGTTTTTTCCTTAGTTATTGTCTCTTCAACAATTTCAGAAACCGCGACTTCCTTTTCAGGTGTCTTTTCTTTGATTTCAGTGACCGCGACTTCTAGTTCAGGTGTTTTCTCTTTAATTATGGTCTCTTCAACAATTTCAGAAACCGCGACTTCTTTTTCAGGTCTCTTTTCTTTAATTTCAGTGACCGCGACTTCATATTCTGGTGTTTTCTCTTTAGTTATTGTCTCTTCAACAATTTCAGAAACCGCGACTTCCTTTTCAGGTGTCTTTTCTTTAATTTCAGTGACCGCGACTTCATATTCAGGTGTTTTCTCTTTAGTTATTGTCTCTTCAACAATTTCAGAAACCGCGACTTCCTTTTCAGGTGTCTTTTCTGTAATTTCAGTGACCGCGACTTCTAGTTCAAGTGTTTTCTCTTTAGTTATTGTCTTTTCAACAATTTCAGAATCCGCGACTTCTTTTTCAGGTGTCTTTTCTTTAATTTCAGTGATCGCGACTTCATGTTCAGGTGTTTTCTCTTTAGTTATTGTCTTTTCAACAATTTCAGAATCCGCGACTTCTTTTTCTGCTGTCGTTTCTCTAAGTTCAGAGATCGCGACTTCATGTTCAGGTGTTTTCTCTTTAGTTATTGTTTTTTCAACAATTTCAGAATCCGCGACTTCTTTTTCATGTGTCTTTTTTTTAATTTCAGTGACCGCGACTTCATATTCAGGTGTTTTCTCTTCAGTTATTGTCTTTTCTACAATTTCAGAATCTGCGACTTCCTTTTCAGGTGTCTTTTCTTTAAGTTCAGTGACCGCGACTTCTAGTTCAGGTGTTTTCTCTTTAGTTATTGTCTTTTCTACAATTTCATAATCCGCGACTTGTTTTTCAGGTGTCTTTTCTTTAAGTTCAGTGACCACGACTTCAAGTTTGTTCACGTCTTCTTCAGCCACAGGCTCCTTGATAGTAGTTTGTGTTCTCTCTTTGATTTCTAGCTGTTCATCCTTTACCAAAATGTCCTTATCTGTTGTATCTTCAATGCCATATTCTTCTGTACGGTCAGTTATTGTGACAACTTTTTTCCTTTCTGTAATTTTCTGTGTTTTTTCAACAATGTAATGTTCGCGTTGCTCTACGCTTACATCTTCAAATACTGTTCTCTTTCTATGAATTTGTTCTGTTATTGCAAGTCCTTTCATAATTCGTGATTTAAGGTCACTGTCTTCATCTTCCAGAATTTCCGTTACTGCGGTTTCAGGTTTAAGTTTTTCTACTGTAATAATTTGTTTTTCTATATCAGCTATAGCAATTTCTCGTTCGGATATTTTCTCTTTGAATTCAGTGGTCGTTGCGTCAAGAGATTTTGTTGTAATGATGTGTTCCTCCTTAACTTCCTCCTTATCAAGTTGTTCTGTAGAATCAGTAACTTCGGTTATTGTCCTTTCATCTTCTGCTGTTACATCTTTGACAACTTGAACATCCATTTTGGAAACAAGAGTTTGTTCCATAATAAATTCTTGTTCTAATTCAGTTAGTGCAAGTTTCTCTTTAAATTTATGCTGGTCGACTTTCGTATCTGTCATTTTACTAATTTCACTTGTAGATACCTCTGTTTCACGCGTATCTCTCTCAGGTGTTTTATCTTCAATAATCGATTCAGTCTCCGTAACTAAAGTTTCAAAGACAGATGTTTTCTCTTTAGTTATGAGTTGTGCTGTGGAGGATTTCGGATGTTCTTTTATTTCAGCAACTGCAATTTCCTCTGATAGAGGTAGTTCTTCAGTTGTCGGTTCTTCTTTGAGTTCAGTTATTGAAATTTGTTCGATTATATCCTCTCCTTCCGTCACAATTTGTTTATCAGTTACAGATATTTTTTGTAATTCTGTTAATACTTTCTTTTTTGTTATTACTTCTCTGCTATCAGTAAGATCTGTAATGGTCGAAATAATTTTTGTTTCTCTCGTTAACGATTCTGTTTTATCATAATCTTCATGCTTTACGTCAATATGCTTCTGTACATCGCTCACATCTCCGTCTTGTTCAAGGAGTTTCAGTTGAGTTTCTGGAATGGTTGCGGACTCTTTCACTACAGTAGTAACTGTCACATCTTTTTCAGGTAATTTGATATCCATTTCAAGAGTAGCAGATTTCTGTTCAGCTTCTGTAGATGATTTCAGTATTGATGGTTCTAACTTTTGTAAATCTTCTGCTTTTTCTTCGGTAATCTTTTGTAAATCATTAAGACTTTGATCCGTTGACAAGCACGGTAACATTGTTAACAATTGTCCTTCGGGTGTTGGTGTCAAATCTGGTTTCATTTCCTTGACATCTGCCCGAATCTGCATTGTTGCTTCCAGAACTTCAGTCATCAGTTTCTGTACATCGTCTTCTGATAGTTTGGTTAGTTTAAGATCTTGTTTACTTGTTACAGATAGTTCTGCAATAGGACACTCTACTGGCTTCACACGTACTTCTTTTGAGTCCGTAATATCTGTTACATCTGTCAAATCTAATTCAGTCGCTTTGTCTGATGTAGTGTCGGATGCAATGGAGGAACCATCCGAAGAGAGTACTTCATCTTTCTCTAGTTTACGTGATTCCAGATCAGACTTGTCTACTACAGAAGATATTTTACTTATTTCCTCTGAACTTAGTAATGCGACTGGTAAAGCAATACTGGACACTATTCTTGTATGTGCGGCAATAGTTCTGCTTATTAAATTCTCCGATTCTGCTTCAGGTTTCTCAAGTAGTATCTCCTCATGCTCTTCTTCGTCGTCCAATAGTTCCTCACGCTCTTTCTTTTCTACAATCACTTTAACACAAGGTTCCTCTTCTATTTCTCCATGAACGATTGCGTCCACAACCTCTCCAACTTGTTCAATTCCTTTTTTATGCTTGTCAATAACAGTTTTTATACCACGGGTGAAACAAATATCTTCTTCTGAAACGTCCGGACCTTCAGTCACCATGCGAGAAGTCAAACGTGAAGATATTTTATCCTCAACAATAATCTGACTTTCAATCTCACTCAGAATTTTATCCATATCAGATTCGACCAAAATAGTGTCAACATCGCCTGACAACAGTAGATGAGAAGATTCATCTGTTTCGTCACCTTCAATATGAGATTCAGAATCAGCTACTAATTTCCTAGTTATAACTTCACCAACAACACTGGTTTTCATTTCGTGCAAATGAGATTTAACGGATGCTTCGTCAGTTATATCAGATGTAGCAACTTCGATTTCAGGAGATTTGTCTAAAAATTCAGTAACCGGGTATTCCTTCTCCGGTGTTCTTTCTTTAACAACAATTTCTTCAATTATTTCATCAGTCGCAATATCAACAATGTCTGAGACAGAAATATCTTCATCTAGCGTCTTTGCTTCAAGTTCAGAGACCGCAACTTCCTTATCTGGTGTCTTTTCCTTAAGTTCAGTTGTTTTATCAACAATTTCAGAGATTGCGATTTCAAGTTCGGGTGATTTCTCTTTAATTATTGTTTCATCAATAATTTCAGCGATTGCGATTTCAAGTTTAGGTGATTTCTCTTTAATAATTACTTTATCAATAATTTCACCGATCGCGACTTTAAGTTCAGTAGCGTCATCCTTAATTATTGGTTCACCAACAATTTCAGGGATTGCAATTTCGAGTTCAGGTGATTTATGTTTAATTATTGTTTCATCAATAATGTCAGCGGTAGTGATTTCAAGTTTAGGTGATTTCTCTTTAATAATTACTTTATCAATAATTTCACCGGTCGCGACTTTAAGTTCAGTAGCGTCATCCTTAATTATTGGTTCACCAACAATTTCAGGGATTGCAATTTCGAGTTCAGGTGATTTATGTTTAATTATTGTTTCATCAATAATTTCAGCGATTGCGATTTCAAGTTTAGGTGATTTCTCTTTAATAATTACTCTATCAATCATTTCAACGGTCGCGACTTTAACTTCGGTAGCTTCATCCTTAATTATTGGTTCACCAACAATTTCAGGGATTGCAATTTCGAGTTCAAGTGATTTCCGCTTAATTATTGTTTCATCAATAATGTCAGCGGGAGCGACTTCAAGTTCAGTGATTTCATCCTTAGTTATTGGTTCACCAAGAATTGCAGGAATTGCAACTTCAAATTCAGGAGCTTTATCCGTAATTATTGGTTCACCAACAATTTTAGAGATTGCAACTTCAAATTCAGGAGTTTTATCTTTAATTATTGGTTCACCAACAATTTCAGGGATTGCTACTTCAAATTCAGGTGTTTTATGCTTAATTGTTGGTTCACCAATAATTTCAGTGATTGCAATTTCGAGTTCAGGTGATTTCTGTTTAATTATTGTTTCATCAATAATTTCATCGGTAGCGACTTCAAGTTCAGTGACATCATCCTTCATGAATGCTCCATCAACAATTTCAGGAATTGCAACTTCAAATTCAGTTGTTTTATCCTTGATTAATGTTCCATCAACAATTTCAGGGATTGCAGTTTCGAGTTCAGGTGATTTCCGCTTAATTATTGTTTCATCAATAATTTCAGAGGTAGCGACCTCAATTTCAGTGGCTTTGTCCTTAATTATTGGTTCACCAACAATTTCAGGGATTGAAACTTCAAATTCAGTTGCTTTATCCTTAATTAATGTTCCATCAACAATTTCAGGAATTGCAACTTCAAATTCAAGTATTTTATCCTTAATTGTTGGTTCACCAACAATTTCAGGTATTCCAACTTCAAATTCAGGTGTTTTATCCTTAATTAATGTTCCATCAACAATTTCAGATATTGCAATTTCGAGTTCAGGTGATTTCTGTTTAATTATTGTTTCATCAATTATTTCATCAGCCGCGACTTCAAGTTCGGTGACTTCATCCTTTATTAATGCTCCATCAACAATTTCAGGAATTGCAACTTCAAATTCAGGTATTTTATCCTTAATTGTTGGTTCACCAGCAATTTCAGGTATTCCAGCTTCAAATTCAGGTGTTTTATCCTTAATCAATGTTCCATCAACAATTTCAGAGATTGCAATTTCGAGTTTAGGTGATTTCTGTTTAATTATTGTTTCATCAATTATTTCATCAGTAGCGACTTCAAGTTCGGTGACTTTATCCTTAATTATTGTTTCACCAACAATTTCAGGAATTGCTACTTTAACTTCAGGAGTTTTATCCTTAATTATTGGTTCACCAACAATTTCAGGGATTACAATTTCAAGTTCAGGTGATTTCTGTTTAGTTATTGTTTTATCAATAATTTCAAAACTAGCGACTTCAAATTCAGCGGCTTTATCCTTAATTATTGTTTCACCAACAATTTCAGGAATTGCTACTTTAACTTCAGGAGCTTTATCCTTAATTATTGGTTCACCAACAATTTCAGGGATTGCAATTTCAAGTTCAGGTGATTTCTGTTTAGTTATTGTTTTATCAATAATTTCAAAACTAGCGACTTCAAATTCAGCGGCTTTATCCTTAATTATTGTTTCACCAACAATTTCAGGAATTGCTACTTTAACTTCAGGAGTTTTATCCTTAATTATTGGTTCACCAACAATTTCAGGGATTACAATTTCAAGTTCAGGTGATTTCTGTTTAGTTATTGTTTTATCAATAATTTCAAAACTAGCGACTTCAAATTCAGCGGCTTTATCCTTAATTATTGGTTCACCAACAATTTCAGGAATTGCAACTTCAAATTCAGTTGTTTTACCTTTAATTAATGCTCCATCAACAATTTCAGGGATTGTAACTTCAAATTCAGTTGTTTTATCCTTAATTAATGCTCCATCAACAATTTCGGAAATTGCAACTTCAAATTCAGGTGTTTTATCCTTAATTAATGTTCCATCAACAATTTCAGGGATTGCAACTTTAAGTTCAGGCGATTTCTGTTTAATTATTGTTTCATCAATAATTTCAGGGGTAGCGACTCCAAGTTCGGTGACTTCATCCTTAATTAATGCTCCATCAACAATTTGAGGAATTGCAACTTCAAATTCAGGTGTTTTATCCTTAATTGTTGGTTCACCAACAATTTCAGAGATGGCTACTTCAAATTCAGGTGTTTTATCTTTAATTATTGGTGCACCAACAATTTCAGGGATTGAAATCTCAAGTTCAAGTGTCTTATCCGTAATTATTGGTTCACCAACAATTTCAGGGATTGAAATTTCAAGTTCAGGTGATTTCTGTTTAATTATTGTTTCATCAATAATTTCAGCGGTAGCGACTTCTAGTTCAGTGACTTGATCTTTAATTATTGGTTCACCAACAATTTCAGAGATTGTCACTTCAAATTTAGTTGTTTTATCCTTAATTATTGGTTCACCAATAATTTCAGGGATTGCAATTTTGAGTTCAGGTGATTTCTGTTTAATTATTTTTTCATCAATAATTTCGGCGGTAGCGACTTCAAATTCAGTGACTTCATCCTTAATTATTGGTTCACCAACAATTTCAGGGATTGCGATTTCAAGTTCAGGTAATTTCTCTTTAATTATTTTTTCATCAATAATTTCAGCGGTAGCGACTTTAAGTGTTGTTGTTTTATCCTTAATTAATGTTTCATCAACAATATCAGCGATTGCGATTTTAGGTTCAGTGGCTATATCCTTAATTATTGGTTCACCAACAATTTCAGGGATTGCTACTTTAAATTCAGGTATTTTATCCTTAATCCTTTCATCAACAAGTTCAGAGGCAACGACTTTCTTTGGCGTTTTTTCCGTACGTTCAAAGTCCGCGTCTTTAATTTGGAAAGTTTCCATCTGTATTACAGACTTTCTTAAAATGTCTTCACTTACAATCGATTTCTCTTTCATTGTTGATTCCGCAACTATTTCATGAATCACTGGTTCTAGGACTGGTGTTTGCTTTTTCAGATCAGAAGCTACCAGGTCGGTTTCCCCTTTCATATGATACTCTATGTCGTCTAGTGCCGCATACTGCTCCGTTGTAACACGATCCTTAATTCCATGGATTACTCGTTCGTATGCTGCAAGTTCCTGAACAGTTTTGTCTTGTTTGCTGGAAATTTGATCATCTGTTAATGTCGTGTATTGTTCATCATACATGATTGATTTTTTAACTGGTCTGTCTTGAATTACAAGTTCTTCTTTTGACTTGAGCACCGATATTTTTCTGTGAGTTGCATCTTCTTTGAATGTAGGTATATGTTTTAATTCTGTTATGTCCACCGCAGTCTTGGATAATTTTTCACTAGATATATCATAACGTTGCAATTGTTTTCCTATTAATTTTTCTTCTACTTGTGCCTTCATACTTGCCATTTCTTGTTCCATCTGTTTTTGCCTCTGCATACTTTCTTTAACTTTATAGTTTTTAGTGTTGACATCTTCTTTAACTTTCGTTGACATTTCTTCAAATAGTTTCTTTGTATCCTTAACGGATTTGATTATTTCATAATCCTTTTCAATTGTTTGTTTTTCAGTCACCGTCTCAACCGAATCTTCTTTTGCTGGTTTCTCTTCTAGTAATTTCGTTTTTGATACAACTTGTGGCGTTGTTTGTGTCGTGTAAACTGTACTTTCAGTTTTGATCCGTTTTTCAATGGACTGAATCACTTCTGACATATGAGGTATCTGAATTGGTGAAACTGCGCTTGTTTCACCAACTTGTACCGTTTTAATCTCATCTTCCTCTATTGAATCCTTTCTCTCTTCACGTTGAATTTCATGCGCTACTTTCTTCAATATCTTCTGTTTGATTTTCATCCCGTGTTTTCTCGATGACAATTCTTCATCCTCACTTTCGTCCTGATCGGATGATAGGGAGAACCGTTTTTGTAGTTCAGCAACCTTTAGACCAATATGTTTTGCGTGTGTTGGTGTTACATGTACTTTATATATTACCTCCTCTCTTACCCTGGCTGATTTAGGAATCATCTTCGTCTCACTGTCGTCCATCTTCTGAAAGACAAGCTGCTCATCTGGAATGTCAATCTCCTCCAATGTATGCGTCTCCTTCGATATTTTCATGTCGTCATCCAGTTGTGCAAGGGTTTCCGTTGATCCAACGAATTCCTCTTCCTTCAGACTTGATATTTCATCTTCTGAATCCACTAGTACTTCGTGTTTCTTCTTGACCTTTTCCAAATGTGACGGTGATCTTACAGCACTCTCCTCGATGAATTTTATTTTGGCTCTTACGTCACCGGATCCTCGTCGTTGGCTGAGTACTTCTTCGTCATGTTTGATAATAGCTTCAGCTGCTGATACTGGTAAACTAATCTCCGGTTTGATAGGACTAACCGACGCGTCTTTCATATCAATATGATCAGTGATGGTACCCGCGTCCGATGTGTCAATTTGTGACAAAGCCACAGAGCCCGAATCTCCAAACTCTATCGGACTTGTAGCAATGTCTGCGAACTGTGTTATCGCCGTTTCTTCTTCAAGGAAGATCAGTTCCGCCTGTGGTAATTCATCTGCTTGGATTGGACTCAAACCTGCATCGGTTAGTTCCAGTTCTTCTGCTTCCACGTCCACTGCGGTATCGGAAACAAATCCGGTTGTATTCAAGCCAGGCAACGTGCCTGCCGGATGTCTGGCTGGACTAGTCATTGTGTCTGTTATTGTTCCCCTTGTCAAAGATATACCCGTATCAGTAATATGATGGGAAACACTTTCTTCTGTCGTAGGCGATTCAAAGTTTGAATCTGCAGGTGCTTCGGAACTTTCGTATCTGTATATGCGCTTCTTACCACTGAAGTTGACCGTGTCTTCGCGTTTCCGATGCGGAATTTCCGTGACACTGTCATCAGTTACCGTACTCGGTGGTGGAATAATGTAAACGTCTTTTCTGTCCGACAAACTGGATACCATATCGTCTGGACTACGCGATCCACCAGTACCAGCCGTCGCTGTCATACCCACATCTACCCGTTCAGATGTCTCCGTGCCGGAAACATCTTTTCGCGTTGTCGTCACTGAAATGTGTGACTGTGATCGAATAGAAATTTCTACATCTCTTGTGCCATATAACGTGAGTCGACTTTCCGCTGTAGCCGATGCTTCTTTCGTGCGCACTTCTTTTCGTCCAATAACCAGTTCCAATGTGGGTGCATACTGTTTCCCTCCAACCATTACAGGACTCGTTAATGGATCCGGCGATTCAATAAGATCTTTCTTATCCAATGGTGATGTTCCACGTGTGACATGCCTACCATCTACAGAATTGTACTGACTACTCAGTTTCGTTGGGAAATCCTGGAACGTTTTTCCGTTAGGCATTTTGTCTTTTTCATCTGCACCATCTTTCAATTCTTGATGAATGGTCTGTGTGGCTTGTTTCGTTGGCAATCCGGTGAATTTTCGTATTTCACTTTTGTATACCGTGTTTGGCACGGTATCCGTTACACTATAACTTGTAAGTTCTTGTCGCATTTCGATTACATTATTTCGATCTTCTTTTTCCGCGTCATCTTTCAAACAGAAAGTGAGTTTTTTCTCTGGTTCTTTGGTAGTTTTCACATAGACTTTGTCTTCATCTACCGCCGGGTCCTTTGTTTTGCCCGCTCCTCCATGCAGTCTTTCTACATTTCTCTCCTCTTTTCTCACCCAATCTTCGGGACGTTTGGAATCTTTGGCTCCTTTCTCCTCGGGAGAAGAAGTTATCTTTCGTATCCGAAGTTGCTCCGGTCGCATTGGATCCGCTTCTACGATTTTGTAAGTATCGACGTCAGTTCTAACGATTCCCGTTAACTCGTTCGTCGGCTGTTTCTCCTTAAGAATTTCTACCCGTTTGTCTTTGACTTCAGTCGGTACCGGTGGAGTTTCCCTAAATGATTCAAGCGGTCTACTAACAACTGCCGTGTGTATTTCCGGTGTGACCACATTGCTTTCCGCGTCCAGATCCTCGGTTGATGCTAACCGTCTACGATTGCCCGCGAATAGTTTCGCCTGTTGCTGGTAATATTGTTGCACGTTGTCGTACACATTTATGTGGCCCACATCAATATCATCGACGTGCATTTCACACGCACGTTTCTGTTGATAGCCACCGATGTATTCAGCACGGTCCGTATAGAACTCATCGCTATGATCATCACCTGGCGTGGGTGTTTCCAAGAGATACTGATCCTCTCGGAATCCGTCGGTGTCGAGCGAGTCATCGTCGTCTTGGGGCGATGCACTCGCTACGGGTGTAAGAAACACACGCAAGTAAGGACCAGGTGACCACAGGTGAGACAGCAACAGATCAGATCACAGATAAAATGTATTGGAATAGAATCACAGAATGTCCACGAAAACGAAATGCAGCGTGCAACAATAGAATAATACAATAGTTAATTATGATGAAACGGAGTACAGAGTGAGTGATGGATTGATTCCATATGTAGATTTTGATTTGTACACTGTTTGTTTATCATGGACAACAGGAGTCACTTAGTCCGAGACCTTTGCACACATTCGCCCTCTCGCTCACTAAATAATAAATGATAAATAGGTGGTATAAAATCATAATATGATCCAGCGATGTGAGAGATAGTCGCAGGTACAGCAGAAAGGGAAGCAATGATATACATATGTCCAACGTTGTTGTTGTTGTTGTTGTGTGTTGATGGTTGGATTGTGATGAGGTTTTGAGTTCCATCGATGGAGATACAGAGACAGATAGAGAAGTGGGGAATTTGCAGTATAATAATAGTACATGGTTACAGCCACTCTTGTAAATAGAAATCATAAGAAGCCAGCTATATGCATTCCGCATAGAACCAGTAATCATACAATAATAATAATAATAATAATAATAAAAGCTTGTCTACTAAATAAGGCGAGCATTGCCGCGTGTTCCCGTCAGGATTCCATACATCCACCAGTCACCACACGTATCTATATAATACACCACCACCACCACCAAAGCTAATGTGACGTACGGCCTTCATCAGATTCAGCGGTCTCTTTAAGATCAATGTCAGTAGTGATGATAAGAGTCCGTGTAGAATTCATTAATAATTTACACGAGTATCCACGCAACTTGCAATAAACGTTATATATCGATACATATGCCAATAACGAGATCTATTTATAACAATTCAGTTTCAGTTAAGTGACGTAACGAAAAACATCGAACTAGTAACGACTAGTTTGATAACTTTCCGTCGAATAATTGCTCCAAGTATGTATTTATATATATGTGTGTATGTGTTAAATTTTATCGTTCATTTACTGACCTTTATATAGCCTTTGCTATATGAAGAAAAAGACCATATGACCCACTGAAAACGTACCGTACCCACACGCGGATATAATATCAAATACAAAGTCACGAACGACATCAATGTAGCCGAATAAACGTATATGTACAGAAAGATATTTACAAATATGTATTTTACTATTATTATTACAAATCTATATGCGCGTTGTGGGTCAAGTATACGTATTACCATCATCAAAACCATGCACATTCGTATACAAATATTTACAAAAAAACACAAAACCAAAACAACTGTTCATTGAGATTCGGAGTTTGCATTACGATTGGTCAAGCAGCGTGTGAAATAAGTCAAAATACAAACTAAAAACACAACTCGTCCCACCTAATCATCAACATCATCATGATTGTCGTGATTTGTGTCTACTGACGCAGTAGTTACTTTCAGGGGAAGCAGTAAACTACGCATTGATATGTTGTTAAGATTATTTCATTATTTACTGTTGAACGGGATTGTTGTTGAAGGATGTGCTGGAGCATGATAAGTGTTTGATGACAATGTAAATTTGTAAATAAGAACAATGAAAGAGAAAATACAACAAACTCACATAGAGTACTGCCAGCCGAATGATTTCATTCAGATGAAGTGGACGAGGATTTGGATAATAATCAGAGATGAATTGTAACACTTGGTACTCTTATAGTTCGGACAACAATCTTGCAACTGTCGGCAATACACATTTAAATGCTAGTTTAATATATCAGATACCAAGGACTACAATTGATCTCAATCCGTCAACAGGATGGTCACTCATGGTAATCATTCGTACATCACCTGTGAGTATATCCATCTCAACAACTAAATACACAATTACATTAATTGCGAGCAGCAGTTAGATTGTAAAAAGGCAAATTTCTACATTTCTGTCATTTTTGCAGAATGTAAAGTTCTTCATTGGAGAAGGGATATACTCAAAGATGGGAGACACATCAACAGACAAATGACAGATCGCACACGAAACACACAGAGCAACAACACAGCGTCACGTAGTAGTAGAAGAAGGAGAAGAAGAATGTCTTAGAAGGGAACAAGATTCGTAACGCAATCACAGTCCTGAAAACAAACAATTTCAGCACATCCATCAAGCAGTCGGACTAGTTCTAGTGCACAGTTAGTTGAACTCTGTGCGTGTTTGCGAACAAGCAAGTTATTATCTGTGGTTATAGGCATAAGCATCAGCAGCAGCGACATCAGCAGTATATGTGTGCATATGTGTAACTAAATGATAATAAATACTGGTGATTTGTTAAGTCAGGTAAAGCCATGCTAGGATTGCGCGGACTGCCATCTGTGAGCGGATCTCAAAAGCTCAACACACATTGAGTATCTCGAACACACACGTGTATGCAGTGTTTTCCAAATCCAAATTTAAACATCCCAAGTGCTAGGTCGCCGAAGTGACTCCTTCTGCACCGGAGACAAGTAACTATACCCTCAGGTATATCACTATAACTCTGTATATATGTATACAAACACCGGCTAATATATGGTACAAGTATACAAGATACTATATACATATATTCACAAAACGATTATCAAAACATAAAACAAAATGGACTCTATGTATACTAGTATGTTGAAAAGAATTGATGCAGTTTTGTTCCAGCTATGACTGGCAAAGTTCTGTGAATTCTATAGTCCCTTCACTGTATTTCGCGATGGAACTAAAAATGGATGAACATTTTGATTTTAAGAACAATCGAACCAAAATACTACTCGAATAGACTGCATTCATGAAAGAATACAAAAGACGCCATTATTTGTGTGCCAATTATGTTCCAATATCATTTAGGCTTAGATTTTAAACATTTCTACTGAATGCGTGATCCAGTTTCAGCAGAACATTCGAGTAGTATTCCCGGCAAAAAGTAAACTGATTGGAAAACAATGCTATGCGGAGATTTCACTCTAAAAATAAACAAAACAGAGCACAAACTCGACATTGTTAGTAATAAAACGCGAAGAGAGCAATGGAAAAACAACAACAACAATAATAATAATATTAGTAATATTTGTTGTCTGTTAAAACAGATAAAAAAGCATGTTGCACATTGATTTCGTGTTAGTCTGTTTCTGGACAAGTCAGGAGGACATATGTGTGTATGTGTGTGTGGTGAACATGGATAGGTTTACATACGAGAAACACACACAAACAAACCCATATACATGTGAGATGGATTTGTTATTGTTTAATACGATTTATTAATAGAGTATATGTGTCCACACATTATCATTGTGTCTTTTGTAATTGTGTAGCGAATGTGAATACTGAAGACTATGACTATATACATGGTTGGATTACGAAGAAAGTATCTGAAACTATTATTAACATATTACACAATCCAAACTTATATGACATCTGTATTGATTAGTGAAAGTGTCTATGTACATTGAGTATGTGTTCGACATGATGTGGACTAGTGGAATATTTCGTCATTATGTTGTACACTTGTATATACTACGACTAATCTAAAGAATGATACTACTTGCTTCACCGCAATGCAAACCCCATTTCTGTATAGCATATCACTGTAAACGATTCAATTCAATCGACGGAATATTCTTAAATCTAATAAAATATTGGTGATATCGCACTACACATTATATTTATTGTTACACAAGTTGGAGTAACTCAAAAGGCAGTACATTCGATAGAAATTGACTGTGTATGTGCTAGATTTGAATTACTACAACTTCTTTGGACAAGATACAGTACTTTTATCTATTTAACGCATGTAATAATCTGTCTGAAATACTGTATTTTTCATTCTCCATATTAGCAACAACTCACAGAGAAGTGTTTATTGCGTTACTATAGAGAATCAATTGTTCCAGTTCAGTAACATTGTGTAAAGAAACAGTAGAAGTAATAAGGAACAACGCTTACCCCGATCCAATTAGTTATAATTTCCGTAGCAAATACACGACCACTCAACACTAGTGCTTGTATCGTACTGCGACATTCATACGAGTTTTTCATGGTTTGTTAACCGTTAATACCGTGAAAGACAATCGCATTACGCACTTCCACGGAAGCCATACGATACCTTGTATTTCAAAGGAACGGAAAAGACAAAAGTTCAAGTTTAGCAAACATGTAACAAAACGTTCTAACCAGACGTACACAGTTGCGTCATAGTTTACAAATATTTCCACAGAATAAACTGGCATGTACTTAATATGAATACAGTCCATATAATTATTATGCCAGAGATAGATTTGCATGTAGAAAATGTAAGCTTCGTACAGATTACTCACTTCTAAATTAAAAGTTCTAATTCACACTTATGAATTCTTTCGATCTCAATTGAGTTTTACCACAGTTTTTATACTTCAACATTGCTTGAATTATTTTAAATGTAACTGTCAAATCGGATAAAAGTAATATTAGTTTTAATAAATAGAAATATCAATAGTAGTATATAATATATTTGCTTTCTGAAGAATCCGAACATAACATCGGTAATTGAATTAGTGGACAAATTAACTTTAATTTACGTTTACAGTTAATCAACCCATAGTGTACAATAGTTGGACGGGTTATTTTAAAACGTACAACTAATTCTTACTTCATTGTTCTGAACAAATCTAATCTAAACTATGTCTAATTGAACGACTAAACCAATTAATCAATGAATTATGAAACGAATCATGCTGTAAATATTCAAATCCTACACTAGATGGAAATTCTATCATCTACAAAAAATACTGTTAATATGTAACTGCGAGTAAAACTTCAAATATTTACTTCAAATTCGTGAATTTAATGCATAAATCTTTAATACATTCTAAGAATCGAACTTAGAAATAGGATATTACCGAAACGCAATTGTGACAGACATATTTATATCCTTGTCCTAAATATAAATCCATTTATATGGTATCCTGTGACCTCAATCATTCTACATGTCTCATCGATATTATACTCGTATTTCTGAACATTCCGAAATGTAAATACTTGCAAAATAATTAAATGTCATCATTGTGCCTTCACGTATCTGAATTATTAAATGTATATAAATAAGAATGGACTGTATGTACATGCAAATACTCCTTAACCAACTTGAACTTTCATCACACATCTTTATACTCGATATACTTATACAATATACACGACTTCATTACAGTGATATGCCATACATGTTTCATAGAACACTCAAAGGATGTTTCTAAATGCCACACTATCAACTTGAATAATCGATCCACCTTTTTTGAGTGTTCCACATTATCAAGTGTTCCATCGTAAAACGTAAATGTAACAAAACGCAAGCTCTAAAAATGGTGTTATAAACGAATAACTGATTGCAAATCCTACCTTGTGTGGCGAGTGCTTGATCCCGCAAGATGAAATCCGCAGGGCTGGGTGGCGGTGTCTTGGATAACATCGGTGATCTCAAGTCTGTTAAAGAGAACGTACAACAATGTATACTTGCTTCACTTATAACATGATTGTTAACATCATAATCATACATACCATCGGCTACTTTGGGCTTTGGCGTCATCTTCTTCGTGGTCTCCAACCGCTCCAATTCTTGCGTAACACCTTCGAATAACTCGGAATCGCGTCGTTTGTCCTGTGCATTGGCTTCAATAACAGTGTGCGTAATTATATCCGGTGATTTCAGATCACCAGTTGTGCGTGATTCAACTGTTGTAACTACTCTGTCCATTTGTGGTACCTCTTGTGTGCGTTCAGAAGCTTCAACCTTCTCTTTCTGCGCTGCCAGTTTCTTCTGTAATTCGGTCATCTCGCCATCGACGATTTTCTCTGTGGTTTTTACAATTTCCACCCGTTCTACTGTGGTTTTTACGGTTTCCGGGTGTTTTGGTTCTTTGCCTGTGATCGTGGTTACAGTCTTGGTGGTGGTCGTAATCTTGGTCGGCTCGATTAGAACCGTTTCCGTCGTTACTATGTCTTGTGGTTTTTCGTTTTCGACTTCGTTTTCTTTGAGTTTGTCTTCAATCAGACTTTGTCGTTTGATTGAGCTAATTTCTTGTACAATCTCCACTCGTTGTGCTGATGCGGGTACTCTGCGTTCCTCGGATAATCGTTTCTCGATCTCTTTTCTTCGTTCCGAAACGGACTTTTTAAATGCTTCTTCTTCTTCTGTTTCGTTTTCTTGTTCGGGTACAATTTTTTCTTCAGCGGAATATTTGCTTTCCTCAGTTTCTCTGATATTTTGTATTTTGTTTACTGAAAATACACAAACCAATTATTGTTATTATCTATCGATCTATAAATTCAAACACTTCTTACTTTCTAATGGATCCTTTTTCTCTGCCTGAACCAAAGATTCGACGGATTCGGATTCCTTCATAATGTCCCTCTCGTACACCGCAGTGTCCAGACTGATATCTCTCCTTAGGGAAGCATCTCTGGAAGGTCCCAGTTCATCTTTCAGGGAATCGAACCCGCCTTGGTCCCTAGTCACCTTGGCGACGGCATTATCCAAGGCGTCAACATTCAGACATTGTGGTATAATATCTTCTCGTCCTATTCTTCGTAACGCTTGTTCCAATGTGTCTCCTACAGAACAAAGATACATGGTAAAACATCCACACGTACAGTAAGTTTCATTCAAGCAATTCTTACGGTGTGCCTTGTTGCCAGATTCGGCTCGCCACATGCGCAGCATGGACTGTGCTTGTTTGGCAACACTGTCGGGGTATTCGGATTTAATGACATTAATTTCGGAAGTCGACAGTCCTAGTTCGGCGGCCAATGGCACCCAATCTTCCCCGAGTAAATTACTCATATCAGAGAGTCGAGTTCGTTGGTAAAAGTCATCTTTGAAGAAGCCGTGTCGCTTCAGGGTTTCCGTATCGGTTAACGAGATGGTCTCTGTGACTATATCGTCGGGAAGGACTATGTTCAATATACAAATAGGTTGTTGAGGCGGTTCCCCTTTGGCAACCTAGAACATAATATCATGTACCATCGGCGTTTTCTTATCGATAATTTGAAGAGCGCAACGAATTAAAGAATACCTTTGCTTCCCTCATAAACAGACATCTTCCTACTGTATCTGCATGCTGGTCCTTCACGCGAACTGAGAATGGTAACCGATTCTCGCGGAACGCTCTGAAAGCAAACTGCAATTGTTCACCGGATTTCGTAATAGGCACTAAATTTCCAGCGAATTCGATATATTGTGGTTTCCCTTCTAGAACCTGCAAGAATATAGCATAATGTTTTTGTTAGATAACTGCAATGCAGAAGAAACTAAGGAATTGCTATTGCTTACTTCAACATCTCTACTTTTGGCTACTTCTGTGAAATGTTCCTGGTGTTCTAGGGTTTTGTCCTCTTTATCGTCAGTCATACAAAATACTCTCAGTCTTGCTTCTAACGGATCAACCCGTTTCGCGAATACCACAAACTTTGCCATGAACGGTACATGGATGGCTTCCCTAATGAAAGAATACCACGTATGTTTAGATTTAATCAATTAGATACACCTCCTACACTACAGCAGAATCCCAAAATACAACATTCTAGGGATTCGACTGCAATTGTAGTAAGGCTGCTTCCAATGTTGCATTATATTATTCACCTATATAGTTCGGTAGCCATTTTAGTAGCATCGCCAATGTTCCTGCAGTCCATAAGCCAGAACCGTGCAGACACCGTCGTGGTAAAGGACACACAGTCATTAACAAAGGTTAACGGAGTCGATCCAGTCACATCTTCCCATTGTGCTCGCGTTGTACCGCCTTCACCACACACCCAAATACATAAACACGTGTCAGTTCAGTAGCCACTCCTCAACGGATTCACACGTCACGCATATCGGACTCACACTAGTATACTTACATGTCGAGACTCAAACAGAGATAATTGAAAAGTAAAACCAAAAACAAGATACTCGTAATGTACAGCTAAACAAGCAATTTACCCAAGTAATCATCAAGTACAGTTTACATTACTCAACAATTTCGAACGATTCATTCAGTGGTAGTTATCTACGTACGCTACAATATTCAAATATGAATGAATTGTTGTATATACAGAAATATGCTTGATGCATTTAGTTCGCGGTATCTAGTATAATCATTATGTATATGATGCGATTATATTATGAGAGTAGAGGAAGACACCCATGTTTCTTCTAGTCTCACATTCGGTCGCTCAATATTGCTCTCTATGATGTCTGACATATGGTTGATTATTATTATAAGTAGTAGTAGTAGTAGTAGTAGTAGTAGTAGTTGTAGTATAATAATAAGGGATGAAAGCGTTGAAGAGATATCAGCGTATTCATGTGGGCAAGCTCATATGCAAGTGACAGATAAAGCAGCACAGGCAGCAAGCAAAGTTAAGCAGCAATGGTTTCAGAAAAGACCAGTCGCGGGGCAACTAACTTTGTTGTTTCGACAAGTGTACATGACGACTGATCACTGAACTCTATAAATTGTTATTTATTATTAGCAGTGCTTCCGGTAAAACTTGATAACAAGTCATAGAGCAAATCAAATATTAACACTAGTTCAATCATAATCATAATCATAACTTTTCCATTTCTTTAGATATAATAATAATAATAATAATAATAGAGTATGTATATATATATATTTAACGTATATATAATATAAATTATCCAAAAATAAACAAACTCAAGATTATATAATAATAAATATGTTATAAAGAACTGAAAACGTATGCAGCAAATCTAATATTAACCAGGTGAAAATATTGCAAGGTGTCCTTGTATATAGTGATTTTCATATATGTATATAGATATATTATATTCCATAAATATATATAAATTAAAAACTAAATGACTAAAGGCGTAACTCAACAAATATATCGTAAATCGAATCATATCAATGTGGAAAATAATTATTCTTATAATAATAAATATATATACACTTATATAATATATGTGTATATATATGTATGTATATATAGAGAAACATTCTAAAAGGGGCAGTCCACAAATGATTTTGTCAGTTACCTTTGAGAGATCTTTTCCGAAACACCCCTGGTACGCACACGTGAAAATGATCAATGCAGCGCATTAGTAACACAGGTCTAAATTCATTCAAATATTCATTGATTTAGTTGGGGGGGGGGGTGGTCTGGTTTCAAATTATTCAGTTCAATCATAAATATGTAGGTAGGTAAGTATACGGTATAAAATAGAATATATATATATAGGAAAAGAGAATAATAACAACTAAAGAGAAAAACCAACAACATCAAGGGGGTGGGGGGGCCAAGTAAGTATCAGTGGCAGTGTGTGGCAAGGGTGGGAGAAGTCTCTATATATATAGTATATGTCTGTATATATATATATATCTGTCTGATTTACTAGAAATATTTGAAGATACATACAACAAGCACGAGGCTGGCAAACTTGAAATATATTCACGGTGACGCGATCTCAACAAACCCGACACGGCACGTAATAAATGAACAATATGCCGTCCCCTTTCTCTCAAACAACAAACGTCGGTACACATATGGTAGATGCTAATCTACCTCACCGGTAATTCTATTGGTTACCTCAGGAGCAAAAACATTGAGCAGCATCAAAAATACAACATCCCTGGGATTATAACTGCATACAATCCGAATGGATAATATTCTGTCGATAAAAAGAAAGCGCAAATATAATGATCACTGTTCTGGATGGATGTAACGGTATAGATATGCGCTGCTTCACATCTGCGCATATAAGCGAAAGCTATATGAACGCATGAAATTACCTGCTAACAACAAAATATTCAACATGTCTACTTGGCAGCAATGTAACGATGAATGTCACCGTGGACAGTTCTGAACGTATTTCATCCTGGCGAAGGATAAGCGGCCGATGAATGAATGTTTTCGATTGTCGTACTTGTGTCTGGATAACATTTACCGATGGAATTTAAGATCTATCTTCACGGTTGCTCCCGAGGTATGGCGCATTGAAGATGTGTATCGGTAAATGATGGGGTAATTCTGTGACAACTACATGTAACGACTAACTGATCCAAAATACAAGTATTTTACACTAAATATGTAACATTACCGAGCACGATTTGTTCAAGGATTCTGTACGACTGTACATATAGACCAAATTACTCTGTCTGTCTACTCGGTTCTCATAAATCATACATGCTCTGCATACTAATATAGAATATGTATTTATATAGAATTGTCAATAATAACTGGTTGGTCTAGCTACGGAAACAAATTTATAACAAGTAAAAGTACATGAGGTAACAATGAGAGTCTATGACACTATTATTATTCAACACACGTTACTGTCCGACTATGTATAATAATAATAATAAGTAATAATAATAATAAAATATCTACTACTTCTATGATATATTTTACAGGCTTTTAAGGCTACAAATCGCTACCGCCAAACAAAAAGCTTGCCAACCCCTTAATGAAAGAAACCAAAAAATAACCACACGCTATATTGTAAAGGTAAAAACACAACACAACATCAAAAGTTGATCCACCAAAAATAGAATAACCAGTTGAAAACAGTGGCCAAAATGGATAAGAAAATCTAAATTGAAAATTGCCAACACAACCATCTAGATATTAGTAACACTCCTCCTTGAAGGAGGCATATTCACAACAAACATATATATATTTAGCAATTTTCAATCTACATGAAGATGTGGTCAACGTTCATTTGTGATAATATTTCGCCAATTGTAAGAATCTGTTATTATTTTCAAATTCCTTTTGAGAGATTTTGGTAAACACCGTGAATGTAATGGCCATGTTTTGCTACTGACTGTTTTCAAGTAGCCAAGTTGCAAAGACAACATCATTACATTAGGTTTGTTCGATTTGAGTGAATACGTTTCCCACACTAGTAAGTAAATGATGGATGAGTATTGCCATAAAAACGGGACACACGAAAACCAAAAACATAGACAAAGGTGGTCGGCACCTTACCGGTAATGGAGCACAGAAGTCGAAGGGTTGGTGCCGAGCCCGAATATTGGTTGATCATGCCTTGGGAATGGGCACGTGGTGCCGGCATACTCAGCGTGATGGCCTTGTGGAACTTCCGTCGACGGGGTTCCACCGTAACCACTGGGGATACGGCCACACCGTGACCCAACAATTTGGCCGCTAGTTCAGGATCAATGGGTTGAGCCTGAGGAATAATGCACGGTGGATTGGTAACAAATAGCTCTTCCAAGTTCCACAGCTGGCCTAATAGTCAGTTCAGAAATAGGTTAATAGAAGACTATGGATTAGTAAGAAGTAATACGTCCGTTAGTCAGTTAGTGATCTTAACTAAAATGGACGAATTCATCGAACGAACATATTACTTCTTATTAATCATATTGACGATGAACTTTGGAACTGACAACATAAGAGCAGACTATGATTGTGAAGAATGTTACAGTATGAGCACTTTGGTATTTGTATCATATCACTACATTACTATAATGTAAATTTAAAGTTGTCTTACAATACACAAACATCAATGTCAACTTATAATCGATGTAGAATCGGGCAACTCTATATTATCGCATGGCTAGTACTTATTAATACTTATTTCATGTAAGTATAATCAATGAACAAGTTGATCTGAAACATGCGCAATTCATAAATGCTTAGAGCTATTAACAAACATGATTGAATTAGTTATTTTATTTTTGGTACTGCAATTCTAAAGAACATATAAACACATGCAAATAAAAGCAGAAATGATGAAAGTAAATTGTAAAAAGCCAATCTGTTACTTACCTTACCACGTACTGGATTTGGTAAATATTATTATTAAAAGCTGCAAATGCCATGGGGTGTGGATAAATGGAGTACAAATGGGCTGAGGAGAAGGTAAATAATGCATGAAGTGACAACACAAAGCAAGGTTCGATGCCCCACACAGAACAGAAAACAACATGAATGCGAAATTAGTGTGCAAAAGAAAATGCGTAACAGAAATGATAATTCATGAACAAGCCAAGTCATTTTGAGCTGAGTGCCCAGATATGTTTAGTTAAACCAGAGTTAACCTTGTTCTCTTCAGATACCAGTATGCGGAGTTAACATACGATCTACCGCTATCAGTTAATTGGTTAACTATTTATTGAAAGTTTCGAACCATGCCTTGTATTAGAATGGTATTCATAGTTGAGAAAGCAAAGCTACTACTTGACGATGTGTTAGTTGAGTTAGGTGTGCCCGTAATGTACTATGAATACCACACTGTCACCCGTTAGTTAGTTAGTTAATAAGTTAGTACTAAGTTCGTTTCGTTTAACTAAATTTTATTGGGCACTCATTGTTAGAGGTACAGACAGTAGTGCAATTTCAACTAGTGTTATTGTGAGTACATTCTGAGAATATATGAACACATTATTTAGATTAGAATATAAATAAATATTACGATATGATTATATTTACATTAAATAAGTATTATTTGCTCTGTCTTTTAGATCGAACAGAAATTGTATTGAATTCAATTAAATTATATCAGACGAGACTTTCAGTAAACGTGCATTTCAGAAAATATGGGCAACGTTATGAATTCAAAATCGTTTTCTTCTTGGATATGTAACGCAGGATGAAAAATAAAATCTTCCAAGTCAATTATACTCTCTTTACAACCTCAGAAAAGAGGGAATTTTGCATGATAAAACACTAGAAATTTATCGCAATTTGCATAAAAGTTCATTTTATGCAAAAGTATTTGATTTCCAGGCAAATTAGTATAAGAATTATCGCAACGGCAAAAATAATGAACAAATTTAATAACAATTTATGCAACATTTTAAGATTTATACAAAAAAAAAATTATTCATTTTTATATCCCAAAGTTAAATATCCAGAAAAATTATTTGACACAAATATAAATGTATGTATATACGAATATCTATAATTTGTTTATCATAAGGTACAAATGAAATCAGAAATTTAAATCTTTGTATCTTAAAACACATGGTAAATATTCTTTTTTTGACAATAAGAGTCTGTATGTGTATTTTTGAGAAAATTGTCTCTATAGTTATTATTATTGTCTAAATAAATATGCTACACAAATATATGTAGTATAAAAATATTTGCATTTTGCAAAAATATCTCGTTATATTTTAGAAAATTTTGTCCACTAATATTTTCTACGGAACAAGAATTACTAATTTTGTTATGAACATCTAAAGCAACTGACGTTATACTGTCAAATAAATACTAACAATAACTGATATTTTCTCCGGCGCAAAATGATTCGACCCCCATTGAGAAAAACAACAAGCAAGCCCATGTTTTTTGACAACCTTTAGGCCAAAACTCATTAAATCTTTATATAAATACAACGACCATCTTTTTCGTAATATTTTGGACGATTTATGTGAACACATAACCTTAAATTTAACAATCTTTGTATTGTGTCTAATACTGCACGTTTAAACTATGTTAATGTTATGTTGAAGAAGAAGAAAAATGATTGAAGAATGACATGTCAGATTGGTTTTACCAGATCAGTGACCAACGTTTCTTTTTTGTCACGTGGTTCACGGTGATCTTTCGTAATTTTTCAGCGGCTATGCCGTTTCTCGGTTTGAATAGATTTACCTGCAGTCCTACTTTGATTTTCTTGGTGAGCGCTCCCTGAGGGAATACCGCTTGCACCTGGGGCACCACGGTGCTGGATACCATACCACCCTCGGGACCTATAGCATGCACCTCCTGTCGAATCCGGGATACCACCGCAAAGTACTGCGGGAAGTCATGGGTGAGAATACGGGTGATTCTGCCGGAAGCTACATCTTCCAGTTGTGATAAATCTATGAAAAAATCCAACGAATTATTTAACAATCATCCTCAAACTTGGACTGTACCAAATCTTCAGTCTACAATCCTTTAAATCATTGATTATACCTTCAGCTTCAAAACTGTCATTGAGAACATCATTGACTACGTCTTCGGATGCTTCCACGGTATGTTCTCTCCAGGTTTCGCCATTATCGGAGCGGAGGATCACAATCTCTCGTTCTTTGCCACGCAGGGCAGCAAAATGTGGAACTTCCAAAATCACTGGTCTATAGCACCAAGCATAAATGTCATACATATCGCATTGTTAATCTTCACTGGACGTGAATGAAGTTAAAATGAAAACTGG
This sequence comes from Carabus problematicus, assembly GCA_963422195.1. Lineage (NCBI taxonomy): Eukaryota > Metazoa > Arthropoda > Insecta > Coleoptera > Carabidae > Carabus > Carabus problematicus. Next base: position 909,200 of record OY728585.1, read on the forward strand.
TGTTACTTTAAACTTACCCTAGGAACTTAGCACCGACTGGGCCGAGTTCCAGGACCCTACTGGCGAGCGCTTCGCCCTCCATGAGCGGTGGCGGATGAGGTGTCCTCTGTGGTTTGACATACCTACATGTGATGCGTGTAGGACTTGCTGCACATCGTGGTGGTACAATGACACGTACACCAGAGTGTCGGCATCCACGCATCGCCCCACCCCGAGCATCAACCAGGAATGACACCAAGAAACTAGCAAAACATTCAACATTAACACCAATCTCCAACTATATAATCAGTTTAGCTTTGGAGACAGAATTTGTAAGACTTACTTCTTCCAATGGAGTTTTCTAATGCAGCATTAAAATGTCACAGAAATTAGTAATAAGATCATACATATTCATAGTATTATACTGATGACTTTCTGATATTGTTAATTTCAAAATCACGCGTATATACTTATATCAGTTTAAGGACTATGTTAGTGAAATCGAATTATACAATAATGCAGTTATATTTACCCAACGCTGATGGGATGTTTGCCGATATCGACATTGTCCGGCATGTACTTGTTCGACGTGAACTCTGTGTAGTTTTGACTGACGTGCTGTGGACTAATACTGTCCTCTATAGCTTGCGGTGGAATCATTATACCATCTCCACTTGTCACCATACGATTGGAGTCTACCCGTTCATCTCGTGTGACGTCTATAGGCAAAGAGTCGTCACCGAGAGACTTCATCTCGTCTACGGTGAGATACCGGTACGGTTGGTCAGCAAGCATTGTATCTTCACCTGATCAGCACAACCGCGATTATAGTTACCGAACCCCGTAAACACTAATGTAGTTTTGTGTGTTATTTGTTATGTCAAATATTAGAGATTGCATGCAGAAAATACCAAAATGCATGCGCAAATTAAGAATAATTTCTTTAAACACATGAAACCTGGACATTCCAAATAGTATTCTTGTGAATAGAATATTCAACATTCGGGGAACTGCAATGTTCAAGCTTCGTGTCATCTTAGTTCTAGAATTAATGACAAGGTTCATTAACATTCGTTAGTTATGTCGTTTGAATTATCAGATCTGTAATCATGAAGTGTATCAAATAGTACTGATGATAATGATGAATGTGTGCTAATGAATAAAGAATACAAAAGGACGAACAATTCATTCAACAAATTAGGTACAGAATCCATTACAGTATGGACACAACCAATGATGGAGCCCTATTGCTTTTGGTAAAGTATATTGTTGATGCTCATGCTCACGATCTTCTCGTCGTAGGGACTGTGTGTATATTTGTAAGGTCTCCCTTATGAGAGATAATGTAAGACAGAGAGAGAGACAGAGAGTAACTTACGAGTAAGGAGAGAGTTTCCGTTGAAATAGGGGAGGTAGACATGACGGGCATGCGGGGGTTGACCATACCCCTCCAGAATATCCTCACCTGTCACATCATACCACCCTCTCAGTTAACGCGACCAATTCCATTCATTACCGAAATTCCGTTCTCAAATACCCAGTCAGCTAATCTATGTACACAACTATTCCAACTACCAGAACCCTTCCGCGATCTGTCATTCTAACATTCTATTTAAAATATATCTATCTATCAGTTATAATTCAGTAATATTTCAACTAAGTATCATATTTCTACGATTTAATTCCTTTGCCAAACATGAAATAAACATGATTTGAATAGCATCTGTTGTTCCACTAACTTCATTACCTAGATTCTATGAGTATCCAATTATATTCTGGAAATCTATCAACACCCGAGTGGACTAGAATAGTCAATAAAATGCTCACTATCTATTGTTAATGAATGCGTTATTAATCAAAATGAATTGCATAATTGTTAGTGAAAACTCAATCTTGTTCTAGGCTATTATATGCGATGTCATGAATGATTTACATGCAGTGAATCTACAAGCTAAGAAAAAGCATGCCTAAAACGAAACTAAACGAAGAACAGAACAATTGAACAAATGGTCAGCTGCAAATCACTGCTTTTCTTACAACTTTTCTAAAGCTACAAAAGATCTGCTAATATTCTCCACTACGGTATTGTAAGAAAACCAGAGAAATCCTTCGAAACACGTTGAATTTCTAAAGAAGCACAATGGTATCGTATGAATTACCTCCTTCTTCTTCTGAATCGGACATGAATGTTTCGTGCATGGCTTCAGGGGCAACCACGCGATATTTCTCTTCGGAAATAATCGGTGTAGTCGATGGTTTTGTGACAACTTTCAGTGCTTCAATTACACTGATGTAGCCAACTTTCTGGGCAATTTGTAGAGGCGTTTGTCCATTCTGCACGAAAGAACAAGAAACGTCAAAGTAACAAAATGGTTCGGAAGAGAATATTGCTTACATTTGTTGTCGCGTTTGGTTCCGCGGAATGTTCAATGAGTAGATTCACCACATTGGCGTGTCCTTGCTGAGCGGCCTGGTGGAGGGGTGTGTAACCAATGCCAGTCACCGCCTTCACATCGGCGCCATTTTGTAGCAGGAATCGCACCATGTTGATCTGGCCAAAATGGGATGCCACATGGAGCGGTGTGTAACCAGCTTTGGTAACAGCGTCTACTTCGGATCCATTCTTCACTAGGATCTGAGCTACGTCCACGCGGTCTTCTTGTGCACAGAGATGCACTGGTGTAAGACCATTCTGTAATGGAATCATTTGACAATTAACATCAATGATGCGACACTTCCCACGAAGATATAATGACTGCAAGTAATACCTTAGCGTGATGATTCGTGTCCGCATGGTGCTCAATTAAAAGTGACGACATATCAGTGTGTCCTTCTTGCGAACTCAAATGCAACGGTGTGAAGCCAGCCTTACTTTCAGCATTAGCCTGTGCACCGTATTCCAACAATGTGGTAGCGATGTCCATCTGGTTCTTCTTCGCTGCAATATGCAGAGGAGTATGTCCGTTTTTGGCAGTCGCGTGTGGCGATGCACCTTTGTCTAGGAGCAGAAGAGCAACATTCTGGTGATCGTAGTGACTGGCCACATGCAGTGGTGTCACTCCGTTTTTGCCTTGGGCATCGACTGGTGCTTCCTTTTGGAGCAAAAGTTTGGCCACTTTCATATTTCCATATTTCGCAGCCAGATGTAGTGGTGTGAAACCTTTCTTGGTTGTAGCCGTCAGAGAAGCTCCATGATCTAGCAACACTGCTGCAACCTGAGATCATAGACAGAGGAATTACAACATGGTATTTGCGATATACCTGTCATTATTTTGAATATGTAATGCTAACAGTATATTCATACATACCACACAGCTTCACCACACATTTAAACTACATAAAAACTTTGTATTTACAAAAAAAAAAACAAGAATAAAACAAAACAATTTATTATCCAACAATCCGGTTCCAACAATAATAACAAGTAAATGAAAACAAGTATCACAAGCAACAAATTTGGGACATATTTCCAAGGAGAATTAAGTTACAACTGGTGGTTGATTTACATTAAATGTTCCTCGTATCTCATCCAAAACACTTGCACCACATTCTCAGAGTCAATATGGCGCATGAGTTTCTTAGCTATGAGTAGTTTTACCTCATCTTGGCCCTCCTTGGCTGCGATATGCAGAGCTGTGTACATGTCTTTGGTTGTGGTGTCGACTTGAGCTCCATGCTGCAGCAGCAACATCACAATGTCGACGTTTCCTAAGCGCGAAGCGATATGCAACGGCGTTTGTTGCTCGCGAGCGCGAGCGTCCACTTGAGCACCATTTCGGAGTAGAATTCGTATAATGTCCGTCTAAATATAAAATATCGGGGAATTAAATGACATCCCCGTTTTGACTAGGAAGAAGTACTAGGGATTATCACATACCTGATTGGCTCGAGCGGCCAAATGAAGAGGAGTCTCTCCGCGGACAGTAGGTACATCAGGATTAGCCTCATGTTGAAGTAAATAAATGACAATATTCATGCAGCCCATGAAACTTGCTACATGCAGCGGAGTAAGGCCGCTCTCCGTAGTCGCACCAATACCTAAAACACAATCCCAATTAAACATCTCGTCTTCAAACACCAACTAGCCAACTCCTTCCAACTTACTTGCTCCATGCTTTAGCAATAGTTCAACGACTTTAATTCTATTCTTCTTGCAAGCGATATGTAATGGAGTAAATCCATTCAATGCTCGGGCATTTGCGTCAGCCTGACGATCTAGTAGAAGCTTGGCAACGCGTGCATGTCCACAGTGGGCAGCCACGTGGAGAGCTGTCAGGTAATCAACTGTCACCTCGTCAACAGGAGCACGGTGATAGAGAAGAATGCGCGCTGCATCCACGTGATCACCTTGGGCAGCCATGTGCAAAGGTGCTAGACCATTCTGCAGAAGACAAAAATCATTTGTTGCTGCACAACAACTATCTTTTGTGAAAGATCCAATGCTCACCTTTGTTTTCGAACTTATAGGCGCTCCTCGTTCCAGGAGCATGTCAACTACTTGTTCATGACCGGACCTAGCGGCACAATGTAACGGGGTCAGTCCGTCCCTAGTTTTCGATTCAATATTCGCGCCCTTCTCCAAGAGTAAGGCGACCATATTAGTCTTGCCCCATTTGGCTGCAACGTGCAATGGCGTAATATTATGTTTGGCGGCATAGTTCACATCGGCACCCTTCTGGATGAGCAGATTAGCGATGGACTCGTTGCCGTAGTGAGAAGCAATGTGCAATGGAGTGAATCCAGATTTGGAAGTAACATCTGGATTGTGTTCATTCTGGAAACAATGTGTGGTCAATTACTATTCTGATCAACTTTTAAGCGCTATCCGTCACGTACTTCAAGTAACAGTTTTGCAGCTTTAACGTCATCTTTCTTGGCGGCAATGTGTAAGGCTGGCAAACGAACTTTTCCACGGGTGTCGTTCTCCAATAGGACGGCGACTACTTTATCGTGACCCTGTTGCATGGCCACTGCCAACGGTGTGAATCCATCCTCGGTGGCGAGACTCTGGTTAGCACCATTGGCCAACAGGTACTTGACAACGGAGTCGTGGTTCTCCTGCGCTGCCATGTACAGTGGGGTGAATCCATTCTGGGACTGAACATTGACAGAAGCTCCATGTTGGACGAGAAGTTTTACTACTTCTTCTTGACCGGCTGCATTCGAATAAAAGTACATTAGATTCTGATGAACACAATCCAACTATTGTTGATCTAGTTTGAAGTAATCGGCTTTACCTAATGAAGCAATGTGCAGAGCTGTGTTTCCTTTCTTCGTTGCAGAGTCAACCACAGCACCTCGTTTGAGCAACTCTGTAACCACTTCAACGTGTCCATCTTTGGATGCCAAGTGTAAGGCATTTAGACCATTCTATAATGTACATAAACCATTCAGTTAGCGAATTTCGAACAAAATCGACTTACATTTGGAAATTACTATCGAATTTAAGAAAGAATAGTAGATAAACATACACAAACACTATACGCTCACACAAGTATGTGTGTACGTTTGTGTAAATATGCATACATCATGTGCTAAATGTTTATACATCTTTCTATGTGTCTGTTGGTGATGGTCTCTGGCCACATGCCAAGTGTGTGAAGCGGTCTGATTGTACGAGTGGTACTATTATTACATACACAAGCCATATGCCACAAAATCATTGGATGTGGAGAGAAATGTTTGATTTTGATTTTATTTTTATAACTACATATTGGTATCGATAAACAACAGTGTATTCTTTGCACTTGGCCGCCGCCGAGACACTTGTACTTTGATCTGGCCAAACTTGTGGTAATACTTCAGGCGTTGATTGTGGATATGTTGTACTTACTGCATTGCTGGTGTTTATGTCGATGTTTGATTGAAGATGTTCAAGAACTTTGTCCAGGTGACCGGCTCGTGCCGCCCTCAAGAATGAGGTATTGCCATCAGACTGTAACAACAGAGACATACCATCAATAAACCGCATTAACATAGCATCGCAACAAAATGTCTGTTATACAATGTTATAAAAATGAAAACCTCACTATAAAATATACAAGATCCATGCATCAAAAAATCGTACGCATAGTCTCTTCTCTATACACTATAGAGCCTTAATCCTCCTCCAAAAAAAAAGGTGACTTAATTCGTAAATTTATGAAAGCCTGCTCAATATTACCCCCGATTAAATGCTATGTGAAAGATTATAATCTCCCTCCGCAATGTTATGTGTAATTTAATCCAAGATTCTCGCACTTTTTGGGGTACAATGGGTAAACATTTGTGCGTCAGAATGACGTCACAATTGGAAACGTCAGTGTACAATGTACATGTGACAAGTGCATTTGTAATGAGCCGAGTAGGGAACAGGGCGCCCCACATTAAAACCTGGGGGGCACGTGTATTGTGACGTACACACGCACAACGGGGGGGGGCACAGTGGCATAAATAGGTGGGGTACAGGGCACCCCATTGTATTACAATAATAACCTTACGTAACATACATTCAGCAGCAGATGATGGCAATACCATTGACAATATGCATACGTGCAAAATATTTAATTATCTGAGTTGTATAACAAACTTTTAAACTGAAACAGATTTATACTAGTTTATTAGTAAAATATTATCAAGACACTGCATTTAGAATAAAACTTCTACTGTAATATAATTCAGTGTAACTCCATTTTCGAAAACCAATGTGTTTACAGTAGAATGACCACAAATATGTTTAAATACGAACTGTTTCTATATAAATAACCCGTGATCCAATCTGTTTATATTTATGAAACGTCGTGTATGCTAGAAATACACACAATTTTTCACAATAAAGTTGAGAAAAAAGAAGCAATTCGCAATGTAGCTGGCCAATGTTGAAGGTTACGGGCAAAGAAATGCGTCGTATACTGTGTATAAATAGTAAAGAAGGGATCTGTCAATAGAAGAAGTATTCGCGGCAGTCGGAGCCGGGAAACAGCGATCAATATTGCACGAGATATTGCGTAAAAACCACCAACCAAGTTTAAATTCAAGCCGTTATACATGGAAGACACTCAGAGATGATACGAAAGTTTTGTAATATGTATGTCACCGTGCAAAGTTTAAATTGTATGCCTGCCTTAGTTCACAATGACTGCAATTCTGGCACGGAAGTATATGCATTAAAACCAACTTTATAATAGGCTAAGTTTTGCTCAAGTACATTTAAAAGCATGACATAAATGTGGATTACATTTGAATAATATCTAACAAGCCTTATGAGTTAAACATTCGTCCAACAAATATATACAGCAACATAATTCAAATCGAAATAATCAAAATGGCCTGAAAATCTATTGGTTCATTGATAATTCCAATTAAAATTTTGTTTTATAACTAATATTCGAAAAAACAATGTTATATGCGCTGTTCTGTGGACATTACCATTGATGTTTACGTGTATGGACCGCGGATGAAGCGATGTATGTTCATAATAGACTCATCCGCACGTACTAGCACCCCTGGAGTGCTCGTATCATTGTTGAGAGCCACTTTACTAACTGTATTACACCCTAGTTTCGCTATCGCATCGAAATTCCGCACCCTCACACACCCTGTAGCTATTCTACACACCCTTGTTCCCTTGGCCCCTTGCCATTGGTCCATTTATTGAGCAAAACCATTCCGCACAAGGTCAGAATATATTCCACAAATATCTCTTTTTCTATCCTCTTATTTATCTCGTACTGTCGCAGTATATTCCTATCTGCGATTCGAAAGATACCCCCAGCATAATAATAAAGATATATCACAGTTTGCGTCATAACAAAAGGCAATTTAATTTGATAAAGTACATGGAAGAACCCATAAACATTTATGACTTTTTTCAAATTGTCATTCGGAGAACAAATATAAAATCTTTATATTCAAACAGACACAACATGTAACAAATCCAGAACAATGGAGTGTTATTTCATTTTGTACATATCTGAAGCAATTTTAATCAGTTATATAGAAATACCAAAAGGTAACAACACATTCAATTCTTATGACTTACCATTCTGAAACACTTAAAGCATCCTCGCATTATTTTCTATTAGAACAAGTATCGAATATGAACAATTCTCGGATTGAATGTAATAACAGCCATTTTATTTAGTAGGCAGCCATTTTGTTGGTCCACTCAACAGGTGTATAGATATTTTGAAAACTGCCAGCAACTAATATATTATATTTTACACGTATTGTTTCATCATTATACAACATATATCGAAAGTATTAATGATTTGCATTAAATATCACCATTGAAGATTTAAATATCTTCCTTTCGAAATACGTCAAGAGAAACGCAAAAAAAATTTGTAAAATGTTATAAAATATTAATTGTTTTGTTTTGATTATTATCGGGTAATATGCAGACAGCAACACACTTGTAAACAGCTATTAGCAACACTGGATTTGCGATGAAATTTTACTGATAAGTTTCAAGTATTACGTCGTCCGATGCGTAACGCGAAATGCCGGCGTAATTTTGGTGGTTATACGGTGTTGTACGGCAACTGACTTGTTCGTACTCGATTACTAGTGTTGTGGCGGCGGTACAGCCACGCTTTCCGGCGACGCCTAGTGACGTCATCGTTCAATACAGTGCGCCGCGACGGCGCGTGCCTGCAGCCACCACTTCCACGTAACGTCTACACCCTCAACTGTACTACTCTCTCTGTCATACAGTATGCAATTGTTACGCTGCACGTTGTAGTAACACATCATACGCCAAAGGTTACCAGTACAATGTACATATGTTTGCATTATATAAACCCATCTACGTACAACCGAATACAACTTCCTTACAAAGAATCCTAATCCCGAACAATATCGCTCCGGTTGTTTTAATTATATAGTAAAAACAATCATCTTCCTGATACTCAAGCAAGTCTAATCTCTCGTAGTCTTTCGAAAAGTATTAATGTACATTTTCAAAGTAGATTTGAAATCCCAAACGTTTCGCTTCAATCTAGTTTATCATTCGTTATTCATTGTATAATCCTTTTATTCCGTACATCATCTTTCAGTTTTCAAACCTATTCGAATGCCTGCAGATATATCCAAGAATTGGAAACTCCATCAGTCTAGGCTTCTAATAACTTCATCCAGAGATTACCTGCCATCCGGCCAGGAAAGCAATCTCATTCGAAAATTAATCATACATTATTCGTGCTCATCAGTAAGTCGGCTTTTGTAATCTAAACATGGTCTCTGGGATGCCGGATGAGATCCTAGGAGGCCCTGGATGGATTTCAATCCACATTCACTCATCCTCCTCCTGCTGCACTGGATGACTTGTGACATTTACTCGAGTGTGCTGGTGTTAATTGTTCTCGGAATCCGAATGTAGACAGGGCCTCGAGCCAAGTAAATGTGCCGGCTAGGAAATGAATGAGAACATATTCTTGTTCTGAACACAGGCCAACATTCCCGGCATGTTTTGTAATTGTCAAATTCAGTCCGCTGGTCTCATGTACTCGAATGCAAAAATATGCTGACATTGTACTTGAAGAGACAGCATTATCAAATGTAACTAGTATAGTCCACAATCGCCTACAGTTTTAGAAGATTCCTTTACAAAACAAGCCACTGAATTAGTAAGAAATTCTGCAACGGTTCATTAATATAACAAGATTGAAGTTATTAAACATTATATATCATTGTAACTATCCCATAATAAGCGTTGTTTCCGATCTTATTACTTCAGGTGGTTAAATATAATGGATGCATTGTGTTTTTAACTATATTATGTAGTTCTATGAAGGTGTACAAGGAAATAACGATACACTCGATAACCACCACTGCCTTTGATCAATCGTGCAGTTATAATTTCGCGCAGTCTATTCTTGTTCATCAGCGTCGATGATTGCAAGGTTGCCTTGAGTGTAAAAATAGTTCAGCCTCATTCACCGCTATAGATGTAAATATCGCATCATTCATTTCCATTAGTAGTACACTTTTATATTACATTCCAATTTATGGGCTGATGCTGGTTTCACTAGACCAATTGGTTTCTTTCGTCACCTGAACTTTGATCTGTTTGTTCAAAACATTCTGATTGCATCCTTTGCAGAAACACTATAGTACCTTAGGGCCTTCACTCTTTGTGCTTGTATATTTTGGGATTGTTTGTTAAAGTACAACAAAGGACAATGTTCCCGAGGAAACGTTTAATCAAACACCTTATTTGCTTTACAAAATTGAACAATCCAATTTGACGATGTTCGAGCTGATGTACAAAGCAATCCGCCCGTTTTGGTTTCAAGGTACACAGGAAGAAATAAGGAAATGAGCAACGCATCGAACCGTTTGACCTTTCAATGTCCTTCTCTAATCCATCATCTTCTTTATCCTCTGCTTCTCTTCTACCTGCTTCTTCCTTCAGAGAATATTGACTAATTTCGCTTTCCATTTCATATTTGCATAGCGCAGCAAAAAGAAATTCAAGTTGTCAACCAAAGATGATTTTGTGATTGATGAATATTTAAAAATGAAAGTTTTCTTTGCATAATTTTATACGAAATCGTCAAGATAACATATTCTTCTCCCAGATTTATATATTGGCTACCTATCTTTCTAACTCGCATACAAAGTTTGCAAGGCGTGTACATTTATCAATATAAACAAGCTTATTTTTAGAAAACCCCAAATCATTTGCTGTTTTCACTTTAATTAAAATCCGGTTTCGCGTGACCAAAAAAAATCCTTGAATATTTTGGTTGCCCGTACGGACAGGCCCCTGTATTATTGATTAATTTCACCTTTCACATCAGGCATTATAAAACTAGAAAAAAAAAAAGAACTCGCGGCCTAAGAATTACACGTTTTACTTCCGTCTACAACCGTTTCCGCATGGATCAATAATACCGGAAAACCGATAGAGGAAGCGGAAAAACTTTCAAGCCCAATTTTCTATAACGTCCATTTATAATTGAAGAGTACTCCGTAACCGGAAATGTGATCGGCATTTGTTTTAGAAATTACGTTTTGCTCCAATAATTGCGAAAGGAAGGATTGTGTTTCATCGGCGTAAACTGATACCTGCTAGGCATTTGTTCTCATCCATAGAGTACACTTGCTCAAGGTCGTATTGGATAGCATAGTATTGGAATTCGCGCTTGAATAATACAGTTTTTTAGTCCTTGGTTTACAAAGAATATTATTGAACAAACCTGCAACTTTAACAGTACATTTTGCGTGTAAGTTGTCAATGTTATTTTAGATCAAACTGTGATAAAATATGAACTATTCGAACACACGGTACAAAATATATATTCTAGCCGATCAATCAATAGCTTGTCGTTAATATTGCATTTCGCGCAGTTGCAGTGCCCATATTACAATATAGATTCAACAAAATTTATTTATTTTCCACGTAGAATTTTTTTTCAATTCAAATATTATGAACCAAGACGTTCATAGGTAAATAAGTATCTTTGTGTATTTATTTGTCTTGTTGTTGTAACTTTAATAATGACACAAAATGTATGTATGCACTGAATACTCATATAGGTATGACAGATACTATAAATAGCATTTCAATGATGACATACACAATTTAAATAACGCAATCATGACGCTCATGACAGAAATTAAATTAAGTCGTACAATTAAACATATATTCTAAAAGAATAGTAATACACACTCTGTTTTACCGATAGGTAAACATGATTTGATTAACCGGGAAATCCCTCTGATCATATCGTTCTTTACAGATCTATATTCGTTACAGAAAAACGTTTCTTTACTGACACAAGTCCAAATGTACAATCTGGATTACGTGGCAGGTACAGTGAGTGATGTTTGACGGGTGAAGCACTCACCTGTACAGAGTTTTCCGTAACCATGATGGCGGAGAAAGAGGATGGAACCCGATGTACGGATTATGTCACCGACAAGATTCGTGCACAACTATCAGTACTGGTTAATGCTGCACACAAGAATGGTAGAATTCTATTCGCTCGCGTTGTCAGCCACTACGGAACTTAACTTAACCCGGAACCGGTATTCAGAGAGCATAGCCTGGGCCAGCTACTGACACACAACAGACATCACGAATGCCACCTACGGGCACCAAGCAACCGGAGTATCGAGCGGAAATCAGTTTTGATATTAAATGGAGTGGTGGTGGGCACCCCCGCAATACCAACTGTGCTGTACGGTTATACAACACTGCAGACATGACGGCTAGCGGGCGAAATTCACCCTTGACACGCGAGTACACAAGGACATAGTGTTAGTTATCACAGTGCGTACAATACACAAACTGAACGACAAGATTTTAACGTGACGAAAATTCTAAATATATTTTATAATTCTTTTATAAATGACACATATATAGATCATATACTATCTATAGAACAAACAAATACTTTTTATATATGATTATTATTTAAATAAATGGAAATAAAAAATATTTTATGTATGAAGATTATTTAATAAATAGAAATAAAGAATAATATCTAAACATGTATGTCTTTCAATAAATTGTTTAGTAAAATAATGAAACAAGAAGCTTTCAGGGTAAAAGGCAAATATTTTACATCAAAAAGAGCAGGTTCCAAAAACCGGAAGTCCGGTAAATTGTAGCACGTGTATTAAACCCGGAGTAGAAAAGATTAAAGCGTAACTCGATTCTTTCACACTCAGTGAACAAATGCAGTTTTTTATTTAAACGGAATTTTAAACAAATTTCCTTGCTAATCCTTTGAATTCTTTCTATACTTTCTCATGAACTGTAAAAACGGAAATTGATTAAAAATAACGTTCATTTTAATTAATTTAAGAATCTCATGTAAATGAAATATGATTTAGTCTAAATTAGACTCAAATGAAGAACTAACTATTGTTATAATAGTTTCTAAAAAATATTCAACAATATTTATTAATTTAAAACCAGCGTAAACAGCACAAAACCAATCTCATTTGCTAGTCAATAAAATATGCATGTTACAAGCGCTTGGCAAAAGAATCCTTTATAATGTTTCTACAAATACATGTATGTATTAGATTTCGATAAACTAGAAAAAACACAGTACATGTTTCATACCATACGTATGTGCGTTCGTTGTTGTGAATTCCGTTTTGATAAGCTTATATAAACGTATATATGTGTAGTTGGTTTTGAATCCGTGAGATTCAGTTCTTTCGTGTAGCATGTGCTGAAAGGCGTCCGTGCTTCCCCTTTGCGTGGCTGATCAATACTAGCTGGGGTGGTACAGTCGGCCATAACGAATAATGTGCACACTTTGCCGCAGTGGAACTGTACAGTGTTGGAGTGTGCGAGTTGGTCCTGCTAGCCGGTACGGCACCATACTCTTCTACGTATGAGTGTGTATGCATGTATATATTTATGAACTCGTATATATGTATGTACGCAGAGTAAGTCCATGAGAGATGAGATGACCGGGTCAGTTCTGATGTTGGAGCCCTTATATATATATATATATATATATATATATATATATATATATATATATATATATGTATATATATATATATATATATATATATATATATGTATATATATATATATATATATATATATATATATATATATATATATCTACCTCGGGTTTCTTTAGGTAGATATGTAGTACATATATATCATTTAGCTTAAGTTCTTTTTTACCTAACAATCATTCGCATGACCTTTTTTAAGCTCATATTCATTTTATGGTGATCCCATATATGGAGGATCAAGGGCCCTACGACCCAGGAGCCTGGGTCAATTGACCCCCGTCCCCTTTAATAGAACCTGAATGTATGTATAAGAGAGCAAGAATAAAATACAGAAGCTACATACTTGAAAAGAGGATTCCGAATCGAAAGAGAAGCAGAAATATATAAAGTCGATACACCAAGAGCAAGTAGGATAAGTCAAAAAGGAAAAACGAATATATCACAAAAAGAAACAGATAAAAATATATAAAGAAAACAAAATATATGTAGCGAGATACATGACAAGAAATACAAAGAGAAGAACATCGAATACGGTTTAGAAAAACCGACGAAGGCAACAAAAACTAACAAGAAAAAGCCTACTTGTGTATTGCGTGCTTACATTTGCATTTTCCAGCCTTTTTATAGGAAATCTACCGTACATGGAATCGCTGTTCCAGCGGCATAAATTCATATTTTATGTTTGTCGTGCCCTGTGGCAATTTTCAAAGCACGAGACGGTTTTTTTTTGTGCTTGAATGGTTGCCAATTCGCCCTGTTTTCAAGCCTTAGTCCATACTATTTCTTGGGGTAGCAATTTTCGCAATGGCATCCAGTGTACATATAGTCGTTTCAGGTGAAATAAATAATAAAGATAATTATCCTGACAGCCGGAGCTACAGAAGTAATGTGTTATTTTCCACTCGGTAAAGCGCAGAGGAGCATTCAATGATAATTATCCCTAGAAACCCTCCAGAAGCCCTAAAGCTCGGTAGATTTATCGCATGACACAGTTACCCTACGGACTTACATCCTGACGATGTTGGGATCCGCCAAACTGACAAGGATTACACAAGAGATATCTTCTAAATACACCGATCTAAACAGCAACCAACAATAGTTTGTATTTAATGCGCAATCAACGTCAAATAGAGGCGAATGTCTACGTGATACTATCAACAAAATTGAAGAGTTCCAGAAAGAATATTTTTGACAGCTAGGTTATATATTAAAACCACGACCTTCTCGATTAAAAGTGTACTATTGTAAATCGAGAAGGTCGTGATTAAAACAAAATAAGGACGCTTTTTTGCGTGTTCTTTGCGTCTACCTTAGTAACTACAGTTTCGTAACAAACTTGTATCGGGAAACCAAACAATCAAATCGTTTGTTTTTATGCGTATGACGTGTTTGGCAATCTTAAAAAGAGATGCCGTGGTTAATTGTGTATGAACCAAACGGTGACTATGGACAGAGGGTGTTGTATATGAGGGTGATTATAGACACGCACTTGTCCCCCTCCTGACATATGCACCTGAATCACCGATATATTACCTGCACTGTCTAGACATTTATTTATGTATAACGCAATCACCCAACCGAAAATTGTGCTCCCAGCACAAACGAATACACAGAAAATGTAAAACCCCTCTCACAGATTGGATTCGAACATTCAAGAGGACTTTTTAGGGACCTTATTGTAACGAGTTATCGATCATGTCAATGCCTTTCAGCCCTGTCAGCAAGAAACGTAATTACATTTCAGCTAAAGTTGATTCAATAAAAACGAATGGATCAGAAAAGTTGGTTATCACTTTTCAAGAGTTTTCTTAGCCTATCTCTGGAGTTATTAATGTATTTTCCAGATGAATATATGACTTAGCGTCCCTTACAAATCTAATATATCAACACAATTGACATTTTAGAACATATATGACGTTTGAAGAAAATCTTTTTAGGGCGGTAGAATTTACATTTTAAACTTGAAATGCTTACCCCTAAACTTGAAAGCGATGGACACTTTTTCTTAAACATGTTTCACAGTTATTTTAATCAGCACAGAATTAAATATGAACCACCACTTGCACAGATCACAAATCTATTACGAATTCTATTTGCAGGATTGCTGTAACAGGTCTGAATGAATAATACACGAATTTAGAAACTTATTCACCCATACATTGCTTGCATGCCAGTCATCCTTGGAAATAACTATGGCAGAACACAGAATTGGTTCAATTACATCAAATTCTACGGCAATATCGAGACTAAAATTACGAACAAAATTTGCAATGATTAATATTAAAAACTCTGTATAGAAAAAATTGAATAATCCTCTGAGTATTATGCCATCTGTTATGGATTCCTGGATGCAATGAAATATTGACGCACAAACTGACTACTTTGTATCCTTCAATTCAGCCGACACACACTTTCACAACCACCAATCTTTGACACAATCCGCTACCGTGAAACACCAGTACTACAAGGTCGACAACAGTTCGATCGTATTTTCCACGTCCGTTTTTGTGTTTCGATTTATTTCGATTTTGTCCAGTGCAAGAACGAGAGATATCGGGATGATGCTTGCACCAGATCTTCGTGAAAACTAACGCGAAATAGCCGCAGGTTTATAAATAGTGATGTGCACACTGCCGGCTATTTTTGAACCGGCCACCATTCTACACAAACACATGTACGCACGCATTGCTCTACTTTTACTAGTGGCGCGGCAGTGCGTAGCTCTGCGCATCACCCAGTGTACATGTGTATGTTTACCTGTATTTGTTATAATACTAAACAAAAATAACATTCCTTAGCAACGGATGACATCAACTGTTTTGTACAATGTAAACTGTCGCGAGTATTGCTGTTAAATATGAACACCGAATATGAAACGCGGTACAGAACATTGTTGTAACACACTTTTAACCTATAATCATCTAGTAAATTTGTTAAAACGGTTGTACAAAAACACATTGACATTTAGTTTAATTACAGAAGGAGCTTTCGTACAAAGTAGTAGAGTTTTTTTCTCTTTTAGAACGTCATTAGTCAAGTTCGGTTCTTGACAAGATGTCACCCGCTAATTGTGTGAGTGCATTTGAGACAGTTCTTCCGTCATGTTGGCACTAATGCGTCGGGGTTTGCAAATAAACAGAGAAACTAATAGAATCGTGTCGTGCGCACATGTGATGTAAGAATAATAATAAACATTTGCATTTGCATTTGTACTTTGCAGTGTATGAATATTAGACGAACACATTCACCTTAGCTAATATTCCAAACCCGACTTGATATTACGAAATTGACAATATTAATAATTTAACTAGCCCGTTAAATATAATTCATAAGACAGTCCTGACATAAGTAGTTCATCAATACACGTGTAATACAGGATATACCGATGTGGTTTCAAGTGGTCTATATATAACTAATGCTTGTGGACTTATCATAAAACGATAATCGATACAAACCGGAATTAAACATCGGTAACTGGACAAAAATAACCAAATAGTGTCGGACTGGAATCAATGTCCGAATTACCAAGTAACAATGTAGAGGATCTATTTAATTAATTATTTAAATCAACAATCACACTTGACAGATTAAAGACTGGTCGGTAACTAGAATTAAAGTAGTTCAAAAAGAAAAATAGAAATCTAAAGGTACAAATAAAATCTCCCCAGAAGACAGTCCATAAAAGAATTTGTATAATTTCTATTTTAATTTACAATGTTCCTAGTTATATCAATCAATATAGTGAACTTTTGGCCCTAATTCGTAATCTGAATCGATAATTCTATACTTTGGGTTTTACCGGTCGGTATTGAGCTACTTGCGTGTTTTGTACATAGGTAAATATGTACAATTCTATGTCAATCAATACTTCATAACTATCTATAGATGTAATGCCATTTTCAAATACATATCTGTAGAACTATTACATAACTAATACCTGCTCAATATATAGATGACTGCAGTATGACAATATGTAAGTATATGAAAGTAAGAAATACTGAATAAATAATTCAAATCCCCAAAGAATTCCTTGCAAGAAATGAAAAAACATCTTCCAGAATACCAATAATTATGTTTCATATTATAATAAATATACTTGTAGTATTTGCCAGTTATTTTATCCGTAACTAGCGACAGCAGTGCCATCTTTTATCAATCCCACACACTTTATGCAGCTACTGATGTATTTGTTGCTGATTATGGTACCTCTAAATGATGAAATTCTAAATGGCATCAGCAACGAATGATAACTTACCAGGTTTGGACTAAGGCTGTCACTCATGTTGAACGTGCAGACTCTTGAAACTTAAATCATCGTACAGTATATCTGTGTATATATTTGTACCGTTTCTATTTAAACATGTAATAGCAAAAATTGTCTATCATAAACGTGCCTTCGTAAATGTTGACAACACATTTTGAACCTACGTCTAAGATTGAACTTGAACAATTTGAGCATTATGAATCGCAATGCGCAAGAACGTTATTGAGCAGTGCACTAAGCATATCAGAACCGTGGACGATAAGAGAAATGTCTCTATTTGAACTACGATTTGCGAAGAAAATGATTGTTCTATATTGTGTTATTGTTTATAAAGCTTGTAGCAGAGAAGAAGGCAACTAGATATTGAGAACCAACGACGTTGATAGTTTAAACTTCAGTTGAACAATGTGTGTCCCGTACAAAAATACCGGTTCAGTTAGTTCTGTTCAGTAGAGGAGCGGGCACTGTACTGACACACTCTCCTAACCTTAAATATCCGGTTCGTATCCCGGCTGCTGCAATGCGGAACACAACTTATTGCTTATTTTTACCGGCAGCGCGAACACTGTGCGCGTACCGACACACGATTGGCCCAGAGCGCTGTAACCACGCCCAGCGGGCATGTCACGTGAACCGCGCACGACCAATTACAGCGCAGAGGTAATCGATGCTGAAAGTACGGTGGAGTTTTTCAAACAAAATATTTTTACATATTTTTAACTGTGAAAAAAATTGTATAAAACATGTATGTACCTTATATTTGTTATAACATATAGTGGACAATGTTACTATGTACATTTGTTGATAAACTAATTAGCAGATTAGCCCTAATATTTTATATAAAGAGTTGTGGGAATGCTTCTAATATTATACAAGTTTGCGCTTGCGCAGAATTCGATCCCGCGGTACTTTAACACATAATTTCCCGTTTAGAAAGCGTTATGCTTCAATTAGAATCGACAAAACTTATCGTATTAATATATTCAAGCTGTCAGTCTATTTCCTTATTGATTATGAATTAAAATAACTTTCAGTAATTAATACTTCAACGTTTGCTAGTTTCAGCGTCTTACGTTCAACCTTTCAGGAAAATATTTGATCATATCGAATTCTCAATATTTCTTCAGTTCATTATTACTTATTTGCATGTTTAAACTATAACTTTAAATATACACCAGATATGTTTACCGAATATTGTGTTTTGCTTCCATAGAAGTATAAATGAAATGTCAAAAGATGTTTAATCACATTAATTTCGAGCAGTTCTGTTAACTTTTGCAATTTATTTTCTCTAGCGATAAAAAAAGGACAAATACATTAGATACTAGACGACTAGTGTCGCAAAAGAACGACATTTGTCGCGACAAAATCAGATAAATTTGATTAAAACTCTTCGACCTCGCCGTGACCTGACAGACTTCGATGTACGGATCCCGGATAACCTTGCACAATGTCGCAGCTGGTTACCGCAATGCCTACTTCCCTGTTCGTAGTCCGTGTGACGCCCGCTTGGCGCGCCACTGTCGTCCGGATTATACCGTTTGTTTTTTCCTATGTGCTAGTGAAGTCATGAGTTGGAAAATTAACTGCACGGCAATTATCTATACGGTTGCCTAGCGTATTTAGTGCTGTAAACAATGACATTCTTTTTCTTCTTCTCTGTTCTCTTTTTCCGTACGGATATTAAACAAACGAAAAACAATTTTAATTCTGTCAAAAGACCCGTTAAACATACGGAACTAACGACAAAAGCTAGCTAAGAAATTAAATATAAACGAATATGTGTTTTAACCTAGAATTTTCATGACTTAATAAAATGTATTATATTTTAATTAACACTCGTATGTAGTTACGCAAGAGTGCACATGGTAATTAGGTCATTTTTAATAACGGTTTTATGCTTTTATGTGCGGTTGTTATTATCGAAATTATATATTATAGTTCAACAAAATTGTACGAAGTATATTTCTACATTGGGCGTAGCAAATACTTCCTGAAATGTACTTGGGTATTGTTGGTTGCGTTCATGAACACTATGCAAACATAATTTTACATTTAATTATGACAAATAAAGATTATATCGGTACATAAAATGTAGCAAAATGTTACAAATCTGCTCGTTTAATATTAACAATGTATAAATGTCTGATTTTGTATCACAAATATACATATAAATAGCAAATATGTACATTAAATCGTATCATTTTGATTCACCGTATGTATAACTGTCATATTTTACGTATGCACGATACATTAATTTAAAATATTTCTCTTTCGAGTAAATATAAGTATGTGAATAAAAATGTCAGTGGAAAATATTTACAACCCCTGTAGCCTCTTATAAATGACACCTATTTCCTTATAGCTAGATGAATATATTACACACCACATAAAGTAGAAAATGTCTACCTTCATTATTAGTTTTACATACATGAATATTACATTAACCTGCATTACGTGTAAGACACTTTCTTGAAAATATAAATCCGCTAGAATATTGTAAATAACTTTGAAATTTCCATACAATATTATATTTTCGATCATCTCTTCAACAGAAATTTTAATTGTTTAACTATCAAATATTAATCATCTCTTATTTACATTTAAAACAAACTTTCTTTAACACATCTAAAGGTGGTTGTATTCTTAATCAGCCCAATAGACTATAGATATAATGTATGTATGTGTGTATGTATTGACAATTAATTATATTTATTGTTGACCCCGCACGCCTTGCAATCAATACTTATCGATTCATGAGAAACGCCGGTAGTATAACTTCTCTGACAACTCACAGGTTAGAAGAAACTGATATTAAATCGATTGGCGATATGAGTTGCGAATTCCTCTGTAACGATTCTTCTCACAGTAAGTATGACACTTCATAAATATATATATATATATATATATATATATATATATATATATATATATATATATATATAACATACAGGTGTGGTACAATGTCGAGTCGCGGTATTTTTACGAAACATTATACCGTGTTCTGTTATTTGACACTATCACGCTAACTATTCAAGCAATGAGAAATACATAGAAAGAATATAGAGAATAAATATTACGTAATCCCCGATCCACTGAATGTAATATAAATGTTACTTGTTTGTTATTTTCAATTCGTAATCAATAAGCAATAAAACTACAATACTCCAAGTACATTCGACTTTGCATTCAACATTAAGGTCAATCAATATGTTGTCAGAAATCACGTATTATAATATAAAATATGCATTGACATGTAATAATAATAATGTAGTGCATATTGTATTTATAAATATGTAATATCATATAGATCAGATAATAAATGTAGTGAATCGTGACACAAATTTCTTTATTTTATTCTCAAATATATAATTTTAAAAGTACTGGTGGCTACATCTATGAACAAGATTTAGAATCTCAATGTCAAACTACGAAAGCACTGTGTAAGATGTTGGGTTTTCTTTAAGACATTCCTGTTTCTAAAATATATTTCCGTAAAATGTAAATGTACCATTTCGTGTATATACCAGAAGCTGTTCCGGTTCCCGGGTAGTTTTACGACCTAGTACTGTACCGGTAAATTTCCGCAATGCACGCTGCAATGTATACGTGACATTGTACACGTAGCATATTGCAGTGCAGCTATTTATAGACCTCTAGCGTAGAAATGCATGCCAAACGTCACCAGACAGCGCTACTGCATAGCTGCCGGCGCGTCGGGTAAGTGGCGCCGCTGTAGGAGCGTGCTTGAACTAACAAACGCTGCACTGCCGGTAACATAAACAACGTACACAACCCACACAACATGCATGAGAAAAATAGCAGAAAAATTGAAGTGAATACATTGATGTAATATTTTTTGCACATTAAAATGTCTCTATTTTTCATTTTTTCGTCACTATTATTATAAATAAATATCTTCCTTACGCTTAATATTACTGTCCGTGGCACACTGTACTTTCTAAATATACTTAATACAATTCTGAACGTTGTAAACTTTTGCGAAATTCTACAATATTAACGTCAATTATCTCTCCGGGACGTTGAATGTCCCTAATTGGGTCCTGTGCACAATTAACGTTAAGACACAGAAATGCCACGGTGTTAATAGAACAGCCAGAATGTCATCCTGTCACTCTAATTAAAACATAAATGAAAATTATTTTAGGTTAGCTAGCAAGAACAAATATTTAATTTCATATACATTCTGCTTGCAGACAAAGGAATTCATTTATTCAGAGTGCTGTTCGGATATTATACTACTGTACCGGTAATTATACTTCCGGTTATCTATCGATTCTAATTATAACTTCTTAATGAATTGTTTCACTCGGTAGTGTAGTAACCAGCGTTTGTTTCTAATAAATTATTTACAAAATATAAATATGAGATTGCAATTTCTTTGTCAAACTAAAAAATCTTTGCTGTAATATATGCTTTAGTGTTATGTTGGTTGCATCATTTTATTTGTAAGTAACAAATGTTATTTCGGCTTATCTTGCATGATTTAACTGATAACAGATTGTAAATGTTATTATGTACAACAAGTAGTGAATCATGAACATATTTTTACACAGATCACGTGATATTTTTTACCTGCGTCAATTCTGTAATTAAATGTATATTTATTTATATGATTTCATCGCAGCTAAACAATGTACGACTATTACTACAAATGCATATTACTATTATCTCTGAAATGGACAAATCGTGTAGATTTTGTGCTATTCAGACATTAATTCTTCATATGTACAAGTTTGAAATACTGAAAACACGATTTGTAAATTAACTAACCACTGTCTGTTTCTAATGATTATTGATTAATATCGTTCATAGTTAATTATCTGGTCGACCAGGTGCGGTAATTGATATTACAAAAATGTTATCATGTTTACAGGTGCGTACTATCGATAATTCAATGTGTACTATTTAACTAAAATTTAGTATTTTCTGTTGGCAATCTCCGTAATGCGTTTCAAATATATTTCACCAAAGGTTTAAATCCTAATGTGGTTTATCCTAAGTCAATTCGTGGTTATCCGTTTGATATTTCTTGGAATGAAAGAATATATAAGTGTATTTAACCATTACTGACTGTTATGTAGGTGCATAAATAATGCAAGACTATCCTACAGTAGCACAAACTTACGTATAAACATTTAGAGTTATCGAAACAAACAATGGAAATCATAAGATATGGTTACGGAAATGTACGCGCCTTGGAAACCTCCCAAAGGAAATTTATAGTCACACTTTACCTCGTAAAGATCCGTGAGCAACGAACACACAATATAGCGGTAAGATAAAGGTATTCATAGCACTTTGCGGAAACCTCGCATTGCTCTTCATAATCGAAACGATATATCATGCAAGATTAAAACGATTTCATATTATATGCAGAATTTGTAATGAGAAATTTTTCTTTGCAGAGTGTCAAATCATAATATTAATTTGTTTGTTAAATCAACTTTTCAATTATTATTATCAGTAATGATAAGTAAATATCAGCTGCGAAAAAAGATTTGAAAAATTTGAAATGCTAAAGTGTTTTAACTGATAATAAATGGCAACACTGTAAACAAGTGTGGTGATATATCTGCAAGGGGATCGTGTTTCATGTGTCTGCCAAGCACTCCAGCCAAACTTGGCAATCTATCATGAAACTCTAGAAAGATATATATACGAGTTTGAAGTCGGAGCGGGTAGGAAAAAAATACGCCATAATTCGCCAGGCAACCGGCCAGACAGACGCCGAATAGCCAGAGCAGCAGTATCCTAGTCGTTTTACGACCGTGGATCATAAAGCGTCGCCAGGCAACCAACTCCAGTCAGGCGGGCGTCGGCGTCCATGGAAGGATATAACCTTTGCGTTGGTAATAATACAGTCGCCATTTATGAGTTGCCGACGAACACAATGATGCGTCGCTTCGTGGATTTAGAGCGGAGCATTTGTAAGCAAAACCATCGGCAGAATCAACACTAACAGGATTGGGAAGGAGTTGTGCGATCCAAGCGTATTATACAGATTGGATAAGCATATTCCATTCGTGCTTTATATCTCCAGTTGCAGATTTAGTTCTATGTGAATAGAAAAGAATATGTCTGACGGTCTAGTCACAAGTATAGGCAACATTATATTGAAAGAAAAACAAAGATCTTACTTTGGCAAAAATAAACTTGTCTTAATTCACTTTGTGTAGTGATAAATCAATGTTGTTGATAGCGGTAGTTATTTTGAGACTATGCTTTTTGGGCGATGATAGAATTGGCAAAGGTGAGATCACAGTTCTAATATCGAGTTAGAGCCTATATGTGGGCAAAGGTCAATCCGGCAATTTCGGTGCTAAGTGAAAAGTCAATATTCGCTAATTAAATGCTACACGGGCCGAAGCCAAATGTCAGAACGCGATGATAGATTATCAGCACATTGTTTCCTGATTAAATGGCACACGAAAGGAAATTAGAAAATATGAAGGAAGATCGGCGATAGGAGAAAAACGAATAAAACTGCATTGTACTGCACGAACAAAACGATTTTCTCGGGATTATAAAGGAGATTTTAAACAGAATGGAACGTTTAGTGAAACGTGCTTTCGGAATAACTAATATTTGATAAACATATACCGATTTTTGCCAGGAATAGCATATCCTTTCGAGGATTTACGTTTCACAATAATACATCACAACCAACTAGAATATACAAATCATTTGCGCTTACCGGTTTGTTTTCCATGTGTACGGGCTGAATGTCAATATATTGCGGTGGAATCGGTTTCATCGTGGTGGTGGATGTTTCCTGGTCGCTCCTCGAGCTGACACTTTTCCCATTCGCCTCTTTGCGGCCATGTTCGTCCTTATGATTACCGTGACTATGTACTTCCGCATCACGATGAATGCCCTGCGAATCGACGAAATGGCTATCGTACTCGTGACGATGTCCATGTGAATCTTTGTAATAATGCGCTTCCTTGTGCTGTTCGGAATCTTTCAGCGATTCCTTCGACAGTTTCGGTGATTCCTTCACCTGCCCCTTCTCGTGGTGGCTCTCCTTGTCCTTCTTCTCCTTCTGGTGACTGTCCTTGCCGTGGTGACAGTCCTTCTGGTGGCAATCCTTCTGGTGACATTCCTTGTGGTGGGTCTCCTTGTGGTAGAAGTGTCCATGATCTTTCAGGTGGCTGTCCTTCAGATGGAAGCAGTCTTTCTGGTGACAGTCCTTCTGATGGCACTCCTTGTGATGCCCGTGCCCATGGCCGTGCCCGTGGCCATGGTGTCCGGGTATGTAATGGTGAGCCGCTTCCAGCAATGTTGGTTGGATGTGGGTTACAAATTGAGCCATTGCAAAAATTTTCGGGGTACGCACTAACGCAATAACCGTGTCGCGTTATTCGTTCGACAACACGTTTACGTGCCTACGAAATGTTGGCATAATCGCGTGTTCCGTGCCTCTAACTGGACAATTGCACGCGACATTTTAACCGAAAACGAAACGCAAAAGAAACACTGAACGAAAAAACAAAAGATAACTGCGCTACGGAAATCTATTGTTTTGGTACACACTATTATTGTTTATTATTGTTATTATTTCCACTGTTTACTTACGAATACCCAATGTCTCTAGCAGATTATTGTCTTCTTCAAGAATGACATTCATCACTCGATACGTTATTGGTGCGTGGCTACACCAGTCGTGAGTGAGTGTGTTGGTGTTTGGTAGGTATATGTTTACACCGTGACAGCAACAGATCATATGAACGGTCTGGACCAAGCACTTTCATATTGACAATTGTTAGATTTTCCCCAGTTGCAAGAGGAAGGTAATTTTGAGCGTCCTTTCGCATGGAATCCAGCGCTCTTTCATGGATCGATAAAGTCTTTGAGAAGACCTAAACTTTCGGTAGATAGTTTTGATACGCGCGTGCCTCTCGGTGGAGTCGCATTGGGGATGATGGTGTAGATCTGCGATACTTGTTTCCTTCACCCTCCACCGAGTGCCCAGGCATTGCGCAAGCGCCGTGTAACATCCACCCTCGCATACACTGCATAGCTTCATAAGTATATGTGTACATATATATGTATACTTATACTGTTGTACATGAAAGACTGTGTAGTAATTGTTATACCAAGTAATGATACATACGCATCACATCAACTAATGGAAGTCCTTTTGCACTACACCTAGACATTCTTCTAATTCGGGGCGTAGAAAGATTAATTAATATTGCATTGTTAGCCAATGGCAAACATGACAGGTGTTCTTAAATATTTACAACTGACACGTATCTTTCTTATAAAGTTTGTTAATAAGTTTTCATCGCAAAGTATTATTGGTTCACTGACACAAGAATAAAAACTCCTCAACGTTCCATGTGCTATCAAAACATATTGGTACCAAGATCAACTTTTGCTTGTTCCATAATAATCCTCATACATTTTACGAGTTTCCTTCCCGAAACGAATAGTCGGGATCATGGCAGTCGATAGTCGATCGGAATAATATCCATTTCATCCGTTGCTGGGAAATAAATGTTCCAGCAATTGTAGCTTTCTCATTCCACAACCATCCCTTTACGATGGGGTGACGATAGAGAAAGTTCTAGTGGAATGGATTGAGAACACAGAACATGGTATAACATTTGGTATGAGTCCAAGTTTTCAAACGTAACTGACGTAGTTGTATTTATTGCTTATGCTTGGCAGAGCAAAAGCACAATCAGAGTAATGTCCCTCTCTTAGCATTGGATTCAATTAGTAGATATACTTTTCTGTTTCGTATTTATAGGAATACATATATTGGAATGCTTTGTTTGTTAACTTTTTAGATATCAAGTGATATTTCTGCAAAATGAATACAGCTTATCAATAACAATATCTTATCGAAACAGCTGTCAAATTGTTCGTTGTTTCATTTTAAGCGTGAGAGAATTATAAACGTCAATTATTGTAGATTAACACAAGTCTGGATTTATTGAAAGAAATATAAGTAATCGTAAATATGAGTTACAAAATTATATTAGAGATTCTAACATGATTGAGTTCAAACTGCTATTGGAAAAGTTTGCAAAACAATGTCACCGAATTTCGCGCTGGATTGATATGCCAAATACGTATTTTTTTTACCAAACTGAACTTTGACATTGCGCCAGCTCGGGGCCTCGAAACCAATATTGGCAGCGGTCCAAAAGCAAGAGAAAATGCTGTAGAACCATTAAATTATACGACATAAAGTGTGAGCTTTATATTTACGATACAACATTGAGCCGAATATTACGGGAAAAATCTGAGAGATCTGACGATTAATAATTCGCTTATCTGCATTTCAGTCTCTCTGCAAATGGTAAAACTAATTCACCTTGCTCTCTATAAGTACTGTGTGTACTGTTTGCCATGCACATATATACAACAAATGTATACCGTTATCTTATCAGCAACCGTAGATAAAAATTCTCCATTGGTAGTAAGGTTTAAGGCACGTTGTATTGAACTGTTCAGTGCCAGTGTCGTTGAATGTTATCAAAACTGTGTTGTATTGTACAATTTCCAGTGGAATAAGCCTAGTCAAGTTTGACAGACTGTGCAGTGTGGCAAGTAATTGTGCTGTTCGATTCTCATTCAAATACGTTGTGTTTATACAGTTGTGATGTACAAAATGACCAACTAGCTTTTGAGGAACCATATTTCATCGCTTGATGTGCAAGAAATGAAGGATGATACGATCTGATTCAACAGAACTGAATTGAATCGATAATGTTTAGTGCGGGCGTTTTGATTTCGTAATAAAACCAGACATAAAGTAACGCGACAATGTCAACGGATGAAGTGCCTAGCGTATCGGTTACGATTGATCACGAATCGCGGAAATTACCGTTTCGGCATAGCCTGCAACCGAGATCCACACCACAGGAGATTCCTCACCGTGTGCGGAGGTCAACATCTATCGGACGGAATCGTCCACAGCACCATAACATCAAGAAGCCCAGCGTACCGGACATAGCGGAAACGGAGAAGAGTGAAGAAGATGAAACGGAAGTAACAGAACCGAAAGTACAAGCTACAGCTGATCATACACGGATTAGTTTTACAAAGAAATCACGGAAAGTGAGTAATTTAAGCAAAGCCAGTAAGAGGACTTCGGTGGAAAGAAATGCGGGATCTCAAGATACAATTGGGAATGGAACAGGCAGCAATGGATACGTTAATCAGGGATACGTCAATAATACGTATGCACAGAGCACTAGATCATCGTCCATACATGGTAGTATGACAAGTTTACCGTAAGTATCCCAAGCATTTAACATTTTCCATCGACATTCCAGCTAGTTACAATAATTTCAATCAATTTTGTTTCGAATAAACAGATAACGAAGCACTGAATTGCGTTATCAGCTGGGCCAAGAGATAATCGAAAGTCTCGTCTAGTTGATGTGAACTGTGATAGAGTATTTTAAAGATTCTGTTTGATTTCAGTGTAATGCGAGAACAATACTGTTGCTGTCAACGATGGACTAGGATGGAGAAATACCTCGCGTTGATTGTCGCCTTCCTGGCGATAGTTATAATAGGCCTGATCATTGCCGTTGGTGTCGTAGCCAATCATACAGACACACCGATAGACAAATACTTTATGACACTGAAATTTTAATCAATTGTCAGTGTATTAATTGTTGTTTTTCTACATCAATCTATTCAGATCGAGGTTTCTCATTTTAAATGAAGACATACACTATCAATTGTGTTCTGGACGCAGCTCTCTTCAATTATTGTTCTTCCCAGCAGCACTTGTTAGTCTAGATGATGTACAGCTTCATTTCATATGCTAATACACTACGTACACTAATAAGTATTGTGATATTGATGTTTCGACAACACGAAACATTAGTTTTTGTATAAATGTAATTGTAAATATATATTATTCAGTATTAAATGACATTGTATAACTTTTCTACACAGAAATACAAACACGATTTCATTTCATAACATGCTTTCAATTACAAAACTAACCTTGATAATTACATATTGAAACGCTTCTCAACAATTTAGAGTATTATTTTACTTGATAAAAATCGTATTACTTAATCGGAAATACAATTTAACACTTGGCATGTTTAAATACGTTTTGCAGTGAAGGTTTTAACAGGTTTTAAAGTTTGCGTCAATCAGTCTTCGTTCAAGAAAGATGTGACGCCTGGACGGTCGGCAACCGGTCATGTATCAATGTCAGTCAAGTTTCAGTCTGCACGGAGATTGAAGCAGGAAAGAGAAGAGCAGGAAATATACCGGTACAGCAGCAGTAGCAGTGTGTGATGAGATTTCAAGGTCATGACTATCTGTATTGTCAGTCACAGTGTGTTGATTGACAAGTTAAACGCATCGGAGGAATTTCTTCTCACAGACAGATGCCTAAGGTCTAGCACATAGTCGACTCGTTACATAAGGCACACATAACCACACTGGTTCTTATACAATTAATAATTTAATGTATCATTAAACAAAATGGAAATCATAAATCCAGTATTAAAATTAATTACAATTAGAAGCTATATTTAAAACAACATGTATTGTAATAGATCCTTGTGTTAATATTATTTCATCCACGCTAGTGATTTCAATTGGTTTCCATATATTGCGTAGACGGGACAACGGTAAAATTGTCTGTTTTTTTCATACATTGCCTTATTACATATGTGGGATTTTTGCTATACTCCTGTTATGTATTGAATTAGCCGCATTTCTTTCCGATTCTACGGTACATCCAAGTGCAATAAATAATTTAGTATTTAATAATAAGTGTTCATATTTATAAAATTATTTAAGACAACGAAACGTCAGTACAAGACAGAAAATTTCGTTCTTCCTCAGGGGATTAGAATAAGTAACTAAGTAATCTTTGTAGTTGAGGAAAATATTTAATGTAGAAAACAAATTTCGACAAATATTGTCGACGTTTCCACCTCAAAGTTAGAGGTCATTCTCAAGACAACACCAACCGTAATAATAGAAAAAAGTCATTGTCAAACATTAGCAGACATAAATGTCAGAAGTTACTTACTAGTCAACTTTTTTTCTGAACGACATGTGATCACATTTCTAATTTTTTCCGACTTTTGATATTATTTCTATTATTATTTGAAGAAATGTTGTGTATTTTCCTAATCATTCTTACAGCCAATGGTCCGCTTACGATAAGACACAGTAAATGCAATGAAATCAGCGTCAATTAACAAGTAACAACAATGACAGTTGCTGCAGATGATTTTGAACGGTCAGCAATTTGTTCGTGAACCAGTCAGTACCGCGTAGTGTATGTGGTATGACGTGTTGAAGACGCAAGCGGCATATATCTCTCTCTCAAAGATAAATTGGCGTTTCAGTCTGTGTGCAATCACAACTGCTAAACGAAAGATCAGACACTCAGCTGCTCGAGATCAAGCTAATCCACAGCATTTACTTGTAAGTTGCCGCTCAAATATTACAAAACAAGTTAGTAAATTATAAACTTATTCATTGATTGACGTGAGTTAATCAAGATTATGTGTGTAAATTAGAACAGATATATTTAGGTTTTCTGTCGTTACAAGGTTTTCATTTATTATTTATATAGAAGTATAGTGAAATTGGAACTGTTCCTTTGTGTTGTACAGGACAACAGTTAGACTAACATACGTAAGGTCAATTGTCATTGTTAACATGAAATACATACCAAATTAGATAAACATATTGCACGAACTATATTTTAAATAAACTCAACTATGTTCGTTAAAACAGAACGTGTTGCACTAAAATTATTTCATTTATCTAACTTTACGTATTTAATTAAAATGCACATTTGCCTTTATCAGAACAAGGTTGATAATTTGATATAGTGCATGCAGAACACAATTATCCATAAAATTTGGAATTATAAAATGTTGTAACATTTATTCATGGATCGATAACAGTATCTGCAATAAATGTGTTCTTATCGATTTTCTTAAAGCAATATAAAGTTGAGCGAAATTTACGATCGATTCAGTAACATGTTTCTCACGTTCAAACACGATCCAGAACAAATGATAACGCATGCACTTACTCACTGGTTGCAAGACAAAACATACTTCCTTCTAAACTGTCAAAGTTTTGTAAAAATATATTACACAATACGGTAAATAATATATTAACGGAAGAACCAACGAGAGATTCGTCAAAGGTCGTTGATAACATGATAGTTACTGTACGTGATTTCTAGGTTTCAGACTTTGTACCGGTCTATAAATAAATGAAAACATAAACATATCGCAATGGTGATTAAAGGATGTTTGTTGTTGATATTGTTAACTACGCTTGTCAACGGAAAACCAGCTGATCATTTGTTTTATCGCACAACAAACAATGATGGAGATTCAACTTGCGGATATGGAGTAAGTTGCGAAACAAAACGGACATTGAAATTTGATTACATATGTGTGAGAGTTTGTGTAATATAATATATTCAAGGCATGTCATCCGATCAAACCGGGAATGCTAAATGTGCATCTGGTTCCACACACACATGACGATGTCGGTTGGCTGAAGACGGTTGATCAATATTACTATGGAAGTAAGTACATGCATATATGATATCTCCTTACACATTCACAGCAACAGCGACAAACTATAGTTTGTCTATGACAGCATTATGCTCGACGAATATATCTGCTAATGTGAAACTTCTTCCATGTCATTTAAATATAAAAAACTACAACTATTCAACGATAAATATCACTAAAAACTATTATCCATAATTTACTCTAGGCAAATCCAATGTACAAAAAGCCGGCGTCCAATACATTCTCGATTCGGTAGTGCAGGAACTTCTAAAGGATCCCAACAAAAGGTAACCCAATTAAATTGGCACAGATCATTATTCAAACCGCGCTATTCTGCATTCTGCTTGGTTGAATTCGCAGATTTATTTACGTGGAAACGGCGTATTTATGGAAATGGTGGAAAAAACAGCACGACACGTTGCGACACCAGGTGAAGAAACTAATCAACCGCGGGCAATTAGAAATAATTGGAGGCGGTTGGGTAATGAACGATGAAGCCGTCACACATTACCAGTCGATTATCGATCAATTCACCTGGGGTTTAAGGTAATTGGAAGAGTTTAAATCAGTTCTTTGCTGCCTAGCAGTTTTGGTTAATATCACGTTCAATGTTTGAATAGGAAGTTAAATGAAACATTCGGTGAATGTGGACGACCGAGAATCGGTTGGCAGATTGATCCGTTCGGACACAGTCGTGAAATGGCCTCGATCTTCGCCCAAATGGGCTTCGATGGACTCCTGTTTGGACGGCTGGACTATCAGGATAAACGCGAGCGGTTGAACAGCAGGACTGCTGAAATGTTGTGGCAAGGAAGTGCGAATTTAGGTAAATATACATACATACATGTTGTTGTACAAGTGCACGCAATATTGGTATTTCATCAAGCCAAAAACATTCTTAACTGATAGTAGCACGCTCCACATTTAAGCATGTTAAATGCTGATTTATCTGAACATGCACATGCATGATAATGCTCCTTATACCGTGTGTCTCATGACGATCTACACATAGGAACGTTGCATACGCTCTTGATCGTGAAATATTAATTTGATCGTTTTAGTTTTTTACAATTTAGACAGTATAATTGTTAATTTTATACTTAATATTTTATTTCCTTTGATATTCTAGTATAATTTTGTAACATATTCGATGTAATAGTACATATTCAACGAATTTAAACGTCAAATTGACATTTCAATTACAAAAAAAAAGAACAAAAACAACCAGATTAATATTTTGATTTAAAAATCAAATGAGCGCGCAATGTTCCTATGTGTAGATCGTCGTGAGACACACGGTATATGCTTAAAGCTGCATAGTTATTTAAAGTAGCAATATCAAGTATATACAGCACCATAAATACAACTATTATTCATAGCTTGAAGCGTTAATTTCACATGATTTTTTGTAGGTAATTCTTCACAGTTGTTCACTAGTGTCTTGTACAATAATTATGGACCACCGCCTGGATTCTGTTTCGACGTTCTCTGCTCTGACGATCCGATAATCGACGACAAACGCAGTCCCGATTACAACGTAGATATGAAGGTAAGACTTTATTATTCTCTCACAATGTTAGATTTAAAAACAGCGTCTGTCATATCGTTTGTTACTTTTCTCACATAATAGTTGTTTTCTATTTGACTTATGGAATCGATGTATCCATTTTCTACGAGTACCCACATACATACAAAGATATTTTAGACATTTCGTAACCACCCTTATGTTATTTATCGAACTTAACGTCCGCTGACCTTAAGTTAGAGAGCCCCGACTCCCGGAGGAAACAGATATCCAAGCTGTGTTTCCACGATTAATGACCGTCTGTCACGAAAAGTAAAATGAGTTTCACACCCGGCTGTCAGTGCCAGCGGAATAATTAGTGCTGGTACGGCAGGAAGAAGGTATTTAGGTGCATAAATCGCTTTTAAAAACTACGCGTTAACGAGCATGAACCTGCGACAATGCCCCGAATGATGGATTAACCGGTGTATATTGACAGATCTTCTGACAAATATATTCATTGTGTAGGTTGCTGGCTTTATGTATTTTGCAAAAGAACAAGCCAGACGATACAGTACGAATAATATTATATTGACGATGGGCGGTGATTTCACATTCATGGACGCCCATATGTGGTACACTAATTTGGACAAACTGATAAGGTATGTGCATGTGTGTGTGTATGTTTGTAGGTTGCACAGTTGTTAAAGTATATCCGTGTACAATCTGTACACTATCAAACACGTAACATTATTCTAACGATGGGCGAAGACTTTAACTACCAAGATGCGCATATGTGGTTTGTCAATCTTGACAAACTTATTCGGTAAGTTGGCATGTTGTACATTGTGTAATTGGGATAACTATAGATGGGCACAAATATAAACTACACTCATTGGTTCTAACTGGTGTCTGGGTAATAATCAATACATTATATATAGACACACGAATGCACTACAAACTACTGGATCCCAAGTGAACCTGCTGTATTCAACGCCATCTTGTTATCTGAAAGCCGTTCACGACGAGGACAAGAACAAACAATGGCCGGTGAAATATGATGACTTCTTTCCGTACGCCTCGGATCCACATACATATTGGACCGGATACTTTACGTCCCGTCCGACGATAAAACGATTTGAAAGGATCGGCAATAACTTCCTGCAGGTATAAATCCTTCAGAACGACCCGTAACATGAATGTGTTATTGATTGATACTGATGCTGAATGATGGATTACGTGTAGTAAGTTCCTTCTGTAACTCAGTGGTGAATGTTGTTTAGGTGTGCAAACAGTTATACGCACTGACGGACCTGGGTCCCGAGGATTGGGTAGACTTGAATTCCCTACGTGAAGCTATGGGAGTTATGCAACATCATGACGCTGTAACGGGCACTGAAAAAGAGAATGTCGCTCATGATTACGCTCGTCTGTTGTCAGAGGGCTTGACAGAATGCGGGCTCGTTGCCAAAACGGCTTTGAGGTTAGAATGTACATGAAATTCCACATTTAATAGCGAAACTATCTGACAAATACACAATCACGTGCTTATCTAATATTAAACACATTGTTTACGATGAATAATTTGGACAGAATAATTCCTTTACCTAGTAAAATGTTTATAGCAAAATTATAACATCGAAAAATGAAGATGCCGATCTCGTGCCGAAACTTTCGTTAGATTACTGCCTGCTACTTAATATCAGCAGTTGTGAATTAACGGAAAAGTCCGACAACTTTGTTGTGACGCTGTATAATCCATTGAGTCGACCTGTCTCACACTATGTTAGATTACCTGTCACAGGAACATCGTACACTGTCACCGATCCTAGTGGTATGTCATTGTCGTATGTGCGTGTTTGTTTATAACTATTGTTAAATAAATAATTGTAGGCACGGATCTGACCGTACAACTGACGCCCATACACGATTCTGTACTCTCCATCCCTGGCCGAATGAGCACTGCGATAGCTGAACTGGTCTTCCATGCGTCCGATCTGCCACCGTTAGGATTTAAATCCTATTTCGTCAAACAGTTAAGCGTTGGCGATATTACTCTTGAAGAAGATACCTCTGAGGATAGAAATATTATAAAGGATGGCGTATGTTTCTTTGCATAACTTCCTTAGCTTGTCGGAACCTACAAAGTACACATTAATGTTATAGAATATTCAGTTGAAACTGGACGAAGACTCTGGTCTCATCTCGCATGTGAAGATCAACGGAGTCGACTTTGCCATTCGACAAGATTTCCTCTGGTACCAGGGCGCTGCAGGTAACAATAGGGAGTTTAAGAACCGCTCTTCAGGAGCCTACATCTTCAGGCCAAATGGCACAGATGCTTCGACTGTTTCACCACGCGCAAAGACAAAGGTGTTTAAAGGACCTCTGACGCAGGAATACCATCAAGTCTTCAATGACTGGGTCAGTCAAGTGATCAGAATATATGCACAAGAAAGCTACGCTGAATTTGAATGGCTAGTTGGACCTATACCTGTAGAGTATGTCAATGTTATCCAAATAGAAAACGGCGGTTAATATTAACTATAATATGTTTTCCACAGTGACAAACTGGGCAAAGAAATCATATCGCGATTTACCGTAGATTTAAAGACCAATGGAACATTCTATACCGATTCGAATGGCCGTGAAATGTTGAAAAGAGTTAGGAATTATCGGCCTACGTGGAAAGTGAACATTGAAGAAACTGTTGCGGGTAATTATTATCCTGTTACTTCAAAGATTCTTGTACGAGATGAAGCTGCCAATGTGCAATTAGCGATATTGACTGACAGGGCGCAAGGTGGATCAAGTTTGAAAGATGGAGAGCTGGAACTAATGGTAAATCAGAACTTATACACATGGATGTTAACTAAGGTTAAATTTTAATACGTGTATATTATAGATACACCGACGATTATTGCATGATGACGCGTTTGGTGTTGGTGAGGCACTGGATGAGAAAGCATTCGGTACTGGTCTAGTAGCCCGAGGCCAGCATTATCTACTCGCAGGACCTATTAAAAATGCAGGTAATATAAACTCTTATTTCTTTACTAAGTAATATGTTTACTAAAATAATATACATATATGTTTTATGATAAAACAGCACAAGAAAAAGACGTCGCTCAGAGGAAATTATTATCAGCATGGTCATTTATAACTCCCACTAACGATATGTCATACCAGCAATACAAGAATCAATATGTGATGCAGGTAATTACTCGTTTCTACCAGAGTTCAATAGCATTTGTAACGAACTTTGATTCCAGTATGCTGGACTGAAACACGCCTTGCCCAAGAACGTACAAATTCTAACCCTTGAACCGTGGAAAGCAGCAACATTCTTACTTCGACTGGAACATATCATGGAGAAAGACGACGATCCTGAATTATCAAAACCAGTAACTGTTGACATCAAAGTATGTACAGATATATTTTATAATATATGTATATGGTTTATTGTCTGTTGTATTTTACAGAATCTATTTACACCATTTACTGTCAAATCTGTCCGTGAAACTACCCTTGGAGCGAATCAGTGGATTGAACAAAACCACAGATTAAAGTGGAATGCAGGAAGCAAGTTAGAACATCTTGTAAACCATCCTGATTACTATAATACGGAAGATGGCATTATTTGGCTAAGAAATCATCCGAACGATACGAATGAAATACCAACAGATAATCTAACAATTGTGAATATTGATAATGCTATTCTCAAGGACCTGGACCAGTACAACGCATTCGAGTTCACGTTGGAACCAATGCAAATTCGTACATTTGTAATCGATATCGATAAATTGCAGTAGATAGATTTATATTTGTAATATGTACTACATGACTGAATATGTATAATATGTGTATCAGGGTTTAAACCAAAATAATAAAATATATAGTAATAACATATGATGCATAATTTCAAATATCTGTTACGAATACTTATGATCTATTTAAATCGAGCTACAAATCATTAAGTTTCTACTTGTTTGAATTATTAGCTTAATTTTATCTATTCGTTATATATGCATGTATTTATTTATACAATAGATAATTATGGGTTATTTAATCTGGTTTAATGTAAATATTGAATTTCTTTCGGTTAGAGTACAATTTGAACAGCGCGCAATCTGAAATATACTGCGCATGTGCAATTTTCTCACTTCACAGTTCAGAAAATAACTTATAAAAGTATATAATAAATTATTTAATACCTATATTAATAATACAAGAATGTGCGGAGATTGTCGGTATTTCAAGATACAATCAATATTAGTACTTGAAATTTATTTAAAAAAAATATTTTTCTACTGAATGATCATGTGATTGACTGAAGGGAGCCATTATATGTCAGCATTTCTGAAATACTTTGCTCAGTCCGTCGGAATGACTGGCTGACTAGATTTAATTAGATTCTGTGAATATTACGTGTGCTATTTGCATTGGAGATTATTGTGTAAGTGTAAAGTACAGTATATATTGCAACAAGCAGTGTTTAGTTAAAATTTATATAACTCAAAAGCGAAAAGTGTCTATGCATTGTGCATATTTAATTAGTAGTAATTGATCTTTAATTCTCATAACCATGGAAGTAAATAAAGACGAAGCTGAGCACTGTATTGAAATTGCTGAGAAATGTATAGCCGCTGGTGATGGGGAAAAGGCTAAAAAGTTTTTACAGAAAGCTGAACGCCTGTTTCCAACGAAACAAGCCCAAGGTAACTACATGTTGAATTACTTGAAATACATATCTATCTGACCTGTGCGATCTTTTTTGTAGCTTTACTGGAACAAGTTTCAAAAATGCCACCGCCAAAGGCAGAACCTGAACAGGTTCGCAAACGACGCGTAACTCCGAAACAAGAAGAGACCATTGCTCCGGAATACTCACAAGAACAGTTGGAAGCTGTGAAACGAATTAAAAAATGCAAAAACTATTACGAAATATTGGGTGTGACGAAAGATGCTACGGATTCGGACATTAAGAAAGCGTATAGAAAATACGCTCTAGAAGTGCATCCGGATAAAAATAAGTACCCCGGTGCCGCGGAGGCTTTTAAAGCTCTCGGCAATGCTTGTGCAGTGTTGTCTGATGCGGATAAACGCAAACAATACGATATGTTCGGCTCGGACGAGGAGCGAATGGCTTCTACACACCATAGACATCAACCTTCGGAAACTTATACTCGCGGTTTCGAGTCCGATGCAACAGCAGAAGAGATATTCAACATGTTCTTTGGGGGCGGGTTTCCTTCTTCTCAGAATGTGTATGTACGACGTGACGGGCGTTGGCAACGACGTGGTGAGACACATCATAGACACAGAGAGGTTAGTTTTTCATCTGTCACTTTGTATTAGAATCATGATCTGCATATGTATTTTCTTGTGTTGCATATGTATTTTCTTGTGTTGCATATGCATTTTCTTGTGTTGCGTATGTATTTTCTTGTGTTGCAGCAACAACAGCCGCAGAATGGCTATACAGCATTCTTACAGATGTTACCGATCTTGCTGGCCATTATCCTGTCAATGATGTCGAGTTTCTTCATCTCTGATCCCGTGTACAGTTTGCAGAGTAGTCAGTAAGCTGGCTCGTTACAGTGCAGCTGACAGTTATTGTGTTAATGTTGTGTTTCTTAAAGCAAATATCCGATCGCTCGTAAAACTATGAACTTGAAAGTGAACTATTACGTGAAAGAGAACTTTCACACAGAATATCAAGGTTCGCTGCGTCGACTAGAGATGTCAGTGGAAGAAGAATACATCACAGCGTTACGACATGCCTGCTACAGGGAAAAGAGTTATCGTAAGTGACAAAACACTAACACTGTAGCCACGGCCTTCTCTGATCGAGAATACTGCTGCTAATATAGGTTACATTATAAATTATTGCAGGTGATACAATGATTTGGAAAGCTCGCAATTTCGGTGACAGGGACTTGTATCAGAAGGCACAGAACATACGGACGCCATCTTGTGATACACTGCATGAAATTCAAGCACACTAAACGGAATTATCTAGTACAATTATCTGCATAAAGTCTAAAGGTATTTGTTATTATATATAATATTTATATCTCCTCTACATACCTCCAACCAGGCCTGGCTTTAGCCCAAAACGGTTAAATCCTCCGGCCCTGTCTTGTTTTCTCCTGTCCTTTCACAATATATTATCGACATTTTATATATTTTAACAGCGAAAAAAAAACAACAATAAAATGTGTATAATTGTTTGGTTTATTACGGTTTTTTTTTACACACAGACAGATTAATACCCTGTTACAATCATGATTCAACATTTTAATTAATTAATTAGTGTCGTAGGTAATTTTGAAAAACAGTTTGTATAGAATTATGATGATAACGCCATTATTGTGTCCAATATAAGTTAAAAAAATATCTGTTACAATTATTACTTGTTTAATTTATTATTTAACCTTGTTTGTTGTTGATATATATAAATAAATACATAAGAAAAATACAATGTTGTATATATATACAAGAATTTCCCTTAATAATAAATATTTCCATTTTTCAGATCCGCTCCTAAATTCCTATCCGTTATCCCAGTAGATTTCCTTCATTGTGAAAAAGCACCCAGAGAATTGCGGTAAGTTCTGGATTTAAATAATATCTCTACATAAATACGGCACATAGAAAAATACAAGTTGACGATATGTTTGTAGAATAATCACAGTTAATCGTTGATAGAATTACTCATTCATTACGGCTCGTTATCCTCATCGTCATTGGCTTCAGTATCGGTTGATCTGTCAGCGTACTGGTCGTGTAATACTTCCAACCGATTACTTATAGCCGTGCTACGTTGTGTAGTGTTAGTTACTTTATTCACCAACTGTTGGCACTGTTCCTCTAACCGTCTTAACCTCACTTCACGTCGCGATAACATGTCATCTGTATTATTGCTTTGACTAGTAGATGCATTGGACGAATCGCCTTTCAGTGAGTTTTCTATATCCAACGAACTAGATAATAATGCGTTGTATTGTTCTGCATTTGCAGAATTTTGTACTTCATGTGTCTTTGTATCGTTTACTTCAGGTTGTGGCTCATTACATTCAGTCTTGGATTCTATATTCTGTTCCACGTTTGTTTCTTCTGAACTAATATCTGTCGCAAGTTCTATCTTATCTATATGACTAGAACTATCACCA
This sequence comes from Carabus problematicus, assembly GCA_963422195.1. Lineage (NCBI taxonomy): Eukaryota > Metazoa > Arthropoda > Insecta > Coleoptera > Carabidae > Carabus > Carabus problematicus. The sequence goes on from OY728585.1 coordinate 949,154, forward strand.
TCTGTTTGACTAGATTCCTCCGTTACTTCTGTCGCGTCTGTATAACTAGAATTCCTATTGTCTGTAGTGCTAAATTCGGTACTTGTTCCTGTGTTACTGTCAGTTGTATCTGCATTATCTAAACTAATTTCCGCAGTCTTTAATTCTGTTTCTAAATGTAGAATTTCACCCGAAAGTTCTACAGGTTCAGCTGTAGCTTCACCCACTGCGGCTTCTGAACTTACAGCGTCCATTTTGTGTTCTGATTGCTGTGAAGTCAAATCAACATCACTATTTCGATGTGAAACTTCATTGTCATCCGTGTCAGATGTCTGTTCGCCTCTGTCATCCACTTGTAACTTCTTCTGTCGCCTGTACGACGGTTCATCATCACTTGAACATTCCCGTTCATCACTGTACCCACTCTCAGCACTGTTATTTACATCATCCGCAACAGTAATCTTTCTCGCTGCGAACTCTGTCCGCAACTTTCGCCATTCTTCTTCCGTGTTTGTGTTCTTCTCCCGTGCCTGTCCCCATTTCTCGCGACAATATTCCAATTCGTGTTTTAACTCATTCAGCATCTTCCGTTTCTGGGCCAGTTCATATCGGAGTATTTTCTCATGCGTGTGTAACTGTTGATGTTGTCTTTGCATACGACCAACCTAGCAAACAAATATTCGTGTTAATAAACTCCGATGTGCAGAGGAGTATTCAGCGATACTTACCACGTGCCATGTTTTGCTCAGTTCTGTAGAGACAGTCTCCAACCGCTTCTCTTGATCCTGCAGTCGCACTTCTAAATGTGTATTGAGCTGCTTCAGTCGGGACATTTCTTTCACCAGGGATTTCTTTTCAAGTATAAGATCCTTGGCGAATAGAATGCACAGTTTAATAAAATACTTTTATGCTGAAGGAAAATATAAGCTACAACTTACTTTTAATCGTATAAATGTTTGACTAACACTTAGTACAAGCTTGGGCCCCTTTGGAGTCTGTACTGACTTGTAACATGGATCCGTGCCATTATCATTGATATCCACTGGCTGTTGTCCACTTTGTTGCCGCAACAATTCAATCAATACACGCCAGACTTTCGGTAGAATCGTTACAATCTCTTCAGCACTATTCATTTGATTCGTTTGTTGATCTGTACATTTCAAACCAGAAGTATAATAAACTAATGTGCCAAAGGTTGCATACCTCACACATTACCTGGCGTATTTTCTTCTGGTATAGTTGGCAGCATTGCAAGAGCACTCGGGTTTGACGTTTCAAAATCAAGATTATCCTCGCTGTCTATCTGTGCTTCCACAAGACGCTTTTCCTCATTTACCTGATTTACCAGATCCAACAAGACTTTAGGCAATGCAGAAGAGACTTCCTGTGATTCTTCATTAACTACGATGTCGGTGAGTAAATCGTGATTTTCTTGCAGCAGTTTAATGAGTTTGTCAAAGTTGATCTCTTGGCAATTGTGGAAGCCGAATAGAATTTGTGAAAATAACTGAAAAAAGATTACGTACTTTGTTAGATCCATGTAGAATTGTGATGATATGTGTTACTTACTTGATTAATAACAGACATTTCGGCTTCCAAGCCCCGATACTCGGCTTTTGCAAGTCCCAACTGTGATTCCAGAGTTTTTATATCATCATACTTAGTGGAAACATCAGTTTCAAGTTCGGTAACGCGTTCTTCGAAATCGCTAGAAACATTTTAATAACGTTATGGTATTTATAAACTAGAAATGAAATAAGTAAATCACATTAAATTATTCTTATACCGTAATTCGTTTTAAAAACTGTAGTGCGGTTCTTGTGTACTTAATTTATTAATACGTATCGATCTAAATAAAGACTGTTATTTGACCGTACGCAAATAGAGAGCATGCAGCGTCGATGTAATGCAGGATCCATATCACACGATCGGCTTATAAATAATGCTCACCTATTTTTCTTCTGTTCGTCTTCCAGGCTATTCTTGGCGTCTGATAACTGTGACGCGAGAAGCTCTCTCTCGGCTTTCGCGGCCGCCTGACGTTGTTCGTACAGTGTCCGTAAGGCGCGTATATTCTTCAACTGTCTCTCATATTCGTCGCGAAGGTTCGTGGATAACATTGATGCTTCCCGCTGTGCAAGACCAGCCTCAATTTCGGAGACCTTCGATTTCAACTGCAACATTTATTCAACAATTAAAATCAACCATTCGAATTTTCCTCCAAGAATCGCAGAACAGATTTTACATACCTCTTGCAGTTGATTTTCACGAATCTCCAATAGTTTCTTCGACACCCGGATCACATCTTTCAGAGCCACCACATGACCATGATACTCCTGGCGTTCTTTTTCAAATTCCAACACTTGTACATTGACAGCTTGCAAGTCGTTCTGTGTTTCTGCTATGCTCTTGCGCAATTCTAAATTCTGCTGCGTCAGCCCTTCATGTTTTCCTAGTTCATTCGATAATTCACTAACTTTCGTTTTCAATTCGTTGTTTTCTAATTTAATTTTCTCATAATCATCCCGCACATCGTCAGGTACAACATTTTCGCATATCAGTATTTCTTTATTATCCTGCTTCATCATGTCTTTAAGCTGATCGTTTTCTTGTCTATACTTGGCTAATTCTTCTCTTAGGAATATTATCTCCCTGCTTCGTTCGGCGATTGCTTCTCTTCGTGCTAAATGTTTCTTCTCCAATTCGGATTTGAACTGTTGAAGTTTTGCTTCACGCCGTCTTCGTCGCGCGCCTTCATCTTCCGTTTCTTCTGTTGTTTCATTCTTAATTGGAATCGTCTCACTCATTGTAGGAATATTCGTTGAAGATGATGTACTTGCTTCACGTTTAGACACCAGTGTGCACGGTTCAACTAACTGCGACGTTGTGACTGGTTGCGCCGGTTGCACTTCTGCATGTGGTGGCGGCCACCAAACATCCGGTTGATCCTGATCGACGCTCATGTTGTTTCCCATAATCCACTTTCGATATAAAAGGCTGTAAAGACAATTATAAACCAATCCCTGTTAACCGAATGCATTAAGTCGAGCTCCATATTAAATTAGGAACAATCTAGAACAATGCCTTTGTATTAGAAGCATTTGTATACGTCGTTGGCCGCCGCCATGTTTATTTACTAAACGGTAAAATTTTCCATGTGTAAATAACAAACGTTAGAAGCGTAGAATGAGTTTAATCATATGGGCGCACGTCAATATTTTCTTCCTAGTCTGGACGATTTAATTTTGGACTTGGCTGTTTATCGAATATTGTTCAAAGAAAAGTCAGTGCCGGTGCCAAATGTGTGATGCCACGTCACCAGACACTACGCACTGGGAACTTACGAACAATAGCGCCCTTACATTTACATGTATCTGTATGGCGAATAACCGACATATTTCATAACCTATCGTTGATACAAATAATTCTACTCGCGTTTCATTGATTTCCAAAATATTTGACAAAGCACACGTGTCAACTATTTTTAGACGTGTTTTGTAACGTTTAAGGGCCGTGCTAAATTTATGCTAACCGCATAACAAAAGTGTTTGAAAAATTAAATAAAGAAATGCTAAATTCATACACTTTTAATCGAGAAGATCGTGATTAAATTATTCTTAGCAATATTCCCAAAAGATCTTTATAAGCATTCTAGAAAAATCACAAAAGATTTGCCAAATTGTTAAGGTTATTATATAAACACATAATTGCATCATAAAGTAATTTCTTATTGCATAAGCTTTAAGGAAATATAAATTATTAAAATAATTCTGGAGATATGCTAAAGCACAAAGCAAATGGATAATTATTATAATAATAATTTGTTAAAGTACTCACTTTGTAGTGTAGTAAAATACACTTGTTTTCCAGTAAGAACGTTTCAATCTACTGAATGTTGTTATTTAATTTACACACTTGATTTTGATCGAGAATTTGTTGAAAATCGTGTTGCTAGCGATGTTTAGGACATTCACCAAGCTACTAACACATATAACAGCCGCATATAACTACGAGTGTGACTTCTGATAAAAATAACTTAATGTACACACAGAATTCTCGTCATCGTTCGATTTCGCTCTCGGCCGCTGTTACTGTTCGTTCCACACTCTCATTACTGTTGGCTTATTACTCTGTATTTTTAGCCAATGAATAACTTTTTTCCCTTTGTTTCTAAACCGGTAAACATTGGCCGAAATTCTGAGAATGTCAAGTGCACAAGTATTTTGATAACGTGATCGCACATCAGGTGATTCAGATCATTTAGATCTACTAGTTTTCAGTTGAACATCTCTCGATTATTCAATTCATATTTTTCAGAAATATCTATAAATGTAGAACGATAATAGTTTTCTGAGAACGCGTAGTTGTTTTTGTAAATGAAACATTCAAATTTTAGAAATAACAATATATTTTTTAAATAGTTTTTTACAAATCTTTAGTAAAACAGCCTTAGATATATTAGGAATGAGCTATATAGTGTAAGAAATTAAGGAACAAATACTTATAAGATGATTATGCTGAAATGACACAGAATGTAGTTTATATTATGCGTCTCTTCAGTACGTCGACAGCACTTTTCAAGGAATCAAGTCGTTTCCGTAAGGATCTGGTTTTTCTAGAATAAAGTCCTAGTTGTTTCTTCAATTTCCATACGTAGTTTTCCGAACAGATTATATTATAAGCAGCACCACTGAACAAATGAAAATGCACATTTAGATATATTTTTTTGCACATTTAGAACAATATTATTACTTAAATTCTCCCACTGATAAATTGTCTGGTATAGTATAATCATGATCTAAAATTATGCTAAAACAGAAAACCAACTGTAATTATACATTTTCATATATATAACTATCATACTTTTCAATCATTTCCTCTTCATTTGCTCTATAAGTTTCAATGTTTTTAAAATGACTCTTTTTTTTATTTCGTAATAGTTGTATGCTCTCTTTTTTGTTTCTACGCTTATGTCTATTTTTAAAACATGGCGCTTTCTTGACTGTTCTCTGGTGTTTTTCATTTAACAAATTATTACTAACTTTTTCTTTAGGTAAAAGCTTGTTTTGGTCACCTGTTTCGGCTGAAATACTGTAACAAAACTAATTTTGACAAACAAACAGTAATTGTACTGTACGTACCAATAATTATGCATGGAATTTATAACGGTGAGCAAGTCTGATTCATCATTTATCGTTATAATGTCTGCAAATTCTATATTTTTGTCTACAAACTTTTCTACTAAGGTGCGATCATTATTTTTCTGTAATACGGCAACTTTATCTGGCTTTGTAGGCAATTGAAGATTATTTATTTGGTTTATATCAGCCTTGATAGACAATGCAACACACGATGTATCTTCTTTGTTACTTGAAAACACGCTTTTTGATTCAGTTGCATCATGTTTTGGTATCTTTAAATACAAGCTAGGAATAGCACCATTCTTTAACCTCGTATCTATGTAATCCTCTCGTTTGAAATGATCTGAACAAACCGTCATTTCACTGACGTTCTCAACTTTACGTATTGGGATATTATGCACGGAAAACCATAATTCAGCCACGGTCTTTGGAAACCTATAATCAAAATTCATATACCACGTATTAAAACCATCAATTAAACTTACTTATGATATGTTACACCCGGTATAGCATCCTGGTTATTACAACAATTCACGTGGCATAAGAAATCCATCTTAAATTAACTTTGAATTCAAAATTAACCTCTAGCTGTCAACTGACAGTTCGGATGCCGGAACCATATGATTATACGGGATGCGTACGCAGAACAAAAAAGCGTTGTTTTGTTCGTGAAGTGTCACAAACATGCTGCAGTTGCAAGTCTAAATTATCAGTTTTTATCATCCAGTAACAATTTTTATTTATGATCGCCAGATATGCATGTTCTTCTTTTCGTTTATTACTGAATAAAAGCACTTTATTCAAGATGAGCCAAGAATTAGATAGGTTAGTGGCGTGTATATTGATATAAATATTTGTAAACATAAATATATATTAATTTATTACTTACAGTGCTACGGTACAAAGTATAAAATATCGTGTTTCCACAATTGAACGCCAAATAAGCACTCTGAGTTCGGAACTTGCAGATATCAAGTGTATTTTGAATACGAAAACTGTGAGGTACGTACGATAAAACATCATCATGTGTTACATAAATACTTGGCATTAGTTTTAGTGAGCCAAGTTTGCCGCAAAAACGTAAATTTACTGAATTCAGCGACAGTAATGGAGATGATGGTGATCATGCTAAAAAAGTTAAAGGCGACTTCAAATACGACTCGAACGGTTATGTACAAGTGTACACGGACGGGGCGTGTGAGAACAATGGCAAAGCAGGGGCCAAGGCCGGGATAGGGGTGTGGTTCGGTCACGGGCATCCATTGTAAGTTCTGAAAGCACGTAAATTGAACAGTGAATAAATGTTTCATTTAGAAATCTAGCTGAACCTGTCAAACGCCGAGCAACTAATAATGTTGGCGAGATCGAAGCTTGCACACGTGCAATCCAAGTTGCCCACAGCGCAGGCGTAAGGAAAATATGTATAAACACAGATTCAGAATTCACTATCAATTGTATAACGAAATGGATACGCGGCTGGAAGAAAAACGGATTTAAAACGGCGAAAGGCGCGCCAGTGTTGAATAAAGACGAGTTAACAGAACTAGACCAGACAATAAACTTAATGGAAGATGTGAAATGGGTAACTTACGGTACCTCCTTGTAATATATTCTTTGTGTTTATTCCGTGGTTGCTTACAGAATCATGTGCGAGGCCATCGAGGCATAGAAGGGAATGAAGCAGCCGATGCATTAGCTAGAACTGGCGCAGCACAATATAAATCTAAAAAATATTAAACACAATTGTTATAATTTGACTTGAAATGTTTGTTGTTGAGGCCAATAATATTTTACATATATTTGATATCGTATATGATCTTCCTAAAACTACAATTCCTTGATTATGTTATCCTGAAACTTACATTCGTATCCAGCTAATTTAAACTACAGGTACAACTATAGAATTGATGTTCAGCTATCTTCACAGCAGCAAACTTCATATAAGTTTGTGCTAACCTCAAATTAAGTTGACAATTGCAAATCAACATTAGTGCACTGTAAATACAACTTCAAAATGCGATACGCACAATTAGTTATAGGCCCAGCAGGTTGTGGCAAGGTACTACATATAATTGTTATCAAATTTAAGTTATTATATTACGCATTTCCCTACAGTCCACCTATTGTAGCACCTTAGTACAACATGGTGCGGATACAAACAGGAATATAGAGGTTGTAAACCTGGATCCTGCAGCCGAACACTTTGATTATAATCCGTCAGTTGATATACGCGACCTGATCAATGTGGATGATGCAATGGACGACGAGGAACTACGGTTTGGTCCGAATGGTGCACTTGTGTTTTGTATAGAGTAAGTACCGTAGAACTGATACATCTCTGGACAATATCGCTGATGTATTATTCAACGTAGATACCTAGTGGAGAATTCTGATTGGCTACGAGAACAACTAGGCGACGCGGACGATGACTATATTCTGTTTGATTGTCCGGGCCAGATAGAACTATACACACATCTGACAGCTATGCGTAGCTTGGTAGGGCTGCTCCAGAACTGGGGCTACAATGTGTGCTCTGTGTTTCTCGTGGATGTACAGTTCATGGTTGACGGGGCGAAATTCCTGTCTGGCACGATGGCCGCCCTTAGCGTTATGGTTAACCTCGAACTGCCACACTTGAATGTGCTCAGCAAGATGGATCTATTGAGCAAAGGTGCCAAGAAGCAACTGGAAAGATTCCTCGAACCAGATCCACATAGTTTGTTAGGAGATTTAGAGAATACCAGCTCGAAATGGTACACCCGACACAGACAGTTGTCAGAGGCCGTGGGCAGGTTGATAGAAGACTACAGTCTGGTACGATTCTACCCGCTGAATATCAAAGATGAAGAGAGCATTGCTGATATTCTAATGACTATTGATAGTATAATTCAGTACGGCGAAGACGCAGATGTGAAAATGAAAGATTTCGATCCACCAGAAGACGAAGAGGATGATTAAATCGCTTTTAAATGTAATTTTAGCTTGTTACTTTTCTAATAAAAACATTGAAACTTACTGTTGTATATTATTCATTATTGCCGGCTTTTGTAACATATTTCAGCGAAGGAATAGAGAACTTATTAGCAAAGATTTTATCAAAGTGTGGTGGGTCTAGTAAAATTATAGGGCACAGATCAATAATTTAACATGAATTTTACATCTTGAATTACAATTGTCGATGGTTCATAGTCGTACTTCAGGTAAAAATCGTGGTAGAGAAATTTGTTTTAATAACATTTTTTTTATATTATTGTCACAGCAAATGATCACTTTACCAAAAAATGTGCAAATTTTCAATTTACCTCGTAATCCTTACAAAACTACTAACTAATTTTGCTTTCCAAAACAAATTTCCCCTACGGAATATAATACTACAAACATTTCCGGTACCATAACCATAATTTAAAAAAACCTAAATTGTTCAGGTTTTTCACTAAATTTAACTTAATTTCATGCCCAAAAAAACGTAGTATTGTTTGTAATTGTTTCTATAACCGAATAGTTGGGTTTAATTTGTTGCTTTCTAACAAATTGTCATATAGAGAGAGAGACTAATCTATTAGGAAATGTATTTAGTGTACTTTCACTACTCTAAGTAATGACAGAACACCTCTTTCTGCTTTTATGCTCACACACAATAACACGTAGTACAATCTGCGCATCGAGGTGTATAAACATTATGAATATCACGCGTAGTTAATTATAAAAATACCATTGTAATATCTCCACCTGTGTCAGTGGCGTAGTATGTATATTATAATTAATATTATCCGTCGATAATTGGAATATTTTCTTTTGAACACACCGTCTAATAATGTGTTACCAAGCTCTGTTCAAGATCAACTAAATATATCTATATTGAGGCTGACACAACCGAACGTAAATACGTAAAATGTCATTTTAAATAATTTAACAGGAATCCTCTTGACAGTACGTTCATGAATACTTGGTTTTCTACTTGGCTAAGCATAACACATTGTTTTATTTTCGTTTAGAACAATTCTGTATAAAACCACGTGCAAATATTCACACAGATGTTAATTCACAACTAGTGCACACGTACACCAACTAATAAGAATACCAAACTAATCATATATATTAATCCATATACATTGAAATTGTTTGACGTAGAATACTTTTTGACAGAATGGAGCACACAATTTTTATACTGACAGTGACTTTTTGTTTTCTTATCGGCGATATCCAGGCGTACCAAAGTGACAGTTCAAGGGGCCGAAGTAGGCAATTGACGGGAGCGCAAAGAACCCGCAACAATCTTCACAATGTTCAAACTAATCAAGACAACTTTGCCTCTAGATATGGACGATGTAAGTACAGATAAAGTTTTTTTAAATCATTTTAAATTCACATCATTTTATTATGTACATAAATCTACACCGAATAAGTATTTCGCTATTAATAAAATCAATATGTAATCTTGTGCGGATGTCCGGCTATCTTAAACTCCAGATAATGCGTCTCTTCCGGTTTATTACCCTTCGACGGTGCAGCTCGTGATTGAATTGTCATTGTTGGATCAGTATTAGCTTCGGTATTCCCAGTCGAGCCTGTCTCTGAAGATACTGTCTCTGTGCTTGTAGAAATTACAAGTAATATCACTGGAACAGCATTACAAATAAACACTACTACAATGCTAAATCTCAATAACCTCTGCTTATTATGATTGAATGAACTTACGGTTAATAAGTGTATACTTACACGCAAAAACTAATAAACCACGCATGTTGAACTAGAAGTTTTATACTTTTATACTAAACAGTAGTTATCACCAACGTTATGGCACTGTATTTATAACGTAGATAGTGTTGTGATATCGAACACTAGACTCTCAGAACCGGTCTGAGAATTCACGGACATACAAAAACTGTAAAAAGTAGAATATTGTAACCTTCACATTGTAAATTGCATGTTGCAAACGATTGCGTTAATTGTTTACAATACGCGATCCATTAATTCACAGATGAGTTGAATATAAAACAATATTCTATGTCGACAATACAAAAATTCCCTGTACGGTACTGTACACATAATTATAACGTTTAAAATTAATATTAGATACGTTAAAATTTACCGTGTATTTAGATTACAAAAACAGTCATTTCGTTGTTGATAAAATAATTGCAAAATAAATAATTACTAGAGATAATGGTTATGTTCCGTGTGTTCTTTCTAGTTTTGTCCTTGTTCACCGTGGTCAAGTTTCCCAATGAAGGGTGTAGGACGCCTACGGGAGATAACGGCACCTGCTTGACAGCTGCCGAGTGCAAAGGAAGAACTGGTACAGCCAGTGGACCGTGCGCCAATGGATATGGAATCTGTTGTGTTTGTAAGTAACAACTTCCACACAATTATCATGCACTCAAATCTTTAAATCGTTCAAAGTTTACTGAAAACGAGTTACATTTGCTGGGCATTCTACTGTACGCATATAATTCGTTAAATCATTTCTTATTGTGAACTGAATTCGTAAGAAAACGGTCGTCAAATGACAATGAAAAACATGGAGCTTGTGCGGATTGAATCAAGAATTCGCAACTCGAAGACATGTTCTAGCACAACATTTATCACAGAATCGCCAGTCCATTGCGAATCCATTTCGTTAGACCATCCATTGTACATTTGTAAATTGAATTTTCATTTAACAGTAACACGGTTTAAAATTCAACAAAGAACGAATAACATGAACAGATGATGATGAGCTGTTGAAATGTTTGAGAAATAATCTTCATCTTTTTTACCAATGTTGTTTTCTTGCGTCTATAAACACAACATAAACAATGGACTGTAGACACAGGAGTAACAAGAGTTGTGGACTCACAAACCCTCACAAATTGTGAGTGTCTTGCCCTCTTCAAAACAGCTTGGAGTGGCGATGGCAGATCCATTAGCCCGCTCGGCTAGTCGGAGCTATTTGCGCGCAACCAAGCCCAGCTTATCCGATCATGCGGAACTGCCAAATATTGTGCTGGTTCGCATCATAACTTATCAACACTTGAGTTTATTGAACAAATGTGTCTAGCAATCAGTAATTGTCTTTCGGATTCTTTCTCGTGACAAACATGAAAGTAGACAGTAATTTGTCAGAGTGCTTTATTAAGAAGTAGTTGAACCAACGCCTTGTTTTGATTTTTTAGTTATCGCTACTTGCGGTGAAACGGCCCGGGAGAATCAAACTTATTTCGTAAACACCGGATACCCAAGTCAGTACGATGCACCAGGCTCTTGCCAGCTCACGCTGCTCAAGTCTAACTTAGATATCTGCCAATTCAGGTAGTAAAATCATATTTACAACAATAGAGATTCATTTATGTTTCCATGTACAATTTTATAGATTGGATTTTGATCAATTTGCTATTATGGGTCCAGAGACGGTGAATAATATCTGCAACAGCGATCAGTTCATCGTATCCGGTGGCACTCCAGTACCGATTATTTGCGGCCTGAACTCGGGCAATCACAGTACGTTATTTAACAAATCATTACACCGTGATTGGGTTCTAGTATGTAACGAATTTTCTAGTGTACATTGATGCCGGCGTCGGAATGACGAATCCGATTATCTTAACGGTGGTCACAACAGGACCGTCGTTTCCACGAACCTGGAAAATTCGCGTCTCTCAAATTCCGTGTTACACATCTTACAAAGGTAAGCGCTATTATCTACTGAATATTTAGAGGTTAATTAATTAACATCATATTCATGACCGGCTAAATCTAGATTTTATTTGTGCTGCCAACTTTTGACAGGTTAGATAATTGCTGTTTCTTTCGAAAATATTACAAGCTTTCTATCACTAAGTGTGAACGCAATTGCGTGTTAGTTATGTACTTGTGTTTATTGACAGCTGAAGATGGATGCTTGCAATATTTCACTGGCGTTTCTGGGCAAGTACAATCCTACAACTATGATCCGACCACTGGTTTGCAGCTCTCCAACCAGGACTACAGTATCTGTATCCGGATGGAGCGGAACTTTTGCGGTATTCAGTACACCCAGTGTCCAGACACAGGTATATGCAACATACGTGCCTTATAAAGTATTATTACATTTGCAACTGTGGTCTTGTGTTTCTATTTTGCTTCCCGTCCGGTTGTTATCGGATCGATGCAGCATATTTTCACTCTTTTATTTGCTTATTCGTCCGTTATCTAAACATACTGCTGCTCTGACATCCGGTATAACAGAGCCTGACTTTGTGAGGTTATATAACTTTGACGTGTAACTGTCAAGTGCATACTAGTGATCTACAAAATAAGTTCAATTGTTTACTACTTACAGAAGTGTTCCAGACCAACCAGACAAGAACATACCGAACAAGAACAGGACGTATTCAGGAACAGACAGTAAAGTTATACATAAGTAGACGAAACGTTACTAAACCTGCACCTCTGACCAATCATAAACAAAAACATTGGACTGCACTGTCAATTACTATGACAAGACCGAAGAGAAAACACTGATTGAATTATTCTTGAACTGTTACTGTCATATTTATTACATATATATTGAAATAAAAGTCGTATTTAAGAGTAGATTGCTTTTTTGTTCTTATACGCTCGTAGCTAAGCAACTGATTTTGTTTATTTGTCTAATGTGTGTTTTGTTTTGGTAGCGAGTAATCGATCACAGTCGTTTACGTTGTCGGGTAATTCTGCGCTGGCTGTGCAAGCCATGGTCGGCAGTCAAGGAGCCAACAGTTGCCCCTCGGACTATGTGATCATCCCGTGCGCCAGCAATGTGGGCCGGGCCGTTAACGCTGTACCAGCGTGCCAGGACCGGCTCTGTGGAGGAACATTCGGCGCTGAAGTGTCACTGAATCCCGCAACCGTACAAAGTAAGTATAATCATTTCAGCGATCTTTCAAACCTCGCCCTGCAACCATTCCTCGGTCACATTACATTTGATTCTATGTTATAAAACGTCAAAATGTATAGTAATCAACTTGATACTTGTACTTTTATTACTGCGCATTAGAATTCGTTCAAGAGCAACATGACATTGCGCTTGCGCAGTTTATTGATCGTATGACGTCTTGGTTTATAGCTTATTGTTGCTTGCAATCTCGCCGTATCACCAACCGCGGAAATTGCATTTGAAACGTTCGCATTAAATGCTTGACAATATCTAAATGGAACGCTTATTTCAAAGCATTTAGTTTCTTTGGTATTATTTCTCTTTATCCATTTCTTTTTACAGGTACTGTGAAACCATTCCGGATTAATTTCCACACAGACAATGTGGAGGCCCCGACTGATATTGGCAACAAAGGGTTCTGCTTAAATTACGTGCAACAACCCTGTACGACAATGATAACGTAAGTTTTCATGAAGAAAATATCGACGTTTGAATCTGGGCTAGACCAGTTACGTAAGTACAAATATTCACAAGATTTTGTTTTCTCTTTAATATGTAGAAGTATAATAAACAATTTTACCCAAAACGAATACTAGTTATTATTTATTTATATCTTCGACAAGCCAACAGTTTCCCAATAACAGGCTTCCTCAATTAAGTTATTATAAACATGTAATATGAATGGTAAGAAATAGAAGAGGTTTAGTAAATAATACATTTATTCATAAAATTTACACAAGTTTAAACAAATTAAACATTGAATTGTGCATAATGCGAACAACACAATCAATCAGTGAAGATATAAGTACAACATCATATAATCTGAACATCTTATAACATGAGTAGCTTAAATATATCCTAGTTTTAATGACAGATCAAATGAAATACCTAAACATACATGAATATTAACTATGTGAATCACATACAGATGTACAAAATCTAATAAAATTCATCTCTTTAATCGTTGATGATCAATTGTAATAATCAGTAAATAATTATTGATCTTTATTTCATTGCATTCCATTGCAAAATACAACCGAATATGAAAGAATGAATTTACAAAAAAAATCTAATCTTTATCTTTAGTACTAGTTTTTATAAAATATATTCTCAATCTATAACCGAATATCTATATACTAGATAGTCATTTACATTCTGTAACATTCATTGTACATATATTTTGAATTTTATTTTCGTTATCTCTATTTCGTATCACGAGGTTGGTAGCATTGTATGTTACAGAACACAAACTCACAGTTGACAGTTAATAATTCCAATAGCATTGACTAGAGAACGTGTTTGCACAAAATAACATCGAAAAATTAAATTGCCCATTTTCACCCACAAAATACAGTGTTATTTCTAGTGTAGGATGAATGCCTGACTTACTACTAGTTGAAATGTATAAAAACTTCGAATTACGTGTAACCATTTGTGCAAATCAAATCTGACATCTCAAGCGTCACTTGTCGATTGTTGCTTTTCTTCTACAATGGTGGTTTTTTTAACGGCTCTAAATAGAAACAATATTAATGTCATCTTTGAATGGGTGTTTTCAGAATAATTTCACAATTCTACGTCAAAGTTTTGTTTTCTGGATCCCGCTAACCTTACTTTTTATTTCGAGGTGTTTTACGTCACATGTAGAGATATGAAAGTATTATAATATGATGGATATAAATATGTATGGCATTTACATGTTGTATATAAGTGTGTATTGATGTGCTGGCTTACTCTTTGGCCTTCATGAAGTACGTCAGCAAGTCAATTGGTAGCGGGAACACTATCGTTGAATTCTTCTCCGCCGATATCGTATTCAGCGTCTGTACATACATTTATAGAATCCCATTATATTTTGTAATTAACTTTTTTACTTATGAACACAATTTTACTTTCCCTTATACTCTAATATCTTCTCTGTAAAGTACAATAAAATGGAAGACAAACAAAGAATAGCTCGCGGCTGACAAGGGAGTTTTATTAAATAATTTTGAACGAACGAATACGTGTTTAATTACTTGACATCGCAATGTAATCTCTTTAACGTAATATTTATTCTACTAGCATCAACTAGTACAAAGTAAACAGTGTCTGTCAGTCAACAATCCATAACTAATAACTAATTACTTCGTTGAACAGTTTAACTAAAGTTTGATTGAAACTGCAACGTCAAATATAAACTATTGAATAGTTGATGTAACTTCGTAACACACACATAGAGAGTAAAATATTTTCACATAAATTCAAAGAGCATTAACAGCAAAGAAAAATCGTAGAATAAATCCTGCAAATGTGCTGATTATTTAAACAGAAGCACGGCAACGAATCCGTTACAAAAGCTAACTATACAATTGTATAAACCACAAAGCAAAATACATGCAACGCAAAAAAACACACAAATCTAGAGCAAAATACCGCGTTGAATGGGAACACAAAGTATACACGATACGTCCACGGATACGTAATCACAAAGCAAACATATTCACCTGCAAGTAACGCAGTTGCAGTGCAGCAGGCGAGTCTCCGATAACCTCCGAAGCTTCACGAAGGGCACGGGAAGCTTTCTGTTCGCCCTCGGCAGCGATGACTTTCGCACGAGCTTCACGCGCAGCTTCCGCTTCGGCCGCCATTGCACGCTGCAGTTGAACGGGTAGCCTAACGTCTTTACTACAAGCCATAAACATGGATTCCTGTCATGACACTCGCGCGAATGATCCACGTTGGAAATGGGCACTTACATTTCTACACGTTCCACTTTAATGCCCCAGCTCTCAGTGGCCTCGTCGAGCGATGCTTGCATGGTGGCTGATATCGTTTCACGTTCGCTAAGAATCTCATGCAACGGCCGTGTACCCATTGTGTTACGTAGAGTCGTCTGCGCCAGCAGTCTAGTGCTATGGTGGGCGTTCTCTACATTAGCAATGGAGATGGTAGCATTGGACACTCTATAGTACACGACTGCATCCACAGAAACGGTTACAGAATCCTTGGTGAGTACCTACATTCATACATAGTTCCCTAAGGCCGTGTTCGAATTCAAGATTTTAGTATCTTAGGCACCGAAATTAGGGAGATTTTTTGATCTTGGCGGTCAATTTAGGGTATGCAATTCAGGGCATAGTGTGCTTTTACAAATCCTAATGTCTATTTCTAAAATCCTAACGTTATTTAGTGCACAATTTAAGTTATAAAACCAGTCACGTGGTACATTAGTGCACTAAATAGTCCAATTCGAACGCAGCCTAACTGTCATAATATTTATAAAGTATATTTTATAATTATATTCTGTCAACCAAAAAAACCATAACCTCAAAAGATTTCGTGTTTATCTTTCATCAAAGAATTGAACAGAACAGCATGATAATTAAATTAGCTTTCATCGAAAACTATTCAAAAACATTACTGGTAAAACAGCTATGTGAATTATATTTAATCAGTTAGGAAGTTGAAAGAACACGCTGATTGAAAAGACGATATTCAAATCAATATTTGCGTTGGCTTTTATTTGTAAAGCGCGTGTATGATTTAATATGTAAAAGGGCAGTCTAACCTCTTGCGGTGGGACATCGTAAGTTCGTGTACGCAGATCAACCCTAGCATATGCATCAATACACGGCAGAATGAAGAATATTCCTGCAAAAGAAGAACACATTCACCAAAAACACGAACATTCTGCCAATGGTGCGGGTCATCTATAATGTAATTAACACGACAACTTCGCCAAAACTATCGAAGAAAACGGACCTATTACGGAATATAAGCGCGGTTGTGATTTTTTGCTATAGTTGGAGTTGTACGTGCTTGGAAATAAAAGTTTCTTCTCTTGAATCAAGAGGTATATACAAAAAATCAGACGCAACGAATAGCAGTAGAAATTAGATATATCTTGTGGTAAACTAGTGTTGATTATCTGGGGTAAGAATGTGAAAATCAACTGACATTTCTACTTGCTGACAACAACTACATATACCATATTATTATTCATAAGGCCAGAGCCTACTGTTACGACATGACAGTAATCCGGATTATAACAAACTGTATCGTGTTTAAAATAAGATGTCCGCGACACAAAACTGTTTATATTCCCTGATCTCTAACGATCATTCTACAATTATCAATAACATTACTATATGAATATAGAATGTCTTGTGCGCAAATCAGTTAGATTATTACAGTGTATACTGCTGTAATTGTAGTTGTGTAATTTGTAATCAATTCCCTGTTGAAATTAACAGTGTATGTTAGTTAATTATTTACCTGGTCCTTTTGCACCGCCGGAGAGTAACCTGCCGAGTCTGAATATAACGGCCCGTTCGTATTCCTGCACGACCTGCAACAGAACATAATCTGAAATCAACAAACCTACATACAATATTGTATTCATACTACACAGGTCACACACAATATACAATGCAGACATTTACACCAACGGCCAGAGCCGTATTATCCATTAGGCACTTTAGGCACAATGTCTAGGGTCTACGAAAACAAGATTGATAAAAAAAGGTATTGAGAAGAAAAACAACATAAAAAAAAACATTCTTATATTTTCATCAAATGAGCTGAAGGGATTGGTGCCTAAGGGCTAGGAAAACCTTAATGCCTAATGGCTAGTTAACGCAATCGTTAATCGACTATCAGTATTTTAAAACCAAGTAATCAAATATAGTTTACTCTGTGCAGATATATACAAAGTATAAGGTTGCAATAGTAACAAATAAAAAAGCACTATGAAATAACTATAAATAGAAAGATAGAAACATGAAACAGTAGTTGTATGAAAGAGGAGATGACAGGAGATAGTGTTACAGAGCCGGTCGTGCCTTTGTCATTGTTTGAAAGAACACACCCGACATTCACATACATAAGAGTACATAATATGTATGTGTGTCCCTACTGAGGTTCTCTAATTGTAACTGTAATTAACTTTCATGTCACAATTAACTCCACATTGCAATTAAACAAAATTATAAGTTCGTTTCCATTTTTTTTTTCTATTCAATTAGAATTTTAGTATAAAAGGTTGTTCTTCGTTTGTTGAGTTTTAAATTATATTTTGATTATAAAGTTACGTGACACATAATTAATTACTCGAATCATGTATTATATTATGCGTTAATAAACAGATGATCAAACACAAAACAAAATACAACAAATATGCAAAGAGAGCTGTTAGATGAAGTAACGGATATTTAATTAACTAAACAGCAAAGTCATTGACACACATACGTACTTGATTGATATCTAAACGAGCTCTGAAAATTAAAGCTACTATTTGACAAGTGACATTACCGGTAACCAATTGACGCTTTTTGAATTAAAATCCGTGCTTCAATTACGACATTCATTCCGGACTGGCTTAATCAATCTTTATTAATCAAACAGACAGCCCAATGCTTGTAACATTTTTTTTTTAACAGAATATATAAATGTTCAAAGAGAATTGGCAAGTTTAAATTAAATTCCATTTTGTAATAGATTATAAAACATGAACTGTCAGTGCAAAAAGTTGAGGAAAAGTTTCTCTTATTTTAATTGTATTTTTCAAACCGAATATTCGGTTGTTTGTTTCTACAGGCAATAGTATATTATTAAACAACTGGAAAAGAATTTCAAACATGGAATTTATTCTTTAATATATTTTACTTCGACTCACACAAGAATATATTTGTGTATACGGACTTTCAATGTAATATAACTGCTTTTTCATTTTCTTCTTTTCACATATCCTTCGTTCTTTACGGATGTAGTAGTATTATACATTTTTCACAATAAAGTGTAATAACATGTAAAACAGAATGCTCAATTTATAAAGTATTTATATAGATTACTAGTATGCCTTTAATAATTCATGATAATAACAGATATAAATATGATATTCTTCATTGCAAAAAACCACATTTATATTTCAGAGATCACACAAATCTATCAAGAAGCAATATGTTCTTATATTTCCCGATATTTTTATATAATAGCTTTATATAAAACCAATTAAGTCTATTACAGCATATGACGTTTCCTTTTCACTTTCTCATATGAATAAATTATATAATTATCTTTCATAGAATTGAGGTTAAACTTCCATTTTCTGATCATGTTACAATGTACGTACATTTGTGTAGTACTTATTAGATTAATTATTTATTCGCTTATACAGAAATTTAGTACATGAAAAAAAAATCACAATATTTCATATGAAATAATCATTAACCAAAGTAGCCAGAACATGGAAAAGCTTCTGAAATAAATTGTTGCCAACATAAAAAAACAGAAACGGGAAAAGAGTATGAATAAAACATACTCCGTGCAAAAGATGCCGGTAATATAGGCACCCGCAGTTGTCAAATCAACTTTTATTTGTATACTGATAAATTCTATTCAATTTCATATTATTTATCGCTCCATTGAATCGTTAACAATCTGTAAAGGACTAAATTATAATTGATAATTTATTTACCAATTCTGCCGGAAATAAGCACAGCAATCGATAAGTTCAAAGGTTAAAGTACCATATCTTATTGTATTATCGAAATACAAGGGACACGCCCACTTTTCTAGCTTCGATTGACAAGGGAAAATATGTATAAAAACCGTAGATTACAAACGTCAGTGTTAAACAATTACTGCACTCACTATTTCCAGAAACACTTATTCAGTTATTTATATACTTTGTTTGTTTAATTCGTTAAATAAACATTTGAAAGTGCCAATCTGTGTTTCCTAAATATACATGTGCTGTGTAGTGTGATGTAAGTACCTTAAAACAGACGAGCATCGAGAATGGCATCGTCAGAACCACCACCACCCAGGACAATACTGTCAGGATGTTGCCACATGTTTTCGATTCCTTCAATTCGTCCGCTAGAACACCAAAAATTCAGTTACCAATGATTGTCAAATACAGTTGAGCAGTTATAAAATTGTAATCTGACATTCTTCGACTAACTTCAAGTTTATTACAGACACGCTTGAATCCTGAATACTTTACAGTAAGTTTACGCTGAAATGTATTTCACTTTAATGATTTCAGCTACTCGGAATCCATAAATCTATTTTTATATTCTAAAAACAGTCATAAAAATTAAATTACCAATTAAAATGTAATTACCAGTAACACGAATGCATTAAATATGAACTTTGCCACATAATCCATTGCAACATTAGTATTAGAATTAGTGATCCAATCTAAGATTTAAAATAACTAATAATTAAATAGCACTTACGCTAAATTAAAATATTATTCATTGTCAAATAATATTCGCGATCCTTTACTTTGACTATGTATTTTAAATTCAAGCTTCTGTAAATGTCAGTTGTGTTTTTGCAGCGTTACCAACCTAGCAATAATTCAATGTACTGACACCGGATGTGAAAATTATGTTACACGCAGAGTGAATTAACGTACGTATGTGTCATATCACACATCTGAGTCTGTCTTCTCGAGTTTTATCGTAAATATTTACACTTTTCGTGTCATTAGTTCACGTATTTTGAAAGTTGAATACATTTTCCGAGTACGTTCTGGTAGCCAAATGCACAACTATAAATATATAACATACATACGGTGACCTGGTAGCTAAAATAACCTATAGTGAAAGTGATTAAAATATATAACTTCACGCCAAGTTTGATTAAACCAAAATGATATACGAAGTAATTCCATAAAATGTATTTGTGACATATTTGTTTGTCCTTTCATGAGTAATAACTTATGGTCTTGTAAAGTATATTGACTACACATTCGACATAAGCTTCTCATATGCATCAGCTTAATTCAAGATCAATACGGTGTATTAATAATGTACATTTGTCATTTTGCTTAACATACAGTTGAGACTGGTCTTCTACTTCTGTCAGATCAATAAAATATCTCTCTTGTATGGTGGCAAACGTTTTTTTCATAAATGACATCGATCTGACATGCAATACATATAATTAGTGTAAAACCACACCTGACCATTTGTATAATTAACTATGAACCAACATAACCTACAATTTATGCATAAAAATATTTATCAAATTAGATTCTTTAGCACAGTATGCACTAGCAAGACTAAAAAACAGTTATATTTTCTATTTAATTTGACATTCGAATGTAAAAATATCTGTGATATCTGAAACGTAGAACATTTAAAAATGTTTAACTCAGCAATATACTATTTAGTGAACTTTTTCATTTGCCATTATTGTTTTTAATGACAGAGGATAGTTTCCAAAGCTGTTAACGATTATTTTCCAATAATTCTACCACAGTATCGAACTTATTATTCTTGTAATTTGTAATATAATATTTATATAGTGCAATTAGTCTCGCTTGTTATTAACTACACGCTGGGTTTCATTAATATTACGTTTGATTAAAGTTCAAAGTGGTAAACAACAGTGCTCTTTGAAAATAACATTCCCGCGGTGCAACCAGAGAGATCCGTGCGCAAATAACAGGAAATTCAAGATTAAAGATTAAAGTTCTATTCGGGAGACTTTGCAACGCTACCAGCAAGGCTTTTCTTATGCAAGTTTTTACTGTTCAAGATTATTTGACTTCAAAACATTCTTGGGCACCTATAAAGTAGCTAGAAATTCACAAAACATTAGTAAAATATTATTGTTAACTTGAAAAGAAAAACATAATAAAACTGACAGTTATTAAACTGAAAATACAACAGAATTTTCAACAACAATCTTATGTTCATGTTGAAAAAATCTGATTCAATTTAAAACGTAATTTTTATAATGGTCATTACGTGTTAGATTACAAAATCAATTTAGTCTAATTTTTTATTACCCAGTTACGCTTAAACTCGTTGATGAATTAATTAGTCAGGCCCGGTAATAATCTTACGTATAAATGAATACATCACACTGTCTCCAAATTACAAGCGCTAGCATAATGTTCAGTAGAGTTGACAGCTCACACTAGGAATGTCAGGTATGTGTCGGGGGGCGGGAATCGAACCCACATTACTTCAGTTTTACAAGTGAGTACACTGCTACACGTTGATTTAATTATTATGTCCACAGTTTTCGTGTTTGTGTTTATTAGCAGTAATTGTAACTGACCTTCTTCACTCATACCGCCTGCTCTGCTGTCAAACGGTTCCTGCTGTAACCGATTCCTGCTAAAACGCACGTTGTCACTTCACTACCGTCAGTGTAAAACTGAAAAGCCGAACCGATCTGCGCTTTAGTCGTTCGGCAAAGCTCGACTAAATTCGGACCCAGGCCAGACGATAACTTTTAAAATTCAAAGCTCAGTAAATACAAGCGGGATATAAACTAAATTATAATCGTTTAGAACAGTGTTTCTTAAACTTTTTGGTCGCGCGACCCCTTTTCACAATTGAAAATTCCGAAGGACCCCCCGAACCGTGTACGCAGAAAAATCTAGGAGATAATTTCTTTTGTTTAATTAAAATAAATTACTCATTGTTTTTAGAGATTTATTTGTTTAGTTGCAATAATGGATTACTCGCCAAATATTCGGCGACCCCCCAAAAATTTTTATCGACCCCCGTGGGGGTCGCGCCCCCCACTTTAAGAACCACTGGTTTAGAATTCACCGGGCTACCGGGATTACCTTTAACATATATCTTCTTGCTACATATTTTCTCTTGGAAGAATGAAAAGTCTTATTATTTAGTGAATAAGTGAAGGCGAAGTTTTGCTATGAATATTTGATAGTGTTGTCGCTTGTAGGTGTTTACGACCGTGTGTATTATTAAGCACTGTGACCTTTGGCCGACAAAATAGAGTAATCATTGTCATGTTTGTGAAAATGTGCGACCATTATGTGGAATTGTGGGCGACAATGAAATATGTTCTTTCAAATGATTTGACTTTTGCTATTCCTTCTGCAGCAAGGGTCAAAATACACAGTAAGACTTCAATTAGCGCTTACGAGCGTTATAAAAGATCATTTTAATACCGGGTAAGTTTCTATAAATTTATTCATAATTTCCGTAATTATATTTTCATGATCCGCGTAGTGAATCATCGTACATTGAGCGCTCTTTGGGGGGTTCACGGCAAAACCGCGTTAAACGAATTAGCGTTAATTTAAGTCACATACACATATGACATGTGACAAATATGGTCATAATTACACATGTAATAAGGTCTATTAAATATTTCACATAACATAATATTGTATGACAGCTAGACTTGTCACAAATACGTAACAAATCCATACATAATACAGCACGGATAAACAAATTGAAAATGTCCTACCGAGTCATTAGAATTTTAAAACATAATTGTATACTTTCTGCTCCAGAAATAGCTGTCAATATAAACTATGGAACATATAATGACAGCAGCTTTCGACTTAACCTAAATTGTGATCAAATTAACTACGAATATGAGCACTTGCAGATGCGGATCATTTCATTTTTAGTTTCTTGATTGATATTATTCTGAAGCCAATTGTAATATTAGTACCTATTAATGTTAAAATTCATTTTGTATATGTATTATATATATTATATTCATATATAAGGTTGGTAACTAAAAATCCATAAATCACTAATGACAGATATTACTCTTCATCGATTATTACTTTTATCGTGTTCATATACAGTTCATTTCATAGAATAGTAATAGTTGGCTATATTTTACAGTCGATATTATATTTCCAAATTGTTATTTCTTTGTAAAAACATAAATTATTCGTTTCAAGCTGCTAGTTTTCTGCTTAAAGTATATTCATACTACCTGCAATACACAACTGTCAGTCTGGTTACACGCCATGTAGGGGTATTAACCTTTCTACCTGATCATTTTCATAATCGTACATGTATTTTAAACTTTATATTATACTAATCAAGGATGAATTATCCACAATTGTTTATTTTTACTGTATTTAAATTAGAATATGGTGAAATAATTTATTAAATCCTTCATTTAACTGAATGAGTGTTGATCAGTTATGTTTGTGTTTAATTACCATTGCTGTACATACTGACAGTGGACACATACGAGTTTCTCGCATGTGCAGTGCGTTCATACAATTGTGACATCTTCAAATAATCGGGTTCAATTCCAACGCGCGGCATTGACGCACCACTGAACGAACAAACTGTACACACTCACGAGTTCGGTGACACTGTCACGCCACACAGCGGACGAGCGGCACAAATATGAACTAATCTATCGTCTGCGTTATAACTTTGTCTGACATGTCAGCCAGACTGGACACGAACATATACTCGCTCAACACGACTACATATATATATGTAGGATATATATCCTATACAGAGGTATATATCAATGTATTGGGAAAAGTATATAGTCACGCAATAATTATACGTTTGAATGTTCCTAGTTTATGCTCTTAATACCCCATTACAAACACTAATGTTTGTATTTAGAAAACATATTAAACTAGGAAGAACTAAAATTGATTTAGAATAATTTTATACTTTTCATAGAAACACGAATGCCGAGGATTTTAAAGCTTGTTATCGTTCAATAATTCAAATGCACGGTTAGCTAATGATATACATTTCGTTTTTTAAAAGCTTCCTTATGACTACATAAAATATTCAAAAGTATATTCATATGCAAGAGCCGCCCCCTAAACAGAACAATAGGCTTATGGAGTGGATAATAGTACATTTGTTATTGATTCCACGGGGAAAAAAAGGCACAGTACTGTATGATTTTTCAATAAAACACAAATCAATAGTCATTGTAATGTGTCTTATCAGTAATGTGCATTAAAGCGATATGTATAAAGCTTGGAAATCAATAGTCAAGAAGAATTAGCTGTCATTAAAAACAATCGAGGGTAAACAATTGACTATTTGTTGATTGTTACTGTCAATAATATCATGAAAACTTAGAAAAATAAGTGGGTTTATATGTAAAAGAATCTTGTGTAAATGTCAAATTAACAGTATTTTTTTATTATATTGTCAGATTCTAAGTTCATCGTGAAAATTATTAACTTAATATTAATATGAAAGTTAATTTTTCTTATCAAGTAACCCTAGTGACTGCACCAACATAACAAAACAAAAGAAACTAATTGACACTATATTAGAAAGTTTGTTTTTCTGTTCTGTGACGTAAATGTCCAATATGAATATTTCCAATGGTGTTTATAATTTATTTAATAATTATATATCAATACGGCATGCGTGTAGAAAACGATACATCGACTGTTTCCATGTCAACATCACGACGACGTTATAGAATAATAAAGCAGTGAATTGACGAAGTTATTCAGCGCCCCCCATACAGATGTTAATTGATAACACTTCTCTTTGCATACCGGTAATTGTTTGACTAACATACATAATATACACTGTATTCAAAGCTAACAGGAAATATCTAGCTGTATAATTAATATTTCTTGTTTTAATACTTACGGCCCAATTCATTATTCGTCTGTGAAGCTGAAACAATATAAAATAACAATAATTAAAGAACATAATTATTCCTGGTTTACATGATAAACTAAATATTTTACTATATATTTATTTATTACATATTTTATGTCACATTGAATTTAACTATTTTTAAAAATATACCGGACATTCTCTAAAGATTATTAATACAAATGTTGTTAAAATATATGAATAAATAGAACAGTTGAGTATTTTATTATTTAATAATACGTAACAGATTATAATGGAAAGCATAACTGGAACTTGCAAGTGTGGAACTTCAGATTCACAAACTTCTCCAAGGATAACAGTTAATTTCAATTAAGATAATGTCCATTACACTACAGTACGAATGTGTGAGACATGTACTGTAGTTAATATAATACACTGTACTTCCTTCAGTTACATCAGTGCCGTACTGAATATATTCCAACATGTAATATATACTCAGAATCGCCCTGGGGCACCAGGCATTTTGGGACCAATGTCTTTTGAATATTTGCGCCCCGCTTTCAATTTATCACAATAGAAAATAAACTTTGAAAAAAATCCTCAGCCGAAAACAAAAAACAAAGTTATGTGTGGCCCTTTATACAAAAAAGATTGTGCATCACTGGTCTAAGCCTTCAACGGACACCCTTTCATATGGATTCCCACGTTCAATGAACTAAATAATGATTAATACCTTGAATATACCCAAAACGGTAAGAATTTAAAGCAAAGATTGCCCCGAACTGATCACATATACAGAATTAATTAAAGTATTTTCAAGTATGGTTTACCTATAATATGGTTCCGATAATCGTCATCCCTATGTAACGTATTGGTGGTCATCTCTGGAGTAATCCGTGTTTCGTATGTCGCCACCTAAACATTAAACATCTTGTGGAACTACAGTTAAAAATATACATTCAATCAAGTACTTCAACTATTAATATTTAGCTACACAGACACATGAGGTGATTTCTCTGAACCAGGATTAAAATCTGCGTAATTTCGAACATAAACATATTAAATAAATGTTAATTTTTCAAAAATAAACCAAACTGATATAGGAAACAATGCATCTAAATACGGATTCAGATTAATAATCTACCAAAATAACTACTGAACACGAACAATAATATACACAATTAACTATAAAATGTGCTGATTTATTTTCTCAATTACTTTTAAAGTTTCTAATAAATTACACAGTACTTTAGAAAAGAACTAACAAATGATATTATGATTCATTAACAATTAAGAGGGTACTTACCGTTAAACGATTATATTAATCCAGTTTGAATAGTAAACAAAACTAAACTTGCAGAAAGATTGTAAAAACTAGCACTACTTGTCTACTGAAGCTCCAACAATGCAAGAGTGACATTGGTGGTGTGTATAGCACACGCAGTAAGTACGTTACGCATGCGCACTACGATCTAGCGCAGCCAATGCTTTTGATTAAACTTACATAACCTAACATATCCCTTGGTAACTGTCAGAGTTTATTAACAACGTCCTCTGTCTCTTCTTTTTTGTAGCAACAGTAACGCTAATGACAGTCTTGCTTTACGTATGTGATGAATAATAGATCGGAATATTACTTCCCAACGACAGTAACCTTTAATGGCGATATCTTTATTCGACATCTGTGTTTTCAACCCGGCTATATTTAACCAAAGTTCATTGTCTTTTAATATTCTTTCAGTATACATTTCCAATATTCCAATATCGAGATATATTATCTGTTTCGGTTAGTCCCGAAAGTGATGCACATACATACACACATTGTACATAATTATATTATCATTACGGAGATAATGTATAGTTTTATGGGAATTCTACACCCGGTAATGGCATTAATGTAATAAAAGAGAAGCACGTGCATTAAACAAATTAATAATTTACACATTGTCAATAGAAACTATTGTTCTACATTACAACATCCACCAATCAATTATTCCGCATGATGTGATTGGCTGAAAACTACACGTCAGTAAATATAAAATAATAATTCTATGACACCTTGGTAAATAATTGACGAGCAGCCATTTTGTTGAGACAATGGAGAGAGACTTGTGCATGATTATATACCGTATGGGAATAGAACCATTTGTTGACCACTCCTACTAACAGGATATACGCATTACTTACCTATTTATTAATTTACTAGTTAAATAAATTAATAAAGGATGTTATTCTTTATTACTTCCAGCTAAACGCGAGTCTTGTAGTGGATTCGGTTAATTGTTCAGTTTACTTTCAAAAAGTTCGCTAGTTATTAATGATTAAATAATGCTTTGTACCCGCAAGACATGGAATTAATTTTGTAGAATGATAATTGTAATGAACTCTGTATATTTGACTATTTATAAGATAAATACTATAGTTTAAATACAGTTACACAACCACCAATAAGAACATCAATTAGATATTGTAGGGTACGTATGTTTGTACAAAATAAAACAGAATTTCACCCCTCATTATGTATTATTATTTGTTTTTAATACCATATAAATATTGAATTATTAATATACATTGGAATCCACTTATATTATAAACACAGAAACTGATTACGAAAAAGAATCATTTTTTTAATTAGCTCAAATGACGTTATATAATACAATACTACTAGCACCATCTCTTAGTAAATAAATAAACTATAATGGATACCTTTACCCTGCCTTAGTTCAAAAAATGTCCGCGAAAATCTATAGATGTTATTTTAGATTTTTAAAAATCATTGAATCTTTATCTTTATAATACGTACACATTATAATTTTATTTGCAAATCAGGTTATTCCACTTGATCAAAACTAACAAGATAAGCATATACTCGAGTACTTAATATATGTACATACTTTAATAATATGTAACAAATATTGATACCACTTTGAATGTCAATATTCGTGTTATCAATTGTTGATTAAAATGTTTATGTCAACAGCTATGTAACGAGAGATTCTGTAGAAGTGTTTTTAATTAAAACAGGTACGATAATTGCTTACATTTTTATTTCTTTAAATTGGCACATTTAATTTAGTACACTTTAAATTCAACATGTAAACTTCATATATAATCTGTGATCTGTCAAATGATGTATGCACATGTGTGTTGACAATTTAATCTTACTTTAAATATCAAATATATGTCCAGATGTTTTTCATTGTAGCATGCATAGCGAAAAGTGATGATGAACATAAAATTAACCTGTAATACAAAGTATAAATATTCTAGTAAATGAAAACTAATACTTAGTAGTTAGGAAATAATTAAACAGTCTTACAAACATTAACTATCGTTTACCAGGTTTGACACAACACAGTAAAAAAAAATACAGAAATCACAACTTCAGGAGACGGCGGCACAGAACAAATGTCATGTATTCTATACAAATCCCTGTATATAATTCTAAAAAATAAAACTGAAATAAAATTGAGCGTTTCTTAATTCTTAAATTAGTAAACAAAAATATATATGTATGTATGTATATTATTTACTTATATTTTAATAATCTTATTAGGCATGCGTTTTGTTTTGTGTAATAATAATTCTTCTAAACCTTTTCTTCGCTAATAATTTTTAACAATGATTTTAAGATTTTTTAAGAGAATATATGATGTATATATATTTTTATTTCACGTAGTAGGTACTAACGTAATGGACCCATGATGATTTCGAAACAATAATAACAGTATCTTCCATATGGACATATCTAGGTAGTAATGCAGTACTCAACGTTACTTTTAAGTACAATGTTCACTAAATATAAGTATAATTTTACATCTTGGCTTGTCATTATACAAATAGATTCATTCCTCAACATATACTAACGATTTCACATGGTTTAACTGTCATTTTCTTTCTTTTAAGTACCATTTTTAAACAAGAGTTTCAATACACATTGTTTTGACAGTTGTATGGTCTCTAACTAAATTACACTATTTGAAATACAGCCAGTAAATAAATATATTCACATTGTATAATCATATATGTGGTTGTGTCTGTGTCCAATTATATTCATTCTTAGGTTTTATATACATTTACTTATAATTGTGTGTATTTATATTTTCATTTAGTTATATATCTCTTCCTTTCTAATTACATTAAATGTATGATCACTGTATGTATGTAATCCAAAAATATAACTGCAGGCCTAACAATTTGGATTGTTTTTTAGTATCTCTTACAAGTATTTTCGGTCGTTTTTGAACATTTAATTTTTGCGCCTGCAGCAAAAACTTTAATACATATATGTTAATATATTAACTAATCATTTATGTTTAAGTATATACGTGTGTGATGAAAAATCGGTGATGCATAAATGGAGTTAGCTAGATTATTGTTAAGAACTACGATTTGGAAAATGTAACTACAATTCAGAATTATAAGTGAACTGTCTTAAGTAACATGTAGCCCAACTTCATTTATAAACTACTGCTATTAGTGCCCAGGGGCTACACATACACTGCAAGACAATCCCGATATAAGTACCTAACCTAAAATAAGGTAAACTGACTAGTTAACATATAGTTAATTACAAAATAAACAATATCTTAACATATACAAAATACATGATCTGTTAATGCTGAATTGTATACAGATGAACACACTATATGCTGTGATGGTTCTGGATGATTTCCTGACAGCACCAAAATAGACATTTCTATCAAACTCGCTCACACATTGGCACTTTTAGAGCATCAGATATACGTAATTTTATACGAATATGTGTCGTTTGTACAACTCTATATATAATTATTCTTCTGTTTTCATTTTTTTTTTTTTACTTATATATTGCACAAAAATGTGTCTAATTTATTTTTTATTATCATCACCTAATCGGTAAAAAACATTGTTAATCTTCCACTTGGCTTAATTTAATCACATTTTACACGATAATTTAGCAACTGCTACAATAATTATGTATGTATGATTGTGCATATGAACAAATACTTGGTTAATAAATAATTAAATTATTATACGGCACAACCAAATGAAAATAGGAATCGGGACGATTACTATAAGTAAAATTAAAATAAAAAATACATTGTAAATATTAATTACTAGGTTACTATTATAAGCAATGATACTGCTAGAGAATAATATGTCTTTCTTGCTATTTATACTTAACGTTTGGGGGGCGGTGGTATAGACATATATATATATAACTGTGTGTGTGTGTTTGTGTGTGAGTAGTAGTATTTGATTACGTTTACAATACGACTAAAGGCACTTGATTTTGTATTAAGCAGATTCTGCAACGATGACTACAAACTCTGAAATACTCGAAATAAAATATACGTATTTTAAAAAAATAAACGTTTACAAAATCTGCACAAATATGGCGAACACTTTGATTATACACATCTTCCTTTATATCACAAAGAAACCAATTTATGTATTATTTAGATTAACTATATAGAGAAATACAGGAACAGCTGATTCCTGTCAAATGTTTTATGTGAGTGTGTCACCAATGTAGAGATTCCAGGAAATATAGCGGATCAGAATCTCAAGCATGTATAACCTAAAATAGCAAACTTGTCAACTGACGTTTAAGCAAATGGCTGTTACGGTCGGTACTGTCTCAACCGGTCCCGTACTACGTTCCACAGTGCAAAGATGTCATCTTGTACCATATCGGGCGGGCCATACAAGAACATACCCGTTGTTCCTTTCGTGCCGTTCGACTTGATTAGAGTTTCTACTGCATTCGGTGTGAGTACAAAGTCTGCTACGGGCGTATGTTCCAGTTGTGCCCGTTCAGCTAGTATTCCTGTTACTAGCACATCGTCTATCCAGAAGTACTGTGCCCGTTGCGCTTCCCGGTACAACTTGAACACTACATCGGGCGAGTACAATATCGCCCAGCCCGGACAATATGGCGGATAGTTCTTGTGCGGGTATTCACTGTACGACACGCGCCATTTTGACCGGAAACTACGTTTCGCCACGGAATTGTACAGCGGCCGACACAGTAACAGTCTACGGACACCCCACGGCGACAATTCCACATTGAGGAACATCATCATCGTTGGCATGTTGACAAATATATCGTCGTCAGTCTTCAGAATGTACTTTGCTTGCGGACAATGGTACACGGCATACTTTAGCGCCATCACATGCTTGTACGTCATGTTCCTGTACGCGTCGATGAAGGTGCCTTGCACCAGATCCTCGTGCATGTGGTTCTCTTGATCCAACTTTCGTTGTGCTTCGCGTGTTTTCACCTGTCCCACCATAAACACCAGTTTCATAGTATCACGTGGTTCGCCCCAGGTCTGACGAATAGTTCGCCGTTTGGCCACATTGTCCGGAGCGCTGTGTACCAGGACTAGCAGCAGTGGCGGCGCTGTACCAGTCTCGTTGCACGGCTGGTTCAAAATTGTGAACCGGAACCCGTCCAAGTTCACCAGACGACTGTAGTCATCCACTTTCAGCTGATCCATGGCGTACGGAGTGTCCGCTGATGCATTGACAGACGGGAGCACCGTGTACACGGGACTAGTGAGGATCATTGAGTTTGGTGGACCTGGACAACCAATCATCTGCCACAGGGACAAGCAGAGGGCGCCCGCCAACAGCGTGGCCAACCACGGGGAGCACGTACGGCGCTCCAGCATACTAGAACGTCCTCCTCGCACCGCTACACTACCATCCAAGACTTGGAGCTTACCTGTAACATGCACACAGACGATGAATAAACCAATAAAATCATAGAACAATCTAGTGAATTAAAACAGTCGCCTGTCGACTATGCAACCAGACTAACAGCCTTGTATTGTGGGATTCATATATACTTTTTTATCATATTTCCTAGTTATGTGATTAGCCGTTTTATCAAAGACAAATATGTTATATGTTACACTACATAGTTAACAATTGTTATGAAAATAATATAACAGCTTAAGAGATTAGCCGCGATAGATAACGAATGGATTCATTGCCTTTACGTAATCCCATCATCTGACTAATGATCCAACTTCATTGCTCTGTGAAATCACAGTGTGAAAGTGTATTTTCAAACATTGTTCACTGACTAGACTTTTTCAAAGAAGTAATCTGTATTTATTCGTACGCACGTATGTATGTTCATATTAAATACAGTTATTGTCCAAGTAAACCATAACATTATGTGACATGACAGGTGCGATTTGTCATTGGACAAATGACACGTTGATGATCAGATAAGCGTGTTATTAGTTCGCGTGTGTTGACCGGACCACGGCTGTTGTCATGTCCGTTCCGTGTTTCCTGTCCGACTGCTCAATTTTCCTTAGTTGTTTGCCGTCAATTTCGGTCACTTACATCCGGTTCCAAACACACATTAATCAAGACATTGGTGGACATGCCACTATCTAACCTTAAAGATCGATGAACAAAATATTTGCTCGTCATCTTTGTATTACAATTGT
This sequence comes from Carabus problematicus, assembly GCA_963422195.1. NCBI lineage: Eukaryota > Metazoa > Arthropoda > Insecta > Coleoptera > Carabidae > Carabus > Carabus problematicus. The sequence continues at coordinate 981,939 of OY728585.1, forward strand.
TGTTCTAGTTAAACTATTTTCTACCGATATGTAAGTTTGTATAAATAATGTGCTGATAAATTGGCAAATGTCATAGGCATTTCAGAACAACTGTTGCAATGATAAATAGCTTCAAATAAATGACCAGAGAGTGCGTTGTTTGCCTGCAGTCTCTCCGGCAACTAATGCCCTGTCATCTGCTGTTGACACAACGCGGCAACGTTACTTGTGCAACCCTCAAAAATAATAGCACTCTGTCGGGGGATAAACAATGATAGAGCACGTTACCATGGAGACAAGGCCATCGATCACCCGAACAACCTATTATACGAGTTTTTCGATAACACAGCTCTCGTTTCTAACTCCAGGATCGACCCTAATGTTCATGGTCGAGTGTAGTATCTTTGTTTATCTAATATAAAGACAAGAAGGTTCGTCTTTTTCAGTCTTATTACTAAGCATCGACGAGTTCGAGAACTGTATTTATATTTCAATATGTCAAATGCAGGTTCTAAAAATACGTCGCAATTATATATGCAGTGATCCAGGTTTATTTACAATCTACAGATTTAAGCTTGTGAATTGAACAGTGTAGAAAGACATTTGAGAAGGTCTATTGAGTTTTTCATCGACTGAATTTATTGTATGTACGCTAGGTGCGGATCTCGAGATACTGGAAGTGTTAACGACCTATGCCAGACCGAGTGTCTGGATCTCTCACTGGCTTTCCAGGAATAACACACTCACAGACATGAGCAGAAATAATAAGTGTGTACGTGTGACCCAGTCCAGCGTATATTCAGAATCCTTGGCTCCTTTCAAGGACAACCGCAGACGATCGAATGTCTAGACGAACGGGCACCAGCAGAGCGAATTTAAAAATAAACTCCGCACATACATAAATACATACTTAGTGTTTTTGCTATATCTGCCAACGACACTACACAAACAAAAACATCGTCTATTACAGCGGAAACTACAAGATAGTATAGCTGGATTATTTCAGAATGGAAAATATACTCAGTATGAAATCTACAGTTTCAGATATAACTGTAATACTGTTTGTAGCAAATAACAATCGTTGTTAAATGTTTTCATAGAAGTTCTGCACATTACAATTGCATGTTCTGTTATGATAAACATTTAGTGACATGAAGTTTGATTTCCCTGTAGACAAAATTGCAGCCGTGAATTATAAATAAGCCACGGGAACTAATATCGACGAGAGCGCATATGAATGCTCATCACACACTAGATACAATTCTATTAATTACATTCAACACTACGGTCTGTAGTACAGGTTATGTTATTACTTGTTGCCGCGTTCCAGCTGTCATTGTGGTTGAACTTTGACAGACTGGAGGCCTCGAATACCCTAGACATGTACTGCGGGCTGTATGTTTATAAATAACTTCCCCTACTAGCACGAATGTATGGTTGCATACGGCAGAGTTCAGTGAAGGGGACTGGGAATACATGCATGTACATGTTACTGTCAGGGTGCGGCCATAGCAGACTATAGTGTGGCGTCATTGTTAGCCATTGTGGCAATATAATCATTGCGAGCGTTGTACATGACACACCCCAAGCTACGAACTGGGTCAGCCTCCATTATGATCTGGCCTCCTGGTGTAATCAACTTCCGCGGTGCCGTCCACACCACGCTACACTTTGATTTTAGGTTACGCGTAATGAAATATTGCATCGCGGAGGCGAATGGCTGGTAATTGAGTAGCAAACACAGGAGTACAGTCATCTCCAGCCATGGGAAGATTGTATTCCCTAGCTTATCAACTGGTAATAAAAGTATATCAACAATATATGTACAGTCAGGGCCTTCGAGAACTAAGATGGGGCTCCGGATCAACTATGGCGTCAGGGGCTCGTATTTATATGTCATTCGCCTGACTTATTGGAGCCAATAATCATTCTGCTAATAGTGTACATGGTATTGTTTCTTCATTGTATAAATGGTTTGTTATGTAGGTTGTTAATGTAATGATCGGCCAGTAGATGGAACAGGCCTTGAACGGCATGAGAGACACAAGTGTCGTTAGGTGGTATTAATTATTCAATGCTACATGTGGGCACTTCTCAAAACAGTCGATGTACGACGAATATAAACATATGTCGGCGATCTCATAGCCATAGTGAGGTTTAATAATTCACAAAGGGCAAGTACACGGTGTGGGGAAAATTACTTTATTTCATAAACAACACCCACGCACGTATATATATATATATATATATATATATATATATATATATATATATATATATATATATATATATATAAAGCTTTGATCGAAAAACAACGACAAAATCATAATATATGGAACTGTTTACTTTTGATCATTTATCTTTTGACAGCAATGAACAGTAACTAGAATTCACAAGCAATTACATGATTAAATAGACAATATTTTTACATAGAAGAAATAAAGAATGACATCTACTGTATAATTTATGAACCGACAATAGATTAAATGCATTATTTAAATCGATAAATTCTTTGTATGTATAATGAATTCACCATTACGATGAACGATATTTACTGTTAATCCATTTATATTTTACACATAACTGGTTAAAGCTGTATTTGATTGAATTGCGTCATTATATTCTCGTTTACACAGAACACAGATGTGAATCTTGTAAACATTGCTTTAAGTCTGCAGATTTGCGATGTTATTTTAAGTGACAGCACTGAGAAATATACCGTGTTGTCGTTACACGTAATGGTTTCTGAATAAAAGCATTTGTTTTCTATATCGGAACGTTATAAATATTATTTGACAGTAAACACATAATTTTAGTACTAATAACAAACATTGACATGACTCACACTCAAATATGTGTGACTGTGTGTCGACAGCTACCAAAGTTGGTACATTTTTAGAACCGCTTCGTTCTATAGAAAATTTTCCTTGAAAAATTATCTATTTTTTCGATTACAAAAGCAAATAATTAAAAATGATAACACAGTTTCAGAAATTGAGACTTAGAAATCAAACCGATACGATCACTATCTTAAGATTGAAATGTGCAATTTGATCTTTGTAATATCTGTTGAAGAAAAAAATAATATACGTATATTTCCAAAAGTAAATGTTTTAATCAAGTTTGACCACTGCGTGTGACTCATGATAGGATATGTTCCCAGGGAAATTAGCTCATTTAACCGCTAATTTATAATTCATCATGTCCCGACGCTCATTACTATTCATAATTCAGTACATAGGGGTAAATGGAAAAACTAAATTAAAAGTTCCACAAGCAACGAAAGATACGTATCACACTCATGATTACATTTTCGTATTTAATTCATCACAATTGATGTTTCACATTAACATACATTGTTTAATTATAAATAATAATTACTACAATATGTATAAGTAATGTCAACTTTGAACCCGGTATTGATTTTGCAACCCTTTCTACACACCAGACGAATTGGTAGTGTAATTTACAGGGGTAGATTTTCGATTTCATCTAAAGCAGTAAACCTCAGCCTTTTAAAAGGCCGTAATAAAAACTAAGTAAGTTTTATTTATTTAAAAATAATTATTCATATTAGCAACGATAAATGGACATATTGTTTACAAAATGTGCTATTAATATTATAAACTACCCGCATAACTGATTTAAATAATTCCTAACACTAGAGACTAATTAAAATAATCAATCTATGTATAAATTAACACAAATAATGTACTATTTATTATTATTATTTGGCCAATGGGCTGGCAATTAAGATTGCTATAAAAATAAATAATAAACTAGACATACCCCAGTGAAGAATGTTCTGAATTCGCTCCGTTCTGTCCAGTGAATTTTGAACAACTTAGCATATTTTTTTTTTATATGTACTTTTTTCTATAACTGATAACATGACACCATATCATGTGTTATCTTATATACCACACCCGCGGTGAAATATGAATGAATTTTTTTAAAAAATTGCCATTTACATATGCAAATATACAATCTAAGATAAATGCATACAAGATAATGCAAATAATCATAACGTATATTTTACAATAGCTAATGGGAAATAAAATGTTATTTGATGGTAGTTTTATCAGAATTAAATATTTGTCTACAGGGAAAAATAAATATCATTGGTACAAACCAGTGGCTATAAAAGTTTAGCTCAAATACACATATATGTAGGACAGCTTGACTACACAACACCGGTGACTTATTGAGAATGCTGAGCAGTGAGACAGCGACCTAGTGCGAATACGACTCAGTGAAACAAATTTATGCAAGTGTATGGGGATTACATTCGGCTTACTGTAAATGTCATCCCTTAATAAGTCCATGTTTAATCTTACGTTAAGCCTACGTAAACGATTTTTCTAAGCTTGCTCTTGCTCTACGTTACAGTACGTTTTGTGTGCACCTTTTCATCAACGGTGCACGCAATGTTTCACAAATAGATTAACGAAATAAAGAGCAAATGCTTAGGAAAGTTCAAACTCATTCGAAAACACGGAACAAGACTCGTGAATTCAAACAGAAGGTACGTAGAATTTAATAATTATAAGACAACAACGGCTTCGTTAAATATATACCAAGTGTAGGAGCAAATATGCGTCATTAGTATACGTGCGTATATTCATGCATACGTAAGTCATAAACAATGCATGTTTTCCTAATCAAACTGCAGTGTAATTCATTTTGAGAATATTTATCTCTCCTTCCACGAACACTAAGGTAGGTGGTAGCTGTTTATTATCGTTATACATTTATTACACGTATATTAGCACGATATATTTGCATATACAGACTACGTTATCCGAATATTAATTATTACTTTGGCTGTAACGTAAAAAAAAGGAAAAAGTTTATCACAAACGATACCTGTTGCTACCCGACATTAAATGGTTCAGTTAACCTTCAAACATATTAATTCCTGCACACTTTGCAAATACCATGCATGGCGCCCAGAACTACAAAAAATTTTACTTCTCTTATTCAAAAATGTTCAACGAAACCATGGAGAAAATGAAATACGTATAGAATGTCGTGTGTGTATGTATTTTAAACAAATGCATGTTTCATTTATCTACGTAATTGAATCGACGATTCGTCGAATATGAATACAAATATACAAACTCGATATTCGCGTGTGTCTTCTGTGTGTTCTAAACTTTGCGGAAAACGAATACTTTCAACATACGATAAACATCGTTCGACAAAGGTATAACTGGAATTCAATAAATATTTCACAAACAAATAAGCATCGAGCTTATTCTGTTCAATGTTTACTAGTATAAATACATTTGGAAAATAAATAAAACAAAGGTCACATAGCAACAGAAGTAAAAACAAAAAGTATCTACACCGCAATGACGTTTCCCAACATTGTCGAAGCTCAAGCAAATATTTATTACTAATTCGTTTGGTGTCGCTATTTATGGTTTACAACAATGACTTCTTCCTATATAATTAGTTCCGTAGTCCGGCAACACGCAATTCACTTTGCCTTAGTGTAACCCAGTGTAACCTATATTTTTGTTACTATAAATTATTGTTTATTATCACGGAATTGGCATTAAGAAAATACAGTATCGAAAAATCACAGGAGAACATACATATTTACACGTTGTACGTGTAAATATGGATAATTTTATGTTATTACACTTGATATGATAAGTCAGTGTGAGTCAGTGACGCATGTACATAACTTCACGCTTCATCAACCGTCGAACTGACAGTTCGCTAACGGTCACTGTAGTTAACAGTAGCAAGTGGACACTTTGACAGTTAAGTACTCTTCAAATAGTATTACCAGTAACCAGTCATGTTTTATAAATGTATACATTTAGAATCAAATGTGAAATTATAGTATTTGCAATGTTGTTTCTAGAATATTGACGAAATAATTAACGTTTGACAATTTTAACGGATGTCGTTAGAATGCTTTTAAGGTTGTACATATTGTGGGTATGTTTTCATTTTTATCTTCTATGTGTTTTCCTTTCAGCACAAATCGTTTGCTGCTGTGTTTCACAAGTTTTTGTAGACCTTCATAAATAAAATAGCGGTTCCAACGAAACATCATTCATTTAATCACTTTTACTAGTTTCATTACTCAACGAATGAATAACAAAAATGAAAGTCGTTAATCATAATCGTTATAAAGAATACGTAAATTAATAGAAAGTATTTATTACAGAACTTAATGATTTAGTAATTTTACTTTACGTATTTCATCATTTATTAGCACTTGTTTCATGTATTATAAAAAGTTGAAAACATCATGCCAATGACCCAACATCATACATACAATTGAACATTTTATTTTACAATGTACCGGAAACAGGAAAATCCTTTCAACCAGACGCGTCTAAAATATTGAAGTAATTATGGACGGGCAGAATTGTTTATAAAACATGTCATTCAGGAAAAAACTATCAGGATATTTCAAGTATCAACAAACATTGAAACTTAAATTGTATCAATTAATTCGGCACAATACAACACATACACAATACGAAGCAAAAATAAGATAATTACCTTGCTAAACAAAAAAATATGCATACATTCATTCAACTGACAGATATGGCTACGAAAAAAAATAACCCAAAAACAAAAATTCATGGTCAATGTTTATCAAATGGATACTAAATACGTTCTTATAAAAAATACAGAGATACATACCACAGATAAATATCTATTGTTACATTGATGTAACACAAGCATGGCATAAAAAGTCAGTACGATGTATCTCGGACCGGTTCGGGCGTATCTCAGCTTGTTGGCTGTACTCGGGATGCTGTGTTGAGATTATTGATTATAAAATTCCGCGTTTCGGGCAAATCTTGTCTCACACAGAACTGGTATGAGTTTAATTCATGCAATGTACACTGGTTTACGGGAATACACTTAGCACAGGACACCGAGGGAAGCAGCTAAGTGTCAATTGTACATCGACACAACCTCCGGACAGGTTTGCAACAGTACGACTCTACCCCTAAACGTCACAGTTCCGACTGGTTCCGACAGAACTACTACATGTAGCACGCAACGTTTGTAAAGAATGTACCAGACAGCCACACAATCCCCACCAGTTTTATTTAAACTTCCCTGTACACTGTTGCCAGTTGTATTCCTCTGATTGCTTACACTGTTGTCGCTATCTATTGTATTCTGTATTTACATCCCACTCACTGCATACTACACAAGAATGTCTACTAATTATTAAAGAAAGTTCCCGTTCTATTAGTTTGTTAAACAACAAATTAATCATCTACGATCATGTAGAAATTAATCTTAATTCGCGATTGTGTTCATTTATATATATATATATATATATATATATATATATACTTATATGCATAATTATAAAGCCAATGGTCTCATGTTTTATTAAATAGTTCAAAATTTGAAAAATGCCAAAAGTTGCCATAAATATAGTCTTTCCGACACACTCCTATTCAATTTCAATTTTACGTGTATATACATATATACAGTGTGTACCTATAGTTATTTTTATACTATTAATACATATTTGTAAATATTTGTCAAAGATCTTTGTAAATATTAAACATGTTTATCTAAATTTCAAATATTCTCCGGAAAATACCGAACAGGTACGATCAGGTACGATCTACTCTCTGTTTCTAACCTAACTTCACGTAACTTCTAGAGATCTAGAGTTTTGACAGCTGAGAAGAAATAAAATGGATATACTGGAAAATATCAATCCTAACGTGTACCAGAAAGTGTCAGATCGTAATATAACGGCAACTGAAGAAGATGACAACGTGGTTGATGAAATTGATACTAGGGAAATATTTGGTACTATATACTTCATCATACATTCACGCTGAATATAATAACCTTAAACTGCATTTAATTTATCTGTTTCTCATTAGATTTAATCCGTGGTATCAATGATCCTGAACATCCATTGACACTGGAGGAACTACACGTGTTAGAAGAGAGTCTTGTCACCGTAGACGACAAGAACAGCACGGTTAAAGTGCTGTTCACACCTACGATTCCACACTGTAGCATGGCGACGTTGATCGGTCTGTCAATTCGCGTTAAACTACTGCGTGCTTTGCCCACAAGATTCAAAGTGAACGTTGAGGTGACACCTGGCACACATGCCAGTGAACGTTCTGTCAATAAACAACTGGCCGACAAGGAAAGAATAGCAGCTGCACTGGAAAATGTACATGTCATCAAAGTCATTAACCAATGCATAGCTAGTCAGTGAGCAGTGCTGATGTGAAATGAAAATGAATTGTACTCTTGTATATAATAGATATATTTCTAAAAATCCTTAAATAAAATATACAAAACAATAGCTAGTTCTATTTTGTTTCATTGTTTCTTTGCGGAATACGCTGGGGTGCTCTGTTTGGTGGGATCGAATTTGTACGTCTTCACAACAGGACCCTTGCCCGCTCGTTGAAACTGCATCTCATCGTAACGTTTCCTGCCTTCCAATTCGTTTGTGATCTTCATATTTGTCCATGCTAGGAACAAACCAATCAATCAGATACAAAACATCCTCGTACACAGAAATACGTCTAGTAGCTATGTACTTACATTCCTTCATGCCGCCTACGAACCCCTTGCTCTTGATTGGCAACTTCTCCGGGTTGTGTGTGATCAGTGGTTCGATTTTAAAGAAGTCTCGCACTTTTGGTATCCGCAACACACCTACTTGGCCGAGCGATATGAAATTCGTGCACACCCAGTAGCAGAGGATGGCTCCGGGGAAGTTAACAGTGAAGGGTAGCACCACCAGAGGCATTGCACGCAGCACGTACTTCATCATTTGTAGATTTTGTGCCGATAATTTGGCCGAATCCGTACCGACCTAACAATAATGCATTACTAAGCTCGATCCATCCATTCTGCGTTAATATTTACCTCAATAGTAAGCCACATCGTTAAACTGGTTATAACCGGTAATATAAAGAACTGATCCGGTAACGTCAAATCATTGAACCACCACAAACCGCCGTAGGTCATGCTTTCAACCGGACAATTTGCCATTTGTCTCAAACCGATGAAGAACGAAATAAACAGTGGCATCTACAACAGAATTCACGCAAGTTTCACTTGATCTATTTGTATATTTGTTTCCAGTATACTTGAGCTAATGGCACAATCATGTTCTTCAATGGATTCAACTGTTTTTCCTTCATGAACGCCATCATTTCTTGTCCGTACCGCGCAGCGTCCAACTGATTGCCGGTCTGACGTGCTTCTGACATCTTTAACTGCAACACTTGCAGCTGTGGTAAATAATTGTTCATTCGCGCGCCATTCCTTTGCGCAATCACTACGAGCGGGAACATTAACAGTCGAACAACAATCGTACCTGTAATAAAGCACACGCAGATAGATATTTCACATACGACTATTTAACTGTCATATCTAACCTATAACTATCGCACCCCACCATGGTACGTCAAGTGATACGTGCAGATACTCTAAACATTGCTGCACAACACCAACGGGAGTCCAACCACCTAAACCCAGTGATTCAAACGGCTGCTCACCGACAGCCGCAACTGTTTCAAGTACTTCTGCCGTGGGTACGGGTGGTTCTGGTATCGGATCTAACAGTGACACTGTCGAAGTGTCAGTATGCGCTACAGAAACGCCAACGGCGGATAGTAATATTTTATCCTTTAAATTTAAGTATGATAGCGTACTAGGCTTCGCAGAAGCTCTGAATAAATCCTTAATACTATTCAACTGAATACATGTTTCGTTCTGTAAAGAATATACAAGATATAACCGCACTTTAACAACGGGATGGTAATATGCCTACCTTATCATTTACACTTGTGTTTGACACATCCTTTGATGTAAATAGCAAGGATGGTGAATATTTCTCATATAATTTATGGTTACATAGTCGTTTGAATGTCCATTTACCCTATAAATAACATACGGTTAGTGACACATGCCGAAAATAACATTAACTTTTGTAAGAGATATAACACATTAACAGATATTCAATACGGCCACGGAAACAGATCTACCTTTAAGGAATTCAATGATTTGCAATATTTTTCAACATTTTTCGGTATACTACATCGAGAAAACATTTTAAAAATAACTAAACCAACATGCTACTGTCAAAGTTCAGAAAACCAACTTATTTCGAAATGTGACATAATTATAAACAGAAATATAACTAGGAGCGATTGTATATATGCAACCGACATTACACATATGCTTAACACAGTGCCTACTGCGTAATATTTGATTTTTTTGATAAAATGTCAAAAAACAACAAAAACAAAATCCTTAGAAACAAGAATCAAACACTGTTTTCTTTATATTAAACGCTTTTACATCAAATCTCGCTGTATCCTTTTTAAATGAAGTAAAAACTAGAAACGTCAAATATGGCACTATTATTTAGGCGGGTTCTATTTCAAAATTCGTCGTTATTTTTACGAAGATGTATGTCAACACCTGGATGTGGTGATCAAAAACGTACCGGTTTAGTTCTCGGTGTTTACGAGCATCCAGAAGATCCGCATCATCCTGGAAAATTGACGACGACAGCTGAAAAACACAACAGGCATCTTCATGGACGAATCATGAAAATATTGACGAAACTCTCGCCCGCACCCAAGAAGGGACAAGTAAGGGTGTTCTTTGATCTGGAACCCGATTTCATTGCAATCGCTCTGGTTGGCCTGGGACGAGAATGTTTGGGCTACGACAGTTTCGAACAGATGGACGAAGGTAAGGAAGCAATTAGGATAGCGTCTGCGGCAGGTGCTCGGGCGCTGCAACAGTTGCCTTTGCGGAAGATTTGCGTTGAAAGTTTCGGACATTCTGAGTCGGCGGCCGAGGGTGCAGCCATGGGAGTTTGGTTGTACCAAGAGAAGAAGGCCAAAGACAAACAGATACACATTCCCATACTGGAACTATTCGACGATTGTGACTGGACGGGCTGGCAGATTGGTTTACAGAAAGCCGCCGCGCAGAATCTCGCTCGCCAACTGATGGACACGCCTGCCAACCTGATGACGCCAACATCCTTCGCACAGAACGCCGTGGAAGTATTGTGCAAGTCGGGCGTCAACGTTGAAGTGAAAGTGAAGGGCTGGGCCGAAACACAAAACATGAATGCGTTCCTGGCCGTTTCGAAAGGATCCTGTGAGCCGCCCATATTCCTCGAACTCAGTTACTATGGCGCGTCGCGAGATGAACGACCGATCGTGCTAATTGGTAAAGGTATCACGTACAACAGTGGTGGATTGTGTTTGAAATCGTGCAAAGAGCAGACGATCATGCGCGGTGATATGGGCGGTGCAGCGTGTGTTGTCGCTGCTTGCAGAGCTGTAGCCGGCCTCCAGTTGCCCATCAACGTACGGGGGCTGATCCCACTGTGCGAACACATGCCTGGGTGTGCGGCCATGCGTCCCGGTGACATCGTCAAGGCGATGAACGGTAAAACTATCAGAATAGAGTCGACAGACTGTGCCGGTCGACTGGTGCTGGCCGACGCACTGGTCTATGCACAGACATTCTGGCCACGATTCATCGTCGACGTGGGCACGATGACAATGGGAATGTGGAAGGCGCTGGGGCCCACGGCTAGCGGGGTGTTCACTAACTCCGAAGCGCTGTGGGAGTATATGCTGGCGGCCAGTATGCATACAGGTGACCGAGTGTGGAGGTTCCCGTTGTGGGATCACTTCAGTATTCAGCTGACAGCACATCGGAGTGTCGATGTGAAGACACACGGGCATACACCGTATCGCGGAGCGGGTGATTCGTGCCGGGTGGCCGCCTTCCTCAACGAGTTTGTGCCGTGCGGTGACTGGTTGCACTTGGACACGCAAAGTGTCATGATGTCCACAGGCAACGAGTACACTTACCTGCGACCTGGAATGTCGGGACGTCCCACACGAACGCTGGTTGAGTTCCTGTCACAACTTGTCTGCCACAAGGAATGATGCGCTTGTTTGGTTAATTGTTGATGAATCGTTGTTTGTTGTGGCAGAGAGGGAATAAGGTTGAACAAATAAAATTCCACGTGTAAATGTTGTTATTGCGTTAGGGCTGATGTTATATTTCATTTATTGGATCGTTCAACTCGTGTTTAAATTAACATTGTACTATGTTTGTATTAATTTTTTTGTTGCTAAAATTCACAATATATAAATTTGGAGTTCATTGAGCGTTTGTTCTTTTTATTATTACGTCTCTCTCTCTCTCTCTCTCACACACGCTATTTTATCTTTGTTTATGTCACATGCAAAATGGGAATTGCATTTATAGTTCAGAATATATTTTAATTTTGAAAGATTCATATATTGTATGGTGAGCTGGTGGCAAAAAGATATTTAGTAATATACATACGCGTATATAATTGTAATTGTTTTATTTGATTTTTTTGTCTAACTGTTCGATTTTTGCTATTTAGGTTAGATATGTTTCATATTGCTCTCTAAGTCTACAAACGAACGTTTCATTTTGATTAATCGTACGTAAGTGATTATTCGTGTTGGAAATACAGATGATTCCAGATGGAAATAACACCTTCACATTCTTGTCAGATCAATTATTGATCACATAACAGTAGCATGTATGTGTACTAGCAGAATTTGAATGATTATTATTCCATCAACAACAATGTTTAATACTTAAGGCATTAGACAATAATACTGCAACAATATGTGGAACCACTGGAAGCATTCCTAACAGTTACAACTGACGCTAGATGAGCTGGGTACTCAGAAGGGAATACTAGGTACCTACATCACAGGAACTATATACGTAATTATGTAGTTTTAAATGCAAGATTCTATCATTTTGGCGCGTACAAGATAATTGACTGATGACAGAATTAATACTATTAAGATTTCGGGACGAGTGCCGTCATGGCAAAGCACCTGACACTTATACAATGCAACAACTGTTTCTAAAATTGGCGCAGCAAATATTCTGAAAACTAAAAACGTTTTATATATTATCGATAGAGAGATATACATTGGCATCGATATATTCTTAGCTGAGCATAACAGTAATTGTGGTTTGTTCGATGTTGTAAGATGTATAAAAGTGTAATTTGTTCCGTCAGCAGTAGTGCATTTCTAAACAACGTTTCGTTTCAATCATTGATAGTGTATTGCATTGCATACCAGGATGCCTGAATCTGTATGTTTATTAGAGGGCCGTGGTCGAACAGCGAGGATTGTTCCGAGTGGCGCTAGTCAGCTGATCGCGACTAGCGTGAAGCTATAGCTATGTCTGACTCTGCGCCAGCGAGATACTAGTAGATTCGGTGATGATGTGTGCACTGTTCACCTTCACGTCCAGCGAGTTGTACAGCGGGTACTCACAGCACAGGATGAACTTCAGAAAGTACGGCACCTCCACGTAGATGGCGGGCGGAATTGGAATCAACGGCGACGTGGACTTCTTGTAGTAACGATAATCAGATTCACTGGTAACACAGAACAGACAATGACACAAGTAACCTGCTTGTAGACGTTAGGTGTCACCTACTCTCTGTATCTTTCATCGGAGGACTTCTCCAACAAAGGCATCCCCGAGAGGAACAGGATAATAAGTGTAGTGAAGACGGGCGACAGTACTGCTATCCATTCGAAGCCATCCAGAACATTCACAGATATAATGAATATACCCCACCATACTAGGATCTCGCCGAAGTAGTTTGGATGTCTCGAGAGTCGCCAGAGTCCTAATAATAGATAGAAAATCATATTATATGGTTTATTATCCAGTCACTGCTCGTACTAACCATCATTGCACCATTTCCCTTCATTTATGGGGTCTTGTCTGAACGCGAACTTCTGCAAATCTGCATATGTTTCAGCCAAGAGGCCGGTGACAAAAAATCCCGTGCCTGCTGAATCTAAACTGGTCATTGTCCGCGGTGCAAGCGGGATGCTGTGCTTTGGAGAGTTGATAATGATAACAGGAAGACTTACAACGTACACCCAGACAGCCTGGAAAGATCACAAGTAATAATAGAACATTTGAAACAGCGGCTAATCCGTACCTGAAATGTCCAAAATACTGCAAATCGTATGATGTTACTCTTTTTATCTTCAAAGCGTTTATCCCGGCCGATTTTCAGTATACGATAGAGTAAATAACCAGATAGTCGTGCACCCCAGAGGCAGATGAAGATGGTAACCATCAGTTGTCGATTATCGTAGGATTTCTGTAGCAATATAAACAGAAATGCAGATAGAATGTCACCTGGACGATGTGTTGAGCTGAATATTCACCTTGCCTACTTGGCCGAGGAAGAATGTCAGCAGAGCAAGGATTATGAAGTTGGTTCCACCAGCAAAGTCCGTCAACTTGTCCAGCTGTAATGTGGCGGCGATTACGAAGAATATCACCTGCATACCAACAGTGACCACTGCACTAATGGCCAGGTGATTTTCATCCCAGATTTGGATCGCCATTATATTTACGTTCGTCCTAAATACATATCGCGTAAAATTAAGTTTGCACTAGCACTTTAACCAAATAAAATGTTTAATTTAATACATATTTTTACTAGTGTCGTACAATAAATGTACATTTAAAACACGAATGGATTGGCAAATATTGTTATACTTTACAATTTATTAGATTCCGTTGCATGCAGTAGAATTTTTATAAATCCGTCAGCTACACATTATACATTTGCACTAATGCACGTTACACAATAACATCGAGAGACCTGGTATGATCCTCAGGTCAAGGTTACAGCATCCCCCTTAATCAATATGGGACTACTATCCTTCGTTCAACATTCATTGGAAAAGTATAACATCAACGTAGTGATAATATTGTACACTGATTAAACACAAAATAATATCACAGTATATGAATTTATTTATATTTAATTTAAAAATAAGTACAGAAATTCCAAAGTGTATTTATGTGAAATTGGCGCGATATAACTATTACAAATTTAGAACTATATACTTCTAGATAAATTATTAAACTTATTCATTGGATTATAAATTGGATTGTCATATTTATAAATAAATATTTGTAAGTACCGCAATAAAAGTATGTCAAATATTTTACAGTACGTATAGCGACGCCAGGCGTCGACATAACGATGCCCTAAATATTGCACACTTTAGATACAGCTTAAGTAGCTACAAGTAAGCAGAAAGTACTTACAAAGCATTGTTAACACTGTCATTGGATAATAGTGGGGAGGAAACAAAGTTATTCACAATTAATTCACTATTTGACGCATTCATACATCAAAACCTATATCTGTTATTATTTGACAGCAGACACTACTGACACCTATAATAAGAACTATAAACTAGATTTCAAGGACCTCAACTCAATTATCATGGTAGATCTGTCAAAATACTTACGAGTAATGATGAAAGTGGTTTATTCGTGATAGTGATACAGTAACCTTAAAATGATTTAGGAATTATTTATATTATGCCTCGAATGTTACAAGCAATACAGCAATGATGAAAACATTAATAGTACGATATAGTCGAAGATGTCTCAGTAATCCTAGACATTGTTGCAAATCATTTCACAATGAAAAGTATTTAAACGTAATCCATATACATAATACAATTTAACTACATTTTTATCTGTTACAGTCCCGTTCAGAATAATGAGAAAAAACTGCGTAAAACGTTTCACAAAAATGAAGAAGTCAAGAAAATCAGAGGCTACGTTCTCACCAGATACATGGATTATGTTAAGAACTATGAGAAAGTTATCGAAAAGAAGTTTCCAACAGCGATGCATTTATACCGGACGTTTAAAGTGGGCATGAAGGAGTTTTACCGGGATCTCGTGCTTTATATGAAGATAATTCGTGTGTTGAATCTGACAACTAACGGACTGAAGTCATTAACGTTACATGAGATAGAAATATATCATAAGATGCCTCGCGATATGATCAAAGTAGCTCCTGTGCTTTTGTTGTCAGCGCTACCCATGACCAACTATATTATATTCCCGCTGGCATACTTTTATCCACGACAAATGCTATGTTCACATTTCTGGACAATACAACAACGGTCGGAGTTTCAGATCTATTATCTGCGCCAGCGATTGCTCAATCACCGACCGACGTTTCGGTGTATGCAAGCACAACTAGATGTGTTAAAGGAGCACAGACTGTGCGAAGATTGGGCAGAGATACTGGGATTGGTAGGTAGCGGGGTACAACCGAGCACGGAACAGATTATTCAATGTAAGGAACTGTTCGAATGCGGTCCGTATCAGATAGAATGTTTGCAAGGATCACATGTGGTATGTGTTCATTCCTGCACAGCTTGGGATCTGTTTGACATTTTGTTTGTTTTGCAGAAGAGTCTACTACGGATGCATGGCTTACATAGGTTGCCTTGGTTCAGACGTTCAAGATTACGGGAACACGCCAAGTTGTTACGTGCTATGGACCGTGCCATTATCCGTGAACATGGGCTTAGAGGTCTCTCGCAAGAGACGCTGAAGTCCGCCTGTTTCATTCGCGGACTTAACCCTATCAACATGAAACACGAGGATATCATAGACTGGCTGGATCAATGGCTCGAAGTGTCTAAAGAAGTCGATCACAATAATCTCTCTTTACTCTTGCATTGTCCTATACTACTCGGTTACAACCAGCCGAGCAACTGGTTATTAATTTATTAACAACATTTGCACCGCAGCAGTTAATACCAAAACTGTGGTGGATTTAGTTTGAATTATTTATATAAATTTTGGACAACTAGTCACCGAAGCAATATTTGTTTCCCATAAACTGTAAATAATACACCTGTTGTTGAATAAACTTATTTATTTATGAAAAATACTTTATTTACATTGTACACACAGTATAATATAACAGCATATATGGAAAAATATATTATCCTAAATCAATTATGGCTAGCAACGGGATAAAATGAAACACATGTGCAAAAATGAATCTACTACTAGAAAACAAAGATGAAGAGTAATTTTCAGCCATCAAAAAGGTATGAAGGAGGGTAAAGTTCCTAATTGGGGTCTTCTACGGACTGGTTCAAGTTCAGAGTTATGTTCAATGGTACTTACCTCGGTTGTAACTTCATCCAGCACAGATAGTGGTTCTGTAGCAGTTGCTACTGCAGGTAAATCGTTGTTTGACTTTAAATCTAAATAGTATCGCGCGGTTTCTACTAAAACCGCATCACTTACTGCTGCGGCTAGCTCCACACGATTATGTACAACAGCAGCCTGCTTTACCGGCCCGGGATTCTCTTTATCAGTTTTATTTTTATGCGGGTACATACACTTTCGACGCGGACATGTCCCGTCACGTTCATAGTTCGGACACAAGAATTGATGACGCATATTGCACTATAAACATTGGTAATAAATGTACTTGTTGGTGAAACACAATTAAACATTAATATTACCTTGTTGCCATCCTTGCAGAACCCTTCGAGAAACTTCTTGCATATATCTGCTTTCGGATTAATCTTTACATGCAGATATGAACATTCACTCCGGACGCAGCAACCTTCGAGGAAATATTTACACGTTGGCATCTTCTCCAGTGAGACTTTGTGCGACAGCAGACACTCGTTATCGATACATGCACCTTGCAAGAACCTACAGATGCACACATTACATATCTCTCGTTATGTTTCTTGATAATCTGTAATCTTACTTCTTGCAGAGGAAGATCTGATCAGGATTGTGCAAGAAATTGCATCTGCCTGACTCTTTCCTTCGACATTTGCCGAACCTACGATACACCGGGCACGGAATGTTATTCTTCCGTAAGCAACTGTTCACTTGTAGTTTATTATGATGCAATTTGAACTTCCTAAAATGTCAGTTTATCAGCCATTTATCACACATATAAGCAAAACCAAATACAGACATACAGACCTATGTGAAAATAAAAACACACGATTTGTTATAATTTTACCTCAAATTGTCGCTGGACATGTTGCTTCGAACATATGTATTCTTCGTCTTTTGCACAAATGTAACACCGTTTATCAGTATTCTCTTAACGATCGGCTGTTTCTTATCGGTTATGGAGTTAGTCGAGACTAATTTCAATGTTCGCTTGTTGGAATCCATCACGTATTTGCATCCCTTGATATTCACCAAACATCGCCGTTGTTTTAGGTTATATTTGCACATTGAATTCGACTTCGGCACAGTTTTGTCAACCTTCTGTAACTTTGTATGTGATTTACGGTACATGGTGCCACTGATATTTGTCAGCGCTGCTGAATTGTTGTTGTTCACTTTGAAATGATTCAACACTTTAGTGTTCTTCCAGGTTTTGTTCCGGAACACCTTATTCCGAATCAGGTCACTTAAACCGTACTTGACAATCTTCTTTCTTGCAATGGACCTATTTAGTACGCTAGTATTACGCCGGTCTATTTTATACTTATTAGCTCTTGCTGAGAACTGTTTGTTCACTTTGACGGATGTGTTAAGAACAGAACTTTTCACGATTTTATATTTGGAACGAATTGATGAACGGCGTTTTCTCGCAGGGGATTTTGGCACGACAGGTTTCACAACATTACACATTTTCGCAACAGTATTCAACTTGATCTCGGATATAGCTTGGACCCGATTCAATGTCAGCTGGTGATTCAATACTTTCGGATTGACGTGAATAGTAGACGACGGTTGATTAGCAATAGTGAAATGTGGATTTATATGTACACTAGTCTTGAAATTCGGATTAATTAACACTTTGCTAGGCACAGCAATACATTGTACGGGAATTATCACAGATGCTTCGTTTTTCTTAACATACTTGTACTTGTTAAAATTTACTTGAGCTTTCATTGGCGGTTTGACATACTGATTGGGCTGATAACTTTGTTCCCATTTCTTGTGCTGGTTTATTATACCTGCAATGATTTTACAATAGATACAGTGACACAGAAGAAAATACTTATCCATATGACCACACATGACGTAGAACACAATAAATAAATTAGTTTACTAACGTGAATAGTACGCAATCTCTTTTAATATTTGCTTTTCATCCATTTCTAACTGATTAAAATCACAAAATAATTTGTTATAGTATTTGTTTAATAAATTTATTTCTACAATTTGACAGCACACTGTGAGACGTAAGAACAAGATCTCTTCTTATTCTCACCGTTACCTAGAAATACCTGGTCAAATTAAAATCTTGGTAAAAAGTAAATAATATTTCTATCAAAACTAATATATTGAACGGTAAATTAATAATATTGGTAATATTAAATACCACGTATAATATTCATCTAAAGATAGTAGCATTTTTCTATTTATTTTGGCCAACATTTTGAAGATACCAAGTTGACTTCAGCAGTGTTTCATATATTTCCGTTTAGTACAGCGGCCGTCAGTCTTTTCTTTTCCGTTAAAGATGGTAAGGAAACGTGTTTCAGTTTGTTATAAAAACATTACTCGATTTTACAATGAACTTAACTCGATTCGTGTTTCAATATATGTTTTTAAACATTGTGCTTAACAAATTATTCAGAACGTAGTGGTTGTTTATTGGAAACAAGCATGTTTTAGTTTCTGTGTATGTCATTATAGGCTAAACCACATGGTTTGCAGTGGCACTTTCTTGTTTATTAGTGGCTAACAACTATGTTTTCATTTATTTGTAGCCGTTTAAGAGGTACGTGGAGACAGGCCGAGTGGCCCTCGTTTCTGACGGGCCCAACAAGGGAAAACTCGTTAGCATTGTGGATGTAATCGACCAGACTAGGGTAAGTAATACATTTAAAACTACAAAAACTCGTATCAAATAACGCATAGCTGGTTTAAAATTCCGTTTTTAACATATAGAACTGTCTGTTTACACAATATTTTGCTTATATGATGATCCATTCTGTGATAGGAATTGCCGGCTGATACATATATGAAGCCAATTTTCTTTCTGATCTTAAATTTGTACAAAATTTCAGCGATTATGTGTGATGCAAGGATGGTGTATTAGGGAATGTGATGTATTGTTATAGGTATTGATTGATGGACCTGGTAGCCAAGTGCCCCGAGGTGAAATCCGCTTGAACCAGTTACATTTGACCAAGTTCAACATCCGATTTCCGTACACTGCGTCCACACGAGTTGTTCGCAAAGCCTGGGTCTCAAGCAAAATCGACGAGAAGTGGCAGGAGAGCACATGGGCCAAGAAACTGGCCGCTAAAGACAAGGTACAGCACCAACATAAACATAATCACTATGTATATATTTAGGTTACCAAATGATGATACATTGTATGATAGGAATTGCCGACTGATACATATATGAAGCTACTGTTTTATAACAATCTGACACACTACAAATGCATGCTCTAACCTATACTTGAACATTTACACTACATATATTGACATTTGTTACGTTTACAGCGTACTGCCATGAGCGATTTTGATCGCTTCAAGCTGCGCAAGGCTCGTCAACGTAGAAACAGAGTTAGAACCGCAGCATTCTACAGAGTTCGCAAAGCCGCCGCTCGGGACGGAACACTGTTCGGCAAAAAATGCATCGCCAAGTCTAAAGTCAAACCAAGACCGAAAACCGCAGCAAAACCCGCCAAGGCACCGGCTGCTGCTAAACCAGCAGCGAAGAAGTAATTTGTAATAATCAATTTTGAATAAATATATATTATAAAACAGTTTATTATTCGTTTGTGTTTTGTTGCTTTACCTGTCATTCCGCAAAGATCCAAGTTAACATGGTTATACCAATGTGTGATGTTCAATTGTTTTCACAAAGTTTTACAAAATGGCTTCTGACAGATCGGATAAAGTATGTCGTGTGTTTTTCTCGTTAATTTCCTCAGGTAATTGCGCGGTGTTCAAATGTGAAAACGTGTGAGATTCATTGTTTAATTGTAGTGCCACGCTTGACGGAGCTGTTTCAACAATGGTGTACGTTGGATGAAGAAGAGAAGTCGGAGCTTGACAATGAAGTGATGGATGTTCTGGGCGAAGATTACCTAGCGCGGTATTCGGCTATACGGGAAGCGTTAATGCGATGGGATATTGTTCAAGATACTGAAGGTAAAGGTTATTCTTAAAAAGTTTTAGAAATAGTATTACTCTAATTTATTTAAAGGTGCACCTGGTTTTACAAAATATGGCATATTCGATTACTTCATCACAGAAGAAACCGAACCGGAAGTGATGAAAGTCGTGAAAACAATAGAACAATTTATTAAACAAATCAGTGAAGCAAAATGTAACGGGTACAATGCGGAAACAGAGATTGAAGAATATCTAGAAATAAGTGATAAACCAATAGTATTTATTCACGCAATACGTCGTACAAAATCAATCAACGATCTATTGGAACCCTATAGTGCCAAGTGTAAAAGATACCGGATGCCTATTGCTCTACGTGTGCGTACAAATACAGATGCAGAACTAAATTATGACACAGAATAAAAATTCGTATATTTGCGTGTTGTACATAGAATTATAAAATAACTAAAAATATAAAGTCAGTGAAAGTGTTTCTTAATATATTTGCTTGTTGATCGAGCTACTGGTTCTTGTTTCACCTTAACGGTAAACTGTGCTTCATCTTCATAAAACTGTTCATGATTGTAACAGGCATTACCAGATACACTTTCACCTACAATGTATACATCTAATTCAGAATCTGTGATTATCTGTGACTGAACATCGATTAAAGCCTGAAAGTAAAAACAAATATGTAATAAAATGTTTATAAACACACAACGTTATGGTTTACCTTTCGAAATTTCTTAAAATCCATCGTCGATTTATTATTACCGTTATCCACCGCTGAGATATTGGGCACGTCCCGTTGTCTCAATGGTATGTCTACATACTCCACTAAGATGGTATCCTTAAACTTTGCATTCCGTTTCTTGATCGCTTCTTTCTCGGCGTTCGCTAGTTCATCATTCTCTTCATTGTCACTGATCACAACACTATCTCCGCTCGCTCCTGTAGCCTTTTCTATAACTGAAACGTCACACAAATCAGCGTGGGAAACATTCGATTTGTTCCAAGTGCTGGAGAGCAAAGACTTCGACTTTTTCCCAGCAGTGTTACTGATATTCTCCAATGGCGTCTTCTTACTCACTCCGCCGATATCTTCACTGGCTTTGCGTTTATTAGCGAACGGATTTGCAATCTAAAAATAGGGGGGGAATCATTTAGTTTCTAGCATACAATATTTAGCTACGTGTTTACCAATTTATTAGCTTGTTTGACGGCTGTTATATTAGTAGATACGCCTGTATTAGTAGTTTTAGGGCGAGGCAATGCGAAAATATTCGTTTTAGGTACTCTTGATTGCGTTGGTCTACAATAAAAGTATATATTATATCACTCACTGCTAACTGAACGATATAACAATACATTTTTAATCAAGCAGGCCGTGCCATAAATAAGATATGAACTTTACTCACTTGCTAAATAAGAATTCCGCACTGCTACCTGACAAAGGGGAGTCTTGTTTCTGTTTTTTCGAAACACTACACAAACTATCAGATTTCATTGGTCGTTTCGAGCTGCTTGGAGTAGCAGACATCATAGTTGACATGTCAGTCTCGTAAGATGGCGGAACTGTTACACGTACTGACACATCCACACTCTGTTCACTGTTTGTTTCACGTTGAGTTTGTTGTGTATTCCTGGGCACTTCTGTATCGTACGCGAGAATGTTTATTGACTGTGATTCTTGTTGTGTACTGGTGGGCATTAACAAAGCTTTACGATCAAAATCTCGGTTGCAATATTCCGCACATGAACAGTACACAACAGCCATTGCGATCTCCTGCATCGGAATAGATCGTTTCTTATGTTTGGCTAGGAAACGGACAGCCGCGGTAAATGATTTATAACTATCCGAGTTCACGTCTATGCCGCCCAGCGGTTCTTCGATCAGTATATATTCAGGTATATCGCGTATTAGAGCTTCCTGGCTAATATTTACATCCCCCCATAATAGTGCTTTGCCACCTAAAACGAACAGAGATCTTTCGTTCTAAAGAACACCAGCACGACATTCGATATTTACCTGTGAGTAATATTAGATCCTTCATATTCTCATAACACGACTCAGTTACGAATACAAACGACTTTCCTTTAAATAAGTTACATCTGTCTTCTTTGTGCTCTAGTTTAATGTTTTTATTCAACAGTGTCTCGTTCAATGCCGGTAAATACTTGTCGGGCTCCGGCGGTGGCGTATTGTTTCGCACACTGCTTGCCAAATCATCGAAGTACTTGGCATTAACAATAGGTCGGCATAACGTCAGCGCACAGAGCACTTTCGGTGTCAGAATCAACTCGCTGACCACGAGAAATGAACAACTTTTATTCCAAACATGCAAACGAGTTGCTCTCAAGTAACCTAGATTATTGCGCAACATTGCTTTATCCCCGGATTTCAAATTCGACGTTAGAATATTCAATTTAATTTCAACCACTCTGTAAAATGATTATTTCATTAAATATAACGACAGAAATTGTAGAAATATTTGAACACTTACTCAAACCGTGATTCAAGCATACCAAGCTTGACTGTTTGTGATGCGAATATTCGAGTTTTCACGTTCTTTTCTAAACGTTGTTCATTGATGTATGTACCATACTTTGATCCATTATCAGTTATAAAAATTGAAGTATCCTACAGGAAGAATTACAGAAGAATGATTGTAATTACAGCAGGTAGAAAATTAAGTTACCAGCACTTCTATAACTGCGTGAGTTCGACTAATAGAATCATCGTTATTTAGAACAATATCGGTGTTTTTTCTTCCAATTGTGTACTTAACTTTCCGGTGCAAAAAGCTAACAGAACCTAGAAACAATTTTGAAAGAAGTATGCAAATCTATACAGCTATAATTCTAGATATATACCATTTGTATATCGGATATACCACATTTTCCAGATATGCTACACAAATAACTTCGATATAACATGTACAAAAAGATTTGTAATGATTTTCTAGAAAATTTGTTATGACAGTCCGACGTAAATGAAAATATGTCAGACTACAATTTAATAAGGCGGGATAGAGGTCTCTAGTGTCACATTCAATCATAATTGTCAAAGTTTTAGGTTAAACACTATTAAGGACACATTTTTAACAATATTTACTTAAAAAATAATTTACTAAGCAATGACAGACGGGTCAGATAGCGAAGATTTACCACAACTATCGTCGGAAACATTTACAGCATTGCAAGAATTCTATAAGGAACAGGAACAGCGTGAAGCAAAGTTGAATGGAATATTCGCTTCAACGCAAAATGGGGATGAAAACACGCTGTTTGAGGAAGATTGGGTGAATAATCAGCATTAATTTTAAGATAAAATAAGTCTAATGACACTTGTTCACAGCAACTGAGTCAGTTTTGGTACGATGACAATACGGTTGACATTCTAGTTAAAATAGTTTCAAAATGCATTCCCAACACGAATGGAAGAATAGCCTTAGTATCATCGCCCACGTTGTATAAGAAAATGAAAGAAAAGTTTACAAATGGTAAGTGATATTTGAGTAATGACTGTAGAAAAAGTAATAAATGTTTATTTTTTTTGTCAGTGACGATATTTGAATTTGATGAGCGATTCGCAGCATACGGCAATGATTTTGTATTTTATGATTATAAATCGCCATTAAGCATACCTAGAGAATTAGGTAGTTCATTTGATATAGTTATAGCCGATCCACCGTTCTTGTCAGAAGAATGCTTGACAAAAACTGCAGTTACGATAAAGTTCCTTACGAAAAATAAAATGATTTTATGTACAGGTATATAGTATTATATTTATAACTGAATATTTTATATTTAGATAATATAATTTCTAGGTGCGGTTATGGCTGATTTAGCTGACCGACTCTTAGATTTAAAGAAAAGTAGTAAATTTGAACCACATCATAAGAAAAATTTAGCAAATGAATTTTGGTGCTTTTCCAATTTTGATATAGACTCACTTTTATAATACATATACGTATTTGTTATTAAATAATGTTTTAATTATGTGTTGTTATTAATGCAAACCAAACACTGTATGCATATTTGAATTATAATAAAATATTGTTTATTAATTTGAATTTTGTGTCAAATAAAAGGTGGGGATATTTGATGCGGTTGCAGGTTCTACGTGTTCTACGCGTCAATTATTTCTTAATGTTGTCAGCCATGATACCGGCAGCAAGTAGCCGATAATTTTTCACGGTCTGGGCAACATTTATTTTAGTTAAACACGTTTTAAAAAAAGAAGGTTTGGTGAAACATACGGAATCTGTATTAAACATTTAGTTCATTGGTTCTCTATCAAACCACAGGCAGAATGATTCAAATACGATATACGCGTAATTTATTTCTCCGTGCAATCTGTGTAGTGTATTTATTTGCGTTCTTGTCATTTTACATTCAAATACCAGGTAGGTGCTGTAATTTCCTCATTCCCGTGCCATGTGTTAATTTTATTCACGTCTTTTTTGCCACACACCACATTCTTAACATTACTTCATCAACAAAAATACAACGTCGTATAGTTCATTGACCCTTCCATCGAGAATTGAAAGTAATAAGGAATATTGAATGAAATCACTTATTTTTCTTATTATTTATTACGTACATTAATCGACCGCGAACATTAGTGATTTCCGTTTAACGTCACGTATCAGAATCTGTTGTTTTATTACAGGTTTGTACGGTAACAATGGCATACTACCAGCTCGTCTGGTGTTGGAGAACAGCAAACACAACACCCTGTCTGCCAAGGTACATTATCAGCCAACATTGCTGTGGCTAGCGCCGTATCTAGGTCTGGATGTACAGTACATGATGGACTTGTTAGCACTGTTGGGTACATTCCTAGCTTTCACAGGGTAACATCAACACATGTTAAACAATAATTGGGGGAATATTCTACAAATCAATATATCTTTGTTCAAGGTTTGTTTCGCAGAAGTTCTGCACTGTGCCCACCTTAGCAGGCCTGTGGTCATTGTATTTTTCACTCTATCAAGTTGGTCAAACATTTATGTCAACGCAATGGTAAGTAACGAAATTTTAAAGTTGTATCACCTTGCCATGTCATAATACTTATCATCTTAAACTGCGACCCTGAACTTGATATCTTGGATACAATTTGATATCTGTAGCATGAATAAATGTCAAGGTTATATTTTTATATCGATTGCAGAATTCACTTTATTTAGATTTAAATAGAAATTACGTTATTATATTTCGGACACGACCTTCTCGATTGAAAGTTGTGTTTTTGTCTGATAAAGTATCAACTTTCAAATCAAATTATAACTTGTAATATGAACACACGTTTCTTGCAGGGATGGATTACTGTTAGAAGCGGGATTCCTCAGTCTTTTGGTGGCCCCTCTGTTGCCGGGCAAACGCCGAGGTTCCAAGGGCGGCCCCAGTGACAATATCAGTTTCTGGCTCGTGCGATGGTTGCTCTTCAGGTTCTTATTATCCAACGGTGTTGTCAAACTCCTGAGCGGTTGTCCGAAATGGTGGGATCTGACAGGTAATTTACATACAAGACCGCCAACTTGTGCAGCTAACAATCCTAATGTAAATATACATTATTGACAGCGCTGAAATTCCATTTCGAATCCATGGTATTACCAACACCGCTCTCGTGGTATGCACACCATATACCGCTGTGGTTACTCAAACTGACAGCGGTATTTGTCAACGTGGCTGAAATGGTATTACCATTCTTGTTTTTCGCCCCATTGAGAAGTGTACGCATTACTGGTTTTACTGTTCAGGTAAATAGATAATGATATAAAATAATGTAACAAATAATTCTCCAAATTGCCATGCGATTCATTTCGACTTTACAGACGTTCGAATTATAGATGTTCCTTGTGCTATGTTTTAGATATTTCTTCAAATATGCATCGTACTAACGGGTAACTTTAACTTCCGTGACTTGCTCCTGGTCACGCTGAGTATCTCTTTGCTGGATGATCAGTTCTTCTTCGGCAAGTACCGTCGTCCGCGCTCCACCAAATGGACTATTCTCTCACAAGCCTTGAACATTGCCATACACGGGCTAATCCTGTACGGTGTATATGTTCTGTACGGTCTAAAACTCAACGGAACACAGATAGATTCCCATATTGGTAAGTGCACGTGCACATGTGCGAAAATAATCAGTTTTTAATCTTTAATCATT
This sequence comes from Carabus problematicus, assembly GCA_963422195.1. Lineage (NCBI taxonomy): Eukaryota > Metazoa > Arthropoda > Insecta > Coleoptera > Carabidae > Carabus > Carabus problematicus. The sequence continues at coordinate 1,009,074 of OY728585.1, forward strand.
CCTGACAGCATTCACTAAAGACCAGTTCAATAGTCTGGTTCGTCAAGCGATACCACTGACCGTGTTCATTGGTATCATATCACTGGGTGTTACCGTTGCCCGTGCGGTCGCCCTAGCGGTAACCGAATCCGCCACGGTGGCCTCGAAAGTCGGTAATGTCATTGTCACCATCCTGTACGCACTGATCGCAGTGTTGATCTTCACCGCTAGCACGGTACGTGTGTAGAACATTATTTCACCGGCATGTGTATAAATGTGAATTGATGATTACAGGTACCGTTAACTAATCTGCATGCTGCCACGAATGCTACCGTGGTGCCCTCTGTGCGCACGCTGCACACCAGGATGGAGCGACTGCACGTGGTGAACAGTTACGACATGTTCAAACGTATGCCTGGCGCCAACGGACGTCTTGAGATCGTACTGGAAGGATCCAACAATATCGAGGGACCCTGGATGGAGTATCAGTTCTTCTATAAGCCGAGTAATGTTAATCATTCGTTGCCATTTGTTGGTAAGTCACATCTTCTGCTGTGATTGTGAACTTACTATTCTTGCATCTGTTCTGTCGTTGTTTTAAGCTCATTTGTCTTGTATTTTCCAGCACCGTACTCGCCTCGTGTCGATTGGCAGATGTGGTTCGCCGCACAGAGCTCTTACCAGAAACAACCGTGGCTGATGTCGCTGGCTTACAGGCTACTGCAAGGCCAGTCTGAAGTTCTGAACTTACTCGACAAGAGTCACAGCGGCTTTGGCGAGATACCACCGAAATACCTCCGGGCCAGTCTCTATAATTACAAGTACACAGGCTGGAATCAAAGGTGGATGTTCCATTACATTTGTATTAGTATATTTATGATTATTTAACTATGTTGTATAGATGACAGACTATAGTATATTTATAACTTTTTTACTGTCTTACATAGATGACAAACTATAGTATATTTGTAACTCTTTTACTATCTTATAAAGATAACAAACTATAGTATATTTATAATTCTTTTTCTGTCTTGTATCGATGACAAACTATAGTATAAATTATTTTACTGTCTTATAAAGATGACAAACTATAGTATATTTATAATTTTCTTACTCTCTTATATAGATGACAAGCTATAGTATATTTATAACTCTTTTACTGTCTTATATAGATGACAAACTATAGTATATTTGTAACTCTTTTACTATCTTATAAAGATAACAAACTATAGTATATTTATAATTCTCTTACTGTCTTATATAGATGACAAACTATAGTATATTTATAACTCTTTTACTGTCTTATATAGATGACAAACTATAGTATATTATAACTCTTTTACTATCTTATATAGATGACAAACTATAGTATATTTATAATTCTCTTACTGTCTTATAAAGATAACAAACTATAGTATATTTATAATACTCTTACTATCTTATACAGATGGCAAGCTACCTGGTGGAAACGTGAACGTAAGGGCGAATACTTCCCCGTGTTCACTAGGGATAATCCCGCACTTGTCGACTATCTGCGCTCCGTGAATGTGCTGCCATCGGCTGTGCCACTCAAGTACACCGTGCATCCCACATGGAAGACTATCCTGGACAATGTTAGGTACGTTGCTGGCCACGTGGAGGCGAGCATTCTCCTGTGGTCGGTGTTCTCGGCTGGCTGTGCTATCATCACTAGCACCACGCGCAGCAACAAATAAATTGACAGACATACAGTCAGTAACCATTGAGGCGAGATGATTCTAAATAAAGTAACTACACCCAGTATAAATATACACATAGGTTCTTCTCTATTTGAAAATATAAACCAACATTCTAACAAATCTTTTAACTCAAGTATAAACTGCTGTATAGTTACTTTATTTTAGAATCTTTTATGAATGGTACGAGCATTTCGTGTTTCAGTTAAACAGTCTAACGATTACTTTTGCATATCTTTGACAGCCCACACCACACCATACACCACGTGACACTAACAAATCAATATTTCGTTATCTACTATTTGGTAATTTGACAGAAACACATTGGTGACATTCACTGTTCTTATTTGGCCAGCGTTACAGTTGAATAATTCCTAGATTCATTAAAATTCTCTTTTTGATGCATCTGCATTTTTATACTACAAATAATATGAAAGATTTTTTTTTTAGTACATATTTTTAATATATTATATCTATATATTGCTTATTTTTATATTTGTTTGTTATATCTCAGGTATGGCCTGCGTGAATCTGTAATTGTAGCTTTAAATGGAAACTGTGGCTTTATTTCAAAATGTACTTTTATTTATAGGTACGTGTGTTCAGATATATGACGTGTTGTTTTATAAATATATAGGAGATTACTATTATTGTTAACATCACCTTACACACACATACACACTTATTCGGTATTTGTTTTTACGTCAAGCAATTATTCTCGTCTTAAGATAATCTGTAATAATTATTAATAAATATTTCAGTTTTTGCAAAAAGAATACTTCTTGCTGCTCCTTCCAGTATCCAAATATATTCTCCTCTGTTTGATAATTTATTTCTTGCTACAGATATGTTATAAAAAATAATGGTATGGCTAAGAACAGGACAGGGATTGGTAACAAACGAAGTTATATAACTATGGAAACAAGCAACAACAATTACTAGACATGTAAACCAATTTATTATTAAAAGAATGTTGTTAAAAATGATATTAAATATAATGATCTTACTTGTATTAAGTTTTAACAATGCAAAGAACAAAGATCTTATAAATAGTAAGGCTTGAGATTCACATTATAACACTAATTAATAAATTAATCAATCATTGAATCTTAATCGGTAGTAGGATATACAAGATTAATCTTTCGTTTGCTATTTCGTGTAACAATTGGTTCTGTTTTGTTGCTAGATTTTGTACCATTTTCATTACGTTTTCTTTTCACATTTGGTTTTGTCATTTTTGCTTTTTTAATATCAGGTTCTAGCTTATCCTGATCAAATTCAGTTGTATTTGAACCATGTTCCACCTTATCGGGATTATTCTCCTGTGTATTCTCGTTTTGCTTTCTTTTACTGTTTCGTGCCATGTTCATTAATTCCACCTTATAATTCAGCTTCTTCTTTGGTCTACCAAGTTTTTTGCGTTCCTCTTCAACTTGTGGTTGTTTTACAGGAATTGCTACAGGCTCTATGCCAGGAATTAATTTATTTTCACACATGAAACATGCCCATTTGAACAACTGGAAGAATCTGCTTGTAAATAATTGTCGTTCACTTTTAATCTGAACTTTGTGGCTGTTATCGTCCGGTATATGCATGTATGTAGCCATTTCTTTCTTAATCGCAGCTGCATCTGTCGCTACGTACATTTGGTTCATGGCTTTGTTTAAATAAGATAGATACCCGTCATATTGGCATTTGGAATGTTGAACTAGTGTTGAATAATGTAATAAGAGACTGCGGAAACCTACAAGTGATTCTGCATTTACAGGGAATGTATAATCTTTCACCTCTACTGGCACACATTGTATCTGAGAAGTGCTAGCACCGTTATCAATTACAGATTTATCTACATTTAATTTCTTTCTTAATACTAGTTGCTTCAGTACCCGTTTATCTAGATCATTCAGTAAAGGTTGCGCTGCTATTTGATCAAGTGATGGTAGTTTCAAGTTTGCTTGCAATACTTCCAGTATCACTTCAGTCCGGTCCGTCGATTCTTGCACCGTCTCATCTGAAATGATACTTCTAGTTCGTCCCATAAATTTGAACGTTGGCTTGAAGAAGTCCTTTAGCATTTCGTCTATAGTGGCTGGCTTCGTCTTGGACTGTACCTTTCTGCGACATCTTTGCTTTTTATACTCGGGCACCTCTTTTAACAATCTGTCAATGTGAGATATACTCAAGAATTCTTGTAGCTGATCAGGTGTGTTCTGTATCTGGGTCCATAACTTTTCAACGATAAAATCAATTATGCAATTGCGTCGTTTTTTCCTACTGTGCCAGCTCGATAGTCGACGTCGCCTGATATCTTGCAACTTGCCGTCAGGATGTGTTTCAAACCATTGTTTCAGTACGAAGTATCTGTGCCGGATACAGTGCGGGGATCTTTGTAGTTTCAACTTTGACCAATGTTTCGTACCATACAATTGTACATGTTCAATGACTTTCGCATCTTCTTCCACCGTCCATTGCTGTAAATTGTTTGTGCGCATTGTGAAATAGTGACTGCGCAACTGCGGCAAATGGCGATCAGGAAAATACGACTGGATCTTTTTGAAATTATTCTTATACAGCCGTGTTACCACCACTAGTAGTATATCTTCCGGAATGCTGAACAGGCCTTTCTTTAGTGTCGGCGTCAGACAGTAGGTGTACCGGTTGTAGATTTGCACTTTTGTTCGATTCCTGAAGAAATACGCCACACTACCCCATTGGATATCGCCCTCTGCGTCAACACACAGCTTAACAGTTTCCAGTAACATCTCGTCTTCTTGCTTCGTCCACCTGTCACCACTGTATCGGTCACAGAGTCTCGTTTGAAAGTGCACGCAACACTGCAACGCCGACCGATTCAATGCACTGCCTATCGCCTCCCAGTTCTGATTATTGTATTTCTGGGCTAACATGCGTAGCTTGCCATTCTCACTTCGCGTCCAGGGCACTTTATTGAACCTGGGATTCATATAACACGACCATTCAGCACGACATTCAGTCTCTGTATGTCGACCGTTCAACACCTGCACAGCCATACGATTCCAATCAATGTCAATCCATTTACTAACGGTTTTAATGATCAATTTTTCCGCATCCAATTTTGCCCGCGCGTATTCTGATAGTTTACTGATTGTATTATTCACCGTCAGTTGATTTGCATTTGAGGTTATTGTATTTTCCATCCAGGATGCAGCTAACCTTTCTATCAATTTCGAATCGCTAAAGATGTTTCGTTCTTCAATAAAATTTTGCAGAATGTTTGTAGTAGTTTTGCCGTCGTCATCTGCACGTGTGAATATAATGATTTCTTCATTTATATTCGCTAGTTTTTTCCCGCATATCTCTTTATAAACTGCCTTTGCCAGTTTATTCTTATCCTTTGGAGTCCACCGGCGCATTGAACGTTTACGATGCGACAACGACTGTTTCGCTTTCTTTAGTTTAACGAAATCCTCGTTCGGCCGACTGGGAAAACTATATTTGTCTTTAAAATACGGTATACCGAGGTTACATCTATGCACTCTGCTGTCTGATTGTCTCACTGTGTTTTCATCCAACATGGTTATTTCCCGTTGAAACTGCTGGTATAATTGTTTCAAAATGCGTCGTTTCTCAATGTTACACTTTAGAGCAATCAGTAACACGGGGTCTGTACATGCATCTATAATTTCTTGTTCTGCGTCTGTTATACTATTTTCCGAATGAGAAGTATTTGTGTGTTTCGCTTTTTCTACATAATTTGACACTATGTTTTCTGCTGTTGGATCTCTACGTGACGCGACAACATTCTCGACAACTTCGCTACCCGATTCACCTTTGTTGTTTTGTGCAGTTTTGTTGCATGTATTGGACGACTCTTCAAGTTTATCTTCTAAACTTTCGTACTGCTGAATTATTTCATTCGAAACTGCGTTCTTTATTAATGAATCTGTACATGACTCAACAAATTTCTGAATACTTTTGTTGTAGAAGTCACCATTACTTTGCCAAAAAGTGTTGTGATCATGGGATGTAGACGGTTCATGTATTTTTTCTTCTATGCTTTTAGAATCGTGAATTATTTCAACCGAATCTACGGATTCCAAGTCTGAAGAGTCGCTAGGTGTCTGTAAAAGATATTTGTACATACAGTACTAAATACAGGGGCATGTAATATGGAATGTGTACCTACCTTGTTTTTCAGAAATTTGGTTAATTTGTTTAAATCTTCAAGTGTATCCATTTTGTTGATATTAAAAGTGATCTATTGCTAGTAAAAGTAGTTTCTATATAGTTACATACAATTCTTGTAAGAATAAAGAACACTTAGCAATACCCGCCGTTTATATAGAATTATAATTTTGACTGTTTGTTTGGCTAGTGAAGCTAGTGATACATCTACGCATGACATCGGTATTGAGCGTAAAGTCACTATACGCTCAATATTGTAGTGCACTGCGTGTAAAACTAGCTTTATATTAGTCTGACATTTCTACCACGTAGCGAATGTGATTGTCAGAAGCAGAAAAGTAGGGGAATAGATTTTTTAGTGCCATGTTGCCTGTCAAGTGTGTCAAACATAACTGATATGTAAAATAGTACATACTTGATCATTCTCAAATGATGGTATGTTAATAGCCAGTTGATCATTATATAGCAAAAATATATAATAAATATGTAAATACAGTCCGCAAACATTAAGATACGATCAGTAGAATAGAAGAAAAGTGTGCGTGTGTGAATTACTGTCAAATGTTGAAGAGTTCCAACCTATTGTTGTGTACCGTTGTTGTGGTGATACGTAAAAATGAAGAAGCTATTCTCTAAAATCGAAACGAAAATAGATAATACATCTAAGGAGACGAATAATTACGTGGGCAAAGTGTTCACTGTCGGTCGAGGGACGGTCACCGTGGAAGATGTTTTGGCTGAAGGTAATTTCACATACATTTCAATAACTCTAAAAAGTGTTAGTTATTTTCCTTACACTTGACATATTCCAATAATATATCCTCGACACTTTGCACAACAGCATGAGTAACGTTTCCATGAAACTACATTACATCCTACTGCAATGGTGTCATTTTGTTTCCCTTGACGTAGCAATTGTTATTTACACACTTGTGGTTACGTAGCAACTAAATGCATTTGTTTTCAGGGGGCTTTGCAATGGTGTTCCTTGTTAAAAGCAGCAACGGAACACGGTGTGCGCTCAAGCGAATGTATGTCAACAATGAACATGATCTCAATGTAGCTAATCGGGAAATACAAATAGCCGTAAGTAGAATTTTATAACATTACACATGCACTCTACTTATAAACACACATACATTTTTGTTCAAATCAGCGTATTGAATAGCACAAGTGTGCTATGGATTTGCCCGAGATAATTAAATTAATTTGATACATTAACAAGGCCTCTTCAATTATCTATATCACTGGTGTTTCTAATGATAAGGTTGCACACATGGCCCAGTCAGGGGTAACCAATATGTTGTTAGCGTTGACCTAAATGTATCAGCGAATACCAAGCATTGTAATTATTGTTGTTTACAGAGTAATCTAAGTGGACATAAGAACATTATTGGCTTTGTGGATGCCAGCCTGTCACCTGCGCCATCTGGTGGCGATGTATTTGAGTTTCTACTGCTGATGCCGTACTGTCAGCAGAGTGTCCTAGGTCTGATGAAGACTCGCGGTAAACCCACGTTCACCGAACACGAAGTGCTATCGATATTCTGTGATACTTGTGAAGCAGTGTCGCGGCTTCATCACTGTCAAACACCGATAATTCATCGAGACTTAAAGGTTATACCTCAGTTATTTCACATCACTGCCATTGGTTTCTAATACACCCGTCGCGTTTTCACATTGCAGGTTGAGAATATCTTGGTAAGTGATTCTGGTAACTATGTATTGTGTGACTTCGGCTCAGCGACCGGCCGAATCTTGAATCCATCAATACAGGGCGCTGCCACCGTAGAAGATGAGATTAAACGTTACACTACGCTGTCCTACCGAGCTCCGGAGATGGTGGACATGTACTGTGGCAAGCCAATCACTACGAAAGCAGATATATGGGTAACAAATACCGTGTACCTTCTTAAACAGATCCCAATTACCAATTGTGACTTATTGCAGGCATTAGGATGCTTACTGTACAAGTTATGTTTCTTTACACTACCGTTCGGCGAGAGTACACTGGCTATACAGAGCGGCAACTTTAGTATTCCCGATAATTCTCGATATTCGAAAGGTTTACATCAGTTGATACGTGAGTAGAACATTGTACTATTGTTGTAGTGTTGTACTGTATACTGTTACCGTTTAGGTTATATGCTCGAACCGGATGCTGACAAACGGCCTGATATATTCCAAGTATCCGCTGTTGCATTCCCGTTGTTTGGCAAAGAGAATCCAGTGCAGAACTTGAATGTAAGTACACTAATTATTTGCTACGGCTGTTTAATAATGTTAAATGAAACAAGATCATTTTAATACTGCGTCTTTGTTTATAAATTGATCCATAATTTTCGTAATTGTGTGCCTTATAACGGATCATCGGTTTACTGTATATCTTTTCATACATACATAACATCACGCCTTTCCCATTACTGGGGTAGCAGGCCCTTTATTCCATACAATCACTCAAAAAAAAAATAATAATAATATTATATAGAAAACTGCCTTTCATTCCTTATTTTCTATGTTTAGAAATCACCAGTAGCCTGTATAGATGAGCTGCCTGTACCGCAGTTTGAATCTGAAGCGAAGCGGACAAGCATCAAAGTTACCAAAACTACTGTCGCCCCTGTAGTGGAAGGTACCAGCGTGATGCCACGTCAACGGCCCAAAGGCAACGCTAGTCAGCCGCTGAGCTGTGCACTACCGATAGCAATCAGTGCCAGTCCTACCAACATACCGAAAAAATCCCAAAGTCCCATCACTTCGGCGGAAGCAGCTGCGTTTACTCCGCACTTTCAATCATCATTCCCACCGATACCAGCGGCTGGTTTCACTACGTCGCCCAGTTACCAAGCGCCAGCCGTGGAACAACCAGCGCCCGCCGCGCAACCATCACCGTTTCCTGTTACCTCCGCGCAGACGCCTAACTTTCCCGTTGCCGTTGCGTTTCAAAGTCCGCAGATTTTCTTCCCACCAACCAGTAACAATAGCGTTGCTACTAGTCAGAATGCGCCACCAGCCGATAAGAGTCTAGAGAACTTGTTCCAATCCACCGTGTATCCTGACCCGTTTCGAGATGACAGCGCCACTGTGCCTGGCACTGTGATGCCTGAACTTGAAGCGCAGAATCTAAAGATTGCTAGTTCGATCAGCAACATGCAGAAGGCGGATGCATGTGTGTTGCCTGAGGTCACGCATATTTCTACGCTGAGTTACATTCAGCCGGCGGACAACGTGTCACCCACGGCGGCCAATGTGGATAGGACTATTGTATCGGCCGGGAATGGAGTGGTGCACGTCAAGCCGAGTGGTAAGCCGGATTCGTCCAGTCAGTGTATCATGAACGACACACCGCCTTGCTCGCCTACACTGAGTGTTCCGAAGGGTCATCGCCGTAATATGAGCGATACTAGCGCATTCAACAAGTAAATCCACACTAACAATCATTCCCAGTATTGTTGTATTGTACATTGCTTGTCTGTACAGGGTGTATGCATCGGAAACATCACAATTCCTAGCTCCGTACGAGTCCTCAATGAAGAGCCGTTGTTCTGATACACCACCGAACCCGATAGTTGACTTAGCTGTGGGTCCATTGGCCGGCGCCGGGTGCTCTGCCTCAACTACCAACATCAGCCACGTGCCGGGCCTCGATAGCCGCTCCTTGTCCGCCGACATCGCCGACTGGAACCCCTTCGGCGAGACGCCGTTCAACCAGCTCACGGAAGATCACATATTCGGCGCGGAGTTCGACAAGATTAGGCGTGGTAGTCAAAGCAGTAAGCATAACTCAAGCCAGAAATGATGTATGTACTTATTTACACGCTTGTATTTTAGGTATTCAAGGTGTCAAGTCGCGGGAAAGTCTTGTGATGTCCGTGTCAGAAGATCCATTCGGCTGTGCTCCGTTCAGTTTTCCAGTGCGTTCGCGGGACAGAGCTGTGAAAGCCAGCGTAACAGGTAATAAATCTTAAACAAACACACACTCAGATGACAGCATATGTATAGAGCACCATTGCAAATCTGCCGAGACAGCAGAGTATTTGTTTAAACAAACATTATGCTTACTCTCTTTCCGTGTTAGCTATTCTATGTGTTCTTCCGCTGCCACTATAAGTGCATAGCTATGGTGGATTTGTACAATACAACTTGTTACTCTATCTCTGGTCTTCCTTGAATCATTCTGTCTATTTCAAACTATGTAAAGTTGTACTATGAACACGGACGCGCTGAAATGAGTTGAATATATCGTTGTCTCGCAATCATGTGAATGGTGCTCAATGAAAGTTTTGCAGTGGTGAACACACCACATTGCAAAATGCAGTACATATATTTAGTTTTAGGTAGGTAGGTGAAATTTCAAACAGCGATTTAATTACTAATTAATAAATATGAAAATACTGATTACTAAAGGACCTAGTTAGTATGCTTAGCGTATTGGTTGGTTAATTATTGGTATTTGTATACACAACAATATAAATTACTATAGGTAGTGTTAACTAGATAGTATGAACAAATATATACAAAGGTATACCGATTATACAAGCTGTTCGGAAAACACTACATGCATTTTTATAATAGTTTCATATTAAATAAACAAATAAAAAAGTATTGCTCTTTCCAGGATTTGAACTTGCGATCCTTCTATTACCGGTAGACTGTTCAGCCTAAAATTGTTTCTGAACAAACTTGTATAATATGTTGGATATACCGAGTATAATATTCTAAAAAATATTTTCCAAACAAAACTGTTTCAATCGTTACGAAAATTACATAGTACCTAGTCACTATTACGATAATTAATCGATAATGATTTAGCGAGAACAAAAATAACTCTTCAGAAGTGTATCTACTGCAGGTATCTCACAAAAACTTATTATTAACACATTTACCTATGTATGTATCTTTATTTTTGTATTTTTTTTTTCTTTATATTTAATCTATAGCTCGGCAGTTTTAAGTTTGCGACCTGTCTTACCTTCTATTTGGCAGAATGGACTCGGCCCGAATCTACTGCGCATGTGCATAGGTTATCCAATGGGGCGTTTCCTCTATTTCTAATCTATTTCTTCTATTGGTGTGGTTATTTTGTACTTTATTTTACTTTACTAATCTTACTTTTATTATGTTCTGTACACTGTTAAAACCAGCCATTGTTTTTTACAGAATTTAATAATTTGTTTTTATTGTTTGGTGACCATAGCAACAATGTATGTTACAGAATTAAACAGATGAATAATTATCGCTGAACACAAACCTATTTAAAAAAAAAAACGTTCGTAGTTCTGTGAGACCTGTGTCATTCTTATTCTTCATATAATTTTCTCTAGACAAGGAATATTCTACGAATTACATGACAGTTAGCAACAATATTATGTTACTCTTAGCCTTGTATTTGTTTTACTACATTTTATCTAGTGTAAAGATAGTGTAAATATAGACGTATAATCAATGAATTAGAAATTAAGGCTGCTGTATTATTGAGTCGCGTGTTGAATTCATTCTTGAACATGTTTAAACTGTGATCCGATAATCGAATATCACCGCCTATTATAACTGACAGTTATATACAACTCTTAATATTCGATGTCTTCGTGTGCATCGCAGTTTAAAACCCAATTGTACAATATTATTTGTAAATCTACATGAAGTTTTGCGCTATGCAAGAATGAATTCAATTCGAAGAGGTTATTGTGCCAGATGCAGGTACATGCATATACATATATAACGAAATAACCCTTTGTGTTATGGTGCTTGTGATATTGTGTGTACAAGTGTGTGTGTGTGCGCGCGCGTGTGTCTGTATATGTAAAATTGCACCACCGAGACATACACCTGCCGATATCCGGCTTCAGGTGTATAATTCCTTGAGTTCATTTATGGTATTAGTAAAGTGAATACATACTTCTATAGTACCAAGACACAAATAAACATACATATCGTCAGGATAATTCTGAATTATAACATTCGTACGTCATTAATAATGATATTCCACATTCTGTTGTATAATCAACTCCGTGATTCTTGTCGTTTCAAGGTCACATGTTCATATACTTGCTTTCATATTGATTCTCAATGTCACTAACACAACGTATTTCTATTTGTAATATTAACATATAATATATGTATACATTTATTTCTATATTGTGTTAAAATGGTGAAGGAAAACTGTATAACCTTGAACTGACAAATAGGAATAATTGTATCTATGTGAGAGTACTTAAAAACAAAATGTTTTACCTACTAGAATATGTTAGATCTTGGTACCATAGAAGTTAAAGATTGCAAAAAAAAGTATATACATATATTTTGTGATTATTATTTTTAAATAAATATATTTGTAGTCTCCTTTCTTCTCTTGGAACAGCTACTGGACTCTTCTGTATAAGTTAGAAGCTAGTGCATAGTGTGCCATCTCTACAGCGAACAGTTAAGCGGGATAACCGACAATCATTTTGACATACCTGAGGGGCAACGGTTTGGGACGAGGAAGCCACTAGGCGGGTACTATTTGGTTCTCCCACTACACTAAAACTATGTTAGGGCGTTTCATATTAATACTCGTCAGTAGTTCACTGCACATCGTAGGGTTACGTTCATTTCATTCTTCCCTTATCTATAACCTTGAGTCATTATGTCCCGAAAATATGTATGTAAGCACTGACAGATGAATGGGCATGCGTGCCTGCAGAAGCTTGTGTAATATAAACAAAATCTGTAGCGTATGGCCAGCCGAAAGTCAGCAGTGTTTTCAGATGAGCGAGAAAAAAATATTTATAGTAATACGTATGTCATAATGCACATTAATGATATAAAAACGTTCAAAGATGAAAAATATTTTTATTACTTCCTAACTCACATTAATGTATATGCTATATACAGTCAGGCATAAAAGTCTTCGTACACCAATCAAAATAGCTACATTTATGATAAAATCAAGATTTTAAATTCAAATAATATTACACAAATATAATATACAAATAACAAGGAATATGTAAACTCAACACTTGTTACGAATAAATTTTGTTCACATAACCACACTCGAAAACACTGAAACAGAAACCTTGCTGCACAGATTGATTGGAAACTGATAGTAACACTGATTAGTGCATATTACGTGCGTTTTGAAACCCAAATACGTACCCTCTTTTTTTTCTTAATTGTTTCATACGTAATCTTAAATTCCCTTTCCTTGGTGCAGATAGCCGAGGATAACGATTCAAATCTCTTTTACCTCTAGCCATTTTATTTAGGTATATATGATTTCCGCAGTATGCGCAGCTATATACTTATGTACGTGTTAAGTATGTATGTATGTATGTTATTATGTATGTAAGTATGTGTGTATGTATGTATGTATGTATGTATGTATGTATGTATGTATGTATGTATGTATGTATGTGTGTATGTATGTATGTATGTGTTCCACAAAGAATGTCTGTATCTGTCACAAAACTCACGAATTTCTGACACGAAACAAAAACCAAGACAGATGTTACTGATACTAGAGTAAGTAAGTAACTAACAAACAAATACAAATACTTGTATAACTTTTTCAACAATTAGCATGACGCAGATTGCAAGCCACGCCTGATTTTTAGGGGATGGGGTCTTTACCGATAAATAATTTCGGCAACGGGGGTAAGAAATGAGTATTGCTTCGTTGTACGTGTTTTGGGTGAAACATCTGTTGTCGGCATAATCTAATAAGCAATATAAAAATGTAATGTGTACTGCAATTGGTAATAAACATAATTGACATTAGCCGTTCGTGTCAAACATTGAATTACTCGAGATTAAGAAGTATATAATATAAGAAGGTGCTCTCTGCCTCAAGAAAAAACAACTCAAATGTTTGTACTATGCACAGTGTTTCTAGGTCGGGACTTTGTTATTATTCCAATACATAAACACCTAATAAAACTGATAGTGCATGTTTGAACCGAAAGCATTCCGCCTTCCCCGCTAGGGAAGCCGCTCACAAAATTTGGGGCGGAGTTATATCACTCGGTGCTGACTTACAGCTCGTCGAGCCATCTGTTGTGTGCATTGTGCATTTAAAATTTTACTACTTGAATTATGTACATTTCTCAGAATGTATTGCCTATGATAAAAAAATTTATTCTTATTAGTCAAAGACAACATTATTTAATACATGGTATCGTGACCATATGTTTCAATTTCTGAATGTCGGCATTAGTAATTGCGTTTTAAAAAATGCCTATTTTCACGGTTTTTCAATAATTAATATTTACTTTATGATTACCGATATTCTTAATATTCGCACGTACACGTGTAGTATATAGTTCATACTTTCTGGTAAAAAAAAATTAATCTTGTTAAACCTACCGATACAGCCAAAATATCGAACTTTCTGAGGCATGTTTTCAGTACGTTTTTTTCAACAAGTATAGCCCCTTAACATAACTACATGACAAGTGTTAGTTGTAACTTGTCCGTATAGATGGCACTGGTATTGCTATCCCTGGACATAAATGATAACCTGTTTCATTCACAAATGAACTATATTTTATAAAATGAAATAATATATCTCTACATATATATATTTGTGAAAATGGTTCTATCCCAAATGCTTGTTCAACACCATATCTTCTGATAATTCTGATGAAAATTACTAAATAAATAAATATTGATGAAGATACAAACTGGGTATTATATGTATAATATTATCTGCGTACATGTTTATGTTTCCTATATAATGATTCAGTAATGATTTTCAGGTGTAATTTTTCATTTAGACATGACTTTCATATACTACAGTGGTATATTGCAAGTCCATACCATATGGGTGGACTTGCTTTCATTGTAAATAATGAGATTGTGCACATATATATATATATAGTATTTGCAATAATAAATATGCTCTACAGAATGTAGTATTGTATTTCTTTTCTTGTGTTGTTTATGATTTAATCTTTTATGTGTTCTTGTGTGCTGTGTCACCATTGTATTGTGTTGTATCGAGAGGGCTGTTCTTACTTGGTGGAGGCAGGGGCTTTACTAATACCATTTCCACATGATAGTGTACCTACAACACGTACGGCTGTACATACATAAATAGTTAATAATTAATTCCTAGTCTGTGTATATATACATTTGTAGGTTATGTCACACTGTACTGTGACAGCCCTATCTGGGAGACCTACATCAGCAGCGATAATATTCCAATATGAACTGTAAACGCTGTTGTCTGTTAAATCTCTCTGAAGTACATATATGTATACTTGTTGGCTTGCTAACTATTAATATATTCTATTTATAGTTGTAATTATTGTAATTCAAGATAGCTAATGTTTAGACATGTTCCTATAGAACTCTAGCTAAGTTTACAATCTGTTCACATTGACTATATCGCTTATTACTACGCATATTATCCATTTCAGCCACGTCGATAACAAAACGAACATTTCAACATCTCCAAAACGAGTGCAAACTATCGACCACATACGAATACTCGCCCGAGCACAGTGCATCCGTGTTTTCGGAAGGAGAAGCACCGCTTATCGAGTCAGAAGTGCTCGCCGAGATGATCACATCCCCGCCACACTTCATCCGGGCACCAATGGAAGACCGGTCCAAGTATGAGAAACTCACCGGTAGCTTGGACGACCTATCAAACGACAGCTCAGACACGGAGTCGACCAATTACAAATCAGAACACCACCACCCCACCACCGCCGCCACTACAAACAGCAGTGTAGCCAATAATAAGAAACGTAGAAACATTAAGAATATTCCAGAGAAAATACATTCGGTCTGTAGTAAAGTTGACATTCCACTAGTTAAGACACTGATGCCCAACGACAAAGCCGTCAAGTCGCCGCAAGAAGTCGGGTACGAATCGGACGATTCGATTGGTTCGGCGAGTGACTTGCGCGCCGATGAGGATGCGCCGGAAGTAGAAGAACGTGACAACCAGAAGGCGGACGAGATTAGCGAGACGATCAGTGAGAGTATTCGCACATGCGGTTCGTCTGCGTACCATGCCGAGTGTGAGAGTATGGCGACGCGTGAAGATGATTGCGCGAGTCGCATTGTACGAATGAAGAAGTCGCTGCCACCGGCACAGGAAGAAGATATGCTGTTCGTGGGGCACAAGTACGGCGAGAAGCCACTGCTGTTGGACGATGAACTCGATTCGGATTGCGAACTGAAACTGGACAACTGCACGTGGTCCATTGAGAAGAAAATCAACGCGAAGGATATTTGGATAGAGCCGAAGAGTTTCGAGGACAGTGACGATGTTTTCGCGCAAGCACCTTTTCACAGAACAAGTCTGGTACAACGGAGAAAGAAGTGCCATCCGGTAGCTATGCGCGTGTCACCACTGAAAGAGGAGAGCGGACGGAACACCAGTGAGAATCTGTTTGAGGAAACACCACAACCTTCACGGCACCAGAGTCCTCTGCTGATTCTCTCACCACCTACCGAAGTGGACATGGAAAGTGAACAACTGTTATTAGACACGCAACCAACGAATAATATCAACGCACTTGAAACCAGCACAACAACGGTTCATCATCATTTTCCTACGGTAAATAATCTCAATCCATTTGCGGAAACGGCCACAGCATTTCCGGGCACAAGTGTACCCATTCAGAGCATCTCTACGTATGGTATTGTCACCGTGAATAGTAATATAATAAATATAGAGTTGCCTAGCAACAACACCACCACCACTAGCAACTCCTCACAAGATCTATTCAAAACAACCGAGTTCGACTCGTTTGTTTTCAATAGCACACCGGAACAACTGACGTTTCCAACGCCAACGGAAAGTAAATACTTTCCATTTGACATGGCATACGGTGATGCGATGGTTGATAACAATCAGGCAATATATGAAAACGTCACGTTACCAGATGTCTTCTCCGCCAATCAGAACGCAGACTTTGCATTTATCCGAAAATCACATGAACTCATTCCACGTGACAGCGACGGTAGAACGAATTCGAGAAGTCTCGATGTGTACAAAATGGCCTCCTTGGGCAGCTCGGCGTCACTGAATCTGAACAATATGGAGACTTGTACTCCTGTCAAGGATACAACTGAACTACCATCACCGTTCGAGGATACAATGAACCTGTTCCAAACTGCAGATGACAGTGAATATTATAAACAACACCGCTACCAGGACGATAAGAAAGACAAGAAGGGTAAATCATCCAAATACCAGCTGATGCAAACGGACACGATGGCTGAAATGTCGGTGAAAAGTTCCCTGAAACTTGGTAAATCCAATATCGGCTACAAGAAGGCCAGCTCGAAGAGCAAGAAAACAAACAGCAAGGTACCCAAAGCACAGGTGGGCTTCAGTAATATGAGTTTCGAAGACTTCCCGTCAGATGACGCTGAACACGTGGGCAGTATGCCGACACCCTTCGAGGTTGTGCGGAAATCCTACGAAGAAGAGAAAAAATATGGCAGCTTGAAACGACGCAGCAATCCGTTCTCATAGAATTCCTTTGGCACTTTACGAGAGAAAAAGAAACTTAAAAGTATTATTATATTCTAGAGTAGTAGCAGCGGCAGCAGCAGCTAATTTTTACACTTGCCTGATAATATTTTCAGATTTTGTCATCAACGCATTGCAGAATCGTAGAATAATGTCAGGATATTATTATTTTACACTAGATTGTTAGGAGAAACAAAAACTATATAAACGAATAGTACTGCCTTTAATCATGTAACGTGGCAACTCGAATTTCGTATTTACAAAACAAAATATTCGTAGAACACGATACTGTTTTAAGTATAATTTAATATTTCAAACATTCGTAACCTATTTGTTTCGTTTTGTTTTTGCATTATTTTGTGTTTTATTTTGCACTGAATGTTGAATAATAACAATGAACAATTATAGTTGTATCGTTACATTTACCATATACATATTACATATTGCTTTTCATAAATGGACCAATATTCACACCTACCTACATTTCATTACACAGCACACGTTAGGATTATAATGATTTGCTTCTTTATTTCTTTCGTTATATGTCATATATATTTGTGCATTTCTGTTTACTATTTACATTTATTCAATTGTTTATTATTGTTTATACATTTATCTCATGTTAATTTTTAATTTATTTGTTATTATTTCGTATTATGAATTTATGTTTATTAAATACCATCCTAATAATTTTACCTGCTACATTTAATATTTTTTTTTTTATTTAATATACATACGCATGTATTTACATTTAATAGTGATTTCAATTTACCAAAAAATAAATAAGAAATATTTTGATTTATCTGTGATTTTTTGAAAAGAGTACGTAGGTACACTGATAGTGAGTTTGTTCACAGCGATGGATATAGTTGAGTTTCATTAATCCATTACTGTTAGTTTTCGTAGAATAGTTTGTATACATTTATATTTCATAGACATTCAGTTCTATATAATCAAATATTGTAGACAGTCGCTTGACTAGATGTGAGATTGATGGTGCTAGGTTTGATATGATAATATACCGTACAACATAATAGGGAATGGTCAAACTACTTAGGTAAACGCATCCTTCCAAATTATCAAGAAGCAAGAACATGTGGAGATTTTACAAATGAGTTGATTGACATTTAGGGTAAGTTTGAGCAATGATCTAACTGCTTGTGTCACCGCAACGAATGATACTATTTTCTAGCAGCAAAAAGAAACAGTTTACTAGTTACTAGGAATTATTGTATTGAGATGTTGACACTAGTTAACGCTGAGTGTTGATGTGCAAATATGAAGTACAAAACCAAACAGAGTGAATTCATTGCTCAATTATTAAATACTGTGATTTCACATCGGCAATTCTGCGTTAATGAATGTCAATACATACATTATGTATTGCAACAAATATATATCTTAGGCTTGCATTTCTAAACATATAGAAATTTATAAAGTAACAAGCATATTTAAACATCCAAGCACTAGAGACTAAGTTCAATTACATAACTTCACGTCAAAATCCCAGTGCATGGGGTAGCAGGAACCCTTATGTTATTACGAACTATGTTGAATAATACCACATGCCTTTATTCCAAAATAACGATACATTTATACAGTGAGAAAGTAATCATTTTAAAAACAATGAATAATTCATGCGGTTTCAAAATTTATTTACGATCAAAAATAAAAAATACAAAGCTACATATTTTTATACAGTAAATGAACACGTTTTTATAAATACTAAAACAAGCTTACATTATTTATTTGTATTTACTGTAAAATAAAAAAGTGTTTTATTTCACCTTCCTCTACATTCTGAATTAAACTTGATTGTTACGAAATCGCATTTTATTATAAAACTATGCTATCAAATATTAGAAATATATAAACAGTAACAAATACACATATTATATATGGACATTTTAACCGATACATCAATTATTTTACAAAAACAACACTGTACTTTGTAAATATAATAAATATTTTATGAAGAGTTCATGTTTGTAGATGTTTCCTATGAAAATATAACGACGAAATGGTCAGCAATAGTTACGGCTGTTTTGCCGCAAATTTAATGTTAATCACTGATGCTAAACAGAGTGCTGTTGTCGAGAAGAACGATGCGATAATTCCTACAATGAGTGCGAACGCAGTATTCACGTAAGTACCACGATAAATATTTCCCACCATTGGTTGCAGATAGTCCATGAAGTCAAACACTGCATTGCACGTGAGTCTGCTGTGCACAACATCTATAGCACTACCTGACAGATTCAACAGCTTACTCAGTTCACGGCGATACTGTTTACAACTGTACAAAAATCCATCAGCAAACAAGGCGAAATGTGCCAGCATATAAGCGGCGAAGAACAAACTGAATGTTGACGCGATTATCCAGTAAACCCGAGGGATTGGTTCAATTTCACGCGTGCGTATTTGCATATGAATAGTTTCACCAGTTCTGGAATCAAACATGCGTTAGTTCAATTCACGGCACTTACTGTTGTTTAAACTCACGCATTCTTTGTCAATACGGATCTAGTCGCTTCTGTAGCCGGCCCAATGCAAGACCGAACTCCGTGATAGATTCCCAGCGTGCCGAATAACAGAATGATTGGTATGGGCCCGAATGTGATCCATATGCACGTGTATATGCTGCCGCCAATGAAGTGAGTCGGTGTACTTTCTCCGTACAAGATACAACTACAGTTCCTGCCGATACACTGGTCCAGCGTCCATCGCCAATGGCTCCAGGTGACTCCGGATGTTATCCCGACAATAAGACATAAACCAGCGGCCAGTGCGTACAGGCTACATAGTATCCTTTCCGCTTTTCGTTGCTCCATAATTCTGTCAAACGTTTGTCTGTAAAATATTAATACATACGTATTCACTTCTTCATATATCTTGGTAAAGATATATTGAAATTTAATATGTATACGTTATTGTTTACAATTGTATTAAGCAGCGTTAGATTTCTAAAACTACACACATTTCGATCCATAATCTTATGCGCAAAAAAGACAAACATTTTTCATGTTATTTTCAAAGAATATTTAACAATATAAATACTATTTATTAGACAATTAATACACATTTTCCGAAACTTCAATTAGAAAACATAATGCTTCATTGAAACCATTAATTTAAAGTGTTTTTAATCGAGCTATTAATTAAAAATTCCTTGTTATTTTACCGTAGAATAGGTCATTGTAAACTAGAACACATCTGTTGTCTGTTTTGTCACAGATATCTTATCTAGTTTCACTAAGTAAACACAACAATTCATCACTTAATAATATTCAGATCACCAAATGATGCGTAATTTTTAGCAAACATGCATTTGTAAACAGTGTGAAAGTTGTACACATACCTTCTGTTACTGATGAAGGTCACACACGAGCGTTTGTTTAGATTCTAAGTAACGGTACAACAACTTTTAGCTAGTTCTAGTCGCGCGCGGTCTCCGTTCGCACCTGAATTTGCCAACAGGTGAATATCAGCGACTATCTTTCAGTTAAACATTTGTGGATAAGATGATAGATTGGATTACTTGCTATCGCATTTATGCGAGAAGCGCGTTATACAACTAAACGAATATCTATTCCAGTTAATGTTGGAGCATTCATTTAATTATGCAAATTAGTGTTTTAAATGAGCATAAATTATCATATATCAAACATATTGTAACTCAAGTTAGGCAAATCTAATTACGAAGGTAATAATTTAAATATCCATAGAATGCAACTAGTTTCTTGTTATTTTAATGTTACATACGTAAGGAATAATACAGAAATAATTTTTACACTTATTTATTTAAATACAAACGTATAAACAAGAATTGAAAACAAACAAATTATGTACACACATACACACACACAGAGTTTCTCGCATATTTGCGTTACTAATTGACTACTGTGCGTTTTGTTTTGTTGCTTTGCCTAGAGATATTTAGAATAGTATCACTAAATTCCTTAATTCATGTCTGACATCTCACATCATTCATCAATGGACGTTAACTACGGGATCTGTTAGAAAAAAAAAACATTACATTAATATTCTTGGTACTTTATTGAACGTAAATTCATACATATGGTATTATTAAACAAAACACATGATATACTTTGAATGAATGTGTATTTTACTAAGTTTACGAATCACAGCATAAATTATATACATTGTATATTCACAATCAGCAAATAGGGAAGTGCTATGTATAAAGTGTCGAAATCAAAATGCAATAATGTAAAACAAAAACTGCAGGTTTTTTTGTGACGTTCAATCCGATAAGCACTAGTAGTTTATTCATCTGTAATTGCGTTATAGAATGTAAGAGAACCGAACACAACTACAGATCGCTGTCAACTGCAGCACGCACTATACACGAAACACAATGCACTACCAACCATATAGAACGGAACGAATTGTTTTGTATGATTATTGATAATTTTACGCAGTGATACAACGGGGACAAGTTAACAAGTAGTCTAAATGTGAAAATATCCTTACGCTGGGTTTAAGCGGCCGATATCTTGTAACTTGTCCTTCGCATTCCATAGGCAATATAAGGCGGATATACCGAAGCCTATAGCTCCACCAATACCACATTTCCTCAAGCCAGCTAGAGAAAAATTAATAAATCAGTGAAAATCTGTCACTTGTAGTTCATATTTGTCGTACCTGATGATTTATAAAGCATTCCTGTAGCAGTTGCAGCGGCGAGTGTATTTAAATCATCGTCTGTCTCACGAACCCATTGTAAAATTACACCAAATGCCGAGTACATAACTGCAACTGTCCCCAATGTATTAGCGTTTACACTGCCCTGTTTCATGACGTGATTCAGTAACCTATAATTGCGACAAAAGTTTGTATGATAATAAATACGAGAATTTGTCAATAACATACTGTGTTCTTCGTAGTTTCCCTGTTTGTCCCGCGAGTGTTGTTGTTTTCAGACCATTGTATAGGCCGGCTATCCCGCCGATACTTGCACCAATCATACAGGAGCCACCGATTTGCCCGAAGGCAAGCTCCATGCGCCCCCGCTGTTTGTTCTGACCATCGAGGAATATAAACTCGGGCTGGCTGGTCTGCACATATCCGGGATCATAGTTCAAATACGGAGACAACGGTGCCAGAGATTTATAACCGCCTATAAACGCATCCACGCACAAAAATATCAAGGTTATGCATTACAACATTCAGAGGTTATTTATAAAAATTAAAACGTAATTACGAATACTGTATTGTACATACCGGGTAAATCACTGGCGGCACTACCTCCGTAATTTTGCGATAAAAAATCACTGTTATTGTCGTTATAAGTACTCATTTTTAGTTGATTTCTAAGCCTAATGTGTCATACCGACAATAACCTATTTTGGAGAAGTATAAGAAGAAGCGCGGAAGGTCGCGTGGTAATATAGCTTGCCTTTATTAACGACTGTACGTAAAATCAGCTGCCAGTTGCCAGTTTTATGCATGGCGCAATAAGGCGCATTGTAAATGTCAAACGCAAATATAAACGTGCTTTCAAAATGCCGGTATAATAATTAATTTGTCTGTTACAATTACACCACAAATATTATTATACCTCTACTGTATTGCAAATAAATCACTGTGTGCTTGTAAATGTCGTGTTGTGTGATTAGCGTGATTAAAACCCGGTAACTGTGCGTGCGTGTGTATGTGTGTGTGTACATCGATCAATAATTTTGAAATCGGAATGAATCACCTTTGTTTTGAAGATTCAAACAACCCTTGATCGTGTTAACAGGGACAGGAGTAAACAGGGTCATCATGTTACCAGAGCCTGAAGAATTTAGCAAAAGTTTCCACGATTTATTTCGGCAACCGTCAGAAAATCTAAGGTTTGTTATTCATACAATAATTAATATCTATAAGTCACAGTTATTGCTTTTTGTAGGAAACGTATAGAATGGAAAAAGTTAAAGAAAAAGAATATCAAGAATAAGGATAAACGCAAAAATAAGTTGGAACTTTTAAATGAGAACGGTTTAATGTCCCCACCGGAGATTGAGTTGCCTGGCAATGCTTCGGCGTTCGCTGTGTTCGCATCAGTTCGCCTGGCGGTATTGGAAAGATGGATGCGACATGCCACGCAGGAATACCTACAGAGTAGTTGTAGCATGCCATTGCATGATGTGAGTGAAATTGACAGCGACACAGAGGATAATTCCCAGAACAGTACTTACTTGCCAATGCGTGTATCCAAGGTAAAAAGTTCTCAGTACACTATCTTCGTTCTGCTTCGTACATCCATACATTTTTGTTCTAGATTGTCGGTCTAGGTTTACGATCTGTCTTTGAGCTGATCCGGGAGAGTCGTTCTACTCATCCTGCGTTATGTACGAAAGCTCTACGCGCGCTGCTCGATGTATTACAGGGACAAACACCCGAGGGGCTGAAATCGGAGCCGTTGGATGTGATAGATCCATTATTTGACCTGCTATTAGATCTGGCCACGTTGCATGGTCCGGAATCTTCCGTTCCTAATGACGGCAGTCACCTGACAGCTATCGCATGTGCTTGTCTACTGTCACTAGTAGTAGTACGCGGTGATACGGGCAAGTTCCTGTCCGCTATCGCCGCCCTCTTAATGTGCCCTCGAGCTCTGGCCTCTCAGAATATACAGGTACACAAACTAATCATTGTCACCGACAACATTTCTAAATGGAATACAATGTTCTAGATGCCTGCTGTGCTAACCTCACTGCAACGCAGTGTACATGGAGTTTTACTCGGGAAAGTCGTCCGTCCGGAATGGATAACCCACGGCGTCCCACAGAATGCTCAAATTGATTCGTTCTACATCAAAATGCCACCCGATATACAGAACGCGATACTCACACCCAAAGCGCTCACTTCCGATGGACAATTCTTGTACCTGTTCACGAATAGAGGCCTATTCAAGGTTGGCTCGGGTTTTGGTGGCACGCTTAAGGGTCACGTGTACATTTGGAAACCGGAGTTTTATCCAAACGATCGCGGATGGATAGGATTTTGCAATGTAAGATAACAAATGATGTAGGTAATTGTATACTTAGACAGTTCTGTTATAGAATAATCTTTACTTGAAACTGGGACTGCGCCGAGGCACTGAGATACTGACAGTTGAACGACAGGGTCTCCATATTGTAGGCACAGTCTCACTGGATCAGCGGGATTTCAGTGCGTGTGTAATATTCTCAGACGGTGACAATCTCGGCACAATAACACCAGCTAAAGATGTAAGTAGTTTGTACGGCGTGTAATTCAAATGATTAATGCTTTCGTTTTCATTCAGGATGGATTTATTGTACGAACTTTGAATCCAAACATTAATCCTGCAACGTCCCTGAATGAACTGCCGCTGAAGCTGGCGCGCAAATGTATTGACGTGGTCGGTGCAGCATCGTTCGAGGAAGATGGCGCTCCGAATGTTGTAAATACAGGGTCAGATGAAGAAATCGCATCGATTTGTGCGGGCAAAGAGTTTGGATTGATCCGAACAACAACTGGAAAAGTAATTTAACGTATTTGTAAATAATCAGGTGTGAGTAAATCAAGCGAATGTTTATTCCAGGTGTTGTACTGCGGAAAAGCTTCCTCGTTGGGTATTAAACAAGCCGGCATTCGTACAAGCAAGTGGTCCGAGCTGACAGTAACTAAAGCACCAAAGGTTACACATATAGCCATCGGTCATGATGGTTTGCATGCCATTCTACTTACTGAGGATGGATCCGTGTTCTTTACAGGTTAATACCGCGGTTACATATCTGTACAATACTGTTCTATCTTTCTATCTACTGTTGATGTAACATCATATGTATAGGCACGGCGAGACGCGGCGAGGATGGTGATCAGAATAAAGCTCGACGTCAACCCAAGCCGGTGAAGCCAAAGAAGATGATCAAAGTCGACGGGCAGTTCATTGTGAGTGCAGCGTGTAATAATGGCTCCACAGCGCTGGTCACCCGCGACGGGGAGTTGCTTATGTTCGGCAAAGACACAGCACACGCTGATCACATCACCGGCCTGGTGTGTAACTTGAAAGGAGAGTTTATCACGAATGTTGCTCTGGGTAAAGCGCATGCTGTCGCGTTGACCAGTAAGGGACAAGTGTTTACGTTCGGTATTAACAATAAATACCAGTGTGGAAGGGACTTTATACCGCCGACTAAAGAAGGTACGCATGCATATCTATCTGTGAAGTGTAGTGTTTAACTTTCGTATTCTACAGAATCAACCTCACCGGCGGTTGTTGCAATGGATACGTGTGTTGCGGGCGAAGATCTAGACACTTATGATCCATCCGGTGATGGTGCATTGTCCGGTGGTGAAGAGGTCAGTTTTCCCGGTGGCTCCGATGTACTAGCTGAAGGACAGGACCCGATGCGCGAGCATATCTGCGCTGCCGGTAAACATGTGTGGAAACATGAGCTGTGCATGGTGTGTATTGTGTGCAGAGAGTGTACAGGCTACTCCATCAGCTGTCTCAGTTCCATGCGCTCGGATAGGAATCCAGGACAGTGAGTAGTAGTTGATGAGTCCATGTGCTGAGCTGCAATAATACATCGAATGTTTCCAGGGAGTGTGGTTGCGGTGAAGGTGACAGTGGTTGTGCCGTATGCGGGTGTTGTCGCATCTGTGCCCGGGAGTCCGTGGACAACAGCGAACTGGCCATCCTGGGGCCGAGCGGCGCTGGTGATCTTGCAGGCATGATGAGATTGGACTTGATTTTTAGAGGTAGTCCCTGCACTCCTGGCCCTCCAAACCTACAAATCCTACACACACACACGGTCCTTATTATGTTGAAACTATTACATACATTTATATATAATGTACACATGATACGGTGTTCCATTTGAGTTGGTTAATTGTTGTTATTGCTGGCAGCTAGAAAACTCTGTGATATATGTGTATTCTTTTAGTTTGTACACATTTTTTTTCGAATATCCCTGTGTTGTATGTATGTATCCTGCATGGTATTTGCTTTAACTAATAACTAACTATTAAAATATGATTGCAATTAGCGATTATATAGTGCAGAAGAAAATATATGTAAGGTTATGTGTTTGCATGTACTTATATTACGTTTGCTTAAACCATTCCTAATGCTTTGAGAACCTTTACCGTATTAAGAAGAAGCAGAACTGTTACAGTAGGTATTAATAATGTATTAAATATTTGTTGTACATGTCGTGTAGAATGTAGTCTTTCTCTTTGTCATTTTCTTTCCTATAAGTTAGTATACAGCGTTAGTCAAAATTACCGGAACACCTAAATAATTCTCCTACCGTAAAGAATTTTAAAAAATTTTTCGTACAAAAGTTCTTTGGTTATAAACAAGCTATCGTTTACTTATTTTTTTAACATACAGGTGTTCATTTTATTGTGGAAATTAGGTGAACTTTCTTTTTTCAAATGGAACAACCTATATTTTTTTACTTTTTTCAATTCTAAGATTAATTCTTAGTATTTTTTGTAGGACTCATTTTTTTATAAAATGCATAATTGTTGAGTTATAGTTATAACGATATGTATGTATGAAAATACTCTTAATTCGAAGTTCAGGAGTTTGGATTAATTGCTTATAACTCAACAATTATGCATTTTATAAAAAAATGAGTCCTACAAAAAATACTAAGAATTAATCTTAGAATTGAAAAAAGTAAAAAAATATAGGTTGTTCCATTTGAAAAATGAAAGTTTACCTAATTTCCGCAATAAAATGAACACCCTGTATATTAAAAAAATACTTAAATGGTAGCTTGTTTACAACCAAAAAACTTTAGTACGAAACATTTTTTAAAATTCTTTACGGTTGGAGAATTATTTAGGTGTTCCGGTAATTTTGACTAATCCTGTATATGTGTGCAGGTGTGTGAGTCTGTATGGTAATTGCTATCTTTTCCATTCTTCTATTTTTTTTCCTCTTATGTTCTCTTCTTACTTCTGTGTGTGCCCGTCTATCTGATATCGTATGTAGTGTTTATTTGATATTTATCCGAATACAGTGAAAGATTCCACTACAGGCCGGCACGCTGCCAAACTGCAGGAGCACCTGCAACGCCGCCTGGACGAGCGCAAGGTGCGACAACGCAAGTCCGCATCGGGATCTAGTAAGCAGGGTGTATTAAAATTCAAGCAGCCAAATGGGCGAACAGTTCCTATGGTTCCAGCACCTGTGTACAACAAAGTCATCATGAACGGGAGCGCCAGTGCTGCTGGCGGCGGCAACAATAGTAAACAAACACCGGTCATCAGTGTCAACACACTGGGTTAGTTAGGTTAGGTGCGCTGTATTCGTTACCAAGTGTCATTGTGTTGTTTCTGTGTGTGTGTGGAAAATAGTTAAAGAACAAGGCGGCTCCGATGTTGAACGTGATCCGGCGCGTGTTGTTTGTTTTCCACCGGCTAGGTTACATCTTCCATCTGACAGTCCAGTGATACAGATGGCGTGCGGATTGCATCATACTGTGTTGTTACTACAAAACGGACAGGTACACACACACGCTGAACATTTATGCAGGATGTTGGTTTGAATATTCTCGTACATACAGGTTTATACATTCGGATCTAACCAGTACGGCCAGTTGGGATGTGGTGATATTCTTGCACAAGCGGGGATCCAACTCGTCAAATTGCCCTGCGCAGCTACGCATGTAGCGACAGGCAGTAATCATACTGCTGTGCTCACTGCCAAAGGTGAAGTGTATACTTTCGGCAACTATCAGGTACATAAATACACACACAAATGTAGACAACGGTTCGTTACAATAGTTATAATCGTGTAGAAAGGACAACTAGGACGCGAAGCTCCACCATCCACCGTACCAGACACTTCTCAGCCTGGCCAGAGCGGGTCCTCCAGGTACGCGAATCCTCGTAGCCCGTGGTACTCTACACCAGGCCCCATACCCAACGTGGGCCCGCGCCATGGCCGCCGCGCGACCTGGGTGGGCGCCTCGGCTGATCAGACATTCTTGAAGATCGACGAATCACTCATCAACTCAATGTCCCTTGCCAAATCCACCGTTATTGCGAATAAAAACTGCATCGTCCTGCTGCCGAACCAGGTTGATCAGGCGAATGCTTTCAAGTGTCTTGTCATTAACAAACACGACGGTACATGTAATTCATTCTCGGGAACTGATCAAGTGAACTTCTGTAGCCAATCGGCGTGTATGGACCCGTTGTACAATGTACTCTGGTCGTACAACGCCATCAACCATGAACTAATCTGTTACAATATTGTCGCTAGCGATATACAGAGTAATCCTACAACAACCGCGGTTACTGTTGACCGGAAAATCCTCACCGATATTAACACAATCCCAGAAGAAAAACCGTCGGTGACGCGGTTAGTGAACGGGTTTAATTTGCACTCGATTCTAAGCGCAGAACTTGCGCTACCGGTTGTGTCGAACTGTTTTGTCACGCGGTTGCAAGCGGCCATACATTTACTCAGCTGCCTGGATACGCTGACGGCTGCGTATGACTTTAAGATGACAACGATCAAAGAAGATATCGACGAGAGACAGATTGTGACGGGTAAGACGTACAATCGGGATGATTTTCAGTCGCTGAATAGGTTCGAAAGTCACGGCGGTGGCTGGGGATACTCGGGTCATTCTATTGAAGCTGTTCGGTTCATGGCCGATACCGATATATTACTGGGCGGGTTCGGATTATTCGGTGGCAGGGGCGAATACACGGGCAAGATTAAGTTACTGGATATTGGACCGGAGGGTGGTGAACAGGAGGGTGATGGAGAAGTGTTGGCGGAGACAGAGGAAGTACCGTACGAGTGCGGGCCGCGTCAGAAGTATCCGATGTTGTTTGATGAACCTGTACCATTACAAGTAAGTCAGCGGACTTTGTTAGTTGTAGTTGAATATTTTACGCATCTCTATCTGTAGGCTCATCGTTGGTACGTAGCATGGTGCCGTATTAGCGGCCCATCTAGTGACTGTGGCTCGTCAGGTCAAACAATGGTCACCACCGAAGACCAGGTGCTGTTCTACTTTAAATCGTCCAAGAAATCCAACAATGGCACTGATGTAAACGCTGGTCAGATACCACAACTGCTCTACCGTGTGGTTACACCCGAGAACCAGACCACAAGCCGTCCCATGGACCTAGCAGAACCCGTGTACATTCTCAGTAAAGATTTCTCACGTACCGTTACGAAAGAATGTTTCCAATCACTATTATCACTGCTGCAATGGTCATGGAATACATTTAAAATCGGCGTTGTCGATACACAAACATCGCAACAACTGTATTCAGTGTTAGAACTGGAGAGATTGGTGTATATCAGTCGAGCCAGCTTGCGATTAATTCGCATTTATACGAACGAAATCTATCCGAATCAAGTGACAAGGAAAATACCGCTAGAAAGTGTACATTTGGCCGAAAGCGTTGGAGATGTACGGGCATTACTGAAGCAGATACTGTCCGATAATCTGCCAAGTCTGATGTTGGTAAAAAAGAGTGGAAAGGTGAAGATGCAGCGTGCAAGTGGGCTGTACACGCGGATGATGAATGGGATACTGGAGGAATGTCATAACACATTCGTAGTGTGTTTTCATGCGTTCTACCCTACGGCGTATTTGAAGTGGAACTGTTTATGTGATTTATTGTCTGATATATACAAGGTACATTCACATTTACATGCTATGTGAATGGATAGGTTCCTTGTTGCAAATATAAATAAATAGATGATGTAATGTTATGTTATTAGGAGACTGAATCCACTGGTATAATAAACAGTGAACGATTACTGAGCGCGGTATTGTCTGCACTGTGTGGTCCGTCTATACGCTTACGCAGTACGTTCCCGCTGCTCATGGGCACGTCTAGCAGCATAGAGAGCTCCCTGCACCGCGGACTGAGCCCGTCCGATAACACCGGCCTGCCAATGATGTCCGGTGGAGATATACACCATTACCCGGTGTTAGTGGAACAGATGAGCTATCGCAGTCAGGCAAGCCAATCTCTGTAATGCGTATGGACTTATTCACAAACAGTGTTGGTGTTTAGGTGGAAGGTACCGGCTCTGGTATTGCCTGGGCATGGCGAGAAGTGTTGGATAGAATGCTGAACTTGGTGACAGAGCCCGTACGGCAAGCTTTGTTAGGTAACAAGTCCATAGCACTGCCTGGACTTACACGCAACTGTTGCCATCTATTGGCGAGAGTTGTAGCCGAACTAGTGCATCAGTGCAGCGCGTCCGATGTAAGAACTACTCCCACTAGATGAATATATACATTCTGAAGCTATCGATAACTTTCAGGAAGAACTTCAAGGTGCATGTGGAAGAGTACTGCATACAACACCGTCCAGGTTCACTCGTACTAATCAGTCACGGACGTGGAACACAGGGAATGGATCCCCGGATGCTATTTGCTTCCAGGTGGATCGACCCGGCGTTGCGGTTGCAGGTGTAGGTGTTTATGGCGGCCTAGGGCATTATGAATACGAACTGGAGTTGTTAGAAGACGTAAGAATAATCTTATCTTTCCTTTGGTATATTTCTGTATATATGTTGTGTATTTTTAGCAAAGTAGTGTTGGTGGAATCGAGTCTCACGCACATACACAACGCTGGAATAATTTAGAAATCGTACGAGGCTCGTTTGGCCCAGAAGATTACAATCCCGACATCATGGAGATCAAATTTGATCGTCCGGTGCCGATAAAAGTACGTTTCATTTCGCTCAATTCGAAGGAGCATTTGTTTATTTTCTTTTTATGGTAATAGGAAAATGTCAAGTATGCTTTTCGATTACGCAATCATGGCGGACGTACTAGTAATGGTGATGGTGGACTGAATAGTATCAAGGGCCCGGACAGTACTACATTCACGTTCTCAACGTGCTCGCTTAGTTTCAATGGTACAACGCAAACGCGCGGACAGATCCCACATATTTTATATTACAGGTAAGCATTTAGAATCTAAATGGGAGAATCTAAATTTTAGACTCTTCCATTGCCGTGTATTGAATAGTTATTAGTTTGTCTCTGTGCTAATGTGTAGCAATCCACAAGACTCTGAAAACCAACATACAAGTCGTGCAATGGCAGAGTTGCAAGCTAGAAAGTGCACGCTCGCTATGACATCTACGATTGTGCAACAATGTTCCTCGTTGTTCGTTACGGCAAGGGAACGTGCCGAAGACATCGCGGCAGCTGATATACTGAGCGAATCCTGCATTGTCAGCACACTGTTACCACTGGTATTGGCACATATTAGTTCGTTGGTAACAACTGATCCACGGGTACGTTGCACACTTTTGTTTTATACCCGTAGCACTGAAGATTATTTGTTTGTAGAGCGGCGTACAAGTGCTGAACTTGATACAAGACATGCTACCGCACATTGCTGCACTGAATCTCATGTCTGGTTCAGTGGAACCTAGCATTGGCCCGGCTATCGGCTGTCAGGATTCATTCGAGGCTGGCTATGGAAGTACAACCAGTCAACACTACACGTGGGTACAGAGTGAGCATCCGTACAAGCCGGCAACAGTGTCTAATTACCGGTAAATGTAAGGTTATAATAAAGGAACGCAGTTGTTGTAATGTGTGCAATGTTTAGGGTGGCGTTTCCCGAGACTGTCAAGTGGATGTCATTGGAGTTCGACACGGCGTGTGGTACTGCACAACCAGAGGATTGTCTGCAGTTGTATGTACCGTGTCCAGGAGCTACAGTCGCCTGCACGCCACAAAATATCCCTGGACTTCGCATTGTAGAAACAGATGACGTGGAAGCAACGCCCATGCCGTATTGGCCTGTTTTACATAAGTTCAGTTCGTGGTACGTTCATTATCTTCATTATTTGACAATTATAACACATTTTATAATATACTATTTAATTCTCAACTATTGACAAGTAACAATTCTTTGTGCACTAATCGTATATTATTTGTTTTTATAGCAGTTCGCAGTGGCCCCAAAGTGCTGTGATTCTACCAGGGAATGAAGTGTTATTCTCGCTGGAAACAGCTTCGGATTACTTGAAAGACGACCGGGCTAATACATTCGGTTTTCGGTGTCTTGTTGTGGGATATGAATGGCCGATGCCCTCGTCTGGCGGGCCCTTCGGAGGTCTGCGGCACCTGGAGGCTGAGCTTGCATTCCTCGGCGGCATGTGCGCGGCTAGTCTTATGAAGAAGGACCTTCAACTATTTACACTTGGAGGTAGGTAGAGTTTAACAGCACCCCTAGTGATAGGCAACAAGCTTTACATGAGTGTTATGTTGGTGCATGTTTACTGTAGATATTGTCTTCGTTTAATAATCCTAAAATATTATCTTCTGCAGCGGATGAAGCCGAAGGCGATGTGGAAATAGCAGAAATAGTCGCTCAACAGACCCTTGCTGCACATGGACCATTACTATCCAAAGGATTAGCCCTCAACAGTCCGCCATCAGTAACACAAGCGCTGGACGGCATCTTGCAATTCAGGTGAGTCCAATTCTGTACATTTTAAAACAACGAATGACATCCGAATGTGGATAGATAAAACCTTAAACAGTACAATGGTTCTGGGAGAATTACAAACACAACTTTGATTATCATTAAATGATTGATGAACTTATAATGTCTATAATCAAGTACAATTATCTCACTGTGTTTTCTTATCCGTATTAATTAGGTTTAAGATATTACATATCAGTATCACATTGCGCAGCAAATGATAGAAATATTCTCGTATATAATAAATACACACATATAATAATAATAATGGCCTCGTGAACTGCGTCTATAAATACATGTATGGATAGTAGGCGTGATAATACTCGTAATCTAATAAATATTTATGATGATATCGTACAATGATCTAATACTAATTTGAGCACAACTTAAAAACGTATTTGTACATTGTATACTTGTATTAAACATCAACGGGATCGAAACACGAATTTAGTTTTTAAGTAATCATGTCTGTTATTTGATATTGTAATAAAGCAAAACTTTGGTATTTTGTTCCGTAATACTGATTTAACACAAGTTCAGTCTTGTGAACGCAAGACATTCAGGAACAATTTCAATGGCAAACTATAGAGTCGATTATATATTAGTTTATAATTCAGTAGTTAATAGTTCTGCTTTTTCAACGATAACATGTACTTCGGTTTCTTTATATGTTCTTCCATCCGGTACAATCAAGCCCAGCGATCCATTCTTCGTTCTACCGCGGTTCACGTACTCTTTCTGCTTCTGCGCTCGATAGCGTCGGTAAAAGTACACTATAACTATAACCAGTACGATTAAGAACACGACCAGTGCGGTTATAACAAGTCCCAGGATCAGCCAGAAGTTACTACCGGCTTTACAGTTCTCGTTGTAGAATGTAGCAACACTCCGCGATCGCATTGCAACGATACAATGAATCTCGTCCTGCCATTGGCCAGTCGCCGTCCATATTTGTACCTCGGCGCATGCGCAGGTCTGATTGACGATCACTGATTGGTACGTTGTAGTGAAACTGGAACTATTAAATGCTATCGCATCGTAGTTAAACTCGCGCAGCACATTATTCACAAACAACACTTCACTTGTCAGCGAGGATCGTGGTTCCTTGATCAAACTAATACCCTTAAAAGCACCAACGTACAGTTGCACAAACGAATTGTTCTTCACGAGTACCTTACCGCGTGTACGTATACGAAATGCGTCACTTTCTACACTGTTAAACCGTGAACTTAGTATCTCCACAAGCCGTGGCGAATTCACAATTATGCCACTGGGACGTATGATATCAACATCACAGTTCTGTAGTTTAAACAGCTCTGTCACTTCGACATCTACAAGTGCACGACTTGGCAACGTGCCGAACCGTGTATTGCTGATGACGAATGAGTCTGTTTTGATTTTCTTGAAGGCCTGCGCTTGCATTTGTTTCACATGACAGTGTTTCAACTCAATCACACGTAACTTCTCAATGCTGGAGACCGCGTACGGTAACATTGTGTCGATGACAACGTTTTCCAGACGTAATTCCGATAGTGTACCACTAAATGTGTATGTTGGTAGCTCTTTTAGTCTTGTATTCGATATTGTAACCTCCAGTTGTGGCAGATTCTCCAACTGATCACCGTAGTATACTTTCCAATGAAAGCTACGCTCTTGAAGACGCAAGTCCTGCACGTTGGTGATATGCAGGTGGCGTAGGTTGCGTAACCGATCGATGGAATTACTTCCGATGGAGACATTCTGACAGTTCTGTATCGTAATACTTGTGGCGGTCTCGTGGACAAAGGAAAAGTTGAACGCGGGTATCTCCAAGACCTGCAAAACATATTCGGTGTAAAATTAGTTTCAAAATACACAGTTCGTATGAAAATATTGCAACAATAAACTATTTTATCGCAATAGTTTATTGTTTAACAAGAAAATGAATGAAATGAGTTATTCAGGTCAAAGTGACGTCAACTTTTCCCAGTATTCTATTATCAACAAAGGCAGTCTCTTATCAGTCATCATTACAATGCTTATTGAGCAGTGGTTTTACCTGATATCCAGGTCTGCATTCGCAGATTATTTTCAAATTCTGTTCACTGCATTGCGGATGGCGTGTCAGGATTGCCATCCCCTGCGTGGCCAGTACCGTAACGGTAATGATCTGTAGCAGGCGGACTGGTAGTCTGTACATGGTTGATCTGTCACGGATGATAATCTTCACTCGATTCCAGATGCATGGTGTAATAGTTCTCCGCGAAGAAACTGTAACAAATCAACATTGATTAGAACACAACGCACATCACAGCCCGAATGAATACAGTTGAAAATGTATTTCTATTTATGTACACACTGTAGCTTATCATAAACAAATACAAAACGACTCACATTTTTAGTTCTCTTGCACGTAATCCTTTCTGTAAGAACACACAGTCTATATAAATATTCTTTTAAATTCGAATGATTTCACACTGATTTACCACACAATTAGAGCTATTTAACGGTCGTATAAACTACGTAGGTTGTGTTGCTCTGTAATGTACTGAGTGTTGGCTGCAAGTTGCCAATATTTACTGATTATCTTATCTACTCTATCAATAACGGCAGCGGGGAAGGCGAACTTGGCGTCTGTATGTTTTCTAACAGCACGTACACTACTCCAACTCGCGCGCGCACGAATACTGTCGCCTCAGCAATGAGTTGAGTGAGTGTATAAACGGATTATGTAATTGAGTTTGTCCATATGACGTCAAGGGCTGTATATCCAAGTTATATACCAATACATGCATGCATGAGTAGTACATATGTATTTGTTTTCCTCAAAGGGTATACACCTACATCATATCAATAACACGATATCATCATAATTTATGACACACATTTCGAAATAATTATCATTTATTTCATTTTAATATAATGAAAAGGCAAGCTATTTCTGGATCATGCATTTGTGTACACTGTATTGTTTGATATTGAATTCATTCCTGGCTGGTTTGATAAGCTAGCTGAATCATGGAAGGTGTATGACCTCTCGTAGAAAGAACGAATTTGAGCTCGTGCGAGCAGATATCTTAAACAAATACCACCAACTGCACTTTACACTCCTCGTATTTAACAAGCCGTATTGGAGAAAAGAGTTTACCTATGACAGATTGTGACGGTTACTTGTTGTGACAAATATGATTTCATTTCGAGTATTGCACAGGTTACGGTGGAGGAAATATGTGCACACAGTGTACGTCATGCATACATCATTCATTCATGTACCAATTAATATAAACAAGATTTCATATCCTGTTAAGAAAAAGTTGTAATGAAATTAATTAAGTGTAATTTTGTGGTCAGCGTGTCTGGCCGGGTGTGTGTCTGTGTGGGTATGTAGTCAGACATGTTCTAGTTTAAATACATGGTTCCGGTGATTATTACTAATTTAAATATAAACTTGTGGTTTTGCATAATTATACATAACATGCAACGCACTGTATGACAGGTCTGGCAAAGATTATAATAAATATATCAGTTCGTATCTAAACTATTTGATATTGGTTTGGTTAAGTTACTGATCAATGAAAGCAATGCACTTGTACAGCCCTGGTACAATGTATATTTACACTTGCAGCGGTAACTTCTGTGTTTACCTAAGACTGTTGCGTTGCAGGATCAAGTCATATGGTCTCCACCAGGCGATTGATTCCCAGACTCATGTACACGTGTACTGTTCCATAGTTATCTATACATACTAGAGGTTGACGAGAAATATTCGATGAACTTAGTAAGAATTAATACAGTAAAAATGTTCGACAAAATTTTGCACGTGCATACATTATACAGGAGTTTAGGTCGCGAATCTGTTCGTCTACGTTTCCAGGTATTTTGCTTAACCGTTGTGTGTTATAGTTGGGCCATTATGAACATCGTAGCAGGTAATGAAAGTGTGGTGTAGAGTTGTGTGCGATAACCTACACAGCAAGCAACCTCACAGGAATACACAGGCACATTATAGTACACTGCAGGTCACCCTCTTAGCAGACATAATACAATAATGGCCAGCCCAGGTGCAGTCTCAGATTACATACTCACACACACACACATTCGCTCACAAGTTCCTTTATTGATCTGCTCCGTACGCTTTTAGATTATACGAAGAGACGAGAAATGATTTTCGAATGTCACATTTCGAGAAATCAGCAATATGACACTAATTAGAAATTATCTATATTGACTGTTATTGTCAAGGCAGATAACACGGTTTATTTAAACTCAATATGCTGATAAGAAGATGTGCTGATGCTTGTAGCAGAACAATTGTGTGTGTTCATACAATTACAGCATATAGCCATATAGGTCAGAAGATTAATTCCCTAGAACTGAAATCACTAGTTCCAGGATTTAATTACACCGTAATGTGTCATTAACGCAAATGATGTATGGAAACATTTGATTGATTTGCTTTTAATGAGAGCCTGATAACCACACACCTACTTTAAAGCTATGTGTTTATAATCAACAAACGTTGTTTGCAAAAAAATACAGTCCTTGAATAACTTTTCTTCAGAGTAAATATAGATAAGTTTGTCTAGCACTTCAAGTGTATTGCCAACTTTCGAAGAATAAATATAAAACAGCGACACTAACAAAAATAAACTTGGGATGTTTGGGAAATCGATTATCGTGAGATACTTCTGGCAAATGTGTTTTCCTTGAAGACTTAAAAAGTAATCGCTGATTTCAAGAAGGAAACGGAAAGTATATCGTACTGTTTTTACTGGATCAAATCGTAGTTTCATTCAAAATATTTACTTCTAGTCTCAATTGCTTCCTCTCAGCCAAGTGTGATTTATATTTGCTGAGCTTAACCAGACTTCCTCGCACTAACACGCAATATTCTTAGTGCAATGTGCGTAATGATGGAAGCAGAACTACGTTCTGTTTTTAAGTTGACATATGTAGTGCAAAATATTAGCGGACTGCCAAAGTTAAAATTAACATTGACGTGTACATTTGTAGGTGTCTGTATGGGTGTGTAGTGTGATGATACGCACTTGTTAAAAACACTATGAGCATATTTGACTACCGATGTATGATATCATACCACAGCCAGTAAGGAGAATGAATATATGGAATTGGATACCATGACAGACTCTGAATAAATACACTTGCAAACATTTGTACATGAGCATATCGTTACTATTATAAATGTATGATGTGCAGGCTTATTAAAGTGGTGAGCTAATAACAATGATTGTTTACAAATTATGCACATATTCTCACATTCGCAACACACAAACACAAGTTACGAAGTGTACATTCTAATCCTTGAAACTAACAGTACATCTAGATAATTCTGTGCTCATAAATCAATGAAACACTCGTTGCAAACTTCTAAGCTAACCATAGACATTAGGTTTTGATTTGAAACGTATTAGACTTGTGCAAGCTGCGGATCATGTTGTGCTGATTGTGCTAGTACTTGGTACATTGACTTCTACATACTGCACTGCGCGAATTCAAATCAAAACTCGTTCAGTTTGAAACGTTTCTCAGAGTTTATTGTTTGTGATCGATAACAAAACACCAGTCGGTTGCTATGCGTAGGTAAAGCAGGGAGCTTGGTTCCTGGGACTCGTAAATCAACTGTCATTTTCCAATTAACGATTAATGTATTACGATCATGAAACATACGAGATCAAAGCAGGTTTTCGTTCATCGTTTTAATAAACTGTACATAATAGTCACAGTAATGTAATAGATAATCTATATTTCTTTTTAACTGTGTATATATACTAAGTTTAGCATCACAGACATCATGTAATGTATGTTGTGGGCAAAAATACACTGTAAAAAAAAGTGTCGCCTTGAAATGGTGACACTATAGTTGGATGTTTTTCATTACCATACCACTACACACATATATGTATATAGACTTATATGCATGTATGTATGTGTGCGTGTTGATGAAGTGACAATGACATTTGCGACATCATTAAAACCGATTTTAGTGTCGTTAAAGCATCACGAACAACTGAACGTGTGATACACAGTATTACATATCTGGTATTATACTAAATATATATATATATATATATATATATATATATATATATATATATATATTTATATATGTATATATATTTATATATGTATATTTACCTTTTCCTTATCATAACATGTGTTGTGTCACCTTTATTTTAAGGAAAGTGCCCGTGAAATAGTCACGCTATTGTTACTAATACTTCACGCTTACGAAACGTGGAAAACTACCATTGAACTTAGTTATTTGATTTTGAAATAACTCTATTTTCGTATTATTGTGACCTAATTTAATAACTTCCAGTTCCAGTTATGCTTATAATAGTACTCTAACAGTGCAAATGTTGTTATATAACTCGTGTAGTATCTCTTAGCCTTGGCGGATTGACATCTTCAGTTACACATATAACTTACAAGTATAAAATACCTACCGAATCGTTAATAATTCCATATGCGTCTACTATATGGTACATCACACACACAGAGGACACTGCTTATTACATTGCCACCGCTTCTTGCACTGTTAACTACTGAGATTCACTGCACATGTAACACTATAGTAGACAATTGTATTACGAACACTTGTCTCATATAAATAAACTAGATGTATGCATGTACGTTCAGTAACTGCGTGTGCATGTGCTGCCGTTGCATTTGAACGAATGTGTGCCTCGACGACAACAGACGCTAATCATGTTGTGACGCCACAGCTGCGGTTGTCATGGATACGCGTGTGTGCAGCTCCCCAATACGCATCGCAATAGAGATGCGTCGTCGGTATTTGTAATCTAACTAGTAGATTAGCATTTGTGCTGATCTATACCTATTGTGGTTCTGCACAACTATTGCTATTTCCTTGTTGAAACCTTCCAGCAAAATGCAGGATACATTTGCTATTGCAAAATGTAGTATTTTAAATGAATAAAAATCTACTTTAAAAACTGAATAATTCGTACGTGGATTTTTGAGAACTGGCGTCTTGTTTTTAAGCTAAAGTCGATTACTAGAAATGCTTTAATATATTAATCTCCCCCACACACATACACACACATTGTTGTCCATATTAGGAGCGTTCTATTGTTTATTTATCTATTCGTTGTTTCTTGCATTCTCTGCAGGAGACAAATAAATGTCAACAAGTGAAATTTATTTCTTTTTTCGTGTGTGACCGCCTACTGGATGCCGTTATGTCTAGCAATATATACCTACATTGTGCCTTTTGGCTATTTTATTGTGGATAACAGAGTGCATTGTACTACAGAGTACCACATTGTACCGTACAATGTACCTGTTGTACTACTCTTGTACAATTTCTATTTAACATATTGTTTCTTACCTACTACACGTTTTACAGTATTAATTTTGACATTTCAAACACTGTTTTTTGTTGTTCCTAACTTGGGAAAGATTATTACTTGTGAACAGATAAACTAATTCTGTTTTTTTTTTCTTAGTCTGACATTTAAAAGAAAAGAATGCTTAACTAATTGTAATTTTCATACTCCTAATTCATTCTATCACAGTCTATGTTTTAAAACAATTTCACTCACTAACGCTTAATATAATTTAATTTAATTAATTTGAATTCAGCACGGTGCAAGGTCGGTGTATGTAATGAAAGAAAACAGTACTGCATTTCTAAACTACATCTTGTGTACGTTTTATTACTGATGAATTTAAATAACGATTCATCACGGCGTATTAGAATTCTGTTTAACAGCGTAATATGCCGTCTTTTGCTAACAATAATAACAATTGCACGCTGTTGAGTTGCTAAGAAGAGTTCATAGAATTATAGTTTTGTTTTAATAGCAATTGTAGTATTGGCATTTGTTATTGAAATTAAACGATTCAACAACTTCCTTCGCAGTTTATAACTGTCATTTACGCTCTTGTCAGTTTGTACATCCCTCTTGGAGAACTAGAGTACTGTCAGTGGAATATAGACGGGTGTTAAATACTGTCAAGAATCCTCAGAAGGTCAACAAGCACTTGTCATAACCAATCATACGGCTGTTAGTTTATTAAAACATACTGTGATTCATTCGGAGAATTGAATTAAGAAGCTGTCTGTGTACTGTGCACAGATGTGAATAAATTACATTGAATTGTATAAAATTCTCACTAAATAAATTTATATAAAATGAATTTTTGTACGCCTATTGTGCAGGCAACCCACATGACACTCTGGTATTGCGGGTGAATTCAGGCGTTCAACTTTCTGCTGTCAAATTGTTTACTAGATATCTGAACTAATTGTACATCCTAAAACAATCGCTAACTTACAGATTTTGTTAGTAAATGTTGGTAAATTCTTGTATGAATTCATTTTTGAATATTCACTATGTCTTTATGCAAACTTGTATATAAATACAGTTGGTCTTCTAGTGCAACATATATAACCAGTAGTATAGGTAGTATTGGATGTGTGTTGATGTTCGGCGCCAATAAAAACAGTCGATGGATGTGTCGCGTCGGAGTCATGGCAACCAGACGTAACGTCCGATCTGAAATAACCACACACACACACACATAGATAAATGTACATATATACACGTGCATTACGCGGTATATACCTATATATTGTATATGTGTTAGGGTTGGCAGAAGTCCAGCAGTTATTTAAGTATATTCGCATTCTCCACGACTATTTCATCGCGTTTACATTGAACATTCTTCGTCTGTACTTTCACATGACCACGACCTTCTTTACGTTCATGGTTGCATGAAACATTCAGTCAACAACAATGTACATGCATTATGACATGCCAACTAACATCAACTCACTGTTCATCGCTGTCTGTGAATGATGTTGACTAATATAGCTACCGCTTATCATGAACACCCTAACTGTGGTTCACTTCTTAAATTCTGGTCTCTGACAATTTAACCAAACGTACGTGACGTGCATACTAATCTTGCGAGCATATTCAGTCTGCCCTGTGTGTGTGTGTATGATTTAGTTTAAGTGATCTTACACACTGGTACACCCACATATTTTAATAATCTCTTATTGTTGACCCG
This sequence comes from Carabus problematicus, assembly GCA_963422195.1. Taxonomy (NCBI): domain Eukaryota; kingdom Metazoa; phylum Arthropoda; class Insecta; order Coleoptera; family Carabidae; genus Carabus; species Carabus problematicus. The sequence continues at coordinate 1,050,915 of OY728585.1, forward strand.
TTCCGTCAATATTTTCAACGATTATTTAAGGTTAGGCCGGCAAACATACCTTGACGTATCGTCATGCCATCTTGTAGAAGAATAAATAACTATTATCATTTGCAACAATAACAAAACACAGTGACAGTTACAGGTTTATGAGTGAATGTATTTTAATTTATTTGCAATATCTATTATCGTACACTTTACAAACTAGAATGCTACATACAAAATATACAAAATCTATATAATTGTTATCATCTATGAGTGATGTTCCCCAATAAAAATACATGAATATACATAAATATGTATGGATGTATAGTTGTATGCGTGTGGGTATTTGTGGTTTTGTATATAAAGGAACATTATCACAGTTGAGGCAAGTAATAATTGGTTAGTGTTCAGGAGAATTAGCGGGGGGCGATGTGCTCCCCCTGAACTAAATGTCTGTCTAGGTAGCCAGGTGCAGATCTCATGAATAATATCACTATTCTAGAGTTTGAAACAAACGTCAGTATAACGTGAGCGATATATGGTTACAAAATAACGATTTATCAAAATATAGACATTCCACAGAAGTATACATCATAATCAGAATTGACTATGTACTCTTTAGAAGTTCTATTTTCAATCATTACCTTTCAATATATACTCTGACTAATGACTGATTTCTTGAGGCACAAGTTATGTTTACTTAAAGCTGTGTTTGGATTAGAATATTCGAGAGGATTTGTAGAGATTTACTACACTGAATATCTCAACCTCTAATGAGGCGTGTTGCTGTAATTGTCACGTTGAGGTATTAAGTTCAAATTATAAATAGCGCTAGGCATTGGAGATCGCTGGCAGATCATTAGAATTTCGTACTAGGTCCTTCCCCAGGATCTGTTGCTGGTGATGTTGTTTTAGGCTTGTCCGGCAACGGCCTGTATGCCATCCGGCCTGATCCAGTGGATCGCAGTGAGCTGTTCATCTGTTCTCTGTTTGTGATGCCTTCGTTGATCTCGTTCTGTTTGCCCTCTTTCCCATTCTGTGGTAACTCGGAATACACATGAACCTGAGCATCCTTAGGCTCGGAATATTCATCCACCAGCACAGAAGGTCTTGGCGTAGACGATGCCTCTGTGGGGTTCAAGTTAAACCTCTCCTCAATCAGCCGCAAGAAACTGAAAGGTCTCGTCGGCGTGGACTTATCACCATCCGCATTGGCCGGCGGTAGATTACCAAGTTCTTCGTACAGATGCGTCTCTTCCTCTTGTCTGTTATTGTTCGTGTAGCTGTCCTCAATGATGAAATGATCGTACAGACGCTCAATCATTTCCCTGGCCTCGTTGTATGTGGTGGGGTCTTCCAGTTTCACCCGTAGTGCTTGCAACAATTCCTGCGTCAACTCCTCGGGGATATTCTCCGCTGGTCTGTCCACCGCTATGATGATATCCTCTGCTTCTGTACTTTCTTCTTCTGTGCGATAGTTAAAGTTACGAAACCGCACACAGTATCCTTTGCGTTTCAACCAGAGTCCTCCGTGGATCAACAGAATCACCACAGTCCCGCACACCGCTATTAACAACACTAGCCCGAGAATGAGTCCCAGGATGAGATTACTATTGTCCTCGTTCTCATTGATGCCCACATTGGCGTCGGCCGAGAATGTCTTGCACTTCATCACTTCGCCGCCATTACCGCAGTACGTGTCCGTGAAATTGCGCATGTTCAGTCGTCCTTCTACGGTATCGTAACACTGTGCCAATGTGGTGGTTATATTACAGAAGTTCGCCGATGCAACACTCGCACTACCATCGCCCATAACAAGCGCTAACCACTTGTCCACTTCGCACAAACAGGGGTACGTGAAGAAGTTATTGTCGCACCGTGCATTTGACACATTGGGCACTATGTCCGAGAAGAACCTTAACGCGCCTGTAGCTACCTCGCCAACCTGGTTACCGGTAAATGAGAACTCATACTGATCGTGGTTCGCCGAGAACCGCGAATTCTGCACCGAGTCGAAACTCTGTTCGTCCAAGTTGTGGAAGATGTTGTTGTCGATGTTCATTCGGTTCCAGTCGTGAATGGAGAAACCCTTGGAATGGAGCTTGTCGATCTCGTTGTGCCGAATGACTACGGTGGCGATGGTTGTGTTGATGGCGCCCGTATTCACGGTGTTTATTCTACAAAGAACAGAGAATATGATTGTGAAACACACTGTGGATACCTGTATGAACATGTGGCGGTACGTACTTGGAATGCTGTATGGTAAGATTGGTGACAGCCGAGTGTAGAGCTGCGGATTCCATCTTGTGCAGGTGACAGTTGCTTATGATCAGATTATCCATCAGTGTGCGTTCACTGAATGCGCCTGATCGTATCAGATGTAGCGATGTGTTCAGTGTCTTCACTGCTACGATAGTGTTGCCACTGAATGCTTCTGATTCGACCTCGCGTACCTCCGAATCCACCAGATTCACCTCAACCAAGGATGACTTGAAAGTATCGGTGGGTATGGACGGGATCATTACTTTACGGAACTTTATCTGCAAACAAAGAATCAGTCGCTTACATACGAGAACGGTTAACATGTGTGTGTGTGAGTGTAAGACCTTGTGCTCTGTATGTGATGTCAGAGTTGAACAGTATAATTGACTTTGATTCAATAGTTTTATTACTTGATGCTGGGTGTAATTATTATAAATTGTGTACTTGGCTGCAGGCGAATGAACACTGTATAATACAGACTGTAGTCATGCTAGGCTACTTGTGCAGAATTATAACACACACACACGCACACATTATTAGTTACATTTAACATTGCAAATGTCAAATAGGTAAAGACACGCAATGTTACAATTGTGGTTGCGGTACTAACCGTGGTAACAGGTCCATGACGACCAATCTCCCGTGGTGGTAACGCAAAGGCCTCCTTGGCAAGCTCCAGCCGTAGGATATCCTGGAACGTAGCATCCTGCAGGAAGCTGAACACCGATCCTTGGATCCTCACATCTCCACATCTGCTTACTTTGATTGTTACAGGTCCCTAGAGCAATAGATAATTATCAGTAACAAGTTTTCCACTTGTCTATCACAGTATACAATATTTGCTTGTAGTGTTCCTTACCTTCATGTTCTTGAACGCCGATGTCTCAAACACCAGACTGGTGCACGTGTCCAGCTGTACTAGTAGACTGTTCACAGTCAGGTTGAGGAAGGCGTGCTTCTTGATCACTATATTCCGTGTGCCGTCCGTGCGTAATCGTTGGAATCCTCTCAGGTCGGTGAATAAGTGCGCGTGTAGCTTCACCTCTTGTCCACCGGTTATCGACAGTTCGATGGTTTTCAGTGGCAAGATGCCTGCGTGTAACTCTACTATCTGTAAACAAACAATCATGTACACTGTTATAGACGTTTATACAGAATTTATAATATGAAATATCTAATGCTAAAGTCACAATAGTTGCTTCTGTAAATAGACAGTTTCTAGATAGTGTCCTTGAAGATTAATACCGGTTACCGTTACTTGATCTAGGTCATACCACTTGTACCTTCTGATAGTAACCGTAGTTACTATTACCAAGAAGCCAGTTTGCAGGAAAATAAAAGTGTATTTCATAAGCAAACTAAGTGTTACTTTCTATTAGTTATTTATCCGTTAAAACCGCACTATAATACTGAAACTGCACTACGTAGATTTATTTCTCATGAACTATTTATGGTTTCACCTGTACCCCTATACTATGTCTATGGCTGGGACACCTGCTCAGCTAGAATGTGTAAAAACCCCTCGCCGTAGACAAAGCACCCCCAGCATACCAGGGGGTGCACACCTGCATCTCTCTAATCCGTGGGAGAGTCTACATGCAGCGTAAATCTGTTTTAATTAGTTTTCAGATAGCCGACATGCAACATCTGACATTAATGTACAGTCACAGTGTTTTCTAAACTAAATTATCCTATAGATTTGTAAGTATAAATGCATTTATTTTCAGTTGCTCCATTTTTGCGAAAGGATTCGTAGTTAGTTTTGTTCCTTCTGGTGAATGTATGCATGCGTATTTTGAAAGGATTGTCGAGGAATGAGGTGTTGCATCTGTTAACGTAGTGGGTTCACGTTGTCAAAGGTTAAACGCCTGGTTGGAAAGGCCGCTACAACGGTGGTACGTTTATACGGCCGCTCGTTATATTTAGCACACACTGTATGTGTGTACCTAAACATCACACACATACGTACATCTTTAACTATAATATAAAACACGTCTTGTTAAATTCACATTCAACATGACTCATGCATGAAGAAGATACAAATTTTCATCTACCTAAATGAGTAACATTTACACTAACTAGTAATGCACATACAATGATGAATCAATAAGCAGCAAAATGTAGAATTATTTGTTTACCTATTAGGTTTAAAATATGAAATCACAAACTATATATTTCGAAGATTAACAATTTGAAATATCTATCTGGCTTCTAGTCATTACGAATCTATCTGACTCATCATAATTTCTGTTAGGTAATTGAAAAATTAGATATTTAAAAAGCATCCTACGCTATCCTAGGACTAGCTATTCACGTTATAACATTAGAATAACACAAGTTAATATATGCTCCAGCAGCAATATAAGTTCGAATATAGCTATATAGGTTGGTGGATTATAAGTGAATGAAATAGATCACGGCTTTGTGCTGTGTCGACCTTGCTTCCAAGATGATTTGTCTGTGCAATCTCTCGCTTATAGATACAATGTTCTGCCTGTCAGCAGACCACGACTGCGCGCACTTATGTAGGTGGTACACGCGTAATTTCATATAATCTAGGAGCTATTTGCATTCGTTTCGAAAACGTACGCAAAGAAGCGTATAACAGGGGCGTAGGTCGTCACTATGAGGTCATGTCATTATAATGTTTAATCAACGGAATAATCTTATAACAGCAGTCAACATCTATTCGAAACTTTATCTGTACATGTTGTTACAGAACTCGTCTACTTTTCAGTACCATATACGTACAGTTATCCTTGAACGAACAAAATATACAACCAAATATGTACGAATGTATTGCTTGGATGTCTAAGTAAAACGTAGCTATATTTCTACTGATAAATTGATGAATTATCAGCGTATATATACAGCTGCCTAAGCAGGATATTTAACATGTGTGTATCTTTATTCTATAACGCATTAAATTACGATATATTCTAACTTAAATATACACACAAGGAATGTATGCATGTGTAATTCTGGTTGAGTGCAATATCCGGTAACGTACCTGACCAGTCTGTTTATTTTCTTCACTGATTTAATAAATTCCGGAAGTTTATAAATGCACCGCATCCGGTTGACGGGGTTGTGAACAAACCGGACCCTTTCTGTGCGGTGCATGATGACATCACTCAAACATGACTGTTGATCTGTTGGTTTTTGTAAAATGAAACATTCATTCAACAGCAGAATCCATGTAGAGATACAACAGTTGATTAGATATAAATGCTGGTAGACAACACCGATATACGTGCTCTGTCCCCCTCCGAATGTGTAGTTGGACGTGTCCATGACCTTACAGTTGATGATCATTGAATTACCATACGGGATTTTTTACATTAATTACGGCGGACGTAGTTTTTACAGAATAAAAACCCTCTATAGATCATCCAGATACGTATCCTGAATTGGTGTAACTTTTCTGAACGACTCTGAGATCAGTTACAAAATAAACAACCCTGTCACTATGGTTACTTGTCTCGTTTCATTTATTTATTTTTTCGGTTTTCATAATGGTAGTCTTTATACTTCCGTTAAATCTAGGCGGATATGTCGTTCAGCGGTATCGTTGATCAGACACTACCGTAGTTATGATACTAGGTGCATAGTGGTGATGCTTGGCTATATATGTTGTAGTATGTTGCTTTATATTTCTGTGACATGTGGCTGTCGGTTATACTTCGTTAGTCGAGCAGCAAAAACTAGAACTTGTGACGTAAACCAGATAAACACTACTGTATGCATTCCACAGTAGGCACATACACTTATGTTCTAATACAGGAGATGCCATATAGTGTTTAGGGGCTACACTATGTAGAATGTCTGTTACATGCAATGATCTCGCAGCATCAGAAGTGATATATTTTTGTATATTCTCTCTAGTTATATATTCATCTCAAGCGTTTCGTAAATGGTTATTTTCTACAAACATATTATGGCATCGTGCGCGCAGTTTCAATGAGCGACGCCTCGAGAATATGTTACCATAGCAGGAAATATAAACACACAATCCTGGCTACCAGGTACACATAAATGAATACAAATTACGCGCCGTGGCACAAGAATTATAGTCATTTAGTGATAGATTACTAAGCACTACGGTATATATGTAAAATACTACATGTATAAAGAATTATCAGAATTTATTACCACAACATTTACCATAACATTTTGTAAATATTGTTCAGTAATACCGCGGTTAATATCTATTCAATAAACAGCTCAACCCAAAGTGCAATGACCGTAAAGAAATGATTACGCAAGAATAGTTTCTTATAACTAGAGATAAATGATTAGAAATTAGACCAACATGAAACTATATAAATAACATTACTTCGTTTTACTTCTTTAATATAAAGCTAAAAAAAGACACCAAGTTGATCATTATTATGCAGGAATTTAAACAAATCTACAAACCGCGGTTTATAAGAAATAGATTATATAATTATATGGAAATACATGCAACGTATATTTTAGACGAAAAACATTTTTAGTTACCAGGAAACACATTCAACCAGAACAAATGATAGTGTTTTGTTGTTGAATGTTGTTATTTGCTCGTGTTTTATTATAGTTATCACAACAGTGTGCGTTTTCTCTTTTACTATAAATGCGGTTTTATTCGTAGAACTGTGATTCAGTCATGTAGAAAACCTTGAATCCGACGCCCAAACAAGGAAAAATCTTTCAAAAGGAACAGTATGACTTTTTACACTGACAACCTGTGTGTGAATTTCTTCACTGCCACCACCAGAACCTGTTTTGCTACGCCAAAGGGCAATATCACTGCACATATCTTCAGGATATTAATAACTTTCTTTACAACATAAATTTATAATATTCTCTCTCGATCTTCACATTCAGACAATATTACAAGCAAATGTTTATTTCAACAGCTCATTCTATTAGTAGAATCACCCAAAGATATTTTATTAATAACAGAATTGCGTGTTGCTGGTTTATTAGTGTATATTTGTCAGAGAATTTTAGAGCTATGGGTTCTGATTTGAGTCATTATTAAGACAGAGCTTAATAAGGCAAGACATCAACTTACGGTCAATTTTTTTCCCACCATCAGCTTCTTCGAGAACAGGTTGTGCGATGTTGCCACGCATAACCAATTTCTCTATCTTATAATACAAAGTTCAGTATGACTACCAACAAACATCACTATGGATATTAAAGAAGTACTTCATTTGTTCACGGTGTAAATAAGTGATAAACGTGTGTTAGAACACATTTACTTACGAAATTATCGAGTGATTCAATTGTTTTCACAATGACAGATACGAAGAATGATAATATTGTATTAAACAACCGGAGCCATTGACTTGTGGTTAGTAAGAACGGATCAAACAGACGAAATATGAGGTCATCTTGTGCGTTTCGAGTAGCTAATCTGTATTGGCGAGTAGATGCTAATTTTAACGTCTGCAAACTTAATTATTTAACAAGGAAAAAATACCAGAAATATTATTCATATGAAAACATATACAAACAGTACTTTTATTTTTCATAATAAAACAGGAAATACGAACAAATAAAAAAGATATGTTCTATATCATTGTTCGCCAGAATCAGTGGCCAGATAATGAATGTATAATTCCGCGTAATTTGTAATAGTATGATCATGTCATTCGAGCGAGATAAACAGTTTGCTGGTTGCACCATTGGTTGCACTGTGTTAGAAAACATGTATTTCCCAACACAGACGGATCATAAACATATCGTACAACACAAATGGGGTGGATTAGCCCGAAATGTGCTTGGGGCTGTAGTCTACATTTAGAGTTGTATATTTAAAACACAAAACGGGCAGAAATTCAGTACAAAATCGTGTGTTCTTTTTACATTCAACTATATATTGAAAATGTCACGATATAAGAGTTCTTTAATTGAACATCACAAAGAAGAAACGTATAAATATTTCATATAAATAACTTTGCATTTTGCTGTATTTAATAACCGTTAAATATAAACTTTTCTATCGGCCTATTTCCGTTAGATTGAGGGTGTAGTGCATAGAGTGTTTGACAAAGGAAGCAGTGTTGTATTTAAGTGCCAACCCCTGTGTTTGTGTGGATAGTCTGACCCTTTGAACCGTGTGCGTGATTCTATGTCAGACATGCTGGCAACTGAATGCAACTAGTCGCTACTCATATTTAATGTACACTCCACACCCTCATCAAGGCCTGCTCTAAGCTGAAAAACAAACGCTGGTTGTAGCCGAAATAGTTCTTAATCAGAGTGTACTAGGAACCATATGCGTGTCAGTGGCGCGCGATAAGGGTAGTCCCCGCGGGAGGCCGGGGTTGTAGCGTGGCGGCTGCTAATATCATCAGCTGAGTACGGCCCCCACCCTTTCTAAACAATTGGTGATATTATTATTGCTGAATGAAGAATAACAGCAGCAGTTGTCGTGTATGAAACACGCGTGCCAATATAGGGGTGTTCGACACGGGTTATATAACACAATAATGTTGATTAAACATTAATCATTAAAGTATAGTTACACTGATTGGACAATCCGTGAACGAAATATATCAAACAAAGCATAGTATATCTCGCAGGCATACGTCATGAACACAGCTACGTGACAAATACAAAAGATAAAACACAATAAAAGTGTTAATTCTTGTTCAGAAGCCAACTAGATAATCAGGTGAGTGGCTGGCTCACATGGATATGAGTCAGACAGGCCAGATACTAGCAGCATGTGTATGTGTGTCGGGGGTATTCCTCCCCAGGTTTATATTTAGCAAACCGCGAATGTCTCTTTGTTGCTTCGCGCGGCTAGATCTGCCAGGCAGAGAAGCCTCTGTAATGTTACTCATCGTAACTGTTGTCCGGTGTCAGTTTCAAACGAACGAAACATGTCTTGCATGTTTGTCGAAAATGTTTTTATTTTCTGTACTTTGTTTGATGTAAACAGTACTGTATGTCCACATATTGGTCAGAGAACTGTTCTCTACTACATGATGATAACTAGCTACATTCGTAATAACCGTTAATCTATCTTCATTCATCTCGCACTCAAGTGAATTTATCAGGTATTAAGTGCATTGGTTGAGCCGGGCTGGTTGAGCCGGAAGTGTCTGTGTAAGTACCAGTGTGTAGAGGCTGCTCGTTGTAATTACAATCAATCTCTCCGTGTTTCATCAACACGTCATGCGTAACAAGCAAGTAGATTATTGGCATCTGAACTTGTGTACTTGTGTAGTACTATTATTATGTGCTTCCTTGTACGTGCCATTATCCAATATGCACTTCCCTGTAAACAAACTGACAGGAGTTTTATATAACCTACAACTGTCATTGAACTATGCTCTCTCAGAAAATAACTTCAGATCTTTGCTAGCATTTCGACACATCACATTTCCTCATGACACTCTGATATTTTCAATATTTACAGAGTAAACCTTGAATAATAGTGCGGGCCGATCTGGTAATTAATACAGAACCCGTCACAAGGGTAATAGCTTCCGGTAATGTCTGTGACAGCACTAATATCATGTGGGTACAAGGAATATAGCCGTTAAACACTACTGTCATTAGAAACGTGGATGCCTGAGTTACGAGAAGACAATGAGTGGTGTGTGAAAGGTCAATACAGAAGATTGAACCATGACCTAATCGTTCAAAGTCGGTGTCCCTTAATTTAATCATTTGATCAGTGCGGACGATGAAGTCGTTTTGTAGACGGTCGTTAAAATAATGCACATAGTGTTGTTCAGTTTAGTTTTACTCAATGCAAAGGTACATTCGTACATTTAGGTAATGTCTGTGCAAACTCGACCAGAAATAGCTCACTGTGTTTACATATTGCAAGGGTTACAACCAAGAGTGTAGCTCGTTACTTATAGATTCGGCTCTGGATACTGTCATGAAAATATTTCAACTATGCCAAGCGAATGTACGTCACAAAAAAACTATACGAGTTATATACATACACACTTATAGAGAGATCAACGACATATTCTGTTTATATTACACACATACACATGGGCAAACATCAGTACAAGTCTTTTATGAGCGGTCAGATTTCATTACGGAACTGATACATGGAATCTTGCCATCTGACATTTCTACTTCATCTGCTGATATTATTCATCATATCATACTTGTAACTTATCTAATGTAAAGGTCACAAATGATAATTTCCAACGACAATCTTCAAACTTAGATGTTTATTATTACAGTAAAAGTAGTGATAACCAATCAAATAATAAAAATAATGTCGATTTAATGAATATATGTACCATATGGTCAATATGTTGATAAAAATACATGTAAATGACTTGGCATTTACACATTTCTGACATTCAACATCTTATGTTCTGCATTGAGTGACATTTTCATACGAAAGTAGTACTATTAAACCAGAAATGGTGTCGATCTGTTTGAGAATTCATTCAGTTTAATGCACATGCATATATTACAGTATTGCTTCAGGTTATAACCAAGTATAAAGCAATATATTTGTCAACTACCGTGCAATAAAATATAAGGTTATTTACTAATGAATGTGAATGTCTTAACGAGGACAATGCATTCTTTTTGCGTGATCTGTCGTGCCCATCCTGTAAACTGTAATGTTTACAACTTCCTTGCTGACTGGAGATTATTTTAATCACCAGGTGTCTAGTAGAGATATCTAGAGCAGAACAACGTACTGTAGTTACCTTCACAATCACATTATAGACTATCCCTTCTCTGAAGAAACAAATATTTCATCCACCTTCCAGACATACGTTTATTCACATTCTAAGTTCCATTATTCCAGAACATTTTTTCACAGGAAGTAAACCTCTGCTACGGTGTACACCGACAGTTAAAAATAGAAGATAAATATTTTTTAAACATTTCATAACATATTCACATTTTGGATCCTTGAAATTGTCTTCGCTTTGATTATTATTGTAATGTTTGCTAACGTAAACATACATATGTAGCTTCGTATCGCATGGTGTAATATGGTTGATGAGCTGTTTCTATAATTCTGTAAACATTTGTGTTTACATTTTCCTGTTTAGACAGTAAATTCGTAGACAATATCGTGCGGTATTCATTACGGAGAATTAATCGCGTTATTTATTCTACAAAGTACAGTTGATACATTTTACTTTCAAAGTGTAAATAATGTATCAACTTGATTGTAGTATATTTCTACATTTTACACCTGGATGACTCCTGAACATTTAAAATATAAACAACAATGACAGATTGCTAAGATACTAAAACATTTGCAAATATGTACTCGCATCAGTGGTCTCTATTTATTAATATTCATAATAGAAATCATATCTGTTGGTGGAAAACAAATTAAATACATATTAATATTTCCATTTAGTGGAATGTAATAAATCTTCCACTTATATAGTGTATGTATGTTATCGTGACATGCATGTGTGTGCTTGTGTTTAGTTAGTTGATAGTAGAAGAGACAGTGATGTTTTTGTCTATTTTTGATAAGCGCGGTGCGTTCGACCAGCATGAAACAAAGCTGCTTGGTGGATAATTATAGAACTTGTGGCCGCGTGCATTCTCAACTCTGCGACATCCGCTCAAAACTCACCAACACACACACTAACCAATAGTATCATAAGTAGCATTGCTACCAACTACAGTATGTAGTATTAGCAAGTAGCAGATGAATCACTGCAATCAAATAAGTTAGTTACAAACAGGCAATCTTATGAACTGTTCCAATGTCAATATCCTACATAAACTCTAGTATTAGTTTTGACAATTAAATGAACCATGTTCACGCAGTAATAGGACATGACTGTGTGAACATGTGTCACTACGTGATCTTTTCATTATTGTCAAGGTAAATTAACACAGTGTACCGTTGAACAGAGAACGTAGAGTTCAACTTCTTGTGAGCTAATGAACTCGAAACGCCAAGTTGAACGTCTGTAATCAATATTTCCAACAAACGTTTACATTGTGTTGCAGCAACTTTGGTTGTGAAATACTGTCCCGAGCGATAACATTATTAAATACAGTGTAGGCGCATTGATAATAAACTCAATTCACCAATTATACATATGCTGATAAGCTCAAGTCGTATATTGATTTTTCAAATGCATATCTCTGTGTATTGCAAGTCGAATGTTGAATCAGAGTCAATAATTATGTTCCAACTAATTATATGTTGTCTGTATAACACTGGTAATTGTGTATCAATTTTAGTTATTTAAAATAAGACGCGATATTAGTATTATGTGGTCTAAATGATAACATGAAATGATATTTCATAGAAAGATGATTATTTAGCAATGATGCAATGTTTACATGCTATAGAATTATTCATAAAAGTAACGAGTTTCACTGAAGTTATATACCGTTAAAATATTAATTAGTTAGCTAAGGTTTGTCTCTAGTCAACAAGGACACATTCACTGAACTAATCTATTAATCAAACTGGTTTTTACTAATCATTAATGTAGAATATAATGTGCGAAAGTTACTTGTTTCTAAGTATGAAGATATCTGTTTATTGTATCAAGCATGTTCTTATGGATAATAATCTTCTAGGCGAGGCTAGAATAATAGCGTATTTCTATGTTGGGCTAGTGAAATCACATATACATATATCGTTGTTACAATGCGTCAACTTCATCCACTGTTTGCACGTACAAGGGACTGACAAATGAGTAAAGATTTTCCACAGATAACACGATCCTTCTCACAGGACCTGCACATACCTGCGCGTACATGTAACTTATATATGAGTGTATGTGTGTTGAACAAAGCAAATTATCACAACATCTTCCTACATTCTTGTACATTTCTAACCTGTGTACATTACCATGATCAGCAAAAGTTTGTTAGCTCAGGCTAGAAAAAAAGTATGTTTATGTTGACAATTATGAGAACTGTTGGTCAATAAATTATTATTGCGATATTTGGAAAACGTCCAAACAGTTTAAGCATGTTCCTAAAATATGAATGACTCAACCATAGAATCGTATAAACTATGAATTGATCTAGTTATATATAAATATTAAATCAGCGAAACACTGAATCCTTAATGCAACTGTCAAAATCGTAGTAGATTTTCTATCCTATATTAACTGCTATGCTAAGGGCTACTAAATTTTCTTCTAAATGGTACACAACCGAACATGTTTGAACAAGATTGTACTTGATTCTGCGGGAGTCCTAGCAGTATAGACTATCGCATATCATGAGCAGAGGAGTACCTGCTACACACTGGCATATACAGAAGGTTTACCTTTTTCTTAAAAGTAACAGGTAGAAAAGACTTTCGGCGAACATAAAGAGGAACAGGTAAAAAAAAACACTCATAAATCCACCACATACATGTAGAGAACATAGACGGTGATTCAGAACATAATTTATGAATTATAAAAGGAAAATCGTAATTTATATCGTCGTTTTATTAATCAGAAAGTACACGGTAATATACTTTCCTGATTTGTGCAAAATGTACATGGATTGATATCTGGTTTTATATCAAGAGAAAGTAAAAATAAAGAAGTTGATTGATTTATTTGAAAAGTTGCGAAAGTTGAAGTACTCACTTGTTTGCTGTCCAACGAACAGTTCACTATCGTCCAGTACTTGTGTTCCGTCGTACAATTACATCCGCTAAGGGTACACACAGACTTGACATCTGTACCTGCGACGGCGACTGTGGCCGGTGCAGGATCCATCCTGCATTCAGACACCAGCATACACCACAGCACACACAGCACGTACACTACGGTAACACCAGGCCACTGATAACACCACCTATATACACCACTCATGGTTGTTTGATGCGCGACGTACACATTTCTTACTCGCACACACTATTACCAAACGTACACCGTACCGATATCACCCCGGCGGCTGTCGCACACTCAATTATAGTACGTCCGAACATATTGGTTGGTTAGAAGCGCCGATATAAGTTTGTATAGGGTATGCACGTACAGCGGGAGTGTATCTGTGTATGTGTGCAGCACCGCGGTCCGACCAAGACTAAGTTTCGCGGCAGCCTGATTCAATGGAAGAGATGCAAACCATCCTTCTCTGTTCTACACGCTATGCGCTCACTCTGTCATCCACCGAACATACATACGTGCATATGTGTTGACATATACGGGGTAACCCATGATATCTGAAACATAAACTTATATGAACAAAACACTTGTCAGTGCTTCTTTATCAATAATAAAGTAGTATTGTAAATTGATAAATTATCAATGTTGTTAATAAAATAACAGTTGTTTAGGATTAAAAACTACGCGATTGCTATTATTTAGTGTATTTATTGTATAGAGCAATTTTCATACGGCAAACACCCGGTATGTAGCTGTATACGATCTAGAGAACTTGCATGAACTTGCACAGATTATAATTATATTCTAATCTTCCAAACACTACTTATCAAATTATTTTTTACTTCTGCATAAATGAACTAAGAATTACGTCGCAAGTAAACATACATATCTGTAGTGAGTGTATTTGTTTTTTTAAAAAGAAATTCTATACAACATAAATACTTTAAATGGCTATTTCTGAATGCAATCAACACAAATGTCCTCTGTCTATGGAATAGACTCTATCCCGTTAGCCGTTAGTGTGTATGGACGCTGGCGATGATAAAAATACCGTCGAGATTTTTCACATATCTCGAATTAAAACTGTATTTTTAAAGTTAAGCGCTGTGCCGCTTAGAGCATAGTAGTACCTGTTGCGACATATAATAATGTTTCCATCATCGCGGACATATGCAAGAGAATGTTCACCGTCTCTCTCTGTGTCATTCTCTGTCTTGGCCGGCTTCATTTTACAGTGACCGCACGGCTAATTATCTTTCTTAATAAGTAAAGCGAGTTAACGAGAATTTATACGCACTTGTCCATCTGACAGTGTGCAATTAACGAATCAAGGAATTCTTTCATTTAACGTTACTTGCATGTGCCTGTTTACTGTGCGCCGAAATGTAATTGCAATACTAATTGTCTGGGATGAATGAAAGCGACAAATATACACGTGCAATACCTATAAAATATAGATGTTCATTTCTCGTACTGCGATATCTATACATATATAATACTTCGTCGTATTTCATTTGAAATACCGTTACATAATGTAACAAATAATCTAATAAATATGCTGGTTTAAGGAAAGGAATTAATCTAATTGGATTACTTGTTACATCTATCTTATTAGAAAGTAAAAACACAGTTGGTTTTGCTTACAGCGTTCATTCCAATGAGCGTCTCTTCTTGCGAGATTTTGTGGGCTGCGTTGTCGGATCTAGTGGTGGACGTCTCGCTCAATGGTTACAGCCTGCTAGCCGAGTGGATCCCAGCAGATGTCAGGTGTTGTACAACAGGGAAGAACTACGCTGTGGATGGCCAGCCATCGTCACCGTGCTCACCCGGGATCAGTACGGTGATCTGGTTCATGTGAACAACCTTAAGGTTAGTTACATTCGACAGAAATGTTAGCGACATTACACAAATATGATCATACATTGTACGAACGCTCAGGTCGAAGTCAAAGCTGTACCCATTGATAAGAAAGAGCTAGGAGAATGTGATCCAGGTCGTAAGATGCGCCGTCTGAGTCAGCCGGATCCTTTAACTTTCGGCGGACATCCAGCACCCATGTTACACCACTCATACGAGCCAACTATCAGGGATAAGATGTGTTTTCATTCTATTACGATCATGAAAGTAAATATAATCAACTATAGACAATAACAAGTATTAATACATCGTGTGTATCGATTGTTAGATCTATCAAAATTACTCCTTCGAAGAACTAAGATACGCCTCGCCACCAGTGAAGAGATCTAGCGAGAATATGCTGGTACGGTCCAATGGTGATGGTACGTACAGTGCTACATGGACACCCGCATCCGTGGGATGTTACTCTGTGCTGGTCAACATTGACGGATACGATATGGAAGAAGTATGTGCACTTCTTTTTACTTTTTATTTGACATTGAATGTAAATTATTGTATTGTAGGTGTACAAAGTTGAAGTGAGAGAACCACCCCAAGGTATGACGCCTCCGACACAGAATTTAGTGAAGAAACCAACACATCAGCCCAGCAAACTGCGTAAATTCGTGGCGAAGAACAGTGCTGGGCTACGCATTAGAGCACATCCATCATTACAGAGCGAACAAATCGGCATAGTACATGTGAATGGAACGATTGCTTTCATTGATGAAGTAAGATTTATTATGTAATGATAATCTATCGGTATTTATTTTAATATCTGTTCATATAGATCCACAATGATGATGGCGTCTGGTTACGTCTGTCTGCGGATACAATAAAACAGTACTGTTCTACAGCTGCGGTGGAAGCATGGTGTCTGCAGTATAACCAACACTTGGGCAAGACACTACTCTTGCCAGTAGAAGAACCAAAGTCAATCTTGGACCAGGTCATCACGGAAACCATCTTGCGAAAACTGCCAGAGATACACGATAGGTAATCGTCATTGTGTCATATTAGCAATGCGTAAATATGTAATAATACTGTGTTTTGTAGACGAAAGACCACATCAGGACATCCAGAAGGGTACCAGGTGATCAAGTGCGGTGCATCGGGACACAATGTGCGGTCGCGCGCAAGTCTGAAGGCACCACCCGTGGGTATGTTGGTGTTGGGCAACCAGATAGGTGTGACAGAGTATGTAGTGAATTCTGACGGATGTTGGGTGCTGCTGGATCAAGCAACAAGAGACAAGTACTGTTTCAACAATGAAGGTGAGGCCTGGTCACTGGCAATGGGCCACAACAATGTTTTATACTTGGGTACACTGAACGATGTTGAGAACGGTAAGTTAATCACCTGTAATGTACGATTAAAGTAGAGTAAGTATTTGTATGCTGTACAGATTACGCAGTCGAACTGCAACCACAATTACCGATTGAGAGCATCTCGAATAAACGTGGCTTTGACTTCTCCAACACATCGCTGAGCAAGGATCAGGAGTCGCTGTTCATGTTCGGCACGTCAGTTGGCGGTCCAATGTCTGCGAACACACCGCCCATCTCTGCGGAGATATCTTCTACAAACCCGTTTGTCTTCGGTGATACAGATCGACCGGAATCACCAAAAGTACCGCGTCGCGACAAGGCGAAAGAATCCAAGTTAAACATCTTACCCAAGTGGTTGAAAAGCGAGGAGTCCAAGACGCCGGAAAGGGAATCTAGCAGGTTAGAATGTGTAAACATTATCAACTAACTAGAAATTATAACATAATATGCGATGTGCAGGGAAACACCATCTGAATTGTCGGGCGTATCTGTCAAGGAACTGGTGAAGGCTCTAGGAGAATCCAGAGCGAATGGGAATGGAATCACACCGCCAGACACACCACGGAGGTCGGCTAGTCCCCGGAGCGGGCCGTCACCTAAACCGCTCACTCGAAGTTCCAGTCCTGTAGCTATACCAGGTATATTCACTACATTTATAGATGAATAACGTCGGTAGCAATACATACTGTCAAAATTCTTAGCTGAAATATTAGCGAAACAATTGATGAAATGATAATATTGTACATTTGTGTGTATATGCTCTCTATATATCTATATTACCTGTACATGTCTACTATGCTTGTGTGTGATGTTATGTATGGAACTAGCAATGGCTCGTGTCGCTGTCTCCCAATCATCTGTGGCCATTGGCCCGTCTGTAACTACACCGGTAGTAACAGGTACGCTCAATATACCAGCAATACCCCTTAACCATTTCTAGCAAATACAATACTTGTACGTATTTGAAAAACATGTACCGAAAATATTATTATTGTAAACAACCAACTTCTGACTACCGTTCTGCACTAACCTTTATTTTTGATTGTATTGTTCCTTGTCGTTTTGTGAACAATTCAATAGCTTCTTATTCTTGTTACTGAATGCGGATGATTTGTGAATGTTACACGACACGATTGTAATTATTATGATTTATTGATTGCTTGTATAACAACACTGCTTTGTAGAACACATATGCTGAAAAGTATACATACACACTACACACACTCACATATGAAGTTTACATGTTATGTTCACAATGGTTTAACAAAGTTTAAACTTACCGTGTGTCATTTGTACCAGGTGGTCGTGGTACTGTTAGTTTCCTGCAAGACAGCGCTAGCAGTAGTCCACAGGCATACGGATCATCACGTAGTATTGCTATATCACCGTTAGGTAATTTCAAATATCAACCTGTATGTTTATCTAGTTTATTAATTGTTGAATGTCTAGTGTCAGGCACGGGTGGAGGTGAAACGTCAGCACGCCGCGGTTCCACACAATCTGATACTAGTGCTCTGGTCAGCAGTTTGACGCGAGATTTATCCCAGTCACCTAGCCAGGCCACTCAACCACGAGACTTGACGCCTAGTCCCAGCGGAAGTTCCATACATACACGCTCGGAGACAAGTCCACCACAGACGCCGTGCAAGAAAGATACAGCAGTAAGTGATAATCATAGTATATGCGTTGACAATCGTTAGTAATATTCTCTTCCAAGGATCCCGATCAGAGTCCACGGAAACTGATGCAAACCGGTACACAGACATCGCCGGAGAACGGCAGTACTACGTCCATACGTAGTCACTTCTCTATCGGTACGTCCGGTGGGAAAGATGAGAGAGTCTCGCCAAAGTTGAGCCGGAAAGATCGCGGTATTAGTGGATGTAAAACTCGACCGAAACGGGCAATCTCACCGGCGAATATGCAACAACTGCCCACTACATCTAAGCTAACACTGCCATCCAATGAACCAGTGAAGCAGGCCATCAGTCCGTCAGTAGCGGAGAGTTTACGTGCTGTATTTGCTGCGTTCTTATGGCATGAAGGTAGCGCAACTGCAATGTACTATTTAGATTAAAACAATTTATTAAAACATCCGCTAATTGTCAGGTATTGTCCATGATGCTATGGCTTGCGCTTCGTTCTTGAAATTCCATCCAACGCTGCCCAAAAAGGGAGCTCTGGTTGTCACCCGACATGGTCATCATTCAGAATCGGTTGTGGACAAACGACGGTCCGAATTAACGAGAGAAGAACGCGCTCGCCAGCGCCATTCGGTCGAAGTGAGCACTGCCGGTAACTACCTGCATATCCAGCCGTCCACACTGGAAACATTAACGCGGTCCGCCGCTAACGCGAATGCCAATCGCAACCGGACAAAGAAAATCCCAGAAGGAATCATCAAGGAAGATATCGCAACGGATAAGTTTGTGTCGGAAAGTTATCATACCATCACAGTGTTGCCGCCAGCACTGAAATCACTAGTGTATCTGTGGGAAGAGCTGACAGCGAACTGTCTACAAGCAATCATGCAACAGATGGTAGTGCAAAGTCCCGTACTAGGCAAAGGTAAGAAACCAGCGGATAAACAGTTCGTCATCTGTACAAGCAGCAAGAATGAGAGCAAAGAGAGCCGAGAGAAGAACACAACGCTGGAGAAGGAGAGCAAGAAAAGCAGCCGGAAGAAGAAGGAATGGAAGTCGATGAGCCGGGCAAACTATTTAGGTAAAACATATCTACCGGATAGAATTGGTGATTGATTTTCCAATTGTGTACTTACTTTTGTAGAAGACTTGGCACTCGCCGGGTTCCTACAATCGACGGATGGTGAGACGGCGTGTGAACTGTGCGGTGACTCGTATCCACATCCGGTCACCTATCACATGCGTGTAGCACATCCCGGTTGCGGTAATCATGCCGGTGGCAAGGGCTATAACTCCAGTGGTAACTTCTGCGTTGGCTGGGCAGGTAACTGCGGTGACGGTGGTGTTGGTAAGTGCATTGATCTTGAAATAAGCTGACACATACTTATGATGTACGTGTGTTTGTGTTTATAGCCGGCAGCTCCTGGTACTTGGTGTGTGATACGTGCAGGGAAAAGTACATGAAAGCAGGCAGAGCCGGTGCTGGCCGTTCGCACGGTAACCGCAGTCGCTTGAGTCGCAAGAAACCCGTGATCATAACACCAGCAGTGAAAACTGTCATCTCACCAGCCACGAGCATTGGCAATGTGGATGCACACCTTATTATGAAGAACAATGCAATGTTCCTGTTAGATCTAGCAAGTGCTGCTAACATAGGTACGTTACATATTACCAATGTAACCCTCTCTAGTATTTCCATATGTCAAATAATGTTGTTAATTTTATCATGTATCGATTGTACTAGGTATTTCACATCAGCGACGACCATCCACTAGTAATATGCCTTCGGTGTCCGAGAATCAATCACCGCCTGATTATGGCGGTCCATTCGGCCCGTCGCCACCGTTCCAGTGTTTGCGCACCCTAGGCGCTGCAGCTCCGCACGACGAACCGCCATTTTACGAGGAAGTCATGCGTCGGCAGAGCTTCCAAGATGGAAACTTCCCCGGTCCATCGCACTCGGGACAAAGAGTAAGCACATCTATATTACCTTATGAGATATTCAATGAAATGTTCCTATATTTGCAGCCACTGTCAGAAGTCTCGTTATCTGATAATGAAGCTGACACGAGCAGAGGTCTCCGGTTCCATAGATCTGTATCTATGGGCACAAATGGTGTACCGTGGGCACGGGCCGGCCAAGACGGACGTATCATCATGATGCGCAAACGTAACAACAGCAGTTGTGAAACAACCAACGAGACTGGCTCCTCACTGTTGTGTAATCCATCGGCAACGTTGCAGAAGTTGATTCCTAGCATGGATAATTCAGCGATAGTATCGCAGGCTGATCATCAGCATAACGACAGCACATCGCTACTGCAGCGACCTGTTATGGCATTTGTTCTGCAACAACACGATCTGGACGCCTTGCAGCTGGCAATGAAACAAGCATTGCGAAAAGCTATGTGCCGAGTGTACGCTATGCAAGCTTTGAACTGGTTACTGCGTTCTGTAACGCAACCGGTGTGTCTGCACGACCTACTCTGGTGGTTTGTAACGTCACTTACCCCGTCTGAAATGGAAACAGAGACGGACGATGACAATAAACCACAACGCAAGCCCGACGATCAAGATCTGAACGTTTGTGAACATCCGCTTTCAGATATAACTATAGCTGGTGATGCAGTTCATCCATTGCCGTCCACTTTCCACGCTCTGCTGCAGACTATAGCGGACCTGATGGTGCTACTGCCCATGGGCTCGCCGCTACAACAAATGGCGGTGCGGTGTTGGGGTCTGCGGTTCACCCAGGCCGACCACACGTTCCTGCATCGGTCGCAGGTGTTCAGTAATATCAGTAAAATCCTGTCACGCAGCGAAGAACTAGAAGACTGTTCCGTATCGATGCACGAGAGTCATCAATCGATGATCTCACAGATCACCGCCACGGTGGAGTGTCTACGTGACCTGACAACATCGGTGGAGATCAAGGCGTCCAGTCGACAAGCAATGGTCGGTAGTCTCACGGATGGATCGACGGAAACTTTCTGGGAATCGGGCGACGAAGACCGAAATAAAACGAAAAGTCTAACGCTAGCATGTTCGCCACATCACCATCCTCGCATGGTCTGTTTACATGTGGACAATTGTCGTGATTTAGCGAACAAAGTGTCGAGTATCTCGTTCTTTTCGGGTCCGAATTCCGACGAATTGACGAAACTAAGAACGGTTGAAGTTGAAAGTCGACTGCTGGGCGGATGGGTCAATTGTCCCGTACAAGAGTTACATCATTCGGTTATCCGATTAGAGCTGAAAGGTCCCGATAATTCGTTACGTGTCCGTCAGATCCGATTACTTGGCGAGGTGTCGAATGAATCGTTGCGCACGGGCAAACAGTACAACGCAATGACAATCCAACAGCGCAATTGCGAAGCGGAGACGTTGCGAGTATTTAGACTAATCACGTCGCAGGTGTTTGGTAAACTAATTATGGGCGACCAGGAGTCGCATAATTTGAACCAGATAGACAGTGGATCTGTGAGCGTAACGGAAGGTCTGGATCCCCTGGAGGAAAGTAATGATCTCCGGGAACATATGGTCGGCATCTTGTTCAGTCGCAGTAAACTGACACATCTACAGAAACAAGTGATTGTGCATATCGTGCAGGCTATACGCAAGGAAGCCATGCGAGTACGCGAAGAATGGGAGTCCATTTTGTGTTCGGCAATCATCGGATCGGGCAGTTCCGGGCAAAGTCTGGATTTGGCGAAAACAACCGACACGTACTGCTTTGAAATGTTGTCAATGGTGTTGGCGTTGTCGGGCAGTAGCGTCGGTAGGGCTTATCTCTCACATCAGTATCTGCTCTTGACTGATTTATTGAGTTTGCTGCATACTGGTAGTGCTCGAGTGCAGCGACAAGTCACCTCATTGTTGCGCAGAATGTTACCAGAAATATCTCCGGAATCGTTAGGCAAAGTAATGAACGTAATCCATCTACCGCCGGCTGATTTCAGCATTGTGTCGGCTGCGAACAAAGATTTAGACGGAGCGCATGAGTTTGACGTGCACCGGATTGGCATTATCGATGTGTTCCTGAGTGTCATCGCCAAGTCACTCAGCGTGCAGGTGAAAGTCAAGTCCAAGGATGGTAATGGAACATCGGGCGGGCTGAAAGGAATGAGCACCGTCACCCTCGCTACGTCTATACATCCGAGGGATTACATCGGCGAGAGATGGTGGTTACGGGGCACTGTTAATCGCAAACTGGCGGATGTTATTATACATCTACTGAAAGATATGGCAGCGGTAAATGATGTGCTTATAAGCATACTTAAGTGTGACTTATGTTGTTTAATATTGCAGGGTAAACTGTCCGAGTCTTGGGCGAATGTAACTAAAGGTGCCGTCGCGGAGAATATTCTACACTTGACGCGATTATCCGAGGATCAGCGTTCGCCCAGTGTATGTCTGCATACACCCACACTGTGGCTGGCGCTTGCCTCGCTCTGTGTCCTGGACAGGGACCACGTGGAACAACTATCCTCTGGCCAATGGAGCAATTCTGAAGGTCAGCCGGCGACTCCGCGACCTACGTGCACTAACCATGATGATGGCGAAACGAACGCAATCATTCAGTGCAACTTGTGCGGTAATCTATGCGCGGACTGCGATAGATTTCTGCATTTGCATAGAAAGACACGTCTGCATCAACGACAGGTACAGGTTATATGTACAATCATGACATTTGATTGTCAATGAATGTTTGATGTAGGTGTTTAAACATTGAATGTTTCTTGTAGGTATGTAAAGAAGAGGAAGAAGCCATCAAAGTGGAATTGCACGAGGGTTGTGGCCGGACAAAGTTGTTCTGGCTACTGGCGTTAGCTGACGCACGTACTCTGAAGGCGCTGGTGGAGTTCAGAGAGGGTGGTACTCGGACACGGATAGCCGGAGCAAGTGGCGTGTGCAGATTCTGCGGTGCTACAGGCAACTCCGGTCTGCTGGCCATCGGTAATGTGTGCGCGGATCATGAGTGTCAGGTAATGTTTCGGCTTTAGCAGAAGATAGCGAATGTTTATATAATATCTCTGTCACAGGAGTACGCACGCACTGCGTGTAATAAGATCCATAACTGCGGACACATGTGTGGAGGTGTACATGGTGAATCAGTCTGTTTACCGTGCCTGCATGGCTGTTCGTCTGACAGTACACTGCGCCAGGATGCTGACGATATGTGTATGGTTTGTTTCACAGAAGCATTATCATGTGCACCAGCCTTACAGGTAACTACAAGCTCATAATTATAACTAAGATATATATATATATATATATATATATATATATATATATATATATATATATATAAACCTAAATGAATGATGTGTTTTGTAAATCTAGTTGAAATGCGGCCACGTATTCCATCTGCACTGTTGCCGTGCGGTACTGATGAAACGATGGGCTGGACCCAGAATCACTTTCGCATTTTCACTCTGTCCCATTTGCAAGGTAACACTTGTAAAAATAAAATAAATTGTAAAATATGTAGAAATGATTTACTTACAGGCAAATATAGAACATCCTACACTGACAGAACTGCTCGCTCCCATTCACGATTTGTATAATGACGTGAAACGGAAAGCACTGATGCGACTAGAGTACGAGGGATTGCATACAACAGAAGCGATCACCGTGCACGGATCACGGTTTCATAATGATCCTACTAGCTATGCAATGGACAGATACGCTTATTACGTTTGTTACAAATGTAACAAGGTATGTATTGACAAATACACTACATGACATGCAGGCTGTTGCTATATGTATTGTTGTTTTGCGCAGGCATATTACGGTGGTGAAGCACGGTGTGACCAAGAAGTAGGTGAGAATTATGACCCTACGGAGCTGGTGTGCGGCGCATGCTCTGACGTGGCCCGTGCACAGATGTGCCCTAAACACGGTACTGATTTCCTAGAGTACAAATGCCGGTACTGCTGTTCAGTGGCTGTGTTCTTCTGTTTTGGCACGACGCACTTCTGTAATCCGTGTCACGATGACTTTCAACGAGTAACCAATCTGCCACGCAATGAACTGCCAAATTGTCCTGCAGGTAATTGCTTTAACCGTATCTTTGTGACACGACTTGAATGTTATGTGTTTTCCTAGGACCTAAAGCTAAACAACTAGATGGTGAAGAGTGTCCTCTTCATGTGAAACACCCGCCGACAGGTGAAGAGTTTGCACTAGGCTGTGGAGTATGTAGGAATGCACATACGTTCTAACATTAATCATTACACCACATATTTATAAACAACTACACTCAGCGAATGATATTAGTACACGTACATACATACATACAATTTCATATATAAACATTACAATTCTCGAAATTCATTGATTGTTGATTAATGTAAGTATCTATAATATATTAGATAATTTGTTGATATTATTATTTTCTACTCATCTCGGCTACTTTCTGTCACAATCTGACAATTTCTTGTCATACAGAACACGGCCGAATAGGTAATTATTACTCTTTCTCTTGGATATTTATGTAATTTATTGAAATTATTTATTTTTGATGTGTACACCGTCTGTACATTTATTTTTTATCTGTGTGAGTTTTCATGTGAAATAAAGTTAGGAATAATACGAAACATCATCATGTAATTATTCTACAGTAAATTATACATTTCTTTGTGTAAAAATTTAACAAATACACCTTAAATATTAAGCTTCTATACTGTAACATGTGTCCCAGGCTTTGGCATTGACTTGTTTCAAAATAGTTTTAAGGGAACTACCAGGACCGCACTCAAATGTCCGCGGGAAATGCTGGCCCTGATTTCGTTCGTATAATACATGCAATGTTTGTTCCCATTTCACAGGCTTCACAATCTAGAAAAACAGGTAAGATTAATAACAAAATTGTGTACATATATTTTATAACATTACTTGTTTAGGGAGCTGTTTCTTTATGTGATTGGCATCTCTGTATTTCTTGCCATCTATGTTCGAGTACACATTGATTAGCGGATCGTTAATTTCCGATTTCTGTAGCGCTTTTCGGAATGGTTCCACGGCTGGTAACATTAGATCACTATGAAATGCACCGGTCACTTGCAGTCGCTTGATTCGGCGCAGTTTAAATTCTTTAGCGTTCTTTTCTAAGAATTCTATAGCCTATAAATAGAATTAAATAGAAGGTTACATTGCAAGAGATACTAATTTTATTATGTCGCTTACTTCTGCGTTTCCTGCAACTACTTTCGAATGTGGAAACAAATAACTAGCAATTCGACATTCTGGATTCTCGACACCCTTGTCAATACACCATTCCTTTGCTTTGAGACAAGCAAAGTTAAGTTTACTATCCGGTCCATACATTACAGACGCCATACTGCCTTTGTAAGCTTCACTAGCAAGTTGCATCGCTTCCGCTCGTACTTTTATCAATTGCAAAGCTGAAATATTTATTTTACTAATGAAATTCCACTACAAATATATTATAATATGTACCTCTTTCAAACTGTATCGCTCCTGCAAAACAAAGTGCTGTAATTTCCCCTAAACTAAACCCTGCCGTTGCCACGCAACTGTCAATTGCATTTGGTCGCTCTTCCTTAAGTCGCTCCAAAGCAGCCAATGATGTTACGAATGTAGCTGGTTGACAGTGCACTGTTTTATTCAACTCAGATTGTGGACCTTCCAAGCACATTTTCAATAGATCATATCTAGAATATTAATTGCTGAATAAGAACACGAATACGACTGACACTCATATAAATATATACCCTAACACATAATTCGCTAAATCAAATAGATCTTTAGCCATTGGGAACTTTAACAAATCCTTCGCCATCCCAACATACTGATTTCCTTGACCAGGAAACAATATTATACTTGTCTCTCGTGGATCAATGCTGTGCTTTGCAGAATAAGCACCTTGTTTCCGGATTTTCGTACCCTCTGCATACGGTAACGTTGCCCAGACCTGTTCGGGATCTTCAGGTTTAACATCTTCAAATGAAACAGCATCGTCTAGCAATGATTTCAACGGAGATTCATCTTGTTTCGTAGTATTTACATGTTCTTTATTTGAACTGTCAGATTTTGTACAAAAGTTACTTCTCAGTAAACATGATGAAGATTGTACTAGGACTTGTTTTTGACTAGGATTAATATGTTTAGCAAACTTATTTAACTTTTGGAAAACGGAGATATTCATGACGTTTTCTTTTGAAGAAAATGTACATAAAGCACAGACTAACTGTCTTCTTAACACCGCATGCCGCACACTTTAGTGATTGCTTGTAAGTTCAAAATTCGGTAAATTCGCGACAATATTTACACTAAAGACCAAAAACTTGGGCAGTTCTTTGGAGCGGTAAGATTTATACTTTTATGTTCGTATTAAACAACAATAATCTAAAATTATAAGGTTTTGTGGTTATGATTGGTTATAATTTTATTATTGTCCAATATAAATACTGTACTTTCATCAAAATAACATTAGTTTATTTCTTGACAAAAATTCTAATGCACATAAGAACAATGTTTAAACATCAATGCTGCATATATAATAAAACGTTCAAAATATATTTCTAATTTTTAAAATGTCTAATCAAATTCATTTCAAATTGCCGTTAAAAGGTACCGCCACGCACTAGACACTGAATAAGCCGCGCTTTTCAAAAAAAAAATACTCTTTGAGAAATATGGCATCAACATCGAAAGATACTACTGATTTGGAGGAAAATGATTTATTTTTCTTTGAATCCGATCATTTGGCACTAAAAGGTAACAGGGATTACAGTGGTGTGTTGAAAACAATTGCCATATTAGAAGCCCAAAGGGCACAGGCTGTGAAGGTAAGTAAATAATAAAACAGTTATGAATAGGTAATAATTACAGGTTTATTATAGGATATAGACAAACTCATTGAACTGCAGAAGCACGCCGAAGATGATCCACTTAGTTTTGTGGGAAAGTTAAAAAGAAAAGAAGATTTGGGCATACCTGGTCCATTGAAAGTTGCCGAAGTAACTATCATTCTTTCTTATTTGTTATGCACAAAGATTAAAAGTAACCGTTTTTAGATACCGAAAATTGATTTTCATAAATATAATGTTCCAATACCAGAAGAAGCTCTGAGGTTGTTAGATCGAGAGACAACACTTGAAGCAACAAAACAATTTAAAGAACCGAAGAAGCCTAAACATAACAATAATTCCACTACTTTTAATAAGGTAACTAACAATATACCTACCGCTAATCATCTACATAATGTTGTGTTCACAGCCCTGGTCTTCTAACGAACAGAAGAAACTAGAAGAACTGTTAATTAAATTTCCACCGGAAGCTATAGAGATGCGACGGTATAAAAAGGTCGCAGAAGCCTTAGGAAACAGAACTGTCAAACAAGTAATGAGTAGAGTACAGAAGTATTTCCTGAAACTTCACAAAGCCGGCTTACCGATTCCAGGCCGAATTCCGAAGACTGCAGATAAGAAAGTAAATGAAACTAATCGAAAGAATGTTTCGCGTTCAAACATATCATTTTATTTGTTTGTATGTAGCGTAAATACAATCACAAACATCAAAGACACAACTCGTACTTATATAAGCCTACTACGTTCTTTCCTGACAATGAGGTACCTGTATTTATGTCAGAAAATGATGATGACTTACCTGGACCGAGTATGGCGCCACCGGATAAGTCTGCAGAACAATCAACTATAAATAAAGTTGAAGTAAGTACTACAATAATAATATTATTCATAATACAGTTACCTGTTATTCTTGGGTTTAGCAAAAGGATGACATACGTTTAAAGATAGATTTACTAAGAAAAGTCAAGATGGTGAAAGAAAAAGAAAAGAATACAGAACCATTTGCTCATATTGGTTTTAAAGTAAGTTTCGTAACTATATTTGAAGAATACCGAATAACGTAAACCCAATTTCAGTGTGATATATGTAACGAAGATCCAATAATCGGAAGCCGATGGCATTGCTTTGATTGCAAACAAGATTCGATAGATTTCTGTACAGATTGCCTAGTTTCACAATTAGATTCCCCCGTCTGTCATCCACTGATGCATCACCTGATACCATTAGAAAATGATCAAACAGAACAGCAATCAATAAAGTTAGAATCAAACTTGGATTCTGTAAGTATCAGTTCAATGCACATCAAGTCGGAACCAAACTCTGAAAATGATACATCCACTTCGGATTCGGAATCAGACGAGAGCACGTCCAGTGACACGGATGAAAATTCCAAAGCGGAATCAGAACAAACGTGCGAGTATGATAAAGATTATACATCGGAGACATTCAGTAACAAATATGGAAATTACAATTATTTAGATTCTAATTTTCTACCGGAATAAACAATATTGTTGTTCAAATAAAAATGATATATTTGTAAATGTATACATGGTATACGAATGTGTGTGCGGGTGTTTACAAATGCGAATAAAATGATTTTAGTATTACGGAGTAGTTTATTCATTGTGGGTACTGGGTGGTACGACTTCAAACAGTAATTGTACGTATTTCGTAGCTTTATCTGCAACAAAAACACTTCTATATAAGACAATATTCGTATTTAAAATACAACTTGACACGTACCCATCCATGATGGCCGGTTTTGTTTATAAATGAACCAATAGTAAACCAGGATTCCTATGACAATGAAGCCGAGAGCAAATAGGTAATGTGGTGACGGGTCTGTAATGATGGGCACTGTCGCTAGGAATATCGCAACGAAAATAATAAATACTGGGATCCACGTGGGCACCTGGAATGCATCTCTACGTAAGTACAAACGGTGACATATCATTCGTGTATATTACCATGTAAGGTCGTGGTACATCTTTTTTAGTTTTCCGCAGAATCAGCAACGCTACCATGGCTAGGCCGTAGAATATCCAAACGAGGAAACTAGCAAACTCGATCAGTTCTAAGATGTTGCCGGTGATAATAAATAGGAATGTGAGTATACCCTGTGCAAAGAAATCGTATTGGTTAACAATAAATTCAGAAGAAGTTATAGATTGTTTACTTGAAATGCAACTGCAGGTGCTGGTGTCAGTCGTCGCATATGCACATACGAGAAACTCTCTACCATATGTCCTTCTTGACCAGCGACATAACATAATCTGTACATAAATCATCTGATTAACATTAGCCAATACAATGCAGTGTGTATACACAACCTTGTTACACCAAACTGTACACTGAGTGCACAGCCAAACGTACTGAGCACAACTCCAATCGGTATGGTGAATGCTAGAGGTCCCAGGACACGTTCACCAAAGCTGACAGCTACAGCCTGCGCTTCCATCATCTCCGGAACACTCAGTGCTGTCATGTACGCAATATTCATAAACACGTACAGACATGTCACTAACGGTACACTGATCATTATACTACGTGGAATGTTACTGTGAAAATCATTGTATAATTACAATCAATCTAGAGGAATATATTCCTGTTGTGAGTTACATTTCTGGTTTCTTAACTTCTTCAGTGACTACTGTCACAGCGGACCAACCATCATAAGCCCATAAGCCAGAATAAAATGCGAGTGCCATGTTCTTTGGATTGTAATTTGTCCCTTCGAAACCCTTATTCAAGTTCTCGGTATGTCCGATTATTAACTCGTATATACCACCACAAATAACGATTAAACATGCGATGACTTTGAACGAACTAAACATGTTCTGTATCTTAATATATAACTTCACACTGTACATGTTGATATACGTTATGGTAGCTGAAACAAAATCATCAAGAGTTTGTTTTACTGTCATTGAAAGTGTTGTTGCTTACCCAAAGCTAATAAAGCTACCAGTTTCTTAACATTATCGCCTGGTGCAGGATCTGTTATTCCTACTAGATCTAATATCGGTTGCGCAAAATATTCAGCAAAGGTGAGCAGTATTATAGCCACTTCAGCGGGCCTTAAAGCTACTACGTACACCCAGGAACATACAAACGAGGGCACAGCGCCCCAGAATTTGTGTAACGTCCCGAAGGACTCCAGAAAGTAAGCGTACTCTGCTCCAGATCTCACAACTACCGTGCCCAGTTCAGCAAATGCAAGCGCTCCTGTTCAAATGTAATAATACTCTTGTTAACATTTGCAGTGATTGAGAAGAATATTCATATTGATTTACCTAACAATGATATCACACCGCATACTATCCATACTATGATGCACATTCCCACAGATCCAGATTCGTGCAGAGCGGATGCTGGCGACACGAATATTCCTGATCCGATCATTACACCGAGGATCATGTTAATTGCGGAGAACAGGCCCAGTTCTCGTTTCAGTTGCATGCTCGAGCCATTTTTGTTGAGTTGCTCCTTGGATACGACGACATCGGAGGTTTCAGTGCTTTTAGCTAAATGCAGTCAAGAATAAATTGTTTATAGTCATGCATTCTATTGCAATTCGTTTAAAACAACAGTGGACAAATATTGTATAAATCATAGTTTTTCGTACTCATTTTGACATCTGCAAGATCTAGCAAGCCTCCCACTAATATATCTTCAATGTTAAACCTACATTCATTAATTAACTACAAAGTTTAATGAAATAATCTCTAATAGTGACTATTTTTGTAATTCCTTGGGACATATGACATGTGTTTTAAATTGGATAAGGTATATTATGAAGTACGCGATATATAATTGCACAATTATCTGTATTACAATAATTTGTTTATTCAATGCTTGCATTACAAAAATAAAACAAATCATTGCATGAAGGTATTATACAATAAATATATGATTGTCCAGTTATATATTTATAACAATAATAATTACCTGTATCAGCCATATTTCTGGATATATTCACTTATATTTTACAGTGCGGAAACTCTTCACACATTACCAATTACTGTTCTTGCAACAATACTGACTGACACATTGTTATGCACTGTCTGCAATGAACTAGGAAATTATATAAGATCGCACGCAAGTTTCATTCACATTGTGCTCCTGCTTCAGATGGCTATCAATACAAATCACTTCTGCCGATACTTCTACAGATAACCAGAAGTAACTAATCCTGAAACGTTTATAATTTATCGTTATCTTGTAATAAGCCAATAACATGTAGGTTTATCGAGTATGTTGAGAACTACTGTACTACATATCAGTAACAGAAGTGAGTGCCCTTATTCTTAATTACAGCATTCACAGGAATTGAAGATAAGATTAAAAGATCGAAACTGTGTGATAATATTAACGTTTAACATTTGTGAGTGGCCATGCCAGCCGTATATTGAAAAGTAAACATTTTAAATATTTTCCGTAAATGTATGTACACGTTGAAAAGTCATCGATGCAACGATTAGTAAAAATAAACTATAAACTCTGATAGCATATACTCGCTAATACGATATGTAAACAGATGGTTAATGTAGTTTTTTTTGTAAATAGTTTACAATATTTTCAATGCGCAAATATATTGTTAAAGAAAGGAAAATTCAAAGTAATTTACACAAAAAGCACTATTGTATATTTTAAATATTAAAGATTTTACTTACACATTTAGGCACGGGAGTAGATTTTTCACACTTATTCTAATATCACACGAACATACGCACGATTTCGAGTTATCAATCAGTTCATCATAGATGAATAGATGAAAAATTGGCACACAACAATCACTGTTAACAATCCACCACACAATGCATCGTCCTATATACACTAGTTACTCGTTGAGTGGCTGTATTACGATTGTAAATAAGAATTCTTTCAAACTCTGTATGTACATTTGTATGTATGTTATGGTAGTGACGTATCTTCTGAGCTAGTTTTTGATCTGTGACGGTACTCGGTGTTGTTAAATATTTATCTAAATATTCATTAATTTACTACAGATCAATCTAAAGACTAGACCAGACTACAATTCACTTAACAAAGGGATTTAACACATACTGTCAAGGGCAAAATGATTGATTGTTATTCGAATAAATGAAGAAGATTAACCGTCTGAGTTGTATCAGAACGATAGTTCTGTTCAAACATTGATTCTTTATTACTGTAACATTTCTCGTTCCCAATTAGAACCAAAACTGATAATGCATTGAAATATATTTCAGTTTTTATCACAAGTGAGCTACTTGCAACTGAACATAAACATTTATCATCATTATGCTGCTGTCTGTTTATTTATATTAGTTTTCTTTGAATTCTGAATCATTTAGCTTTTTGTTTGTAACAATATGACTTATTATCTGTAATATTTAATTTGTTTTGACAGTTCAAAATACAAAAAGTATCATAGTTAATTGTGTTTTTGTTTTGTAATATTATTTCTAACCCAATTAATATATATAATTAGGCTAGAAGGTACAATATTGTACAATAATAATGCAGGATTTTCAAAACAAAATTCAACACGCAAAGAAATTGAATCCAGTTCACGCCTTCGTGCATTTAACATAATCAACAACTATTATATGATAACAAATGCTATTTTCAGCGTAAAAAAGAAAACTAGTTCATTAAATATTTGTTTTTCAAAGAAACGCAATGAACAGTACACGAATAAGCTATTATTTGTCTTACTTAGTTTACAATAGATCTTATATACGGCAATCACAACACGAATATTATCTCAAAGTCCAAGTTCATAAAAAGAATATAAATGTTAAATAGTTCAAAGTCCACTTTAGATTTATAACTTACTATTTGGATACTATATTGGCAACTAGTTAATGATTTTATAAAGGGCAATATTACTAAGACAAGTTAGTATTTGCATGGCGTGTTATCAGCATATTCGTGTGTACACACGTGTACTGTACTGCAATTATTATTACTTGCTAAATATATCTGATATACTCAATCAGAAGTATAATATCATACTTCTGTAACACACATCTGTAATACTGGTTGCCTATACTATAGTCTATAAAGATATACTTGTCATATTAATACAACATACAAAAAAACGAAGAAAATTTTCAATATTTATTTATTTTCATAAAAAGAACATACACACATTTTATTAAAAATAGTGCTAAAGATAACCATTTTGTTTATTTTCAAGTATTTTTTACATAAGGTACAATTCACTAATGATAATTTTACTTATTCTAGCTTCATACTTAGAGTATATTATATTAGATGTTCACAAAATCTATACTGTTAATTGTAAAATATACTGACTTTTACAAATTAACAATATTAATTCTTTGATTCGATTTTTTACAAATATCTGTTGCTCCTGACACCATTATTGCAATTCTAAAGCTCAATGTTAATAGTAACTTTGAGTATTAACTAACAAATAATAGTTATTTAGTTTTAAGTTAATGTTCTGTTACAATTAACTAAGAGATTCACTAGCACAGCATGTTATATGCTCACAGCCATTACAAGTAAATAATTTGAGAAATTTTATCAACGTATGTAAGTGGAATATTTAAATAAAATAAATATATATATATTTCTAGCAACAATTAGGTATGTGTCACGATATAAAATGAAAAAGTTTCAAGTCAATAAAATAAAATAGCAATGAATATCATTTTTTCGTACTATCTTTGTCTTCTGGTTTGTCAGTAATTGTCTTCTGATAGTTTTCGTAATCTTTGCTACATTTCTGACAATTCTGTGTTGAATTCCTACAGAGGTTAAGCAAAAATCAACGTTTATGAATGTAGAAAACAAATATGTTATTTTATTACCTCAAAAATGTTCTTAAATGCTCACATTCTGATGCCTGGTCATTGAATCTTAACTGTAGATTATCAATAATAGATTCCTTTTCGCGTAACTGATGTCTCAAATGATATATAGTGTCTTCTAAAGCTTCAAAAATGGCCTGTACAATAATAGAACCGTTATAGTGCATTAAAAGAGCATTAATTCAAAACAATAACGTACTCTTGACTCCTCCGTTGTATCAGAATATGCTGGCGGTTCATTTAGACAGAAAAAATCCTGAATTTGTGTGTTAGTGATCAATTCTGGTATGGAAATCACCGCGTTTACAAACGTTTGTAGACCGCGTATTCTCTCCTCGAGAAATCGCGGGTCAAAATTGTTGCCGAAATATTTTTTTCTAGGCATAAGCACCGCCAGTGACGGGTACGTATGTTTCAATCGTTTACCGAGACGCACAAAGTCTGTATACCGTCTGAACACGTACCAACAATCACCTGAACTTTTATTCTCCACTCTGAGTTTGTACACCTACGAGTAATTTGAAATGTCACACACACACATAATTGAATAGACATCAGTATTATTACCGTAAATCGAGCCCTTTCTTCCATAACTTCATACCCGACAATGGGTATCTGTATATTATGATCGTAGTCATTCATTTCTTCCGGCATTATACTGTCTCTCCGGATATTTTGTACACCTGCAGGTGTTATTGTCAAGTTTGAATTGTCACTAGTTGAAGAGTAATCAAATTTTTCACATCTAAAATATAAATGACAGTTTGCAAATTGAATTACACACGTTAGTAGATATATCAGAGTTACCTGTAGGAACCTGCTAGATAATTGTGTGTTGTTGAATCAGGACTGTGTGCTTCCTCGCGAGATTCTAGATCTGGACAACTGTTGTTGTTTAGTTGTTGTTGTTCGGACGACTGAATCATGTTTAACTTGTTAAACTCCGAAGTCACTAGACTGACACTGTTTTCCGACATGACTGACAATAACGAGAGAAAACACAGACTATTAACAAAGTTAATGACATTAACAGCTGTATCTGCTTGTTTGTTATCCTAACCTTGAATTACAATGATGTGTAGATATTACCTGCTGTCAGTCACAGCTGTAGGTGTACGCTTTTACCAGAGTGAAACTGTTTATTTTTTAAATGTTATTAAACACTATAGTCAATGGGAACATCCTCGATTCAGTGCAATGACATTTCTGTGCCATTTAGTATTTTGATATGACAACAACAAAACTGAACGAAAATATGCTCTGTTTGCTTTGAGCACAAGGAACATATGTAAGTAAATTAATTGTACACCAGTTAGAAGGTGTATATACATGATTACACAAGAGAAACTCGGCTGTATGCACAAGGATGTAGGGTTTAATATGTCAAATACTTTGTTATATATGAGAAATTGATTATTGTGATCAAACTAGTCTTTATTGAATCCGATTATAAGGCGCAATATCGTAAAAAGCAGCATATAATTCCACCTGTGACGTCAATACACAACACGGAATATCGCGTAATGCGATTTCGTTAAAAGTGGGTTACGTTTGATTTTGAAATCTTACGCGCTTTTTAATTAATAATCGCATGTATTTGGTACAGAAACACTGTCAGTTTCATAATTTATAATGAGGTACAAATTTCTATCGAACCGTTATACGTATTATATGTGCAAAATTATGTACAAAACTTAGCCAAAATTATCTATTAATTATAAATGCCAGCGTTCTAATCAACTATTTTAATGCAAATTTAATTATAAAATACTATTGTTCATTATAAAATTAATGCTTGCACACACAAATTTGAGGTTATTTTGTGCTGTCATCAGCTGACAGTTGCATATTTTGACAGTTGAGTTCACAGCATTCTCTCTGAAATAGAAAATATTTCAGCAACAGAACAGTAACAATAACTGAATGTTACCTACCAATAACATCCAGCTTCACGTATCATTGCAATCAGTATAGTTTCATTTATTTTAACTCAGTTAATTTACTAATAAAATATATTTATTATAGACTCTAAATACAATTATAATAAATAATTTCAAGTGCATATATAATATGTACATTGTACTACGAATATTCAGTGTAATATTTTCTTACAATTAAATCGTTTAGATAGTGTTAATATTTCCTTGTCTACGTGTTAGTGTGCTATCTCTTATATTCAGATAGTGCTTGGATTGGGTAGTATAGTGTTTTCCTCTGGTATATCCCATGGCTCAACCAATCAGTTCTCTTTTAATCACATCATGCTTCGGAATGTGTTACTGTTAACTGTCAACAAACTGCTAGGAGCCTAGAATAATTCACCATGCATTAATAATCAGACAAATAGCATCAGTTGGAGATTCTGTATCTTATTAATGTACAAAATCTCAAACAAGATTTTTGAAACTTTATTGCATTATAATAATCACAGTAAACTTACGTAGATTTCGACCATTTGTTGTGATCGTCTTCTAGCGATGTATCCTTAATCATTTGCTCGTCCACAGCTACTGTGACCAGCTTTCGTACAGGAGATACACTAGTGTCAGGTTCTTCATCTTTCGTTTGAATCGCGTCTTCGTAAATAGCAATCTCATCTCTATTTTGTGACTTGTCCAAACCATTTTCTATCTCCTCCATTTTGAGCGATTCAATCGACACTTTCCTATTCAGTTTAGGAGAATCTTTCGTCTTTAAATCTTCGTCACTTGATTTCATTTCGTTTAGAGAAGCAACTATCGCAGTCTTTAATCCATCTTCTTCGTCTTCTTTTGTAAGTAGCTCGTAGTACGGTTCTTCTAAAATCGATGATTTACTAACCGCTTCTTCAATTTTGTCTCCAATTTCAAAAGGAATACTTGTAGCGGCTTTTTGTATATCTTTTTCTATTTCTTTCAGGGTTTCTTCAGTTGTCTCTGGACCTTTCAGTGGTATAAATATATATTCGACAGGAGAATCTTCACATTGTCTTGGTATAAACGGAGATCTGGTATCTATTGGTTTCTTAGACGTTGTAGGTGACATCCTCTTACTGTTAGATTTCGACCCATGTTTGAAAGTTTTGAACGTGGGATTCTTGGATTTCTTCTGCATATCCTTCAACTTCGATGCGAATTTTTTAATATCCTCTGTCAACTTGGTTGTCGTGTCCTTTATCTTATTACCTTTCTCTGTAGGTTGCTTCTTAATTGCTCCTGTTTTGACGGCTGCTCTTTTAGATTTATCCTCTGCTACTACAGCACGTTCCGGTGTTCGTGCAGCTGAACTGGCTCTCGGAGCAACTAATCGCTTTTGTTCTTTCATCCCACGTTCATACTCAAGCTGCTCCTCGGTCGGGTTTAACGGAATATAGATATATTCTACTGGTGATTCGCCACTTCCAAATACAACTGATGCTGATTTCTTCTCTGTTTTAGGTGAAGTCATCTTCGGTTCCGTTCTTTTCAATGGCATTGGTTTCTGTAACGGTTTCGTCTTGAATCCTTGCCACTTCCTTATCACTGCCTCCTTTATCAATCGTGCTTCTTCGGTGTTATCTTCAATCTTTCGTCTCTTGGGTTCTTCTAATGGCAAAGAAGAACTTTGAGCTACAATTTCAGATACAGTTGTTGATTCGACAGTCTCTATTTTCATTGATTCTTTTACAACTGATTCTTCAGTGGTTTCTGCTGGAGGTTTCAGAGGAATATATATGTATTCTACAGGAGCATCATTGCTTTTTAAGTCCTTTGGTGGTGACTTTATCTTCTCAGTATCTTGTTCTTTCTTAGTTTTTACATTTGGTTTAGGTGCTTGTGCCTGTTTTGATTTGAGACCTCTCAATTTAGTCATAATATTATCCTTCTGAGTTTCTTTAGGCTTGTCTTGTTCTATTTCAATTTTAGAATCCTGTTTGGAGGTTTGTAATTCAATTAGAGTGCCTTCTGCCTGATCATCTGTACATTTTAGTAACTCAACTGAAACTTCTGATTCAAGAGGTTTCAATGGAATATAAATATATTCTACAGGTGAATCGCTACGTTTGACAGAAGGCTGCAATGGCGATGATTTCTTGTTAACAGTTTCTTTCTTAGGAGACTTCTTAGGAGATGAATCTTTCTTACCAGTGAACTGTTTTATACTCTTCTTGATTGCTGGTGGAGATTTCTGTTGTATTTTCGATCCATTAAACTTGCTTATTAATGATGGTTTCTCTTTTTCAACAATTGCCACAGTTACTTCTTGGTTTTTCGCTTTGGTAGATATGTTTTCTGTTCTTTTTACTTCTACTTGTTCTGGATTCTCATCTGGTAACGGTCCCTTCAGTGGTATATAGATATACTCAACCGGTGAATCACAATGTCTCTTATTTGCCGGTGAAATTTTGTTCTCAGCTGATGCTTGTTTCGAATCTGATATCAAACTAGAACCTCCCCGTTTGATCTTCGTCTGCTCGCCTTTAAATTTAGAGACCAACTTCTTGATATCCATTGTCAATTTTGTTGTTTTGTCATTAATATTCTTGCCTTTATCGTCCGGTTTCTTCATAATTGTTC
This sequence comes from Carabus problematicus, assembly GCA_963422195.1. Taxonomy (NCBI): domain Eukaryota; kingdom Metazoa; phylum Arthropoda; class Insecta; order Coleoptera; family Carabidae; genus Carabus; species Carabus problematicus. Next base: position 1,089,786 of record OY728585.1, read on the forward strand.
CTTTGGACTTATCTTCGTCATTTCGTAATTGCTTTATTTCTGTCTCAGATTTCTGCCGTTCTTTAGTTTCTGTTATGATTTCTTCTTCTTTTGCTACTGGTTTATTCACTGTTGTTTCATCATCTTTCGTTAGTACTGACACTTGTGTAGAAATTAGTTTAGTATTTACAGCTTCAACTTGATCAAATGAATTTTCTGTTTCTGAACTTGGTTTATCCCATGTTTCATTCTCAGGTGGTTTCAGAGGGATATAAATATACTCTACGGGAGAATCATCAAGCTTTTTCGTTACTGATTTTAATGATGGCTCCTTCGCATTGGTGCCTTTACTTTTTTTCTTCCCCGGTGGTGACTTGTTGTCTGTTTTACTCTGCAGACCGTTCCATTTAGCATTGGTAGATTGATCGTCATCATTTCTGGACGCGGTCGCACTTGACACTGTACCATTTGTATCTTTACGGTCGTTCAGCCGATCTGTACGGGAGTCTGATGCTAATCTTCTATGTGACTCTGATTTCATTGCTTCTTGTCTTTCCTTTTCCAGATACTCCGCAGTTGGTTTCAGCGGGATGTATATATACGCTGGAGATTCACATGTCCGTCTCTGAAGTGTCACTTCTGACTTCCTAACCTCTGTCAGTGTAAGTTTCTGTTCTTTAGAATCATGTTTCACACGTTTAGATCCTTTCTTGTGAAACGTCAGCTTTTTAAACTGAGGAATTGCGAATGTTGGTGCATTGAATTTCGAGTTTTTGATCTTCTCAAAGAAACTCAAGTTTGACTTGGTTCCTGCGGAGGATCCGGAATGTTTACGTTTCTTGTCTTGTGGAACGTCTAGTGTTTCACTCACTGACGGAATAAAATCGTGTTTACTGTCGTGAACGAATCCTAAATTGGATGCTGAAGTTACAGCTTCAAATCTACTGCTATCCAATACATTCTTCAAGAATTGTTCCTTGTCCAAGTATTGTTTAACATTCCTGTCTCTGCAGGTGTCTTCTGACTCAGTATTCTTACTGTCTGCTTTACTGATGACTGACATGCTGTCTATTTGATCCAATGGTTCATCTTCCACCAATAGTTCATATTTGATTTCTATATCGTCCGTGGAATCTTGTCGCATTTTAATTCTTTCATTCCCGTCGGATATCGTCTTTTCTTCTTTGTTTTCGCAATGTTCTGTTTCGTTTTTCGTTGCATGTATGTCCTCTTTTCTGCGTTCCACCATTTTCGTTTTCTTCTGTTCATCTTCTGGTTTCTTCTGTTCTGGATTCTCACCCTCTGCAGATACCAGGGATTTCTTGTCATCCATCGCCATGTTGTCTTGCTCCAGCAGCAGATTCTTGGACAGGTATGTATAGGGATATTTACCACGTTCTTTATCTCTCTTTAAATCTTCCCATTGATATGTCTTCAAGGGCACCGGCGGTGGTACGTCTTTCACTGAAATCACAATTAAACTTTACCTAAGTACAAGAACAAGATGTAAATGTAACATATCGGGTCCATCGGGGGTTTTTCATATTATTAATTACAATTTGCCATAATTACATGTAAGGTTTTGTTCCAACGAACAACGAATACAAAAGACATTTCGTGAAATCACTTTGCGTGTTCAAGTTCCATTTTTAGCTGGAAATAAATTAACCGCGCCTTTTCTTTGTTTCTTGTGTTGCTGACCTACAAAGCATTTGTTTTTTTTTGCGTTTTTCACATTTAGGGATCTCAAAACACATGTAACAACGTGCTTGTACTAGATGTAGATTTATATACGATCACTTTACAAATTAAACTACAATGTGAGGTATTACGTGGTTTGAATTTCCGCGTTAGCTATTCCTTTATAATTTCTGTGATATTCTTGAGTTATAAATAAACATAATATTCATTGACAATTGCATGTATTGTTGCAAATATGTATGAATTATATTCTAAGATGACGTTTCAAAGTTGTTAAACAAAATTTCTCCGAAAACTATTACATATAAACAGCGTCAAAACAATAAATTCATTAGATTACCTTATTTTTACACCAATTATTTAGTGATTAGATCTCGGCAAATGTAGATACTAACTGAATACTTACAAAATTAAGTAATAAGTGAAGAGATTCCTAATTACGATGTAGATAATCAGTGTATGTACGTAAGCACATAATTGTCTTGGCTACTGATGACGGAGGTAATTTATTTGATCGTAATCCTACACAGCTCTGTGTATTATTGTTCAACATGTTACATTATGAAATATAGATTGCTATTTTAATATTACACTGTCAAGATAAAAACTACAAATATCAGATAGAGATTTTTCTGCGTCTATTGACGTAAATTAGTAAATACAAATGTATGATAAGAAACAAATTTTAATACCGTATGTTTGTATAAGATTATATCGAAATAAACAATGTTAAAATTGCGCCAATAAATTCTTCCTACATGTAATTTCCCAAATACTGTTTAATATATAATCGTTTATTGTTATTTTTCTAATACATATTAATTCAAATGATATAAGTATGATTATTGAAGAAATGAAATGATATAAACTATGAGATATGCACTTACCAGTGAAGTCCATTGTAAACGCTTCTTCACACTGTAACTGCTTTCTATAATAGTGAAATTCGAATTAACGGGTGAACAATAAACAGACAGACACAACTGGATAGACTACAGGAAACACATTGTGTTGTTTGGAGTTGAAGGTAGCGGGATATATGTAATGTGAGTCGCAGTGTACAAAAAAAGGTACTGACGATCGGGCGTGCTATACTAGAGGCTTAAATACTTCAAACACTGCACTTTGATTAGCATATTAAAATATTTTACTATAATTAGATGAGGATGTATCGGTATAATTAGGAACACTAAGCAAAATACTGTACAGGCAAGCAAAATCAGTAAAATAAAATATCGAAATTAATCAACACCGAATTTAGAACAACACTTACTAATTTAAAAATAGCGGTAATAATTATTAATAATAGAAAATAATAATAATAACTTACAAATTGAATTTTTTTAAATTGGCGCGTCGCCTGTTACACAGTACAAATCACATCAGCCTTGTTGTGCGTGCGGCCTACACTTTCATCACTTGACAGCTATAGAATTTCATCTTCATTCTGTCACTTGTTACGCTGTGCAGTTATCGTCAATAACTTGTGAACAAATTCTACTTGAAATACTAGATAATACTATTGAAAATCCACTTCACATAGTGTCACATCACCGCCTACCTGTATGATCCGTGATAACGATTAGAATACACTGTTGTGTTCTGTATTGTAATGCTAACTTTTTAGTTCAAACAAAACCTGAACCAAAGATATAAATATACATGTTGACGTTTGACAGATGAGATCAGCGAATAAAGTGGAATTTGTGAAAAAACTTTGCAGTGTTAACAATATTATCTACTAATCAAAATGGTTGAGGTGAGTGTGATGTGTATTATTACAAATGAAATATGTTACGTCCAAGTGTGTTTTATTTTACAGAAACTTAAAAGACAGCCACCTGCCACGATGCAAAAGATTTTAGAATTAGACGCAAATGTTACACGACGATTTGTATCATGGGCGAATAAACTGTTGCCGTTTAGAACTACAAAAGTTCATTATAAAATGCTAGAGGTATGTTTGCACTACGCAGCAAATTCCTATTCCTAACCTAAATGTTATGTGGAGAATTGACGTCATGTTGGTTTAGATTTCATGTCACGGTATTCCATGGCTAGCGTTCTGGATCGCTTTCACCTGGCTGTTTAACAATCCAGGTCTAATTCAGATGCAAGTGAACATGCTGATTGGTTTGTTTCTGGATATTATTCTGGTAGCTGTTACAAAGGCATTTGTCCGTCGGCGTCGGCCTGCGTCCAATGTTGACGATGCACTAGGACAGATGGGGCCTGATAAGTTTAGTTTCCCGTCAGGTCATGCATCTAGGGCTGTGTTTGTGGCGTATTTCTTTATAATCTTGTATCCTTTGCCGGTTTTCTTCGTTCTGCCGCTGTTAACCTGGGCGAGCAGTGTATGTTTGTCGCGAGTGTTACTGAACCGACATTACATTCTGGATGTGTTGTCCGGTGTAGTGTTGGGACTTGCCGAAGCACTGTTCCTTGGCTTGTTATGGTTGGATAATGACACTACTCTGTGGATAATGAGTAGTTTGAGTGATGAGAAATTAGATGGTGGCGAGTACCATGTTTAATGCTATGTTTCATTGTTATTCATATAATGTGTGTTAATTATGTACATTGTATTTGGTTACATTTATATGAAATATATTTGCATTTTATTGAAAAAAAATCTGGAATAAAACTTACCTTATTCTGGAACTTATTATGACGTTTTTTTAATATCGATTGCAAAGAACAAGGACTATGTAGTGCATTGAATGTGAAACAACCATCGTTTACATGTATGTATGTATTTAATTATTATTACATATTATTCTTTACATGTATATAGTAACTGATAGACATGAAAGACACATAAGCAGTAATGTAGGTATATAAAATCACAAATATTATCCATTCATCATTCATTGGTTCATGGTTTTACAGTAATATAAATTGTTCTCTAAACAAATCCTGATACGTGGTACTGGAATCAGACAAAATATACGATCAATAAATAAATAAATAATACATTACAATTAAGCTACTTTCACTTCAGACTGTAGCAATTCTGCATCTATTTGCATTTGACTAACATGAATACAATATGAAAACAGACGTAGAGTTTGACAATTCCGAGTGAGCGATATTTGATTGCAAAATAAAAGCTGAATACATCACATCAACGCTTCATAATAATGTGTAAACTTCTCCATTTTGTATAATATTGTAGTGTGCGTATTTTTGTTTAATTCGTCTATACCGATTCGTAAACTGAATTAATGACAGAGATATTAATACCTACAATAAGTATCGATTCGTTTAGTGAAACTTAGAAACAAGGTATTTTTCTTGACTTGTGTGTTTCATATATTCCTTGTTTATTTTTTAAAACAAATCTTTAAAGCTAAACAATACATACAAATTGGTAACAACAATAACGGAAGAGGTAACAATAATTAGAAAAATACAATTTGCTTAAACGTATTCCAACTAAGTACAAGAATGTTTGTGTAAAGAATAAACAATGTCTGCTAGTTGAATACATAGAACTTCGGCAGGGTTGTGTGGTAGGTATAGACATAAATACATCCAATATATATATATATATACGTATTTGTAATGGATAATAGCGCGTGCTTAATTAATCATATACAATTATTATCCGGTTATCCGCAGATTAAAAATATTTTAATAATAAAAACAAATGGTACACCTTGATCAATAAATAATAGAGAATTTATTTAACAATAACGAAGAAACAATCAACACAAAACTGTCATTTGGTCGGTGGTGAAGCAAAATAATACATATTATATCCAGCAACGGTAACGTTAGCGAATTTCCATGAGTACATTTGTGTCTTTATTTACCAAAGCCTTGAATGGTAGAATTTCAGATCGAGGAATCCCTGTTCGGTCAGGTTGCTCGGTGTACGCGGTGTATATTCAGCTGGAATCTCGGCAGGTATAATGTTGTTTTCGCGTTCGGATATTTTCACACGTGGTTCAGTGTTTAGTTTGTCAATCAAGTGTAAGTGTGCAATGTCTACGTGTATCTGGTCATCATGATCATCAACTTCTGCTATAGCTGCTGGCACCGGTACTGGTGGTGGTTCCACTGTTTGATTGTTATGTTTATCTTCGTCTTTCAGCAGCGGCAACGGTGGATCGTCGACAGTGTGTAGTGATAGTGATCGTGGCCGTTCTAGTTTGGGTGATTGGTGCACTGGCACAACTGGTACAGGTGACGGTGATGCTGGGTGATCACTGGAATTTTTGCTAACTTGTTCTAATGTTCTCTAATGTACAGAGCGAAAGAGAAACAGTGTGTGTGTGACGTTTATACGGGCTAATACACATTAATGCTACCATCTGTGAAACATACAAATAAAAGAATACAAGAAAATAAACAATCAAAAACCAAAAAAACATGTATATAGATAAAATGGAAGATAAGACGAGTAAAATAAACTAGATAGAAAAATAAAACAAGCTTTGAAAATAGGACGTGCAAATGCAGATTAAATAATCTATTCATGTGTAATTATTATGAGATTACTACTGGTTGTATGTATGTATGTACCTGCTTGGTTCCGTCGGTTGTACCGTAGGCGAATGATTATGAATTATCTGTAAACAGAAAGCAATGAATTGTATTCAACAATGCTTGTTACATTTCCTCCACTGAGTACTGACCTGTCCCATGCTGCACGGGGGCCTCGGTGCTCCGTACCGGCCGTACGGTGATGTACTGTGGCATCCATTTTGAGTTTTTGTCGGTGTGACGTTAGATGAATGGCTGTTAGTGCACCAGAAGTACCTCCCATTAGTATTTATTAATATACATTAGTGTTCATTACAGTAGCTCTATATAAATGTACGTCGCATAAAGTTCTACGTCAATGTTTTAAACAGTATGGATCAATAATAATATAAATGCAGTCATACACTCGTAAGTGGTTTATAATAGCACTTTAATTGTTTTACTTTCAAGAGATTTAAGAATATTAGAAATGCATACAAATGTATATTATTATTATTTTTGCTAGTATTGAATAATTCGCAACTGATTACGATATATAACTGTAATATGTACAACAAACAAATCTTCAACTGATTTCAAATGATGTGGGTTATTGCAATTACTGTAACCAATAAATAGATAGCACCACTTGTCTAACGGTTACTCTATTATCTGTTGCTGGTAGGTATAGTTATAGTGTGATATAATTGAGTCATGTACTGTTATTGCTACTGGTTACTGAATATGCTTGTGATGGATTAGCAGATGTTACACGGTGTTAACAGTTACCTGCTATTGTTGTTCTGTCGTTCGGTCGGTTGTTTGGTCTTTGCGAAGAACCCGTCAAACACAACAAAGTTGTTCATCTGTGGTATGGCGCCACTGAGACCGTAGTGTTTCTTGAGGAAACCAAGGAACTTATCACTTGGCCTGTCTATCGCCAGCTTTACTGGTTCAATGTTTTCGTCCTACAAAAATACAGAAATGAACTTATAAATTACAGCCTTCGTCACTTTGTTTATGGAAAGCTATGTTTGTTGTGTATGACTTTGATCATTTCTGGGCAAGTGGACTGTGTTGATTGCCAAGTGCTCCGTGTCTTCCATTAACAGATTTAGGTCAGTAGAGCTGTCAATGTCGTTGCATGTTACATATTCTAGAATTACTCTTGATGATATTACACACAAACACTGTGCGTATGTACTGGTATGTACGTATGTTCGTGCATTGTAGCCGTTTATTTTGTATAGTGCACTGCATGGTACCGATAACATCATTATTGATTCAACGATATATTTGCGAATACACGCATTGCATAAATCATGTAATCACAGAATTATACTGAACCTACTCACGTACCACTTACGTTACAATATTACACCTGTCAATGTTAATCATTTCTATGAACTTGATTGTCATCAACTATTTGTTTCAGATGGAACTACTTCGACTTACCTTCAGCATATGTTCGAATATTTTCCGTCCCAGTCCCATACGTTGCATTGCTTCATGGACATAGAAATCCAGCACGCACAGCGGCTGCAGTTGGTGATGTTCACCGTCTCTGTCGAACACGTACAGGCTCTTGTGTCCCATCTTCAGCAGGCCCATCACACTACCCTTGCCTCTGTCAAAGTACACACAGATTATCTCGAGCAGACGTTCAAGGTAGCCTATAGCATTTTCAATTAACTCCTTGTTATTTTCAGCAACCAATTATAACTTTTTACAACTGGGCCAAAAAAACGAAAAACAGTGCCATAAATGTTCGTGGAAACTATAAAAACTGTTTTACTTGAGACGCAAATACATGGCAAATCGACGTATTGCATGTTTGTGTACTAATTATTTGTGTCGTCGCGACGTTGAGAGTTCGGCGTCTATCAAACTTCAACATACCGCATTGCATGTTTCAAACGCTCTGTTTACCAACATTTATCTGATATTAGTGAGAGACAATTTAGCATAGAGCACCGAGAGAAGTTTATTGAGAATATTCTCGTTCATCAAATGAGTTTCCATGTCAACGACGTCCAATTGTTTTCACGAACTGTGTAATTAACGGATGAATAGAACTGGCGCGTGTTTATAATTCAGTGAATAATTACAGAACTTCCTTGATTAGCAAATAATACCGAATTGAGTAGTGTGAACTCTCCGTGACCAAATCTTACCAGTGTATGTGTGTGTGTCTGACGTTTATTCAGGTCAAGGTTGGAATTCGTAATCAACATGCCACATATGATATTGGTTATTCAATATGTAATCCGTTCAAGAAACAGTATCACTTTCATATACTACGCGAGAAACCAATCTATCATTCACATCATCATTTAATTATCTACAGAGTACGTATGTAGTTCGTAGAAATACTCGTGTACGATTGCTTGTAACTTTGCTTAGGTTATGTTGTCTATTTTTAGCCGGCGATTCTACCGAAACGAATGATGTTAATTCAGTGTTTTTCGTTCATTCATCCGTCGTCTTAATTAGCTGGGCCCGGAGTTTTCGTGTTACTGTGTTGTTCAGGTGGCACACGCGATTGATGTGATTGTTTTAATGTTGTTTTGACGTTGTGAAAGCGCCGTGTGGAACTTCAACCACTGATAACAACGGTGAAACGCCATGTACTTATCGGTGCCTTGCATCTGACGCTATTTAGCATGCAGCGTAACTTTAATTACGCCAACAATGTGTGCTGATGTACTGCGCACATTTTGTGAATGAAGCTCTACTGTTTTTTTTCAAGATCACATACATATTTAACAGTTCAACCTAACCTAGAAAATACCGTTGTGGTTTTTATCTGTTTAAATAGAAACTACCAATCTAATTATCAATTAAACGTACACAATAAAGAGAATATATGGAACGTGTGAGGTAAACAGAATCAAATTTCACTGACCTACAAGTTTCAGATATGTTTGTGATAGAATTCTACATTATTCGTAGAAAACCAAAACACCAGCATTATATTCGGTTAGCGGTTAGAAATGAAAGTTGAATTACTCGTTATTTAAATGGAATGTTTATCTATACACTGTCATCATATGCTAATAATAAAACGTACGTAAAAAATTACTTAAAATTACAAGCGAATATCCGCTTAATCAAGATTTATAAATTCAGTTCGTGAACTGGTTTTTTTTTTCCGTTGAAATACTATTAAAACAATAGAGCAGATTCCGTTTGAATATAAAGCTATCTCTCTCGCACTTTCGCATACATATTCATGAGAGACCAAGTCGGTTATTTTTTCTACTCTAATGCACTGTATTTATTAAATTCACGGATATTTTCGTAAGATACGACTTGCACACAATTCGTTTCGTTCCCATGCAACTAGAACATTATTCCTGGTGTTATTGTTGTTGGATTATGTTGTGCATGTTTTATTATATTGAAATATACACAGCGCCGGTCTGTGCATAATCATAACTGTGAATTTATTACGTAGATGGCAGCACCTGCATCGGTAGCCAGTAGCCGCCAAGTAAATCTCCCGTGTGCGAGCGTGACTGCAAGGTATTATAAACTGTAATCTCTTTATAATAAAACGGGGAAAAACTCTTCTAAATATACCTACATAGTTTACATGGACGATTCTTTTTGTTTAATCTTGTTTTAATAAACTGCAAACCACAAAACAAAGACCGTTTGTAGTAGTTTGAGAAAGTATGGTTATTGTTTACTACAAGCTGTCAGATTATCAATGAAGTGTTTCGTTGCTTGACACTCACATGTGTGTCAATTCTTTGAAATAAGTTTCGTGTGGAACCTGCATATTAAACATAATCTTCGCATAAATAATGCAGGCGGTGAGAGTGATAAGGTAAAACTGCACAACATGCAACCCCGAAGTACGTTGCCCTACTATTCCATTTCCATACACATTGAGTCATGCTAAAAAACTATGAATCCACACAGAGTGACACATCAATGCAATTCTCAGTTTTCATGGCTTCTCAATCATATTTTACACTGCTGTGTAATTATTTTATATATGTACATTTTAGTCTTCACATTGGTCGTGTGAAATGTTTTACTTTTTGTGTATGCGAGATTACGTGATCTGACAGCGTGACGACGCGTCAATGATGAGCGTGTGTGTGCGCGTTGATGTCAGTCTGTTGGAGAACCAGGCTACAATGACCAGTTACGGTAACCGTAAGTCTAGCTTCTTACGTACGTTGCATCCATTCCAAGAAATTACATTCATACACGATTGCCATTAGAAGTATTAAACATGCAGCTACTGTTGATAATAATCATTATAATACTATATTATCAGTTCCGAAGTTCATCGTTAATATTATTATTAAAAAGTAAGTTTTATCAACTCGTCAATTTTATAGTTCAAATCATCACATGTTTCGTACTTGCATTCATTATCAAGTGATGATAATGAACAAAAGTCATGGGTTACTTATTATTGAAGTGGAATTTTCAAATTATGTAACGTAAATCCCTTTCAATATGTAAGATTGTGATTTATTAATCTTCTACCACTGTATTCGAGGGTTGCATATTGGGGCCAGTGGGTCTGGGATATTGGCTTATTGTAAAGTGATTAAGGTTAACCCCTCACCCTACATAGGGTAAACATGATATCGCGATAGTTAATAATAGCACAGTACACTATTAGCGAATATCAATATAGGTTAACGATATGAAATTATTACACGAATGGATAATATGCCTTTGCAAATTGAACCACTCTCAATAATCGCTAATCGAATGAAAATATTCACAGGCATTTACATGAAACGTATAATTGTTATGTACGTACTTGGTGCCCTTCGGGTCCACCAGGAGGTACAGCGTGTGCTCCGAGTTCTTCAGTTTCTCAGCCGTGGTGATGGGTTTGGTCAGCCCTTGTGCAGTGGCCGACGCCTCACCCAGTGTGTTGATAATATCTGACAGTTTGCTTTGAGTGTCCCTGAACAATCAAATCAAAACATACTTATATCGTAATGGTAATAGATCAGTATTTTCATTGACCTTGCATTCTGAATATCGTTCTTTAAATATTTAATAATCCACATACGCTATTGTACAGATAAATATGGGAAATATAAAATGTACATTTATTGATTTATGAACACGGTATCAGCTAATATTTACATAGAATGTCAATGCAGCATCCCTGCTACGTTCCACACAGAGATTCTGCATCCCACGCCCTTATTAAATAATCTATGAAATACCCTGAATACCGGCAGCACGGCACATGAAAATATTGAAAATGACACAGGTCAAGTAATAATCTATAAATAAACATTAAAAACCGTATATTAGTTATTGTAAAAATACTATAATTACATTGATATTGTTGTGTGAAAACAAATTAGTGACAGCTGTTATTTAATTTGCTATCTAATCGTTATTAATTAAAACCTATTAACCCAAGAAATTAACGTCACGATGATGTCATTTGACGTTTGTGAAAACTACCAAAAGAGCATTTATAGTATTACGTGTTGTATCTGTGTGTTTAATAATTAATAACGTATTCTGAGACCTGGATAATTGAGAAATATTTCAACCAATTCATTTATGTTATTATAGCACAAGTAATGACTATAATCCCCTCGGTAATAACGCGTTTCCTGCTACTTATTCATTCCTGCTGTACCATTCCTGCCCTCCGTCGTACTCACCACAATTTTCGTCTGTCGCCCGTGAACCCTGGCGGTATCAGTGTCTGGTTGATCTTCGTAATCTCATACTTTAGAATTTCGTTAACGTCAAATGTGAATTCCATCGTTGAACTTGTGAATTTACCAATGTGCACGGCCGATATATGAATAATTTAGCGACAAGATATCAAGGACAATGTTCACACAACAAAACCGAAACAAAACACTACACTGTAGTTTCACACTGACGTTTCGATGAATGTTCAACTGTTTCTTAAGTCACACTCTGTATGCTGATTGGTTGCACGGAATGATTATCTCAAAGTATTACGTGTGGTGCACGTGTGTGTATGTGCACGTCTGTCGAGTGTCTGCACGGTTCTGTCAAACGCACGGCACGCCGAAGAGTTCTTTTTACACCGTCGTGCAGAGCGATGCGTGACGTAACACCGTTAGTTTTGTTTCGAAAAGGACTGGAAATGCTTGGCTACCCGCGATGTCAATGCCAGCGAGCATAGACAATTCATAAGGGCACTGGAATATGTACTGTTGTATAAAGAATATTACAATAAATGTTTACGTACATCTTAAAGGTGGATTAAAATGTTATAACATCTTGATAATGTCAGTATTGTTTCAAATGTACTTTGTGCTAGTTATCTATGTAAGATTTCATATACAGTAGTGTAATTTAACATGTGAATAATTGTATATTTTGCCCGATATGGACGAGTCGCCACTGTCTAATCTAAGGCCATATTGATCACAGGCTCTCCCCACATACAGAAGCTTGCACCTGCGCACTTTGCAATGCAAGGTACGAGAAATTAATTAATTTATATCAATTAATAGCATGAAATAGGAACAACATTTATTAAATACTGACTTACAACACAATGTAGTCGTACCTTTCTAATAGAAACGGAATATATTCATATGCATGCAGTCAGTCATTCGATGAGCTAAAACTGTATTTAATTTTCTATTCATCGTAGTATATAAAGGTGATTATTTATGACAGTTGTGAATTGTAATGTTAATAAGCAAATAGTGAAAGTACATTGTAGACAACTGCTGCCACAGTGCGGTGAATAGCAGAAATACACGGCAGTTCTTATATTCTATTCCTGCTGTGTTGGTTCTGATACTAGCTAAAAAGAAATACAATGAAACCACTAATTTTCTCGTACATAATAATGAAATATGTTTCTGTTAATTTTATAATTTCCTGATTAAGTTCATCACTAATGAACTTAGATTTAGTTAGTGTACCTAACTTACCAACTATTCCTGCTGTACAGATCCTAGTTCAGTGTAATTCTGTATAATAATATTTATAACGCGATCTAAAATGTACTAACTTAAGTTACATGTATTAGATATCTGCACAATTTGGTTCCTATCCCAGATACCGAACTTTCAGCATTATATTTCAAGCTTTCAACCCTAGATGTCTCTACTTTACTGGCTGAAAGCACGGGCATTGATTACAGGAAAGCTTTCAGCACTTCGATTCAACCAGAATTGCAGGAATATTATTTCTGATATGACCAGCAATACATATGTGTATTGAGTGCTGCATACAAATGTGCGCAATTAAACTACGTAATTTTAAATATCATTTAAAATCTTTTAAATGAACATCCATAATATATATATATATATATATATATATATATATATATATATATATATATATATATTATTTCTTCTCTCAGCGAACACTACGTGCTGTCTGCATGGCTATACAATAATTTGTTTGATTTAGTTGACACATCCGGTCAGCTCGGATACAGATAAAAGCGGTTCCCGCTGGTTACTGTGTCTGATTACATACATATCTGCATACATACATACATACATGCATGTATGGTTTAGGGTGAGTAAGTGAGCGTCATACACCGGTCAGTTGAGTGACCACGGTGCTGTGTAACCGGTACTCTACTCTACCCTCAGCTACTCTGTATGTATGTATGTATGTATGTGCTGTCTATCTATCCGTATACATACTATACATGTATGTATGTGTGTGGATGGTCGTTTGAAATGCAGATGTATGACGCCCGGTGGCCAGGGATGTATATAAATGGGGTTCACCTGCATGACAAGTGTAAGGCTGCTCATCCCGGCATCTTCTGTGGTCGCACACACACCCAGAGAGAGACTCGGGATAGATCGCCACCCTCGCCAGCACTGCTGAACCATTGGTCATCTTGCGGCCAGCAAACATTCGGTCCACCAGCACTAGTAAGCAGAACGTGCTGTACTCCACATGCTGTATTACCCTGCGCAGTTAGTTATAAAAGATCGTGTAATTATTTCTAACGTGTATCGGGTTTATTCTAGATTCTGATTAGTTAATTTATATATTGTCTATATGCTCCCGTGTATGTAGGTAAGATTTCCCGCCCGCCCAGTCAACTAGAGACATCTACTGGTGTCCGTATGGTAGCGATATAAGACTGGTACTACCGGTAGTACGATGCCAGGCCTGCTGGATGCATTAATATTCAGCAGGCGGCGTGGCGAGAGAGCATCAAATTTATGTGGCCATGTTTATAGGCTCTTGGGACATGTGTGTGTGGCCATTCCTTTCTTTAATTCTACACTCCACCAGCACCACCATCGCTGGTACCATCCGCCTTTATATCCGCTGTAGAACGTGCAACCAATGTCAGCCACCATCAAACAATTACACACACACACACACATCGTACCATCATCATATGTGTTATGAATAATCCAACACTAAGATTCATTTATCAAAATTTACATTATTTCTAAGTCTGTTAAATGGATTTTTGTATATTTATGAACACCAAACAAAAGTTAATTTGTCACAAGACTCTTTCATGTAAATTATAATGTCTAAATAGTTAATTCACATATAGACAGAGCCCGGTTCTTCAAGTTTGACATGCACTGGCGTTGTTCTTGGTTTCATTTTGACCGCTTCGGTACTAGAATGTTTACAGGCCATAGTATTTCCGTAAATTTAAGATTCCGTAAACCAGAACAATATATTTCGTGTTCGGTTTCGACTGTGTTTTATGAATGCATGCGAGATGAGTTTGATTAAGGACAGAATAGCGAACAAGCATAAATGTTACACAACACAACACAGTTGTACGTTGACCAGTCATCCATCCATGTCGTACGTGCGGTAGCAACTGTCAGTGATGTCAAGACATTCAGGTGATTCAGTACTTGCCATTTAGCACTAAAGGATATTTTAAACATTTGCAAATCTTCACACTGGATTACCAGTACTTATAAACTCTATTTTATATGAATATATCTACTAATACAACATCTACGTGTGTGTGTGTGTGTGTGTGTGTGTGTGTTTGATAATTTATAGCCAGTGATCTGCAGGCATGTGCTGCTGTACTGTGGCTTAACTGACTTATGTCGCAGTTTGTTGTATAAATGGCCATATGGGGAATCGAACGACGGGGCAACTTTCATTATGAAAAATGTACACATTCGGACCAACACTCACGCGGGTTGAAAGGCGGAAAGAAAGTAAAAACATATAAAAACTGGCAATTGGTGTATGTGTGCGCTTCAATATCTATGTATGTGAGTTGATAGACACGCTGTATACGTGCGTGTATGTATGTATGTAGCGTATCTCCCTCACCGTGCACCAGCACATTCATATTTAATCTATCGCCGTCAAATTGTACGCGTTCTCCGCAATTTCACGCCCGCACTGACCGGCCGCTGATCGGAGAGTGTAAACGCGCGGGTGCCTTTACATTTTACGACCATCGGTGTACGTCTCACAGGAAGGACACAGCACACGTGGATCCATATAGATTACATCCCGAACTATATAATCTACTGTAAATATTATTTTCATCATACTTGAGAACTACATACCCATACGTATATCCCGGTAGCTGATGTTCAAGAGATAGTTTCGCTACGCTAAAGGAAGAAAGTAATAAGACCGTTATTTAATATTAGCTGCACAACATCGGACATATTGCGGACAGGTCGCGTGCACTAGGTAGTTACGAGCGTGCACAGACCGGCCCGCCACATAACGTAACGTAACTGGTAAGAACATACGAGTTGTCGTAATTCTCAGACGTGCTTGTAAACCGGTAACGGAAGCTTGTACTACATACATACATGTATATTTGTACAGATGCATAGCGTAAGATTATCATTGTTACTCTGGTAAATTGTAGGTTAAATAAACCAAAATCCTACGTCACAACGGATACATTTAATATCAATTTTGGTAAAAGAAAATTGACATGCAGACTTCATACTTCGCATGGGACACTGACACTAACAAAACAGCAACGAGAACAAGAAGAAGAGAGGCTGGAATCACGCACGTACATACGCAGAAAACATCAAGCGTTGCGAAATGATATGGCAATGCTCAGAACGCAAACCGTTAGGCCAAGACATACGAACGGAGCCAGGAACATTCGTATAGAGTGAAGATTTCAACGCTAGACGGCAGTAATGTTGATTTCCCATGAGCACTCGTGCTACCACAATGCATTGCGCGCACACCCACACACATATACACACATATATAGTGAAGCTATTTGCAGTTTACTAGCAAATGACGTGTTCCAGCAATTCACGGCTTTATCGAGTCTTGCCTTCTCGTGTTGCATCTCTCTTCTTACATATTCTACACTGCTTACATCCTCTTCTTTCACCTTCTGCTGCTTGTATTGTCCTTGTCTAACTTCCAGTGACTTTTCGCGTTCTTTACTGGTGCAAATGTTTTCGTAGTCCATGTCCTTGTCTGACATTTCTTGTACATATGTTGGTGCGTCGTTCCTTTACTACCATGTGCGTCTGATATTTGAATTGAGAACACACACACACGCAGAGACACAGATACATGTATGTTCGTTTCAATACCATGCAATTTGCACTTTAAGATGTATTGCCAACACGATAAAAACAAATTTAACTTGCCGCTCAGCAGAATATTACCAACTTTAACAGCAGTTGTTTTTCTAGCAATTATTACTAAGGAATAATTCATACATTTTTTTTTGCTACTGCTTTGTAACTAGCAATTAGAAGTTTTGTTCTTGAAGCAAGCTATTAGAAGTGAAGAGAGCAGTTAATACATACAGCAAATAGCTATTTAGCTACATACATATGTACATATGATGGTTGTCTATTACAATATTTATAGGCCGGTTCTTTTTTAACAGTAAATTTGCAAAGAACTGTAATTTTTATATCGATGGAAAAATTAAAACGTTTCATGTTTTCAATTCTTTTATGTTGTACAAAGTAGATACCCGCACTGACCGCTAGAGGGCAGGTTAGTGAATTATACATAGCATGTATAGCATGTTAGTTTGACAAGTAAATACTCAAATTACTGACTCTTTTTTCCCTGTGAATTCTTAAACAATCTCGTGTGTGTCTTCCTCTGCAGACACGCGCGTCACGCTTGTCTATTATCTACACACATACATACATGGATGTTTGTGATGTTTTATATTGACTTCCAATGTTTGATTTCAATATAAATGTGCAGCTATTTAGTTCTACATAACCTACCCAGGCTCCGTCTAATATGGTTATTATAAAACGTTTCTAAAACGTTTGAGATGTCATGCTGTGAACGAATTAGAATGATTGGTACAATAAAACAGCAGATGATAATCATGGCGTTTGATAGAGCAATGCTGTGTTCCGTATATGTAGATAATTATTTATTTACACCAATATAACACCACACACAATATGGTAGCTGCTGCTGTCCCTTGAGTGAGTATACGTTTTGATAAAGTTAGATATTCGGCCGGACCACAGAACAGAACAACTGTTAATTAAAACCGTGAAAGTACCGCGGCACAAATAACCATTGCATGGTTGACCAATACCAACAGTACCGGCTCAAGGAGTAGCCGGCCGTCTGGTAATACATCAGTTTGTACATTTATTCTGCGAGAGAATACTGGTCTGTAAGTATCTCTTCTGTTTGCATGTCAGTGTGCATTATAAATTGTACTGTGGTCAGTTTTTAAACAGCCACACATACACTTTATTGCTATCTAACACGCGGCCGTTAATTTCATTTTTCCACACACAAAAGTTGTGTTTTGCGGCTTGAGATAATTACAACTGTGAATATAAATCAAAGATTCGATATAATCACTTCACTGGACAAGGATGTATGAATGAGTTAGTCGCATAATTAAATACAGTGGCTTCAATCAATTTACACACGTAATTCTTTTATAGAAAAATCAAAAAAGCTTGGTGTTGAACAAAAGTATGAGCTTGCTGACAGATTTAGACTATTTGGTAAACTTGAAAAGAATTACAATTTTTTACTTTTGTACAGAGTTATAGCACCTAGTAACTTCTGCATGTTATTTGAAATCGTGCTGAATCAATTTGTCCGATCCGGAACAACGTTTAATGGTAACCATAACGTGATCTCATAGCTTTACAGAAATCCCATAAAAAGTGTAACGATGTACGCCACACCGTACGTCTCGGGTGTGCGATTTATTATATACAGGGTGTATCGCAAACATACACACAGACTGGTAGGCAATGTTACGTTAACCCATGAATAAGAATAACAGTGATCCAAAAACGATTACAGCTGCCAAAAATGAGCATCAATGGTGCCCCCTGAGTGTGGGGCGGAGCCCCTAGAGACTAGCAGTACAGGGGTGGTACCAGTATCAACCCCCTCTGACTATTTGCTGGTACATTCTGTGTACGCGTTAATAGAATATACATTGCCAGGCAGATCTACACAAAAGGGATGCGTGTACTGATTATCATCAGTATGTGCAGTTATGATGGAACAAATACACTAGCTACTAGCCTACAGATTATTACTAATACGTTCTTAATGTTAGGTTAACTCTGGTATTCATCAACACGGCGAACATGTCTGTAACAGGGAACAATGTGTGCGCAAGTGATGACATTTCATGTTACTAGTTACATTTAATCCTGCACTACGCATATGACTTGTATTATGTCGCTCCTGTTCGTCTATATGTGTTTGTACTCTTACTTGCTGATGCAACCGTGGCTTACACCGACATATACTACTATAAGCTAGTACTATTATCCATTGTTGTGACGCATCATCAACATTTGACGTGCATTAAACAACAGTCCACCAGCTCAGTCACACTGGATTTACATTTGATTAACTGAATTGTATGATTTGATTTTTATGTACTCTCTGATCTACCCTACCCGTGAGTGTGGTATAGTTTACTATTGTTTTGATTTTGAACTAGCATCTGCAAATAGTCAGTGTAAAACGCGCTAGATATTTTACGATTGCCAAGCTGCGCTTTAGATTTATCTGTTGCCGTCACTATGAATCCTGTCCGGTAGCTGTCAATGTAAGGGCAAAGGCGACATCTTTAATATTTCGTCCCCGCGTGCCCGCGTTCTGCATGTGCCACCCTCGCTTCCCTATTCTTCCGTGCCCTGTGTGTGAATGCGTATATAAACGAACATTCAGAAGCTGCAGCGGCATAGGAGGACTCGCTGCGCATGCGTAGCTATTCCTGCTACACTCCTGCTACCACTGTACGTGTATGTGTTATGCAGGGGTGCCCCCCTGTTCGTCTGTCTGCCGCCAATCTGTGCGCAGAGTGCTACGATTGTTGTTACGTCATTGTTGGAGCGCCGCCCCATTTATTATTCATGGCTGTGTAGGCTACTTGCCATACACACAGAGAGAGAGCAGGGAGAGTAGAGAGAGCCGGAGAGCTACTACGCTATTTCACAAACACTCACTCTTTCTGCGTTCTTTCATTCTATTCCTTCGCTTTCACCTTCCCGTTTTCTGGATATTCTTGTACTATTTTGTTTGTTTAGTTACTATGCTATAATACTAGAGCACTTGCTTTTTTTCGTCATGTTGTTGAGTCATGTATTCATCTAAAATTTTGTGTTATGTTAAATTTCACTGCTTGTAATCATTTTTCAACACAAATACAAAATAATATTAGCGAAAGGTTTGTTCACGAAGAGTTACACAAACTGTTACGTTCGTATGGATGTTAGGTTATCTCGTGTCATTTCGTAATATGTACCATAAGTTTTATATGAAACTCTATGAAACTTTTAATCAGTTTTTGTTGGCAAAATTACCAACGCTACCTTTAGTATCTCTCATTTTCACATCTCGAGTGGCACCCATTATCACATAATGTGCGTACACATACACACACACACGTAAGCAGTACCGAATTAAGGAGGTAGTCCCTGCTAAAAATATAAATAATACGAATATATTTCTGACATGTATGAAATTATAAACTTCAGGAGCATAATAAAGGTTTGATTCTTCAAACTCAGGGCATGAATGTATAAGAAGGGTGGTGTATGATAAGTGTATATTTGGAAGACGGTACTGTCATTAGTATTACAACTTTTACGACGCGATACTTATGAATAAATAGATGGTTCACCGACGATGGTGATGGTATCCATTGCTGTGTTGTTTCCGCTAGCTATGTAACCAGGTTCTATTCCCCTTCTGTGCCGGTTATTACACTGTATTACCACCCCACACATAATCTATAGAGCGTTAACTGGCGTCAGGGAAGGGTTGAATCACATCCACATCGCTCTCAACCCTGTACTAACTCCTCCTGCTGCCTGCTCGTGCCTGTGTTATGATTGCAAGAGTTAATATTTAATCAAGTAATTAATGCAAGAAATTACCTATTATGTGTATGATTCGGGAACCGACACAAATAATAATTGTGAAATACGGGCACCATAACTTCTCTGCCGGCACAGATCACACTCGAGGAAAGGGGTTTTCATTATAACAAACTAACTTTATACCCTGAAACACGCACAATGCCCAACTCGGGCCAAACTAGAATTCGACAAATGACAGCAGCATTGTGTATAAACAGATATATTGTTATTTGTCACTTGTAAATATACATACATATGTAGTAGATACAAAACTGTATACATGTGCGGATGTATGTGTATGACAATTGGTGATGCAAATGACCTATTTCACAGCCAATATGGAATTCATAACTGGCTGGAACTCCCACGGTGTATGATGATTTCCATTGTAAATTGTGTCCGTCCCGATTATTACACACAAACACATGGTAATATGATACATTACATACCTACATGCATGTCCATCTGTGGTGTGTGTGTGTGTGTGTGTGCATATGTATTAATTATGCAAGTACCGTGACGAACCAAGCAACCCTGTCCCCCCCGTACCCCGTTTAAAACAGGTGGCGACATACCCTGATAATCAGTGCTTGTCAACCGCGAATTCTTCTAAATATTAGCCGAAGTAAAGAGACTTTATTTTCTACGATTTATTTCATATATTTTCACTGAATTCTAATGATGATTTGTGCGCCATACTTGGTCACCGTATGAGCCTGTACATGCCGAGGTATTGTTTGACATGCACTGTGACATGTGTAGAGGGTAGATTGTAATTTAACTACGTATCAAAAATGCAACCCCGCTGTACATCATGTTTTGCCAATTGCGTTCTGTTTATGACCCCGTGTGTCAATCTGGCTGTCGATCATTTCAACCAGTCTCATATAAAAACATACAGTACAACTGCGTTGCAATTGTAATTTAAATTCTGCAACACACACAAAATATGCGTGAGTTTCTCTAAATATGAATGTTACATTACAATAACTTCTTTCTTTCATTAATCTGTTCAATTAACCTGGGATATTTAGTGTTGTAGTTACAACGTATGTGTTTGCGTGTTATAGATGCTCGCAACTCGGCTTGTATTTGGTCTGGGCCATCATATACCAGTATATTGTTTCCAGGAATCACAACGAACTTTCCATTTCTCGGTATAGAGTTCGAGTAAAAGTCATCGGTTACCACAAATACTGATATTTCGTTTTATTAGTTGCCAATTAATTGTTAACCTTATCGGGCACAATCAATTGACCAAAGCCAGCCACTGAAATCCATAAATACACACACATGCATGTGAGTTTGATACAACATACACATGCACGACTATACACACATAGGCTGTAGGATATGAAATGATGCGTAGTGTTAGTTAACAAAAGCTTAACACAGCACAGTGCACAGTGTACAACCTCGAGCCGAGTAACACGGCCAAAGCTCATAAGCTGTGTAGCTTTGGCTGCCGAAAGCTAATCATAATAAAGCAGTAATTAGTGTAGCTAGCGGCCGTGGTAATTGCACGATGCTTGTTCGCAACACCAGCTCAACCTTGGCTACTGGTAGAGTAGAGTTCATGCTGGACAGTGTACTTGACAAAACCGCAAACATCAACCACTATATAGTGTTCTTAACTACCTATAGATGGTCAGATTATCATCGCACACACTCGTGCATGTATCACTTATCTTTAGAGATTGTTCTGTCGATATAAACGCAGCATGTTAACCTTCAAGTTGCTGGTACAAGTTATATGACAATGTTCTTCCATTACAATGTAGTGTATATGCGAGATTTAGAGATTTAAATGGGGAAGTTTTACTTAAAAAGTAACGAGGGTGGAGACAACGTTGAAAGAGACATGCTAATACTTGAATACTAACATTGAGGGATCGTAATCCGTGGCATTATATTTAAACACGTAAAATCTAAAGTACGTACTTTTCACAGCAACAACTATACCGCGCTACGATCTCTACTCATCTTACCATATAGCTTATAAATACCGTACCTACAAGAACCGTATTTCAGAATTTTGCGACTGATGATCAAATCGTTTTTAGCTACATTTGGGAAGATTACCGCGGACTAAAATTCGTACATATCTGTGTGCTGTATCATGGTATATAATTATTGAATTGTATTGGTACTCCTGAGATTTGTACGCGAAGATTATCAACGTTTCGTTGGCAAGTCTGATCTCGGAGATTTCCGGCGATTTATAAATCCATCGTACGTATATGTTCACCAAATCCATTCATGTAATATACCGTGTGCATATCTCTCTTTGGCTGTGTGTATTTGTGTTCAATTTACCTGAATATCCGTTTGTTCTCTACGCCAGGGTAGATGAATATATCCGTGCTAATAACAATGGAAGGTACAGCAATGAGGCCGTCATGAATGTATGTATGTATTGTAGAATACTGATTCTCCTGTTGCTGATGATGATTGCTACTGCCGTCGGCATGCTAGTTAGCTACTAGATGATCCACTACACTACCATACCCCCTTGTACCCCGCTCTGCTCGTCTGCAGTTGGTATTGTGCACGGTGAAGTCAGAGGTAACCGTCGCGTTTAGTCAATTCATGCAGTATGCATGGTCCTGTATAATTCACGGGCCGGGACCGGATTCGAACCCGCGTCATCACACTTGACTGGCACACAAATCTTTCACCCTTCGACCCGCCAACCACCATACGTACATATACATTCAGTGCTATATCTAGGTAGATATAATACATTTCATAATGATACTCCCATATGCAGAATATAATCGTAATTTTCTGTTATTGTTGACTAGTACTGAGATATTTGATTGACAATACGAACATTTAATATATAGAATAGAATATCTTGTCATGGATACATCACAGCATTGTAAGTTTTAGTACGTAGTACTACTGTGAAATTGTGTGCCAAAATACAGTATAAATGTATACTTTCAGCACACATACACAAATAGAGTGAGATGGATAGTGAATGCAATAAAAAAGTTTCAGCGTCTTTCGTATTTGTTTAGGACAACTGTCCGAGAGTGGAGTTAGACGGAAACTACTTTAAAATAATTACTGCAGTGATTGGCGGCCGATGTTTTCCCGCGATCCCATGGGACCATCGGAGAGTAGCAACCAACAGCAGGAATATCCACGGTCGCTATCTCTCTCATCCGTACGGTCAACTCCGGCCGCCCTGCTGATGTCGCCCGTCCTGCCAAATGCAGCTCTTTCCAATCCCGTCCACTTAGTCGCCTCTTTTTTCTGCAAACTTTGTCTCACAACCTGAATTTGCACTTGACAAAGGATCCTGACAGAGTATAACCATTCACAGTTGCTGATTCCTTTACACTTAAGTTCAACTACATGCACTATTTTTGGCGAATATGTCGATAACAATTATATCCTTTTAAAAATATACGTCCCAGTATGTTGACCGCGCAAGTTCAGGTTCATTTTGAGCCAAAAAAATATAAATAAATTTATTTAAACGTACAATTTATTTGTTCTCTATAAAGATATTAAATAACATTCTTTATAATTTTGGGTGAAATGTAATAATATTCATTTTAATGTATTTATTAGTTGATTGATTTATATTAAACATTAAACACAACGATAAATACTGTTATTCGAGTGAGTCTTTATTCATATTGTGTTCTTTGTATGATATATTTCCTCTGTAAATGCACTACGGCTGAGAATGTGCTTTGATCTGTGCAGTGACACATTTGATCATAGTCCCCTGGCGCAGTCTGGTGAGTGTACGATTAGCCAAGTGCCCATATTACCCTGCTCTAGTACTGTTGGTACCGATCCGATTAGTGTACAAATGGACCTGCGATTGTCCGTGTCTAGTGTCGCCACCTACATGTACCCGGAGCAAAGTAACGACAACAGGCTCTAATGTATGTGTGGTTAAAATACTCTATGAAAACATCTACCATCTTTTCCAGTGAATAATGCAAACGCGGTTTGCGAGATTTGCTGGCGACCACCACACTGCCGGCCCCAAAATCAAGCTACTCATGAAAGTTGCACCGGTCGAAACCAGTAATGAGCAGATCTGATAAAACTTTCAGGCTTCAAGCATGTAGCCGGTAGTGAAGGCATATGTGTTCATAGCATCATTGCACTTCCATATACCTACGGACAAACACAGTTATTTCCTACCGGCTAGCACTTAATAAGAGAATATTGATGATGCATTATTTATACCGTGTATTACAGTTACATGTATTCATTATTGTGATTCACAGAATGCTAGTTTTTCTCCACCAAACCATTCATAATTAAATGCTAATGAAAGATTCACACGAGCGGAACGTTGTTGGAATCCCGGTAAAGTCAAATTGATTTCATTTAAACCGTTTATAAATAATGCGATAGCGTACCAAATGAAATTAAACAATTTGTCATTAACTATGCACAGTGTGAAATATGTATTCACATATCGCTGTCAGTTTCGGTTAGCGATTTTATATGGTGGAATAATTCGTTGAAAGTATCCGATGATCATATGTGTTTGACAAGATGGCCGATGGTGATGCACTCGCTTGAAAGATCCTTGCGGTCAGTTCCCGTAGTCCACGCTAGCTACTTAACTCTTTGCTCTCGCTTAAATCATGTCCGTCTGTAGCAAAATATAAACCCTGTGCATTACCTGCAGTCAACTGGCTAGTCTAGAGAAGTACTCAGGCTCTCTTTGATATGAAATGCGCCTCGTACGACTTTTTCTACACGTACCCAGCCCCTGTACACATGGAAAACTTAAATCTTCCGATGGTCTTCTTCAAGTCCATCATGTTTTCAAAGAGACTAAATATCCGTCAACTGAAATATTGAATGTTGTCTCTTCTGTTTCATTATAACAAATATTGTAGTATCCATTGTGTAAAAGAGAAAAGAGTCGGCGAGACAAATTGGAAATAAAATGAGAGTAGCAATTTGAACCAGCGGCGAATTCAATATAATAAAGCAGTTTTCACACTAATGCATAAATCATGTCAGGGTCCGTGGACGAGGAGTAAGTATTTGAAATAGGAATAAGAAGAATTTACCAGTGCTGGTGCTGCTGTGCAGGTGGTGATGTAATAAAACAGTACCCAAGAGAAGCAAGGGGAGAGTGCTTAAGGAAAGTAAGAAAAAAGTAAGTGAACAAGAAAGAGGACATTAAAAGTTTAGGGTACACGTTCGGCCAACAAATTCATAAAGTAATATTTCTTCGCTCATGCGATATGCATGAACGTTCAAGAAGTTAACCGGTAAATTAAGAAATTAACGTAGTCCCACTTGCATGGTTTATTGTGTAGTTTATTTATTCATCAGCAGCAGCCAAGAGTAGCAGAGAACAGAAGGTGAATGAGAGAGAGAGATAGGTCCAAGATAATAGTGGAAACAAAGCAGAATAGAAAAGGTTAGTAAGCTTGCTGTTTGTTGGTATGTCCGTAGCATATACGGTGACTTGAGGTAGCATTCTCACTACCAGAGACTATTCTATCTACTCTTCCTGCCCCGCGCCATACCGGTGTGCCAGTGAATCATGCATACAGTATTACCGACAGTTCGTGAAATGTCATGTCCAACCTTTTTTATTAAGCCCACACGTCACTGCCGCAGACTTCTGAACGAAACGAACCTTTGCTTTGTGTTTTTTCTTTTTTTAACTCATGCCGTGCAGTGCTTGACTGACTGCCTGCTGGATATCATTGAATCGATACCCTGCCCACCCCCTCACGCCCCGCACACACTGTAGTGTATGTGCACTTTTTATACAGCTATTTCTCGTGATATATCAACAGCCATCACACGGAACTTTCTCCATCTGACATTTCTACAAACATCAATTGTTCCATCGGCTGATAGTAGTAGATTTCAACTACTTCAAAAACGGTTGAATTTGTCTCTAGAAAGTGTGTAGAGATCTCGGTTTTTTTAACGGTAGTCATTGTCAAGCATGGTTCCGTGGGAGAGAAATCTCACAACGGTTTACAATATTTTTCACAAGCTGCTGTCCTCTTCTCTCGGGTTTATAAATAATTCGTGTAATTTTTAATATAATTCGACATTCACGTTTTTGTCAGAGCAACGTTGGGAAACGGCGAAGAGTGTGTGGGGGGGGGGGGGCGGAGAAGAAGACGAAGAAGATAAAGCAAGATTATCTAAGGTTTGAGGACAGAGGCAGCACGTTACTGCTGGCTCTCCAGTGGGATCTTATCTTGTCGCCTTGCCTTATGCATAATGAACACGGTGACTTGTTAATTATTAGTTAGTTAGTAGGCCAACGTCTAACCTGTAGCCAGACGGGAGTGAGGTGCTACAGTGCCTAAGGTTGACAGAGATAGACAGTGACTGATAGACGTAGACAGGTATAGCGATATATATGTAACAATATAAACATATTTACACAAAACTATCAGTTGATTTATTCCGTTATGGATAACTGGATGATTATACAAGGAATTGTCAGATTGAATTAGTTATATAGTTTCCGCTTGCGGGGCCAAGTTGATTCGGACAAATGACGTTTTGGCTCGACGCAGCAACCCCTTTATGAAACGATATAATTTTTCATTCGCACCCCAGCAAACAAGCAACAACAAGGGTTATTAAAAACATACCGAGCATATGGGACATCGGATCAACCACTGCATTGGTCACTGCAGGGGTGCAGCCGATGAGGTTAAGACTAACCCAGCGTTAATAACATGTAGACGCTGCTTGTAAACAGTGTTTATGGCGCACTTAATGCAAGAATTAAAAAAGTTATCCGCACTCAAAGTAGGGACGTGTCAGAGAAGAAATTTGATATTAATTAAAAAAAAGAAACGTAAGAGAAATTAGGACACAGCATATAGTTACACAGTGCCAGTATGCTGCTCAAGGGAGCACACTTTTCATTGGTCTTTCTTTATTTAATTTTTTCTTTTCTTCTTAATATCTCCCAAGTTTATCGTGAATGTTTAATTATCTAGACAACAGTCTTGTGTATTTGTATCTGGTGATAGACTAGAGGTATTCTACTGTTGCCGTTTGGCAGTATATTTTTGGCTGGTTGGATTTGTACGTTGTCCATCGAGCCGTGACAGACATCGCGGTGAATTAAACACTGAATTATACATGCACCAAAGTAGCA
The DNA here is from genome assembly GCA_963422195.1 of Carabus problematicus. Classification (NCBI taxonomy): domain Eukaryota; kingdom Metazoa; phylum Arthropoda; class Insecta; order Coleoptera; family Carabidae; genus Carabus; species Carabus problematicus. The sequence goes on from OY728585.1 coordinate 1,117,392, forward strand.
GAAGAAGAAGAAGAAGAACGAGTAAAAGTGTAAAGCTACTTTAGTTACTAGTAAAATTAATCAGCAGGGCTAAATCTTAGATTACAACATCAACCTGCTGGAAGGATTAAACTGTGTATGGATTAAAGTATAAACGCAATACAGCAACGTGAACACTGTGGAACAGGTTCCTTCCGTTACAAACTCGAAAGCCTTGAAACAAACCGAGCATACACACAAACAAACGCTGTAATAGTATCTGCATGCATGCATACACAGAATAAGATGCTTCGGTTATGTGTAATTTAATATTGCATGTGCAGATGAAGACATTCTACACATAGATTGGCGTGAAAATGAACATTAATACGTGCAGGTATATGAATAAAGAATTACAAGTTGACGAAGGCCGGCTGCTGAACTATAATGTACCGTGTAGCCGAGGGGATGCTGTATCATACGTTCCACTACGAACTAAGGCGGCCGGGGGGGGGGGGGGGGGGGGTTGAGTTCATTGAAAACAGATTAGCGTAAGCGAAGGGGCGGACGGTGGTAATTTGATAATGCTTCACTTCGGGCCCTCCCCTAACGGTCCGCGAGCCCCCACGGGAATCCATCTCGTGACGGCCCTGTGCCCTTTGATTTAACATATACTAATTTTTCAGTGTCAAACAACATCACGCGTGTTTTTTTTTTTCATTCACACACAACAAGGGCAGATTGAATTGAAACTATTGAATATTATAAGTTATACTAAATATGTGCTGCACATTGCAAAATTACGGAGATTCATAAAAGCCTTAGGTAAACTTTTTGTTAGATTAACCAAATGTTCCGTTGCTCTGTGCACATTCTGCTAATTCTGTTTGCAAAACAACAACAGCAGTAGCAGCAGCTAGCTACTGTATATGTGCAAGGTATTCAGGGCAAAATAAATTCACGACATACATATTTAATGATCCGTGTTACACCGTAACAGTGACATTACAAAAAGGGGTCACTTCTAGGTTGGGTTTAGTTCATGTAGAAAGTTGAAAAAAAAAGAACTAAAGCTTATTTCCGTCTACACTTGCGCATACAGTATATTATAGTGAGAGAGACAGACATGGTGCGCCCTCTACTACATTATTATCAAACCTAATGTCCCAAAGGATTAGCGGGGCTTTATTCATTGTAAAATTGACTAGAAAATCGCATCCCTTGCTTTAGACGTTGGCCAACCCTATCCACTTAAAAGCGTGATGTAAACCCAGCCCTTGTATATGGGGCTTTATATCTCTTCAACCATCGTATCAACAGCCCTTACGTGAATCTACCCCTTTATATACATACACTGTGCTGTGCTGTACATGTCCACTGATAAGTATTGTATCAACATGTAAACAGTAATGTATGAAGTGGTCTGCGTTCTCAAGCAGCACTTCACGTCTCAGCGTGCCAAATATCACCTACAGCACTTCCTTTCATATCCGTAGTACGACAATATGTACGCTAAATCAAAGTGAAAGAATTCTAGCAGAAACATAACCAGTGTACTTATTGAACATACCACATCCGTAGTTTATAAAAAAGCAGAACAATTTCCATTAACCCAAGGAAACTTGCATGTTGTATCCCATATGGCGAGTATAAACGACAGAATGGGCGTGAAAATTCTGACCGACCGTCAAAATATCACAGTATAGTTTGTGTGCAAATAGAATTCCGCAGTGGGTTGGCAGCAGTGCAGGGCAGGGCAGGGTAGTGTTACCAACTGTAGCTGTAACGGTGTTTGATAGAGTCGGTGGCAGGTTCACGTCCACTTTGCATCTTGACAGCTTGACAGGAAGGCGCATGCTTCATGTATAATGCAACGCCGCCCTGGCGGGCATCACGCGTACCTAGTCAATCACAGCGCCTCGTCACACACATACATACACTGGTATATATATATATATATATATATATATATATATATATATATATATATATATATATATATATATATATATATATATATATATATATATATATATATATACATACATAGTATTCACTGCTGCAAATGTAATATTCCCAGTCTGATATACAAATATCAACACAAATATCATAACATTTTTTAATTATCTCTGTCAACTTAATCCAGATCATTATTTCTGCTCTTAACTATTCCCAAAACTAAATCAACCAATGGGCACTATTGTGTGCATCTATTATTGAGTGTGAAAAGTTCAAGTCAGTGTCTGTGCAGTGTTGTCATTACAGTCTGATTCCACTATCGTGAATGTATGTGTTGATTAGTTGAAAATGAACGGACGGTAGAAAATGGTATTTCGTTGTTGCTCCTGTGTGATTTGTTTGGTACGCGGTGTGTCACGGTGACAGGTCCCTTACTGTCTGCACACCCGTGCACATTGACAGCCAACAGAACAATCCCACCATGTCCGTCCATTTGACCCGTCGCGTCGTTCTCATTGCAATTCTACAGTTTTAAAACTCGAATGAAATAATTATCAAGCCTTAGCTTGGTGAAAAATCTGAACAATACTTCAGGCACAAACAACTACACACAATTACACAACAATCCATGGTTTGTTAGCTTAAACTTTTTGTGCAAACATTATGTATGTTTGAGATCATGGTAAGCGCTTATGTTGTAAATCGCATAAAAGTCTTAATGCCTGACTACATACATGGTAGCCGTAGAATTAGCTATTTCCTCCGGTAAACTGTGCACGTCCGGAGTTTCCGGGCAGCGGTTTCCGGAGCTAGCACAGGTGTCCCCTGCATTAGCATCGTACCTACACAAAACAATGGGGTCTTCTATGTGTATATGTATGCGTGGTGAGGGCTTATTTAAAAACATATACTTACACATATAAGTACAGTGTACATTGTAGAACACCCTGTATATGTGTGTGTGCGTGGATGTTGTGTTTTAACGAAGCCAACAGTTAAAAAGCATTTCCATTATACGGGCGCGTATGTTAACAATTTGACATTTCCTTTACCCATCGCCATACCACCAGGAAAAATCGTTTTAAACTTGTAAAGTTTCGCATCTTCATAAATATCACCATGTCATCCTTAAGATATACATTGTATGTATTCCCTTCATAACTGTAACTATATTTCCAATAACATTCATACATTTGTATCCAAATATAAAACAGTACATTGCGTTATATTTTTATACCGCGAGCGTGTGTGTGTATGTTTATACACGCACATCTAGAGAACTTGGAGTACGAAGCAATTACCAGGTAATTGTGTTAGATCAATCAACTAAATTAATAACATTTTAATTAACGGATATATGGAATGTAATAACGGTGCAATGTTGTACACACTACAGTACTTGGTGTATACGTTCTACTATGGTATGGTCACTTCATTATGTCAACTAATTGTTAAACTGTGAAAAATGACGCAATTTGTTTAAATACACTTTCACACACTGTCACAGCCGAAAGAGAAAAAAAACCGTGTGCGTCAATTAATTTTCTTATAAATGTGACGGCGCGTAATAATTATCACACCAATAACAGTAGCAGTACTAGCGATAGTACCGATAATATAGCTAATAATAAAATTGTTTTATAATTATAAGGTACACACACACAGTCACTCACTATTATTGTTCTCTCATTTAGACAAATTATAAACGCCAAGTACGTTAAGTAATTTCTTTAATACTTACCTTTCAAAGTTACGAAGGATCATATTTGCAACCAATATGATATATCGAATAATGTTGCACACAAGCCTGGCATGATTGATTCATTGTGCGTGTACGAGTGTGTGTGTGCAATTATAGAAATATACCAATAACATAAGGGTTGTGTTATCAATCAAATGTGCCACGGTATGACATACAAATGCGTACATGTACTTGCAGCTTTAGCAGTTACATGTGTTACATTAATAGAATTACATGTAAGTGGAATGCGTGTGAAATGCACTGCACGATAACAGAATCTAATACATTACATTCCATCTGATCAACACCGCAGACACGTGTATATATTTGTAGATAGGTCAACAATAAATATTAGAGATACTAACATTTATAGTTACCTATCATAGAACTGTATCAGTGGAAAATATCACAACATCTATATTATAGATTCTATATCTATAGTTTCTATAGCATCAAGTTCCGTGATTGGTTATTAATATTATAACATAGTATTTTTTCGCTTTAAATCTAAACAGCGTAACGTTGTACGACAAGAAGCGATTGTATTCAGCTGCATCCATGCGAGGAGCACAGTACAAGTAGAACTGTAGTTCGAGGGGTTCACAGTAACAATAATACTATGGAATGTGTTGACAGGATGATACGAGGGCTTAGTGATGCATACAGGAGTCAGCAAAGACACACACACACACACACACAGACAGATGTTGTGTAGTCCAAGAAGCAACTGACATTGTACATTGCACGGACTATGTATGCGCACGCCCTATTATTCAAGTCTGCAAGTCTCCGTGTAACTGCACTGAATGGACCCGTCATATTGTGAACGAACTGTGGGGAAATCACTCTTTTATATGTACAAATTATATACAAATATGTACTCCCTTATTAACATGCGTCCACTGCATTATATATGAAACAACAGAGCGAGCAGCATAAAAGAATGGCCTGGTCTCGACCATCAGAGTTCACTTACTGATACAAGTCTAGCCGTGTGCATCAGCAACAGTAACATATGCGGAATAATAGCAGATTCATATGCACAACAAACACTCATCTGACATGACAAATGGATAATTAAAAAATAATGCAAAACAGATGGCACAAGTGGACTATATGAAAATACTGTGTACAATCGATTGTATATTCGTTTAGGAAATTAATGGAATTGTTATTACCAATTCATTGGAGATTTTCTTTAGTCAATTGTAGATCTTGAGAAGGGAAATATTGAATCCGAAATCGTTGGAATAAATGACTATAGTTCAAGGTGTTGTGAACTGTTTATTTCATAACTTCATGACAGATATAGCGACGTTTCGACCATATGGTTTTTGGGTATTATCAAGCAAAAGGACAAAATTCTAGTTCATACAAACATAGAACAAAATCTCTTGAGAATTTCACTCAAAACGTACAAAAATATTTAAATGAAACTTTCCACATCATGTACGTGATTGTAACCATTTCGGATTCAATATTTTCCTTCTCATTACCAACTGAAGTTACAAGAATCTACTCGTGTATTGAATATATGTAACCTAGTCATCAACGGTATCGTATCATTTACCTTTAGTCTATTCGAGCGTTACAACAAAGAACTACAAAGTTATTCAGTTCAGTGGTATTCTCTACATGTACCAGCAGTTATAAGAACTGAAACACACACACATGTACAAAGTTGTATTGAGAACTAAATACATACAGGCATTGATACACACCTATACATACACGTTCTATGCTTCGTAACCGGTAACGGTTGGTATATCACCGATAGGAGCCGGCAGTCATACATAATGCAAATGGTTGACAGACCAAGCAATGAGAAGCATTGATTGGCACACACACACACACATGCATGTGTGTTAAGTTAGTATTACCGTGTTAGTATTTGGCGACCCGGTTGTATTAGTAACAGATCGTGTTGCTGAGAAGCGATACCCTAAAGCTTGTTACATATAACTAGCGAGCACAAGTCAGTCTGGTGAATTCTCGCAAGTTCGTACAGATTGTCACATCATGTCGTAGCCTTCCTGTTAATGTTTAATTACAACGTGGATTCTTTGTATTTAACAGCGAGACCATACGGATTACATACTGTATAGATTGTTCTATGATTCCTTGATTGTTACTAAATCGTACTTGACTCGTTTATATATTGGAAAACTACTTGAAATAAATGTCGATCGCGTGTTGACACGTGAATTTTTGCGGCAACAGTACTTACCGACCATGCAAGGGGCTGCTCTCTACCTGGGGCGTGTGCACGCGCACTGCACGTTGCACGCTTGAATCACCCTCTACATATTTCTCGTCCTAATGACACGTTATGTAAATATCCGTGTACAAATCTAATTTATTTCATTAACGCCACGAAAACTGCATGAATTTCTACAACCGCTACTTGCATATTTAAGAAGAGTATCCTTTATTATTGAACTTATGAGTAATAAAGGATGATTGGAAAATGAAAGGTATACATATAAATAACATAGATATATATTTTTGTTAACATCAAGAATTTATTCCGATTTGATCATTATTACATGACAACTCAACGCTAAGGTAATCAGAATGAATTTACAATAGTTGTATGGATGCCTCACTATAGTATAGGTATAAACTAAGTATGTTATGTATGTATGTTTAGTCTATAGTATTTTATTTATTTAGTTTACAGCATCTTTAGGCCCTAGTAAGTCGCTAATATACAACATTATATAAAAATGAGCCCTTCTATAGAATTGTTACTGTCAACAACATTATGTCAGCACATTACATAGTGGCTCGGAACATACACACGTACGTACATTGTACTGGCACAAACGTATACTTGGATACAAGAACAGTTAACAATCTTCATACGATATCATTTGAGCCAGTTTATTAGAAAAAAAACAACCAAGGAAATCAATGAGCTATTCTAAATGATCTTAAAACGAATATTGACAGTACAGTGTACGTTTGCATGTCCGGCCCCATCTGTAATGTAATGTTTTGTGAGAAGGTAGTCGAGTGTATGTATGTACAATTATCATTGACGATTTTACTTATTAGTTAATAATGTTCTTCGTTTCTTGAGTATGGACCAGAACAAAGTTTTACACTATGATATGTATGGAATTTATTTTCGTAAACTTCTGGTTCGTGTGTGTATGTCTTTGCGCTAAGTGATATGTGTCTGTACCCTGTTAAATTAGTAATGCAGCTAAGGAAATTCAAACACTCCGCGTCGCCCAACCAGCACCCCTTATGTAATTATCGCGCCATCCCGTAGCAGTGGTCCGTGGAACATACATACACAAACATACAGACAACGTAATGTAACGTGTGGTGGTCCCCCGCGATTTCTTCATTCACACAAATGATACAACGTGTTGATGATGAATGCCATCTCTTGGCAGTAATCATAAGTTCACAGTTCATTAAAATATACAATATATTGCACTTTTCTTCTGGTTACATTCAAACAGCCTTAGCACCGTCACTGATACAGAATTTGGAAAAATTAAATCTATAAATATTAGTAGAATGCTGAGCTGTAACTAAGACTGTTCTAATGTACATTCTCACTGTTGATGTAGTGGAATGTTAACCTATCTTTTATACATATGTGTACCTGTGTGTGTGTGTGTGTGTGATTGCTTTGAATACTGATGATTTAATACTTTCTGGCCATGTGTATGTGTGCTAAATTACTTGTCCTATACACTAGAGTTTTCATCATTTTAGGTACAAAGACTAGAACGTGTTGTCCACTGACTGACACCGCCCCTCTCCCCCGTCAAATCATCCATCATTATCATCCACTTATATACACAACTCATCGTTTCTTCTCCAGCAATTGTCTTTCTCTCTTAACAAGAATATTCCATTCTGGTTGGTTGGTTAGTAGTGACGTAAGCACTCCGTTACATTCACGTGAACCAGCCAGAGTACACTGTCGACGCATGCGTCTCAAAATTGTACTAAATTAGTGACGTGATTCACCTTTGATTGTTCGTGTTCTACAACTAAATATAATAATAGTTCGATTGGCACGTGCGTAACGTTCACCGATATTTCACAATATTGTTCTTGTTCAATTTTTATTTAATAGATATTTCTCTGTGTTTGATTGTAGTGATTGTGACTCTCTCTGTGTGTGTGTATGTGTGTTTGTTTGTTTTATTGTATTTTAGTACGTATAAATTACTAACCACTATTATTTACAACTGTTCACGTTTAACGGCTATAGATATGATTTACAGTTTTGCGCGTATTGTAATGTCACACACTGCTGTATTCACTGATTAAATCCCGTGAATCCGTAGCCGATGTCCGGTCAGTGTTGCGCTGCGAACTTCATGCGTTTCTGCTTCTGTCGCTGGTTGCAGAACCACACGCGCACCACATTCTTCTTCAGGTCCAGCTTCTCCGCAATGGCGGCAATCTTCTCGCCGGACGGTCGCGGTTGCACGGCAAAGTACGCCTCCAGGCTACGTTTCTCTGGCGCTGCGATCGAAGTACGTTTCCGTTTCTTCTCGCCAGCAGGTAGCACACTCGGTGCATCCGGATCACGTCGTTTGTTCTTCGCCTGTGCCTCGGCTTCTTCTAACCACGCTTGTAGGATCGGTTTCAGTGCAATCATGTTGTTGTGTGACAGTGTCAGACTCTCGAATCGGCATATCGTCGACTGTGACAGTGCCCCGACACCTGGTAACTTCAGGTTAGCTAGTGCTTTGCCTACATCGGCTTGTGTGACGCCCAATTTTATCCGTCGTTGTTTGAAACGCTCGGCGAATGCTTCTAATTCCCGGGGATCTGTGTCCGAATCTGGATGGAGCCCGGCAGCAGCTGCTGCAGCCGCTGCCGCTGCCATAGCTGGATGGTGAGCGGCTGGATGACCTCCGTGATGCCCACCATGATGCCCGCCACCGTTGTGCCCCGACAGTGGACCTCCGTGATGGTGGTGATGGTTCATGACGTGGTTCATGCCGTACGAATGCATGTGTGCCCCAGGTCCTTCGGACATCGGTGTCAGCGTGGTCATGGACGATGTCGAAATCGGATCCAACATCTCTAAGCCATCCATATGACCCATCTGGAAAGAATTGCCAATCATATGAACATCTATGTTTACTGTTTTTCTTTTCATAATTTATTAACCGTCCTCTGTGTATATTTAAAATATACATTTTTAACCTCTGTTTTTTATGTTAAAAAATCCGGGCCGTTGAAAAATATGTCCAGTGTTTTTGTAGCGTTTTTATATCAACAAATATTTTTTTGCTCAGGCCGTGCGTATGTTTGCATGTTTGCTGATATGCACACTAACCTATGATTCTATGCTAGTGCTGTATGTTTGTATATATGTATGTTGCTTCATGTTTGCCAACTCGGGAAATATAAAAATGATGATGATAAAAATAAAACATTATTCATGGCCACTACAAATTGGATTTTATTCACGCGATGCAAACGCGTGTAATATACACAGCAGGCCATGTAAAAATACAACGAAAGCAAACACAAAACACATCGGGGGACATTTTAAAACAATGTTGCTACCGACATTGGCAACACTTTGACAATATTCAGAAACATTCTTTATAAATGCAGATCTAGAACTCATATATGTATCTGTAAAACGAAATGTAGAACTATTATATATGATTGTGATCTTATACTTCGTATGTGAGGGTTGGTTCGGGGAGAAAACAAATATTTGTAAAACGAATGGCCGAAATGTAACATTTGACAAACGACAGCAGGCAACAGTCGCATTTGGGGACTTGATAACGTGGCAAACATTGCGACAAGTGTACATGCATGTGTGTGTTAGCTGAGCAGGTTGTCAGAGAGGCAGGCGGGGTACTAGTAGCCCCCCTAGGCCACATAAACATATCCCATGGGTGTCCAGTGTAGCAGAAGTCGCCTGTATGCGAGCATGTGTGTGTGTGTAATCATATCGCTGGTATATTCTATGTATCTTATGTGTATTTTTTGGCCAGACACATAGGCATATATTCATTTCACAGTAGCATGTGCGTGCGTATATGTGTGTGTGTGTACACGTCAAATGACCACTTTACACCAATGTGCTCTCTAATGATGAAATATTTCACTACAGGGACCTGCCGTTGAATCATGGCATACACGAACCTACACGGCCCCCGAATACACTCCCCTGCAAAGACCACGGATCGTGTATTTATGTGGTCAAACTTACAAGAGATACATGGCTCTTAGACAGACAATTACTGCGCTGGCAGATCCGTCTCCAAATTGTAATGTAGTAAAGCAGAATAAGTTTATGTAGAGCTGTTAGTTTATTTCAAATAATACTATTGAAATTATAAATTATTGTTCGCTACGATGTTTGACACTAGCAAGAGAATGGTTTGTTTAGTTGACGGTAGTGGCAGCACTCACATGTGACCCTATTATCGCTTAACTCTCAGCGGTACACTAAATTATAACCATGAAATTTAGACAGTATTATGACAAAAAGTAATTCCTCCAAACACCCTTACACACACAGTGTGCATGGTGTTGCTACTGGATTGACTGGGCGAGCAGAATGTAGCCCGATAACAGGCGGACGAAATGAATTCAGCCGCGGCTGAACCAGGCGACGAGTGTATCATATTTAATGTTGTGCTTTATGACATATTAACTACGGATCATTGCACTGAATGGAATAATATATTGCAACGGGTTGAGGCTAGTGTGTTAGATACACATACACAAGTGTAATAACCACTGTACGAGATTCATATGAATAGTGAATTAGACACCGAATACGTACAGAACAGATATGCTGGTCTACATTGCATTATAAAACTCAGAACTCATGATTGTTACACAGTAGCACATATTACACAGAAGTTATGAGATTCTAAATGTGTGATGGACATACGTCCAAACTAGGAATAGTTGATGCATAGTTAAATAAACATATACACATATATAGTATATTGCTGTTAGTTACCTGATGTGGCCGAGAGTTCGGCGGTGGCGCTCCCATACCGTGGTGGTACATCATGTCATGTTTGAGCTGGGGCAGACCTCCAGGTCCGCCGCTCTGCTGATGCTTGCCAATGTCCACCGCCGCCAGAGCCTCCGCTCTTGACAATAAGCCATCATTGAGGCCGGAGAACAGATCACCCTGGACAAACAACAACACACAATCAGTACATTCGATAAGTTGTTTCTGTGGCACGTTTTAATAATACTGTGTTTATAAATACTATAAAGTAATTCTCTAATGTATAAACTTCATTACTTATACGATGATCCGATAACGAATTAATCTACTTAAGAATTGCACAAAATTGATTCCATGACGAAAGGAAGATAGAAAAAAAGAAGTTAGTCATCACGTGTTTAATTTGCGTTTCATCGGCGTCACTCTTCCACGGTCAAGAATAATTTCTTCGGCAAACACGAAGCATAATGAATCAACAAACAAAGCCGCAGGAAGACATGTTATCAGATAAAATATGAACTCTATACAAGCAGACACTAAGGCCACTACATAATTAAGATGTACAAATTGCGATATTGAAACCATACATGATATTTAAACCAACTATAATGTCAAATATTTACACAAAGTTAGTAATTCTCTTACAGTTCTTGACATGCGTCAGAGTGTACCCTAGCGAGTACATGTTTGAGAACTGCTGGCTGACGCTAACTTAGACGCTACGTATTATCGTACATCATTCTTGCACGGTTTTGGTTGAATTTCGGCGTACCAAAGTTAGTAGATATTTGGTTTAAAATGATAGACATACACTATGCATGTGTGTGTAAGCCATGCATGTATATCTCTGTGTGTCTGTGTGTATGTACACATATGAGAAAGTAAGTATTGATAAATAATGAATTGCCGGTGTAGTACGGGGCGCTGGGGTAACGCGATAGCAAAACTTCCCTCCGACCTGCTTGAAAATTTATGTGTGGAAATTATGATAAAATGATATGTTAAATTATTTATGATTTTTCAACCAACTTTTGCAACGCTTCATGCCTATTAATGCATTTACTTTCATACGATATAATCCCATTTAGTGTTTTGTCAACCAATAAATACACAAATGCATATGTTAACTTGTCACGTTAATCACAAGTGAATCTTACGCTGGATTCTGCTGATAATGTTGTTACAGAATTGCTGGTTAGCGGATATATTTCAGGTTACACGATGTGGTGTGTATTTAATTTGTAGTCATGTCCGCTCCCACTAAGTAGATTGTACGTTTAAACTCTGCCACTAATTCACACGTAGCCAGTAGCGACCAGGTTAAAGAACAATGAGTAACCACCGCCACGGGTGGTAATTGAATGTACGTCGTTGGTTAGAGCTGTATATATGTATATGTAGCAAGTAGAGAACGTTTGCTGGTGTAATTTATAACCGCCGGAAGACAAATGAAGGTCCTAACCTGTACAGGAGCAGCAGGAATAACTTCCGGCATTCATAAATCCACCCTTTGGCCCTTATACCGCACACCGTTTATCCCTTCCAACTACACGCCGAGACACCGGTACACGACCAATGAAATTAACGCGATTATCACTTGTCTCTGCCATTATTACTCTTCATTTGTTCGCGCGCTAATGCAACGCAACGTAACAAACGCTTACACTTAGACGGTGAAACGTCAGTTTAGATTCTAGGTTATCTATACGAACGTTCAACATTTGTAATATATTCTATATAATCGTTATATATTTAAATACAGTGGGATAGAAGCAGTATGAAAATAAATATATATGTACCTTATTTCCTCCAGCAAATTCGAAACCGCCGTATTTCTAAACAAAAAGCAAAAACCGTTATCACATAAATGAACAAAATAATCTGTGGTTCACATACATCATTGGTACATCTTTATGGAACCATAGAGGTTATGTTAACAGGAATAGCACCAGGAACTAGTAGAGTATCTACATATATACATGCATGTATGTGTCAAGTTGTCGAAAACTTACAAAGCGTTATGTACCTTCCCCCGTTACATACCTACACGTGTGTGTGAATATGAGAATGTGGTCACATTGACTTTATCCAACTTCCAAGCCATATCGATTGTGCAGATCGATAAAACACACACTCACAATACGACAGGAAGACACAAGGGCACTTGTCGCTTGAATATCGTCCTGCTATGCAGGAATACCTAACCTATATTGTCCCACATCTATGATCAAAGATTCTCTCATTCCACATCCCACTTTATTCATGATTAATCATTAATAATGGTTTATTGAAAATGTGAAATAATTGACACTGTGCATTTGTATGTTGACAATGCTTTATACTAACTACATGTACTCGTATATGGTACACGTATGTATGGAATTATTATCAGTAAGTACTTGTACCATTATGTACAATGATTGTTCGTGACAGGGTCCTCGGGCATCAATCAAATTTGTTCCAAATGATACGATCAACTTGAAAAATAATTATTTCATTTCTATTACTTCCATATATGTATGTGTATTCCAGTAGTTTTCATGTTTGTGTCACAAATATACGGATATTCTGGATCGAATGCATTAATATTACATACAATTTGCAAACTTTAAGTTGTGTCGTCAATACAATGCACTTACGTTATATATGTATATGTATATATATATATATATATATATATATATATATATATATATATATATAAATATAAATATATATATATATATATAAATATATATATATATATATTATATACATATATATATATATATATATATATATATATATATATATATATATATATTCTGATAATCATATTCCTGGCAATTGCACTGCTAACATTTATCGCGTAGCAGCAGAATTATACTCATTGCCTTGCCTGCTTGTTTGCTACTTTCCTGCTGCTGATTCCTGCACGTTACCGTTCTCTCTCTTCGCTGTTGTATAAAAACGTAGGCCCCTCGTTCAAGTTAGTTCTTACAGTTCATATATAATTCACGTCCGCCCTGTACTGTGTCCCCCCCCCCCTCTCCACGTTCCCCTGCCCTTTGTGTAGTACTTGTTCCGTTCTTTAAGGTCCCCCCTCCCCTGCCGGTTCTGACACGTTCCCCCCTAACTATATATATACGTGTGTATGTCTACCTTCACTTCCTTCCGCAATTTTACCTACTAGTTAGTAACTATTACCGAATACCAGCCCTTACTTCCTTCCGGTTACCAGCCCATATCCGGTCGCGCCATCTCCTAGTGAAATGAACGAGTTACTATTATGAAGTGCACGGCGCCCGAACCCCTAATTGGTTTTTAACATTTTCTCCCCCTTAAAGTACAGTTAGGCATTAATGGAAATTACAAGAGCCGGGGTACTTGCAAAATGGAAATAAAATTTATCATCATTGAAATCGGTTTTATGCTCGTGAAAACGATTTGAAAACAACACTCAAGTCATGACAATTTTATATCTAAAACAATTACGCCAAGCACTGTTCAGAATTATTTTTTCCCATTTATATAAATACTTTTTTTTGTGTGTAAGTATATATATTATACTTTTTATCTATGTAGTGTCGTGCTTTCCGGAATCTAGTTCTCGTGTATCTACAAAATGGTGTCTGGTTGTCACGCCACACATTCTGTACCCAGTGTGCCATGAATTACACACTAGATCATATTCCAGTTAGTCTACTATGTGATACTTACATTATGTCTGGGTGACCAGGAGTTGCACATGATTGAAGCATCTTCTAGTATTCGACTCTGCAAACAATAAACAAAACACATTCAATTATAATCAGGACAAGAGTGTGTAAAATCTAGGACAAATGCATAGCGAAAAAAGTGAATCAATTTTTATTCCACATATCTTCATATGTCCAACAGTCGCAGTGTGCTGTGCTAGCTGTCATGTTGTGTATATGTGTATAGTTGAGAGATGGGCCGATAGTGTGTGACGGTGCGCTGCGGTCGCAGGACACGCGTGCGACGCGCACGCAAACTCCACCGTTGTGTGTCGAGTAAGGGTGTCCTTACGGTGTTGGCATATGGGGGATAAATATCATTTTAATGATTGTAATGCACGATTTCCGTCCGCCTGCCTGTGAAATATCCCTACACATATACATGCATACATTACACTCGACTGTCATGAATATTTTTATTCCCAGTTTTCTATCCGCAATGGTTTCATTAAATCTAGTTTTTAAGACCAACACTAGCCTACACGACAGGTATGATCTCATTATCTATTGACAAACAAATGACATTTGATGACATAAACATATCAATAGCTTTCGCAGCAAATTGTGAAAATAGATTCGGTTAATATTTAACATTAATGTTGCACTCACTATGTACTTGGCATCATTACACTTGTTCTCGGAATCTATACTTTATTCAAACATTACATGTTACCTGCACAACATTCCTAGGCCGATTTATTTATTAATACTGGCATTAACATGTAAGATTTTTGTCTTTATAATTTATTTATGAATTTTGTCGACAACAATAGTCACCGCCACCCCGTATGTTTAACTGTTATTTGTGCTGCTATTTTGTGTGACATTGAATGCGTGATGTAACTTTCGCTTGTGTAGGAATTCTTTTAAAGACGACCGTCGTACTAGTAGTTGACGATGCTGCATTATTCATCAAGCTAGCAGCAGGTCGGGCTGGTGCACCGTGCACGTGCACACGTGCGTGTGTGACCACGTGGTCTTGTGATGTAGGGCACACCTGCTAGTGTGTACGAAATAAATGTTGTTTAGTTTTCATTGTTGACAGTGTACGTTTAATATTGTGTTAATATTTACAATGCATTCTATAATATTATAAATATCCATTCACTGCTGATTCGTATTTAACTATTATTACACAACCTAATACATTACTGTAAGGTTTGAAGACTAGAATCTTGTGCATTGTAAAGTGAAAGCCGTTATCTTCTTACGCACAGCAGTAAATGTAATGTTGCTTCGTTTGATTATTATGGAACAGTCTTTATGAATTTAATATTTCCACTGTACATGCTGCTGATGCTGATTACAAGTAGAGAATGAAATTTAATAACAAGCACTTTCCGTCTCTCCAATATAATATTATGTGTGTATGTGTGTGCGTATGTAACTTCAGCTCCTGCTACTGAATTCTGCTTTCAGCGCTAACCTTCACCGGAATGTACTGTAAATTACAAAATAATCTTTCCTGGAGAATAAACTCGTTTTCGCTTCTCAAGACACAGTCTGACGGTCATTACGCATTCATGAAGTGAAATTAACGTGTAAAGGGTTAAGAGCCCCCCCACCCCCGTGCTCTCACTCCCGCCCACCTCCTCCTGTACTGTTGCTAAAGGTGCTGACTGTGTTTTGTTATTTACCAATTCTCTTTGCTTGCTCGTTGTCCAATGTTATATGTACGTACGTATGTATGCTGTTGCTAATTATTATGATGAAATTCTGCACAATGAATAAGGTCTCCAGCACACTCCTCATTCCTCCTTGTGCCCGGTCCTGTAAATGTTCTGGCCGGCCCATCGATCCGGACAATTCTTACGTTGCCAGTCACATACTATTTAACATACTGATACTTCTCTATGATTTCTCAAAGATACCAGTACAATTCATTGTACTGTTCATCATTGCAACGAACTTTGATTTGAGGATCTAGCTTATTATAACCGCATTTTCAGTTATATTTAAATGTGTAATACGTCTAGTAGATAGTATGATATTCTTTCATAATACTGTCATTCTTGTATACGTACAATTGTCAATTGCGCAGTGGTTCAGCGACCTCACTCTGGTGTGTATGTAAACACTTGTAATATTTTTACAAGTTACCCTTATTGTAGAATAAAAAGCTTTAAATCTTTTCTATGTAACGCTCGGTATATACTTGTATGTATCTACTTGCTACTGTGTATGTGTAACTATAGTACTACTCTATGTATAATAATGTGTGTGTGTGTGTATGTTTAGTAGTGGGGGTAACATGGCGGCTGTATAGAGTCGAGAGAAGGAAGTGACGTAGCGATCGATAAAGCTCGCACTGTGATTGGCCAGCAGGGCTAAAGTGGGCGGCGCACTGTACTTTATGTGAAACGTTTACTATCTGTGATTTCAATGGAATATCTTGATGATGCGGATTTTCCAATGGTAAAACTTTTCATTATTAACTAAGTCTGTAATATATATTCCACACATACATACACACACGTGCATGTATGTGTGATAACAACAATCATAAAGCATATTACAGGGCATAACAGGAGATATTACAGGCGAGATTACAAATTCCTATAAACGTTTATAACAATTTCAACAATGACATATAACCGTATGTCATTGTAACAATCATTATTCTAACCGCGTATGTTCAATGAGTGGGTGCTTCAGCAGGAATATTCCTGCTGCCGTATGATCCACGCTATTATCTTATGTATATTTAAATTGTCACATTTGTAAACAAACATAACTGTGCAGGAGTTTTCGGCGCTGCTAGGCTATATATATATATATATATATATATATATATATATATATATATATATATATATATAGCCTAGCAGCGCCGAAAACTATATATATATATATATATATATATATATATATATATATATATATATATATATATATATATATATATATATATATATATAGTGTCTGTGTGTTTTGAGTATGCACTTGTTATTTTCAGAGTTTCAGTGCGTGCAAGTAGCATGTCATCATCTTTAACAGTCCCCTCCGGAGGTAGGGCCGGTCACGCACACGTGTACACACGCATTGACAGGACACACACACACACACACACAGGTATTTCTGCTTAGCTTATTATAGTTGACTACACAACACATACATACACCCATGCATGTATGAGTGCGGTGTGTACAGGTGTGAATGCGACATATGCCTACCTTGATACAAATCTGTGGTTAAACCATCAGCCATATGGCAACTTGTGTTCCGCCACAGTGATCACACTCCCGTCACTGAGGGCCCCCAAGTACTTTTCTATCCAAAAGCACAAGAGGTGTGTGCGTATGCATCTGATAAATATATTAGTCGAATATGACATTTCCGATAGACCATGAGCATTAACGAAAGAAACTATTCTGCATATACACTTGTCATAGGCAGATAATGTCAAATGAAAATTAGTTATCTATTACAATCGGCTATCGTCTAGCATCTATAAATGCTCTACCATTCTCCAATAATATCTGCATATTACCAACTGTGTCAATAATTCATTTACTACGAAACTTCCAGTAAAAAAAAATATAACCAAATACACACACTGTCACACACAGAGAAAGAGAGAGATGTAAGGAGAAAGAACGAGATAGGGTATTCCACATTTGCATGTGGCATGTTATAAAATCTATAAAAACATCATTACCCGGTGTTTCACAAAACGAAACGAATGGATGGAATAAAAGCAAATCAAGAGGCTAATGACTGACAATACTACACGTACTGTGAGTGGAGAGCCTCTTCATAAAATCAATTTTTACATATATGTGTGTATGTACTGTTGACTAACAGTAACAGTAGCTACCATCGGATTCACCAGCTGATAAACACAGTGAATTCTATAAGTATTTGTAGAAACCTGCTCTGAGGTGCTGGGTATTGTTATATGCTACATGAAAAGAATTCAAATCAAACAAAAAGAAGAACACAGAATGGAATGAATAGACACACACACACGTATAATATGTACTGGACTAATACTATTGTAGCCGCGACTAATAAAATATCTATTAATTACTACTAATATAATAATGGCCTTTATGGTAATAATAATTCCTACCATGGATGAGTGTCCTGGCTGACCGCACACACATACAAGCACACGTATATGTATGTATTGAGCAAATCCTCTACTTCATGATATTGTACATGTTGTTTATCATATGTCACATGTTATCCTGTGAATGTGCTATGAGCGTGCACATACCAGTTCAGACACTACACGACGTACAACACTACGATAACATACATGCACCTGGATTAAGTGAAATAAAATTTGCAATTGTTTTTCTATAAGTCAAAGGTACGTCTGAGATTTAAGTACATTGAATAAACAACGATGTGCAATATTTACTAACGCTATACAATGTAGCGAATCAATAGTGTTTATGGGATAATCTAATTTCGGGTCTCGTAATAGAATCGTAATTGTTGGTAGGCCGGAATAGTGCGGCTAAATGTGCCGTACTCATAACGGTAAAAGGGTTAGGTAATCGTTCCATTATACACTATGGCATGTGACTGTAACTACATCTAGTGCTAGCAGTCTTGGTTCAACACAGTATAATCATACTATACTACTCTGTGGACAGAAGTCTTATCCGTTGTCTAGTATTGTTTCTTCTATTGATGTGCCAATACTCCGGTGTAACTGTCCATTTTGCCTGCTGTTATTACATCGTCGTCTGACTAATACTACCGCTTGTTGTGTTTGAACAGTCGTCCTGTAATAACACACGTGTGCAACAGACTAGCGTATATTATCGATTAACAATTACTCATACATATGTGTGTATTTCACTAATACATCATCCATAGTGTTGGCTACTATAACATCTCCTCCACAAACACATACACGGCTACTGTCAAACCACCATCACCACTTGAGTTCGAGTAGGAACTCACGTTGATAATCCGGACGAAGTGCCGTTTGTTTTTATTTTAATCACATAGAAATCAATAATTGCCAAAGCAGAAGATAGTTAATAGACACATGTATGTATATATATATATATATATATATATATATATATATATATATATATATATATATATATATCTAACTAACTATATGATATCAGAACGTGTTCTTCCGTGCACACGTGTCCCGGTTCCCATGTTCTCTTGCGTGTCTCGCATGACACTAAGAAAAACACTTCATGTATCTCACTTTCTTCTTCTTCTTGTTCTTGACTTGTTGTTTCTCATGCACGATATTTGAAAGGTAATGCCATTGAAGAATATATTTCGCAGATGTCTAGTTTTCTTAATTTAATTATAGCTTTACCTCGGTAAAAAGTAGTTTAAAACTGGCAAAGTAATTTAATATAATTACAGGTATACTCTCAAGTATTATATTTCTAATAAATAATCAATGTTGCATAATTTTATTTCTTCATCGCTTCCATTTGAACATGACGGAATTGTCTGATATTATTGCATGTCTATATGGTAGGAATATCTGTTTCACGAAAAAAATACATTGAAAGTTAATAACGCGAAATGGTATAGAATATAGTGATATGTAGTCATTTTTCCAATGGCAGACAATTATGTACAAGTTTTTATGTCACTGAGGTTAGTTTATTGGAACATTAGATGTATCTAATGTAATACATACATAGATATACGTATGTTCGTGTATATATCGTGCTACAGTTGTGGATGGTCGTGTTTCGGTTGGCCTGGTACTACGGTACTACGGTACTATATAATCATATGATGGCTGGTACTTGAAGCTCCCGGCTGGTGGAACATGTGCTGTTGTTCACACGCTGCTCCAGCATTCTAATATCACTTCTTGTACGGTGAACCGTATTATTAATATACTGTTAACAGATAATTATTACTTGCTTCAACTTAGCTGTTCCGACCGTCTCTATATATCCCACCCACCCATCCACCAACCAACCATACAGTACACTATCTCTCTCTCTTGCTCTCTTTGTGTTATCCACAAACTAATAATTGTACACATTTCATTAAATGACATCTCTTTTTTGTCTACAAACATACGTTACATTCTCTACTTTTCATTAGTGTCTTCTCTTTAATTCCACTGTGCGGTTATTTATATATCCGCCTAATTAATAGGAGTAATATTCTTCTTCCTTTAAGCACACATTCTTTTGATAGGTTTCTTGTTAGTTGATTATTACAATTCACTATTCGTGTGTTCCTCAGTTAACAAACTTTTTATATGTAAAAGTGAGTAAAATATTTAATAAATGACAGTATTAATGTAGCTTGTAAACTTGTAAAAATATTCTCTGTTTATATTATGTGCGTGCTTGTGTATGTGTGTGTATGATTGTGGTTTTTTTTTATGACGGTAGTAAAATCGTGCATACGAGATATGAGAGCTCGTCAATACATGTATGTAGTTCCAACACAGTAGGGGAGATTCAGCAGGATTCACTATAGCAGGAATGTAACGCAGCAGGATACAACGTAACAGGATTGCCCAATGCAGAATTTATAACTAAAACATTATGTCCTCCTTGATGATCAAATCAATCATATTTTCACTTAGCTCCCTTTGCGGATTAATTAAAAAACTTTAAATTAAGAAGAAAAAATCGCAGGAAAATTTAGCCCCGATATAATTACGCTTAAGGACAAGACAATATTAAGTGATGTTCTTGCAAAGTTACGACAGTGTACAGTTGTTATGAAGTATACCCCAGTAACACTGGAATCTCAGAGGGTCTGGACTGGTATATAAATAACCGCGGTAATAGCGGTAATGACCAGTGTGACATGTACTGCCAATAAATTAATTTAACAACTCAAGACTTGTTATCCAGTGGTCACAAATCACCCGTCCCGCGGGACCCACCAGACCAGGCAAGCTACAGACATCTCTCTTACTCATTCGCCTTACAACACGCCATTTTACTTGGTCAGTTGTGACAGAAGTCACTGACAGTGTAATAAATACTCTGCTCAACACACTTGGAAATACTGTACTGTTTAATAACCATTCCAATACTTGCTACTTTAAAACAAATCTCAACCATCTATGTTTTGAGTGCGGTGCTGTTGGAATAAAAAGCAAGTAAAAACAAGAAGAAGAAGAAGAACCACTGAGGGCCATGTGCATGTGTGTGAATCGCGGCATACCGGAACGATCTGTGACGACAAGTAAATCGGCGTCGCCGGCAGCCAAGGACTGGAAATCCGGTGAAGTGATGCACGCTAACTCGATCTGTTTGACTAATGCATGAGACAGGACCAGCAGAATGGCGGGGTGTAGGAGTACAGGGGGGTAGTTAGCCTGTATGTAGTGGTGCTTGGAGGGACAGCAACACACGGAGTCTTGGCCGCAGGTGGCCGCATCAATGATGCATCGGCCAGGCCAGAGCAGGAGCACCGACATTCACCTATACCATCCCCACAGACCATGTCAGTGTTGACAAACACATACTGACACAGTGAGGTAAGCATATACGGTCATTCAAGAAACTAGTTGCCTTAGATTCTAATGTTTAGAACTATCGTATATATAAACTATAGACAGTCAACCACGCAACAGTAAGAGTAACAACATGCATGTGGATCTACGATTTGGTGTAACTGATTTTCATACGCACCGTGGCGCGTGGTACACAAGCGTGTGTGTGTAATTGATATGATATTAGCGACACAAGTGGCACAAAAGTCTACTATTTGTTCAGGTTTTATTATTTCGGGGGAAATATATAACAATGTTGGCTTACATTAACTGCACTTCACGTGAACCTACCACTACTGCTGATGATGTGCAGTATGTGTGTGTGTAACACGCCAACCTAACATTACACTCATATAGGTGTATGTGTGTGTGTCATTGTCTATACTTCATCAACCCCTCCGTGCACACAGAGGGATAGAATCCTCTTTGCATTAAGTAGAGTAGAATATTTCCACCACGCTCATACACACGTAGCACTTCAAACGAATAATAGAAGTTAACGTTTGCACGAGAATCAGGAATGATAAGTTACTTCACAACTTGCTATTAGATATTAAAACACATGTAAAGTATTACTCATCGACAATGGAAGCTGTATCTAGTGTTAATGTGATATTAAAAACAACTACTAGATGTTAATAAAAGCGTGGACGGTAAATTATTCCATTAATTATAAAGAAAGAAGCAAACGATTGATTGTAGATACCCGGCGTCTTTAACTATTAAACAATACATTCATAATTGACATTAAAGTTTGGTTATGTGTGCAAGTAGATGACACATATATGGTTAATGGTTAAAGAATACTATTTACTCTACTACAATGCATATATACACACATCAAACATAATCACACATATGTATGAGACAAAACGAAATACATCCATGTATGTTGATTTCTGAATAATTAATCATCTACAAATGATAATTAATACAAATGGGCGTGAATGGAAAGATGTTAATTTAATTGTACTATTTAATGATAATGCCCCCGCATGTAATGATGTTCGGGCTATCATTGCATTTACAATAACTTATTTACAAATGTACACATACTATAATTAACAATACGATACTTGGCGATTCTTACTTTAGGACATTTTACATCACCGAAAACCTTCACCATATAAATTAGGAGTTTATTTTTTGATAGAATTTGTAGCGGTTTTAATTCGATGTTAGTGGAGCAATGGGAATAATTCGTCGTGTTTTATGTGAGTCGTTCAATTGAATTCACTGACATTAAGCCGGTAGAGAGGGGACAAGCGGGGATGATTCGAAGGGCCATGGTATAGAAGTTAGCCGTGTGTACATGTGTGTGTGTGTATTGCTGGATATTTGGGCAGCAAGTGAGCATAAAGTACCACAGAACACTTGACGGTGTAGATAAACTGAACCATTCAGTCGAGCCCGACCCGACACGGTAATCCCCTACGACTTTTATTTTCTGTTAGTGTGAAATCACAGCAGAATAAAACAAACAACTATTCAGCAAGACGAACAATTGTAGTTACGTGTGCAGTTACGTACGGCCTGCTTCTGTAACAGATATTACCACTGAATCTGACAATAATAAAGCATCTATTTTCCCTGACAAAATACTTTGCATTTGTAATGATTTTTATCGGGATTTATAGGAATCAAGTTTACGTATCCACTTGCTGTAAATATGCTCGTGTTTCTTACTGATTCAATTACAGTTTGAAGCATTTACATTTTTCCTGCTACTCCTGCACGTGTTAGCCCGACTACTACGCCTGCTGCGCGCTCTCCTGCGTTACTGGGCTTTGAATAATCACTCTGTGATCCTATGAAACTCGGATGTTAAAAGTTAGCGGCGTGTTACTTCTTACATTCTACCACTCAAACGTTTACCGTATAATTCAGCCAAGCATCGTAATAAAGATCTACTTCCATCTCTCTCACTCTCATTCCTGCTGTACCACACTGTACTCCTGCTGTGCCTAAGTACGTAGGTAGCTAATCTCTCGCAGTGTTTATTGAGCAGGGGCTTCTAATTTATTTCATCAGGGGCACAATTGTTCAACCCCTAAATGGGAACTGTAGCTAAGTGGTTCATTGCAACACGTACAGGTATATGAACATATTCTAAGTTAATATTATATATACATAGTCGATTAACTAAATAAGATTTGTATTGTTCGATGATGGGATTTGAATGTTTTGCAAAGTAACAAAGAAATACCGTGCAGATGTAGGTGAAATATGGAACATTCATTATGCATCAGAAGAACCATTCTCCTTTCAGCAATAAAACTTCTTAAATCAATAAATACAATAACTTATTGCAGTAGATATCTATTTAAATACATATATGTATGAAGTGTTTAATTCCCTGTATGTGTGTGTATTTGTAGATATGTTACAATTGATACTATGTACTGTTCAATAATAGTAATTGAAATGAATCGTTTACTTGATATCTGTAGAATTATCTTTGACAAGAAGTGAGTGAACACTACACGGAGCCTCGCGTTGATGTCCGTTAAAAATTTATGAAAATGTGTAAGTCACACTACGTGTTAATTTTCTTCATAAATAATAAATTAATATTTGTATGTGAATGCCAACGGTAATCACTTTTAAAAGTACTATTAGCATACGGTTACCCGTACCGTGCTACCCGGTTACCCGGACCGGTCATTACCTACTCCGGTTTCTCCGTCGATATGTCATTAGACATTTCGAAGATTAGTACTTTTTCCTTTCTACAAGACATTTTATAGATTTTATCATTACATACTACCATCTTGTCTACATGGCATATTTAATGTTAAAACTTTAACAGAACACAAGTCTATAACTTTTCATAGAGATCTCTTTACCGTTTGATAATATTTACAGAACAATGTGTAGTCAATGTGTATATTTGAAAACATTCCTATATTTACCGTGATGAAACACAAAACGTATGCTTATTAATTGTTAATCGGTTAGCTCGTTAATGAAAATGTTTGCAAACCGAAATTATGCAAATTCTACGCCACATATTTACGCATAAAATTAAATAATATATTTACCAACTCATAGTAACTAATAACATTTACAACTGTGAACCATTCATTCCACCGGGTTATTTAAAAACAACATAACGGCATAAATATATAAAAATATTTTTTATATATATATATAATAAAAATGTCCAGTGTTTGATTTAAAGGTCAGTTCGGTTTTATAAACTAAGAATTTTTTTTAGTCAGGCTTTGCAATCTAATAATAAAAATGTTATTTTCTTATAGTGCGTAGCGTCGTATAGTCTGTAAAACCCGGTATATGAGTATTTTAACATGACAACAATGTACACTTATATTATCTACACATGTGACTGATTTCATTTTAAATCTCCAGTATCTTCCGTCGGAAGAAATGCGACTTAATTCAGAATCAGTCTGCTCCTTGATATAATTGTCCTATGTCTTGGTAAAATCACATTTGATGTAAGATCAAAACAGTATTGAATCAATCTTGTAATACATGGCATATTATAGGTAAATACTACACTGTTATTGTTGATCTTAAGATCAAATGTGATCGTCTTGTCTACAGAAAATTGTCACCCGAAGGGAATATGATTCTGTAGCTTCTAGACATTCATTTCTACAATGACTGCACATAGAAATTAAATAGATCTATACACTTACGGACGGGTTGGGCATACATCGGCGGGCCATGGGTTCCGGTGACCGGTACGTGGGTGAGTAGCGTCCCGGAAAGCATCCCGCCGCCGTCGTTATCGGCCCATGCAGGCCGGTGGGGCCATTTTTTGTGCCCATCATTTTGTCGGGAGAATACATTGCACTAACCGAGTGTCTGTTACAGATCAGCTAATACTTTTACAGATACTTTCTTGTCCTGCTACACTACCGTACACCAACATAAACAACAACAACAACAACAACTGTCCTTACACATTGTCAAATTACATCTCATCATCATCATGACATTGTTTTCAATCCATCATTCCCTGACTGTATATTCGCTATGTTACTTATTGATTCCGACCAATTGTTACATATTTGTTGAATGTTACACTATTATTTTAATGCCGAATGCAGATGCTTGTGTCATAGTGAGATTCACCAGGAAGGGAATGACATCCGTCGGGTCGGGAGATAATCAAACACAAATAAAGTTCACTGATGATTATTTTGCACGCAGCTAAGATGCTTGATTGTTTACTGAATATATTTATATCGTTACACTGTTTGTTATTGTTCGATGAATGTGTACTTGCGGTTAATACTTGTTTGTATGTAACTCTGTGTAAGGGTTGGTTGGTTATAACATTTCAACTACAACCCCTATAGGTTCGAGGCTGACTGTTCTGCTGCCATTCTGATCCGGGTGAGCTGTTACAAGTGGGGGTGGTGTATTGGGGGGTTTGACGCGTGCGCCCTGCACGCACCGTCGCGACGCCCGCCTCTCATTGGACACTGATGTCCGACGCTCCAAACGTTCTACGGCCAAGCTACACTACGTCGTTCATTCGTTCCATGCAAATTACTAGCTGCTTGGATTACAGTTTTTTCCCGTCCGCAATTGCACACGCTTACATGGACAGCCCGGCGTCTTAACAAAGATTCATACTTGTTCAATCATGTCACATATTATGTGCTTTCTTATAACAGAAGACACTAACCTTTGTCTTAAATAATCTCAAACAAAATGACCGCCATAGACAGGAATCTACGGAAGAATTGTTGCAATATTTGCTACTGCAACTGGGGCAAACAAATATTGAAGATAATTGATTACAGGATGCGTTACGAACGCCCTAATGGTACATTATAATGCAATGAAGTGCAACCACATAACTTATTAATCGCCGCAGGTAATGTTATGCAAAACAAGATTGTTTCATTATCGGACAATATCAAATGTTTTAATGCATTCTTGCTTCATGCATAGTTAAACTTAACGGTGCGTTGCATTACACGTGTGTATGTGTACATATCTATAGAGACATTAGTGTACCTGCATATAAAGTTTTCATTTTGTAATTATATGCTGAGATCAATGTTCAATTACACCGTGATTGTGACATCAATGTCCAGTAGATTCTAATCAGCAATCGTATGTATTATAAATGATTCTAGTATCACATAGATATTGGTTGTTAATATTCTGTAATTTCGTAAGATGTTCCAGTGTGCATTAAGGACGAGGATTGTGTAAAGTTTGCCGAGCAGAATTAGTGCACATAAGTTAGTGTGTGACGCAATACTGTGCTATGCCAAGGCGAGGCACCGGAGCAACTCAGACTTCCGGTTGACCACTGTCCATAGCGATATACAGCGTGAAGTTGTGTTGTGTAGTATAGTGAAGCTCTCAACCAAATACAACCTCTATTAGCAGCCCAGTTAAACATTCATGTACTGGTTATTTGCCTGTATGCATGTGAATTCAATGATGAAAACGCACAAGCAAGATTAACAATATTCGTTTTTAAAATGTAAACACCACGCATATACTTTTAGTTATGTACTGTTTGCATATATTTCAGTTAAACTTAATTCAATACAACATTGTTAAGGGCAGATTTCTAGCTAGTGTTTTCTGTACTGTTTGTTTATGTTCATTATCATTTGGTAACACCTTGGGTTGTCTGTTTCGGAGAGAAGAACTCTACTGCCTTCCTGCTGACTGCCTGCAGACCACGCCGTGTTAAACTCGAGAGGAATTGCGTTGCAGCAATGTTGGACAGCTCATATAACCACTGGAATATTCAAATTATTACAAATTCTATAACGATAACGTATTGATAGTAGATTTACCTTTGCAGAATACGTCATTACAACCCACGAACCCGTGACGAGGACGATGAGGAACAACAACAGCACTAGTTTATTGGCAATCTTATAGAAGATGGACGGTTTCACTGGGCAATTTCTTCTGCCTGCCATTTTGATTTCCTTGTATTTCTGCTGATATAATACACTGCGAATTTTGAGGGTGAATTTTGTCCAAAACAAATAACTATTTATTATAAAACAATAATCATTTGTTTCGATAAAAACTGTCAAGCTGTACATGGCTAACTGTATGTGCAATAAAACTATTGTTTAATCATATTTCAATGTAATACACAACAAGTTTAAACATACATATATTCTCATATTTTATACATCGGATGTATGCCGTGTCTATTTATGTAATCATTTATTCAACACATAATATTTATGGAGTGATCATTTTGTCAATAGATCCTTGTTATCTGCAAAATGGAAAATATTGTTTAATGATTGTTCCAGTCATATTTGACAGTATCACTCGTAATTATACCAGCCGATTACTTTGTATATGAGATCGTATGATTAGCGAACGATTTCAGCATTCTGTCCGGAATGTATTCCTGTAGGATACCATTCCGCCAGGACATAATAGTCAGCACCGTGCCCAAGATCACCATTATCGGACACAACAACCATATTATTATCTGAAACGCGCAACACTTCAAGTTGATGTAAACTACGTAAATATGTATTGTGAATGCTTACTTTCAGGAAGAATTTTATACACGAACAAAGACCGATAATCGCCAGGAATCCCAACAGGAATTCTTCTACATCTTCATTGATAAACTGTGACACAAAGCACCGTGTAATGTGGAACGTTTCGTTCAGGAATGTTACGATACTAGACATTATAACTATTTGATTTGGAGAAACTGCCAGAGATGAACATATATACTTGTGAATTTTGATGTGAAGTTTTTGTTTCGCGTACTTTGAGCCTACTACAAAATGAAATATATTGTTTGGAATAATTTTTAATAAAGTTGCAGAAAGGAAGTGACGTCAGCATATGTGGTTTGCAAGTCATGATGGCTTTATACAAATCATTGGTTATGAACATACAGACATACGTCGTGTATGTAGGGTACAACTCGCACCTGTCCATTGCCGCACAGTACAATTATCCAAATCAATATGTGAAATTGTTTCCGGATTGTGTATTCCATAAAATCACACAATTGTGTTTATATTTGTAGCATATGGTCAATGGCAATATTAAAGACTGTATTTATTCTAGAATTATTGGAAGGTCCATGTAATACAAAGAAGAATTTTGTACGATGCCCAACATCCATCACAATACAAAGAAGAATATCGTACAGCGACAAGACAATGACGGAAGGTAGACATAATGCAATGTAAGTATGTAACGTGTACATTCGTACGGACAATATGTCCAGTCGTGATCTGGTCCCGAGGGTCGGTAACTATTGCAAGCGGCACGCGAGTACCGGAAGCGGTAATAATGTTTACCGCAACTCTATTACCGGTTCGTTAGAGGGTAGGGTATGTAACATGTACACACACGTGCGCACACAGACATACATGGATATATGTTGTTAGAAGCAAGACTTTAGTAAATGTTTCTTGTTTTAAAAGAATTATGTCTGCACATCACGGAAAATAGTACGAACCAACTCTACATTTGTTTATGTTCTAT
Organism: Carabus problematicus; assembly: GCA_963422195.1. NCBI lineage: Eukaryota > Metazoa > Arthropoda > Insecta > Coleoptera > Carabidae > Carabus > Carabus problematicus. The sequence goes on from OY728585.1 coordinate 1,146,698, forward strand.
AATGGTGTGAATATATCTGGCATTAATACCGAACACAAATAGCACATATGTACAATAACAATTCACTCAAATACTCAACCATCCGCTGGTCTGCTGGTGTAAGCGGATAAGTAAATGGAATATTATTGTTTGTTACCATTCCAAGCGCCCGTTCTGTTTGTTATTATTAGAATATTAAAAATCAAATTTCGTTTTTATGAAATCATTTCCATTAACAGGCGAATTCACGAGAGGATTAACATGAATGCGCGAATGAACAACAGCGTGTACGTTGTGCTGTGTGTGAAAAATACAAAAAAAAACCAAAACAATGCAAAAGTAACCGAAAGCGCCGTCAAAATATTTAAGTACGACCATTGTATGTGTGTATTTTGTTGTTGTTGCTGTTGATGTGAACAAAAAATACCTATTTCTCGAGTACATTTAATCAGTATCCATAAATACTAGTTGATGTTTGTCATAATATGATATTAAAGCACTAGATTTGTGTTTTTCATTTATGATAAATTAATATAAATACATGTGTGCGGAATATATTTTGTATTAGACCGCAATTTGCAGAATAAGAATGTGTATCATTGGAGCCGGTGTATGTACAGTGGATAAGCCCCTCATCAAGTACTCTCCCTCGGCCGGTAATGGCCCTTGATTAGTCGCATGCGAACCTGTTGTCACGCTCGCTACATCATCCACTCTGCTACACGTGTGTGTGTGTGTGTGTGAGTGTCGATACCATCTTACCACACACTGTCAACACTAAATTACCTTCACAATCGATTAAGAAACGTTTAGTTCGTAACGTTTTTCCACGGCAAACATTTACAACAAATGCTCATCTTGTTTCTTTACTGTCACGGTAATAGAATTTAGAATAAATAGTCGCATGCAATCAGATAATCAATTGGCGTTGGCTATTTAATAAATTCGTTAAATTAATTAATATTTCAACATCGGTCATCGGTTGAGCGATGAATATTTCAAATGTTCTGCATTAATTGATAGATATGTAAATGGCATGTCACCACATAGTGTAGCAGTTAGTATATAACACACACACATGTATATATATATATATATATATATATATATATATATATATATATATATATATATGTATGTATGTGCATATTATATATTAATGATATTTCAACCAAAATTCATCACTTTCACAATAACTTAAAGGTTCATCATTGATTCAAACAACTTTTCAATTTTCACCACGGTTTCCATCACATGGAAATTAAAAGTTATTTGTGAAAAATCAGGGGATTACTGCCGCATTGGAAAATACGTCATTTAGTTTTTCTCTATCTGTCACTGAATCATTGACAGCATTGTGCAATAAATTAATGATAAAATTCAGCACGTTTCAATCCAACAACAGCAATGGATATTTGTGCAATAGACTTGATGCAGTAACAATATTTCATCTAATTCGGTTTCTTACATTTTCAGATAATACCTTGCATGTATTCATAGATTATACGTTACATATTAATAGACAAATATGTGATAGTGGCGGTAGATTATTGTACCACCACTATTACTAGTGTAGCCCGTGAAATTTAATTACACAACTGACCGTCTATAGCGCCCGGTGCACTTACGGCGAGCAGTACACTGTATGACTTGGGCAAGTGTAGACTAGTGCACTGCATTGACCATGCGATGTGGTCCATTGTAGTATTATTGTTCATTATACATTGGCCTGGTCACTTCATGCATTTGGGCTCGCCCTGTTAATTGCCGGTATTAATTGTTAATTATCTGTTTAAATTAGTTGCTGATTGTTATAAATGTATTTGTTTGTCGTTTAAACTAATGCCATTTTGACATTATCGTTTTAATAATAAATATTTTGCATTTAGTTGTGATATAGATACATACAACGTACATTATTATTATTATCTTCATTGATAATATTCCTCTTTTATCAAATCTGTAACATTCAATCTCCAATGAAGGAATTGGTGTAATTCATTTGTATTTTTTGAAAATAATTATCAAAAAATCCAGCACCTCGGGACATATGGGCACGTGACCAGTTTACCCTCCAACTACTGCTGTACGTATGCATGTATGTTGGGTAAACATTCCTATTACACAAGTACCATAAACCCCCCTGTTCGTTCGCTAGTTCTAGTTGTACATAATGCCGACACGTGGCGCCCGAGTAGCGCATTAATTTGATCACGTGTGATTATCTACAATTGCAATTAGACGCTCACTGATCAACTGTGCTTGTCTCCATGTATGTGTGCGTGTACCCCGCACATACACACGTCTATGGCACGTGTAAGACACGTGTGACCAACACGCAACTTGATTTGCCAACAGCCTTGATACATATGCTTGCGTGTGTGTGTTCTATTGGCCAAGGGGTTGCCGCGGATATATCTGATTGCTCTTTTGTCAAAATGGAAAATTGACACTTAGATCGTATAGAAAATGACGTGATGCCCCTTCCTGTCATTGGAAACCAGCACATGCAGATTTCAAATGATTCGACACCGTACTATGATAGTGACAATAGTTTAAGTTCTATTCTAACATTTAGTTCTGAATGTGAACTTCAGCAAGGGTGGTGTCTTGAAAGTCTTACGCGTTATGGATATAATATAATATGTCAGATACAAATGTTTTCGGTTGAATAACGATAAAGGTAGCAGTAGCAGTAACGGTGGCTCCCCCTGATATTCGTATATTTTCACCCCCGTCTGCATTTGCTTTAAACATTTTCCATGAAAATAATGTGCAACATTTGAAATGTATTCCGTGCATCATCTTCCTTCAGCTACGCATCTCGCTTCAACTCTCAGTAGATATATGTGTGTGTGAGTGTATACAGAGCCTAGAAGGGAGTGTGCTATGTTGCCTGATGTGATCCCTGAAGTACCTCGGGATCAAAGGGCCCCGCTCCCTTCGTATATTTATTTTATTGTCATGTATGTACATATATACTTTGTTTTTAAGATTGCCCGTAGCATCAAGATCTGCACACACACACACACACATTCATACACCACCCCCCCTGGCAATATATTCGCTCGCTCGCTTGTTCACTTGTCGCGATATCATGATTTATTGGTCGTCTTGCACTTGGCGGTATATTTACACTGATTAGATTTACAGAATATTGTCTGAACACACTCCAACTAAGATGACTAACATTGCTTGCTATCTAGTGTGTATGTTCCTTGTTTGAAATCGAACTTTGACCTCGGCACAGGCTGTATACTAGCCGTGTGTACGTGTGTGTGAGTGGAGTAGATGTGAAGTCCAGGAAACGAGAGGTTCGTGAAGAAATCCTAATTGAGGCTCCGGTATATTTATTGGGTAGCTGGCGCCCGTACACCGGGTGGGTATGTGTAATCTAATATAGCGCAAATAAATCCACATTTAGGGTGACAGACGCCCGAGTAATCTTACCTACTATCTACCGGTCCACTACAAACATCCAACAAACACACACACACACACACACAGAGAGGACATGGCCTACCTAACATCTTCTTCCTTCTTCTTTGCTAAATGAATCTTCATCTCTTTGTTTACCATTTTGAAAATGTAAAAACAAGTAAGAACAATATTCTTCACATATGAGCAGAGTGTTGTAGATTATAATCATCCTGTAATCTGTCATCAGCATCACCTGTATGACAACAGGCTTACGGTATATATGCATACCCGCTATTTGTGCACCCTATATTCTGATGTGCTTTGTGAGATTTCATTGATATCTTTCTGTGTAGTGTCGTTCAGCTATTAGCGTTATCTCTCCATCTTAATTCTCGGATTAGGGATGCAGGGGATGCTCCTGCTGCTGCTGTTGTGATCATCTGCATTTTATCTTCCACCAGTTCCACGCTAATGGGCCACTTGCACTGCAGATCATCAAACGAGATTATTTTGAAAGCTTTTTTGCATTGCACGGATATAGATCTTTATATTTAAGTGACATTTACATTTCGATCAACTATGTAGTAAGAATGTTAGAGGCAGGATTGCGGCAACAGTAGTTCGATTCTCTCGCGGTAATTAATGTTTGTTTGTTTTTATTAATATATCTATATGTACACACACACACACATATATTGAGTACATGTACATAGTTATATGTGATGGTTGTAGTTGTATATAATTGCATTATCCGTCAATTCTGTAGGGAAATACGAGTAAGTGACATTGCTAGTTTACAAACATGCCGCCCTGTTGTACAGTGGCGTGGAGTGCAGGGCACTAAGGGAAGACAGGTCATGTGACATGCGCCACACATATACATACATACACTAATTGCTTAAATCACTAACGTCACTCAACTATACAGTTAACAAGAGCAGCAGCAACAGTAACCGCGGCAGTAACAACACATACCTACTATATACAGTAAGATAGACAGACAGATATTTCCCAATTGTACGTGTATTGTCAACAATACTACTGTCACTGAACATTCCTAACCTAACATTTACATATATATTTGTAAGTACACAAGATAATTATCACATCAGTTTTGGCGAAGTTTAACGAAACTAACAATACACAATCCTGGCTCGTGGGTAACATACTGATCTATTCCAGCATAGTTATAATAGTTTAACCACAAGAGTAAGGATTGTAAGCATCGTGCTATGCAACTAGTTACTCTTGCTACTACCGTAGTTGGTTAGTTAGTGAAGTGTGTGTGTGTGTGTGTACTATTCCACAGTCCGGAGGCCCTACGGCCACTGAAAGCGTTTCGCTTTAAAGTGAAAAATAACAGTTTGCTTAACGTTGTGCAGTGCACACATGAAATCAATCTAATTACCTACCACCACCACCATCAGCTGAACTGTACCAGGGATCCTTACACAAACATACATACAGTGTAGCGTTGATAGGCGCAATACACACACACACACGAACGTACATGTACTTGTCAGCTGTAGTAACCAATCCACTAGCCCCTACTAACTGTATGTACGTACTGTAACGTGGCTTGCTTGACTCTCTCTGTGTGTGTCGACATCTGTGATTAGTAAACAGTAACAGTGCGCTAACTGAACTAATGACAAACACCGCCGCCAGGCACAATCTTAATCAGCGGGCCCACCACGTACCCCTCGTTCGCCAATACCCGCTACACCAGCTTCACCAGGCTGCCGGGAGCCACATCAATGCTGTACACCAACCAACCAACCAACGAGCTTGTTGGTTCGGTGGCTTATTAAAAAAAGTTCCACCTCATGACTAGTTAATCATGTTTATCGGACCGTTTTTTTTATCTGCGTAGTTAAATTTTTCAAGGTAAAGTATTTTATTTCGCGTTGATTTTTGTGTATCGTACCGAATTTCTACAGTCATGCTTCAGTACTCACATACGGTAATGTCGGGGGAATTCTACCAAAAAAACAGCACACAAACACGATCATGTGAAATTGTAGTGAATTTCCAAATATCTCCTGACAACATGTTTTCAAAAAATTAATCAAAACATGTTTCAACATCCTGTTAACAATTGTTTTTATTATCTGTAATCTATCAAATGATTGATAAATTGTTCGCAGAACATATATATGTACCTAAACATTCCAGAAAATAGCGGGCCATTAATAAATAGATAAAAAATCAATTATATAGTTATTTGATGTATATCGTATAAAGTATTATTGAAAAGAATTGCAACATTACGAGATTAGATATCTGAGTCATACGTATTATTAATTGTTGTTAAAACTTCTTCTTGTATTATTTAATGGTAAGAACAATGAATGTCATCCACAGCAGGTGGTGCAGTACCTGGGTGTGTGTAGTATAAAGTAAGTGTAGAGGATATACAGTAGTGTATATTCACCGAATAGTTGTTTGCCGTTTTGGGGACGTTCTACGCTATCGACAGGTCCCACAGGTACTGCTGCAGTGAAACCCGACCTGTGTACGTGCACAACATACGCAAACACTCACTGTACATAACCCTAAAACTTTAAAACAATACGTGCACAACACAACATCGTCTCTTCTGCGTATACTCACCAAGGCGACAAACTCTTCAACCTTTTATGGATCATCTGCATTCTACACCACTCTCTGCAACATCCATCCCCAAAATGTAACAATAAAAACCCAAGAACTACCCTATTAATTCCTAATACATGAATATTCCTCATCGTGTCATTCCTCCGGTCAAAAATGAACAATTTTCTTTGTGGCTTATCGCACACTCATCTAGTAATTTATGTCACCGACGTATTTTTATCAAGTGTCACTTTGAAGCCGAATATAGATTGCGGTGATTAGATTTTTAAAAATCTTTCCTAGAAATCTTCGTCGTGATTGAGTAGATACCTGTGTATATAAAGGATGGAATGACTTCTCTATCTGTATATGTGGTATCTACACTGGTTCATACAGAAGTAACCATGAGAGTGCTAGTGATATTTGCGATATTGGTAAGTTCACTTAGAAATACAAGATTGTTTTGTCATGTTGTTCATATAGAATGATTGCATGGTTCTTATTTTGTTTAATATTCTTAGGCGTTGAGCTGTATGTGTTCTGCACGAAATCACACGTTGGTACCCATTCCATTTTCACGAATCATTCCACGCAGTACATGCACCGGAGCGGATAAAGGCAAGGAATATTGTTCTACAGACTGCAGAAGCATAGTTTATTGTAACAAGGACGAACAAGAGGAGGCAACTAACTGTTTGGCTTCCACCGGCAAACCGTATTGCGAAAATTTAAGTGGGACAGCAGCTCAGTGTACTACCGATACAGCAAGTTGTATCAGTTTCACTGACACGTGTCCCGATGATGGCACTTATCCAAATCTGTTGGATTGTACCAAGTACGTCTATTGCTTTGGTACCACTGCAACTCCTGCCGTCTGCGATCCACCCATGGTGTACCATGGAGGTGACCACATGTGTTTGCCCGGCTTGCAGTGTTATAATTACGATTCATTAAAGGGATTGTGCCGAGGAAAAGATCAGGTTCGTCTTGCCTATCCGTTGAACCCGAATCTGTACGTGTATTGTTCGCCGGGAGGACCGAAGCTACGACAATGTGCAAGCAACGACGAAAACATTAAGTTTGATCCCAAGCAAGGATCCTGTGTATTTGTATGTCCGAAACAAGGTCTATTTGCAGATGCTAATGACAAGCAATACTATTTTCAATGTACACCAATTAGCGGAGGTTTCCAAGCAATACGTAAGAAGTGTCCTGAAGGTACAGACTTTAAGGATGACACTAAGCAATGCGGAGTAGCAACAAATGGAAACTAATTATATTATCGTATGTAGTTTACAAATGAAATAAATACGTATACCTTCTGATTTCAGTGTTGATTATGACTCCTAAGAATCTCAAGGTTTAGTTTGTACCCTACCCTACCCAAAGAAACCGTTTCGTACATTAAATAATAAGTAAAAGATCAGTTGATAATCTTCCGTGTGGGTTTATATCATAAACCTTGTGATTTCAATGTTCATTATGTATCCTAAGAATCTTTGACAGTTAGTCGGATATTTTCCTCCGTGTTGGATGTTGGATGGCGTGTGACAGTGGCGGCTCTATCTGACAGTGGAGGTCGTCCTCACTGGTGCTCTGTGTGTGTGCAGACATTAGGTACTCTGGAGGTGTCAACCACTCGTTTACCGTAAGCTAAGGTGTTGAATAAAAGAAGAGCCGGTAGCTGTGTTAAAAGCCACGTGGCTCAATTATTAACGGACGCCTCACTGCTTGACCCGCGCTGGGTCGACGAGCGCGAACCACTACATATTTAATTGTTACCTCTACTCTTACACACACAGCCATACACACATGGCTGTACAGTGTCCTCCTCTAGTTCTGCATCACAGGTCGTCTTTGATTTCCTTTCCAAGCAATACTAGAGAAATCATAGATGATTGTTATCCTTGATAAGTGGCAGATATGTCTGTGTATCTATCCGGGAATGTCGAGTGTATAATTACAAGATTTTATTGTTGAATTGACCTACATAGACACATGTACAGCGTGCACATGTGCTACAGCAGTTTTACAAAGAAAAACACGCGTAATAAAACTTTGACCGGGTTCGTATTTTATAAGGAATCCTTGCACCGGCGACAATAAAAATTTGGGCGTTGAGTGTTCGTGTAGCGTTTACAGAAACAAACTCGTGCATATTTCACATTATGTAGTGACGGGTAGGAGGCAGAACACACATACACACACACACACACACGTAGCTATGTGTATAGGCCCCAGGCCGGATACGGCAATACAAGTGAACTTGTGAGGCTAGCGGGTGGATATTGGCGACGGTATATATATATCGTGTAACAGATGGTGATGTATGCGTTACCGATATGAGTTATGGCACCCGCGTGCCTGTTGGCGGCGGCGTCGACTTGCGAAGCGTCGGTACGGGATTGGTGCTATCAAATATGCACCATGGGGAGAGACCGTGCCCACCCCGCGACCACCACCGCCGCTTGCTGCCGATATATGTTTATGCATGTGCGGACAACATCGACGGCTCTTCTTGGAGACTTTGAAGTCCGGAGTCCGGCCATTCCGGGAGCCGCAGCGCGCCGCCCGGAACTTGGCCACGGATTTCCGGATAATTGATGCATGGTCCGTGCACACACCAATCATATTCCGAGCTTAAGTGCATCACCACTGGTTAATAATAGCTACCAGCGCCTCTATTGCTGTCCATTCACGGAATATCTCTTGCTCAGCGAATGCTAAACTCTAGTAATGACTGTGATGAACAATACTACTTTATATCATTTGTAAAACATATGTAACAAATAAAATACGAAAAACAATAGTGAATAGTGAGTTATGATACAGTACCTGGTACGGTTATACATTGCCAGTGGTGTACGTTTTACGTGTACTGGATACACATGGCCAGGTAAGCGTGTGCACACGCCACGGTAACAAGTTGTAAGTGAAATAAAGAAAACTACAAGCGAAGAATTCCGCAATTTTAAACGCGACTCGGAATTTCTCCCTGGAGAGGTCTGCATGTACCGCATATAGCAACACACTACCCGCCCCTCCGCGCCTCATCTTACAGCGGCAGTAGCGTACCATGCACACAGAGGCCCGCCCAGCATGTACACTAGCACAGGTAAACCTTCCGCGATACGCCACTGGATTCATAAGACATCCAACAGTGCAATTTAGCCCGCTAGAAACGTATTGTAGTAGCAGTGCTGGCGGGCGGTGAGGGGCGGGCGGGGGCAGTCGGTACTTCAAGCAGCAGTGACCATAAAGCACGATGGTTTATGAGCTCCTGTTGCTACTTCCTGGCGCACAGTCCTGCTACCAGCAGGAGTACTTTAATAAGCACGTGGCGTGTTTATGAGTGCAGACCAAATTACCTGGATCAGAACGCAACTTCTTCAGACTGCGCTGATGTAGCCGAGGCTAATCTGTAAAATTGTATTCATTTATCATACTCCGCTACATACCATACCCGTTGTGACGGTATAGTTTGCACAAAGAACTAACACTGAACCCCGTGGATGATAAGTGAACCAGACAAGTGTACATCGGATCAGGAAGGGATGACGAGACGATCCTGTTATGACCCCTCCATCGCCAGTATTACACCGTGATCCGTAATTGTATCTGTGATTTAGGATTTGATCTCATCATGGAGAGTATATTGAATTGAAGGAACATTATATTTCCCCGACAACTAATATGATCTGCTGCAGATGCAGTGGCTGTTTTCAATTTGGTTGTATGGCAGTCTGAAGACGCCGAGTGCAATGTGGTGTTTAAATATACAAACTAATTTCTCGCAATGTGCTGGAATAATGTGCTGCCGAGGCCGTTACCGTTGTCAAATTGTACCAGAACAAATGTTAACAGCAACAGTAGCAGTAGGAGCGCGTTTGTGAAGAAATGATCCAGCCGAGCATCTGTACAAGTGGCAAATGACTTTGGGTGGGCGGGATAAGATTCAATATCCACTTTTCTCTTGCATAGTTAAACCAATAGCAGCACGAGGTACGTAGTAATACGGGAGATGGCTTGGCAGAAGGGAATGTTACAGCTGCCGAGGAGAGTTCGCGGCAAGAACGAACGAACGAACGAACGAACGAACGGAAGAAAAGGAAAAAAACAATTACATATCAATTTCGCGGCCGGTGTGTTGTAGGGCCGTAAAAGAATAGAGCAATCCCATTGCCGCAAGGAGCGATAAAACCCCTGAATATATTTTGTGTAATTGCACCACACAAGTCGAGTTTATTATTCTTACATCCACAAGCAACACGAGCAGCAGCAGGAATAGGTATATACCTGTACACACAGATACACATGTACGTGAATAGCAGGAGTGTGCGAGAGCAGGCAATGGTGCTGGCGTGTTACGGGCCCCAAGGGGCCTAGACTACATACACACGTACATAGTACACCGATATATGTGTAGGTAGATATAGCACACACACACACACACACACATATTCGCTAGATACTATTGCAGAGGTAAGACAAGTAGAATGATAGAAAGAGTAGTACCATGTTATATGCTGCTGCTGCTGCTGCTATTACTGTTGCTGCTGGGCCGTGGAAAGAATAACAGAAGAATGGTTTCGGCTACTGTTGCCGGATGCATTCAAACTGCTGGAATTCTCCTTTGTTTTATGCATAATTTACACAGGACCCAAGTACACTGTGTATCGTTACCCAACATCCCATGCTACTACGTGTATCCTAACATTGACGTTATAGTTTCTCTACGTTTTGTTTAATATGAAGAACATTTCCAAATATTACTTGTGGATATTGTATTGTATGCTCACTCTTCCTATCGTTGCTTTTATAAAAGCAACGATCGCGTACCATAAAGCACGATATGTCATTCGTAAATATGAGAGATAAACCGTGTTCCTAGTCTCCGCCAATCCCGGTATCGAGTGATCGCTGAATAATGCAGACGGTCGCATCGGCGGCATTGGAATGCTACACACCGTAGCTTGCTGGTATCTGAGCAGGAGGATATTGTTGCTGATAGGGGGGCCTTATTTGGCCCCGTTGCGACGGCAGAGTACCCCGGCGGATACGGGCCGCAGCTCGCATCAATATTGCACACGCTCTTTCAACTTCATGACCCGCATTTTACGAAAATCGCTAATCTAAATCGTTTCTTTTTTCAACAACAACAACAACAACTTTTAACACTTACTTAGAAACAATATACTTGCGCGCACACACACACACACCACAAACAATCACCATTCATTTAGTTAAACATACGTACATATTTGATATTAACCGCAATGTTCGGTATATTATATTCGGAAATAGATAGATATTGTTAGAATCTCACGGCGTTTGTATCGTTCAAACACATTCACATACAGAATGTGTGTGTATTATATAGAGTTATGTTAGTGTTCTTGATTGAATTGAACGAGCAAGTAAGCAGCAACAATGGCTGCACCATAATTGACATTATGAAAGACGAAATGCAAACAATACTTCCTCTGTAAACATCGTCGGCTCGTACCACGTTCAATGGTGCTTTGTGTCCATTGCATTGGCCCCACGCTAACCCCTAAGAATGACGCATATTAAATTAAGACTTTGATTATTCGAACGTTCCGCCGTACCGTTCCTTCTATATTGTTCCGAGATTTTTCATTATGAATTCAGAAAGAAAACTCCCTATGGACTTGTTGGCAGTCTAGATAGACTGGACCGGATCCAACATTGCGACACATTGACAGCAATGATCTTGGTTGTATAATACGTGTACGACGTTATTATTCTTCTACTTGTCTCTCTGCTGCACTGTGTATGTAATGTAACAAATGTAACGTTCTCATAATTAACAGTGGCGTGGTAAATTGCACCGAATTAGGGCGCACAAATTACCAGAATCAATCTTGTTAATAAGACGGGTGTTTACGCTAACTAGCCCTGGCGGCGGAAACTGTAACTAAGCGGTTTCCCTGCTAGGTGCATTTGTAAACTGTCGCTTTTAGTTGAGACGAATTGCGCTTGTTAGCAATGAAAGAAGATGACTCTACCAACTACCTACCTGAATCTACAAATGAATATTTGTACCTACTATTTGTACATACGTATGTACGTATGTGTAGTTTTATAGCCATTCATTTTCTATTTGTAGACCATTTATTTTCTATTATATTTTAATTAATTTAAAATTAATAGTTCTTTATTAAACACATTTAAATTTTGGATTAAAATATTATTATAATATAAAACAAATATAAAAATGTTTCTTTATTATTGGCGAATATTTCTTAGTAATAATAAATTTATTTACTCTGTATACATTATAAATAAATTATAAGCTTATTAAATAACTCCAAAATACTTCAAAACGGTAAAAAATCAGTAATCACATACTACATTAAAATTCGAACCTGCTCCTGCCCTCTACGAGTCTGTGCCTGAACTAGTACTAAAATTAGTTACAGAACTGTCCCGGTTTAAATACCACAAATGTCAAAATTTTAACATTCTAATAACTATCCAATTAGCATTACTACATCGGCAATTAAATAGAATTATAGATTAATTAATGGTACGTATCAAATATAATTAATAGCATCTTTGAGACCCGTATACCTAGGAACCGTATACTAAGGTTAAGTAAATTGATTTATGTGTGTATAACTGTCAGTTTAAAAACAATTCCGCTGATGACATAAGTAGATGTACTCACACTAAATATGAATATTTCATATTTGTAATCGCTAGTGTATGACACTGATCGCTAAATCCCACGTAAGCAGAATTCGGCGCGGTGCTTGGAAAATGGCCGCAAATAAATATTGCTGTATACTGCACAAAAAATTACCAGCGGCTAGTTGAACAGCATCGAATGTAATATTCTCAACGTCGTATAGAAGTTTTCTTCTCTTGGTGCACGTGTGTGTTTGATGTGTGTATGCGTTTTGTTTTGATAGCCGGTGCTAAGTGAAAAGAGGTTAAAATGGTGAACGTAGTGCAGTGTTTAGATGATTCAAACCCCGATCGTAGTGTTATGTTTAAGCGAGTCTCTTCGGCGTTTTTCTATGGTATCGCATCGTTTATGATCACAGTGATAAACAAAACAGTGCTCACTTCATTCAACTTTCCGTCGTTCCAAGTGCTGGCCCTTGGTCAAATGGTCGCAACTGTTGTGGTGTTGTTCAGTGCAAAGAAACTGAAGATAGTTGATTTCCCAGTGCTGGAACGGAGTACATTTGGTAAAATATGGCCCTTGCCACTGATCTACATTGGGAATATGTTGTTTGGTCTTGGCGGTACCAAAGAGCTGAGTTTGCCGATGTTTACAGCATTGCGGAGGTTCTCAATATTGATGACAATGATCGCAGAACTGTACATTCTGGGTGTGCGGCCAAGTTTCAGTGTACAGTTCAGCGTGTACACGATGATTATCGGTGCTGTGATTGCTGCCAGTAACGATATGGCATTCAATTTACAAGGTTACATCTTCGTGTTACTGAACGACTTCTTCACAGCAACTAACGGAGTGTATATGAAGAAGAAACTGGACTCGAAGGAGCTGGGCAAGTTCGGACTGATGTACTACAATTCACTGTTTATGATTGTACCTGCTGTACTGTTCTCATATCAGACGGGCGACTTAAAAATAGCCTACGAGTATGACAACTGGCATGATAAGTTGTTCCTCACACAGTTCCTCTTGTCCTGTGTGATGGGATTCATCTTGTCGTACAGTGTGATCATATGCACGTACCATAACTCGGCACTCACTACTACGATTATCGGTTGTCTGAAGAACATCTCTATAACTTACCTAGGCATGGTTATCGGCGGTGACTATATCTTCTCGCTGGTTAACTTTATCGGTATCAATCTGAGTGTGTTTGGTAGTCTTGTGTACACGTATGTCACATTCAAAAAGAAAGATTCGCCCGCTTACGTTCCGCTGAATAGTGAAAAGTCTAACAAAATGGAAATTGTATAGTACTGTATCATGTACGATGATAAGACTGAATGATATACTACTTCAGCAAGTGATCCGTTTCTTCCCAGTATAGATTGTGATCTATATATACATCTATATCTGTATCTGATAAGTTTTAAATTTGTGACTATACATATATATTTTAATCAGGGTGCAATAAGTCTTAACTGAAAACTATTTTAACGAACGTATACAGATTGATTTTAGTATACAATAATTATGCGGTGCTTATTTTTAAATAATTGGATTAGATGAGATTGGTTTTGTAATGCTACTGTTTAAACTGATGCTGTAATAGCTGTTTGTTTGAAACTATAGTTATACATATATACTGTACAGTAGTGCAGAATGCATTATTATAGAATACTCTCTGTAGAAACCGTGAATTGTATCTAAATATAATAAGTCATACTTTTCTGTTTACTGTTAGAACATTAGAGTATTAGTGCGGTATGTTTGAACTATGTAGGTAAATCATGATAAATACTGTTAGAAACTATGCCACATGTGGTTTGTAATTTTAAGTTATAATCACACAATTCGTGCCATACAGGAGAATATCATGATGTGAATGAATAGAAATATAATTTAAACGAAAATTAATAGCTTTAATTTGTAAAATGCATACCAAAGCAAGGCACAATTATCAAGTGTAAATGAGTCTTACAAGTAATAAAGAAAATAACTGATTCTATTACAAACATTGAATGTTGTTTATTTATCCACATATTATTATTTAGAAAATATAAACCTTATATATTTATATTTCAGCATTGCAATATGTTCAGATCAAGAAACTTACTACCGTATGTCAAACAGACAACTCGCCTCTGTTCCAATGAAGTTACACGAATGACAGTAGCGAATTTTGAAGATGAATTTATTAAGAATCACATCGCTACAAGTCCGTTTCAAAGAGCCGTGCTTGCAGTGGGCTCCTCGTTCGTGTCTCTCATGGATCCACGTAGAGGCGACATGATTGCATGTTTAGGCGAAGTCACAGGTATATGTTAGCAGATGTGGTTTATTACAAGAAACACAGAACACTATTTATTAAACAATCAATTAGCAAAACATTAATACAACAACGTTCATATAGCAACACGACACTAAAACAGTTCATGTTTATACATAGTACAATCAACGTTACCAAGTGTAACTAGGTAGGTGAATTTATGTTAGAGTCCAAACTATTTAAGCGGGAGATTTAAACATTTCAACACCCCCACATGGACGAATAACAATAACATTTTCAATGAAAAACTATGCCCATTTTCGCGATACAATTCTTGAACTTCGGTCCACTGAGTCCCTTTGTTAGGGCGTCGGCCGTCATTTCTTCGGTCGGGACGTATTTGACGTCTATGTCGTTGTTCTCCAGCTTCTCCCTGATGAAATGATGACGTATGTCGATGTGCTTCGACCGTGGCCTGTAGCCGCTGTTCCTCGACAAGTCGATTGCCCCAGAATTGTCGCTCATCAACGTGGTCGGGTGAGTGACCAACGACGGCTCGAGGTCCCTGGCCAATGCTCGCAGCCAAAGCGCCTCTTGGCAGGATGACGATAGCGCCATGTACTCGGCCTCTGTAGTCGACAATGCAACCGAGGTCTGCCTCTTGCTTTGCCATACAATTGGACCTTTCTGTAACAAGAAAATGCTTCCAGTTATTGAGCGGCGAGTTTCGGTGTCATTGGCCCAGTCCGCATCACAATAACCGATGCAGCCATCGCATCCCTTTTCTGTTTCTCCACTGAACTCGATTCTTGCCCCTAAGGTGCCCTTGAGGTAGCGAAAAATTCGTTTTACAGCAGTCCAGTGTTCTTTTCCAGGATTCTGCATATACCGGCTGACGGTACTAACTGCAAATGCGATGTCCGGTCTTGTGCCCTGGCTCGCGTAGAGGAGGCTGCCTACTGCCTCTCGATACGGGATCCGTCGCATTTCTTCTGCTTCCTCCGCAGACTTCGGTTCCAGTTCCTTGCTCAGTCTGGTGCTCATGTCAAATGGCGTAGAAACCACTTTGCAGTCATGCATGTTGAACCTTTTAAGTATTTTTTTTATGTATGTGCCCTGGTCAAGCCAAACTTTCCCTGCTGCACGGTCTCGCGTAATTTTCATGCCGAGAAGATGGTTTGCCGGTCCGAGGTCCTTCATGTTAAATGCCTGCGACAGTTTCTTCTTTAGTGCTTCTTTCTCTCCCTTGTCGTTGGACAGGATCAGAAGGTCATCAACGTATACTGCCACGATGACGTTGCTACTAAGTTTCCTCTTGAAGTACACGCAGGGATCAGCTTTCGACCTTGAAAGGCCCAATCCGAACAGCGTGTTGTTTAGCTCCTTATTCCAGGCTCGGCCACTTTGCTTGAGGCCGTACATTGCCTTTTGAAGCTTCAAGACTCTGTCGTCCTCTTCGTTTTCCGCGAGTTCTCTCGGCGGTTTGACGTAGAGTTCTTCCTCAATGTTTCCGTGAAGATAAGCCGCTGTTACATCCATCTGGTCCATGTCGAGATCGTGTTTCGCCGCTAAGGCGCACAGGAAACGAATTGAAGTGTATCGTACTACTGGTGAGTAGGTCTCGTTGTAATCGATACCCTCGATCTGCCCACAGCCTCTGACGACCAGCCTTGCTTTGTAGCGTTCTATGTTGCCCATCGAATCTCGTTTGATTTTCAGCACCCACTTCGTGTCAAGTGCTCTCTTACCTTTTGGCAAATTTGTGAGTTTCCAGGTGTCGTTTTTGGCTAAAGAATCGCATTCTTCTTTCATGGCTTTGATCCATTTCGAGCGATCTGACGATTTCAGAGCTTCCTCGATGCTTTCCGGTTCCGCCTCGTCGCTGCTGAGAGTCAAATATGTAACGTAGTCATCCATTTTGACTGGTTTGTGCAATCTTGTAGATCTGCGTGGTGCTTGGACGTCTGCGATGGGTTCGGTTGGATCCTCAATCTCTCTTTTGTCGTCCTCTTCTGTATGTTCTACTGTTGCGATTTCGCTCGCGTCGAATTGTAGTACGCTTAGATTTGTTTCTTGCTTTTCTCTCTTCGTCTCCAGAAAAATCACGTCACGGCTTTTCGTGATTTTCTTCGTCTTAGGATCCATGAGTCGGTATCCCTTGGAGTCCTCACAGTAGCCAACAAAGAGTAGTTCCTCTCCCTTTGGGTCGAGCTTCTTTCTCTTCTCTTTGGGTACGTGAGCATATGCGGTGCAGCCGAAGACTTTCAGGTGTCTTAGGCTCGGCGTTACACCCGACCATAGCTCCTGCGGCATTTTCCCGTTGATGCTTGAGTTTGGAGACCGATTTTGTAGATAAACAGCAGTTCCCACAGCCTCTGCCCAATACGCCTTCGGAAGCTCAGCGTCGAACAGCATACTCTTGGCTCTCTCCACTATGGTCCGGTTTTCGCGCTCCGCTACGCCGTTTTGTTGTGGAGTAAAACGGATGGTGAGTTGATGCTTAATGCCGTTCTTTTTCATGAAGTTCTCGAATTCTGTATTCACGTACTCACGTCCATTGTCGCTTCTCAGGGTCCTGATCTTCTTTTTAGTCTGGTTTTCCACTGAAAGCTTAAATTCAATAAAACTTTCTAAAACTTGGCTCTTTTCTTTTAGAAAATAAACGAAAGTTTTCTTGCTGAAATCATCGATCAGAGTGAGGAAGTATCTTGATCCACCCAGTGATTGCGTTTCCATGGGGCCGCAGAGATCCGAATGGACGAGCTGCAGAATCTCTGTTGAGCGAGTTTTGCTCCGTGGAAAGGGCTCCCTGTGTTGTTTTCCTTTGATGCAGGGGACGCATGGCGGGGCTTCAGTGCCCTGGAGCTCGATCTTCGTTGCAGGATTCTTGCTGAGTGCCAAGACGCCCTGATAATGAAGATGGCCCAGTCGCCTGTGCCATAACTCTGCATTCGGTGTGCTCGCAGCGAAGTAGACTTTTTCCTTTGGCGTGTCTAGCTTGTAAATGCCGCTTTCCTCTGACATCGTTGCAAGACGAGTACCCTCGTCATCACAGATGTAGGATCCCGCTGGAGTAAAAACGACTGAGTAACCTCTGTGTACAATTTTACTCACCGACAATAATTTTGCCGCACTCTCTGGTGCGTAATGCACTTGTTTTGCAGTTATCTCGTCGACGCCGTTACTGGTCAGTACAGGTATTTTCACGTTGCCTATTGTCTTGACAGAGATCTTCTGCTTGTTGGCCACCGTAATATCCATGCTGTTACAGTTTTGCGTGTCGTGCAGCCCATCGTTTTCATTCGTCAAGTGCGTGGACGAGCAGGAGTCCACGTACCAGGATCCGTTCTTGGCTGCTGAAGAAGACAGAAATGCAGCAAACGATTTCTCACTTCTCGAGAAACTCTGTTGTTTCTTGTTCGGCTTTTGCCAGTGGTGACCTTGATCTCCTCTTGAGTCGTTCTTGCAATCATTACGGACGTGCCCATATTTATTGCATTTGAAACAGCGCGGGGATCTTCCTCGTTCTTTTGTAAAGAATGCGGATCGAGAGTCCGTGTTCTTGCCCGCTTTGGAATCCTTGACATCTTGCAACAACTTCGTTTTAATGAAATCGGCTGTGATCGACGTTCCGGAGCTCTCAATGCCCATTATCATAGGCTTGTACGTTTCGGACAGACCTGCCAGCATTAGTGTACCGATCCATTCGTCAGGTACAGTAAAACCAAGGCCATTCAACTTGTGCGCTGTGATTATGATTTCATTTACATATTTCTCGACTGTCTCATATTTGTCGAGTTGTGCCGTGACCAGTGCACGTAGGAGACTGACCTTCCTTGTGAGTCCGGAATCCTCAAAAGCAATCTTGAGACGGTCCCATACATCTTTCGCAGTCACAGCAGACTGAATGTGCGCATAGTTGAGCGGGTCCAAGCAAAGAATAATTTTTGACTTTGCTTTTGTTTGTTTACGAGAGTCCTCGTCGGTGCCCTCCACGCACCCCCACAGGTCCTCGTGTTCTAGGTACGCCTGCATTGCGAATTTCCAAGTGGGATAATTCTCACGCCCCTTTAGTTTCTCTATCGCCGGGATGCCTTGTAGTGACGATGCCATGTTATCTGAAGTCTTTTGGTTTAATCTCTTTGTTGATTTAAACGTAACTCCTCCAATACGATGTTAGAGTCGTTTACTTGTCAAGCGTCACTTTACACTCACTTTCACTTTATCCACGAAACGATTACGTTGGAGTCTGGGCCCATAACCTGTTAGCAGATGTGGTTTATTACAAGAAACACAGAACACTATTTATTAAACAATCAATTAGCAAAACATTAATACAACAACGTTCATATAGCAACACGACACTAAAACAGTTCATGTTTATACATAGTACAATCAACGTTACCAAGTGTAACTAGGTAGGTGAATTTATGTTAGAGTCCAAACTATTTAAGCGGGAGATTTAAACATTTCAACAGTATATTTACGTCATCATCTTGCAGTTATCATTGAAACGCAGTTCTCAGTGCAAAAACTATCGAAGGTCATGTATTTATTATTAACGGATACGTATTTTTTGTATGTAAACACATCAACAAAAACTATAATTAATTATGTTACACACTGTGATGTATGTTTAGGAGATATGTCAGCAAAGTATATTCGCAACAAAATGGAACAATCAGAAGAAGGACTTCGTATCCTCAGACACCGACCGCGAATCACATCCAGGACGGTTGATCTAGACAAGTTAAAAACATATCCTGAAGGGACACTTGGCAAAGCGTACAGTACATTTCTAGAAGTGAATGTACGTATGACATATACATATCTGTTGTTTGTTATCATATGCAAAAACTCAACAAACGCCTACTACGATTTAATAACGTTTTTATCTGACAATTTCCGTAATCATTATATTACAAGGACGTTATAGTTGTCATTTGTTGATAATAATGAATTATAATATTGCATGGTTTACGTATGGACTATAAATTATGTAAACTGTAATGTTTTGTTATTGTTTCTAGAATGTCAGTCCTGATTCCCGCGATCCTGTCAAGTTCATGTCTGACATGAACTTGGCGTATGTGGTGCAACGTTATAGGGATGTTCACGATCTGTTTCACACGCTGCTCGCTATGCCAACAAACATGCTAGGTACGTACATCTACAACTATTATTTAAGGTGGTTTAACTAGTGAAAGTGTCCTCAGGTGAAGTGACTGTGAAATGGGTGGAAGCTATACAAACAAAACTACCCATGTGCATTGGTGGAGCAGTGTTTGGTGCTGTCAGACTGCGACCAAAGTTAGTAACATCCTGAATCAGTTGATAAGTGTATTTTGTAACTGTTCACTTGCAGACAACGACAGTTGTACAGAGAATACTACTTACCCTGGGCCATACACACAGGAATAAACAGTTCGTTCTTAATGAACGTGTACTTTGAAGAACGATGGGACCAGCAAGTAACTGACATGTACAAAGAACTGAATATAAAAGAATTCACCGGCCCCAGGACAAAGAAGATCAATAAATAAAACAGTACAATATTGAATATAGGTATTTATTGTTATTAAATACATGTATATAAATTATATAAAATTAATGTGCACTCTGCTTAATAAATTATACATGTTTCTAATTTAGAACGACGATTAATAGTAATGATATTTGATATGGTATATACTCAACTCTTATATATTGAAATTATTAAACAACTTGGGTCTAGGTCGGTCTTTAGTGGCTGGTTCAAATATAAATTCTGTAAAAGGTGAAAGATTATTAATATTATATTGCCACATCATATAAGATCTAAGTAAACGTATACCTCTGTTACGATTATCATAATTATAAGCTTCCGGCCGATGGTAAGCATTGTGTTGAGGTTTATATCCTTCAGGGTTCGAGCGCATATCAGTGTCTAGATTGACAGTGCTGTACGGTGGACTTACAGCTTCATGGTTAGATGAAATATAATTCTCAGCAGTTTTGCGCTTCAAATTATCGTATTGTTTCTGCAAATAGACTTTCTATATATGAATATCCAAGTGTTGAACATGTAACACTTACTTGTAAATTTTTCAGTACGCGTGATTTCTCTGCCAATTGCGAAACTAATTCTTCAACATGTTTATTCTTTTCGTCTAATTCTTTTTGCAAACCTGCAAACAAATGGATGTAAACAGTTGGGTACGTTATACGTAGTTTTTAAAATGAAACATTTACCTTGAATATCTCGACCAAGTTTCTGTACTTCCATATTATGCTTTGCCGTAACTGTTTCACAATAATCTGTTAATGCTGCACTATGTTGCTTTGCGTTTTTAATAGCCGAATCACGGTAGAGTCGTTCTTGATACATCTGGTATGTCCAAAATGTCAGAGCACGGTTTGCAATATCGAGAACTTTTTCTGGATTTAATCCAGCCAAGACCATCTGCAATTTGACGACATATAATACGAGAGTATACATTTTATGTTATATACATACAGTTTTATGTTGTTCCGAAGGATTCATATCCAGTGCTACTATGTCATAGCGATCTGAAAATGCATTGCCACAAGCACGACACATTTCTTTATCAGCTGAATCCTGTCCGTGTTCAGTACAGAATATATGTGAACAACATGTCACCCACGCTTGACTCTTTAATTCTTTATGACACTTTACAACGTTACACATCAAATAAAACTCACCCATTTTGTGAAATGTTCATCTGTGCAAGTCTGTGCTAGAAAACAATTGTTGACAAATATAACAATTTTAAATTTGGTACAGTGCAGAGCTGCCAACCGTAAGAAAATCACTAATTAAAATCTGCTGTGATGGCAGATTGCATGCTTGAAAAGTTTTATTTGTTTATTAATGGTGCAAAATTTAAAACTTATACATAATCATGTCAACAACATTCTCCGGATTCAGTGAAGACGATATAAGGAAGTTAAAAACTGGTAATTTACCGGTTGATGGTAAGTCTGACACCTGTCAAAGTTGAACTGTCAAAAAGTTTACGTAAACTTACGGTATTTGTTTAGATGAAAATTCAAGACGGTATATTAAAGCTATACGACGAACCGAACTGAATGGCAACAAACCAAAATATGTAGCAAAATCTCGAAAACCAGTTGTTGGAGAAATTGAAGATGTACCAGCTGAAGCCAAGTTAGGTGAAAAAGTTGAGTCTGTTTCAGAATATACAAACATTGCGCAAAATCTTGAAACTACAAAAGACAATGAAAAGAACATGGAAGAAATTAAAATCAACGAGAATATGAATCCTTTGAAGCCTATAGTTCTAAATATGACACAAATAGAGAAGAAAGTAATTGATTTAGACGAATTTCGTGCTCGACAAAAACGTATTGAGGAACAAAATCGTAGACGGAAAGAATTATTATCGAAGGCATTGGCTGACAGGTAAACCAGAGTGTTAAAAGAAAATGTTACATTCATTACATAATATATTCTACAGAACCAAACAAACTGAGGATGAAGCTAGGAAATTGAAAGAAATTCAGAATGAGTTCAAGAAACTTGATGCGTTATTGTCAAATGATGTTGCAATATTGAGACATCAAATTGAAATTGTCAGTGTAGATTTTATGGAAGCGCAGTATGTATATATTCGTATTCCGAACTAATATAGATTCTTAATGATAATAATATGACATTGATTTTCAGAAAAAGATACCATCGTATTGAGAAAGAATTCCTGGACGCCAAGATGGTGTTACATCAGAAGTTGGAAAAGAAAGAGATGTTAACAGAGCATCTGTGTGCAATCATTGAGAAGAACGAAGAACGTAAAGCGGATAAACTAAATGAATTGATAAGCAGATTGAGTGTTACTGAGAAAATAACGGAAACAGATAACAAGACTCAAAGTGAAACTATTAATGGCGAGAAATCATCCGAAATAACCGAGAAATCTGAACAACAATGTATTGAACCTGTTGTTGAATCCTAATACATAATTATAATTATTAATACATATATTAAGGAATTATGGTGCAATTAATTCTACGTAATTACTTACGTACTAATGGTAATCTAGAGATTAGTAATTACTATCTTAATAATACTCGAATATTCTTCCCCATTTCATCTGTATACTTTTGCCAATAAATAAATGTTTTTATAATGTATATTTATAATAAAAGGAATAACGATACTGATATATTGTAATAAAATAGAAAATAATAACAATCATGATTGAGTTGGATTTAATTTATTATTAAATAATCATTGGTACAAATATATTTATATTTACAAAGGTGTAAATTCTTTACACAAAGAGATTTCACGAGTTGATACAAAATAAATCTTAAATAATTTTGTGACAGTGTCGAATATTTAATTTAACAGTAAGTATATAATATATTAATTAATTATTCTAGACTTCTATATTATATAAATATCAATCAATGTTTACACGCTAATATTTACAAAACACTTGTCATAGTTCTAAAATGTATCGTAGCGATTCTGAAATGTGGCATGCAATCATAAATGTATGACGTATTGAATACAGCGTAGAACATTATAGATATGTGTGTATGTCATATTTCAGAAGCGTATAGCTTAACAAACCTAATGACTATAAGTTTCAACATGATTCTGTACTTCCGGCTAGCACATAATACATTCGCACGCATCCTTGCTGGTTTCTAGTCTTCTAGGGTTTTTTATGGCAAATCTTAACAACAATTAGCCACTTTCAGTACAATGATATGACTTATTACAATTACTTATATACAAACATGATGAGGAGATATTACGGTCTGTGTGTGAGTGTGCGCTTTCATTAAATACACGTTCTGTAATATTTGTTCTTCCGTTAAAAAACGCATGAAACATATGAATGTATGTGGTTAACTAGTTCCTCTTTGGTTTCAAAATGGTACGAACAATAGCAACGACAAATAACAACAAATATCCAGTCACTATGATGACAATTCTTCTTCATTCTTGCTCTGTTTAATGTACAATGGATTATTGTCATGACAGACAACGATACAGTGACTGATTTGTTATTAGTATTCTTGTTTAACATCCGAGTTTTCGTTTGACTTTCATCTCCGTTGTAGCTACGGCGATCCACTCGTTCCGTGAATCATCGAACCATGTCAGTCCCAGGTTATATCTGCCGTTCAGATTCGCATGTTGACAATGTGAGAACCACCAGCCGCCCTCGTAGTTACTGGCACAGTGTGTATTCGAGATATCTCTGTCATTGTCGATGGTGGAAAACTCCATGTGATTCTGGTAGTCGAGCGCGTCACTTGCATTACCACTGTAGCCGGACACGGACAACTTGAAGCCGGTACTAAAGTCACCCACGTTGAAATTATCGTACATGGCCATCCAGTATTTACCGTAAATGTCTTTCATGTTGATCTGCAGCTTTGTGCAGTTGTCCCGTGTCAGACTGTTCAGATTCCTGTTGCCCAGCCAATGCTCGCCGGTCGGTGAGCCGAAGCCGGCGGAATACTCGTTCCACTTGCGATTAAAGTCAACTGAACCGTCATAACGTTTCTGTACAGTTGTCCAGCCGTCCTGGCACATTGCCATGATCGGTTCACCGTCGCCAGGTGCAATCAGGTAGATGCCACTCGGTCCCGACACGGAACTGCAATCGTGCGGCAATTTGTTCACGATCGATTTGTACTCTTTCTCAAACGTCTTTAACTCTTGCACCAGGTGAATCGTAGACTTGGTCGAGTTTATATCCACCGTTGACGATTCCGTCTGCAAAGAGAAGTGTAATATTAGTTTCACATTCATACTTGTAAATCTCAAATATATTTTGACACTTCAATGATCTATGGTCTGTGAATGTATGTATGCTTACCTTAAGTATATGATCGTGCAACTTTGAATTTTGTACACTTGTAGATTCCTTCAAATGTTCTACTGTCGCATTTAATACCTCCACTACATTCTCGTCAATTTCAAATTTGTCCTTCAAATTTGACACGGTGACACTGATTGCTTTGACAGACTGTCGCGTGTTCGTCTGATCTTCCTTCAACGATGCCACTTTGGATACGGTTTCGGCCATTTGGAACTCCAGCTTCGAAATCTCCTTGCGGAAATCTGGAACGCTCTTGTCCACTTTGCTCTCAATGTTCTCGACATTCTCCAGCAACTCCAACATGGAGATGTGTAGTTTATCATAACTGGACAGTTGTTGACTGAGATTAAACATTGACAATTCGGTGTTCTTTTGCATCAATTCCACATTCATTACACGATCCTGAATCGTATGATATTGTTGGCTGTCACGTAATTCATTCTCCTCATCGTTCAGATCGTTATTGTTGCGTTCAACAGAGTTAGACTTCTCCATTACCTCCTCTACTTGTCCCTCCAAGTTCTTGATCTTTGACTGCAGACTCAAGTTGGATTCTTTCAAGTGTCGCGTGGATCGTTCCAAGTCCAGTACATGTTTACGCAAGGCTCGTTGATGTCTGGCAGGATGATTCGTACCAGTCATTTCGGAAACATCGTCTACGATACTCTTCTTTTCCTGAAGCATCTTCCAATTATAAGCCCATTCCATTTGTGCGGCTTTCAACTGTAACAAAAAAGGAAAATATTTAGTCGATTGTCATCTATATTTAAATAAACTACTGTTTACCCCGAAACGTATGTATATTTATCGACAAAACCCGCATAGAATTATCATTCATAGATTCAAGGATATCAATGAATATGTTTCGATACAATCTACGAAAGAATTTGCTTCTAGAAACAGTCTACCAAAGGTCAAATATATGTATATATATTTTTTAACAAAGTTTGCCGTGTGTATTGTGGAACGTTGACGGTTTTTACGAAATAAAATTAACATATCCGCCCTGTTAACGTATCAGTTTGTAAGCAGTTGTGCATAAACTGTGACTGGTGTAGGTTAGGTAGGTATAGCCGCACAGTGCCCTGTATAATTAGGGTACATGTATTCATACTTAGAAGACAATGCCGGACAGCCAGTTATTTCGTTGTTCAACATATGCTATGCTATTAAATATTTCCTATAACATGCCCCTGTATGTGTGTGTGTACAAGCACCTGCTTCATCTATAACTACCACGGTGCACGATTGACCAACAAGTAATTGTGCCTTTGTTCTTTTCTATACGTACATATTAATGTATTATATACGATAGGTAGTGTACAGGATGTGGGTGCAGATGTAATGTAGTTTAATACATAAATTGTATGGATGTAGTTTACTTTTATTTACTATCATGTTACACGTATGTGTGTGTGTGTGTAATGTTGCCTGCTGAGTGCTACTTCTATATAGGTTTACTGGCTTGGAAGGTATGCAAGGCAGAACGAAGTGTGACCATCGATGAAATAACGTATGGTTGCCAGGCAACCGGCAGGTGTTTGGTCTGTGTCGCAGCATGGTGGCCACAGCAGCAACAGCCGCGCACCTGCCGTAATAACAACGCGCAGTCAGTCAACGGTCGACTCAACTCAACTATATTTACACATACATACATACGAACGACTGTCTAAAGTTTACCAACAACCCATCCATACGTCATACAACCATCGCACGGAATTCTCTTGATTATAATTCGCATCAGTATCATCAACACAAGTCACACGACTCTAGTACAAGTGTCATACAATATTTATATCATTCCAGCACAATGATCTGCTGTACGATTAACTCCGAATATCGAGAGCACTAATGCGTTCTAGTTCAGAAGATTCTTGTATTCGTTCATCGTTAATTATCGTCTTCTTTCAACTAGAATGTAAGTCTATTAACGTCCGGATACAATGCTACAGTACCGATCATCCTTGACTTTATTCATTAGAGATGTTATTATAGATCAACGTAATCTCCTTCGGTAGGCTGGCCTAATTCGACATATATATCGATTCCTTCAATGTCTATGATTTGATCCGACTATATATAGCGCACGCAGACAGATGTCATAAAAGACATTTAATAGTTTGACTCTGTTCCAGCGGAAATGATCACCCATTTCCGTACGATGTAATTAAATGTCATTTCATTTGTATCATCATAATTGTAATAATCGCTATTATACACTATGGTTACCAGGTCACTTATATATCGGTATTTCTGTCGCTCGCAAGGTTACCTGGATATAGCTACCTTTCCCACAGACACATACCCATGTGTAACAGAGGTATTAACTCATATATTATAACATCAACACACATACCTACGTCTTTTAATCTCTATTCATCGTCAAATTCCACTTTCGTTTCCCAGCCATCGTGATCTATTATTGTACGATGCGGTACGTCTTTTCATCTACGTTCTCCTTCTTCTTCATCTTACAATTGTGTATTCTTTCTTTTGAAAATCCCATAGTCGATTCCTCATTCGCACGCCGTTCTCGCATCGCTTAAATAAATGTATCGGCGGCCAAAATGCCGAACAGCAGGATGAGAAAGCAGAAGATTCTTTTGTGTGTAGTAATCGTGGATAAATATTGCTCTGAACTTCTTACTAACAGGCTGTGTGTACAGAGAGATGAAGATTGTTTGCAAGACGGTGGTATGTATGTGTAGAAGAATATGCATGGAGCGTAAGAAATCCCTTTGATCAAGCATCTGAAAGAGATCGCTGGATTATGGAAGCTCACACAATGTTGTGTGATGTGCTACGTGCGGCAAGTACGTGTGTACATCTAGATGGATACGTAAGTGATGTAGCAACTGAGTTTCACCTCATAAATCACCTTGGAATTATCCCTTGTGCATAAGTCATGACATCACGCTGACATAATCAATATATTTCTCTCTCTGTATATATTCAGTTTTCGTCGCAAGTTCTAAATCTCATTACCACAATACTCATTTCAAGTTATATAAACACAGCACTTTGGGTGCTTCCAATTTCAGATATTTTTTCATTCCCCGCCAGTGCTGTAGTGCTGTGTTGACGTACGTATGTTCGGTTGAATAATGCTAACGATTCTCGTTTCCTTGGAATCGAATTCCACTAAAATAACTGCGGTTAAGTGCCCTAAGACGTTCAACAATACAACAATAACATTCTGGTACCCGGTAACCGTTATATACCTGTAACGAACAGCGGTTTCGTTTTTATATTCTTGAAAAGAAATTGCTGACCTGTCTTTTGTCCAAACAGCCTGTGCATTTGGCACATTGACAAAGACCTACAAGATCCGCCTGAGATCTTGGTAGGTAAAGCTTGCATGCAGTTTGGTAGAAAAACATAACGACCACCTTACTAGAATATAATATTACTAGGAATTATCACAATAGACAACTACACTACCCTAACGATACTGGGATACCTACTCAAGTGTATCATTTCTAGTGGTCATTACTGTACTGCATTATTCCCGATTCTTTATCAAATATTATTTATATTATACAAGAGCGGCCGTATGCGGTAACGTAACGTAGTGAGAATACTTTGGTATTTGAATTTCCAAAGGTAAATTCTTATAAAGTTAACGACCAAACCAATGTTCTTTGTTGACATTCGCAATGGAAAAGAAATTAAGGAATGTTTTAAAGTTGAATTGACTTTGTGGCGAGGCATATATTTGCTAGCTGAAATCGTTTTCATAAAACGGAGTGCCAAAAGAAAATTGGTTGACAATTTTAGAGGAAATTTATTACATCTTTCCAAGAAAACGAAAAGACAAGATGAATGTATGCTCGTATATATTGTAGCTCCTTTCCATACATACGTTATGTACGAATATAATGAAGAACATTTCATTCATGCTTCGGGCGAATCCTAAATTGGCAATATGAACAATTGATTAAATTAACTTGAAATTCCGTGCCAGTCAGGGTGAGTTCAGTAATCCGGGAGAAATAACCCGTCATTTGGTGAGTTCAGGAACCAACAGTACAAATTACTGTTATTAACAGGACAAATTAACACAAGTCGATAGCAGCGTTTCATTATGTTACATATGGAACACGGTACTTGGTACGAAGAATGTAAAATTCATCCTTTGTAACGAGACAATCTTCTCAATAATTGCCATAATATACCTGCTGTATTATATAGAAGATATGCCACGTACGTGGCGTACAATACATTGTCAATAACTATTGACAGTGCACCCATATATTCGCGACCTCAATACTCAGTGAGCGGTCATTGTTATTAAATAACAACCCGGCAAGGTTACAACGCCACCAAAAAGAACTATAAATGATTTTCTCTTTCAAGGAGCTTGTCTTTATATGTACTTATAAGTAGTAAGCACGGTACTCGGGCCAGTCAAATTAAATAACATCCGTACATGCATGTTAAACGTTTTGCTTGCACAATACTATATTCTTTATTTTTGGAAAGTAATAACGATTACACACACACTCCTCAATTGTCATGAGATATTTAAATGTTCACAGTGTTTCAAATATTTTTTATTTATTGGAAACATTTACTAGAAATATTCATTCTGATTGTATTTGTCATACACTCTAACCCCAGTTATTGATTGTCGATTAGATCAACTATTTATTGTTGAACATAGAGAAAAAAAAGGAGCATTACTCGGTTTAGAAATAAATGCGTTGGTTAAACAAAGTACCATCGATCACCGCAAATCACTGTGTAATTGGTTGACTCAAAACCAACATGGAATGAATTTCAAGTCCACCGTTACTGGCTTCCTGACAACGCTGTTTCATTGGTGTAATAAATAATTAACAATTGTTTCACGGTGCGAAACATACACACACACACACGGAGACCCGCCCGTCACTTGCAGTGCACACAAACAAGAAAAGCGTTTCAAAGCCGGAATTTAGAAACATTGAAGTGCGTTCTCACCCAGCCCAAGCCTGGGCCCATTTGAAGTGTAACCGGCAGCTGCTACTGCGTACGAACTTGAGACACCGACACACTAAGGGTTACAACTCTTGAGACTTCAAACTGAGGCAATAATTCCTGAACCTTCGGTGAGTTCTCTGTGCGAATAGTTAATTATCTACAAACTGTCGCAAGTCCAAAGTGATTTCAAAAGATATCCGCAAATGAAATTGATCAGAAATGATACCGTAGAACCTGACAGTTGTCAATTCAACTGTTCAAGAAGCAACATTATCATTGTTGAGATATTTGAGAAGATGGAATGAAAAATACAACTGCAAAACCAAATGTGGCATGAAGACTGGAATCTTACTTGAGTGTGTGTGTGTGTGTGTTGGTCGGTAGACAGTGTGCCACCGTGTAATTACCTGCGGTGGTTCTGCAAAAATGCAACCAGTTTTTCGGCAGCTGGTGAAATTAATTCCAAATGCACTGCGCGCTCCCTTGCTGCCCACCGTCAGTACCAAGCGGCACATGCATCGCATATTCACCTGAACCACTTCATAGCACACACACATACACTTGCATGCAACGTCTACCTTTTTTTGTTTTTCTGTTAGCTGAATATTCCTTTTTTCATTCCAATTTCCATTATGGATTCGGAGAACGTGGTACATTTTAGCTTAGCACCGCCGACGGCCGCTCGGGTTATTGAGATTTAAACAGGAAATGAACAACTTCGAAGGGTTAATGCACAGTTAAACGATAACCGAATACTAGTCGAGTGGTTAACGATAACCAGCACTTTATAAACTATGCTGATATATGCAGGGTTTATCTTTGTTTGTTTTTTTGTCTGATTATAATTCGATAGGCCAAAGGATCATATCCGGACGGATACTTTGTTTATGGCATGCGTGAATATTCAGGATAGTTTGTATAATTTCACACTAGATTAAAAAAACATTTATTCGATGTACTCTACTGAATTTCAATGATGCCCGGATAACAGAGATTCTATAATTGTTACTGGATATAAATACACTACACCGTTACCATGGCGATCAATAGATGAATCATGCAGAATCATGTTTACCTAATAGACAAATGGTGAACGGGGAACACGTACGTGAAACTGAATTTAACGGAAACAAGAGATGCCACGGGATGTAGCACAGCACACCATGACGAAATATGCACAATGCTACCTACTATGAATTCGTTTACATCGTGCAAGTTTAAAAACCTGTAATAAGATGCGAGGAA
This sequence comes from Carabus problematicus, assembly GCA_963422195.1. NCBI lineage: Eukaryota > Metazoa > Arthropoda > Insecta > Coleoptera > Carabidae > Carabus > Carabus problematicus. The sequence goes on from OY728585.1 coordinate 1,177,677, forward strand.
TAAAGTAATTTGTCGGTTACATTTGGGTATTATTTAATAAGATTTCACACCGCTCGGCAATTCATCGGGCCGCTTCGTGCAAATGAATACAACGAAGGGCACACCACCAATGCAAGATCTTATCTTCTACTACTACTGCTGCTGCTGTTGGTTTTTTACTTCAATTACTTTGCAATTTCGTATTCCACTTCATTCTCAACTATAGCAGCAGCAGCTACAGACTCGATCTTGTACACTACATCACATTGTGAATCCTTTAATACATAAATTAAAACTTCTGTACCTCTTGCAGTCTTGCCCGCACCACTGCGCTCGTAAACAGATATAAAACGTATTATTCCGTAATTAACATACCACACTAAGATTGTTAGACACACATGAATGTTATTCCTTTCCCAAGTCCAAGTTTTATTTGAAAACTTTAATGCGTAAATGAGCTGACAAAGTTGGCGGAGTCCCGCGTTCGTGTTTTACAATATATTAAAGATTCATAAATTGAAAGTCGTGCTCGAGATCGGGCCGGGCCACTGTCTTGGATGGCCTATATATTCTTCCGGAGCACAGTGCGAGACTCAACACGTACAGATGATATATCACTGACGGCGTAATGATCGAATTCCCGAAGTTGCAAGTTTTATATATGCGAAGCATTTTTCTTAAATGCCAACTAATAAAAAACGGGCTAGTTGAAGATGTTCGTCTTTATACAAAAATATATTTCGCACTTGCAGTATTTGTGTGTGGAAACTGTTACACGGCGGGTTGTTTTACAAAACAGAGGTGCACAGGTATAGGGTAATCACGGACAAAACACACATTTATAAACATGGAGTGTGAGAGCGGTATATCTAGTGATATCATCATGATTTTCCCATGGGTTTTGGAGCTATGCACGCTTCCTATGGGAACAGCCGAAATAAATTACACCCCAATACAATGAACACAACGACGAACCGCCTCGCTGATTACTGCTGCTACATCATTAACACTCACATCACATCACACCACATCACACCGTACACCGAGGAAATAAAAACAAAAATCCACAGCCATCCATCAGGTATTTATATATCAACATTCCCAAAACTGAACAAGAACTATATTTGCACGATTTATACATTGGAATCAATTGAAATGATGTTATAATATCAACGCAATGAAATGAAATTAAAATACTAAATAATTATCTAGTTTTTACGGAATAAAAAGTTAATTTGTTTCGTCAGCATGTACAGCTGATGATTATTGAATATTTCACTGTGCTAAATTCATTAGTTCGAAAGCACAATTCATTCAAACATTTATTTATTTATTGTGACAACGTACCGTCGCTTTTGTATTCCGTGATTGACATTATCTGGTTACCATATCAAAATCGTGACTGTCATGTTCGGAATCAGTGGAATCAAATTAAAAATGCAAAATACCTATGCTGTACCCACACACATGCACGCTCTTTATCTCTGTGCTATATTATTCAACAAACATTCAGATGGACAGACACCAAGTTCAACCAGGAATCAGATCAGAGTCATTCCAATGTTGGAGTTCTCACGGGACTAGTGATAACAATGTTGTTCTACAGCATATACTAACAATCGTACCTGCTATCAGTGTATATATTTGTTGATAACAACACACACACACACACACACATAAGCTATGTTGTTATACAGTGCACATTAGGTCGCACCTAATACGTGATGTTTGCTATTTCAATGACATATAAAGTACAATTATTTCGTGTGAAAACTCGTAACGCAGACGATTAAATACGCATTAAGAATTTCAAGATTTCAGACACCAGATTCGAGGTTTCGGTATAATCATAGAGCAGCAGAAATATCTTACAGAATCCACCCGAATAGTTGTTTAAAAATGATTAAGGCATTCCTCTCAAATTGTGGTAAGAATTATGTAGGTATCAAAATGTGTGACTGCAAATATGTACAAGTGCTGATTATATAATTGTAGATTAACATTCATAACACTTGACATTCATTACACATTCATTGGAAGCTTTTAATCCTTGTTTAGATATTATAGAATATGTATGAGATATCCACATACACTATACTAACACCGTTAGCTATCATTGTAAAAGAAAGGCAACTGTTTAGAATCTGTTTGTAAATTAATTATCAAAGGCTTGTTGGTTGTTGCGGCTCACGCCCCGGATACCTGTGCGAGCTTTCATCCACTGTGCATGAGTGTACGACAGGGATTTGAAGCTAGAGCTTAAAGCGATGTACGAGTATTCATACACGACCACACGTAATTTGTATCGATTTCAATCAGAGATGTGTAATGTAACATACAACGTCAATCGGTATCGTTAATACTGTCGCCCCATCTGGTCATTTATATGTCGTCATAGCTATCCATGATCCCTTTGATAATTGTCCACAATGTTTATATTTTGTTCTTCATAACAGTGTGATTGTTCTGCTATACATATTATCTGTTGTTTTACGAACATACGTAAACGAAACAGTTGAATGGTGATGGAAAGAGGTTTTCTCGGTATATTTTAATAACAACATGCATCTTTCAGTCTTCCGCTTGCGTGCATGTTGTGTTATGTATGCACGAATGTTTCAGCCGCTTTGCAGCTGCTGTTGTTTTGCTGTGGCAAGCATGACCGAATCCACCACACACACACACAAGCATCTATAGAAGTCGGCTCAACCGCTCAACTGACCCGTGGACGCACGACCAAGCCACCGTGAAAAATATGCTCGGCGCAACCGACGAAAAAATTCCAACTCGTTCGCCGTTACAAAAAAAAAACCAGCCGCCCGCATATCATCTTAATTTTCATGCAAATTGAATACTGCCACCTTTTTTAATACTATCGGAAAACGAAACGAAAACTGGACAAAAAAAAAACCCGGGCCATAAATACACACACACACAAACAAACACACACAGACCGGATTAGCATTCGCTTTAAAACGAACGTTTTATTAAACTTTGCACCACCACGTAACACCTATAAAAATGTTCAGGGCGTCGTAAACTTGTGCAGGGGGTAATTGCTTTTATTAATTTGTTTTCCGTGTGCTCTGTGTGCATTCGTTAGTTTATTTGTGGGTGCAGTGACATGTGGCAAATATTGTCTGACTATTTCCAATTAGTTTTCACTCGGGTTTTCTTCCAGTCAATGTCAATGATCATTTTCCTAACGTGGACGACGATTACCATGAGAAGAGATTTTATTTCCGTTGTTCATGAAAGGATACTATTGTGCAGTGAAGTAAACATTGACCAAATACATAATTGGATATAGAATTAATTGCATTCCCGTTGTAAATGTATACCGTATAACAAACTTTGAACTTTACAAATGAAACAAATTATTATTTTGTACAACTCGCGCGAATGTGTTCGTGCAGTTTTGAGTACGGTTAGTCTGAAGTTATAACAATATGTACCTACATGTACGCATATATCATTACAGGCTGCTATGCCGACGGAGAACAATAGCGCCAGCCATTTTTGACAAATAGAACATGAACATGTAACCATAGATTTGTGATTGAATCAACCTTGCGATATGTGTTTAATTAGCGTAACATAATACGTTACATTGTATGGTTAACGTTACGTAAAATTAAATAACACAATGTACTCTTGTGGTTTGTTTTCTATATATTGTAAGATAATATCAACATGCATGTATATACGTGTGTGTACATACCTGATTTTTTGTTTTGCCACACATGACTGCAGTCGCACGAGTGCCATCTTTCAGTGATGCCAACTCCTCGCGCAATTCACTCATCTCCGCTTCATACCGGGTGTTCTGGTTCCGCTGCAACTCCAACTCTTTGGTCAAATTAATGACGTCTGTTTGCAGTAGACTCATCTCGGCATCGTTCTCCTCCCTGTTCTGTAATAGAACCGTCGTGTTCAGCATGGACTGCATCTCGCCAAGTTCGGTTTTCAATTCCGACATTGCCGTCGACAGCCATTTCACCGTTAAATGATCATTGCGTTGTTGGTTATTGTGGTTGCCGGGCATTGGTTGATGTACGGATGATTGATGGCCAGATCGAAGCTGTTCCAATTCCAACCTGGAATATTTCATATTTAGATTTCACAGTCTATATATTAAGAGTTAGAGGTATAATCATAAACCTTTGTTTACTATTATTATTTAATTTCCCTTTACTATAAAAAAGACTTGAAAATCTTATTAGATTTTCTTCCATTCGTGCGTGATAAATTAGCGAGTCGCGTGCCACGGTGCACGCGTGCGTGCGTACCACCTTTGTCTATCGTCTTGTCAGCTAATGCGACAAGATTTTCCTTTTACTTCTCGTTGAGAAAATAAAAAATAAATAAAAACTGGGTCATTCGTTATAGAGTTTAATATTACACAGTGCGCGTAACGTACCTTGAGCACAGCCAGTACACTAATTATCACATTACAACAGTACCGAGTACATGTATTCAGAGGGGAGAAGGGATGTGTAAATGTAACTATATGTGCATCTCATTTATAACTCTCACCCTTCTTACTAGAACATAAGTTACACCGAATGGATTGTTCCAGAGCAAAATGAACATACACACTCGAAGTATTTAAGCGTTGTTTATTCACGGATATTGTTAAATGAATTAAGTAAACTACAGTATGGTGTAATGTGACAATGGAACGTCTACACTCCGTACATTAAAATAATTGTAACCAGCGACTGAAGCGGGGTTGCAGATGACACATTGCCAATGAAAACCTGGATGACACGCAGAAATAATCTACTCAGGCAAAAGATAAATGTACGTGTCTCCCTTGAGAATCGCACCCTACGCACTTCTTAAAGGTGCGGCGATCAGTTAGATAAGGCACAGGGACGGGGGATAAATAGATAAGGGGGTTCACACTACATCCTTCACTCACAACAATGACTCACCTATACATGTACTAAGTGAATGTATACATTTACAATGTACACTAGAGTTTGTGATAATAATACAAAAACTACTCAAGACTATGTACTACATTTTCCAATAATTACAAACCCTACAGGCATTTGACGATGCAACAAAAAACTCGTAAGCGCAAAAATAATGATCAGCAATGTTTGTGATATTTCAAGTGGTACTTCATAGGACATCGTGCTGTATATAGTCCGCGTATTTTATGATTCATCCCGTATTATATCGCAGGCACTTCATTGTCGCGTGAATGAGCATCAATACTCTTCCGAGCGCGTCAATTTCAAAGACACGAGATTTCAATGAGTCATTCTATACGTACGTCCTATATAGTGAACTGTTGATGAGCACGAGGTTGTACAATTAAAACCACTCAACCATACTTTGTCAACCAGGATTACGATATTTATTTTTTTGTTGATTTACCTGTTGAAACTTCTATTCAAAATTGTTCGTATGTAAAAAATTATTGGCGAGAGAATAGAGTGACGAATCTATAGCATTGAGCAATAATTTTTACTACAAAATGAAGACACAATTACGGAAATTATGGTTAAATTTATAGAAAATGACCAAGTATTAAAATGATTTGGTTTAATGCTGAAATTTAATGGAACGAATCCGTCGTGAGATCTTACTGTATTATAATGAAAGTAAATATTAGTTTTAAGTTTGTCACAGCTATTTATGTTTTCTGTCGCATACTATCACCAACATTTAGATATGAAATGTTTTATTTGCATATATATGTAAATGAGATGAATGCCTGTAAACGAACAGTACATGACTGAATGAATTGACACATAATTAAAAGATGTAATTATACAATATATATCTTTACATAAAATTTTGTATTAATTAATGTACATTAAAAAAAGATTCAGATACCTACAGAAGGACAGACAGAGAGACAAAATGGTGAAAAAGATATACGCATACAGATAACAGTGAAGAATAAAAATAATTAGTTTAGAAAAAACAACAACAGCACAGATATGAAGAGAAACCAACACGAGTGGACATACAGCAATTATTTGCATGTCATAAATGTCGTATATAAAAATAAAATGGACATTCATTTAGTCTCACCCTGACGGAATATTATCAGCAGGCAAACATACCAAGAGAAATTCATATGTAACTTTTAAAAAAAACTAATATTTCTCAGAGACATGCCGAAATAAATCATGCCGAACACAATTTGACATGTTCAACTTCAGATTTTACACATATATTGGTAGGGCCTTCTACGAATATGCGAAAAAATTGGCAAAAAAAACTTTCGGAACTTTGCATATTATAAAATATATTATTCACCCAAAAACACACTTTGATAGAATTTCAATATTTTCCTCGCAAACTGTAGTAATGGTATTAATGGTTAGCTGATTACAAGGGCGATGGCAGTGGATCCAATGTAAAATAAAAAATCTATTTGATATGCGCCCCGATATACGTGCGTACTGAGTACTTTGAGATGGAAATCAGCGGATGCTGGAGATAAATATTAAATCTATCCCTGAACAGCAGATTTCACAGAACATTAAATCGATAGCCATGGAGAGAGCGTATAGACGGAAGGATATTCAAATAATAGTGAGAAGATATGCTGACGGCGCAGCACATAGGGAATATTTAGTGTGTGTGTGTGTACTTTGATCTGTTACTTGGCCACAAACTTATAAAGCTACACACCACCACCCGAAGCTCTCTCTTATTTGCACCATTGAACACACTAAGCTTCCACTAGATCCCGCCTAGCGCGTCTAAACATACTCAGCCTTTGCACAGTTTCATATTACAAATGGAATTGGAGATCATCCATAACTTAGTTGCGTCACGATCGTGCCTGTGTTCTGTTAACTAAACATTGTCGTGGAAATGTAAGAAAAATAGACACGCTAGTGTACATGTGTGTGTGTGCAGGTATATGTGTGCGATAAATTAATTATTGCATGCATTTAACATGTAATATGAACCAGGCGAACCGCTGTTTGTGTAAGTGTACCAGCAGCAGCTAATGAAATTATAATTTAACTATGTTTGTCGTCGAACCAGCAGTACTAGTTTATAAATAGGTAGGTATATAAATTACCTAACCAATGAACATATACCGTATAAGTATGTTACAATATATTCATCAGTTAGAGAGCATACTTTGAGACACTACTACTGTTATATAATGTATGTATGTGCAGTACAATGTATGTATCTGGTACGACAGCCACGTACGAAGGGTTGCAGTAAACTAGAATGAGAGTATATGAGCTTGTCGAACTACTCTTGATATCAACACTAATTCTATATTAAATAACGAAACATTTAGTAGTTTGATTCTGACATAACGTCAACTTGTATTTCCATCATAGATAGATAATCGTACAAGAGCGGCCGTTGAAGCTAATGCGTTTTGTTTTCTCCAGCACTTTAAACATCAATCTCCATTTGTATCATATTTGGCAGACGACCACGACACGAGACAATATTTTCGTACCAAAAGAAACAAGAAAGTATAAACAAGTAAATTTCTACTTAGCAACAGACGCCTCGCCTCGTCTTTGCTCTGCTCTGCTCGTTATGTCGTTATATTTCGGCGAATTGAAAATGTAATAAACCTTATAGACACGCATATATCAGTCAATGGAAAGAAATATTTACCCATATTTTCTGAATAAATTCTACCTCATTTACGATAGATGCTTTCACGGTGGAAGAGCTTTTTTTTGTCAAAGGGAAATATTTATGACATTTACAACGTAGATAACGAAATATTTTGCCTGAAGTTGACTTTTATTTACCGTAGAAATAGTTACGTGAATATAGTGACTTACCGTAAGTTCTGCAACTCCTCTTTGACACCGACAAGTTCTTTACTCTTCTCCAACGATTTGCGCATATTGTTCTCGATGATCTGTATATCCTCACGTCTTCTATCCAACAGTGCGCCGACTTGTTTACTCAACAGCCGCATCTGTTCCTCCAGAGACGTCGCGTCACTAACCGTCGTCGCGGCACAATAACATTGTAACATCGCCAACACCACCGCGACTACGTGTACACAGCGTAAACATCCACGACTTGTAGCTCGTAACGCGGCCATCGTTACATCGACTGATCTCGAAAATCTACCACCGAACCGTTTTATATGGAACCCCCGACAGTGGACGTCGCACGCGCACGCGCACACCAGCGGCAGGTGTTGATTGTTGACTGAGTAACAAACACAACATGTTCGGCTGCTGAGTTTCTTTTACCTTACCTACCGATGTCCGGTCAGCCGGCAGACTTGTATCTACCAGCAGGCATATTGCCGCATCAACATTATATACACACTAAAGAAAGAATAGTTTAACTTGGCGTGTGCCACAGATGCCCGCACTAATACTCTTCTGCACCCGTGCGAATTAGCCGCATCTGTAATATCAACTGAAAGTTTACACTAACATTACAGGTTACGAGTATTATGAAAGCATATATTGTTTATATCGTGATACATTTAGATATTAGTATTTTGTCTTGTACAATGTGCCGGTTCATTAAGTGTGTGTGTGTGCATTCCACCTGCTTGGCAGATGGCGACTCACATACCTGTCGCATCAGAATGTGACCGTATTCTCTCTGGATAAATAATATTACACTAATTCTTGGAAACGTTCTCAATGACATTGCCCGCCAGTCTAAGGTTATCCGACACAAACAAATGTCAACACAATTTTGTATTCATTACAAAAACCAAAGACACATAACTAATTAAACAAATCCGTGTTATTTTTATAAGCATGTGTCTCTTATACAAGTTGATATTTTGTGTAAAACAAATGTAAAATGTATATGTGTATAGAATAAGAAAGAGAGATAGAGAGTATAGAATATAATAGTAATAACTATGTTATGACATAATGCTTTTAGCATGACTGTCAGTAACAATTATTGCAGTCTCGGTAGCACTGGAATGATTGTGTTCCTAATGTCATCGGGTACGGTCTGATAATCCGAATTGTAACAACAATACCCAATTACAAGAAAACATGTTAACACACATACACGCATACTATCCATACAATTTACTGCTACAGCAGAAACTCTTCAGTTCCGATCAAACACCACACTCTTCCTTGTAATTGTGTGTATTTTTAACAACTCAATTTGCCAAATAAATATTTACATGTATTTGATGATGTTTATTTTACGCGAAATTCTTCTGTGATATTATTATAAAATTGTATTGTTGATATATTTGTGATGTATATACATATTTGTATCCATAACGTAACATTATATTTATATGTTTCTCGTTTAATGACAGTAAATGAATTTAAATAGAACAATACAATGTATCATAAACGTTATTTTTATAGAGTGTTCTAGATTCGGTGTAATCAATAGTGTAATGGTAATGTATTTTACTAGGTGAATGCCAAATGTGACATGTTTTTAATTAAACTAGAATTGTAGATACCTATGTATATATCCGTGCCCCAGGTAATATCTGCTTCATTTCACCTAAACGATTTTTTTTCTCCCATTATTCTAATACGGACGCACACCGTAACATAAACCTTGGGAGGAGTTAATATTTTTTTTTGGTAAAATCCAGCGTATAATTAATAATTCGAGAGTAGTCAAAGCCCTTGGGCAGTTTCCCAAACTTTCTTTTTCCCTTGGATGTTCTCGAATTTATACCATAATTTGTGTATATGAACAATTATATTTTATAATTATGTTTATAGATTATAAGAGTAGTAAGTACGATAATGGTTATGTGAATGGTATGTATATAACTCTAACTGTTGGTGGATGTGTTCGTCATATCGTGTCAAGCAACACGTTGGTTTATAAATGCAGGACAGTACGACACACGACCAGGCGATGTGACAGATCTCTGGCCACAGGTCGATATTCAGCATCATTAAACATTTGGATGGCAGACAGGCTTATGCATTTTTGAGTAGCAATGAAAGGACTGCACAAAATATACACTCTGCAAACAAACACTACCGTTATTTTCCGTCAAACACTCTGAAAGAATCATGACTAAACTCTGTGCACATCTTTCTAAAGATTAACTTCATCTTTCCACTAGCAAACGAAACAACAGTGGCCTTAATGTGCATATACAGTATTCAAAACAATACAAAAGCATACATATTTTCGACAATTCCATACGCATGTTATCTATGTTATCTACAGCAACAATAATCAAGTATGAAAAATGAAAATATGATAATTTTATCCAGTCGTGTCTTGTGAATAATTAAATGCCTAAATGGAAACTAGCACATCTTGATAAAATACAATAAAGTGTGTGTAAAACCTTCCCACTCAGATAGTGCACAATTGTTGTCTTGTTAAAGTGAATATAATAATAGCAGTTTGACTGACAACTGCCAACAATTGGGTTGTAAGTGAAAAGGGCGCAGTTCTGTGTGCCGGACGTAGGGACCTGGCGTATCTCTGGCATTACCATTACGCCAACGGCAACGGGCGAAACGTTTGTGTAAAAAACGGAAATGACGTACATTGACGGCTAGTTGTCCAGCCTATCCGATAATAATGAGTATTTATACACACACATACTATTGCATGTATAGGTGAATAATGACGCACACCTGTGTACGAGCACCTGCCCTAACCTAACATACGTTAGTTAATACAGTACATGTGTGTGAGTGTGAGTGTGTGGAGAACAGATCGTCTCACACAGGCAGACAGACATGACTATACAAGTTATAGACTGCATATATACGTGAGTGGATACATCGTGTATAATATTGTACCAAGGGAACTATACACTGTTCTATAGCATACACAGTAGTGCACAAGTACACGTACTTGACTTACAATAGGGGTGTTGAGCAACAGGCTAAGTATTGCCATCATACAGAGGTACACGGTACTTACCCACAAGTGGAAAAGAACACTACAAGTGTGTACTTACAATTGTCTGTTGTCAAAGAGACTGTTTTTGTGAAACAAAGATACAAGAGTATAATAGTGAAGTAACATGACAGTAGCGAGTAGCAGAATATATGCAATTCCAAGTTGTATATTGGCCAAGAACATATATGGAAATAGGTAAACTATTTGCCAAGTATGCATACATGCACAGCCCGATAGCTACACACACACATACACTGCACACTACTGTAATGTATTTAGTACAATAATATAGGTCAAATGTACCATGCATCTGTGTATGTATGTTCCGTCACTTTGGTTAAGAAATGAATGGCTTGGGTAACTCTGCTGTTCGCTGAATGCATCATGTTTGGTTAAAAGCTAAAGTAATAACTATTCACCGGAAAACGGAGGAGTTTACCTTTGTTCACAACCTTTCATCAGCTCCACACTGCTTTCATATAAGTGTATGTGTGTGTGCAATTTGTCGGAGATTAGACTGAATCCTTTGTTAATTATTCCACCTCAGTGAATATTCTCATTCTCGTAACTTTCAGGAGCGAGATGGTAGTAGTTAAAAATATATAAACCGAAGTTTTTGTTCAAACATTGCTCATTAATTCTCAGTCATAAATCACGTAATCATTGCTTGGTTTTGTATATAATATTATCCAACTGTATAGATACTCTGGTGCCTCTGGTGTCACCGTCTCACCCAATATCCATTTGCACTAGAGTGACAACAAAAAGACAATCAGAAACTCATAACAGCCAATGATGAATGAGCACACCAATCGGATGGAATACATGAAAAGGCCTTTCTGATTTGATATATACCTATTTCATTTCAAAACAGACACTATATATATATATATATATATATATATATATATATATATATATATATATATATATATATACATGTATATATAACTGCTGTCATAACTGATATGATGTACGTGAGAGCGTGTTTTATTTCATTTGCTACGAAGGGACTAAGGAATTATTTAAATTATACCGGAATGAAACATTGAACAATCAACACACTATACGTTTAACGTTTCTATGGAACTTTTTACTGCATTGAGAACATTCATGTGGCAAAACTCGGACAACTCCAGCCAGTTGAAGCTATCCGGCGAGTATACTAACATTGATTTTCATTTAACGAGGCACACGTCATATAGATACTCTCTGTAGGTATTATGTAATATAAATACACGCATTTCTGATGAACAGTACATTCTTAAGTAACATCTTCAAACCCTGTATCAGAATTTCATCCAGGCATATACACGGAGAGAGATTGTAATGGCGAGAGCATGATTCAAGTACCATTGTACGATATGTGACATATGGAGAGACTGAATGGCTGCTTAATTCTTTCATTTATAAGTTACCCGTTGCAACAGTTGCAAGTCGTAAAGTGCACAATGGATGCACTCGAACTAACGGCCGCCACTTCTTTCAAAACTCCTAGGACTTTTAAATTGCGCCATTTTCCCAGTGAAGCACTTTATAACTACTTGTTGATATCAAACGTACGTACGTAAGAACATTTGACACAAAGCTACGCCGGTTTTATATGCATACCAACTACGCTATCCTCCGCTTGTCTCGTAAAAAACGAAACGAGCACTGGTAATATATGATTACATCACAATGTATTTGTCAAATGAGATTGTTATGATTCCGATTCGAATTGGACGATTACACGTAAATGTTATGTGTGTCGTTATAGTTTCGAACATTTCGGCAGCGCTACGTGTTTCGCACATTTCGCCGACGATTTGCAACAATGATTTAAGATCTGATTGCGAAGTTGTTGATTTTCCTGCTGCAAATGTGTCCGTTCATGTTTCATACGGATCAAGGACAACTCAACTTCACCATACTTCACCCAGAAACCTTTCAACTTGTCGACATTTTCACACATGTTCGTCATGTCCTGCACACACAACAAACATATTCAATGAACAGAATAATCTTTTGTTGAACGTTACTAACATTATCCACTTCTAGTTTAATTTCACCAGCAGTATTATCTTGTGGAAATGGAAAAACCTTTTCACTTGACGTCTCGTGTTTTTTACAGAGTGAAACCCATCGCAATATCTTCTCTCCCTTTGCTACAAACTCTTCCATCTCCTGTAACAACACTGGAATGAATTCACAGAAGATGACAATTATAATTATCGTTTTCGTGCGAACAAAACTATAACCGAAGATGGTTTTAAGTTTCTTGCGTTTCTACGTGTTTGCATTGTTAGTTATTTTTCCGATACCAATCTGTCAAATGAAATTTCACCGAACCTTTATGACTGTATTGCTCTCTTGCACTATAACGGATAGTTGCTTGTGTTCTATTTTCATTCCTTCAGCTATGAGTTCATTTCCTCGTCGAATATAGCCATACAAACGTCGTCTAGCTTCTCGCATACACTTTATGCGCTCTTCATATTCTTCCTTTTCCTCAACCAATTGTTCTTTTGCTAATCGAATGAATTCCTAGTAATAATCAATGTATATATAAAGCAAACGAACATATATGTACATATGTGAATGATAGTAAACACACATACCCGTAACCAACATAGCTTTTCTTTTAATACTTTACTCTCGTTTACATGATACTGTTCTTTCTTCACGTACTCTTCATAATCGCTTCTCGTTTCGGCCGTATTGTCCAAGTATGTTTGCAATGTGGTCACGTACTCATTCCACAGATTCTCGAAACGGTTTTCATATGTTCCACGTTTCGTTTCCAGTTCCGTTGAATTCTGTTAATCCACATTTAATTTCAGTTGATTCACGTACTGGATTATTCTGCAACTCACCTTTTTCTGTAGTGTATCCATTCTGGATTTGAATTCCTTTTTCAACATTTTCGAGCCCTCTTTCGTGAGTTTTTCCAACGCAGTGACATGTTCATTGCATTCTAATTTACTTTGATCCTTCAGTTCAGTCCGCTCGTTTTTGGCATCCTTCAGTATATCGTGCACAGCAATGTTGAATCCGTCTTTCATCTCTTCCATTTTATCTTTAAATTGTGCTGCAATAGAAATGACTGTGATACAGCATGTTATATCAATAGGCAGGTACGTATTTACCAATTATTCTCCGTGTATCCTCACTATGTGAATTCACACTCATACGATACTGTTCTTCAGCTTCATCTAATTGGTCCAATAGTAAACTGATTGTGAAATCTTTCATATCCAGTTTATATTCGGCATTGAAAACAGCCAGCTGAAAACAATTATAATTGCCAATAATCATATTGATGATATTCTGTCGATATATGAATATACTTCAAAATATTCCCGAAGTTCCGGAACTTTCATGTCCAGCAATGTTTGCTTCCAAGTTTCCTCTAACTTTTTCCTGCTCTTTGCGCCATATTCTAATTCTCTTTGTAACTCTGCCTAAAGATTATTCCGTTGATAAAACAAATCAAGTTTTGTGTGGGTGACGATTTTCAATTACCCTTTTCGTCTGTCTCTTTGTTTCCTCCGCTTGGAGTTTCTTCTCAATTTTCTTTTGCTCTTTCAATATTTTCTTCTCTTCGGCTGTTAATTTTGGTTTCTTCTTGCCCTCCATTGTGCTGCAGCTGATGTTTGTTGTTATTGTTCATTCAATATTCACTAGCGTGTTATTTTACACTTTACTCTTTATATTTTAAATATAAATGCATCAACATTTCATGTCCATTGAGCTTTCGTTTCTGAATGAAATATTTTATGTGTTTGGTTTGATAAATATCCAATGGTAATTTTGACAGTTTCTGCATGTTTTTGTTTCGAAGCATTTGACATGCGACATGCACACCGTGATATATGCACTGTGACATTCTTTGGAAAGATTTCGAAAGGATATAAAGGGTGATATCTATTATTATAGTTCGATTTGGATATAATCAATTATAAATGTATCATGCTATACTTTATAATTATATAACGAATTACTACAACATTAATGAACAGTCTACACTAATCTTTTTTTATACTAGTTGATTTCAAATTTAAAATTGGTCGCATGCTATTAATTATCGAGAGCAGTGTATGGTCTGTAATCAAGTTATCTTTAATATTTTTTTGTTTTTTTCATGATACGTATCTGCTGTGGAAAGGCTAAATATAGAAGGTCTTCTTTGAACGCACGAAAGCCCCCACGTACGGGCCGCCGCTCAACCGGCCAGCTCAACATGGCTCAACCGTGCTAGGTAGTGGCAGCAGCTGTCCCTGGGGGACCAATGGATGATGGCCGAGTCGTAATTAGAGCCAACTTTACTGACCACTAAACTTGATCAATTAAGTGATAGGGATCTTCGGTCATTTCTGACGCTTGCGCACTTGCCATTTCACCAATATGTGCATGAGTTACACACACTGTACTGTGCTAAACAAGTATCTACTTAATTATACACGATATTTGCACACGTTTCTGTTTTTATGAGCCGTTAATTCCATAGCAGGTCTTCATAATGCAACATATGTGGTCCCCTGGCTAATTCACCACCAGTATTCACATATACCACCTCATGTAGGTAGGTATAGATACCTGTATAGCAATGTTGGTGTACAGTTCCTGTGTTTCCAGTCAATATTATTGCATAGTAAATATTTAAACACTGGAATGAAACAGTTTATCGACACTACTCCTGTCGGACTCTTAAAACTTTTACTACATTCACGTTATCTAAGTCAGTACGTGACGTGTTGCATTACGTAGCATTGCATTGCCTACTAAAAGGAAACCTATCAACTACGCTACCTCACATTATAACGCATTCAAACACCCTCATATTTCAAATTGCTCCTAGTCATTAGTAACCTGATACACAATACTAAACGTTACCGTGTCTTGTTACCGCGTTTAACCGCAAAATGTCCACAAGCACACCTACAGCTTCTTGCAAAGATCACATTTTCTTGTCAATCCCCTTCATCCTATTTGCATATGCCACACGATGATCTGACTCTAACGAGTATTAAAGCGATGTTAATCATGAATTTAATTGGTTGAAGCGAGCAGCAGATAGATGTTAATTGTTCCGTGATAATTGAAATCGACTAACCAGGAATTGAGTGTAGCATTGTGTAGAATAGATGGTATTGTTTGCATGCCAACGATCCTCTCTTCTTCCGGCAACTGATCACAATTAGAACGTATTTATTTCTAGATATTGATTTGATACATAACATCTGCATAAGCGCATAATTGTCGCGGAGCAGTAGTTTATTTTGTAGCGTAGAGTTTAACCGAGTGTGTATGTATGTGTGTTGGTTGTTTACCGTGTGCCAGGCACGTGCAGACAACCAACAGCAGGCCACGGTTCTAGTAGCACGTGCTCGTAGCCAGCGGCACAACATACCCGTCCAGCACCAGATTAACACCAGAGCCGTACTCTAACCATGGACACACAGCAGTCCTGTACTCCTACATCATAACAGACTAACATATACAGACGATTCTATTCTACTATTACATAACACGCAGAACAGTACAATGTTCCAGCAATAAGCACATAGTTACATCATCATTGACAAGCGACTGTTTGTAATTCATGAGTACGATACTGGTACGAAAGGCAGTAGTCCTTGTCCGACAAGGTGGACACGAAACCAACCTAGCAGCTGCCCGTCGTCTCTCTGTTCCAGCCAAACAAAATGCTAATATTACCTGCTGATCACCGATAAACATGTAAGTTCCAACTTTCTATTTGTTACTTTTTACCGGTCAGCTCCAGTTTATTAACGAGAGGCACGCGTGTACGATTGATATATTCTTCGAATAGTTGAATATTGATATAGATAAGAAGATATCCACCTCAGAAGTATATACTTTATTAAAACTTGTCTCGGAATGATGTGATACGGGTTTGTTGTTGATGTGATGCGGCCACCGCCTGGTAGAACAACTTCTATGACTCTATAGGGGATTATGCGGGTCTTAAGGTGCCCTTGACTAGCTAAGATTACCTCTACATATATATAAACCTATATAATAGCTTAGTTGGTTGGCTCGGTGCGTGTGTTTCTAATAAAAACAAGGTGAATGTAGGTATTTGCACCGGTACACACACACTGATCAATGTTGGCTGGCTCCACTACCCTACCCTACCCGCATCATTGTGTATTGAATAAATTAACCGGACGCCAGAGTCGTAAAGACGATTTGATATCACCTGCTCGGCTCAGTGTTCTGTGTTAATTTACTCTCTAGCTGACCGTTCGCACCTGTACCAATTATACACGTACACCGCCGGTCAACTAACATTCGTATTCACAACACACAATATACGGCTAATAATAATGTTATTAGTTTAATGTTCTGCTCATACGTGTCGCATTGCAGAGTTTATAAGCGAAAGTTGCGCGTGCAAACTACGAATAAACATTGCAAATATACCTGGCAATATTACAAGGGAATATTTTCAAATGCATATGTATGTATAAATGAACTATTGTATCTACTGCACAGTTCTGTAACACAGCTCAAATAGTTTACATACTGTCACAGATACACAGTAAATGAATAATGTATAACAGAGAATAGCGGGCAAGTACCTATTGAACATTAATTACCAACTCGAGCGCCTATATGCACGGCTGCTAAATCATATTAATGTACGATAGGGTACTTTGAAAGGACATATGCAGTCAGTAATGGTATGTTGTGCTCGTAAGTTGCAAATAAATTTGTGAAACAACAACTTCATTTTCGCATACAACCAACCCAGAGATCTAAAACTTCGTCGTGTTGTTTGAAACACATTAAACTAAACATTTCATTAAGAAGAAAGTTGGCCACAGTGAGTGTGTGTTTCAAAATGTACAAACCATGCATACAGAGATATCTAACTTATTACTTGCACTGAATTACTATAAATTAATCATTTACACCGAAAATAAATCTGTTCATTATAATTAGATTACTATTCTATTAAACCAAATTGCAAAACGACGAAATATTGTTAAGAGACTAAATGTAGTCAAGATATTTCAATTAATATGTTAATCATTCGATTTACTTGACGATGATGTTGCTGCTGCGTTTGTTGTAGAAAATTATAAAAACGGTTTGAGATAGTAATTATAAAATTTCAATAAAGCGTCTCATCTTCAGTTCGTCTGATGCCGTTATAGTAAATACAATATAACTGCATTTCATTATTCCATCACAGGCCAAGTTTCACGGGTGACGAGATAAGATGAAGAGAAGAATCCTTCAAGTTTTTAATTTCACTTTTATACGCTTCAAGTGCAATCAAACTTTATATATTACTCGAGTTGTACCGTACTGCATTGGGAATAAGTGCATAGTCAGATCTGAATATCGTGTACGAGGTAACAATCCTCTAGCTAGCTTGAATGTGTTCCTCGTCACTCAGCAATAGTTAACTTGTATATACGTGATGCTTGTGCACATGTTCAGGTATCCGCTTATTCTTTACTTCTGCGATCAGGTAGGGAGAGAACCATTCGTACTGTAATTATAACACACCAGTAGTACTCAAACAATCGCTGCCCGTATGTATAAATTGTGTTTAAATCTAGTGTGTGAGATTGGCTACGTATATTTATATATTGTAGCAATGTGAACATCGTGCACAACTCACTGGTAATCCTGTAAAGTTATAAGGTACATGAACATACCTACACGATGTAAAGATGAAAACTTAGAGAATATGTTGAATACCGCTGGTAGATGACAGGAACACCGGGTGCGGGCGAGGACTACACAGATGCCAGATGAAGGGCGGCACGGCCCCTGTTCTGTGAGCCCCCCGAGGGCCTTGCACGGTGTGCAGCTGCCATCCACGAGACCATCACAACTACGATAGATGGATGGTGCGTCCCCTTCTCCGAAGCCCCAGGCCCTCACACACACACCTCACACTGGACACGTGGCACTCTGCACACGGTACACGCGTACACCTCATTTCAAACACATAATCATTCTACCCAAACAGACTGAACAACCGCACCGCACACATACACAGACGCCACAGTTTTCTGCCAAACCGAGTGCCAGCTGATGGACCCGCACTCACAGAAACATACCTGAAACATACTGTCAGTTCAGTACATTCCTTTAGCCAACAATGAACGTTATTAGCAGTAGAAGAATGTCTCACAATTTCGCAGTTATTCTTTAAACGATCACAATACTATTTTAGACTTTCGAATATATTATTTAGTTATTATGACACACGCTTGTTCAGGAGCAATTATTTACAAGATTAGACTTGGTATAACATTATGTTATCTACTGATCGCCTTATAATTCGTTACTATAACGGATTACAAATTCATTATTAGACATTAGATCTAGTGCAGGCTAGGTGGTGGACCATTACTAGTAGCCTCTCTTTTTTTACTCTGCGGTAACGAACAGTGTTTAGTGGTAGTTAGACACTTTCTGTTAATGTTCTCCGACGTCTGATCCATCGATTTAAGGCAAAGTTTAGACGGGCAACCATTAATTTTAAACGTTGATGACTTTTTCATCGTACCGCACTGTTTTTCTCCCCAATCTTTCGCTGTGGTCGTAGACAGACACCCGTATATTCTTCTTGATTACAATATTATTATATTTTCTTCATCCGTGTGCAGCGTGTCACGAGTTTCCATTGAAACCGGTCCTTTATACAGAATTCTGTGTATCATCCGAAACAATTAATCATGATGATGATTATCATCAGTAGTAGCAGCAGCAGCAGCAGCAGCAGTAGTTACGGTTATCTTGTCGTTGTTTCAGGAGAATTTCTCCTGCAGTGAAGTTGTCTACCTGTGTGTACACATTCCACCTGGAAGCAAGGTGTTCATTTACTGGAAATTATTACTTTAATTAGGGGGGACGAGGTGTGCTGATTGGCGTTGGCAATTCGGCGTAAGCTCTGTGATGAATACGCCGAGATGATCCCATTTCCCGGTGGCCCAACGCGGCGCCGGCAGCGATATTTTTCAATCTAGTTGCAGGGCGATGCAATTACCGTATATACACACACTCACCAACATACGTACGTGACAACTTGGCCAGCACACATCCATGCACACACCACAGCCCCAGCACTGGGCTTAGAAGAAGCAGTGGAGTGCTCAGGAAGGACAGGAGAGATATGGACTTGGGACTCATAACACACAGGCACGAATTCAAAGCACTAACATAGAACTACAAACCACAATCAACAACAATGCGTTGTTTGAACGTTAGGTTTGTTTGTTTATATAAGAATAGTGCGCTGTATTTTCTATTGAATAAATATCGATACACATATGGATGAAATGTACACATATGCGGACGGGCTGAAGAAGTATGTACGTCTCTGACGACGATGAAAAGTCGTACACAATCATGTGAGCTGCTTGGCCGAGTGGAACGATTTATGATCAAAACCGCAGGTACAATCAATTAAATTATCTTAGGTCGTTCAGTGTACGGCGGCCCTTCACTGAAGTGTATCAACCCCTGCACCCCCATCTAGCTAGAGTTGCGCCCCCAGCTATAGCTCTCGTCAACCGTGAGAAGCGTCAGAGTATATATTTTTTGCAGGAAAATATGTTTTTTTACGGTTACAGAACGCTTCTAGTAATTGGGAAAACACGAACTAGCAACCCCGCGACATCCGACATCTTGTGATGATGTAACATGTATGTATACATAATATATATGTGTGATTATCAACACCACACCTTGAACAACAGATTCATTACCGAAGAATCGTGTTTCACTAAACACATAATTGTATATGGAGATATTGTTTGTACAATACTGTAACTGAAACTTGAACCGTATCTGACTACCGAGACGATTATCGTATATTATACAGAACTACTGAGATATATATATATATATATATATATATATATATATATATATATATATATATATATATATATATATATATTCCTAAACTACTATTGTTGTTACTATTAACTGAACCGGAAGATGGAAAGTTCGCGGTGCCTTCCTTACCCTTGACCTATAAGGGTAGAACGGAACCTGTACAAACATACACACGTATATAAATTACGTAAATTCATTACAAGTTAGACACTAATGTCCGTGTATGTGTATATGATATTTATCGAACTATATATGTGTGTGAGTGTCACCTTAAACTATAGGAAGTGTCTTCATACCTGAGTGATAATGCATTTCATTCTTTCAAGCCATTATGTACCAGTATTTTGTACGTACGTACGGCTATCCAGACATCTGTGTGTGAACTTCAGTACTTGATTTATATGTAGCAGCGTGTACTAGAGTGGTTGGTTGTGTGTGCAGGTGCATGTTGTACACATACTTGAGATTGTGCCCAGGATTAGCGGGTGTCCCTATCCCTACCTATCTAACATTTCCGGCCCATTCAACTGTTGTTTCCGGGCGCTACTCATACGTCCGTCCGCTTGCTGGTTCATGTTACATATTTGATAATAAACATGCGATATAGGTCTTTGTTTCATCGATTCAGTCACTAGATGTGATCACTGAACAACATCCAGATGCTGACAGAATCAGTGACATAATCAATACATAACTGAACTAACAGTAAAATTAATGATCTAATTAAAAGTTTCAATCATTACTAAAACTGAGTAAACCTGATATTCGATATTATATTTGGCGAGTTCAGTGGTAAGTTACACAGCGCTAGTTAGGCAGCAGCTGCTTATACCAAATGTTCCAATACGGCTGTGAAATGACTTGGAAAATGATAATACTCTAACAGGTGACGCGTGCCCCCAAACATCTGTCAGAAAGAGAGAGAGAGACAAATAATACAAAGACAGAACAGCAGTAAAGACAAAGGACAGATATACACAACATGCAATTATTTAGTAAACATTTATTTATTTATTTATTTACCGTCTACAAAATGCAGAACACTTTTAACAAACAACATATTTTCTTACAAAAAAACATTTTCCTAATTGTTCAATTTCTTTATCAATTCAGTCTAACATTCAATTTATTCGATTTTAATCATAAAAACATTAATTTCCTATCAAAATTGAGACTGATTAGGTATTGCAAATCCGTGTGCTAGTTTGTAATAATATTTATATAGGATGTAACCAACTGGTTATTACAGAATTAGTTCACAATTCCTTATTCCAAAAGTGAATTGTTCAAACATATCTACATGTGGTTTCCTCTGAGTTTCTACGTTCCTTTCAATAAATGAACAAATGTGTATTTATTGTAAAAACCGCATGGACGATACATGTACAAATGATTCCGTACATTGCTATTACAATATTATATAACCAATACTTCAACATGTGTAAATATAAAACATGAATGTCTCCATGTATAATCCATGATTTGAGATAATTATCTTATAATATGCGTTAATGTGCTGGATTTAAACATGGAGCTCGTGTATGTCTGTATATATTGTTGTGTTTCTCAGTGAATATCAGATAAAGAATGTATAAAAACAAGTAGAAAATAGTTCTAAACAGAGGTTAAAAACGTTTACGTATGTACGAGTATAAAATTTCCAAATAAATACAAATGAGCGAATGACTTGAATGATTGTATTGGATTGGCAACGTTTTACATTATCTGTAGTTACAATATGTATATCTAGTCACCGTGTACGTATGTAATAAACGTTTGAGATTCCTAAATCGCAGAGTAAATATTCGCAATTTATAAAACTAATAGCTAGTAGCTGCCACCATCGCGTATAAATCTCAGGAATTCCTAATCACAAAATATGTATTAGTAACCCTCGTTAATCATAATTATTAAGTAATCGTTAATAATGGTTGATTATTATTTACAACAGAACGTTTCATTGTAAATATAGAACCTAGTTTAGCAAATTATACTTCTAATCTTATAACTGCACATTAAATGTTAACGAACGTGAATAGTTAAAAACAAATTGTATAAATATAACAATACTAAAATGCTAGTAATAAGGGAAAAACGAACAAAAATACGCACTGCCAATTTTAATACTGTCAATAGTGGAAAGCAGATACCCTTAAACATTAATGTCCGTCACCATAGGAAACTATATTTCTCATTTATGCACTTGTATGTTATAACATAAACATGTATAAAGTTCTGTGGTCGATTGCCAGTTTATAACATAACCGGGGCAAGATAGAATGTGACATGAAAACAGTAATAATTGTGTATGTTGTATACACGAATATATATCACAAATGTAACAGAATAACATTAGTCCACAGATGAACAGTACAGCATGAATTATCTGTCATATCTACATATGTATGAAGAGTATGTATTTGTATCTAAGATCTATTATGCTAGTTGAAATGTCGTAAATATTTGTTAAGTAGGAAATTGTAGCTAGTGTAGAAATAATTATAGACCAAGTTAGTTACTTGTGCTCCTGTCTGTTGTATCATATTGGCTAATTCAATCTCAAGTAAATTAGAAATATGACAGCAGTTGTTCATTCACATATGTGTGTAATATTATTCTAGAATCAATCACAATTGTAACAGTTATGGAATGTTTTACAGCAAATGTAAATCGTTTATGGTGTTATATTAAAAACATTACACTATAATTACTGACGTTTCGTTACGCATATACGTTGTCAACAAATACAAATAGTATAACGATAGAATCATGATCAAACTTTCAACTTGTCGATATATATAACTATATGTTGCTGCCGCTTTTCCTTTAACATTAACTAAAGCGGCCACCCGGTATACACATACATAGCGAGCAATCCTAATTCATAATCAATGTTTCGTTACACAACACAACATGATGTTAATACAATCAATGATGATCTAACTAAACCAATAAATGAACTATTCTACTAAAACATACAGATGATGATGATTCGCTATTCTCTTTGCAATTCCTACTCTCTTTATATATTAAATTTACGGACGTTTGAATGGACAAACAACAGATGATACATATGTATGGATGGATGAACACTACTCCCACACAATGTCGCCGTTGCTACTGTTACAATGTGTACTACTTCTTCGCTACCTTGCTGATGAGTTTTCTGAACGATGCCGTCCACTTGGTACGTTGCAGTTTGACGCAGTCTGTCTCGTCCAGTGTGGCTTTCGGCGTGAACTTCTCCTTGGGCGTGGTACGTGTACTCTTGCAGTCCGTGCACAGGTCCGAACTGAAGCCCGAGTCGCTGCCGAAGCCGCGTACACTCTGTACCGGTACTGCGCTGCCGCTGATATCGAGATTCTGGGACGTACCGTCGGACGTGGTCGATGACATCGATGAACATTCGTCCATGTACGAGATCGCCAGATCACCGAACGGTACACTCACCGATGAACATTCACTGGTGGTGGACGTTGAACACGATGGACGGAAAAACTCGGACAGACTCTCCGTCTCCTCACTGGACGACGGTGATGATTTAATCTTGTTCCGTAGATCTTGAAAGGGGATTTGAAAGCACGAGAAGAGTTTGTGTCTGTGAGAGAATGGAAGAGAATCAATGATGGTTACAGATTGTATCGAGAGAATATAGTACCGTTGGTGGTGTGAAAAGTTACCAAAGGCCGCTTTGGTATACGTGCACACTGAGCATTTGCGACGTTTGCACGTGGCCAAATGTCGCATCGCTTTCTGAAACTGTGAACTCAGTGCAGCATTCTGATTGGCAACTAACTTCAGTTCGTTCATCTCCTTCTCCAGCGTGTGTACATTCGCACTGGTATGTTTGCGTTGACTGGCCAACTGACTGAGGTATTTATTCATACCTTGTCTTTCTGCTTCCAGTGTCTCTTTCAGTTGTACATTCTGTAAACATTTCATTCGGATATTCAGTGTAGATAACTGATAAGTAAGTTTACCAGGCAAGTGTTTACATACCTCTCTTTCGAGCCACTCCTTCTCTGTACTTATCGCTGTCATTTGACGAATCACTTCTTGTCGCGCACGCTCTAAAGATCTACGATTTGCTTCCGATTCTTGGGCTTGTACTTTTAACTAAAAATATATGCACATATTATTCACATATCATGTTGTACAAATAATATTGTACATACCAGTTTGAATGCTTCATTCTTCTCCTTTCCAATCTGGTCTTTTTGTTGTAAACATTTCTCTTTTTCAGCTCGTAGCTACCAGGGAATATACAGATATAAAATCACTATTGCACAGTCAGTGTTTTGTTTATAGTTACCTTTTCACACTGCTCTTCCAAATGTACAACTTTTTCTAACTGCAAGAACACTTCATCTTCCTTTTCACGAAGTACTAATTCATTTGCTTCTAATCTTTTCGACAACTGTTTATTGGCGTATATTAACTCGTCCCTTTCCATCTGCAAAACAACAACAAACAACAGATTGTAATGTATACAGTGCTGCAGTGTTAGAGGTTAGTCTATACCTTGACTTCATGGTACTTCTCTTCCAAGTAATACGCGATATTCCGCACTTCTTCGTACTTTTGTGACAGATGCAAGTATTTATCATAGTGTTTCTTAAACAGCACAAACCTAGAACACACATACACAACGTTCTACATATTGGAATATTGTTTATTTGCTATTAGTTGATTACTAACCTATAAAAGTCATTTTCAGTCACCATGTCACGGATACTGTCCTCTGGATCAATTCTATCATACGCGACCTTTCGTCTAGCAGGTAGAGTCATCACTTCAGGTTTGTCCAGGAAGTCTGACTGCGTTGGTGAAGCACACGGGGATATGTTCGTGTCCAGCACGTTATCGGAATGTCCATGGTGTATTTCGGTAGGCACCTCAATGCCCGTGGGACTTTGCAGTACCAGTTCATCACTTTTACTCGCTTTTAATTCATTGTACAATTGTTCACTGGCACGAGAACGGTGTGATCGGTAATTGTCTAAAAATGTCCTGGGGAATGTATCTCCGCGAGATACCAATAACTCTGTCATGGTTACACTACACTACTGACATGTTTTCTTCGCGGCCTGTCACATACACACACACCTTTAACAATACACTCACTCTCCACAAAATAACTATTCTAATTTATTTTCCAACTCCAATACAGTTATACTCCATTAGAACCATTATCAGCAGCCATAATACTATAATTATCTACACATATTAATCTCTGATGTGAGCTATTTACAAAATAAACCCACAAAACATTGCCACACAGCACAACAAAATTTGACATTTTGCTCATACATGATGGTTGCGCACGTAACGCTCTCAATACCTTCCTATCTCCATTTCACACTGTGCCTATTCATCAAACAAAGATGGATATAGCTGCTGGCATTACGTGCATTGAAGCAAAAGTTGTTTATCCAGTAACCTACTCGACCTACTCCCACTTTGACAGGTAGTTACAAGTCTGTTCACTGCGCATATCCGTTCGCATATTTTAAAATCCATAATACAACCTAGAACAGTTCTAATTCATCTACAAATACTATAATTGAATTATACTAAATGTTAATTATTATTTATAAATACCATTACTATTTATTCTTGAATCAATTTCTTCTACCATCAACAATTTGCAGGTATTCATTCATTGTCAGTGATATTACTGAAGATAATTAACTTTAGAATTGAGAACTTGTACCTTAAAAATAAATATATTAAGGCTGGAATATAATATTTAAATAACTAAAGGCAAGAGTTTGAACTATATACTTATACAATTATAAGTCACACATTTGCAAATGTCAAACTGAAACTTCGACAAATTGACATTTACAGCAACCAAAGTTACTTTTATGTCATGCGGGTTGCAGAAATGCCCTTATAATGTCTTGCAATACATATACAAACATGTTGCAGATTGTCAATAAATCATCTATAATCGAATATTGTTATGATAATGGTTATTACTATTCGTTTAAAAGTAAATCAAAATGTTTCTACTTAGATAATAAATAATATAGACGTATGGTATGGTGGCCTGTTTACGTTGTCTAAACAAACATAATGATTTCATTTACGTACATTTCCATTTTAGCTAATTCCCGCCTCTGCACTTTTTTGTCCGAATGAATGACGTAGCTAGTCGGGGGTGGATAAATAGAACAGGGTAGTATTCAATAAAATATTACGCACATATGTATATTAAAATAACATCAATTCATGAATAACATGGATTTGATCTCTTGTGGTTTAATGATATGTTTTATTTCGAATTTAAAATTCAATTAAAACCAATAAAAAATATAAATAATCGTTAATGTGATAGTACTTTGTTCCTATCGTTCTTTTCTAGTTCGAAATAAATTACAAACAAACACTAACATTAGAAAAAGTATGTACTTATTAATAATATTTATATGTGTAAAAATTGAGATACTTGTTATTAACATATAACATCTGTCCGTGTGTGTGTGTATGTACTGGCATATGTAGAAATGCCAGTGTGTACTGACCTGTTGCAAACAAGGCGCCGGCGTCAGTATTGATTGTAAGGGCGCCACGGCGTCTGCCAGAGTTCAGTGTATATACAGCGCGTCGCGATGCTTGCCGACGCTCGCAGACGCACCGTGCTAACATTCTATTTTCGATACAGTTTGACAGGTAAGTGATTCAACAATTACATAATGTACTTTACTGTAATACTATTTACATATTATATACAAAGTGTATCTCTGTGTACTTGATTGTACATTATATTTGTGTAATACTAGCACAGTCAGACATATATGTATATAGTGTGCACAGTTTCATTCATGTGTTGCACATACCACTCACACGGTACATGTAGCTTTTGTATCAACGATCGATAGTATCCAATAATGAATTTCCAATAACGGAGATATGTACATATAAAATATTCTTCTAATGCGATATTAATGTTTGTTTTTCTTTCAATAAAACATACGTATTTATTCGTTTATTATTTAAACATTCTGTTTTGTTTAGCGAATAAAGATAAAACTACTATTTGACATATAATCTCTTCGTTATTTTACGTAATTTGTAAAAGCAATTAATACAGTTTTCAAGAAGGACAAGTGGCATAAGCTTCACGAGATTAATGGATGAAAGCAACAACTTCAATTTAATTACAGGGATTAAAATTAAAGTTTAGCACAATACATGAAATGATTCTATTACCACAATGCAGATGTATTATTAATTAAACCATCTTTCAAATTTGTTCACAAAATGATTTCGAATTTTATCACTTGCAAAAGCTAATTTTCCTAGCTACATGTCAACTAATATCGTTTATATATTTCGCAATATTAGTTCCATGTGCAGGCGGAAGTACTTTGCTTGACAGCAATGGGAAGACTTGAATATTTTACTATTGTCATCGTCAGGATTGATTCTTGAGCCTAGTGCTTTACATTGTAAGACGTGGCGCGAATATCATATACGTTACATTCACGTGGTAATCGATTCGCAAAGAAACAAGTAGCACTTTAAACTTTGTTTCGACACGATCTGCCTCCAAGTTATAAACTCCATGCTTCAGTCTGTGTACCAGTCTGAAAGTTACATTGTTCCGTTGGCAAATGTATTGTCCAAAATGAAGCGATATTATTAAATTGAAACATTTAACTTTCAGAATGATATAGAAACAACCAACAAATACACACTATACATTCTGATAGTCTGAAAAACGTGTCAGAATGGCTAACACTGCGCATTTGGTGCGTCGGCAAAGTTCTCGTGACTTAAATCCACAACGCTCGATGGATCGTCTCGAATTGAAAGAGATGCGTGGCAGACTGGTCATGGAGAATGGAAACTCGGCCGCGTACGGCGCTACGAACATAGCGTTTGAAGAGACCAGTCCAGGAGGTAAATCCACGAAGACTACATGCGCCAGTAAGCTCGGATCCGTCGAAGGTAAAGCCGTGTTCCGTCCGGAATGTGGCGAGGACGATCGCGAATCATGGGACAGCAAACTAACGTTCCTACTGGCGACTATCGGATACGCCGTAGGTCTCGGTAACGTCTGGCGATTTCCCTACTTGGCACAGAAGAACGGCGGTGGAGCGTTCTTGATACCGTACTTTGTGATGCTGGCTATTGAAGGTATACCAATCTTCTACCTGGAACTGGCCATTGGACAACGGTTACGGAAGGGAGCTATCGGTGTATGGAACCAGGTGTCACCGTATCTGGGTGGTATCGGAATCAGCAGTGCCGTGGTGTCATTCAATGTGGCACTATACTATAACACAATCATCGCTTGGTGTTTGTTTTACTTAGCACAAAGTTTCCAATCAGAATTGCCGTGGTCCGAGTGTCCGAATGTATACTTTACCAATGGATCTTATACATCGGAACCAGAATGCACGGTAGGGTAGCATATAAACACCATAATGCTAGTATGTATGTATGTATATATATATATATATATATATATATATATATATATATATATATATATATATATATATATATATATACCACCATATATAAACACCATAATGCTAGTATGTATGTATGTATGTATATATATATATATATATATATATATATATATATATATATATATATATATATATTTAGTGAGATTATTTACTTGCTTATAGGTGAGCAGTCCTACACAGTACTTTTGGTATCGCACTACTCTGATGGTTACGCCTGATATCAACACACCACAGGCATTCAACTGGAAAATAGGCATGGCTCTGGTGATTGCCTGGATTTTGGTGTACATGTGCATGATCAAAGGCATCGCCTCGTCCGGTAAAGTGGTTTACGTGACGGCTACATTTCCGTACATCGTGCTCATAGTGTTCTTCTTCCGTGGCATCACGCTGAAGGGCATGTCGGACGGTGTACGCCACTTGTTCACACCCAAGTGGCACACCATCCTTGACCCGGTGGTCTGGTTGGAAGCGGGCACACAGATATTCTTCTCACTGGGCCTGGCATTTGGTGGTCTAATTGCGTTCTCCTCGTACAACCCGGTCAATAACAACTGTTACCGGGACGCTGTCATGGTATCACTCACGAATTGTTTAACGTCAATGTTTGCCGGTATTGTAGTGTTCTCGATTATTGGATTCAAGGCCACGATGGTGTACGAGAAGTGTTTAGACACACGGAATGCCACGCTCACTTCGTTACTAGGTAATTACTACGATGCGGACAACATTCCGACAGAGGGATCCACGTTCAACTATCCAACGGGCAATGGCAGTCTTGGTATGCTCGTTATGCCGACACTGCCTGAGTGTGATTTACAGAAAGAATTGGATAATGTAAGTAACCTATATCTAGTGATAGCGGATGTATGACATAACCTATAACTAATCTGTGTTTTACAGTCTGCTTCTGGTACCGGCCTGGCGTTCATTATATTCACAGAGGCGATTAATCAATTTCCCGGTGCACAGTTCTGGTCGGTGTTGTTCTTCCTGATGTTATTCACGCTGGGCATTGACTCACAGTTCGGCACGTTAGAAGGTGTTGTCACTTCTATAGTGGATATGAAGTTGTTCCCTAACCTACGAAAGGAAATACTAACGGGCGGCATCTGTCTGATGTGTTGCGTACTATCGATGGGATTTGCACACGGTGCCGGTAACTACGTGTTCATTTTATTCGACAACTTTAGCGGTAATTTCCCGTTACTGATCATCGCACTGTTTGAGTGTATCGCCGTATCGTATGTGTATGGATTGAAGCGGTATGTTAGATCTAATAATGATTTACGTTGACAATTCTACCATACATATGTTCTGTTACAGATTTGCAGACGATATTGAACTGATGACAGGCCATCGTCCTGGTTTATACTGGCAGATTTGCTGGAAATATCTGTCTCCATTGGCGATGATATCGATTCTTGTCGCTAGTTTCGTTGAAATCGCTGTAGATGGCTCTGGATATCCGGCATGGGTGTCTAGTAAAGGTGTCACTGAGCGACAAGAGTGGCCTGTATGGGCGATAGTACTTATTGCAGTACTAGTACTCGCCTCAGTACTCTGGATACCATTGGTAGCTATATGCAGGTTGGTACTCTAACCTAACTAATTATATTTGTAACAATATAATATATTTACATATTGTTACAGAATGTTCGGTATTGTGATTATTGATGACAATGAAAAGGCCTGGTTTCCGGCCGCTGATCTTAAAGAATTTCATGGTATTGTTCCACACGAGGTAACTCAAGCGGAGAAACTGCTCTTCTGTATACATGAAGATGGTAGCGAGGGATTCTGTTGTGCCACACGATACGATGGTGAAGATTTGGAAGAAGAATAAATTCATGGAACAATTTAACAGAATTATCATCGATACGCATCAATGTTTATGATTATTATACGCGATATATCTGACATTTATAAATTATGAAATGAAATGACAATAATTACATTCACTTCAGTTCTGTACGTCCAATGTTTTCAGAGCATTTGTTCAATATTGCAAATGTACAACAACGTACAGGTATATTACAGAATTGGTGTGACATACTGATTGCCTTATCAACGAAAAGATGTTTAACAATATTTACTGTTCGCATATCGACTTATAGCTTTTTTGTTGATACATACAGGTTATGTTTGACAGTAATTTATATAGTTTAATGTAGGTACATCGAGCTGGTATGCGTGTGTGTGTGATTGAGTATGTTCAGATAGATGAATGTGGGTGTAAAGTGTTCATAATTATAGAAAACTACATAATATATAGTTTCGTTGTGATACAATATTGCACAAAGTACTCGTTATACTAAACACTACTACTGTTATAATCGTACATTAGAGTATTTTTAGATCTGTAAGTCGTAACAAATGATAGTGTGCAACCTGGCCATTATTGTATAAGGTAAAGCAATATGGACACATCATATGGAGAATGATGGAACTGCCCCTGATATTATTACTTGAATAATCTTCTCATATCACGATCATATACATATCTACTACAATTCTTTTCTCGCCAAACTCACCAGGATTACCTACGTGTTCATATTCTATTATTTCCTGTCATTCATTCGTCATGTATATATATATATATATATATATATATATATATATATATATATATATATATATATATATATATATATATATATATATATATATATATATATATATATATATGGTCCAGCAACCAACATTACATGGATGGGTATCCAATTTGTATATCAGAAATCTCAACTTGTCAATTTAACACATGAAATATTGAACAAACATTGACAATACGTCCAAAGACATCATGTTTGTTAGTTCACATATCCTATGCCATTCGCATTTCTAACAAAAACAAACAATATCAATTAAATGATTATCTAATTCATATGGAAACTGAATAACTGCCTTTGGTAAAACTGAAAATTAACATTTGCTTTGTCCAAGTCAAGTAACTAGGTCATTCACATTGAACATTTCATCATATAACTAGCGAACATATATCTATTTTTATGAATCCCGGCTCTTATGAAATTATATTTTCGAAATTTTAGGAAAAAAACTCGCGATTTATTTTTATATAAACCAATTTAAATTTTCAGGATGCGTAAATAGGATAATAGTTAGTATTTAGCGTGAGGAATATTCAGACAATAATACGAATTGCTACTATGTTCAGTGAGTTGTTTATGAAATAATATCTGTCCTTAGCCAATTTCTAGTCATTCTCAACTACAGCTACACTGTACAAGGTATTTAATAATATGTATAAGTTAAATTATTCGTATCTACCGGCGTGTATCGAGATCTGTTACAATATGGTATTGAATATTGATTGATAGATCTGGAATAACATATACGTATTCATACATCTCGAACT
The DNA here is from genome assembly GCA_963422195.1 of Carabus problematicus. NCBI lineage: Eukaryota > Metazoa > Arthropoda > Insecta > Coleoptera > Carabidae > Carabus > Carabus problematicus. The sequence continues at coordinate 1,210,230 of OY728585.1, forward strand.
GAATCTGTAGATACACATGTAGTGAAATGTGTACTGTAAGACAATAATAAGCTAACACTTATGAGTAATTATAATAATCATAGTAGATTGATATGGCCGATAACGTGTATACTGACAATAATTTATGTGTAGATACTGACTATTCGAGATAGTATGTACTTGATATATTTATATATACGTAGTTTGGTCCATAATACTGTTGTTGTACAGACATGTTGTTGACATATATGTATAAGTACTGATGAGTGAGCATATTATCGATATGGTTATACCTGGTGTTGTACAATATGTATAAGTTCACTGTATTTCGGTAACTGATTGATGTATTCATTAATATTGTGTGATAATGGATATTTTATCGATGTTAACAGTGTATAAATATGTAAATTGTATACAGTGTGTGTATATACATACATATATTGTTAAATGTGTGTGCAAATATAACATTCATGTTGAAGAACTTATTGTTTATATTATACATACCTATCCTTATATAATATCTGTAGCTAGTTATCTGTAGATCATAATACAACTTGTCTAGATAATATATACTACAAAATATTCCATCATCCTACATGTCAGTTACGCTTTAACAGCATTTTACAAAGTTTATCCTAATGCCAGCTGTGATATCGATTTATGAGCGGCGTGTCAGGTATTTTTAGCTGGAGACAAAGTGTTTTTTCGTCTTAAATATCATTGATCTTGAACGTGTTAGCGAACACTTTTAAAACATTAATTCCAATTCTCCCCATACCTCTGTCCCATCTCATACCGACTGCCCCACCCTCTGCACTCACCATATTAACAACGACGGGGGGATTCCCGTCATTTCATTTACCCCACAATATTAGTTACGTGTTATTAATGTACGTCCACCTGATGTAAAATACCGACAGACTGCTATAGCATTTACCAGGATGGTAACAGATATGAACAAAGTTAATACACGACATGTAGAATCGTGAACGGAAGTGGTGCATTATTAAGAAATACGTCGCAGTAAAGAAAGAAATGCACGATACGTGATATAATACACTGGTCTCACATTCATCTGGCAACCGTGTAACCATTACACGCCAGATATTGCGCTGTTTTATATTAATAAAACACAACTGCACTGAGCAATACTCGCTTCATATAATACACACATGCATTATACAAGAATTATGGCAGCAACCAGTATTACGCCAGTGTACGGCGGGTGGTATCCCCGTTACTCCAGGGCGCTTATTTTTCTAGTGGAATTTTTAAACCGTGTTACATGTACACATTAAATAAAGATCCGACGGATAAAGTTAACGCTAAAGTAGAACAACATGAGCAGCAATTACGGGGCTACAATGGATGTGTTGCATTATGCACGCATATGTAATAGTGTACAAATAATAAAAATACATGTACCATACTTACAATACATAGATAATATCGGAGTATTACAGGTGATAGTTTTATTCACATACATAATGTACAAATAAAAGTTGATTTGATGGCGTGCCGGTGAGTGGTGTGTCAGGCGTAATAGTGAACTAGGTCACATCGACACTATACGAGTATGGTTCACTGACCGACAACTGTGAGGGTTACACATACATACATACATACATGGATAGAGATAGTGTTGTATATAGAAAACAGCACCATTTGCAGGTTCCCATGTCACCTGGCACCGCCTACTCATGCAAGATGGATAAAGTCGTCCTGATGTTATCATGTCATGTGATAATGTTAATCGCGTATACACAAGGCGAGTCTATTTGGTTTGCATCCATCACGCTGATATGTACAACGTAGACCACCGCGTGACCTGAACCACAACCTTATATATTCATAATACCACCACCCGTCATTTAACCTGCATTGATTTTTTTACGCGCGCCTCGCTCGATAACAAGTGAACGAGAAATAATATTTTACTCATTAATATACATGCATGACAACAAATACAACGCAATGATTATATCATCGAACATATTTGTACATTACCGTATTATTAATTATACAAATAGAATCAATCTGATACTTCTCCAAGTTGTACCTAGTACTTTTACAGATACTTGTTCATTTCCTGTTTGCCAGGAAGTTAGGAACACTGAAGAATTGTTTTTGTTACAATTTTCATTTAGTGGCAAAAGTAAATAATACACGTATTTGATTTGATATAGGAAAGTTTCGCTGGCGCGAAATGAAACTTTTTATGTTCAATAAACAATTTGTCGAGACTTGACTTGGCTGCTGTTCCCAGTGGTTGCTGCAAATGTTTCTACTGGTCCCTCATCACTTTATGTCATTTTTCAACTCTCCCTGATTGCTATCAGACAGCGTGTGTGTGTATGTATGTGTGTGTTTGTGGGCTTGTAGCCGAGCCAATTCGAACTGTCTTTCTGACCAAACACCGCTCGGTTATGTCTTATCAGGATCTATACAACTCCGTCGTTAGTCGGAAATATAACAGACATTGTATTCCTCTCATACTTTATAGATTGTTATGAAAATATTTTAATGCAAGACATCATCTATTAGCATATGTCATTATGTAGGCAGTTGTGATATTCTTGGAAGAACAGTCTCGTTGACAAATCAATATAATATTATTCTTTGTCCTTACTGTTTTCGTTCCGTCGAGATAAAAATAGCAAAGCCTAATGTAGAGTAAGAGTTGACAACGAAATTTGTTTCATCATTCATCATACAATTACAGACAGGCGGATTGTCGAAATTACTCTAGTGAATAATTTACTGAACACTAACTCACGTTGTACATTGTGAACGAATCGTGTCACGATATCTCCAGAACATATCTGTATACATTTATAAGAATACTCTACGTATGTAATGTTTAATCGTACATCTGTCGAAATTGTATCACGTCTTCGGTAATGTTTTTCTGATTACTTGTATCATCACGTCCGATAGAAATTGCACTGGCCACATTACAAGCAATCATGATTTTTGTATTTGTGTCTGGGTTTGTACATCATGTGACTACTTGTACCAGTTCTCCAATAAACAATATCTCTTGGCGAACTTTCCTTGGAGATACGGCAGAAGTAAGATAACAGGCAAAACTAATTTATTTGTCACGAAAATAAATGGTTCCTACCGAAATATTGGGGTGTCCTCGAAGTTTCACCGGTATGGATAAATACAGCAATGTATATGATTTATTCCACAAATACTTGTACCTACTTGTAATAATGTCTTATTAAAAACAGTCGAGTATTGCGAAGATGTCATCAAACATGTACCTATGTTGATCTGTCATTCCGGCAAAAGGATCGTTGTTTCCTGCTTGTTCAATAAAGTGTTCTTCATCAGTTGATAATTACAGACTCCAAGTGCATTTAATGCTTACGATGCGCGCACGTGGTAATGTTCTGTACGAGACCGACCATTCCCACCAGTACTACTACTAGCATCCCCGTACTGTATCGTTGTCATTAATTATTCCGACCACGAGCACCAGCAGCAGCAGCTCTAGATTGATCTAGAACCATTTCTCTAAATTCAGCAGAGATCTTTACTGATGCTGCTGCTGTTCCCGTTGTTTTTGTCCGTAACATCCTGCCGTTTGTTTTTAATTAATCATCCAAAAATCGCAGCTGTCGTGGAACACAGGCCAGACCGTCCTGCCCGGCACCGGGTCACTAAATTCTAGTAGGCCTTGCAAGGTCCTCACAACCAGATGATTTACTGAGGACGTTTGTCGCGAACCAAATGCGTAAAACAATAGCTAGGTCATCTAGCCCAGTGTGCCATGAGTCTGTCGAGAAACAATTGCACGAGATTCATCTTTGGTGAAGAAGAAACAGACTAGAATGTACAAGTATGTATGATTGAGAATAAAACATCGAGTTACTATGCACCCGACTACCCGAATGGACGGATATATGGTAGATCTGTGTTGTTGTATGTTTAAATATCGATCTGTCAGGGCATCCCCAGCACACCTGGTACGGCGAATGTCCGACTCATTATTAAAGAATTATAATTTAATTTAAAGTCTCGGATCACACGTGCGTCTGTCGATGTGCTCGGCTTTATTGCATTTCTCTACGTACACCATTAATTCGACATTTCTCTGAGCGCCTGACTCATCACAAATCAATCAACACCAGCTGTTGACAGTTGTAATTGGCTAATGGAGAGCAATGACAGGCGACTGGTGAGACAAAGAGTACCTACGTGTTATTAAAAATACAGTAGTAGTACTGCTGCTGCAGTACTGCTGTTCGTCAACAGTGGAGACTTCTGTTGTTATGCAGAACAGTACTATGGCAGTACGAGGATTATAATTACAACACTCATAGAAACGTAATTAATAATCTCATTAAATACTCGGCCAACGCAACCACAAACTTGTAAATTAAATAAACCGATTAAAGATTTACGAAGCAAGAACTGGAACAATGACTGGCAGCTCGTGAAAAGATTCGTCCGAGTATGTAGCAAGCGGAAACGAACAAATGAAATGTTTTGCCATGTACAATAATTCATTATGTACGTATTTCATCAGATACTTGCTATAATATATACTAAACTTGTACGTCGTAAATATTACTCCTATGAAATATACGTGTATCTACATATTGTTATACAATATATAACCGTGCCTATGTAAGAAGAAATATGTTACGTGTACCTGTAGCATGCATGCAGTAAATATGGAATATAAAGGATTATGTAAATATAAAGGCGGTAGGTATGTACATAGTTGGAATGGTGTCAGCTGGAACAATGTACTGGTGCCCTTAATGAAGGTAAAGGGCGTCACTGCATCGGTTCTAACCATTCTATGCTCTATACAGGTTGGTAGTACAATAAGTGCATCGATAAATAATTTGGAAAGGAATTTGATAGACCGCTGTACAATGGCACACACATATATAGCTAGACGGCATACCTTACTACATATATATATATATATATATATATATATATATATATATATATATATATATATATATATATATATATATATATCCCGCAGTGTGTACGTATTATTCAGGTAATTGTATGTGTGTGAGGCTGAGGTATGTGTTGGCGCTCGATGTTTTCAAATCGATCGGTAGAGGCGCAGAGTAGGGCGGGTGAACCACTACAGCTACAGCGCGGCGCGGCGGCGACTAGAATCCACCACCACCACCGCCAGCGGTACAGCCCCACACCCCGCCCCTAAACACCGACAACTTACGTCCAGCAACCAACCAGCCAGCCAAGCCAGCCTAGCACAGTCAGCCACCAGCATTGCTCAGTTCTACTTGTGATGCGAGATTAGTCGCGCCGGGGCTGCTGCACGGACCTTGCACGCGTACAAATACACGGCCGTGTCGCTGTATTTACGGTCTCACTCACAATTGTTGTAATACTGAACTTTACACATGCCATTGTATAAGTCACAGTTCATATTCCGAGTCTGGATGTAAGCCTTAGTTTCTATAAAGATTCTGCGTATATATATATAATTGACAGTACAATATAGTGTGTTAATTTGTGAATGTGTGTGCGGTGTGTATGATGGTGTCGAGGTGAACTGGAAAATGGCACTGCTCGATACAAGTGACTTGGACTGCACACGGGGACATTTGAACTTGATAAATAACGGATAATGTATGTGAGTGACGGATGCAGGTGAATCCAGTAAGCACTTGTATGTCACAACAAATATAGATAATTTCACAAAGCTAGCAAGTGTGAAACATACAGACAGTAACGGTCTATCTAACTAGTTAGTTATTTAGTATCTATATCTACGTATATGTATTTTATTATGTAAGCGTAGCTAGTATAACCTCACTTCGGGACTACTTGCACACTATGTTACATATTACGTATGATTGTACCTGTCAAAGTTGCAGTACATGATGTAACAACACTGAAAATCGGACATCACACTTGTACGGTAGCTTGTCGGTTGTTCTGTCGTGAAAATGACAAGCAGTTTGTGGTTAAGATGCTTTGCAATGTTACTCACACTGTGCCTCCTCCTTCTCTTGGACCTGGTGCATTTGTGTGACGGTGCGTCGATGTCGTACCGTGGTGCTCGTGCACCGGGACGTTCACCAGGTCCACCACCGCCGCCTCCGTTCGTTGGTCTCACCTCCGATTCGGCGAAACATGGCCTGGTGGATCAGCACCAGCAGCTCACCATTGTGATGACTGCGGACACGGTTGACCCCGGTGGACCGTGCGACCTGGACGGTGACCTCATCGTAGTGGATGCTGACAAGGCCGCTGTCAATGTGAATGTCACTCATGACCTGTTCCAGAGTCATGTACTCGCACACGATGTGCAGTATCAAGGTACGTTAACCGCATTGTCCTGTCGTCTCTCCCTTCGTAATAGCATTAATTATCTGACACAAAGGCGGCTCATCGGTGATACGACATGAATCAGTCAATCGTGTGTTGAAATATTTACATACATACGTAGAATGGATGTATGAGTAGTTCACTAGTAGTATGACATAATTTATACGTGTAGACTCGCACCCCTCGGGTTATTCTTTATTGGATTATTCCAAACACTGTACAACTGAACGCGAAAAAAACAACATAAATGTCCCTTGAAAAAACACAAGAAGGGAAAATGAAAAGAATAAAACGAAGCAAAAACTAGTAATGGGACGATGCAGGAATAGGCAACGCATAAATCATACATATATCAGATAGCACTTTCTATCTGCTGACTGCTGCTCACTCACACAAATACCAATAGTAAATGTATAGTAGTAACTGTGCGTGTTATTATTGTACTCTTATTATTTACACAACTATAAGTTTAACCATCAGTTTGTAAATTATTTCGCTAGCAAACCATCACTTGGAATAATTATGTATTTGAAAGTTAGGTTCATGTATTGTAAGATCTGCATACCAATTTATCGAAAAGATGAACATAAAACTGTAGTAGACTTCATCAGTGACAGAACTTTGCATAATGATTTGAATAAATTTCAATACACGCTCGGTACATTCCCAATGGCGTCATGATTGTTTTCAGTTTCTTATACTTACTACGTGTACATCTGTTGTATATATTCTGGTATATACATATACAGTTTGTCTTCTCTGATGTAGTTCGTTCGTGGTGTTTGTTAGAAGGGTTGGTGATACTCTGATTCTCCCCTTGTTGGATTATCCAGCCGGCTAATTGAGCATAGTGATACACGGCTCCCACTATTGTAAGATACGATGTGATGTGGTGTAGTGTGGAATTACACACATTACATTATTGCGAGAATTAACATTGAAGTGCATGCGTACACCTGGCACAGTCAAAGAAATACATAGAAACCAACAACCGAAACATTGCTTACTTCATGTAATTCAATTACACACAAACCATCGTCTGCGTGACATTTCGTCGGAGAATCACCGCCAACGTATAGACGATAGGTAGAGAGATTGAAACACAAGACAGAGCCTACTTCTCACTAAACCCTCACCCCTAGCCACCCATTCCCATCGTCATTCAAACAACAATTCCACTGCAAGTGTTTGTACGAGTTGTGCAATTGTTATTATTTGCATGCATATACCGATAAATAAACACAATTAGCCAACGTGCATTGCATATTAAATTTATTCATTAAAGTTCCGCGTGCAGCCAGTAACTAATACATATTTGCAATATAAACCAATTTCATTGTATAGCAACTTTGTGTAGGTATATATATATATATATATATATATATATATATATATATATATATATATATATATATATATATATATATATGTGTGTGTGTGTGTGTGTGTGTGTGTGTGTATGTGTCATTACGACTTACACTGCGTTAAAGCGAGACTAATGAGTATTTATCAAATATTTATATGACAATTAATGATTACATCTAGCGTATATATCTATTATATACATACATATATAGTAAATCGATATGTTCGGCCGAGTGTCAGACCCGTGACAGTAATGGTGCTTCTTTGTTATCTGATAGGGGTACGGTGTACAAGTGTGCGTACCTTTAATAAATGTCACCCGCCATCACAAACCAAGCTGCCTGTTGTACAATATCTAATGATGACGTACCCGTGATTAGTGGTGCAACATACATACATACTGTATAGTAATTTTACACAAAATAAACCCGCATAATATATGCAATACAGCCCGTCAGATAACCAGATTAACATGTATGTATTGCGGAATGCCGATTCAATGTTACTTACAAGTAACTAACTATAGTGTATTCCACTGTCATAGTCCTGAATACTTCACTTATATTAATTAGTTTATTATGGGTGTTATATCCTAACAATACAAATTCTTTGAAATATTTCAATAGATAATTAGCCCCAAATAAAATTGTAACCACGTTCATATACCTATATATATATATATATATATATATATATATATATATATATATATATATATATATATATATATACATATATATATATATATATATATATATATATATATATATATATATATATATATATATATATATATAGCAATATTGTGACAACAACAGTTACTGTGACAGTACCAGTTCCGGTTGTTACACGTTGATTTATAGAACAATACACGAGCATATCTAATAACGATAAAAGTCGTATGAAAGCTGTATTATTGGCAGAGACACAATGGACGCGACCATGACAAGGTCGACTGACAGAAAAGGGTCAGACTCCTTCACCGCAGCGGCAGAACTGGTTGTCACTGAATAGAAAGTTGAAGGGTGAAAAGGAAAAGCACTTGCGATCGCTTCACTCAAGATATTATACAAACGTTCAACATATACATACGCACACGGTCTGCCTATCAAATAGAAGCGAGACCTCGCCCTGTACCAGGATAGCGATATATACACATATGTACCACATACATGGAACAATGAGTGCAGTGAATATTTAACTTGTAACATTGCATATATGTACACATACTTGTAAGTTCAACATTCAATTTTAGTCTAAAGTTGCTTACATTCGTATACATTCTTATCATATTCGCGCTAGTATACATATGGAAATTTGTACAAAATATAGGTCAAGATCATACAAACACAAGCATACACAGGAAGTGATACTGTACGAAACTTTAGATACATCATTATCGACATCTTGTTACAGGCATTAACATAATGTGTTTTATAGGGCATGTTGTTCATGGATATGTGCAAGGTTATATCTTTTTGTGTATCATTCACTAGGTACCCGCCTAGGCAACGTACTAGCTAACAATGTCACAATCTGATTCCCTTCGGCCCCAGTTTAAATCCAGTTGGGCCCCATACTGCCATGCGTGACACACGGGAATTCACCAGAAATACCGTGCGCGACGTATTGTAAGATTTATGCTGGCAAGTTCTCTTTGTTGAAATTTGTCACCTTCCTGAGCTTACATAATGTATACATAATGGTATATGTCGTTTGTTTATTACCTTCTACTACAAAATACAATGCTTGTTGTGCCCAACAAGTAAACACTAAACAGTCAAATCCTTTCTCAGTTATATGACAAAATAACACAGTTCCGTGAGCGGGTGAGTTGTGCTATAATGTACTGTATTATGCCGGGGTCTTCCTTGACTAGATTATCCCAGTCTGTCTGTCACTGATTGCACACATAGCCGGCCGTGGACTGTCCACATCGACGCACCACCTAAGCGCATGAAATATGAGTGATATCCTATTAAAAGCCTCCATAACCAGGTATTGATCAGTAGTGGAGTCGCCTATATATTGTGTAAGACGTCATAGTTGGCGTGCACATACTGTATGTGCCCGTGCGTGACACTTGGTAATCGATGTACCGGGGATGTGAAAAAATACTCACGAAATTCATCGACGCCCGACTTACCATCAACACTACTTCAACCCAATCCATTACCACAGCACACTCAATACATATTTAACATTAAATACCATACAGCAATCACAAACACTCAACTCTGTTGTGAAATCCGTAATTATAATATAATAATAATACACTAACTATATTACCTACATTTGTACATATAGCGCTTACTAAATCATCTTCCATTTCAATCTAACGATAACAACGCCAACCATGATTATGTAAGATTGTACTTATGATAATACTAGGTAGGTAAATTAGAATATTCACACTGAATGACAAGCATAGTCGTTAAAAATTCACCAGGTACTTACGTATTACCGCTGAAGTTAAACAAGACAAACCTGTTGAATAGTTAATGACGGAGCGGTAAATAATTTGCAGTCACAAACTTTATGAAATTCAAATGATTGACGAAAACTTTTACGTGACATCATTTTTGACAGAAGCTCTTGCGTAAGCAGAAGTTTTTGGGGCGGGCAAAAAATAATAACCGTCGCTAGGTACATTGCACAAAGCAGCCGCCCGGAATATACTCTGTATTCTATATTAGAATCTGCACAGTACACATGCATGAGAATTAGTTTAAACACGATAAAGTTTCCGTGGAACCGAACAGACGTTACGGCTAGTGCCAGCGCAAAATTCTATTCATCGCTAACGCGAAACAATGTGACCATTGTCCGCAAGTTCAGTGTTTGCGGAGCCGATATCTGTGCCAGTACGTGTACAAGGATGTAATGTAACCGTGGTCCAAGCCGTGTTGGATGCATTGCACTCTTAGCTGTTACAGAAATTCATATAGAATCTATATGAATTTCCGTAATTTCTATATTTATAGATACACACATATATATGTGAATAGTTTACTACGCGCAATACTGTTATGCATAACTGGTTGCCTGGAGATCCTTCAATATTAAATTATAAACTTATCAACGAAGAGACTTACTTTAGTTCTTCTGGAATCCTATATCAACAAAATGAATCCATTGTCTGCTAAGCCCATAATTCACAGTTTCTCTTTCTGGCAACTTGCTCACATATGCGCACTGGCTTTCTGCTGTTCTAGCAGAACTTCCCTTGTCCCGTTTGCTTACATGCTTCTTGTTTTCTTCACACTTTGAAACTTTCATTTCGTCCGTGTAACTTTCTACTGTCATAAGCTCGCTCACATAAATCACATGTAAATGGTATGAGTGTGCGTTACTAGTGCTAATAACACCAAGACAGTAAATGTTGCAAGTGATACAGCATGTTGTGTTATTACTTCATGGCCACAGTGTTTCCTAACCTCAGTTGCCATCAGTTACTGAGCCCCATATTCCCGGGGATCATGCGGCATCACTCGGATCTCATGTTTACTAACTTTACCAATTTAACATGCGTAAACCTTGCTATCCCGTCCCGTTGCTTAACTACACCGTTTGTCGTTGTTGTTCTAGTTGTTGTTATTCTCTCCGCGTATACACAACAGTTAAATTGATTTGTTCTTCATCTGAGTTACCTTATAAAATGTAGAATATCTTATAATAATCCACCTATTATCCGCATGTATACTGTTCATGTGCTGCTTTTGTCAAATGCCGACTGTACCGTTACCTTATGAAAATATGTGAGCGTTAGTTGGGTCTGAGGAACTTTGCCATCTTGCTGCTTCTAACTATGAAAACTTATGTCCGAAAACGGCCAGTAAACAGCCCAATAAAGTACAAAGTTCTGACTTTCTCTCGTATACACAAACATATTTTTTTGTTATGTGTGAGTGGAAACAGATGTGTCTGACCAGTATCACTCTACTCTATTAGATTAACACTCGTCATAAATAGCATGTGGTCAGTCTGACGGTAACCAGATAGTGGCTACGTTTACACCGTAGACCCAAATTCGACCTAAACACCAAATTCGACCTAAAACCGCTTAGTCCAGTAGGTGTAAACACTACTAGACCAAATTAGGTCGGGCCTGATTTTTACTTGCCCCGACCTAAAGTAGGTGAGGACTATGCGATTCTTTCAACGGTGTAAACGGTCAAATACTTTGGTTATGAGAATTTTCACTAGATTTCACTATTTCCGAAATAGGCATGAGCTGGTTTGACAGTTTGCACAAAGATTAGTTTTAGGTTAAAATTGGTAAAAGATTATATATAAGGAGATGAAAAAAATTAAGGGTTCAAATTTTTAATTTGTGTAATCAAAAGAAAATAATAATGGGATTTTTAAATCATGGGAAAACGATATGAAAGATATATATTTTTCTACATTCATAATTTTATTTTTCAATAATACGTGCAAATACTGCCCAAATAATTTGCTCATATCGCTTTTACGGAAACCATGCCATATTATTCTATTTATAGCATAGATGGCTCTCATGTCTGTCTAGATGGGACCAAATTGCACCTAAATTTGGTCCGGCAAATTCTTAGTCCGCTGCGGTGTAAACATGTTTCTTTTTGTATGAGGCCAAACCTAGCTTGGTCCAGGACTAATTTAGGTCCTACGGTGTAAACGTAGCCAGTTACACAACCACAACACAAAGGAACTGAACATATTTAGCCCATCCCTGGAGTTTGGCTGGAAAGAATTACACTGCCAGCATTTGTAAATCGATCCGATACTGTAGCATTCACTTGTTGACATGCATACATGTATCTATTGGTGGTTATTTACATTTACAGTCGTCCAAGCAGTTTGTTTCGTTAGTTTTCTAGAGAAGTATGCATATGTTTCAGTTAGTGGAAAGTCTGTCTCACGGGATACCGTTGTTCTCTGGGATGCGTCAAAGTTAGACTGTAGCTACGTCCCAAATCACCTCCTTAATCACGGAAAACTTTCAGTGAGTTCATTTCGTCGGTTGCGACAAATATTCATATTTATAGTTGATAGTTTTCTCTCTGACGTCTCGCTAAATTACATACATGTATATATAAATATATTTCTCCGTGGGGAATTTTGAAACAAGCAGAGAACTGTGCCATCGCGATAGAAAAAAAAGGTTTCTAGTCTGTTTCGCATCGACACTGGCGCCATATAATCTGCTACTCTGTTCCACTGCAAGCACACACTCCCGACTCACTTACCCATACATTTATTCATAATCTCCAATTTTCAGACCATTTATACCGGCGATGAACCGAAGCTTATATCGTCTTGCAGGTCTCGACGAGAAAATTGCTGTTTCAGCTACAGTCATTCGAAATGAAAGTACGCAATTGCTATTCTAATCTGGTATACCAATCATGGCATTAGTTAGTTGTTAAATTGTCCATTGTCTGCTGCAAATGATTGGTTATTTGTCTCTCTGTCTGTCTGTGAATTTGATTTACATGTTGCGGCCGCGGAGTTGAATCCATTTCATTCCCGAATTCGGCAGACAAATAAGCTACTTTATGGATCTGTAGCTTTTTTTTTCTTCGTTCTTTATTTTATCAGACGGCATTCACACAAACATGGCTCGCCCACAGGCCTGGGAATTCAGATTAGTCAATAGACTATTTGTCCCCTGGATGGAGGAGTTGGTACGTTGTTGATTGGTTTATGGACGCACATAGGAAGTGCTCATTTTCTCTGTGGAGTACAAACATATCCTGTAATATCCATAGAGCGATATTTCACCTGGTACCAAGCACACCTCTACCATCTACCGTATGTATTTTGTAGTTTGACATTTGCTGTCATTGCAGCACTCCAGTGCAGTGTTGTTGAACTATTCTAACAACTGTTACTACTCGTACGTACGTAGCCTAGCCACTGCATCATATGGAACTGGCTAATTATTAAAGTTGATAATTCAATTTTAGTGTGTAAGCAAGTAGTGTACAGAAATGAAAAGTTTCAGGTACGAGAGTTCTGAAGTTGCTTGCTACAATGAATCACACGTCAAATTATCAACGAGTTGCACATAGATCCGCTCGTGCAGTGTAACTTTGTGATTTATCTGTGAAATCGAAACTTCGTACAACGAGAAAAAGCGCATTTATACTCTCTGACAATTACACCAATGACAAGTGCCTTGAAGAAATAAATAATCATCCATCGTTGTCCTGCGTTTTGTGTGTTTCGTGTCAAGTGCACTGGTTTATTATCATTTGCCTGATCCAATATTCGGCGGCTAAACTGATATTTGTCCGACGGCAAACCGTAATCCACTTTGTCGGAAAATGAAAATTGCCTTACCATCTGGCAAAAAGTGGTGTCAACAGAGGTGGATTAATCTGAATCTGAAGCCGGGTAGATAGATGTCTAGAGTTCAGCTTGTATTATGCATTCATTCTACTTCTTGCTCTCGAACTATTGATCTCCATTCACGGCATCTCAAAATCAGACGTTTCAAGATTCTATCACATCACATTCACCAATATTGTACATATATAGCAGTTGTGTTAGTGATGATACCAATTCAACAAGTACTCTCTGCACAGAAAGCACTACATACTACTGCTTATAGTATTTCACACAGTTGTTGACAATCTCGTTCTAAGCAATAATTACCGTTTACGATTGTTTTTACGATGGCAGACTTCATACCGTTCGCCAACTATACTGTAGCTGCTTGTGTTCTGTCACTTCTGAAATAATTTACTACAATACAATTTTTACGAGCACTAAACACAAGTTTACAGAAAATAAACATTCACGTTTGGTACTTGACAGCCAGCAGTCCGGCTGCCTGTAAACATAATACTTTTTTAAAACTGTATACATGTTCTAGCTAACATATATCCCATCCCCATCTGTCCAAATTCTACAATTCTAGCATTGAAATACTACTCGTAACAATATTCCATCCTTGTAGTTAGACATTTACTGCAGGATCAAACATGCAATCATGAAACAGAACAGTTTCAGTGAAAAACATAACGGTGATTAGTTATGAAAACTAATATGTATTCTGATATGGACGCAAAGTGGACTCCGGACTGTGATTATTAACAATGCATATGAAGCTCGCATGTAGATGTACTGTCGTGTAACTGACCTGGCATGACCTGTCGTGTTGCGACAGCGTCATATCCGTGCCATCCGCCATTATCTGTATATATACTAGCACGCGATACATACTATATACATAGAGGTATATATATATATACGTATATATATATATATATATATACGTATATATATATATATATATATATATATATATATATATATATATATATATATATATATATACATACATACAATGAACTCTGTCACATTGCAAGAGCTTACACTATCACATTGAACCTTCACAATGTCACGTGCTATCGGCTTAATAATGGACTTGCATTCCGTCAGTGAAAACGTACCTATACCGGTACCGTCATCGTTAATTTAATCAGTGTGTGTGTGGGTTGTGGTGAATTCTTCGACCCTCTGATACTAGATATTCAGGTTGGTTGGTTAGTAGATGTTATAAAAGATGTTACATCATATTCGGTGACTGCATGTGTGTGTATGTTCGCACTATACGCATATACTGATTTGACGTTTACGGTTGGTGAGTCTCCTTGTGCAAGGTGCAGGTATGCACATTAACAATTCACGTACCATTCAACGTCACTGAATTATATACAGATGACGGATACGTATATAGCTAACGTATTCATTATACTCTTGCGCAAAATTCCATTGGCGTAGCGCGAAAGTAGGAAAAATGTACACGTACTGTATTATTTGAATATAACCGCTATAGATTGTACACGGAGTGTTACCCTGAAGCCAGTGCGATTAGCGGCCGCCTGATAAGCTTTGTGCATATTGTTAAAGGTAAACAAAGGCAGTACGTGAACGGAATATCGCAGCACACTTAACTTTCAGCCAGAATCTTTATTAAAAACCTACCTTCTACAAGTTACAATATCCACATACACACTTACACATACCTACAACTCTTCGTCCCCGGAAGAATAGGTAGTGGTGGTTGATAATGATTAATGTACATTTCCAAGTAAATGAACACAACGTACAACATTCATTTTCATTTACGGTGAAAATTAAATGAATGATGGTTTTATGTGCAGACTATTAGAAATCATTATAACATAACTCTTCTCCAATACAACCCATCGTCCATCCTACCGTGTGCTGTCCCACCAATCTTCCCTATATCACAAATATGTATATCGATATTTTTACATAGGATTTGCTGACTGCGATATACGGATTCAGATGATTTATTGTTTTGACCTACATCGAGATGGCATGCTGGAGTATAGATACATCATTTCCATTTTGTTATACTTTTGGTGATCGTGTGCTTACTGCAAGGGACACTACTATAATACTAACTATCATTATTAACTGAAATCACATCACATATACATGTATATTTAAAAGAACAATTCTACTCACGTACCTAAAGTACTAACCTTGATGTAACCTTCCAGTAAATTCATTTCTCGTAACTGGCTTCTGCCGCGTTCCCAACATAAATTATTATCTTTGTTCCTTTTATGCTGCAATATATAAAACTGTCATTAGATAAGCTTTACGGCCCAGCCCGATTACGTTCAAATTTCAACTTTTTATCGGACTTTTAGTTTAATCTGTGCCATTCACGCGACATGCGAATATAACGTTAACCATTTTTGTAATAAAATAACTCAAGGATTTATAATGGTCCATATGTGTTTGACACACAATGTATGAACGTCTGTATGTAAGTATGTATGTACACCAATCTCTTCAGTGATTCACGGTACAGTGACAATGTGAATGATAAATATTAATCTGTACAACGTGAGAAGTGGCATGTCATCTAGTCTGGTCTGGTTTATAATTATCCTTAAAAGGATCTGAAAAGTGCCGATCGGAAATTACTATGGAAAACGTTTCCTCGTTTCTAACCAACCACTCGTCGGATTGCACAGCCACAGCATGTCAATGAGTTGTACGAGAAAAGAGATCTTAGTCTGTGCTGTAATTAAATTTTTCAATAGAATGTTTCTTAAGCTACATGAGTGTGTACGTGTAGCTGTTGTAGATGAATTATTGTTCTAACTAGATATGCATGCTGACAACTCATACGTCAACAGTGTTGAATCTTACGGTACTCGGTGAGTAATTAATGATCCACCATTAGTGGTACATGTGTATACGTATATATATATAGTACATCGTAGAGTGGTAGTGCACTTAATCGACCGACAAGTAAATGGTGTGCTTGCATTCAGTTTCCTCTATTCCTAACGACTACTTCTTCTTCTACGTAAGAATACTGCAGGAAACTGTGGAACAATTCAACACTAATGTAAGTATTTCCTCTTCTCTAGATATCTCTTCCAAGTATCGAACAGCATGACGATGTGCAGTCTGATAAAAGTAAATGTGATTTTGTAAAGTTGTTGCCGGAAAACTCCATTTGAAATTCCAATTATTATTCCTGCTCAGCTCGTGTGTAACGGTGTTGCACGGCATAGTGCTGTATTTCTTTCTGTTCATTAACGATATTGTCAGCGAGTGGGTGGTGCTAATGAAAGTACAAGAACATCTACAACGACCGAGAGCACACTGCACTGGAGTGCCCGTTGAAAGATGAACAGATGGATGAAAGCTTTGGAGAAGAACAAGTTTGCTCATTATATGTATTTTAAACTTTATATCTGAATCACGAAATGACGGCACGATACATCCGTCCACGTCTCACCTCTACTTTCTCTCTCAGCGTGCGTTTTCAGTTGTCCTTTGATATTTTTAAATTATACAATACGTACTTCATAATGTCACCCCATGAATAACGAATTTTGCATGTATAATTTGAGTAGAATGTAAATCTGTACGCACCGAAAGCAACGGTACGATATGGATTTTGATGAAATATAATCAATACATTCAACTAGTTAGACAACCAGTGGTGTACCGGCTTTTACAGCGAGTGATTGATTTATCTGATGTCCTCACTCAGATCAGATTATCCGCATCATCTCACGTGTGTCAAGCAGTGTATCATTCACACGGAATTACAAGTGTAAATAGTCAGCTTAAATACCAGCTGCTGCTAGTGTTGGTCCGCTGTCATTTCTCATTGATTTTGAAATCTGTTTCACAGATAATACGGTGTGAAGTACATAGATGGTGCTGGAGTAGATTAATGATTTAGCACAATCGCCTTCCGTATCGGAAAGATATTAAATATACATAAAGCTCGATGTTATTGTCCATTATCGACTTACGAACAATTCATTCACACAGCTGGTGGTTCATTTCCATTTGCACGATCGCCTACGATCAGTTCGGGGTTATGTTATTTCATGAGATTTCACAAAGATTCTGTAGTACTGAGTTTCGAGATGTTTCCCGACGAATGTCACGTCGAGCCGTGAGTAAAATGCTTTATAAACTTCATTTACAATGGTCACCCTGTAAAAATAAACTTATTGTAAGCACTCGCGCCTGGTTTCATCATTGAATTCAACGCTGAGTACAGGCCACGGTACCGTGATCGATAAGTAAACCGGGCCTGACCTGCACGTTCCACGTTCGGCTCGTGCATAATGTATAATCGATAGTGTCACGAAACACCAAAACGCACGTATTATTTTTGCAAAGGTTAAGCGTCCGTGACCAGTCGTCCATGTGTGCGTTGCTGGTGGCCGACTAAATCATTAATTGCATGCTAATGCGGGACTTGTTAGGATAACAAACATTGATATGTCAGTTTGGGGAAACGGTCGTTTTAGGAGAACGGAGAACTTGGAAAATGTGATTATGCGAGCGACGCAGACTGCTCAGATTGGCTTACAGCTCCTCCCCACGACGTAACCATCTCTAGATTTACTTGGCAAGTTCGAATCAGGATGTGGTGCTGGGGGTGGGTAGCGCTGCTACAGATATCAAGTGAATTTCCTGCGGATCGGAGCCGCGACGATGGCAGATAGGACGTCATTTAATCAAAACTTACAACGTCGCGTGCAGATATGTCGTGTGTGCACGTGCGTGACACAACGTTTATTAATATTCACTGATCGTTTAGCATTACAAAACAAGCCCTGCTACTTCCAGTCAAAGAGTAACAAAGTAGTATTATTTATTTATAAATACATCAAGTGGTACTATGTAGCGTATGTGTCTGTATTGATGTTGTTGTTTCACTGTTAATAATATCATGTTTGTCTTGATGTGATATAAGAAAGGAACTGGGTCAGATAATTCACCCCAAAAAACAAACTTATAAATGACAGTAACAATAACCGTAACGGATAAGTTTGTTTGGAAGTAAAGTTTTTATAGAACCGTTGATATGGTTTCTAACTGTGACTCGTGTCTGTCTGCAGTCGGTGCTTCGCAATGTTTTTACATTTCCTAACACAACGGCCTGAGGAAATATAAAGAAAAAGTAGTGTATGTGTAGAAAAGAACCCAAAGAGTGCGTGTGTGTGTGTCAATGATAGATGTAGAACTAGAAACAAGTTCATACGTGACGGGAATAAAGAAAATAGCCGTAGATACAGATGATACTACTTTATCGGTTGTGTCCGGTGTAAGTTAGGTACAATAGGTGAATTTCAGATGTAGCATGTAATATGATCTAGTACATATATGTGTACAGTAACTATGAAGGGCACGTCACATGAGGTTAACCCACGTAGGAAGCCCTAGATATGCAGATGTGACCGGTTGTTCAGGTTTATTCATCTAATGCAATTAGTTACAGATCGATTATCGTACTGGCATACGTATATGTAAACATAATACCACATCTCTGCTAACTTGGACATCTTTCTCTTCTTGTGTGCAGGCAGGCACCCACCCAGTACGCCTGTCTGGCTCTGCTTGAGTTGGGGAAACTTTCCATTTAGATGTTAGACAGCCGCTTGTGTCCCCTGGTGCGCGTTTCACTAGCAGCAGCACCAGCACCAGCAGGCAACGTAGCGTACATTTGGCCAGACTACGTGTCGCCCGTGCCATTGGCGACAGACACCCTATGCAGGCCACTACCACCCCCAACATTCTAATATAAACTCACGAAAATAAATGTCTTCATTCTGCTTCTGTCTGTGTGTATGTGTGTGTATTAGCTCACAAATTATATTACATTGCACAAAACTTCTAAATGCAACTCATAATTGAATCCGAGGGGTAAACCACGAACGGATATCTGGTGTACAGAATTTTGAAATCTCTCGGAAATCTTTTAAAATCTTTTTCTAAAGCTAACAGCTAAAACAGCTAAAACAGCTAAATCAGCTAGAACAGCTGATTTAGCTGTTCTAGCTGATTTAGCTGATTTAGCTGATCTAGCTGATCTAGCTGATTTAGCTGTTCTAGCTGATTTAGCTGATTTAGCTGATCTAGCTGATTTAGCTGTTCTAGCTGATCTAGCTGATTTAGCTGATTTAGCTGATTTAGCTGATTTAGCTGATCTAGCTGATCTAGCTGATTTAGCTGATTTAGCTGATTTAGCAGATTTAGCTGATTTAGCTGATTTAGCTGATTTAGCTGATTTAGCTGATCTAGCTGATCTAGCTGATTTAGCTGTTCTAGCTGATTTAGCTGATTTAGCTGATCTAGCTGATCTAGCTGATTTAGCTGTTCTAGCTGATTTAGCTGATTTAGCTGTTCTAGCTGATCTAGCTGATTTAGCTGATTTAGCTGATTTAGCTGTTCTAGCTGATTTAGATGATTTAGCTGATTTAGCTGATCTAGCTGATTTAGCTGTTCTAGCTGATTTAGCTGATTTAGCTGATTTAGCTGATTTAGCTGATTTAGCTGTTCTAGCTGATTTAGCTGATTTAGCTGATTTAGCTGTTCTAGCTGATTTAGCTGATTTAGCTGATTTAGCTGTTCTAGCTGATTTAGCTGATTTAGCTGATTTAGCTGATTTAGCTGATTTAGCTGTTCTAGCTGATTTAGCTGATCTAGCTGATTTAGCTGTTCTAGCTGATTTAGCTGATTTAGCTGATTTAGCTGATTTAGCTGATTTAGCTGTTCTAGCTGATTTAGCTGATTTAGCTGATTTAGCTGTTCTAGCTGATTTAGCTGATTTAGCTGATTTAGCTGATTTAGCTGTTCTAGCTGTTCTAGCTGATTTAGCTGATTTAGCTGATCTAGCTGATCTAGCTGTTCTAGCTGATTTAGCTGTTCTAGCTGATTTAGCTGATTTAGCTGTTCTAGCTGATTTAGCTGATTTAGCTGATTTAGCTGATTTAGCTGTTCTAGCTGATTTAGCTGATTTAGCTGATTTAGCTGTTCTAGCTGATTTAGCTGATTTAGCTGATTTAGCTGATTTAGCTGTTCTAGCTGTTCTAGCTGATTTAGCTGATTTAACTGATCTAGCTGATCTAGCTGTTCTAGCTGATTTAGCTGTTCTAGCTGATTTAGCTGATTTAGCTGATCTAGCTGATTTAGCTGTTCTAGCTGATCTAGCTGATTTAGCTGATTTAGCTGATTTAGCTGTTCTAGCTGATTTAGCTGATTTAGCTGATTTAGCTGTTCTAGCTGATTTAGCTGATTTAGCTGATTTAGCTGATTTAGCTGATTTAGCTGATTTAGCTGATTTAGCTGATTTAGCTGTTCTAGCTGATTTAGCTGATTTAGCTGATTTAGCTGTTCTAGCTGATTTAGCTGATTTAGCTGATTTAGCTGATTTAGCTGTTCTAGCTGTTCTAGCTGATTTAGCTGATTTAGCTGATCTAGCTGATCTAGCTGTTCTAGCTGATTTAGCTGTTCTAGCTGATTTAGCTGATTTAGCTGATCTAGCTGATTTAGCTGTTCTAGCTGATCTAGCTGATTTAGCTGATTTAGCTGATTTAGCTGATTTAGCTGTTCTAGCTGATTTAGCTGATTTAGCTGATTTAGCTGTTCTAGCTGATTTAGCTGATTTAGCTGATTTAGCTGTTCTAGCTGATTTAGCTGATTTAGCTGTTCTAGCTGTTCTAGCTGATTTAGCTGATTTAGCTGATCTAGCTGATCTAGCTGTTCTAGCTGATTTAGCTGTTCTAGCTGATTTAGCTGATTTAGCTGATCTAGCTGTTCTAGCTGATTTAGCTGTTCTAGCTGATTTAGCTGATTTAGCTGATCTAGCTGATCTAGCTGTTCTAGCTGATTTAGCTGTTCTAGCTGATTTAGCTGATTTAGCTGATTTAGCTGTTCTAGCTGTTCTAGCTGATTTAGCTGATTTAGCTGATCTAGCTGATCTAGCTGTTCTAGCTGATTTAGCTGTTCTAGCTGATTTAGCTGATTTAGCTGATCTAGCTGTTCTAGCTGATTTAGCTGTTCTAGCTGATTTAGCTAGAACAGCTAAATCAGCTAGATCAGCTAGATCAGCTAAATCATCTAAATCAGCTAGAACAGCTAAATCAGCTAAATCAGCTAAATCAGCTAAATCAGCTAAATCAGCTAGATCAGCTAGAACAGCTAAATCAGCTAGATCAGCTAAATCAGCTAGAACAGCTAATTCAGCTAGAACAGCTAGATCAGCTAAATCAGCTAAATCAGCTAAATCAGCTAGAACAGCTAGAACAGCTAAATCAGCTAAATCAGCTAGAACAGCTAAATCAGCTAAATCAGCTAAATCAGCTAGAACAGCTAAATCAGCTAAATCAGCTAAATCAGCTAGAACAGCTAGAACAGCTAAATCAGCTAGAACAGCTAGATCAGCTAAATCAGCTAAATCAGCTAAATCAGCTAGAACAGCTAGAACAGCTAAATCAGCTAAATCAGCTAGATCAGCTAGAACAGCTAAATCAGCTAAATCAGCTAAATCAGCTAGAACAGCTAAATCAGCTAAATCAGCTAGAACAGCTAAATCAGCTAAATCAGCTAAATCAGCTAAATCAGCTAGAACAGCTAAATCAGCTAAATCAGCTAAATCAGCTAGAACAGCTAAATCAGCTAAATCAGCTAAATCAGCTAGAACAGCTAAATCAGCTAAATCAGCTAAATCAGCTAAATCAGCTAAATCAGCTAGAACAGCTAGAACAGCTAAATCAGCTAAATCAGCTAAATCAGCTAGAACAGCTAAATCAGCTAAATCAGCTAAATCAGCTGATTTAGCTGATTTAGCTGATTTAGCTGATCTAGCTGATATAGCTGATATAGCTGATTTAGCTGATTTAGCTGTTCTAGCTGATTTAGCTGATTTAGCTGATTTAGCTGATTTAGCTGATTTAGCTGTTCTAGCTGATTTAGCTGATTTAGCTGATTTAGCTGTTCTAGCTGATTTAGCTGATTTAGCTGATTTAGCTGTTCTAGCTGATTTAGCTGATTTAGCTGATTTAGCTGATTTAGCTGATTTAGCTGATCTAGCTGATCTAGCTGATTTAGCTGTTCTAGCTGATTTAGCTGATTTAGCTGAATCAGCTAGAACAGCTAAATCAGCTAAATCAGCTAGAACAGCTAAATCAGCTAGAACAGCTAGATCAGCTAAATCAGCTAAATCAGCTAGAACAGCTAGAACAGCTAAATCAGCTAAATCAGCTAGAACAGCTAAATCAGCTAAATCAGCTAGAACAGCTAAATCAGCTAAATCAGCTAGAACAGCTAGAACAGCTAAATCAGCTAGAACAGCTAGATCAGCTAAATCAGCTAAATCAGCTAAATCAGCTAAATCAGCTAGAACAGCTAAATCAGCTAAATCAGCTAGATCAGCTAGAACAGCTAAATCAGCTAAATCAGCTAAATCAGCTAGAACAGCTAAATCAGCTAAATCAGCTAAATCAGCTAGAACAGCTAAATCAGCTAAATCAGCTAAATCAGCTAGAACAGCTAAATCAGCTAAATCAGCTAAATCAGCTAAATCAGCTAGAACAGCTAAATCAGCTAAATCAGCTGATTTAGCTGATCTAGCTGATCTAGCTGATTTAGCTGTTCTAGCTGATTTAGCTGTTCTAGCTGATTTAGCTGATTTAGCTGTTCTAGCTGTTCTAGCTGATTTAGCTGATTTAGCTGATTTAGCTGATTTAGCTGTTCTAGCTGTTCTAGCTGTTCTAGCTGTTCTAGCTGATTTAGCTGATTTAGCTGATCTAGCTGTTCTAGCTGATTTAGCTGTTCTAGCTGATTTAGCTGATTTAGCTGTTCTAGCTGATTTAGCTGTTCTAGCTGATTTAGCTGATTTAGCTGATTTAGCTGAATCAGCTAAATCAGCTAGATCAGATAAATCAGCTAAATCAGCTAAATCAGCTAAATCATCTAAATCAGCTAAATCAGCTAAATCAGCTAGAACAGCTAAATCAGCTAAATCAGCTAAATCAGCTAGAACAGCTAAATCAGCTAGATCAGCTAGATCAGCTAAATCAGCTAAATCAGCTAAATCAGCTAAATCAGCTAAATCAGCTAAATCAGCTAAATCAGCTAAATCAGCTAAATCAGCTAAATCAGCTAAATCAGCTAAATCAGCTAAATCAGCTAAATCAGCTAAATCAGCTAGAACAGCTAGAACAGCTAAATCAGCTAGATGTAATTTCTAATTTGAACTCATTGATATACACTTTTTTTAATAATTATTTTAATTTTTAGTTGCCGGTTAATAATCTAATTTTAAATTAAATAGCAGATTTACGCATTTGTGTGTTTTTACGGCAAAACATATTTTAATCGTACATTTGTTAGCATTTCAATATTTGTTTGAATGTAGGTAATTATACTATTATTATATCATAAAATTGTGATAGCTAACAAATTTACAGTGTACTCTAAGTATAAATTTATAATATTCGCGAATAGAACATATGCTAAAATAGCATTTTTTCGCAAAAATTGGATAGTGGAATTTTGGGAGTTCGCCAATTAATGTGAGAAATCTGCAACACCTGTTGTTATATTTTGCGGATTTTTCCACTAAAACGTATCTAAAATTATCTTAGCATTGACTGCGTTTCACAGACGTTTACTAAGACCTACTTTTTTGCTAATATTGGCACGATTTCTACAGTAGTGCTTGAAAATGACGCAAGTTTTCATAGTACCATCGTCGAATTTAGTAGAAAAATTGTCAAACATACCAACTAGGTGGTTATACGAAACATTTGTATAAAATATCTTCCACTACTTTCTTTTAAATAAATCTAGCAATTTGTAAACATATTATCAGCAGGGCCTATTTTAACGCGTAATTTTAAAAGACCAACATCCGAGGGGTAAACCACGAACGGATATCTGGTGTACAGAATTTTGAAATCTCTCGGAAATCTTTTAAAATCTTTTTCTAAAGCTAACAGCTAAAACAGCTAAAACAGCTAAATCAGCTAAATCAGCTAAATCAGCTAAAACAGCTAAAACAGCTAAATCAGCTAGAACAGCTGATTTAGCTGATCTAGCTGATCTAGCTGATTTAGCTGATTTAGCTGTTCTAGCTGTTCTAGCTGATTTAGCTTATTTAGCTGATTTAGCTGATTTAGCTGTTCTAGCTGATTTAGCTGATTTAGCTGATTTAGCTGATTTAGCTGATTTAGCTGTTCTAGCTGATTTAGCTGATTTAGCTGATTTAGCTGATTTAGCTGATTTAGCTGTTCTAGCTGATTTAGCTGATTTAGCTGTTCTAGCTGATTTAGCTGATTTAGCTGTTCTAGCTGTTCTAGCTGATTTAGCTGTTCTAGCTGATTTAGCTGTTCTAGCTGATTTAGCTAATTTAGCTGATCTAGCTGTTCTAGCTGATTTAGCTGATTTAGCTGATTTAGCTGATTTAGCTGATTTAGCTGTTCTAGCTGATTTAGCTGATTTAGCTGATTTAGCTGATTTAGCTGATTTAGCTGTTCTAGCTGATTTAGCTGATTTAGCTGTTCTAGCTGATTTAGCTGATTTAGCTGTTCTAGCTGTTCTAGCTGATTTAGCTGTTCTAGCTGATTTAGCTGTTCTAGCTGATTTAGCTAATTTAGCTGATCTAGCTGTTCTAGCTGATTTAGCTGATTTAGCTGATTTAGCTGATTTAGCTGATTTAGCTGATTTAGCTGATTTAGCTGTTCTAGCTGATTTAGCTGATTTAGCTGATTTAGCTGATTTAGCTGTTCTAGCTGATTTAGCTGATTTAGCTGTTCTAGCTGATTTAGCTGATTTAGCTGTTCTAGCTGTTCTAGCTGATTTAGCTGTTCTAGCTGATTTAGCTGTTCTAGCTGATTTAGCTAATTTAGCTGATCTAGCTGTTCTAGCTGATTTAGCTGATTTAGCTGATTTAGCTGATTTAGCTGATTTAGCTGTTCTAGCTGATTTAGCTGATTTAGCTGATTTAGCTGATTTAGCTGATTTAGCTGATTTAGCTGATTTAGCTGTTCTAGCTGATTTAGCTGATTTAGCTGTTCTAGCTGATTTAGCTGATTTAGCTGTTCTAGCTGTTCTAGCTGATTTAGCTGTTCTAGCTGTTCTAGCTGATTTAGCTGATTTAGCTGATTTAGCTGATTTAGCTGATTTAGCTGATTTAGCTGATTTAGCTGATTTAGCTGATTTAGCTGATTTAGCTAAATCAGCTAAATCAGCTAGAACAGCTAAATCAGCTAAATCAGCTAGAACAGCTAGAACAGCTAAATTAGCTAAATCAGCTAAATCAGCTAAATCAGCTAAATCAGCTAAATCAGCTAGAACAGCTAAATCAGCTAAATCAGCTAAATCAGCTAGAACAGCTAAATCAGCTAAATCAGCTAAATAAGCTAAATCAGCTAGAACAGCTAGAACAGCTAAATCAGCTAAATCAGCTAGATCAGCTAGATCAGCTAAATCAGCTGTTCTAGCTGATTTAGCTGTTTTAGCTGTTTTAGCTGATTTAGCTGATTTAGCTGTTTTAGCTGTTTTAGCTGTTAGCTTTAGAAAAAGATTTTAAAAGATTTCCGAGAGATTTCAAAATTCTGTACACCAGATATCCGTTCGTGGTTTACCCCTCGGATGTTGGTCTTTTAAAATTACGCGTTAAAATAGGCCCTGCTGATAATATGTTTACAAATTGCTAGATTTATTTAAAAGAAAATAGTGGAAGATATTTTATACAAATGTTTCGTATAACCACCTAGTTGGTATGTTTGACAATTTTTCTACTAAATTCGACGATGGTACTATGAAAACTTGCGTCATTTTCAAGCACTACTGTAGAAATCGTGCCAATATTAGCAAAAAAGTAGGTCTTAGTAAACGTCTGTGAAACGCAGTCAATGCTAAGATAATTTTAGATACGTTTTAGTGGAAAAATCCGCAAAATATAACAACAGGTGTTGCAGATTTCTCACATTAATTGGCGAACTCCCAAAATTCCACTATCCAATTTTTGCGAAAAAATGCTATTTTAGCATATGTTCTATTCGCGAATATTATAAATTTATACTTAGAGTACACTGTAAATTTGTTAGCTATCACAATTTTATGATATAATAATAGTATAATTACCTACATTCAAACAAATATTGAAATGCTAACAAATGTACGATTAAAATATGTTTTGCCGTAAAAACACACAAATGCGTAAATCTGCTATTTAATTTAAAATTAGATTATTAACCGGCAACTAAAAATTAAAATAATTATTAAAAAAAGTGTATATCAATGAGTTCAAATTAGAAATTACATCTAGCTGATTTAGCTGTTCTAGCTGTTCTAGCTGATTTAGCTGATTTAGCTGATCTAGCTGATCTAGCTGTTCTAGCTGATTTAGCTGATTTAGCTGTTCTAGCTGATTTAGCTGATTTAGCTGATTTAGCTGATTTAGCTGATTTAGCTGATTTAGCTGATTTAGCTGTTCTAGCTGATTTAGCTGATTTAGCTGATTTAGCTGATTTAGCTGATTTAGCTGATTTAGCTGATTTAGCTGTTCTAGCTGATTTAGCTGATTTAGCTGTTCTAGCTGATTTAGCTGATTTAGCTGTTCTAGCTGTTCTAGCTGATTTAGCTGATTTAGCTGATTTAGCTGATTTAGCTGATTTAGCTGATTTAGCTGATTTAGCTGATTTAGCTGATTTAGCTGATTTAGCTGATTTAGCTGATTTAGCTGATTTAGCTGATTTAGCTGATTTAGCTGATTTAGCTGATTTAGCTGATTTAGCTGATTTAGCTGATTTAGCTGATTTAGCTGATTTAGCTGATCTAGCTGATCTAGCTGATTTAGCTGATTTAGCTGATTTAGCTGTTCTAGCTGATTTAGCTGATTTAGCTGATTTAGCTGTTCTAGCTGATTTAGCTGTTCTAGCTGATTCAGCTAAATCAGCTAAACAGCTAGAACAGCTAAATCAGCTAGATCAGCTAAATCAGCTAGAACAGCTAGAACAGCTAAATCAGCTAAATCAGCTAGAACAGCTAGAACAGCTAGAACAGCTAAATCAGCTAAATCAGCTAGAACAGCTAAATCAGCTAAATCAGCTAAATCAGCTAAATCAGCTAGAACAGCTAAATCAGCTAAATCAGCTAAATCAGCTAAATCAGCTAGAACAGCTAAATCAGCTAAATCAGCTAAATCAGCTAAATCAGCTAGAACAGCTAAATCAGCTAGAACAGCTAGAACAGCTAAATCAGCTAAATCAGCTAGAACAGCTAAATCAGCTAAATCAGCTAAATCAGCTAAATCAGCTAGATCAGCTAAATCAGCTGTTCTAGCTGATTTAGCTGTTTTAGCTGTTTTAGCTGTTAGCTTTAGAAAAAGATTTTAAAAGATTTCCGAGAGATTTCAAAATTCTGTACACCAGATATCCGTTCGTGGTTTACCCCTCGATTGAATCCAAGCACACATACACACAAATATTGACAAAATCAAAGCCAAGTAAGTAGGGTACATACTTTGTAAAACAACAAACAATTATCCTTAATCAACAAATCTATCATGGCTGCTTGAACAGCAGAATAGAGATAATCAAAAGCGCTCCAATGACAACGAGACGTATTTATGAATAAAATTAGAATTCCCAACTGAAATTGACAACAAGATTCCAACGTTGAAAACTTTTCTAATCTTCATTTATCTCGTAAACAGAGTACAAACGTACTTTACTTTTTTAATTAAATCTCGCAATATGCATTACTGGTACTACTAATGGTAAATATATAGAAGTTCACTTTAGGTAAACATTGAGATGGGATATACTGTTTCTATATGTACAATATACTTTTCCAAAAGTGGTATCCTATCGTATATCCCAGTGATACATCTACGTAAATACGTATGAGTCAGTAGTGTTAACAAGGTTTTTCCATTTGTATAAAGATTGAGGTAAAATACAATTACGTACGTACTTACTGTTCCATAAATGACAAACAAATTAGTGTTCATTTGTAAGAGATCCTTTGGCCGACATCCAACTATATCTACTGCGTTGTTATTGTTGATGTTGACCCAATTGACTTATTAATATAACTAACTAAGTAACTACATCTATCCACATTGGTAATTTCGCAAACAGAACTTGACTAGACAACGAATGACGAAAGGACGATGGTTTATAAACAAAACCGCCTCGCCGCGCAAAGGATTCACGGGCCAAAGTAAGTCTACGTCATCTTCTACCAGTACATATGTCACTACTGAATAACAGTATCAATAGTTTTATAGTCGACGGAGCATTAGAAGTGTGTTGCACTGAGATTTGAAATGATTCCTTACGATAGCTCGGGGTTCTATATCTGACACCGAACTGTAGTACACAACTGGTCCGTGGAGAGTTCGGTTACGAAACTGTTATGCTGTGTCATATATGCATTAGTCTCCCGTGGATGGTTTGGTTATTGATATGTATTTACCAAGAGCCGGTGATGATGTGTTTTATGTTTTTATTTTCACCAACACACACACATAAGTAGATGTGTATGTATGTATTAGTATATATAAGAATGTATAGTGGAATGTGTACATGGAATGTTCACTGCAGATTCACATTGACCTAGAAACTTCGCCTTGACCCAACATCGCACTTTAACTGGTGAGCTTTTAAAGGAAAATCTAAATTTGTGTAGGATACACACAGCCTTGGCACACTGCACGACAAATCGTTCCTTTTTTAACCTCTATGTTACTTGTGAAATGCACATGGATATATATTGCATCATTGTACACAATAAACATATGTACATAATTCTTAATTCTTCTAACATACATGCATGGCGATACGGTACCTGCAGCATGTACCTCTAATGTGAAGTCAACATGACAGATCACATATTTAGTCCTGTCGATATCCAGGGATCATACCACTGAATCATGCGCCCCTCGATGTTTATTTCATCATTAAGACGAATAATCGGTAATCGAACTGAATGCTAAACCCCTGATATGAGAGTCTCCAAGCGTTTATATTAAATATTGACTTGCGTTAGAGAATCTAATTCAATAACCTGCTATCGTTTCAATAGCATCATTAACAGATATTAAATTGAATCGAAATGTTGAATATTTATTATGATTGGCATATTAATATTTAACAAATACTACGCAGAATAAAGACAAACAGATCCACAAATATCTAGTAAGAAACAAGACAATATTTAAGGTTCAATATCGCGGCTAATGAATTTATTATACGTATATAATAATATTATGGCACGAGTCTCTCTTGTAAATCTATCTGATGTTGTACAACTCAAACTCAAATTTGCATGACGCCATTGCATTGTATAGAACTACGATCGGATGCAAATCACAGCGAGAATTGAACAGAGTACACTAATAGTAGAGGTCTCTCATTTCGCAAATCCACTCCGACAGCCAGATAGCAAATTCAACCGAACTTTAGTAACAGTGTAATAGTACTGCAGTGGACAATATCGTCTACTTGAACCGTGACACATAAGCATCTTTGCAGTAATGCCCAATGCATTCAACTGACACTTGTCCTGGACAAGATAATTCTCCATAGTAGGCTCATAAGCGCATTTGTAATTGATTAGATAAATAAACAACGTATCAACTGAGTAATTATACATGTCTGATTGTACCCGAACACATCCTGCGGCTACAGATTACCAACCATTACATGAACTACTACTATCCATTTATTTTCATGGTTGACAATGAGTTATTCGCAAACCTGTACCAGTATCTAGTTTCTTCCAATCGCCAACACTACAAGTGTGCAAGCAAGAATTCGATCAGACCATTTGTATCCTGGACAAGTAAGACGGGTTTAACAAATATTTCATGGACATGCATACACACGCTATATAGTATTCATTCCAAGTGCGACTGAATTCTGTGTTCATTTATTTATCGTTAGTGTTTGACTACCTAGTACTTTGTCATTTCACAGTCAGAACATTTACGTTGCATAATCTATGTAGATAATTACATAATAAATATAAATAAAGCCAATTTGAATAATATATTCATGCACATCATGTTTCAATCGGGAACGTTATACATATATTGTGCATAAGGATTTCAGAAACAATATGCCGACCAAGGTTTTATTTTTTTAATATACATCCAGTACTTTCTCTTCTATAGAAATATATAAGATCAATGCTTGTTAGTACCACTAGTGCCATTACTAATATTGCTGGTGATCTAAGAACGTCATGCATTCATTTCAATATGAAAACTTCAGATACAAATTATTTATGTGCATTGCGGGACATTACCGGAATCGAATAAAAGAAACCGGAGCGGGCCGAGTGCACCAATGATAGTACAAATATGGCGGAGACATCTGGCGCCAGATCTAGTCACCATGTCAGAGATACTGCACTCAATGTATAATGTACGTACGTTTGAATTGCAGTCATTATACAGAAGAGACCCGGTGACAACAACCACGTCCACGGGTTCAGTCTGCACTCGCTTGGCGATGGCGAACCAAGGGGAGTGTTCATCAGTAGCGCCGGCGTCGCCAACTGTATGAAATCTTCAATCAAAGGCCAACTGGATGCAAGTAACAGTAACAGTCACGTTATGTACAACTGGACATTACCTCTTGAGCAACCCACCAGATCTAACATTACATTCCGGTAAGTAAACATTTCACCTGTAACAGATGTATTTGTATATATATATATATATATATATATATATATATATATATATATATATATATATATATATATATATACCGGGTGTTAATTAAAAAATTGGCCATAGGCGTTTAATATGTAAAATCAGTTTTTCCTCCTGCATTAGTTACCAAATTACTTTAGAGAAAAATACTTTAAATAAAAGTTGTAGGGAATTAAATTCTGCATCTAAGTGAGCAATCAGATTTAATTTTTGACATTTCATAACTGAGAAAATCAAGTTTAAAATTTCATGAAAACACATAATATATAGGAATAGCCATGGAATTTAAACAAAATTAAAATTTTACATGTTAAACGCCTATGGCCAGTTTTTTAATTAACACCCGGTATATATATATATATATATATATATATATATATATATATATATATATATATATATATATATATAGCATATTCATTACTTGACATTCACTCATTACTCGTCGTTAACTTCAAAGGAATATTTACTTCTTCGCAGACTCTTTAGAACGAAGCAGAGTGCAATTAGAGACGAAAGTCTCTACTCCATAATACCTGTACTATATATACAAGATGTTCCATTTGAAAAAAGAAAGTCTACCTAATTTTTACAATAAAATGGATATTTAAAAAATAAGTAAACGATAGCTTGTTTACAAGTAAAAAACTTCTGTACGAAAAATTTCTTAAAATTCTCTACGGTAGGAGAATTATTTAGGTGTTCCGGTAATTTTGACTAAACCTGTAAATATGTATATGCACATATATATGAATATGAGCTATGTATGTATTTACTTGATATCTCGGTTATATCTCTCCAATGTTAAAGCAGGATAAGTTTGTATGTGTGTATCGCTTGTGAAGTTCATTGAAATGTAGCAGCAGTTTCGTTTCGTTTCATGTACAGCCGTCCACCTGACCTGGTCTTATGTGTAAATGGTACAAAGCTAATATAACATACATAGGTCATGATCCGTTTTGGAAAGGCCAGCGCAATACTTCATCATGGAAAGGTTAATAGATGGATGGATGTTTGTGCATCTTTACATTCTTCTCTCTCATATTTTTATTATTATTATTGTTGTTGACATGAACATTTGTTTATATTTGCAGCCTACGTTACAAGATTCAAGCCTCTTCATCTGTATTCCAAGTGAATTATGCTTTCGCAATCAGTCAGGGTAAGTACAACAACCAATGATTACAGTTTCATTCGTTATTGCTAGTTTAATAATAATAATAATAATATGCAAGTACATATATTCAAGTATGTATTACGCTATACATATTAGTATTGTGTACGCTCCACATGTGTTGCTGATCTGTGTGTTTGATTTGATTGCAGGTTGTCAAATCTGGTTACGACGGGACGCAGCCAACATCTCCTCCATTGATTTTCCACGAACGTTGGAGTGTCAGGTGTACTTTCCTAGTCACCGTAACGGTGACGGTCTGGTGCTTGAGCTCACCCGACTCAATGTGCCATGTTCTGGCGGTGGTTTTCTCCAGTTTTCTGGCAGCGCTAACAACTCACAGTACCATCGCACAGCGACGCGCGCTCGGCGACAGGCGGTGTTGTGCGGTAAACTGGAAGAGCTTGCGGACAATGATCGTCAACTTTACTTTCCCGATCTACGAAACCATGCGCCCGTCCTACATCTGTATGGCCATCCGGTATTTTCGCTACAATATCATCTGGTGGATCACTGCTACAACGTGTCATTCACCACCCGAAACGGTTCGTTCGAGTTACGGCCCACTGGTGACTTGCAATGTACCTTCAAGATATATCTGCCGTATGGTAATCGGGTGGTGTTGAAGTTGGAGATTGGTGATGAATCGGCAACACCAGCACCAGTAACATCGCCAAGTGTAGCTGTGACAGAGGAGCCGACACTGGAATGCCAGCAGGACGGACTATTTACAGAATTATGGGACGGGTCCACTTCATGGACACACTGTGCTCGCCGTGGCGATGTGTATCGTCGCACCGAGATAGTATCGCGGGATAACCGTGTACTGATGAAAGTATCAGCACGAGGTTATGACCGACAGCCGTACAAGTTAGTGTTGCGGTTCCAATATTACGCAGAGTCCGTGCCATCTATCGTGCAACAATGTAGCTTTGGTTGGGTAGCCGTCCGACAGTTCTGTGTGACAGCCGTGGAGAATGTCCGTCTGCCGTGGCTCCAGGCTGAGTTGGAGTGCAACCGACGTGGTGGACACTTGGCCAGCATACGCACTGAACAGACCCAATCAATCATTGACCAGTTGCTGATGAACAGGTAACTATAATCTGATGATATGCGAGCACATACCTATTATACCATTCTAGTATGTATAATTATTTAACTTACATTTCAGTGCCGGATATCGTGATCAGAATGCTTACTGGCTCGGTGCTTCTGATAAAACGTACGAAGGTGATTTCCGTTGGACCGACGGCCTTCCGTTCTCTTACACAAGTGAGTATCAATGTGTACAATTTGTCAGCAAATCTTGTCAATTCTCAATATTATTAGTGTTCAAGCACAGACAATTATATGTTTTCAGTATAGTAATAAAGTAGGAATAGACTTCCCAGGAATATGTACATTTGCTATAAACACACAAGCACTTCGCTGAACATATGACAGGATATCGAAAAGTTTATGAAAATACGTACGTGATATATAGATTATCGTACATACATCCATGTATACAGTGCGAATAACGTAAGACTATACATTGGCGACTTTATTTTAGCTTTAATCAATTTGCCCATGTCAGTAACAACTGAAATTACAATGACGTTTGTTTTGGTAAATGTCACTATTTTCAATATTGTGTTACTGATATCTCACGAGTTTGCGTAATAATTAGTGCAAAAAATGTACATCACAGAAGAAAAGTTTAAGATGTATTCCTGATATTTAGAAGGGGCGTCTTTGCGAGAAATTTCTGATTATTTCAGCTTTGAATTCCCGGGCAGGGCCCATCACATGTCATCAAACGATGGCAAATTTAGTTATCACCCTCAAGTGATTTTGGAAATGTACTGATACCAATTACAATTTCAGTACTTGAAGTGTACTTTTAATTCAATAACATGTAATAGATTTAATAAAATATTGGAATAAATTCTGTAAATGATTTAAATAAATATAGTAGTCTGTGGACTGGTGTCTAATTTTACATTATTCAACCATAATAAATTGGAGTTTTTGTATGATATCACCATGGTAACATTAAGTAAATGCCCTATGTCTAATTTTAAATTATTCAACGAGTTGATACTAGCATGGGCAAATTGATTAACGCTAAAATAAAGTTGCCAATGTATAGCCTTACATTATTCGCACTGTATATGTGTGTTTAGGGAACTGACTACTTTATTTGAATATAGACATGTTCGGAATTCATGGTTGAACCGTTTTCATTGCCCGGATATTATCTATGTCGGCCAATTTCCGTTGCACCACACCATAATAACTGTTTTAATGAATTGTATAAACAGTTTATATGGTTGGCTGTTATCTTTGTAATAAAGCTTTATCGATAATGTGAATGAGTGAGCGTGAATTCACCTCATTAGTTATGTATGTACTATGTGTTGACCAGACTGGTTTCCCGGCTGGTCGCAGTACGACCACTATAACCGGCAGCCCAATGATGATGGTCTCAGTAACCAGGATTGTATTGAGGTGCGCCGTCGCTACCATCTGCCGACGGCCACCGTGCGACTGTCCAACAGTTTCATGTGGAACGACCGGGACTGCACGACCGCCAATTATTTCCTATGTGAACGTCTAGTAGCGGACGGTAAGTGAATGTTTGTGACAATGTGAATAGTATAATACATTACATACGTGTACCATTCAGAACCTATGGAGGACGGTTGGCCACCAGAGTGCAATCGTACAGTCATACTTTCTCGAGAACAGCAGCGGGCTAGTGTCTCTAGTCCAGGATTCCCGCGTCAATATCCAGACAACGCAGATTGTGAGACGGAAATCTCCGCGCCACCAGGATATAGAATTGTCATGGACTTTGAAGAGCTGGTACTAGAGAAAGAACCATTGTACGAACACACAGAGAGAGAAATAGAAACAAGAATACTGTTTCAATCAACATTACTTGTTACGTTATTATAAGGTTACTGTTTGTTGTTCTAGATGCAGTTATGATTATCTGGAGATTATCGAGATTGCCACAGATGGACACAGTGAGAATGTGTCACGTCGACTCTGTGGTGACTGGAGTGCTAAACTAAAGTTACTACGTTACGTAAGCGTTGGTTCACGTTTACGATTACGGTTCGTATCGGACTATTCCCATCATTATGGAGGCTTCAAGGCTCGCATGTCTATGGAGAATGGTAAGACGTAGTTAAGTAGATACTCTATGGTCTCTACATGTCAATGTGGATCGTATTTCTCCACTGTTTCTCCTCATTTAACTTCGCTGTGTTTCTCTCGAACGTTCTCGAACAGTTCTACTGTTATACGTACATTCAAATGATGACGGTTGCATGTTTGATAATGATGCTTCTCTCTATTATTGGAATATATATTTTGTTAAACATGAACTTTGTGTGTTTGCTATCGCGATATAGCTGTACGTATTGAAAACCATCGTGGTAAGTAACGTAAGAACACCACATTCATATATCTATAATATAAGTATATATTTATCAGCTTTATGTTGTTCGATCTCTCGTACGTTGCAATTTTGGGACGCGCTACTTGTGAATAGTATACGACCTTTGTGTTAGTAGCTGGTAGTGTTGTGTGAGTTTGTTGTTTATAATATGTACATGTGCACTTGTTCCTGTGACTGCGGATATGCATGTGTATCTATATAATTCTCTAATATCTATGTACTACTACAGCTATGTAGAAAGTAGACTTAAATGTAAGCTACAATCATATACACACATCACATACATACATCGAATAGCTACATTAGTTAGTTAGTAATTGGAAATGCTTATTGAATGTATCTTCTACCTGTATCTTGTATTGTTGATTACTGTGTTTTAGTAGGATATTATTATACAGCTCACAATTGCTGTTCACACTGGTTGATAACTAGTAGCATATGTGTTTTTACAGCGATGCAGTGTGCTGATGATCGACTCGTCATGTTCAATAGTTCATGTTACCTGTTCGTGAGTTATCCTGAGGTG
Organism: Carabus problematicus; assembly: GCA_963422195.1. Taxonomy (NCBI): domain Eukaryota; kingdom Metazoa; phylum Arthropoda; class Insecta; order Coleoptera; family Carabidae; genus Carabus; species Carabus problematicus. The sequence goes on from OY728585.1 coordinate 1,247,074, forward strand.
ACGTGGTCCACGGCACAACAGATCTGTAAAGGAATGCGCGCGCACTTGGCATCTGTACAATCACCAGAGGAGGAACGATTCGTAACAAGCAATATTAGAAGAACGGCCGAGTATAGGACGAGTGCTGTATATTGGCTGGGCAGCCGTATGTCCCCTGAGAATGGTACATATCAATGGTTGGACGGTACCACAATGTCCTATACAGCTTGGCTCCCAGGCCAAAATCCCACTGAACAAAATCATTCCGCACAGCAACAACAGCCACGGGAGCTGCTAGTGAAATATGAAACACCAATGTGCCTAGGTATTCAGTGGACATCGTCACCGACACCAATGTTGCCTAGCGGCCTTTACTGGCGCTCAAGACGGTGTTCAGCCGTGGGTGGATACGTGTGTAAACGCCGTAATCAGATCTCTGGCAGTGAATTGAATTTCAACCGAACGGTCAACGGTTCTGAGGGTCGTCTCACCTCGCCCAACTACCCGGGCAATTATTATAGTAACCTGGACTTCCTGATAAAGATCATTGGACCGGAACGCACGCGACTTATCATTCAGTTCTCCAAGCTTGACCTAGAACCACAACTCGAATGTCTCTACGATTACATTGAGTTGCGCAGTGTAATCCGCGGTAACGAGGACGCACTGAATGATGCTGTGAAGTGGTGTGGTAATCACGATACTGATATGGAACGTTTCGATTTCGTATCGGAGACCAACGAAGCGGAATTGCGATTCCATTCCGACTACTCAATCTCTGGTAGTGGATTCTCGGTGACGTGGCACGCAGTAGACGTGTCCTCGTGCCCGTTACAGACATTAACCGCACGCGAGGGAGTGGTAACCAGTCCCAATTTTCCGCATTTCTTACTCGCCCGATTGGACTGTGCTATTACCATCCTGGCACCAGCAGGCAAACGTATATGGCTGGAAATCACCGACTATGACATGGACGGTAACGGCTGGTATGAACTGGGCCAGACCCAGCCCCTGGACCGAGCACGATCTAGTGAAGCAGTGCTCGAATTGGACCTGGGCGGCAGCTCCACAGTGTTCCGACCGTTTCAAGTATCTGGTCAGCTGACAGATGGAGCATTTGTGTCGACTGGTGAGCGATTACAGGTGCGATTGCGCACGGCAGACAGACCGCTGGGCGCGGGTTTCAGGGCACAGTATAAAACCGTGAACGGTATTCAGGAGGAACGCGTCATAGACTTGGTTAACGTGACCAGTGGCAGTCTGTTACATCTGAACTATCCGAACCCACCAGCAACGCATATAGACTTCTTGCAACATCTGATTGCGCCGCTCGGTCACATCATTCTGTTGGAATTGTACAACATGAAGTTCAGCGAGCACAGTTGCCGTCGGAATGAGGCGTCCATTGATGTGGTGGATAATTACGCAGACAGTAACGGTACTTCATGGCACTTGTGCTATAGCGGGACCGGAGATGACAGTATCGAAACGGACGGAAGTGTACTGGTCACTTCGACAGCACCGTTAGCAATCACCTCGTACCTTAATACTTTGCACATACGACAGCGCAGTCGCACGCTAGGAATACCGCTGAACGGTTCGGTACGAGTACGGGCGGATGTAAATTATAAAATTAAACTGCTCCGTCAAGAGGAGAGTGTAGTAGAATCGTGCAGTCCCAATCCTTGTCAGAACATGGGCAAATGTATGACGAACGGAGGTCGGAAGTTCTGTCAATGTGTAGGACACTTTACAGGTATATATAACTACTATTATATGTATGTGTTACTACATGTTAATGTTACACATGTACCATCATTTATCCTGTATATGTGTGTGTGAATGTAGGTCTGTTCTGTGCATTGACGATGTGCGAACTGGAACCGTGCGTGTTCGGCCAGTGTACATTGACGGCTGCCAGTTTCCGATGTCATTGTCAGCCAGGTTACGCGGGCGGCACATGTGAACAGAAGCAGCGACCGTGCGAGGGGAATCCTTGTGAGGGACGTGGCGAGTGTATAGAGCGTGCAGACACGTATCACTGTCGGTGTCACGCGTGGTGGGAAGGTGCACGGTGTGAACGTCGCATGATGCATATCCCGTACAGGCCACTGTCGGAACGTATGCTACACGAGCCCTTCTGGCTGGGACTTATTACTGTTACGATTGTGCTAGCCGTCATCGGGCTGGTATGGTGTGCCCGACGACACTTTCCTGAGAAACTCGAGAAACTGTTGGCTGAAGAATCGGATAGAAGTCGATGTAGTAAGTGCAAACATACGTATATAATAATTATATATATATATATATATATATATATATATATATATATATATATATATATATATATATATATATGGTTGATAATGTTATATTATTTACGTAGGTGGTACATCATTACGTGGCTCATCGGTACGGGAACAATTGTCAGGCGGTGCAGCGGCTACAGCAGCAGTGATGGTGGTGCCGAGTCCGCAGCCGGGATGTCAACGATCGTTGTTTGGCCGCCTGGGTATTCGCAAACCTTCCATCCTCAGCCTCACCAGCCCACATGGTCTAAACGTCAACAACCATGCCACGGCAGCAGCCGCCGCGAGAACCTTTAGTTTGGACGATTTACTAAAACCTCCCCCAAGACGTAAGGCTATGGCTTTCTGTTTTGAGAAATGCCTGTCGCCTGTGGTACATAATATCTAACTGCCTGTCTGCTCTTTGTCTACTACTGTCTCTATAATTCATACCACAACCCTCGTCCGACCGTCTCTCTTTGCACACACTTGTATACAACACTCAATGATAATACACTCGTACATGTTTCTAGCATAACCACCACCATTTACTTGTCAATTCTCGTACAAACGTAATTAACATTAAATCGTTACACTACAGTACAAACACACAATGTAACTATCGTGGACCGTGACCATATGTATATGTTACCCTATCCGTTCTTCTCTATCTCTCTCTGTCTCGCTCGATACATATGTATACGTATGTTGATGTAGTAACTCCCCGAATGTACCAATCACTAAATGTGTTATGTGTGTGGCTGGTAGGTTGCACCGTTCTCTAGTATCGCTACAGATTGCACACAGACTGTTTCATTAACATTAACACACATCATACATATGCGCTACTATCATCTCATACATAACTTTGTACATACCATCCATGATCATTACTTACTATCATGTACGCTCATACTACTATAGTTGTATCTTCTTCTCTATTATTTTAACTGATCCGTCAATTTGTCTTCTATATTTCATAAACACAACATATTGTGTAGGTACACCGTCACCACGGAAGAAACGGAACAATTCAACGCCTACGAAGAAAAACGCAGCGGAGAAGAAACAAATATTGCAGCAGTTGATCTCGCCGAGCAATCAGCAGCGTGCACGCAAGGTTAGCATCGGCGAACTCATCCAGCTCAGTGAGCGAAAACTGAAAGAGCAGGCTGTCAGTGGCGACATGGCGAACGACATCAAAGAAACACATCTCGGCGAGAACAACGTTACGTCCACCGCACAAATCACACTCACAGATCCCAAGTTAGAGAAGAAAGTTACATTCGCCCGACTGCTAAATAAAGTATCACAAGAGATGAGTTCTGGTTCGGAGGTGGAATTGGGTGTGCTACACACAATAAACCACCAACTTCAGCATCAGCAGCATGGCAGTGGGCGAGCTAGTACGAGCACAGGGACAACATTACGGGCGGCTAGTACACCGCCGTCACCGGCAACAGAGATGCGCTCACCAAACAGCACATCTAGTAATCAGGGAAGTGACTCGTTGTCCAGTTCTGACCTGGCATTAGCCACACCATCCGACTTGTTCGGTAGAAAGACGGGCGGAGGGAAATTCCAAGTGGGCCGCCACAAGCCGACCAGTGCTGATTCCATCCTAGCGATGTTCCGCAACTTCTCGTCCACCTCGGTACCGATGACTATGACCGCATCCATACGTGTATCACCATCTAGCACACCGACAGCGTCCACACCACAGGATGATGTGGCGGGTGACGATGAGTCGACCACGTCGTCGATCCACACGCCGGTATCACTGGACTCGCCGCCAACACACCGACGTCATCTGGTACAATCACATCACAATCATAGCACCATTGAGGTGCCGGTGTTGGATGCGCTCAGTGCGCACAAGTGCAATGACGGCGGCAGTAACTTCCTACATCCGCCTACCATTCTACTAGAGGTACCGACCAGCAACAGCAGTATCAACAAATGTCTGTCACCCATCCGCGAGATGCCTACCCCACTACCTACACCACTGCCCTCGCCGTGTCTCACGCCTGTGCTCCAACGCAGTGCGGCATCCTCCTCGGCCGAGGACCTGGGCATGGATCTCAGCGATGATCGTATTTCAGTGGAGTTGCCGTGCATGTCTACTGGTTATAGTGATGACGATGACAATGATAATAATAATGAGGATGATGCTGATGATGATGAAGAGCTGGTGCATAGTGTACAGGATATTGCGATCGATATACAGGCCGAGGACGGGCTCATTCAGGAGGAGGCGGCTGTCATGCAACAGACATGTTCGCACGCCGCGTACAAATACAAAGTAAGTATACCGCACATATGACATTGTTACACTATATTGTACTGTACTGCTTTGCTCTATTTGTTTCAGACACGACCACCGCTACTTGGCCAAACTGCTACTGTTGATTCGACAGCGTCATCGTCGTCCTCGTTTTCAGCGGTTCCCGGTGACATGTTGGCGAGTGGTGAAGTTGAGGATGCTACACAACCACCGCCAGCGTCACAGGTGCAGGTGCCACTAGTTATCCCTATGCTGACAATTCAGCAGCCATCTCCCACACACACCCGGCCACATCTTCTAACACTGCCCGGCTCACCACCACCACATCGCGGTCCTGTTGGTATACAGGAGTGTAGCAACTTCCACCACCATCACCATCATCATCATCATCCTACAGTCATGTACGGAGACAAGTCCTCACGCCGTATGTTGAAGGACTTTGACAAGCCAACTTCGCTGGACTTGCCGTGTGCACCGCCACTCATCACGGTCACGTGTAACATGAGCGAAGCGGAGTCTGATGCCGAGTCACTATCGCCGTTGGCGACGAAGCCGTGTAATCCACATCTTGGTCCAACGTCCGGTACTGTGGGCATGTGTTACCTTAGTCCGTTCTCCATGTGTTCACGTGCCGACCGTACCGCCTCAGAATCGAACCTTAGCTCGTCCGGGTACAGTTCAATGGCCAGCCCGGGACCGTCACGTTGCGGCTCCAACAACCCGCTGTGTCCGTCAGAGATGGAAGATCCAGGCCCGCCCGGTCCTAATTCGACCGCGGCCACAAGTATACATCACTCACAGTTACCGAGACGACCGTCGCCACTGCTCAAGTCTAATCCGAGCTCCGCGGGAGGAAACACGGTGGAGAATAATGCGGGCGAGCAAGGAGGCGGCCATTGTCGCGGCCGTTCCGACTCGGAAACCCTATCCGACGATCCCATGCTCGAGTCGAATGACGAGGGCATCGGTACAGATCACATCGACGAAAAGATCGAGGACGGCGAATTGAAAAGTGCCAAAGAACTAGAAATGTATATCGGCAAAGATCTGACAGTGCTGGAAGATCCCTTGGATGCTTTACATATGGATCATATTCTATTTCCATCAGCAGCAGCAGCATCGACAGCAACAGTAGTGCCGGTATCATCCCCGGTGTGTAAAGTGTCCCTGTTACAGCTACCATCGATAGTGATAGAGGCGGACCCGTGCGACAGTGGCAGTATGAGCGTAGGTAGTACATTAATTGGCAGTCTACAGCAGCAGCAGCAACAACAACAACAGCATGTGAGCCCGGTGAGTTCGCGCAGTGAAAGTCCGCTAAGCGATCGAACTGTTGGTATTGGCAGCGGTGGTGGTATTAGCGGAGTCGGCGCCGTCGCCTTGGGACGCTTCTCTCCGCATTTCTATAATAAACATAAGGACTTTTTACCATTCACTGATTCGGACGGTTTATACGATTTCCCCAGCTCCGACTGTACCCCACAAAACAAGGTCAGTGTCGTGTCCACGATGCAACAACACCGGAAGTCTACTGGTCGCAAGCGTGAGAAGAAATCGGCACGCAATGCGCTGAAAAGTCAGAGTCCCACCAAGAATCTGGTAGTGGCACCTGGTACGGGCAGTTTACATCATCCGCATTACAATCATCATCATCATCTGGATGTGCCCAGTGGTAAAGAGTCGTATTACCGCGTGCAAACCCCACGCAAACCCAGTCCCAAACGGCGCGCGCGCAAAGAACAGATCCTCAGCTCTTCATCCTCATCGGAAAGCCTGAGTTCTATACGTGAACCGAAATTATCCTCGTCTAGTCCCAGTCCTGACACAATACGCTGGCCAGCGCCGGGTCCTATAGCACCGCTTCAGCATACCATACTGGGTTCAGGGAACAGTGCCAGTGCCAGTACCGTGCCACCGACCAATGCTAAATGGTTGGACGTGAGCGGCAGCCGTCGATCAACAGTCCTTGTACACGAGACGTCATGTGAAGAGGACAGTGCAGATGTAAGTATGTAATAACGTGTAGAGTCATGGCACAGTGGATGGGTGAGTGGCTGGAGATACAGCAACTGCAAAAGTAGCACAGGCAATGCACCGTGCACTGCAGCAATTAACTAATCATCGTTCATATAATAATACGTAATAATAATAATAAGTAAAACTAAATCCATAATTATTACTGATTATACACATTTCTAGATGTCACCTGAAGACCAGCACTGAGTCCAATGGAACACCCGACCGATAAAATACAATAATCAACTGTAATAACAATCATCTGAATTTTGTTTAATCATTTTTATTATTATATTTGTTGTCCCCCGTTATATACATTGTATATACATATAGTTGTGTGTGTATCATTACATCATAATGACATACCCATATGCACACACACACACTCATACATAAATATAGATATTCATTTAGTTTCTATTAAGTATATAAAGCTTGCTAGCTGGCTAGCTCGTCCACGTGTCATTAGGAAATGTTAGATACTCGTACTAGGAGAACTATACTATATAGCTTCTCATTTAGTATCGATTGATAGTAGTGAACTATATAGAGATAGTATCCATATGATATAAATGCACTCATTCTCGTGAAGAAGATGACTGTGTACATATATATGTACAGATAGTGTAGCTTACACAGCAAGCCTAGTGTAACGTGTAATTTCTATACACTGTCATGTAGATTGTAGATAATACACAAACATGCTACATAACTACGACTTATACTCATACGCGTATGTTCCTCTATTCCAGGAATCATTCTCTGTCCAGAGTCCAAGTGTGGCCGACGATGTGATAAATAAACAGACAAGAAAGATCAGTCGTCTACGTACAATAAGCCATCAGATAAGGTACATACATATGTAGTGATTATAATCAACTTGTATGTAACGTAACGTGCTGTGGTAATCGGCGAAATAAGTCGAATGTTTCAGACCACAGAATGTACACTTTCATTCTACATAAATTATAAAACCTTATAGTACAGTATGGTAGTATATTATATAGTAAATACTACATATATGTGTTTATGATTATACAGGTTTCTTAGACGGCTGGAGAAGAGTTTAAAGCGACGGGAGCATCTGACGTGTCCGTCAGACAGTATAGACAGCGGTGATGGTGAAGAGTATTGTCGAGTGACGTCGCCACTGTTACAACCGGAACTCGGACCGAAACCGCAGATACGGAAGAGCATCAGTATTGGCTTGTTGCCCAGTGGCGGTTCGACCAGTAACACATCGACACGATTCAAACGTGGCAAAATGAAGAAAGGCAGTGACTTGTTAATACCACAGGAAGACATCACGTGGACCCATGTACTGACTACCGGTAACGGACATTCCGATTAACACGCGAACACAATTTACAACAACATAATATAATATGCCTTTAACAATGAATGACACACACACACACTCGTACACACGTATGTATCAACAAGATGTACCCTGTAAAGTCTGGTCCGGCGTAACAACTGGATGATTCAGGTCACTGTTTCATAATACATATGTTCATGGGCAACGAACTAACGAATGAACATAGCATAGATAATACGTAATACGAATAGTACCTAATAAATAATATTGACACGTTAGCAGTTCAATGATTTCATTTACGATTGCAATACAACGGACCAAAAATGAACTAACACATAGCTTTGTTAATAATAATGTTGTTATAAATACTGTACCATGTAGACACATACATACATACACGAGTGTCATGAACATGCCATGCGAATGCTCAATCAGTAATATTAATACTAAAAATACATAGAGTAACATTAATATGTAGGTACTACTATCACTAGATGTGTAGTAGATACATATTCACTAACCATGCAACAATGACAGACTGTTGTTGTTGTTCTTGTTGTTAGATAACGAATGATTGATAGTTGATATGATAATGGATTGAATCACATAATGTACCTACCTACCTAACTAACTAACTATTTACTTACACTCTTGATCTATATATTTCGAATTATTGTATAAATGCATTTTATATAGGTATATACATACATACATCCATTATAAATACAAACTATAATTACATATAGTAGGTATAACACTTGTTCAGAGCTATTCAGTAAGCCGATAAAAACCTGGGATGACGATCATAGTTATTGATAATTTATGAGATGAATATTAATAAAACACCGATATATTAGCTACATACATTTCAAGACAAAACATTTTTATATACAGCTTACGGAATCGCTCTAATTTTGATTATGAAAATATATTGCCTGTAAATGAGACTGATTTTCTACTCTAGCTAATAGTTACTTCTAGTGTGAAATTAGTAAACATATATTATATAAATGCACATACACACTCACACACACTACATAATAATGCATACTTATTACACACTGTCGTCTTTCACATACATACATCATAAGATACATACTGAACAATGTTGATAAAGCAATATCGGGGGTGACGTACGTTCCATTAAACATGTTAACTATATATAGTGTGCGAACGGAACAGGTACATACCATACATGTTACGGTGAATTTGATTATTTGATTATTGATACATAACAATATTCACCGTAGCTGTATTTTATTCTTGAATCATTCATTACTCAATCTTCTCACTGACGACTTTCCCTGTACTTGTCCGTCCGCTGTACTGTGTCGGTACTGTTTGTAGGTATAGAGTGTGTGTGTGTGTTCGATAGTGATAAATACAACCACACACACACACACACACACATAATGTACCTTATCGCGTGACTTACTACATACATACAATCATTTCTTATATACATGTTATATAATTATCTATTACGATATAAGGTAGTGTATATATACGACTACCACAATGCTGAATACTCTAATTATCTACCTGAAAGCAATACAACAGTTATCCTAGTAACATTCCAACCTAAACATATTATAATTTCAATATATATATATATATATATATATATATATATATATATATATATATATATATATATATTCACCCAATATTCTCATACATACGTACATACTATTTGAATATTATTTACTATCCCTTCAAACTAAGAAAGCGATAATGTGATAACAATTCAACAAATTCAGCGAAACATTGACGATAGTGAACGTGGCATTGGTGTGTAATAATAATAATAATAATAATACCAAGTACCAAGCAACTGTCAAACTTCCAGATGATATAAATCACTTCAATCATAAGGCACATACACACACACATCCAATAAGCAATCTTCAACAATTCAATGTGAGAATTTTAATGCACACAACACGATTGATACTATTATAGATAGTATAGAAGTAATCTATCCTGAATGTTCATTGACATTTACTACACTAGTCTATCGTTAGTAATATATTACATATACCCAACCTATTACACACAAACATACATACATGTAGGCGATAGGATTCCGCCGATCCGCCCTACGATTATTCTCATTATTATTACATATTGCATTATAGAGAAGTTACATTTATAAAGTAAAACATATACCTACATATATTCATATATATATTCATTAATAATGATATTATAAACAACGCAATGTTACTTAATTACGTTATATTTTATTATTTTATATGTGTTCATTTGCTATGCAAGTAATTATAATGCTGTTTATAAAATACAGTGCTGTTGAACTTATCGACGTGGTTATTCATTTGAAACCAACTACTTAGACCTAGATGTATGTCCTCCATCTACATTTAATAACATAATGTGGCCGATGTACACAATATACTGTATAATGGAAGTTTGTTGTTCTGTAGACCAACGGATTTTCTACAGATATTGCTTGCAACATTTATCTCATACATGTGCTTATTAATGTATGACCGATATGCTAAGTATGCAGGTAGCATCGCTTGCTAATCATACATACACACGCGTGTACTTATAATTAATACCTGATGGTTGCGTGATATGTAGTCAGTGTACACGTAAATTCTGGCCGACACGATCAGCTACAATTACATATTGGAATGGCGGGTGTATTTTTCGTAGTCTGTGTACCGACAGCCAATTACGAACATAAACTACAATACGGATGTCCTATGAAGCCAGATGAGTCTGCCGCGGACGGCGAGAATCTCATCAAACTAGACATTGAGTTGAGGAACAAAAACAGCATTCAGAGTGTCGTGTCCAAGATCGGCGACCACTACAAACAGTACGGTACTGGTAGAACCAATGAACAGGACCAGGATGCCAATATCAGGAAGTATATACCAATGGAGAAGGTGAGTGTACAGAAAGGATTGTACATATTATTATTGGTGTTATTACATGAATATAAATGTAGATTCTAGATGAACTACTCACCAAACTGAAGATTGAACATGTCGTGTGGTGCGGCGACAAAAATGCCAATTATTATGAAGTGTTCTTTCCCTTGGCGTCGGGCGAACCGTGTGAGAACTGTTTGCATTGTCTGACAGAAATAGGCATTGGTGTCAAATGGAATTCACTTGTCAGGTAAATATCACTACATACTATGTATATGTGGATAGTTAACTAATCAATACGTACATACATATATGTATGCATCAATAGCGTTCTACCATGCAGTGTGGTATACAGTGGTCTTATTCATGATCAAACTAAGTCCAACGATGATCTGTAAGTATAAATTAGCATAATGTACATATGCTGTAGTGTAGGTATATGTATATGTATATATATAAATATATATATATATATATATATATATATATATATATATATATATATATATATATATATTAGAACACCAGAGGAATCATCAGCATGGAGCAACTTTGTTGATTCAGTGAAATCAAAGTTAACAGTGAAACAAGTCGTGAATGGTGTACAGAGCGGCGGTGATATGACATTCGACTACATCATGTTAATTCTGACAGCTGAGTAAGTTACAGTAGCACATCGTGTAATAATGTTAGCCGTGTGCTTAGTGTGTGTGTGTGTGTTTACAGTTGTCTGGCAGCACTGGGCCTAGTTGAGAATAACGCGCCGAATATTGTGGCCGCTATGCTGGTGTCTCCGCTGATGGGTCCCGTCATGTCCGTCACCTTTGGTACAATTATTGCGGATCGTCGACTACAGCGCACCGGTTTCCTTACACTTGCCACTGGCATTGTCATATCCATAGTGTTTGGCTTTATATTCGGCTTGCTGCTCGGTACGACTGACATGCCCTGGGGTTTCGGTGACTGGCCTACGGAGGAGATGAAAGCTAGGTATATCGATATATATATATATATATATATATATATATATATATATATATATATATATATGTATATGAATTTATTACATATAACTATACAACAACTACTATATAGAGGTAATGCACGATGTTTATGGATCGGTGTACTGTGGGCACTACCCTCTGGTACGGGTGTAGCACTTGCTCTACTCCAGGGTAGTGCTGGACCACTGATTGGTGTTGCCATATCCGCCTCCCTTCTACCGCCGGTAGTGAATTGTGTAAGTCATGTAGTATGGTATCCTGTGCTGTGTAATAATTGTTCCACTATTACCATATTCTTGTTCACAGGGACTGTTCTGGGCGCTGGCCTGTATCTGGCTGGCCAGAGATAATGTTAAGATGCCACACATGTCGGGCGAATCATATACAGGCAACTCGTCATATGTACCTCTTTACGCCGAGTACATGCCGACAGAATTCTTCATTAACGGAATCATCAGTGGCCTGCTGACGCTGGTGAATGTTGTGTTCATATTCGTTAGTGCGATTGTCATGCTGAAGATTAAAGAAGTTGCCGCACCGTACACGTCCACGCCTGACGTGCGTCGTTTCTGGGAGCGTGACATACGTCTAGTGCGCGAGAACAATCAATCGATGCGTCGATCTAGTAAACAGGAGTGAGTGTACAATACACATACATTACATAGACCTTACAATATTTGTGTTTATCATCTAGTAGTACCACTGCACAAGAATTAACTGATGAGCGGTTAGACAGTGTACTGGAAGCAGCCGTACGAGTTGCCCAAGACGATGACACACTGGACAAAGTCCGGCGCATCAGCTATACTCAACAGCAGCATCAGCAGAAACGGGCCTCAAGTAATGACGAGGTGTGTGTGTGTGTGTGTTTATAAATATATATATATATATATATATATATATATATATATATATATATATATATATATATATATATATATGTAATATGTATACTATCACCGCAGCTACGTATGTCCATGGTGACAGAGCTGAATACATTGGACCAGCATATAGCTGCATTACTCGCCACAGTAACACCGCACTCTTCACCCGCCCCGTCACGTTACCAGTCCTTCCGGCACGGCTCTGCACGGTACCGACGCTCCGCTAACGTTGTACTGCCCACGATCCTGGAGACGACCGGCACCAGATCCGGTGGATCCAGGAGTGCTCTGTCGCGCACTATATCACTGGAGCCCCGAATCATTAGCAGTGATGCAGCGAGTAACCACCCTTGAATATACTATAGTTCAGCGATTCCCAACCTTTTTTCGTTAGCGTACCACTTGACATGTCATTTCCCTGGCCTAGATTATACCCCTCATTTAAGAAAGTAACTCGCGATTTGACCTTGCACGTCAGAAAAATTAAAGATCGACATATACTATTAATTGGTAATACATATATTTTTTTCCACCATAATAACTAAATTTTTACTGCATTAAATGAATGTTAATTTTAAAACGCAATTGTGATATGGAATGTAACAAGTTTTACAACAAGATTGTAAAAGATGAAAATTTGTTACAAAATAGATCATCAGAAAAATATTCTTGTAATAAATTTGCTTCTGAATAAAACCTTTTGTTTGAACAATATTATTTAGTGAATACACTCCCTCCCCGGAATCCTCCCGTCCCGTTTTTGCCCAAATAAAATATGGTCAGCCTAATAATAACTAAATAAAATACAATAATAATGATTTAAGATTGCAGCACTAGAAATCGGCTAACCAGAAAAACAATAACGGCGATTCTGGTAACAACTAATTCAAAATACAACATGTGATTCCGTTCCAATTTCCCGGGCACATATGACCAAGTGGTCTACTACGCATGCGTATAAATAAAAACAGATAGACAACATGGTCTTTCTATAAATCTATCCCTCTCTTGATAATGTGCAGTGTATATGCAGTTTCTTTCAATACCCTCGCCCCTCTGACGACGGTTTTTCGTTTTGACGTTTAATTGTATACATAGATATATAGGTTATATCTGTAATATAACAAATTATAATGGCGAAAAAAAGTAGTCAATCAAGATGGTGTATTGTAGAAAATTGTAGAAATACATCAGTAACAACGCCAGATAAATTATTTATCATTGTTCCTAAGATGAGACGAAAAGCATGGTTAGAAGCTGCCGGACGAGATCCGGAATCACTTAGTATAAAATCGACTTTGTACTGTTGTGAAGATCATTTCGATGTACGGTATTATTTACGTTTAATAGTTAATTATTGACTTTTGTTACTACGTATTACTTCTAAATACAAGTTTTTAGTTACCAAATGATTTGGAAAATTGGATGGAATATTCTATGATGAAATGCCAAATGCGCTTTAAAGAACATGCAGTTCCACACATTTTTGATTGTGAGCCGTATTGGAAGAGAAAAGCTGGTTCAGCAGATTTTAGAGTTGTGAAACGTCTGCGAACAGTGGAGCCTGTATTTACCGATCATGCAATTAAAATTAAATCCAGCAGTATTCTTAAATCGAACAAAACGATACTTGTAGATAAATGTGTTCAAGTCACGCCAGACTATCGAAATAAATCAGTTCAATGCGTAAGTGTATTAGAACATGTATTAGAAATTTTCTTGTTGATTCTCTTACTTCGCCAATCAGCGAAATTAAAAACAAGTCCCACGCAAATTCGAAATATATATATATATATATATATATATATATATATATATATATATATATATATATATATATATATATATACAAATGATAAAATGGAAGTGAATAGCATTGTAAAAAATGTTAATACTTTATACTAATATATGTTTGTTTTTTATTATTTCTAGCAATACAAAGAGATTAAAATGGAAGAAGCCAGCACTTCACATTGTGGAATCGAATTTATAGACGTGAATAGAATAGATAATAATGACAAACTCTTAGATAATAGTACACAAACAGGTGATGATGATGATGATGATGATGATGAGTCAAATGCACTTATTGAATATGTAAATATTAAGACTGAATGTGATCAAGACAATTTTGAAGATTATAATTATGCAGCTGATGACTGTACAGAGGAATTTTTTATAAAAACAGAAATTGACATTAAAGAAGAAAAGCTAGATTAGTAATATATAGTGTGTAAAATGTAATATTGTTAATTTTTACTATTAATAGTTTTGTATTATAAATTAATAAAAATGTATAGAAATGATCTCACTCTGTTCCTAACTTAACAGTATCCTATTTATTTTCAAATGGTGAATTGGTAATTTATAAATATACATACATTATATGGAACGAAAATTATTCATAATAATAAAATATTAGTATTAATCGCCTGTGGTAAGTTTATAATTTGTACCACAATCATTCAAAAGGACATTATCATAATTCGTAATTCATGCCTAACAATGCGCTACTAGCGGACAAAGTATGAACTAAAAATGTGACGTCATAACAGGGCTTAAAACTTTGACATTTCGCATATTAGCTGTCAGTAAAATGGAAGAACGGAAGAAATTTTCAAATTGTAATGTTAATTGTTGTGTAAACGGATGCAAATCAGTACGCAAAAAGACCAATAATCTAATGTATCATTCTTTTCCAAAACATGGACAAGAAGTAGAAGTGAGAGATAACTTTGGAAATGTTCGACTGTGTGAAAGAAGAAAAATGTGGGAAACTAATTTACGTATGACAAAGAAAATTTGAAAATATATGACAGTGTGTTCTTTGCACTTCAGATCAACAGATTATACTCGTTCTGGTAAAGTATACAAAATATGCTAATGGTATTTTTATAGTTGTTAATGATGCAATTTTAGGTTGGAGTACAAGGAAACGTTTACTACAAACAGCAATTCCCTCTGAAAATCTACCGAAACGTAGTGAATCACGACTGCAATTGGGTTATGCCACAAAACGTGGTAAATATAATAAAGTGCAGAAAGATACAAAACAAACTAGAAAGAAGCAAAAAAAGCTAGACAGACTTAATATTGAAATAGAAACAACCGCAGAAATTAGTAACACTCCAGATTCAAATAAAGTAATTGATTCAGATTTAATATCAGAGTAGTTTCTACTTTATACTAATTATTTTTACTTTATTTGTAGGAAGATAAAAAAGAAACCAGTACTGTCAATCGTGCAATCGAGTTTGTAGACGTGAATAACATAGATATTAACAGTGATTTTGTGGTTAATAGTGAACCAATTAATTATAAGTCAAATGTACCTAGTGAATCTGTAAATATTAAGATTGGATATGATCGAGAACATATTCAACATTATGAATACTTATGTGATGAATATCAAGGAGAATTTATCATAAAAAAAGAAATTGATATTAAAGAAGAAATAATGTGATGTATTGTTAATTTTATACTTTTGTAAATATAAAATAAATATTTTGAAACAACATTCTTTGTGTCCGGCATTGTGCCGACTGTCCGTGAGTCTTCGGCAGTACGGCCTATGTTACACAGCTAAATATTATCTGTACTCTGACGTGTGGATCAGTGTGGATGATATACCGTTCCCGCGCTAGCGAACAAATAAAATTTAATTTCCGAACGTCAGAGTGCAGATAATATTTAGCTATGTAATATAGGCCGTAAAGCCGAAGACTCACGGACTATCGGTAATGTCGATCGCAAAGAATACTTCCCACAACCTCCCTTGTCAGCAGTTGTCAGTCTGTTAGTCTGTCGGACGGTATCGGTCGTGCAATTTGTCGGTGACACGACACCTACTCTATATTACTTTATACAGTCTGATATCTTCTTATAAACTATGAACTATTTTCTCCGTGAACGTAATCCGACCAGCGTGGCGTCAAAAACCGAAGTTACTAATAAACGAAAAGAAACTTCAACACAACGGAAGAGACGGTTAGAAAAGGCGAAACTTAAACGTCGCGAGAAGCTCACATGGCTCACAGGAGAGGAACGCACAGCTCTATTAGAAAAAGACAGGCAGCACAAGGTACAAGCCAGAGCTGCTCAAACTTCAAAGCAACGCAAAGCTCAATTAGAAAGAGATAGACAATATAAAGCACAAGTCAGAGCTGCTCAAACATCAGAGCAACGCAAAGCTCAGTTAGAAAGAGACAGACAATATAAGGCACAAGTCAGAGCTGCTAAAACACAAGAGCAACGCGAAGCTCAACTAGAAAGATACAGACAACATAAATCACAAGCCAGAACAGCTCAAACAGCAGAGGAACGCGAAGCTCAATTAGAAAGACACCGACAACATAAGGCACAAGGTAGAGCAGCTCAAACACCAGAACAACGCAAAGCTCAGTTAGAAAGAGACAGACTACATAAGGCACAACTAAGAGCTACTGAAACACCACAGCAACGCGAAGCTCGGTTAAAACGTGCAAGAAGGCATATGTCAGTAGTAAGAGCTACTCAAATATCAGAACAACGCAAAGCTCGATTAGAAAAAGACCGACAACGTAAGTCACAACTCAGAGCTACTCAAACAGCAGAGCAACGCGAAGCTCGGTTAAAACGTGCAAGACAACATATGTCAGAAGTAAGAGCTACTCAAAAACTAGAAGAACACGATGTTCGGTTAGAAGGTACAAGACAACATATGTCAAAAGTAAGCACAGAACTTAATGCGAACATAGAACAGAAAATAAATAAAAAAATAATTTTTAAAAACAAGTTTTGCATACCATGTGTGTTTATGTAAATTGTACATTACCACATTTACGCCATACGCGATTTAATAAAAACTTGTTTTTAAAAATTATGTTTAACTAACTATTTTTACATTATTTCTAGGAAGGGAACAAAGAAAGCAGTTCTTTAAATCGTGGAATCGAATTTGTAGACGTGAATAGCACAGATGATACCCGCGATTCTGTGGATAATAGTGAACCAATTGATTATACGTCAAATGTACTTAATGAATCTGTAAATATTAAGTTTGAATGTGACTCAGAAAATATTCAACATTATGAATATTTAACAGACGAATCACAAGAAGAATTTATCTTAAAAACAGAAATTGATATTAAAGAAGAAATAATGTGATGTATTGTTACTTTTAAGCTTTAAATAATTTTGTAAATAAAAAAGATAATAAATATTTTAAAATTACGTTGTGTAGCTAGCTTAACTGTATTGAATATGACATGTCGGATTTGTTTACAAATGGCGAAGGTTCAGCGTCAATTTCGATTTTAAATTATGTGAGAATGAAAATTGTAAACAAAATAATAATATACTATGGGCAATTGTTGCAAATGTAAACGAAAATCTGCAAAGTAAGTACTATATGATATTAATGTTCATGAAAATATTTTGTAATAAATTCAAAATCGATTTATAATTTGTGATAGGAATTTGTCATTTATTATTGAAAATATGTTTACCTCGTTTGTTGCAATTAGAAGTGATTATATTTTCAATATAATGATTCTGTTATTTTCATTTAGAAAAGCTTATATATGTAGGTATATAGAAATGTTTGTATTG